>OY987332.1:88920418-90254518 GCA_963920685.1 Polydrusus tereticollis
GTGAGGGAAATATTGTAAATGCTCGTTTCTCTTACCGGTAGAAAAATTAAATTTCTTGGCTCGATATTTATACTGAAGCCAGGATCGACTGTTGGAGAGAATTCGTATAAGGTATGTGAAGGATTATTTGTATAATACGAGCCGGAAATAATATTGCACTCTATGCGTATAGTAACAACTTGTATTATTTCTACAGGTAGATCTGATTCATGCACAACACCTGCTGTTAGTTTACGTTGAGAAAAACCTAATAATCTTGCTATACTATCTTCTGGCTGAAAATTTAGGTCGTATTGGCTTCTCAACTCGCACCTTAGCGTATTATTATTAGGTTTCAACGAAAAGACGTGATTGCGCTCGTCTAAAGTAGCGTGTGAATCAAGAATGCGATTCTGAACAAACGTTTCGATATCCTGCAGTTCGTACGACCCCGTAGGTATCTCCAATATCTTTTCCACGTTATTTTCAGTATAGTAAATCTTGTTTTTTCCTGATTCAATGTTTGGAATAGTATTCCAAGTATTCAGCGATATAAGTGCAAGAGAGTATTCGTAGTTTGGGTCAAGTTCTATTGGAGGAACAAAGTGTGCTTCAAGCTGGTGAGAACGACCTTTTAGCGTAAACGTCTGAGACATGACTGTTGTAAGGGACTTTGAATGATATGTTTTATAGAGATTTATTGTAGAGAAAAGCCAATGCTAGATGTCCACAATTGGATGATCCAAAGTCCTGATACTGATCGTAATTAAAGCAAATTTTACAATTTTTCATATATTTTATAAATTCCTTGGGTGGTTTCAAATTGCCAAAACTATCGAAATAAACAACTTTATCACCGCGTTTCTTATAAGCTACCCAATGTGTTCCGAATCCGACGTTTCGATCTAAATTGACAACACCACACTCAGTATGGTTAGGTGATTTTGGAAGAGTATCTCGCATAAAGACCCCCCTAAAGTTGGGTATCTTTAATTGAGATGTATAGTTTTTGATGTCTTCATCGGTTAACGGGCGTTTGGGCAGCTTCAGTGATAGTTTTTTGGCATTTTTCTTAGATATAATCCATACCCTGATTTATACTTCTTTAAATATAGACCGCTACCCTTTTTCCCTAAAGCAATGGCTTCCATCGTTTCATTGTGGCGTTTAGCTTCTTGTAGCTTGTCTCTCCCACTTTGAACATCATTGACGGTTTTTGCAATACCGGCCACCCCGCCGCTGAGAGCACCCAAAGCACTAAGCCCGGCAAATATTGGTATCAAAGGAAGGATCCCGCCAGTCTTAGGGAGTGGTATAACCCTCGGTATACTAATTTTTCTACGTCCACCGGCTTTCTTTATCGACATGCGTGCTGCTTTTTGTAAGTTACTCAAGGTCTTTTTCTTGGTTATATCACCAGCGCCGTGTTTACTAAGCTTATTCACAATCGAAGTCAAGCTTTTGCACCCCGCCCCCAACTTACGTTTAACCTTCATAGCGTTAGTAACTAGCCAAGCTGATGTTTTTTCGCCAAAACTGGAGTCGTTGGCTTTCACGCGCTCCCACGCTCTATTTTCAAGTATTTTATCTGCCTGATGTCTTTGTTTCAAGTCTTGAGACTGAGAGTATGCAATGTCGTGATCTCGACAAAAACTGTCCAATTTATTTTTTGGGGGATCACCTCGAGCTAAACGTTCTTTTAAGCGAGTGCCGGGACCACAATATGAATAACCAGGTAAATGAAGTTCAAACGGGAGTCGATTTATGGTACTATTTAAGACACCTGCACCCTGCAACGTTGTCATTACAAATAAAGTTCTTGAAGAGAAAAGAGTGTATTTATAGTAATGCGGAAGCAGAAACAAAAACATCACCTAAATATTCAAAATTTCGATATGCCCAAACAGAAACAAACAAACAAACACGGGCAGCTTTTTCCAAACACCATTAGGGCGCTAATATGTGGACCGAGTAATTGTGGAAAAACCAATGTAATGATTAGTCTATTAACTGACGCCAATGGTTTAAAATTTCAAAATGTGTACGTTTATTCGAAATCTTTACAACAGGAAAAATATGATTTCCTCCGAGAAACATTGAAACATTGTCGTTTGGGGTATTTCACATATGGTGAGAATGATGATGTAATAGACCCGTCAACTGCTCAACCCGACTCTGTATTCATCTTTGACGATGTGGCTTGCGAGAAACAGGATAAAATTAGAAATTATTTCTGTATGGGCCGTCATAATGATATCGACTCATTCTATCTCTCGCAAACATATTCAAAAGTACCCAAACAGTTGATTCGCGATAATGCCAACGTGTTAGTTTTGTTTAAACAAGACGAGCTAAACTTGAAACATATTTATAGCGATCATGTAAACACGGACATGTCTTTCGATTCGTTTAAACGCATTTGCTCTGAATGTTGGAATGATAAATATGGGTTTTTAGTCATGGTTAAAGACAACGACATTAATAAAGGCAGATATCGTAGTAAATTCGATACCTATATAATACTATAACGTCATCATATGTAGTTAGTATCACCGTCATCATTGTAAAGTATAGACCATTTAGTCGCAATGTCTCGACAATTTAACAGCTATGATAAGAATGTTAAACGTCGCATAATTGATGCCTCTAATACAATAAGAAGGAAATACTTGGCTTTAAAGCTGGAAAGAAACGAAGAAGATGCTGCGCTTAACAAGTTTTTAACACCAGTTACTACCCCGCTAAATATGCTTGTACCGCTTATGGAAAAGAGAGCCAAGAAGCCAAAGATTAAAACTGAACCGACAGAGACGATTGTAAAAACAAAACCAGAAGAAGTTCAATTTTTGCCCAGAGAAGCGGAAGTTAGGTATGGAGATTTGGTTGATAATGAGGAAATCGAGGATGATGTGTTTGAAGAGAATACCCCACAAGATTTAAAGGAGGTATTTGAAACTACTATGAGAACGAATCCGGCAATTTTCGAGGAATTTACCAATCAATATCCTCCAATTTCTCACGAATATTTAAAAATGTATTGGACAAGTTCCCCTGATTTGGATGACTCACAAGGTCTAACATACAATTTTGAAAATGGTAAATGGACAATGGGTTCTCTGTCGGTGGACTTTTTGCAAAATGGAGACATTAAAGTAGGCGATGTCGCTTATCCAGGAAGTCAGGGTCTATATGAGTTATTGTTTTTAAAGAATCCCATCAATCGTAAGAAAGATGATGATGTGCATTATAAAGACATATTAGTGCGCACTAATGCATATAGGCGGTTAAGTAATGGTCAACTAAAAGGTAGCAAATCGGAAAAATATAAAAATATTATTAGACCGCTACTAACATCTTCAACACGAGGATCAACATCCTTGTTGCAATCATCAGCATCTTCTCATGCTAGAAATCTTAGAAGTTCTTCGAACAAAACACCGCCTATTAGTAGAATGCCTGTAACAAGATCTAAACTGAAATCTGGGAATGCATTAATGGAGTACAACGAAAGACCAAAGGAATTTGTATATTACGACGATGTAAATGAGCTAGTTGAGCGAATGAAGAAGCTTGAGGCCTCCGAACATGTTGGTAATAATAATAATTGGAACGAGATTCAGAATATTTTACAGGAATTGCAGAGACTTGGAATTATTGAATTCTATAAATAAACATGTAATTCCTTAAAAGCATCAGTAAAGTATTAATCATGAATAAGTTTGGACGTTCTTTACCTTCCCCCTACAGGGTTCCGAGAGTTTTACCAGCACCCACCATACTTTCCTTCACTAGGGATGGTGATTACAATTTTAGGGAACATAAGCTTTGTAACGTCAGTCCCCCAACAGATGATACAGATGGTGTTAATAAAAAATTTTTAGATGATGCAATTTCTGTTATTTACATGAAAATTATTGCTTCTTCAAACGAGTGTGTTAAGCTGGTTAACGATACTACCAATAGCATCGAAGGTCGCATGAAGGCTGTATCTGCAGAATTACGCGATTTAAATGATCGTTTGTTAAAGTCTTCTACCAGTATTTCAAGAATAACAAGAGATATTTCAACAATTAATGATCGTTTTAACGCAATTGATGTTAAATTGAAATTAGTTGACAATTACCAGCAAGAAGCCATGAAAATAGTGCAACCAGAGTTCGATAAACTCGAGGACCTCTTACATAGTTACATGCATGTAAAAATCGAAAATTCTTTTGCACCTTTAGCTGCAGACTTGAAGAAACTTGATGAAAAAGTAACTAAATTAGCAGATACAGTTGATAGGGGTATATAAATTGCCTAACATGTTTCAAATATTTCACTTTATTAACAAAATGCCCAAGGGTATCATCACTAAGGCGCGAGAACAGGTTGTTAAAGAGTTACACGCCCCAGCTCGTTCGAAATTTAAACGTCGTAGATTTATCCAATATGGTTTAGATGATACATTTGCATCCGATCTTGCGCAACTCGATCAATATGCACGCGAAAATAGGGGGTATAAATACATACTTGTTGTTATCGATTCGTTTTCGAAATTTCTCTGGGCAAGACCCATAAAGACGAAAACTGCTCAAGAAGTAACCAAAGCGATGGAAAATATTTTTAGACACTCCAAGCGAATCCCGAAAAAGTTAGTTACAGATAATGGAAAGGAGTACTACAATACAAGTTTTCAAAATCTTATGAAGATGCATAAAATACATCATTATAGCACTTTCAGTATCTTGAAGGCTTCAATTGCGGAGCGAGTAATTCGAACAATTAAAGAAAAGCTTTTTAGATTGTTTACTTTAAATGGAAATCATCGATGGATTGATTTGTTGGAGGAAATCGTGAATACATACAATGCTACTAAACATCACACGATTGGGATGAAGCCGTCGGATGTTAATAAGAGTAACGCGGATAAGTTATTAAACTCTGTATATACACATCTAAAGGTTGTGGGGAAACGAAAATTTGAGGTTGGGGACATTGTTCGTATAAGTAAATCCAAGCATGTCTTTGAAAAGGGTTATGTACCTAATTGGACAACCGAGCTTTTCAAAATTTCCAAGGTTAATATAACAAATCCTACAACCTATATATTGGAGGATATGCAGGGACGACCAATCAGTGGAGGATTTTATGAAGCGGAATTACAGAAAACTAAACAGCCCGATGTATTTCTTATTGAAAGAATTATACGGAAAAAGGGGAAGAAAATGTTTGTCAAGTGGCTTGGCTTTGATAATTCATACAACAGCTGGGTGGACATGATAAAAGATGTTGTTTAGTTTGCTAGAATTGAGTGTTATGCAGACTCATTTGGATAAATACGTCATATTTCGTAATAATCAGCTAGTATTATAGTATAAGATATACTGCAAACAGTGCCGCTGTGAGGTGATTAAAGGTCATAATCGTACAACGAAACATAAGGAAAACTGTGGGGAGATTGTAGGCTCTGGTATTAAACTTATTCAAACAGCTTTTAAGAATAGAGTGAATACCTATCACATATCGACAAATAATAATTTGACTGATGTTAAGCTGTTCCTGAAAGACTTGAAACATAAGGTTCTAACGGTGTTAGCGGAGCAGTTGAGTCTTCATCGAACTATATCAATGAATATGGAACTTTATGGTGTCTACAACCATCAACGCAGGAACAAGAAATTAAATCATAATTCGAGATATGGTGTGATTCATCCAGGTACTAATTTAGAACATGTGTTTGAACTATATAAAAATAACCTACTTAAAAAAGCTTTAGAATTTACCGAGATGGGTAGCGGGTGGGCCTTGTCGCAACTTTTATTCCTAGAACTTAATATTAATAAATATTCAGGAGTGGGGTAGTCAGAGTGTAGTCGATAATTTGCTTGGATGGTTTCAGTACTTATTTAGTCATGGGCGAATACGTTGTTGAAGAAGATTCAAGAAGTTTGTCTCCTTGGAGATATCTTGATAGCATGATATTAAGAAGTAGAGAAGACATTAAAAATGAGAAAAAGCTGTTGAACGAGGTACATTATTCCGCTGGAAATTATAAGATAATCGTTGGCCTTAGTGTAGCTAGAGGAATGGTGCCGAGTGTGAAGTTAATAAATACTGTTTTAAATTTACCTGAGGAAAAAGTTGCAGCATCACTAGCCAATTTCGAGTGGCATGAGTTTCTCGAAATCGCGTCCAAAATGGTTGAAGATGATACATTATTAAGAATTGATTCTGAAACTGAAAATTTTACAGTGTCGTCCGTTACATTGTTGAGTGAAAAAATAATAAATCTTGTGTGTAATAATACAACGTTATGTTTCTGTTCTC
The DNA here is from genome assembly GCA_963920685.1 of Polydrusus tereticollis. Classification (NCBI taxonomy): domain Eukaryota; kingdom Metazoa; phylum Arthropoda; class Insecta; order Coleoptera; family Curculionidae; genus Polydrusus; species Polydrusus tereticollis. The sequence continues at coordinate 88,926,707 of OY987332.1, forward strand.
ATGACATAACCTCATTTGTTAGTATAAGTCACATTATTAATTATAGATTGAACCTGATAAAAAATTTAGATTTTATGGCATTTTATGATAACTTTTTAAATTATATGAACATTAATGAAGACATCCAAGGAAACTTTTTTAAAATTATTAAAAATATTTGTAGTTTAAACATGTCTGAACAAGCTATTTACATGTTGGAACTAATACACTTTAATCCCAAGAAGGTACTAGATGACTTTGATAGAATACAAATGTGTAATATTTGATGATAATAAATGTATATTAACCCGTTTTATTGGTTTTATTTTATAGTATTCTTACAACACTTTAGATAGCAACATCTCCTAAAATGTGTGGAGATGATGGTTATAGTTTGCTTCGTAATTTTGAAGATAGGCTAATTACGTTCGCTAATTGGCCTAGCAAGCTCAATCCTGAAGAGTTGGCAAGTGCGGGGTTTTATTACACTGAGAGATTGGATATTGTCAGGTGTTCATTTTGTCATTGTGAGTTTGATGGTTGGTATGTGGGAGATGATCCTTTGAAGGATCATTATAAGAATGTCAAGCATTGTGAGCTAGCTAAAGTCTTATGGAGATGCCGCCAATTGAGAAAAAATAAACCGATAAAGTGTACAAAAGAGAAGAAAAACAAGAGTTTCTCATATACCGACGCCATTTGTATGCTAGTAATATTTATAATTTTTATGAGCGTCTGGTACCAATCTCGTGAAGTAATAAAGGTTTTAGGGAATGGAGTTTAGATCATTCTACCTACAGTCATGGCGGCGTTAAGTTCATCCTATATTCTCTTGACTGCCTTAGTACAAAATGTGTTTTACGTTTACGCTCCGTATAATGTATTGAATGCATCGGTAATGTTGGGAACTCCACCCTTTTCTGCAAACAACACATGGCTTCAAATGACATATGAACAAATTGATAATAGACATACGCCTGTTTTTAAATCAAACGCTCCAACAGTTGGTGATTTGCGATATAAGGTTAGGTTTCAGTTTAGAGACCTGACTTTTGGCGAAACCGAGTGGAGGACGCTAATAAACCAAAATGCTTCTCACAATTCTCCAATAGTGGATGGATATGCTGGAACACATGGTGTGCTTAGTTTAATTGTATTTATATGCGTATCTTGTACCATTTTACTAATTAATCTATTGCATACCTTTATTAAGTCAAGGTATAGATAAATAAATAATTTTCTATAATTTTGATGTCTTTTCTTTTATTTAATATATAACTCATATCCGCGAAACAATTTTTTTTTTTTTGCACATACGGACTGTTAAATTTGGCTCTATTTACTCAATTAACCCCGTTCCTTTTTTAAACAACTTATGACGTCACCCTAAACACGCGACATGTATTAGCTATACTAAGGTTACAATTTCGTCGGGAATATATATTTTAGGGAATTTGGGGGGCCTGGGAGGTCTTTGTATACTTACTTTACATCTTCCCTGTATAGATTTTTGTATAAAATTATGCAAGTAATTATCTGTTTAAGAAATGCACTTTTGCATATAAATGACACAAAATATTGTTGTAAATTAGCAGTAGTCAATTAGCATAAATAAATCATTATCTAGACAAGCCTCGTGTATAATTAGTGTTTTGCATAATGATACTACATTTGCATCGCACTCGTCAAGGTTATTTTCCATTCTTTGAACTGACAATCGATTATTAAAATTCAATTAAAAGCTTGAAGGATATAATAAAATTTGAAATACAGGGGGGATCCTCAAAATACTTTTGTGATTTGGCCCGATCAACCCCGTCCTTTTTTTAAACAACTTATTTCATCACCCTAAACACGCGATATGTATTTGCAATCTTTCACCCCCCTGCAGTTAGGGCATTAGCTATATCAACTTTGGCCCTATTGGCCCGATCAACCCGGTTCTCTTTTTAAACGACTCATGACGTCGCCCTAAACACGTGACATACATCAGCTGTCGATTTTGACATTTGACAGGTGACATCTGACAGGTGACAGTTCTTAATTGACAGGTGACAGGTGTCGTTTTCGGGTCACGCGCAAGAACCCATTTCATAGACCCCAACTTCGCATGCGCAATATCCTAGGCCCATTGGTTCCGGAGATGAGAGTCATAAAAATCCCTCCGAAAATTAACATTGGAGTTCCCAGCCTGGTTTACCCTAATTTTGTACATTATAAAACACCACCATAATCCCACTTAAGGACCTTTTGTTCCAGCAATCTAATCAGATGTGCCCCCCGTGGTTTCACGTTGTCTAACATTGTTTAGCAGTTTTAATCTATATGCTCTCGTAGCGTATTTTGCAAGGCTTTGAGGTTCGGCCCCAGAGGATTATGGTTCAAATCCCACCGAGGACAAAAACTTTTTTTCTGTTATTATTATATTTTAAAATATTTTAACTGATTTACAACGTCATACCTACCATCGCGGTAAACAAGATGCCTTATATGAAAAGCAGGTGGCGCTACAGGTCTCAAGATAACAGGTACGTACATCTCTCCCCGTTAGGTGGCACCCCTACAATGATATTACTATATAATCGGGGTAACACGTGATCTGGGTTCCGTTGGGACAAAAGTTAGGTTAGAATAATGTGTGGGGGGTTAGGTGGCAGCAGTGGAGGGTTCCACACAGGTCAATAGGGCCCTATATTACCGGCATCGGATACCCTCGGGCGATCATCGGGTAACCATCGGGTCACCACCGCTCGGGGTCGCTGACCTGCCTGAGCTAGCCTCGCGAATTATGCATAGGGTCTCGCGGTATCGCCTTCGATCATCATGCGCGCTCAACGCCTGTTGTGGAGGCTTCCTCCGCCGCGGGTCTGGGGCTCGCGCCTCCGCGGGTACTTGGGTTCCATGGGGAATGCTGTTAGGTTAGAATCTTCAAATAATGGGGCCCCCTGGTAATACCGGGGGGGCCACTTAGGTTAATACGGATCCTGTATCTACTGCGAGTAGTTATGACGTCAGACACTAGGTGGCGATAGTAGCTGGGTTCCACTTAGGTTAATAGAGGATGGTGGCTTCCAGGAAAAGTGCCACGCCCTAAAATGGCCCGAAAAATGCAGATTTCAGGGCAATGTTATTTCTTATGGAGTTTTGAGCTGAGGGTGGTACTGCTATTCTACTAAAGACATATTTGCGTAGCACCACGGGAGAGGACAGATTAAATGGTTTGGCAGTTCTTTATGCGAACCACGATATTGATATTACCGTGGAAGAAATTCTGGACGAAATGGCAAAATCAAAACGAAGAATTTTACTTTAATATTAGTATTAATAATGATTACTTACAACTATAGGTACAACTTATTGTATAAGTTTTTTGTTTTGTTTTAGTAAAAGTATGATTAACATATGCGTTACTTATTTTAAATACATTTTTACTAATTAAAATGAAATCTCTAAATTTTTTTTTCATAAATATTTAGTTAGGGCCAGCGGCGTATTATTGCAGAAGTTTTAGGGGGCTGTCGCTCCCGTCAATCATACGTATTTTACCCAAAAAATTTTTCGCCTGCGGCGCAAAGAGGCGCCTTCGGCTCATGGGATTATAACCGCCCCCCCCCCCCCCCGAACGAAATTTCTGGCTGCACCACTGCTTCTCGTCATTTTGGAGCTACTATGGATGAAGAAGCTTTTAGAATGCTGGGATTCCGCAACTGGAAAAAAACTGGTGAAAAATTAAAAAACATGATGTATCTTTGCATCACATTGAAAGTCTCAATAAATGGCATAACTATAAAAAGACAATAAAAAGCGGAAATGTTTTATATCATCTTTCACAAGCTTATAGCACCCAGATAGAGAAAAATAGAAATTACTTGAGAATGTTGCCAGATATAAGCTTAACACTGGCTCGTCAAGGAATGGCTCTCAGAGGTCATGACGAAAGCGAAAGTTCATTAAATAAAAGAAACTTTAAAGAAATATGTAACCTAATAGCAAAGTATAACAAGGACTTTGACATTCTACATAATTCCCATAAAAACTATACCAGTCCCCAAATACAAAATGAAATTATTGCCCTCTTGTCACGGGCGTCTTTAAAAAAGATACTCGTTGAAATTAGGCATTCCGGAACTTTTTCAATCATGTGTGATGAAGCTCGTTCTTTCAAAAAGGAACAACTGTCTTTATGTGTTCGCTACGCATCGAAAGATCTAGAAATTCGTGAAAGATTTCTTGCATTTCTTGACTGTTCAGAAAACAGATCGGCCACGGATTTATTTACTTTAATCTACAAAAAATTGGAAGAGCTTAATCTTAGCGACTTGCAGATGGTAGGGCAATCCTATGACGGAGCTGCGGTGATGTTAGGCAATATAAGTGGTCTTCAAACACAAATGCGAGAGAAATATCCAGCTGCAATTTACACGCACTGCTTAGCTCATAGACTTAACTTGGCTCTGGTAGACTCCTGTAAAAATGTTCCATCAATATCGACATTTTTTTGTACTTTGGAGGCACTTTACGAACATTTTTCAGATCCTCAAAACCATAAAAAATACAAACAAATACTGAAGGATCTCAATATTGTCCCCAGGGAGTTGAGTTGAAAACTCTGTCAGATACTCGTTGGGTGTGTCGATATACAACTTGCCACGCTGTTAAAACATGTTTCGAGGGAATCGTCACAGCACTGGAAAACGAAGTTTCTCATACAAGTACCAAACAGTCAATCACAGCAGTCGGGATACTATCCAGCATTAAACAACCATCATTTATAATTCATCTTTTTGTATTGGACGAGGTGCTAAACATTTTAAATATATTATCAAAGAGCCTCCAGGAGAAAGGTGCAACTCTGGGGAAAGCAGTTAAAGTTATTAAAAGTGTTATAACTTCATTAAATGGAATAAGAAATAAACAATATTATACCGATCTTCATACAAAAATATCGAACTTTGCCACAGAATACGAAATTTCATTGGAAATTCCGTCATCCAAAAGAAAAAAGCAAGCCGCTCTTCGTCACCGAAACAACCGTAGGATTGGGTTTGATAGACGCCACATGCTCCAGAGCTAACGTAGGAGTCATTGAGTACTGGAGGGCACACATATTTTACCGAATTATTGATACTGTAAGAGAATTTCTGAACAAAAGGTTCTCACCAGAAAGTATGGCGCTTGCCAATTCAGTAGATCATTTTTTTCAGTTAGATTTCGAACCTCTACCAACTTTTTAAAGTAGCGATTATTTTGCCTATTTCAAGCGCAACGTGCGAGAGGTCTTTTTCTGCCATGAGGAGGATTTTCAACTGGTTGAGAACGACAATGACTCAAGATAGGCATTCAGATTTGGCTTTGTTGTATATAGAAAAAGATGTCGATATAGACTTGGAGAGTGTTGTAAATTCTTTTAGTGAGCAGAGTAGGAAGTTTCTCTTGTAAGAAATATCTTGTTTTTGTAAATATTTATCGGTATTATATTATATGTATTAGGAATATTAAAAAAAAATAAAACCACTATACTATTATAATGCATTTTTTCTATTTATTTTTTCATTGCACGACAAATAAAAAAATATATATTTTTTAATCCACAAGTACACTGGGGCCCAGGCTCCCCCTGAAAACTAAGGCTAGCTATGCCGATGCTGACAATCCAAACAGTTCTTTTCAGAGCCACATAATATTTGGGCGTAGTTAGTTTTATGTCATATACACAATACTTCTGCAAGAATCAATTTTTCTTGCGGAAAGTGCGATATTGTAGTATAGACATATGATTTTGTAATCATTACACACAGAGTGAACATAACAAAGTTTATGCTCTTTAGTTACCCCCACCATCTAAAAATGCTATAAATATATTGGAGCCCATATTAAATTCATCATTTCGTGTTCGACCTTGTCTTGGAGATTATCACTTTTGAAACAGAAAGAAATGAAGAATGCGAAATACGAGATGAGGATCGCGGGCTATTAGGAGACATGGCGAACCAAAAACGATGGGAAGCCAATGGCCAGGATTGAACCTGTGATAAGACCACAACAATCAGCGTCTGAATCGGAGGATGAAGTGGTAATTGTCATGCAATTGCGTGTGGCTGATAGGCCGACACGGGCTCGACGTCGACCAGCGCTAAGATCGGTGCTGATTGCTCGAGCGGACATACCTATTGGCCAACCAGATGGTCCCCATGGTCTCAACTGACCTCAACCGAAGACGACCGCTTCGAACCCTGACAATCAGCCCTTTTCAGGGCTACAAAATATTTTAGAGTAGTTTAGGCTTATAAAGTTGCACCCACATATGTAAGTGGCACGATATTTAATCAGGAATAAATTTCTTGATGAAGAAATTGTGTTTTTTACATCTACCGGGTGTCAACGAATCTATTAGACAAGTCGCGTGTTCTACAGCGTTAGGTGTACCAAAATGAGATTTGGTATAGGTAAATGGTATAGGAAGAGGAGAGTTTTCGCATATTTTTAACTTTTCGATCACTTCCGGTTTCACCGGAAACGGCTCTGGATTCGAATTTTTAAATGGAACACCCTGTATATTTTTACGTTTTGGGATTTTTGAGACAATTCTGGATCAGAATATGACATTTTAAAAAGTTTTACGCCTACTTGAATTTTTTAGAGCCACTTTTAATATTGCATCTAGGTGGCCACGATCGGACGCAAACTAATCTAAGGACCTCCGGTGTTGTCAGAAAATTACAATCGCGGCGTTTTAGTTGTTAGTATGATAGATAGGAATAAGACAAGTTGGCTAAATCACATTTTCGTGCCTAACTATTTTTTTTCAAATGGCGACCTTTTTTTGACAACCACTTTCCGAAAAGAGGATTTTTTGGCGAATCGAACGATACTAATTTATTTGCGATTGGATTAAAAATAAGCTCATAAATTAAATATTACTAAGCAAAATACTGGATATTAATTTATTTACTTTCGTCAAGTGTGCCATGGATAGCCATGATGCATAATATTTTACAGTTGTTTTTATTAAGTCTTCTTTGGAAAACAAAACACTCACTTAGGTAATGACAGTGACAAACGCTTTATGGTCAGATGTAAAAGTTTCCTATTTTTCATTGAATTTCAGTTTAATTCTTCGTCGAAATAATGTATACTCAAAGTGAAAAAGTGGATATGTTATTAATATTTGGAGAATGTCATAGAAATTCAAGGAATGCTGCTGAACTGTATGCTCAGAGATATCCCAACCGGCAACATCCAGCCCATCAGTATTTTGCGTATGTTGAGAATCATTTTAGGCAAGAAGGAAATCGGGCGCAAGAGGCGATTATCATAAATGAAGAGACTGAGATTAACGTTCTTCTTATGGTTGAGGTTGATAAAACGGTTTCTTTAAGAAAAATTAGTCAAGAACTGCAGATAAGTCACGAATCAGCAAGAAAAATACTGAAAAAGCACGGATATCGAGCATTTAAATATCAGTTACACCAACATTTGTATGCTGACGATGGAGATAGACGGGTAGTGTTTTGTGATTGGCTACTTCAAAATCATAGAGTTAACCCAAATTTTATCAACCACATTTTATTTTCCGATGAATCAAGATTTACAAATAATGGTATGTTTAATAAGCAAAATACTCGGTACTGGGCGCAACAAAATCAACATGAAATGAGAGAGGGCAATTTTTAAGAAAGGTTTGGCATCAATGTCTGGGCTGGTGTCGTTGGAAACAGAATAATTGGGCCGATATTATTTCAAGGTCACTTAACAGGGGCTAGATACTTCAGATTTCTTCAAAATGAAATCGAGCATAATCTTGATAATCAACCTTTAGCAGTAAAACGGCGAATTTACTTCCAACAAGATGGGGCACCGTCTCACAATACCAGAGAAGTTATTAATTACTTAATGGAGAATTTCAATAATAAAGTTATTGCAACCAATGGTCCAGTACGGTGGCCTGCTCGCTCACCGGATCTCACTGTGCTCGATTTCTTTATTTGGGGGTATGTTAAAGAGGGTCTATACCACAGCCTCAGCCACTCTTGAAATCTTAGAAGAAAGAATTCTACGAGTATTTAGAAGTATAACGCCTGCAATGTTACAAAACGTATTGAGAGAAACAATTGAACGAGCTGAAATATGTCGTGAACAAGGAGGAATGCACTTTGAACATTTATTACAGTAAAATTTTTAACTTAATAAAAACAACTGTAAAATATTATGCATCATGGCTATCCATGGCACACTTGACGAAAGTAAATAAATTAATATCCAGTATTTTGCTTAGTAATAATTAATTTATGAGCTTACTTTTAATCCAATCGCAAATAAATTAGTATCGTTCGATTCGCCAAAAAATCCTCTTTTCGGAAAGTGGTTGTCAAAAAAGGGTCGCCATTTGAAAAAAAATAGTTAGGCACGAAAATGTGATTTTGCCAACTTGTCTTATTCTTATCTATCATACTAACAACTAAAACGCTGCGATTGTAATTTTCTGACAACACCGGAGGTCCTTAGATTAGTTTGCGTCCGATCGTGGCCACCTAGATGCAATATTAAAAGTGGCTCTAAAAAATTCAAGTAGGCGTAAAACTTTTTTAAAATGTCATGTTCTGAACCAGAATTGTCTCAAAAATCCAAAAATGTAAAAATATACAGGGTGTTCCATTTAAAAATTCGAAACCGGAGCCGTTTCCGGTGAAACCGGAAGTGATCGAAAAGTAAAAAATATGCGAAAAATCTCCTCTTCCTATACCATTTACCTATACCAAATCTTATTTTGATAGACCTAACGCTTTAGAACACGCGACTTGTCTAATAGATTCGTTGACACCCGGTATGTGCGTTGCAGCTGTGTCATTCACCAAAATTATCCGTAACATTGTCCATAGGCAGCATTAGATAACTAAACTACGATCAAATTAATTTTCTTGGACCTAAATGGTTCGATTTTTAGTAACTGTTCGGGAAACATGCATGTGCATTTCAAGTCTAATTAACATAATTCAAACTCGTAATATTACTTAATAATTAGACCAAAACCATAATCGCATTTCAGTGAAAGTTAATAATGATCGGCAACGCCGCATTTGGGTCATGTCTACAGTTTTAAAGAAATAAATAAAACTCATCTTTTAACATATTATAAAAACTTAACTGCGAATTTACTTCGCATTTAATAATCCTTTCGGTTAAATAATACAATAGAAAAATCGATTCACTTGACGGTCGGTAAACATCAGGGTTCGGCGAGGCTTTTCCAATTATCACAAAAGGCGGCCGACGGGCTTTAAGACGATGCCTACGTGCTAGACAGGTCAGTTATTATGGGATGCAGTAGGAAGATGCTTATGTGGATGCGGTCTTGCAAGTGGTTTTCGCGTGGAAAGAGTGTCTCTAAACAGTGAGTCGAGTTACAGATTATTTTCGTGGTGAAACGTCTTCTTCCCACGAAACAACCTTTTGCAAAGATTGTTAAAGAAACGTATAATAGTTTGTTGCGGGTCACACGAACCCCCTTAAGTGTGATTAGTCAATGTGGCCATTGATTAGTTAATCCTTAATAAGTCATGTAGTGTAGTAATAGGACTTCACAATTTATGTAAACACCTGACATCATCTGTTTAAATGGCATAGTTTGGTAGAATAAATAAATGCTTTTGTGAAGAAAAGTGTTTTTTTGAGAGTGAAATTAGAAAAAAGAATCAGTGAATCACCCTATGCGAAAATAGTACTTTTTATTGCTGACACTAGGATTTTAAAACCCAGGCGTTGTCCAGTAACTTTGAAACAATAATCATATTACGGAAAAAAAAATGTTGAGAATCAACCTATAATATAATACTAGAAACAGATTTAAAATATATTGAAAAAGGCTTTGAAAGGAATGGTAGCCCCCACACCACCCAACCCAAACAGGCGTGGTTAAGGTAATAAAAAGGTGCACACTTCGATTTGTATCATCACTTATCGCCAGTGTTGTTAGGTCTGTGTCTGGTGATTGGTGAAAAACTTTTTAAAAAGGTCCGATTTCTGGCGATTTTTAGATTATTTCAACGACCGATTTATCGGCGGATCTACCGTTTTCGAAAAAAGTCTACTGATGAAAGCATAAACCTACCGATTGTTTCAACTTTGCACTTTTTTATTCTAGTTTACTTCATAGCCAAACGTCAAACTCTATCATTTTTCTCTATCGAACGTAGTAGGCGACAGGAACTGAAGAATGAGTCGAGGGAATGATTGGCGCGCGAACTACATGTCGCAACTGTTATTAAGATGTAATAGAAAAGGATAACGCTTTATTTATTTATGTCGTTATTTTCGGGGATTTCTCGTACTCTGGGGAATTACTGGGATTTTTCGAACTTCGGGGAAATACCACGGTAATATTATAAATACTAGGTTTTCACGTTTAAATAAATTGATTTAATCTGAGCGCATCTGTTCTATGTGAGCCGCGCTATTTTGTGCTTTTTAAGATATTTTTTAAGTTTTTGTTTTATATTCCACTGGCTGGTCATAAAACAGTAGGTAAGTATAGTTCTGTCAATGCAGTGTAGTCTGAGGTACAAAATAATCATTAGTAGGAGATTATTGAGCATTTTTCTTTTTGCCATCTTAGATTAGTATAGAACGGTTCCTGGTTCCTGTACCAAAGCAAGGGGATTTAAGGACGGAGCAGGAGCAGCCAACCACAACCACAAGCTTATCAAGTTTATCTACAACAAGTACGCCGCCGGATCCAGCTCTAGTTCCTAGTACCGCTTATTCTGAATCGCCATCAGCTAGTGATTCAGAAGAAAATGTTCCTACCCAGAAGAAAAAATGCTATGCTCATAAATACAATTTATCCTGGGAAAAACATGACGATTTTAAGAATTGGATTCAGAAGAGCAGCAAGGGTAATACTATTGCGGCAGTAAAAAAACATAACATAACAAAAAAACATAAAACAAAAATTATTAGTCTAAGAAAACAGCCTAACTTGCTTAAGAAATCCTTTGCTCACATTTCTGATAACAAAATCGTCAAAAAAAATGAAATTAGACTTTCACGTTTATTTCTGTACATAATGTATGTGCCCATTAATGTAGCGGATCACGTAACTGAATTAATTAAAAGTGTATGTAATTCTGGCATGAACGCTGCACAAATTTTAAAATTTTCATGCAACAGAACAAAATGTACTGCAATAATTAACAACGTAACAGGTAAAGTAAGCTTTGAAACCTTAGTAGACAAACTCAAATGGGAAAAATTTTCGTTGCTTAGCAATGGCGCTGCGATATAATGATGATTTTAAGATAAGAGATGAATTTCTTTCATTAATTCCCGTTACCGATGCGAGCGCCAAAGGTTTATATAATGTTATTGTAAATTTTTTTAAATACAAAATACAATACAAAAAAAATGGTTCGTTTTGCCGCCGATGGTACTAATTCCATGATGGGGTGAACAAATTCTTTAAAAACACTTCTTTCTAGAGATATTCCAGGTATATTTGTTTTAAAATGTATTTGCCATTCTTTGGCGTTGTGTGCGTCCTACGCCTGTGATTTTAAGGAATTTCAGTAATTTCTGAATATAAAACCTCATAAACTTTTATATCCAGCTGCTACAAGATGGTTGTCGTTAATTTCAGCTGTAGGTACTGAGAGTTCTTGAACAATATGAATCATTAAAGCTTTACTTTAGAAGTGAGGTATTTTATAAATCGTCCCTCGGTGCTGCAGAAGTTAATTATATCGTTGACCTAATTTTAAAACCTCGTAAGTCAACAAATGAACGAAATTCACGTTTTTCCTTATTCTGGTTAAATACAGTGATATTTATAGTGCCCTAAAACCTTGTAACTCTCGCACACACCTGGTGACATCTGTTGACATTTATTAAAAGCTTGTACGTCTACGACCTGCAAAGTCAGTATCAAAAGCTCGTAAGTCATTGGGCCTAATGAATAAAAATGTAGCAATTGCCAAAAGCAATTACTGATAAGCAAAAGCAAAAGATTAAAAAGCAAAAGCTTTAAGAACAAGCAATTGTTTAAAGTTCATAAGAATAAAAACCTTAAGTATTTGCTAGCGTTCCGGCGTATTCTAAGCAATTGCTTTGTCGACTTGTTAAGACGCGTTTGTTCATTTTGTTTACGGTGCGGTGCTGGTGTCTCGAATCCAAACGTCGTTAGTTAGTTGTACTTGGTAGGTTTACAAATAACGAATATAAAATTTGCATATGTCGGATACTAGTGATATCGACTATGAAGAGAGTCAAGAAGAAGACAAGCAATTAATTTTCGTCAGTAAATTAAAAGAAAATAAAGTAATTTTTAATACGTCGCAAGTTCCCGAAATAAAAAAGGAAAAAGAAAAGGCATTTCAGATTATAGCAAAGGAGTACAAAGAAATATTTGATATTTCTCTCACAAGTAAACAAATAGCGAAGAAAGTTAGCAACATAAAAGGAGAAATAAAAAAGAAATTTGATTTAAATAGAACTGGCAATAAAAAAATTATTATGAAACCATGGGAGAAACTACTTATGGACACTTTAGAAGCAGGAAAAAATCCTGTGTTTAATAAAATACCAGGTAAGTAAAGTGCACACCTATGGAGATTTTTTTTAACGCTAGACAGAATTCTATTTGTAAACTAGTAATTCGTACATATTCGTAATTAAGATAAAATGTCATATACAGGGTCCTTCATCGCAGCTCCCGTCTTTTGTAGCTCAGTTCTTAATTGAGTTATATTTTTCAAATTTTGTACACTATATCTGTGTATCGAGTTGCATTTTTTTTAAATATTTTTTGTTATACATGTAAAACAAATACTTTTGTGTCTCAAAAAAGTGTGACGTCATAACCTTTTTTCATTTTTTTAAGGTGCAATATCGATTGGTGTTGAGAATCAGTCTGCAGAATCCTGCTCACTTTCAGAAAGTGCATCCGTCACAGCTCCACCACCACCGCCACCACCGACAATACCTATAAGGAAACGTAAAGCCTTGTCCGAAACCGAGGAAACAAAACATTTAAGTACTACAGAATTGCAGCGATTAGTGTTATTGGAGCAACTTAAACTAGTTAGAATGCAGCAGGAAGAAATTCAAAAAAGAAAGGCGGACGAAGAAACTAAAAAGTATATTAGAGAAGATGATTGTGTTTTGTTCCAACTGTAAATTACAGCTCTTATTATTATTTTTGTAAGTAGATTACTATACTTTTTATTTAATGAGCAGTTTGTACGTCCTAAACTTAAACATATAAATATAATAAACTTGTTTATCGTTATTATGGCAAAAATGTAAATAAACCTATTTACTAAAAGAAATGTATGTCAAACGAACTTATTTATAGACAAAATACGCTATCTACACTAATTAATATTATTGAACAGGGTTTCTGTGATCAATTCTCTTTTTTGCTGACCTAAACGACGAATTATGTTCCAATTACGTAATTCATTTTGGACACAGAAATCTTCATTTAACTCTTCCGGTAAGGCAAAATCATCATCTCTTAGATATTTTGCAATATTATGCAAGACAACGCAGGAGATGACAATTGGGGCAATTTTCCCTAGTTTGCTACGAACTTTATAGTGCAAAATAGGAAACCTAGCTTTAAATTGTCCAAAGCACCTTTCAATTATAACACGTTCTCGACAAAAAATCTTATTATAGTGTTGCTGAGCAGGAGTCGCTGGATTTCTCCACGGAACCATAAGCCAGGGAGCTATGGGATAACCATCATCTCCTAATAACAAACAGTCTTCCCCAGCGTTTTTTAAACACTCATATACATTGGAGTTCTTAAAAATCCTGCTATCATGTACGGATCCTGGCCACTGACAGTCTATACTTGTAAACATTTCGTGTACGTTGCATGTTGCTTGAACGTTTAAACTGGCAAATCCCTTCCTATTGACATACTCATCACCTAATTCGCCATATTTAGGGATCCTGATGTGGGTGCAGTCAATGATCCTAATAGCATTTGAAAATTGGTATTTTTGGGACCATGAATTTTTAGCCTCAATAAGTTCGGCCCTAGTCTTGGGAAATTTTATCCATATGTTTGCCTCACTTACAATTGCATTCATAACGTATGTAGAAGTTTTGGAGACACTGGTTTGATGAACACCAATTTCTTCACCAACTGCATTTTGAAAACTTGGGTCTGCCACGACACGAAGAAAAATTTTCATTTTGTCTAAAGCCGATAAAGCTCCACCACGTGTTTCACCCCTTTCTTCCAGGAAATGGTTTGCAAGCCACTGTACATTTTCATGATTAAAACGATACAATTTTCGATAATCGTCTTCTACACATTCCATGCGTACTTTGTAAACTTTCACTTTACGATTTAAAAATTCTGCCATTTTAGGATGAAAACCGGACAAATACAACAACAAAGCTGATCTAAGCAAATGTAAGGATGGTCTAGTGCATGCTTCAAAATTTACCAGCAATAGCTTATATGGCAAAAGCAATTGCCACCTTTATTCATATTATGTAAGGGAAATGCCTAACATTTCTAAGCCAAACGTTTTGCTTCCAGCTTTTCTTTCCGTTTCAAGCAATTACTACAAGGTCAAGTAATTGCTAAACATTTTATTCATTTCAAATTAAGCATTTGCTAAAATTTTTCAAGAAAAAGCAATTGCTAAATTTTTATTCATTAGGCCCATTATTTTACAATGGCGGACGACGCGTTTATGCGAGGCTCTCCAAACATGATGCTATTAAGGTAAGAACGTTTACTTATTTAAACAAATTTTTACATTATATTATTATTTATATAGATGTGTTTCTTCTGCAATACTTATTTATTGAGTTTCCAAGATTGAATTAACGCTATGAACCTAAATATCAACCGTTAAGAGTTGCGAGTTTTTAAAATTAAACAAAAGTTGTAAATATATTCTAAGTATTTGACTTACGAGGATTTATAAAAAAGCACTTTTTATTATTTATTATAATTTTGCAGGGCAATATTAACCTCAAGGACTGCAAAAATTATGAATAATACAGGGTGGTCGAACGAAAACTGAACACCTCGATTTTCCTGCCTTAAAATGAAAATGTGGAAAATCGCTCGGACCCGTCGATTTCTGATTCGAGGGGAATAACTTTTTCGCTTTTTTCAACTCCATAACTTCAACCCCCTAACGGGGGTGAGCACAACCCCCTGATTTTGAATAGGGATGAGGGGTGTTGCGATACCTCATTTTGAAAATCTTATCGAGTACTATCTGACCCTAAAATTTCGCTTCAAAATTTCCATCTTTAACGAAATGACAGCTAACGTAGTGGAAGACTACTTACTTTTGTGATTAGTTTATGAAATGCTGAAAATGGCCACCATTCACTTCAATGCAGTAAAGAACGCTGGTGTATGAGTAGAGAATGTGGAATTTATCTCGAGGATATTACTCTTATCAGACGCATTTGAATTATTTATTTATTTGTTAATTTGTTTGTCCAAAAAAGTAGACGGACCATGTTTTTGATTTACCTTAGTCTATCGTGAATTTTTAAGAACGTTAAAACTGTGTCAAAGCGATTGTAACTTTGTAGTAGAATTAAAATGGTGTATTCCGTAGAAGAAAGGGTGGAAATGATAAAATTATTCTTTAGAAATAACGACTCTGCGCGAGTAACAGCGGCTTTATTTAATGAACGACATCCTGAAAAAAATGTATCCGCTACTTACGTTGTGCAACTGGTTGCCAAATTTAACGCTACTGGTTCAGTCGGAAACAAAAAGAGGGTGTATGAAAGAGACGAAGCGAGGGAAGTGGCTGTCTTAGATCAAGTAGCAATGGATCCGACCCTTAGTACTAGGAAATTGTCCGATGTATCTGGTGTTTTACGCACAACAATCATGAGAATCCTTAAACAACATAAGTTCCATCCTTTTAAGATACGACTGGTTAAGGAACTGAATGAGAATGATTTCGATCGCCGACTCCAGTTCTGTGAAGTGGTCAGTGGAATTATTAACAATAATCCTAACTACATGTTCAATATCTGTTTCTCGGATGAGTGTTCATTTTACCTTAATGGCATTGTAAACAGGCATAACTGTCGGTATTGGTCAGATGAAAATCCAAGATTATTTCGTGAAGTGCATACTCAGCATCCCCAAAAGTTAAATGTTTGGGCGGGTATTTATGGAAATCACATAATCGGCCCTTTTTTCATACCCGGTAATCTCACTGGCCAAATTTATTTAAAACTATTAGAGAACGCTATTTATCCAGCCCTCGTTCAAGTATTGGAGAATGAAGAACACCATGTAACGATCATATTTCAACAAGATAGCGCACCACCTCATTTCGCTCAACCTGTGCGTCAGTTTTTAGATGAAAATTTTCCTCAGGCCTGGATTGGAAGAAGGGGACATATTGAGTGGCCACCCAGATCACCTGATCTGGCTCCACTAGACTTTTTTCTATGGGGTCACCTGAAATCTAAGATTTACGCTACCCAGCCTGAGTCACTGGATGATTTGCGAATTCGGATCATTAATGAATGCCGTCAAATTACACCAGAAATGTTGAGTAATGTACGTGAACGTTTGGAGCAAAATTTATTTTACTGCATGGAAGTGAATGGTGGCCATTTTCAGCATTTTATAAACTAATCACAAAAGTAAGTAGTCTTCCACTATTTTAGCTGTCATTTCGTTAAAGATGAAAATTGTGAAGCGAAATTTTAGGGTCAGATAGTACTCGATAAGATCTTCAAAATGAGGTATCGCAACATCCCTCATCCCTATTCAAAATCAGGGGGTTGTGCTCACCCCCGTTAGGTGGTTGAAGTTACGGAGACGAAAAAAGCGGAAAAGGTATTCCCCCTCGAATCAGAAATCGACGGGTCCGAGCGATTTTCCACATTTTCATTTTAAAGCAGGAAAATCGAGGTATTAAGTTTTCGTTGGACAACCCTGTATACAAATAGCCTATAAAACGCCTACCGAAAATACAAAGCCGTGTACATATTTTAGTACATTAAAGAGCGATAGCACGCTTAGTGATGTCCAGCCAGAAATTGACGAAAATTGCCCTGTTTCTGATGACGCATTAATTCAGTATGCTGTTGATGTTGAAAGTAGGCTTTTTGAATACCTCGGAGCTGATCATGAATTGTCCAGAAGTGAAAATGCTGGAAATTTAGTGCACTCTGGAAGTGTCGAAACTGCGGTAGTAGAAAATCAGGATCATACTGGCGAAACAAGTTTTGATGCCAATTATAATAATAATAATACATTTATTGTTTCAACCATTCAATAGTTACAAACATTTTACAAAAATGGCAAAAAATGGCAACAATAGGCCTTGGTAAGGCAGACATCCAGAGGACCCAGATACTGTTCAGGCCTTAATTTAATATTATAATTTCTAATAATACTTAACTACAAATTAATATTATAATAATTACCCTAAGCGAAGTACATTGCATTTAAACATAAATATGTTTAATGATTTGGCTAAAAACTAGAGATAGGATGGGTGAGGGGGGATGGGAGGGGGGGGGGGGGGTTGAGAAGCAGAAAATAAAATTTAAACAAAATAAATAAATAAAAAAACGAAATTTATCCCATAGGTACTAACTCTGCATGATCATTGCAGCGAAAATAAATGATTTCTGATACTATTTTTAAAACTCAAAACGGATTGGTTTGTATTTAGCGACACCTTAGGAGAAAGACCTTTTACAAATTTCTTTGCGGTGTTGGGGTACGGTCAGATAGTGCCTACGGCGTAGATTTAAATTATGTACGTCTGTTCGAAACCTAATTTTTTGGTATAAGTACGCGGGTGTTTTAAACTTAATTATCTTAAACGCAAATGTGGTGAAATGTAGTTTAAATCTGTTATTCATATTTAGCCATCCTGAAGTAGCGGGATAAGGGGAAATATGGTTTCTTCGCTTTATACCGTATATTAATCTACTAAGGCATGCATTTTGAACCTTTTGGATTGGGAAACGGTCGGCAGCATCCAAACAGGGTACATATACTCCACTTCAATGATTAAACCGTGACAGAACAAGAGTATCGCACAACAATTTCCGAGTTTCGTGAGGAAGGGAATATCTATTACCATAAATAAGCTTTAGATTGCCATATGCAGATCTTAATTTAGCTGTCACGGGTTCTTTAACCCTTAACTGGTATGGTTGGGCCACTGGTGACCCAGAGAAACATTTGTCAGGTAAGGAATCCGCGGCGAATCGCCCAGTATTGCGCAGCCATCTATTCCCCTTCTCTAAGTTACTGTTCTATGCGGCATAGTATACGTTCAGTTCTCATTTACCATTTGAGCTATATAGAGGTCGCGGGTCAGTTCTGACCCAACCATACCAGTTACGTGCGCGAACAAGCCAAAATAGTTTTTATAAAAATGTCTAAAAAGCTAACTCAGAAAGAGCTAGAAGATATTGCAGACAACTTGTCTGATATAAGTGACATACAAATAGAACCTGAAAGTGTATTTGAAGAAAATGATGAAGATTTAAGTGATGTTGAAGTATAAAGTGAGCATTCGGATCATGATACAGATTCTGAAATTGAAGGAAGTGACGGGGAAGAACCTATTCAAGAAGAATTGAGACAATACTTTTATGGGCGAAATAACTTTAAGTGGTCTAAAAACCAGCCAGCGCCATCTAGATCAAGAGCCGAAAATATTATAATGAAATTACCTGGTCTCAAAGGTATGGCTGCTGCCAACAAACCTGTTTCACCTTTGGATGCATGGTCTCTACTCTTTACAAATGATATGCTTGAAGTAGTTATAAGGCACACCAATTCAAAAATTATACAGCGTCAGTAGAGGCTTATTACACTTTCCTTGTCACCCCCCACTCCTCTGACGTCACATGACCTTGAACGCAGGTGTTCAATGATGTCACATGACCTTGACCGCAGGTGTTGGTATCACCCTGACCTTGTAAATTTACGTCATACGACCTTGACCTTGAACGCAGGTGTTCGTATCACCTTGACCTTAGAAATTTACGTCATATGACCTTGACCGCAGGTGTTCGTATCACCTTGACCTTGAAAATTTACCTTGAAGTTTTATGACCTTAATGTTGCATGACCTTGAAGTGACCTTGAGCGTGCATTGTTTGTGGTATTATTCCCCCTCCCATTACCTCGAAAATTTATCCTATAAAAAGGTCCCTTTCCTACAGAGCCGCATAGTCACACAGGCATTGATAACTGTTGCCTTGAAAGTTGAATAGAAATATTGTGCTTGTGTCGTGTTTTGTGAAAATTATTATTAAAGGTATTTTAAATTTATTACATATCTCTATAATGAATTTTGAACATATAGGAAATTATGAAATGGTTGAAATTAATAAAATGATAAACAAAGATGTTACATTTCTTGAACGCAGAAAATTTTCAACACTAACCCCGGGAGACATTTATATAGTCAAAAATAGAATCTCTATGACAACACGTTTTGGTAAAAGTATTGTTGTCACTCTGTATGATAAAACAGATGATTTAACATTTGAGACATTTTTACCCAAACGTGTTGCTGAAACATTGTCCGAGGAGACGGTTGATGCGATGAATAAGTCAAGTAACAAATTAACCCTAAGTTATTTGGGACAAAGCTCACCTGTATTTTCTGGGGATAATACTAGAGCATTATTAGAGTTTGGACTTTTGGAATAATATTTAGTCTTTATTTTCAATAGAATATTATAGCTTTTCAATATTACAAGTGGCAAATTTAACTTAACATATTTGGGACAAAGCTCAAATGTATTTTCTGGGGTAATACTAGAGCATTATTAAATTTTGGGTATTTCGAATAAAGAAAACGTTGTAAAGAATATTTTAATATAGAGTTTATCGTATTTTTAATTTTAATTGATGATGTAATTAGGGATGTGCCATTTGAAAATTTCAAATGAAATTTTCGCATTTGAAAATTTCAAAAGTGAAATATTTCACTTAGCATAAAAAGTGAAATTTCAGTGAAAACTTTGAAAATTTCAAGTGAAACTTTCACCTTATAAATTTCATAAAGTTCAGTGAAAGTTTCGCGAAAATTTCACCGCAATTTCATAAATTCCAGTGAAAGTTTCGCAAAAATTATTTGCGGGCACCAGTCGAGGTAAAAGATGACTGTCAAATAATGTTGTCATTTTGAGGAATATTTGAACATCTTCTTAAATCCTAAAGTTCTAACAATTTAATAGTACCTACCTATTAATTAGTAAAATATTGAAACATGTAAAATGTCATAATTAACCTTGTAATTGGATACTTTATTTTAGTTTTATTCAGATTAATTTGTACTCATAAATACACCTTTAATATTTTCGATGTACGAGTTTTTATAACAATAAAGCACACATTTCAAAATGACAACTTTATTTGACAGTCATCTTTTACCTTGACTGGTGCCCGCAAATACGGGGCCATAAAAAGGAGAAATAGTTAAAAAGAAATCGGCGATAACCCGTAAACGGGCTCATCAAAAATATCTAAAGTTATTCTTTTGAATGTGGGTTTTAGTGCTCTTTAATAAACCTAAATAGAATTTTTCTCTAAAATAATTAGGGAAGTCAATAATTGACCACATTTAAAATTACAAGGGATTTCCTATGTCCCGCTCGACGATGCAACACCCGGTATAGAGTAAGCTTCTGGTTAATTGAGCTGCATAAAAGATTTTTTTTTGTTCAATTTTGGGAGTGACATTTTCAAAAGGTATGAAAGATATTTAAGCGCAATTTTCTGGAATCAGCATATTGTAGGAGGTAGAGCATAAAAATTTGAGACAGCCACAGGTTACAAGAAGGCCGCGTTATGTATTTGTTCCTGTATATACAATAAAATTAATTATACATAGCAACATAGCTAAATATTTCAGTTTAATATTCTCGAGAAATGTAGTTTCTACGATTCTACGCTGGAAAAAACATTTATGCAGTTCGATTGCCTAGCCATATGAGTTCAGATTTTTATTGTAAATTTTTGCATGCTATTATATAACAATAACTTTTTAGATCAGATTGACACGGATACGGACAATGTATCTATCTCTACCATTGATGACAATGCCAGTGCGACTAGTACGAGTACGGCATTGTACAGTACGTTCGAAAAAAAACCCTTATTAACGTCAAGTATTTTAAGATACACAGACACTATGCACCCTAGGGAACAGGTATGTTTAAAAATAGAGGTATTTTTACTCTTCCGCATACATCTAGACCTACATGTAACATGTATAGTCTGTATATGGGTGTATGTATGTTTTTGTGATATTATCATTTTTCAATATACTTTTAAAGACCAATGTCTCATGTCATGTCTGTTAAGACAATACACATTTTTTCTATTAGAAATATAACAAGTAAAAAACTGAATATTTTGTTTTTGTTTCAGGCAAAGTTGGACTCTTTATTTGCAAGAGCAGTATTCACTAGTGAAGTGCCGTTAGCTCTGGTAGAACATCCAGCATGGAAAGATTTTTTTAAAAATATTAGAGTAGCCTGGAATATCCCTACACGAAAAAGTCTATCAGGAACTCTACTTAATAAAGAATATGAAAGGGTAACTACTGAAGTAAATTTGTCCATAAGTAAATCTGAGAATTTTGCTAATAAGCTATTCTAATAATTCTATAAATTAGATTCAGGGGGATAACGGTTGTTTTTATTCCAAGTTGGTGGCATTTAAATTCATTTGAGCTTATTGCCAGTTAGTCACCTTCAATTTACATATGATACCTCGTATGATGAGATATAGATACATTTTGTACTAAGTGTGCCTAAGTCACATATTGGGCTATGTTCTAATTAACGAAACTTTCAATAAATTAATTTAAAGTGTTGTGACGCCTTATTTATTTAAATTATCTCTAGTGTTACCAAATCAACAATTGTAACTTTGAAGTAATAACTAACAAAATTTTTTGTAACGACCAAGTTCGCAGCGCAGGGTTGTAGCAATTTAGCACCAGGACATTGACGGCTACTGCTAGCTTTTAGACAGTGGAGAAGGGGGGGGGGTTAAGTTAAACTTATTAAATATGAGGGCGCCACGTGACTTAAATTACGTCAAGCCTGCTAATATTGAAGTTAGAGTGAGGTAACCAATAAGTCACGAATTGTGTCTACTCACGACTACAACCTGTTCCATGAACTCTGAATTTCCTGAAATTATCAATATTTACCTGTATAATACCTCCAGTATTTAAGACCACAAAGGAAAGTAAATCAGTTCAGGTATAGGGCATATAAAGAAAATAAGGTATATTTACTATAGTGACTTGTTGCACGAAAACTCTTTATTTCAATGTAGGGATGTAATTAAACATTGTATTATGATTTTAAATTGTGAACAAGGTGAATAAGTTATTATCAATATTATTTAAGAACCAAAGAGTGTCTATACTGACTTCGAAATTTTAAATTTAAAAATTCTGCAGCATTAAAATAATTTGACAATCAAATATTTTAAGGTTAAAGTTTTTAAAGTCTCACTAACTATAGTGAGAACATATCAGCTCGGATAAGTTTACGTTAATATTAGTTAGTAGAAAAAGGGGGATATACCTAATATACCTTCAGCGTCAAAATGTGATCACATTCCGTTACAATTGCTCGGTAGTACATATGGTTGCCTTAGATGCTTACACCGCAATGCTATCCAGATCAAGGATAGCTATACAAATCTCTACATTCGTAGTTAAACGTGAGGGAGAAGAATTTTTTTTAAGTATGAGCTAGGCAATGCCTCCAAATAAAATAGAGAAAAATATACACCTCAACTAACACGCAGCATGAAGTTATGTTGAGTTAATTAAACCAAGCAATATGCTCTAGCCTAAAAGTTCATAAATTTGTGTATACATTTGAGGGAGAAATATTAAGTTTTAGCTAAGGCAATGCCTTTAAAATTAAGTTTAAGCTAAGGCAATGCCCTTAAAAGAAAGAATAGAAAAATATGAGTTAATTAAACCAAGCAATATACTCTAGCTTAAAAGTTCAAAAATTTGTGTATACAATTGAGGAAGAAATATTAAGTTCAAGCTAAGGCAATGCCTTTAAAAAGAAAGAATAGAAAAATATGAATCTCGACTAACATGAAACATGAAGTTGTAATGAGTTAATTAAACCAAGCAATATACTCTAGCTTAAAAGTTCATAAATTTGTGTATACAATTGAGGAAGAAATATTAAGTTTAAGCTAAGGCAATGCCTTTAAAAAGAAAGAATAGAAAGATATTAATCTCGACTAACATGAAACATGAAGTTGTAATGAGTTAATTAAACCAAGCAATATACTCTAGCTTAAAAGTTCATAAATTTGTGTATACAATTGAAGAAGAAATATTAAGTTTAAGCTAAGGCAATGCCTTTAAAAGAAAGAATAGAGAAATATGAATCTCAACTAACATGAAACATGAAGTTATAATGAGTTAATTAAACCAAGCAATATTCTCTAGCTTAAAAGTTCATAAATTTGTGTATACAATTAAAGAAGAAATATTAAGTTTAAGCTAAGGCAATGCCTTTAAAAGAAAGAATAGAGAAATATGAATCTCAACTAACATGAAACATGAAGTTATAATGAGTTAATTAAACCAAGCAATATTCTCTAGCTTAAAAGTTCATAAATTTGTGTGTATACGTTTGAGGAAGCAATATTATTAAGTAAGGTTTGGGTAATATCCTTAAAATTAAATACTTAGTTAAACCAAACATTTAAAACCCAACATAAATTAGTACTGGCTACTTAATTCATCACTGTGCCTGTACAATTAATAGCAATTAATTACACCATTAATAGCACCTTAATGAAGTGCGATAAGTAACAGATCTGTACCGTTACTAGTAATCTATTATATTATTATTACTTAATAAAAGAAAATAAAATCAAATTTGTGCAAAAACTTGAGTCATCCTCCAGTTCTGGTGCGGAGACTCGATCTTAGGCCTTCCAGGCCAAGGACCTAGAGAGCTGCAACAGGTGTAGTCGGTTGCAACCACATTAACATAGTTCCATGTTGGGCTGATACACAATATGGGCCCCAGCGATACAGCATGTAGACAGCTACCAGCTCCCTACTCCGGACCCTGCACAGGAACTAGACGGACGGCAAAAGACTGCGTACTGTGAACGGACATACGCCAAGACAGGACATAATCAAACCAAAACTTGAGGATTTAAAAGGGACAGGAAAAACGAAGACGGACAAGAAAAAAAAAACCCTAAAAAGAGAAAATAATTAGACTCACCTTCAACTTAGGGTCACAAGGACCCCCAACATAGAATTTATACAATAAAATATACATTTGCAGAACCGCAAGCAAAAATTAACTACCTATAAAGTTAATTGGACATACCTTAGATCTTAGGCGGGGTTGCTGTGGCACGTGTAGCGTGTTTCAGGAAAAATTAAATCCGCATGGGTGTGGAAAGCCGTTCCAAAAAAACAACATTAAAATGCTCAAACCGGCATAATTCCACTACATTTGCTGATAGAAAATCCCTATCTAGGGTACCGCACTACTTTTAGCAGTAAATCATATTCAGCAAACTCTTCCTGGTAGATAGAAGTACTACTTCCTCAACGGTACACGAGAAAAAGAAAATGTCTTCGGTTTATCCCTTGCGAGAACAAAATGGATGACCGGCAGTGTTGCCAGATACCAGCGAAATACCCTTGCCCAACGATCTGGTGTAATCTACCACTCCAACTGTCAAAACAGAACTCGATGGAGATAATTCCGGTCTCAATGAACGCGGGATCTGGAAGTTTCCAGGTGACAATCCGAGTCCACGGACACGAAACCGACCGGGATAACCCAGGAATTCTATCGATTTCCGCATTTAATCAATATAAACAATGCGTGTCACCTCGTGACGTCATAACCGAGTACAACAAAATGTCCTAAATTTGCAACTTGGCAACGGTGTACGAGGAGACCGCATGCGGTGACCAAAGGTCGGTAAAATCGACTAACTTCAGTACCGTCCACCGTCGCTCATACGTCAAACATCTGACACTGTCGTATGTCAGAATATGTCAATTTAAGAAAAAGAAACAATCTTCGCAACTAGAAAAACTACCCCAAGCAGCGATACGCGACTAAAAGTAAGTACCCTTCTCGATTATCTATCAAATATCACCCAGAATAAATATAAACATTGCGTGTCATATATTTTTTTTTTAACCTCAATGATTACCAAAATACATTTGCTTATAAGTCCGATGTTTTAGATAAAGCGATACAAAACTGCGAAATGCAAGCTTTGCAGGGATCACTCGACTATAACTTCAGTATTCCTGCTAGGATATACGCTGAAAAACCCATGGAATTACCATGAAAACCAAGTATCAACAACGTCGTTATTCCAGTGAAGACTATAAATAGGGCCCCAAAAATCGGTCAAGGATGAACGGGATACTTACAGGGTAGGTTTATAGGTAGACTAGTATCTTAGATAACGAGCTGAAGAGTCTAACTCTTGTTACTCTGTTTATTTTTAGTATAAACTGGCCTTAGAGGCACAGCGAGGTACATCACTCCAACATTAAAGGAGCTTAGCTGACATTAATGAACGAGATCCGTGGCGACTTCTGCATCTTTAGACCTACTGCAAGAGAGTGAGGACCAAAAGCCAATATAACAGGGCTGTAGTTATAAGATAAAGTAAAGAATAAAAGAAATTACCTACTAAGCTGTAAGTACAGAAAACTATATAATTACAATCGAAGGGTAGGACAGTGTAATTATAGATTTATAAGTTATTATAAAACCTAAAGAATCTGTGGATTTTTATTTAACTAAATCAATTTTTAACAAGACCATCAATTTTCTCCTTTAAATCCTCTTTGCTAATTTGTCAGAAAACAAGCTTTCACATACTACATTAATACCCTTAACACTTGTCCTAATGTGAGAATGACACGTCACAGTGTGAACTTTTCCTCTGTATCCTCTGAAAATTTTCTACTATATTTGTTGTTTCGCCAGCTAGGAACTTAATACTTCTGTCAGCTGAGACAGAAAAAAACAATACCTTTAGAATAATTCTGATTTTTGTTTATTTTAGAAATGAATCAATAATAAACTACACCATTTTAAATCCCAAGCCACATTTTATCAAAAGCATTCCCTCTGAGGACAACAAACACACAGCAGAATACCTTTGCGAGCAAATGGCAAACGTTCTTGAGGAATATGGTCCAGAAAAATGTTTGGTTGTCATGACAGATAATGCTGCAAATGAGAGGAAAGCAACAACCCTCTTGCAAAATAAATATAACCATATTGTACCACTGGGCTGCCTATCACATCTACTTAATCTTTTAATACAAGATATTTTAAAGATCGACTCAGTAGACAAAATAATTAAAAGAATAGTCGACATAGTAAAAAGTGTAAAGAGGTCCCACTTATTAATAGCAGCCTTTAATAAAGCAAAAAATGCTGAGATATCTTTATCCCTGCCCGTTCCTACAAGGTGGGGAAGTCACTTAAAAGCAATAGATGATTTTATAAAAGCTAAAACTACTTTACAAAAATTGGCGGTAGACGAAAATACGTGTGACTTACTTACAAAAGAAAATAAGGCAAAAATATTAGATAACGAAATATTCTTGGTGCAGGTGGCACATATTGGGGACCTTATTCGACCAATTGTGAAGTGGATATTCCTACTAGAATCTGACGAACCTCGAATCCATAAAGTAGTGTATGCATTCAAAGGTAAAATCGACTAACTTCAGTACCGTCCACCGTCGCTCATACGTCAAACATCTGACACTGTCGTATGTCAGAATATGTCAATTTAAGAAAAAGAAACAATCTTCGCAACTAGAAAAACTACCCCAAGCAGCGATACGCGACTAAAAGTAAGTACCCTTCTCGATTATCTATCAAATATCACCCAGAATAAATATAAACATTGCGTGTCATATATTTTTTTTTTAACCTCAATGATTACCAAAATACATTTGCTTATAAGTCCGATGTTTTAGATAAAGCGATACAAAACTGCGAAATGCAAGCTTTGCAGGGATCACTCGACTATAACTTCAGTATTCCTGCTAGGATATACGCTGAAAAACCCATGGAATTACCATGAAAACCAAGTATCAACAACGTCGTTATTCCAGTGAAGACTATAAATAGGGCCCCAAAAATCGGTCAAGGATGAACGGGATACTTACAGGGTAGGTTTATAGGTAGACTAGTATCTTAGATAACGAGCTGAAGAGTCTAACTCTTGTTACTCTGTTTATTTTTAGTATAAACTGGCCTTAGAGGCACAGCGAGGTACATCACTCCAACATTAAAGGAGCTTAGCTGACATTAATGAACGAGATCCGTGGCGACTTCTGCATCTTTAGACCTACTGCAAGAGAGTGAGGACCAAAAGCCAATATAACAGGGCTGTAGTTATAAGATAAAGTAAAGAATAAAAGAAATTACCTACTAAGCTGTAAGTACAGAAAACTATATAATTACAATCGAAGGGTAGGACAGTGTAATTATAGATTTATAAGTTATTATAAAACCTAAAGAATCTGTGGATTTTTATTTAACTAAATCAATTTTTAACAAGACCATCAATTTTCTCCTTTAAATCCTCTTTGCTAATTTGTCAGAAAACAAGCTTTCACATACTACATTAATACCCTTAACACTTGTCCTAATGTGAGAATGACACGTCACAGTGTGAACTTTTCCTCTGTATCCTCTGAAAATTTTCTACTATATTTGTTGTTTCGCCAGCTAGGAACTTAATACTTCTGTCAGCTGAGACAGAAAAAAACAATACCTTTAGAATAATTCTGATTTTTGTTTATTTTAGAAATGAATCAATAATAAACTACACCATTTTAAATCCCAAGCCACATTTTATCAAAAGCATTCCCTCTGAGGACAACAAACACACAGCAGAATACCTTTGCGAGCAAATGGCAAACGTTCTTGAGGAATATGGTCCAGAAAAATGTTTGGTTGTCATGACAGATAATGCTGCAAATGAGAGGAAAGCAACAACCCTCTTGCAAAATAAATATAACCATATTGTACCACTGGGCTGCCTATCACATCTACTTAATCTTTTAATACAAGATATTTTAAAGATCGACTCAGTAGACAAAATAATTAAAAGAATAGTCGACATAGTAAAAAGTGTAAAGAGGTCCCACTTATTAATAGCAGCCTTTAATAAAGCAAAAAATGCTGAGATATCTTTATCCCTGCCCGTTCCTACAAGGTGGGGAAGTCACTTAAAAGCAATAGATGATTTTATAAAAGCTAAAACTACTTTACAAAAATTGGCGGTAGACGAAAATACGTGTGACTTACTTACAAAAGAAAATAAGGCAAAAATATTAGATAACGAAATATTCTTGGTGCAGGTGGCACATATTGGGGACCTTATTCGACCAATTGTGAAGTGGATATTCCTACTAGAATCTGACGAACCTCGAATCCATAAAGTAGTGTATGCATTCAAAGAAATAGAACAATCACTTTCTGAAAACCTTTCACGTAGTCCATTGTCTAGTCGGGTAGAACAAATGGTGATGGAAAAATTTAATTCGAGAAAAAGCTATGCCCTGCGACCGATTCATTTTGCAGCAGTTGTTTGTGATCCAACTGATAAAGGTGTTATACTTACATCTGAAGAAATACTTTCTGCCATGAATTTCATAGACAAGTTATCCAATGATATGAATAATATAGACAGTGTTACTGTTTTATCCAGTTTAACAAAGTATAGAAACAAAGATGATACTTGGTCGAAAGAAATAATTTGGAAAACTGTCAATAACTTGGAGCCACTTACATGGTGGAAGGGTGTTGGTAGCATTAACTGCCAGGAACTGGCAAGAGTTGCAATAAGAATTAATTCTATGCCCACGTCCTCGGCATCGACAGAAAGAAGCTTCAGTACTTTTGGTAGAGTACACAGCAAAATACGAAACAGATTAACCACTGGGAGATCAGTTAAACTTAGCTTTATATCCCACAACTATCGCCTAAATAGGACCAGGAAACAAGCAACCGTTTTAATAGGTATCCCTGTCCTGTAACCTGTGATATCCAGTTAAACTCTTTTTTAGATAATAATCAAGACTTAATCGATCAGCCCACTACAAGTAAAAGAGTTTGTGCCTCAAGTGCTAATATTGAAAATATTTCCAAAAAGAAGAAGCTTGTCCAACATACAGTTACTAATTTGAAAAAAGTTAAAACAGCAGAAAATCTGGAGGAAAATGAAATATCATCAACTGATGAAAGTGATGAAAGTAATTTAACTTTACATGATACAGACTCCAGTTTAGGGCCAGAATCATTTAGTGATCAAGAAAACGACCAATAATTTGTCTTCATTTTTAAAGAAGAATATGCAGTATAAAGTAGCACATTTTAAATCCTACTTTTGTTTCTTTTTTTATCAGAATATTTTTGTTTATTTTTCATTGAACTAATAAAGTGACTAAAAGGAAAAGGTACGTTTTTTCTATTACGACAATGCCATTACTGTTGCAGTCAATCTGAGGAAGCTTTCACATTATTATTTTTGGTACAGGAATTAAGCCCGGGATTCAGTCTTACAATAATAGAAACTGTGAAAGTTTCACCGAAATTTTTACTGAAAATTTCACTGAAATTTAATGCCTGGGTGAGTTTCATAACTTTCAATAAATTTCCATAAATTTCGCGAAAATTTCAATTAGCGTGAAAGTTTCGCGAAAATTTCATAAATTTCATGAAAATTTCCAAGTGAAATTTCAAAGGAGGCTGAAAGTGAAATTTACCCATCCCTAGATGTAATAAAAGTGTAATACCTAGTATCAGAAAACACAATCACAATCTCATTATTCTATTGTAGATGTGTGACTATGTTGCTGAAAAACAAGATACGTATATAAGTTGGTTAGCATGCAAATTAAGTATGGCTCAAGATATACTACAGTTTTCAATGTTTGATGGTTCCTGTTCAGTGGCGTAGCCACAGAGGGGCGAAGGGGGGCGATCGCCCCCCCCGCCCCCCTTGGCCTGGCGCCCCTTTACTACTAAAAAAATAATTCTTAAAAAACAAGATCGTTCTTATTTTATTTTTAGTAAAGAAGAGCGATGGGAATAAACTTAATAAAACCGGTTTTGAGAGCGTCCCATCACATTAAATTTATTTTTTTTATATAGCGGATTTTACCTTCATTTGGGGCCAGACCCCTGTTCCCTAAGGAGCATGAAGAAGGTGAATTCCTACGAAACTTGGGCGTGGTCCCAAAAATTTTTTGCCTGCGGCGCTTTAGCTCCGCTATCTGCGCCTCTTCGGTAGTTCGCCCCCTCCGCCCCAAAATGCTGGCTACGCCACTGTTCCTGTTTGGATTCAAGTGGCTGTCGGTACAGAAAGTATGTGCGTGATGCAATCAATTTTATGGCTGGTGCGCATCTATGTGGACAATATCTCTACGGATCCATAAACCTGAGTGAATTTTGTGCTGAAATGATTGATAATGATCTTGCCAAGTTTGTCATTCATATACCAGATCTACCAACTGATTTGGTAACAAAATTTAATATGCTTGATTTCGTGGATCCCGACGATATCAATTATGGTGAGATGTTTAATACAGTTCCCAAGACTGGATGCAATGATGGTACAAATAATGGCGATGAAATAATGGGCAAACAATGATGATGGAGCAGACACAGCCAATACCAATAAAGCTGATGGGTAGCAAATTGTAACATTGAAAAACATGTAATCAATCCTAAATAAATTATTTGTAATCAAAATATTGTTTTTTTTTTAATTCCGCATAATATAGCAATTACCATTATATATAAGTAGGAATAAAATAAAAATACGGTTAGTGAGAAGTTGTAATGGGTCGTGTTAACAACACAATTGATAAATTTAATGAAAACGGTCGATCTATACGTGGACCACCTGGAAATGGATTCAGGCTTACTCTCGATGATCAGTATGATATGCAAGGAAAATCCCTAGAGAATGTCGTATCACCTAAGAAGGACAATGATGCTGCTACTCAAGAATATGTTGTCAATTTAATTCTTCAGCTACAATTTCAATTAACGGATTTAGTTAATAAGGAAATAAAGCAGTTTTTTGATCGGAAATACGTAGGGTTGGTTGAAAAAGTAAATAAATTAAACGAGCGGCTAGGGAAAAACGAAGCTAAGCAAGCAAATGCTAATGATGCAGCCAACAAAGACTATGTTCTTAAGGAAATTAATAAGCTTAGTTCCGACGTATCTTCTATACTTAATGCAGACCTAATGCCCAAATTATATAGCACACTTATCGAGTTGGAAAAGAAAATTGATAATATTAAAGAAAAAACTCTTCCAAATCATCCACATACTCCAAAAGTCGTAACACATGAATTTTTGAAGCCAAGAGAAAATAGGCAATTGACAAATTTAGAGGTTATAGATATGATTTTTTGAAACAAAATACTTTATTTAGTGCAAAATTGTATTATAAATAAATGTATATAATATAATATTATAGTTGTTTTATTTTTCTGTAAGACCTGTAACCTTTTAAAGTTATATAAGTAGAATGATAAAATAACAAATAGTTTAGTTTAACTTGAAGATGAGTCCAAGTAACAGCACTGTTGATAAATTTGGACGTAAAAAAACTAACGATAAATATCGGTTGGTACGCGGACCAGCAAGAAATGGGTTCAGACTTACTCTCGATGATCAGTATGATATGCAAGGAAAGTCCCTAGAGAATGTCGCGCCACCTAAAAAGCAGAATGACGCTGCTACTCAAGACTATGTTCTTACACAACGTGATCTCCTGCGCGCAGAATTAACTGCTTTAATTGTTAAGAAAGAATCAGATATGCGCATACAAGTTGTCGACGAAATTAGTAAGGATGTTATACAATTTTTTGAGCGAAAAATCATAGGATTGAATAAAGATATTTCTCGGAAATTCGCGGTATTGAATGAAGAAATAAATCACTTAAAGGAGAAAGTACAGAAAAATAAAGAAAAAGTTGATAGAAATTTTCATCCAGAATTTACATTCGGAAAGTAGACAGAAGGTTTTATCATGATAAATAGAAGGAAAAAAGTAACAAAATACTTTGGTAATTGTATTGTTATAACAATTACATAAGTTTAGTTCTTAAGGTCTTTATTGTAATGCTTTTATGATAATAAACCGATTTGATTGTTTATTTATCTTATTATTTAAACCAATCTGGGAAGGCAAATAATAAAATAAAAGATACATGTGCTAATTTTACAATAAGTGTTATCTATTTTCTGGAAAAATATTTTATAAACTACATTAAGTACTTAAACAATATCAGACTTATCAATCCAAGAATTAAATTGATTAGGGAAACCCAACCATTTTACAAACAATTGATCGATTTGATTTTTCTGACGTTTTCTAAGAATTTTTTCAACCAGATAAACACCTGGACTGGTTGTCTTTTGCAGTTCAGCTTCATAGAAACAACCTTTAATCGGTTCACCTTCTAACGATTCCAGTATGTAGGTGGGTGGATTGGTAATGTTACTTTTTACAATTTTAAACAGTTCCGTTGACCATGAAGGTGTATACCCCTTTTTAAATATGGTTTTGTATTTACTGATGCGAACTATATCGCCTAGACGAAATTTATATTTTTTCGGTTTAACCTTTAAATAATCGTATGCCCTAATTTGTGTATCTTCTAGCACATGGTGTGATGTATTGTATTATTATAGACACTTGTTACTGATACTAACAATTCCACCCACCTGTAGGAACCTCTAATTGAAAATTGCTTATATAAATTATTTTTTAAAGTTCTTATCACACGTTCAACACTTGCCGCCTTTTTCGTGGTAAATGTAGAATAATGATTTATATTAAATTTTTTCATAAGTGTTTCGAAACGACTATTATAGAATTATTTTCCCTGATCACTTTGTAAATTGTCTGGTGTATACGATGCCTCTTCAATTATACTCTTCATTGCATTGGTCACTTCAGCACCGGTCTTGTTTTTGATTGCTCTGGTGTACACAAATTTGGAGTAACAATTGATGCATACAAGGATGTAGCGATAACCATCGTTTTCATCAGCATATTGTTGCATTTCCGCTAAATCTATTTGCCATAAATCCTTGTATCCTTTAATAATCGTGCGTCTTCTAATAAAGTTTTTTCTAGCAGTCCGGTGCAGTTCATTAACAATTTCAATTTTTCCCCTGCTTGCCTCCATATTTTGTAGCGAAGCGAACACGTCTCACTAGACACTGAGCAAAGGAAACAAGGTACATAATTTAATATATTATTTGTCCTTCGCGAAGTTCCTCAACAATTGACATAATTTCATTGTCATGCCCAGTATTACCAGCTACTTTTGAACTCCACAGCAATCTTAAGCGATCAACCAACTCCTTTGGTTTATTCCAATAAATGTATTGAGGTGATTTGGAAGAAAGTAGTTTTTTGTTGGGTATTTTTATTTTTTCAGCGATGTTATTTTTTACAACAGCACCACCTGATTTAGTGTCCGCCGGCATCAGTAGGGGTTTTATAATATACAAATATTTCATTAATCTGGTTTCTCGTAGACTCTTATTTTTGTCATAATTTTAATATGCTGCACTAGTTAGTTCTAAAATATCCTTAAATTAACAATTAACAATTAACGTTTTTATATAAAGTAATTTTGCCATTTGGAAAACGCACTTCTAGGTTACCAATATATCTTTTAAGGTGATTCGGTTTTTTAACGAAATGTACACCATAAATGGTATCGTATTGGGATGGTTTATTTTTTAATCCATTTAAGTACGCTTGAATATTGTCTAGCGGTGGTGAACTTGTATAACTTAAAGGGGAAGGTGTCTCAAACAATGTAACATTGGTATCACGTTTAGGTGTTGTATCGATGTGAGCTTTTCGGCTTATCCGCGGTGTAGACGATTGAAATGATGATATGCGATCGGATATTTCTTCAGGCTCCTCCATTGTGCTAGTACTACGACTATATTGCTTTCCTTGAGTTTTGGGTTGCTGCTGCTGGCGTTGCTTTACTACATTAGATATAGATGTTAGTGGTTTAGTGAAAATGGTTCGTAAAATTTATCCAAGTCGCCGCCTTGAATTGTTGAAAGTTTTTTTGGGACAGCATTGGTAGTTTCCACTAGTTTTCCACTAGTTTCCGTTTTAAGTCAATTTCTTTATTCATGGTGTTGACAAACTACCGAATGTAACGTATAAATTTTACTTTAGGGACACCCAGCATTTGCATAACAATTATTACTATAAATATAATAAGAAAAGCTCATTCTTGCCTTAATTTAAGTGTTAATACTTACTTGCAATAATATGTAAATAGAAAAAAGGATACATTTATTTAGATAACTCTCATCGTCACACCCTCAGTGTATGTCTAGGTACCTGAGCATCTAATTAATAAATTTGGCTGCATTTTTATACACAGGGTCCCTTGATTCCATGCTTTTAGAGTGGTTATAGTATTTGTTTATTCGTATTACTAGGCCAATGCACTTACGACTTGACCCAGAACAAATTAATATAAAGATGAGACTAGTGGCAAGTGGTAGTGTTTAATGCCCTGATTAACATACTAAAAGTCCCCATCCCTCCGTTTTGCACCCTCAAATTAAGGTCGCCATCTTGATTTTCGGTACTTTTTCAATATAAACCTCAATAACTCAAAAACCACTCCACATATAAAAAAAATTCAAGAGGGGAAAAATAAAGATAACATAAAATCACATTAGATAAAGTTACTTTCAGATCGCCGCATATTTATTCTTACTATTTATTGGCCGATGAAAAAAAAATTAAGTAAAAAAATAACAAAATAAATTTGAATTTAATCTTACATAGGTACAGATGCTATACTGTATACTATATAAATCAAAGAAAAAGGGCAATGTGCATAGATATTGATAAAGAACATTAAAATTTACATAGTTTATAGATACAATTTCTTTCATACAGGGTGTATTTATGAAAGTGTTTATTCTGACAATATTGCTACGACAAAAAGGTTAATTATGACAAACTAAAAACTAATAATAAAATATGGCTCTAAAAATAGCCCCAACTATTTAAGCTTCATCATCACTTTCTAGATCTTTTTCGTTAAAATGAGGAATATTGCCCCAAGCATTACCGTTACAAGTACTGCAGAGATTGGAACAATAAACGTTCGATTTTCTGCATGAGCAATAATTTCTACAATCACTCTTACAGTTGCAGTAAATTAATTTTAAAATAAAACTAGGAGCAATCGGATCTGTTGTTGTTTGAGGAAAGAGAATATTATTTTTTGCAACCCACCCCCACTCTTTTGGATCTAGTTTGTTGCCCAACCATTCTTGTACTTGTAAGTATACCCTAAGAAAATGATACTTAGACGAATTCGAAGTAGGGGGAAGTACTGCAACTTCAAAGTTACTACAAAGATTTTGACGTGCTGTTACGAGTATTATATTTTTAAAATCGCATATCGTTTAACGACTTAGCACACTTGCTTTTCCCATACAATGTCATTAAAAATGATTCTCCATTTTTTACAATATCGAATCTATTAGCTGAAGGATCTTTAAAAACTCCCACCAACCTAGCCACCCCTTCGTTTTGAATAACTCTAAGGGCCTTAAGCTTCCCTTGTTTTTAAAGACAAGAGGTTGTATCAGTACCTGTTGCCGCATGTAAGAATAGTATGTGATCTTTTATGTTTTCGCCTAATTTATTTTGTAATTTGTTTATATCTGTAATTCGGTCTGGTTTCGATTGTCTACCGGGTCGCATCATAAAAATTCCCCAATTTTTAACAAAATGAATTAAAAGAACGAGTAAGTCTGTGTCTTCTCCAACCAATGTTACAGAACTATTATTTTCCTCTAAGGCTATCGTTGTTTCTACAATTTTAGTATCAGCATCACCTTTAGCTTGAATTGTGGATATTTGAGCAGCCTGAAGTTTTGATATTAGGGCACGTATAAAATTTTGTTTATTGCGAGGGTTACTTAAAAACTTTTCTTGAGAAGTAGTAAAACCGCAGAATCGGCAATGGATATATCGGCACAGGTTTTTGGATGACGACGTAATTGCTCTTGGTTTTTAGTGGTCACTGTTTCATAGCCATCAAAAACAATTGTGCAATTTGTGCCGTAATGATACTCGACATATCTAAGGTATTGAGAGAAGACGCTGCCATATGTAGAAGGAAATTGCCAGACAACTTTGTGTAATAGATGTCCGCCGTCTATAACAAAAATAGTGATTTCTGGTATCGTATCTGTGGGAGGAGATTGTTTGTCGATAAAGGCAAAGAGAGCCGCTTTGTTTGTTTTTCTTAATGAGGCATTTTCAAAAAGTGAAGGAGGGTATGGCGACAGTTCATGTTTAAAACACTCTTTTAAATTATTTTCAGATTTGCAGACGCATATAATTCTGTTAAAAAGTTGGTTTGGGTTTACAGGAGACGTTTGATTGTAAACTTTAACTTTTTTATCACAATAGGCAAGGGTTTTGACTTTGTCAATTCTTTTTAGTTTTAAATCAGCAGAACATACTCCTATCATCTGCTCAGTTATCTTTTTTCCTATTTCCTCGGCTCGATCACAGTTGACATCAGCTGACGCAATGATACCAGTTGATAGTGAAACTAACTCGTCCGCCTCGGTTTCAAAAGGACTATGAGATCTATTCAGATATACGATCCAGGTCTCTAGAGTCGCGGTCAATACGAGATGGTCTAAGTTCTACATGTTGCTCAGAATAAATTGTTTTACTTCCTGAAAATTCTTCCAACGCATCACAAAATTTAATACATTGTTGCATAGACAGCACCCACTTAGCTAAAGTATTTTCTGACAATCCTCGCCCATGAATTAAACCCCCCTGAGTTTTTAAAGACCTCATCAATGTTTGTTCAATGGTCATATCAGACCACACAGCTGACCAGAATTTCTCGTTAGTTCTTCGTAGCGCAAAATATTTGTAAAATCTATTTACCTCTTCGCTGGAAGCATGGTCTTTTAGCGATAACATTTGTTGAAGATATAAACGAGATGATTTTGCATAAGGCAGATGGCCAGCTGCATGGAAAAATGGAATCATTTTCTCCACACACAACAAATGTAAATCAAAATTTGTTGTTCGTTCTGCAAAAACAAACATTCTTACGAGCTCAACCTGATCCCAATATTGACACCATAGCTTTCCTGTTCTGCTTTTATAGGAAAAAAAGCGGCAGGTTAATTATTGTTGCGCCTCCATAATATAAATTTACAATATAGTTATAAAAAAGAGAAAAAAATTGAAATTTTTCGGTACGATTTTAATTGAAATACCTGTATCTCTGTTATCACATAACCTAAAATAATAATTTTAGTATTAGAACATGCACAATTTAGTTTTAAACAAAATTGCTATCTTATCATTTTCCGAAATTCGGCCTGGTTTTAAGGTTATAGTAAAAAATTAAAAAAAAATGCTAAAATTCAAGATGGCGGCCTAAAATTAAGGCTGTTATGCAAGGTTGAGCTATGGGGACTTTTAGTATGTTAATCAGTGTTCTAAACACTAACGTTTGCCATCAGTCTAATCTTTATATTAATTTGTTCCGGGTCAACCATATAAAAATTTATAAGTGCTCTGGCCTATACTTGGTTGTAAAACTACCAGCTGAATTGCTATTAAAATGGCTTATAGGTTGTCCTGGAGTTTTAAGTAAGTAGTGCAGATGTTGCTTGGCATTCTGTACATCTTGGGGTCCTGGTACAGGCGGAAATTATCTTCTAAAAATGAGTTAGTAATCGTGATGCCTTTAGGAATATTGAGCTTTTGTATTGACATCTTGGGTTAGGTTTTCGTTATTATTCCCTTAAATATCTTCCTGGCTATATTTTAACTCTATTTACTTACTTTGACCATCTTCCCGGCTATGTAATTATGAATCCTTATTATTTTATAATTTGGGTATAATGTTTTGATTCTACAAGTATGACAGTTGTTCAAACTCAAGGAACTGCTGGAGGAACTGAATGCTAATAGTGGTCACAGAAATGAAGGAGCAGTTCACAGGAGTAGGTACTACACCTGCTTAGACCCATATAAATGTCTAGTATGGAATCCAGTTGTACTTGGTGTCTGGTGTCGTTGACAACGGTATTGTAGGGAGATTCCTACATTTCTGCATGACGTAAAGTGGCTTTAGCTACTGTGGTGGTAGATGTCTCTAACAGTCGACAGTGTTGCCCGGTTTCCTGTTGCGATCGTACTGAGAATTATGAGACCACATGGTTCTTGAGAAAAATGGAGATATTTTGTGTTTTGGTCGAACTCAGTTCGGTAGCATTGCAATGGGTCATTGGCAAATTATTGCTACACTCAGAACATACCAGTCGGAAACACTTTTTTTTGGAAGTGTTATAGCTAAGTATGGTGGGTTGCCTAGCTGAGTTGGACATTTATGGGGTTTCTTCCTAATTTGCGTCATTCGGCAACTATGTTGGGAATCTTTTTGGGAAGGAGTGGTGGTGCTGCCGCGCTTGATCGGTGGGCAGACTAGACTAAAAGGCCGTGTGGTCAACGTCTCGAAAGTGTAATGGTTTCTTAATTTTTAAATTATCGGTATGTTATACTAAGTTGATGTAAAATATTTAGTACCCAAATGTGGGAGTAGCACCGTTAATTGTTTGCGACGAGATTTGGGCCCCGATGGTTTGAGATGTTCAAGATATTTCCGGGTCAGATTGTTGATAAGTTGCACCTTATGGGAGAATAATAAGAAGCCATTTTCACTTACTGCGCCCGACATTCCATCTACAGGGCAGCATTCTCACTCCAGCACAATACATGGTTGCCATCATCACATGTTAATGGAGCTAGAAAGGTTCAAAAGAAACCCTCTACTTAACTGAAGAGGTAATGTAATTAGTTATTGTATTTGATAAATTTTGGGGATCATGGGAGTGTATAAAATGTAAAGGAATGAATAACTTAGGGCGATTTTCTTATTCATTCTAGGGTTTTTTTTCTCTACTTTGAGTTTGCATATGGTTGGATGGAACTCCATTGTGTTGGGTTGTGTTTAAGCAAAATTATTCCATGGTGAGCGTTTGCTGTAGTTGCTGCTCGATGAGTCCAGGCCTGATCAACTTGTGATTTAGTACGGGTACCGCAGCCATTGGAGACGCAAGTCTTTTAGAATTGATTTTATATTTTGTTTAATTCACTGCATACTATGCGTTAGTGTTTTGATTCTTCCTAGTGTGTAGGGGCCTTATTCACAATTGTACATTCTTAAACCTCAGTCAGTTCAATAGTCACCTTCAGTACTTAATATTAAAATAAATCTGTTAAGTTAGTCCATTATGTCACATAGCAACCATCCACCTTGTATTTCCTTTGAATTAGTAGTGCCTCTTGTCTTTTGATTTCGTTAAGAGCTATAAGAGGATACAAACCTCATAGCTTATCTAAATTATTGAATTATTGATCACCTCTTCTCTTTTAATTTAATGTCAAAAGTAGAAAGACGGTACTGGATTAATACTGATTCCGCCGCCCTCTGGGTGTAAAATATATTTAAATTCTTCAACATTCCTCGTGTTAATTATCTTTAATTTGTAACAGTAACAGTTGTGTGACATAATAGTAATTCTCTTCTACTTTATTTTGCTTATATCAGATATTACTTGCCTCTGCACATTAGTTGGTTATTTTGGGATTTGAGGGTGTAACTGTATATATATAAATTGGGTTTTTAATAGTATTTAGTACATGACAGCGGTGTAGGCAACTTGCTTCTGCACATTAGTTGTTTATTTTGGGATTCGAGGGTGTAACTGTATATATATAAATTGGGTTTTTAATAGTATTAGTACATGACAGCGGTGTAGATAACTTGCTTCTGCACATTAGTTTGTTTATTTTGGGTATCGAGGTTGTAACTTTGTTTATATATAAATTGGGTTTTTAATGGTGCTATTACATGATAGTGATGTAGGCACGGTGGTGTATGAAGTTTTTAGTCACATACACTAAGGTTTAGTCTCCGGGGAATAGTCCCATATATTTTTGTTCTACCTCATTCAGCCTCACAATTTTTAATTTTATTTTGGTATATTGTGTACTATTCCCTGTATATTGATACTTAAGGCAGAGTGCCTAAGTATATTGTTGATTTTTTTTATTTTATATTAAGCTACTGACTGCACACACAGCAGTGCAGTAGTTATTTACTCATATCAGTGTAGCGGTGCTAGGCTTTATTATACATAATATATAAAAATCTTATATGGCAAGTGTAAGCAAACCGTGATCACGAGTTGTTGGCCCCTTTCCCTATTATGGTATACCTTGATTAGACACTGGTTGATTTATTTAGTGTACTAATGTCGGGTTTATTGTTTTGACATAGTATAATGATTGGTATATCCATATTACATGCATATTGTCATCTTGTAATTGCCTAGTATCCGTGTACTGTCAACTCTCATTTTTTGTTTATCTACGACTACTTCATTCTTGAGAAGGTTCGTACAATTAATCCAGTAGTGCAACACTTTTATTATCCTTGAATGAATATACTGCAATTTTATTGGCATTGAAGCGTCGAGTGACCTGAGAAATTCGAGTGAAGTGTCCGAATAGCATCGTAATGCAGCACTTACAATAAAATTCTCCGATTATCTCGGGTGCATGATTTATTTGGTGTCAATTAGTTTCAATTTCAATTTCAATTTCAATTTATTCACACACAAATAGTATATAACACAATTATTATAATTACCTAAGGCTTAGCACAAGTGACCCTCAGTCTATTGTACTGCAATTGTACGAGCCTTACTATTATACATAAATCTCTAATTCAAACTACTACAATAGTTCATACATGTCATAACGTAATTCTGGAACTTCTCGAGTAAAAGTTGACTGTTAAATATTTCTTTCTTTCTTAAGAAAATAGAAGTCATTGTCTTCAATCAAGTGGTTTTTATTAATGTCCCAATATCAGGCTGAATTTGGAATTTTAGGATTGGAGTCGGATGAGAAAATAATTCGTGGTTTTTAGTTCTCACTCGCTGACCAACGATATTTTAGGGCGTGGTGTAAACCCAAATCACGTGGCGCTCAATTTTACATCTACCCCGGCCCGTCTTCACTGTTTAAAAGCTGGCGGCCACCATTGTTCCTGACCTAAAGCTGCAGTCCTAATAGAAGGCTAGACAGTCTTAAGCTGATTCAGTCTGTGTGGTGTGGTTTTATAATCCTGTTTCTGTTAAATAGTTCTTTGATAAGAAACGAGCGTCGCATTTTGGCGTCCAACGTGGGGCAATTCATATTTGCGGTGTTGCCAGATTGGAAATTTCCCTAAATTTAGGGAAAAAAATTTTTTGCTCAATTGTTAGTTTTGATGGTAGATTGTCTGTTTCTGAAGGATTTCTTGCATTTCGTAGCGAAACTTACTGTTTTGGAAAAAAAGTTTGGGAAGTTGTGAAGTTTCGTAGGATTTTCCGTTTCTGGATAGATATACCTGCCTTTAGAGCTAACTTGACATGCTTAATGATTATTGTGGTAAACCCCGATTTTGACAAAACTGATTGCGACTTTTGCTTATCACTTTGGTGAGTGTGTTACAGTGGTGATACATTATATTATAGTGTGAATTATAGCGGTGTGCTGCTGATAGCGACTGAAATAGTGTATACCAGCTGGTGACCATAGTGCATTAAAGGTGATAGAGTTAATTGTGAAATATTTTTATATTGACAAGTATATTACTAGTGGTGCGTTATCTTTATAGAGTGGTACCCATAGTGCATTAAAGGTGATAGAGTTAATTGTGAAGTATTTTTATATTGACAAGTATATTACTAGTGGTGCGTTATCTTTATAAAGTGGTACCCATAGTGCATTAAAGGTGATAGAGTTAATTGTGAAGTATTTTTATATTGACAAGTATATTACTGGTGGTGTGTTATCTTTATAGAGTGGTACTTCTAGTGCTAGAGTGTAAACATTCGTACTTGGTAAAATAATTCAAGATGTCTCGTAAGATAGAAGTCAATCGATTAGATAGAGAGGAGTTGATCTACGAGCTCACATGGAGAGGCATTGCCATTGGTACTGTGGAGGAGATGAGGAGTCGCTTGATTTTAGCGAGACAGATGGAGCGTTCTGGTGAAAGTCTACATTATCCTCCGTACCCATTTACATTTCAGCAAGATATATCAGCCCTGACTAAGAAGTTGGATGACCTTGTGGCTGTCATGGACAACTTCTCGGACACAAGTAAAAGTGGGAGTTACTTAAAATTACAAACGAAGCTGAACCATATTCTGGAACGTTTAGATAACATGTTTTGCAGGAATGCTGATGAATTTAGTCTACGAGGAGTGTTAGTGGCTCAAGCGTCGCACGAACAGCAATGAAATGAACGTCTTCATTATTGTTAAACAAATATCTAGCTATCAAGTCCCTTGCGATATCTTCCCGAATTCACATCACTATCTTTATCGATAACCAAGAATCCATATTTATTATCCCAACATTTCGAGCACATTTCCTGAAATTGTGTAAAATTCAGGTCGGGTGATACATGATCGGAAAAAACGTGTCTCATATTCATTTCATCTTGTTTAAACATAATAATAAAGTTGGCATTATCTCGCACAAGCTGTTTAGGAACCCGTGAATATGTTTGAGCTAAATCAAATGCATCCACATTTTTGTGACGTCCCATACAAAAATAAGATCTTATGACATCCTGTTTTTCGCACCTAACATCATCAAATATAAATATCGAATTAGGATTTGCGTCCGATGGTTCCACAATATTGCAAGCATCACTGAATGCATAGTAACCAAGGCCTTTGATGGGTGTAAGAATTTTCCTCAAATATTCGTATTTTGGTTGGTGTAGGGACTTGGAGTAGATATAAACATTTTCAAAACGTAGACCCAAGGGGTGAGTAAGTAGTGAAATCATAACATTGGTTTTGCCACAATTCGAAGGTCCAATTATTATTCCACGAATAGAGGATGGAAGCAAAGGACCATGTTTCCTTAACAATTTCTGTTCATGTCCACGCCCAACTTTTTCATCGAGATTATCGATGGGGAATTTTCGTTTCAAATGTACTATCCGCATATTTATAAAATCAATACTTTATAGCAAACTTTTCACTTAAATGGTCATTCAGATGCTGATCACCGGACGAAGTAGATCGTCTCGTTTACAGATTAAGACTGGAAGAGGCTTTGTTAACTCCTTAATTAATAACCTGCCGGTGGAGCTGCATATCCCCGGTTATCAGTATTGCGGTCCCGGAACAAAAGTGATTAAACGTGTGAAAAGAGGTGATCAAGGAATTAATCCTTTGGATGTGGCGTGTAAGAAGCACGATTTAGCTTACTTACGTAATAGAGACCATTTAAGTGAGCGGCACCAAGCAGATTACGAGTTGGAACAAAGTGCTTGGAAACGAGGGAAATCTGCAGACGCTAGCGTTGGTGAAAAGAGTGCTGCGTGGTTGGTAACAAACATTATGAAAACAAAGCAACGTTTTGGTATGGGTGTGTCATCTAGCAAAAGGAAGAGTCGCTCAAAAGTTGCTAAGAGAAAGCGGAGAGCTGGTATGCGACGTGTTGGAAAGCGTGTGCGTACGCAGAAAGTAGCTTTTGGTTCTGCTGTTCGAAGACCAATTCGAGCAGAATTGCTAAGAGGTGGTGGAAAGAAAATGAATATTCTAAATGCATCGAAAATAGCCGTTACAGCAGCCCGCAAATCAGTAAAAGCAGCAGGTGGTAAACGAAAAATTCGCACACCTAGGATTATTCCTATTCCTAAAACTGGTTATGTATTACCATTAATACCAATATTTGCTGGTCTGTCAGCCTTAGGCTCGTTAGCAGGTGGCGTAGCCGGCATTGTTCGCACCTTCAAGGACGTGAAGAAGGCAAATGCAGAAAAAACAGGTGCTACTTTAAAACTACGCGGAAATGGATTATATCTGAAACCATATCGTTCAGGTATGGGATTGTTTATGAACCATAGGAATATGTCAAAAAACT
This sequence comes from Polydrusus tereticollis, assembly GCA_963920685.1. Classification (NCBI taxonomy): domain Eukaryota; kingdom Metazoa; phylum Arthropoda; class Insecta; order Coleoptera; family Curculionidae; genus Polydrusus; species Polydrusus tereticollis. The sequence goes on from OY987332.1 coordinate 88,970,802, forward strand.
AATTGAGTCTCTACCCAATAGACCGCTATCAAATGTCGATCTGGAAAAGTATGTTTTAAAACTAAAGATACCACACATTAGGGGAGTTTATATGCGAGATTCATTACCTGCACGTGGTCCCCGACGGTATGAAGCAGCGATTATTAATTTGGATAGCACATCGGGGGTAGGGACGCATTGGCTGGCATACCGAAAAGTCAACTCTGAAGTAACATACTATGATAGCTTTGGTGATTTGCCACCACCTACCGAATTGGTGAGATATCTGCAAACAGGTTCAAACGCGTCGAAAAACATTTACTATACATACGATCGTCAGCAAGAATTCGATTCAGTTTAGTGTGGCCATCTGTGTTTAAAGTTTCTCTCCGATATAAAATAATAATAATAATTATGTCTTTGACGTCACAAGTTGAACGCGATAACTACACAAAGATCTTGCACTCACTTAAAGTGTTTAAACATGTGGGTGGATTGTTGAGAATGACTGCCAAAGAATTAGAAAACGTGCCGAAGGAAGTAATGATTTCGATGGCGCCAAATGAAATTGCTCTAGTTTGGGATCAGCTGTCAAATGAACTGAAAAGTGACGAGGATATGATGAAATATGAACATTACAATAGCGACAGTGACGATTCCAACAAGGATGTGGGTGATGGGCCATTGTCTCGAAAATTATTTTGATGTTACTGCAAAATCAGTGATGTGAATATAACAGCTGAAAATTCGATTAACACGACATCAGATGAGAAGAAAAAAAAGCGCTAGTGTATTAAGCCCATTGAGCTGCTGCAAATCATAATAAAAACCATCACAGATAGCTACTTAACGTCAGTCATGTCGCATACATTCACGCTAACAGGATCCTCGAGCGTCTTAAGCGCCGACTTTTATCCACCCATTGAACTGAGTACAACAAGTAAATATAGTCTTGCACTTGTCGGATTTTACTCATATAATTCAATTTTTAACATTGATGAAAACAACAACTCCTTTGGTTACATAATCGATGAAAACAACAGCTCATTTGGTAAAATAAGGAAGGATGAAAACATATCACATCTACTGACCATTCCACCAGGAGCATATGAGATTGGTCAAGCTATGTTGACAGCCCTAAAAGAGTCAACCCGCGACGATAGTGATGAAATATTTTCGTTAACAGCCAACAATAATACATTAAAATGTGAGATGAAATCGAAGTATGACATTAATTTGCGTGGTGACAAAAGTATTGCCAAAATGTTGGGGTTTGACGCTAAAGTGTTAAAAAAATATGAAAAGCATCAGTCAGTGAACAATGTGGATATTATGAAAGTACGCATTATACGGGTGGATTGTAATATAATTTCTGGTGCATTCCTGAACTCGTCGAAATGCCACATCCTATTTGAATTTGATATTGACGTTGAAGCAGGTTATAAAATTACGAAAGAGCCGCAGAATATTATTTATATGCCGATAATACAAGAGGGACGTCAGTTCATAGACAACATCAGTCTGCGAATCTTGGATGACGACGGAGATCTGATTGACTTTCGAGGAGAGAAGATAATTATTAAATTGGAGTTAAAGAAAATAGCATAAGTATGGGTTTCTGCTTTAACACTCAACTACGTTTGTTGCATACTGTGAAAGATTCAGTTAAATACAGGGTCGTTGGTATGTATGGAAACGGTCGATTATTTCTTAAAGTGTAACAGTTAGCAAAAAATATTTTAGATAAAAGTTTAAGGGTTTTTTAGGATGTATTAGAATTCTATGATGATGAGTCAGAAAACCGTAGAGAAGCAAAGTCCCCTTTTTTTTAATGGAACACCCTATATCTTCGAATATTTTTGGATTTAACATAAAATAGCAATTATTTTTTAATAAGTGCACTATAAGTCTAAACCTAATAGTTTCCGAGATATTGACTTATAAAAAATTACATTTTTGAACTTTGACAACTTCTAGCTTTCTAACGGTAGGTTTTAGAGTAAAACGGCTTACATGTGCTTATCTTACTTTTTAATGATCTACCCAAAAACATCAACTTCCGGTTAAACCGGAAGTACTGTATTTCCTGCTTTTGAGTTACATCCGGTTTAACCGGAAGTTGATGTTTTTGGGAAGACAATCAAAAAGTAAGATAGGGACATGTAAGCCGTTTTATTCTAAAAGGTACCGTTAGAAAGCTAGAAGCTATCAAAGTTCAAAAATATCATTTTTCAAAAGTCGATATCTCGGAAACTATTAAGTTTAGACTTATAATGCATGTATTAAGAAATAATTGTTATTTTATGTAAAATCCAAAAATGTTCGAAGATATAGCGTGTTCCATTTAAAAAAAAGTAACTTTTTTCTCTACGGTTTTCTGACTCAACCTGTATACTTATTTTTTTTTTATTTTAATACACATTAAAAAACCCTTAAACTTTTATCTGAAATATTTTTTGCTGACTGTTTTACTTTAAGAAATAATCAACCGTTTCCATACATACCAACGACCCTGTATAATAAAAGTAAACAAAGTAGGCAAACCAGGCTCATTCGTAATCCAGTCATTAGATCGAAAACACCTTATCGGCGACAGCAGCAGCAGCTTTCCAGTGAAGATTACAGTTTTTTACGATCAATTGGTTTGAAAATACGAAAATCTAGAAAATGACTGCTACAAGTGAAAAAATTGAAGTGTTCGCCGAACCCATCTTCGAGAACTCAATAATTAGTTTACAAGAACATACTTATAAACCATATGGTTCACCAACATTTAAGAACTCTGATGAAATTCGCATTCCTGTGCATTTTCAAGCCATAATCCTGGATGTTTCCGAAAGTTACATATACATCGAAGGAACTTTCAAACCTAAAGATGCAACAAAGAAATGTTACTTATCGAATAATGCTATAGCATTCCTTTTCGACGAAATTCGGTATGAAATGGGCGGTGAACAAGTCGCAGTTGTCCGAAAACCAGGAATTACTACAACACTGAAAACGATGGCATCTTGTGGAACCCTACAAAATAATTCTCTAATGGTTTGCGGATGGAGCTTAAATGAAAATATTCAAGCTCTTGTTGATGCCACAAGTCATGTATTCTCCGGAAAGCTCCCCCTAAAGTATCTAATGGGTTTTGCAGAGGACTATACGAAAGGAATGTTTAATGTTAAGCAAGAGCTTATTTTAATTATCGCTCGCAATTTTATCAATTGTTATGTTGGTGAAGTGGAAGCAGACATTAATATTGATAAAATCGAATGGAGAGTTCGTCATATTATTCCAGATGATCGTCAAAAGTTAAAGATAATGTCTCGCATGAATAAAGGTGTAAATAGCGCCAATATTCCAATGGCATATCGTAAATGGGATCTTTACGAACTACCTGCTTTACGACAAACATCATCTGATGTTTAAAGGTGATGATTAAAGGTGATAGAGTTAATTGTGAAGTATTTTTATATTGACAAGTATATTACTGGTGGTGTGTTATCTTTATAGAGTGGTACTTCTAGTGCTAGAGTGTAAACATTCGTACTTGGTAAAATAATTCAAGATGTCTCGTAAGATAGAAGTCAATCGATTAGATAGAGAGGAGTTGATCTACGAGCTCACATGGAGAGGCATTGCCATTGGTACTGTGGAGGAGATGAGGAGTCGCTTGATTTTAGCGAGACAGATGGAGCGTTCTGGTGAAAGTCTACATTATCCTCCGTACCCATTTACATTTCAGCAAGATATATCAGCCCTGACTAAGAAGTTGGATGACCTTGTGGCTGTCATGGACAACTTCTCGGACACAAGTAAAAGTGGGAGTTACTTAAAATTACAAACGAAGCTGAACCATATTCTGGAACGTTTAGATAACATGTTTTGCAGGAATGCTGATGAATTTAGTCTACGAGGAGTGTTAGTGGCTCAAGCGTCGCACGAACAGCAATGAAATGAACGTCTTCATCATTGTTAAACAAATATCTAGCTATCAAGTCCCTTGCGATATCTTCCCGAATTCACATCACTATCTTTATCGATAACCAAGAATCCATATTTATTATCCCAACATTTCGAGCACATTTCCTGAAATTGTGTAAAATTCAGGTCGGGTGATACATGATCGGAAAAAACGTGTCTCATATTCATTTCATCTTGTTTAAACATAATAATAAAGTTGGCATTATCTCGCACAAGCTGTTTAGGAACCCGTGAATATGTTTGAGCTAAATCAAATGCATCCACATTTTTGTGACGTCCCATACAAAAATAAGATCTTATGACATCCTGTTTTTCGCACATAACATCATCAAATATAAATATCGAATTAGGATTTGCGTCCGATGGTTCCACAATATTGCAAGCATCACTGAATGCATAGTAACCAAGGCCTTTGATGGGTGTAAGAATTTTCCTCAAATATTCGTATTTTGGTTGGTGTAGGGACTTGGAGTAGATATAAACATTTTCAAAACGTAGACCCAAGGGGTGAGTAAGTAGTGAAATCATAACATTGGTTTTGCCACAATTCGAAGGTCCAATTATTATTCCACGAATAGAGGATGGAAGCAAAGGACCATGTTTCCTTAACAATTTCTGTTCATGTCCACGCCCAACTTTTTCATCGAGATTATCGATGGGGAATTTTCGTTTCAAATGTACTATCCGCATATTTATAAAATCAATACTTTATAGCAAACTTTTCACTTAAATGGTCATTCAGATGCTGATCACCGGACGAAGTAGATCGTCTCGTTTACAGATTAAGACTGGAAGAGGCTTTGTTAACTCCTTAATTAATAACCTGCCGGTGGAGCTGCATATCCCCGGTTATCAGTATTGCGGTCCCGGAACAAAAGTGATTAAACGTGTGAAAAGAGGTGATCAAGGAATTAATCCTTTGGATGTGGCGTGTAAGAAGCACGATTTAGCTTACTTACGTAATAGAGACCATTTAAGTGAGCGGCACCAAGCAGATTACGAGTTGGAACAAAGTGCTTGGAAACGAGGGAAATCTGCAGACGCTAGCGTTGGTGAAAAGAGTGCTGCGTGGTTGGTAACAAACATTATGAAAACAAAGCAACGTTTTGGTATGGGTGTGTCATCTAGCAAAAGGAAGAGTCGCTCAAAAGTTGCTAAGAGAAAGCGGAGAGCTGGTATGCGACGTGTTGGAAAGCGTGTGCGTACGCAGAAAGTAGCTTTTGGTTCTGCTGTTCGAAGACCAATTCGAGCAGAATTGCTAAGAGGTGGTGGAAAGAAAATGAATATTCTAAATGCATCGAAAATAGCCGTTACAGCAGCCCGCAAATCAGTAAAAGCAGCAGGTGGTAAACGAAAAATTCGCACACCTAGGATTATTCCTATTCCTAAAACTGGTTATGTATTACCATTAATACCAATATTTGCTGGTCTGTCAGCCTTAGGCTCGTTAGCAGGTGGCGTAGCCGGCATTGTTCGCACCTTCAAGGACGTGAAGAAGGCAAATGCAGAAAAAACAGGTGCTACTTTAAAACTACGCGGAAATGGATTATATCTGAAACCATATCGTTCAGGTATGGGATTGTTTATGAACCATAGGAATATGTCAAAAAACTAATTGAGTCTCTACCCAATAGACCGCTATCAAATGTCGATCTGGAAAAGTATGTTTTAAAACTAAAGATACCACACATTAGGGGAGTTTATATGCGAGATTCATTACCTGCACGTGGTCCCCGACGGTATGAAGCAGCGATTATTAATTTGGATAGCACATCGGGGGTAGGGACGCATTGGCTGGCATACCGAAAAGTCAACTCTGAAGTAACATACTATGATAGCTTTGGTGATTTGCCACCACCTACCGAATTGGTGAGATATCTGCAAACAGGTTCAAACGCGTCGAAAAACATTTACTATACATACGATCGTCAGCAAGAATTCGATTCAGTTTAGTGTGGCCATCTGTGTTTAAAGTTTCTCTCCGATATAAAATAATAATAATAATTATGTCTTTGACGTCACAAGTTGAACGCGATAACTACACAAAGATCTTGCACTCACTTAAAGTGTTTAAACATGTGGGTGGATTGTTGAGAATGACTGCCAAAGAATTAGAAAACGTGCCGAAGGAAGTAATGATTTCGATGGCGCCAAATGAAATTGCTCTAGTTTGGGATCAGCTGTCAAATGAACTGAAAAGTGACGAGGATATGATGAAATATGAACATTACAATAGCGACAGTGACGATTCCAACAAGGATGTGGGTGATGGGCCATTGTCTCGAAAATTATTTTGATGTTACTGCAAAATCAGTGATGTGAATATAACAGCTGAAAATTCGATTAACACGACATCAGATGAGAAGAAAAAAAAGCGCTAGTGTATTAAGCCCATTGAGCTGCTGCAAATCATAATAAAAACCATCACAGATAGCTACTTAACGTCAGTCATGTCGCATACATTCACGCTAACAGGATCCTCGAGCGTCTTAAGCGCCGACTTTTATCCACCCATTGAACTGAGTACAACAAGTAAATATAGTCTTGCACTTGTCGGATTTTACTCATATAATTCAATTTTTAACATTGATGAAAACAACAACTCCTTTGGTTACATAATCGATGAAAACAACAGCTCATTTGGTAAAATAAGGAAGGATGAAAACATATCACATCTACTGACCATTCCACCAGGAGCATATGAGATTGGTCAAGCTATGTTGACAGCCCTAAAAGAGTCAACCCGCGACGATAGTGATGAAATATTTTCGTTAACAGCCAACAATAATACATTAAAATGTGAGATGAAATCGAAGTATGACATTAATTTGCGTGGTGACAAAAGTATTGCCAAAATGTTGGGGTTTGACGCTAAAGTGTTAAAAAAATATGAAAAGCATCAGTCAGTGAACAATGTGGATATTATGAAAGTACGCATTATACGGGTGGATTGTAATATAATTTCTGGTGCATTCCTGAACTCGTCGAAATGCCACATCCTATTTGAATTTGATATTGACGTTGAAGCAGGTTATAAAATTACGAAAGAGCCGCAGAATATTATTTATATGCCGATAATACAAGAGGGACGTCAGTTCATAGACAACATCAGTCTGCGAATCTTGGATGACGACGGAGATCTGATTGACTTTCGAGGAGAGAAGATAATTATTAAATTGGAGTTAAAGAAAATAGCATAAGTATGGGTTTCTGCTTTAACACTCAACTACGTTTGTTGCATACTGTGAAAGATTCAGTTAAATACAGGGTCGTTGGTATGTATGGAAACGGTCGATTATTTCTTAAAGTGTAACAGTTAGCAAAAAATATTTTAGATAAAAGTTTAAGGGTTTTTTAGGATGTATTAGAATTCTATGATGATGAGTCAGAAAACCGTAGAGAAGCAAAGTCCCCTTTTTTTTAATGGAACACCCTATATCTTCGAATATTTTTGGATTTAACATAAAATAGCAATTATTTTTTAATAAGTGCACTATAAGTCTAAACCTAATAGTTTCCGAGATATTGACTTATAAAAAATTACATTTTTGAACTTTGACAACTTCTAGCTTTCTAACGGTAGGTTTTAGAGTAAAACGGCTTACATGTGCTTATCTTACTTTTTAATGATCTACCCAAAAACATCAACTTCCGGTTAAACCGGAAGTACTGTATTTCCTGCTTTTGAGTTACATCCGGTTTAACCGGAAGTTGATGTTTTTGGGAAGACAATCAAAAAGTAAGATAGGGACATGTAAGCCGTTTTATTCTAAAAGGTACCGTTAGAAAGCTAGAAGCTATCAAAGTTCAAAAATATCATTTTTCAAAAGTCGATATCTCGGAAACTATTAAGTTTAGACTTATAATGCATGTATTAAGAAATAATTGTTATTTTATGTAAAATCCAAAAATGTTCGAAGATATAGCGTGTTCCATTTAAAAAAAAGTAACTTTTTTCTCTACGGTTTTCTGACTCAACCTGTATACTTATTTTTTTTTTATTTTAATACACATTAAAAAACCCTTAAACTTTTATCTGAAATATTTTTTGCTGACTGTTTTACTTTAAGAAATAATCAACCGTTTCCATACATACCAACGACCCTGTATAATAAAAGTAAACAAAGTAGGCAAACCAGGCTCATTCGTAATCCAGTCATTAGATCGAAAACACCTTATCGGCGACAGCAGCAGCAGCTTTCCAGTGAAGATTACAGTTTTTTACGATCAATTGGTTTGAAAATACGAAAATCTAGAAAATGACTGCTACAAGTGAAAAAATTGAAGTGTTCGCCGAACCCATCTTCGAGAACTCAATAATTAGTTTACAAGAACATACTTATAAACCATATGGTTCACCAACATTTAAGAACTCTGATGAAATTCGCATTCCTGTGCATTTTCAAGCCATAATCCTGGATGTTTCCGAAAGTTACATATACATCGAAGGAACTTTCAAACCTAAAGATGCAACAAAGAAATGTTACTTATCGAATAATGCTATAGCATTCCTTTTCGACGAAATTCGGTATGAAATGGGCGGTGAACAAGTCGCAGTTGTCCGAAAACCAGGAATTACTACAACACTGAAAACGATGGCATCTTGTGGAACCCTACAAAATAATTCTCTAATGGTTTGCGGATGGAGCTTAAATGAAAATATTCAAGCTCTTGTTGATGCCACAAGTCATGTATTCTCCGGAAAGCTCCCCCTAAAGTATCTAATGGGTTTTGCAGAGGACTATACGAAAGGAATTTTTAATGTTAAGCAAGAGCTTATTTTAATTATCGCTCGCAATTTTATCAATTGTTATGTTGGTGAAGTGGAAGCAGACATTAATATTGATAAAATCGAATGGAGAGTTCGTCATATTATTCCAGATGATCGTCAAAAGTTAAAGATAATGTCTCGCATGAATAAAGGTGTAAATAGCGCCAATATTCCAATGGCATATCGTAAATGGGATCTTTACGAACTACCTGCTTTACGACAAACATCATCTGATGTGTGGGCTTTAAGAACTAGCACGAGTCTTGAAAAACCGAGATATTTGATTATTGGTTTTCAGAATAGTAACAATTGCGACAATAAGGCCAAAGATGCCACCCAGTTTGCTACAGCCAATATAAGTGACATTCGTAGCTGGGTTCGGGTATCACGTTCCGTTCACTCCGTGCGCTCCTTACGTGCTCCAGCCGTTCCGGTATGGCCATTTTGTGCAAGTAGAGTGAATCCGTTTGCGTTCGACTATTACGGAGTAAGGTAAATCGAGCTCACTCTAAAAGTTCCACATCGAGAAAGCGGATTCCTAGAGTGAACTTGCGCAGAAAGGAGCAAACTGACAAAAGTGATTTTTTAGGTTAACAAATTCGGTTTGTATTTTTAATACAATGCCTCTTTTCTTGTTTTTAAAATATGGATACCATGAAAGAATTGGAAATTAACAAGGAAAATTGCTTTGTAGTTACCGATCCCGGTAACAGATGTGTTTTGGTGGACGATTTACTGTTACTCTGCAATCGGAAGAGTAGCTATTTTTGCTCTCGTATTATTTTAGCTTAAATTATTAGGAAAAAGTAAAATACTTAGGAATATGAGAAGACAATGTATTTATATCTCAATTTTTATTTTATAATCTTTTGAAAATAACCCCAAAATAACCAACAAACAACAAATCAAAATCAGCTGATATTGACAAGAGACAAGATTGACTTTCTTTTGCTCTGGTGGTTCGGGTATCATTTTTCTGTCCTTTTACTCCAAAATATTATAACAAAAATCTGTTCGTGCTCTACTCCAACTCCGTTCTGAATAGACGAACCCACCTCGTGTATACCTAAATTCCACCGTCTATCCATATGAAAGATGGAATTTAGAGTTTGGGCAAAAATTATATGCGACAGCTCACTATACCTATAAGAACTTCCCGAGTAGCTACTACGGTCGAGAAGTGGTGGACCCAATGTTAAATTACGTCGAATATCCTGACAACCCCATTTTCATCGTGGATTGCAGTCATCAACCAGAAGCTATCAAATCGTCCACAGTTGATGTCAAAATCGAGTTTGAAACACGAAACAGTAAATTTCCCAAAGACACTAAAGTTTATGCATTGGTTATTCACTACTCATTTTTAAGTTACAATATCATGAATGGTTCAGTTAGTAACAAATCAATATTTTAATCTAGGTTCTGTAGTTTATCTTTCTTTGTAATAAAATAACCTTAGATATTTAGTATCTTAACAGTTTTATTTTGTAATACCGTTTGAGAAAGGCATTGTATTACATAGAAAATAAGTCTAGAAATAAATATTTTAATATTATCTATCGTGTTTCTGTTATAGTAAAAGCTACTACTGTTGGTTTAATTTTTGTAACCGAGGATCAAGGGTATATTTTAATATTTTACAAGACATGAACTCTAATGATAAGAATATACAGAAGTGTATGAGACAGAGAGAGAGGGAGGTAGAGGTGGGGGCAAAATAAAGTATATATAATGACCGATATTGACATGGAAACTCATACTGTCCCAAAATGTCATCAAGTTCAGATGCAGGATATTCAACCGATGAAGACCGAACAGTTGAACCAAATATTCAACATACAGCGGTACGTAGGGGCGGTAGGTTCAGAGCTAGATTTTGCATAGTTCAATCCTATGTAAAATGGGGCCTTCACGTCAATTTATGTATGAATTGCTACATAACTAGATTTGAAGGTTTGAATGATGTTAATTTCATTCAAAGTCATTTTACATTAGGATACAATAGGGCGATGCAAGATCACTCGACTTGTAGTGTTTGTCGTGAAAGATTGTTTACGGTCTTTCACCAACAATCTTGCGTTATTTGCAATAGAATGTAAGTTCTATTACAAATAAAGCTACTACTACCTACCGCCCGAACCCTGACCCACTCTAACCCCCTTCCCCAGGTCCTCTTCGGAGGGCCACATAAAGACTTGAGCGTAGTTAGTTGTTTAATGTCACATACCCAGGGTGGCACAATACTTTTCGAGAAATAATTTTTCGATTGTGCTACCATGGGTAGAGTCATGCGGGACCGGTAGAAGTCGGTTCAGCGGACTCAACGACTCCCGTAGAAGGACTACGATAATTTCTTCTCTCTCTCTCTCTCTCTCTCTCTCTCTCCTATGCGAACACCCGAACAATTACACCTCCCAGGTCCTCTTTGAAGGGCAAATTAAGACTTGAGTGTAATGGATCACTTGTGTGTGTGATTGTGCGACGGTATTATTATTATTATTATTATTATTGAAAGCCTACCACCGTAAACATACTATTAAAATTTTACTATGGTAAGGAATATTTGAAGGGTATAGGAAAATTTACACCCCCACCCCCAAAATTATGGTTATAAATACGTGTGCTGTTGTGGTATTCGCCATGTGGAAATCGGCTATAAAAAGCGCGATTTCGCTGGGAATAGCCAGTCGGTGCAGAACCATGAAACAGTAAATAGCTAAGTAATTGTGGAGCATTATTTCTGGGTTTTAAAATCTGCATAAGTCTTTTTCTTTGGACGAACGTCACCATAAAATTTGCCAGTTGATCTTGGAGCTTCCGGAGACCTGGGTATGCCAAGAGGGCATACGTGAACCTGAAGATAAAAGCAAGGCGTTGCTGAAGAAGCACCGGCGGAGAGACGCTGTAGTCGAGCCCGATACTGTGAGGAAACAGTGGTTCCTGGCCGTCTTAGAAGTTTGTACCTGGAATACGGACAGATTTTGCAAGCACCTAGGGGAAAGAGTCCGCTCACGATCGTCGGAGGAGGGCCAATCGTAGAAGCACCATTCCACCTAGAGAATTAGTTTTAAGAAGAAGTGTACGACGAGAACCGGTCATCGCCGACGTTGCCAAGCTTGGACAATCCGTGCCATAACCGTAGCAGCCGACGCCATCGCCAGGGAGGCGTGTACAGGAGTTCACCACCTGGGCATAACTTGCACCAGGTCGGCGAAGACGAAAAAACCTACGGCAAGTTAATTTGAAGCAGTAGAAATACGGGAAACCGATATAGCCGGCGCTGCCAGCATTGGACAAGCCGTGCCATAGCCGAAATAGCCGACGCCATCGTCGAGGAGGAGACTACAATAGTTTACCACCTGGGCATACCCAGCACCAGGTCGGCAAGACGCGAAAACTACGTGGCAAGTTAGATTAAAAAAGAAATACATCGAGAATCCGACATAGCCGGCGTTGCCAGCATTGTACGGACCGTGCCACACCTGCAGGAGCTGACGCCATCGCCAGGAAGGCGTGTGCGAGTGAATACCACCTGGGCATAACCTGCACCAGGTCGGCGGAAGACGAAAACCACGTGGCGAACGTGGTATTTCGATTAAATAGCGAAGAACAGGCGACGCCAAGAGCTGGACGGTGAGGCCTCACCTCCAGTACCTAGTGCCGACCCCCAGACACCGAGTACAAGGACCTACCACCTGGGCATAACCTGCCCCAGGTCGGCAGCGAAGGAGCCGAGTACGGCAAACACTGCAGTGGCCGGGATTATGGCACTACACAGTGAAAACCCTCCAGCCCGGACGGCGGAGGACGAAGAAGAACACGACATGCTCTCAACTACCGAGGCCGTCCCCAGGAAAGGTCCTGGGGCGGTCTCAAACTGCCCTACACAGATCGCCGCCCCTGAGATATTGACTGAGCTGAGCCGCGGAACTGCCAGGGATATGCCCCTTGAAGGAGGAAGCGAAGGCGAACTGTGCCAGGACATGGCGCCCAACTCGATGACTTACTCGAATAAAAGGAGTAACAAAGAACCCTGTGACGACGTTAGGCCCGCTGGCCTAAGCGATCGTAAATCATTTACATACCTGCCCATGGAATGCCCAGCTTTTAATACAAGAGCGAAGCGCCGAATATGGGAGGAAAGATATGGAATAAACGTAGAGATTCGTAGCGGATCCGAGGAAGACTCGGATATCGACTCCGAAGATACGACAATAGACGAGGAGATACCCTGTAACCAGGAGGCTTCGTTTATTATAAAAGAAACTCGAACAAAATTGTCAGGAAAAGTTATGCCACCTGGAGATCGGCAGATGCCATCTGTTTTGGATGAGGAACGAGTAAGGCCAAGCTATGAAGACAAGCCTAGAGGTTCGGCGCTGCCACCGTTAAGTCGGCAAGTTCCGCCAACCCAAAGGGGAGTCCGGCAGAAGCCAGATTATGAGAGGAAAATTAGAGGAATGGCATTGCCACCTCTACAGGAGCAACCAACAGAGCCGGGTCAAGATTGGCAAGCTGTGGAGGCATTAAGGTGGAGAACTATGGAGGAATTAGCCCAATCCATAGGACAATTAGTGGATAAACCAAGAAGAACGATCTCAGCACCACCACCTAAGTTTGCAGGAACCGATACAGAGGACCCGGTGCTATTCTTAAAGCATATGCAGGCTTATTGCATAGACGTTGGAGCACCGGCGTACCAGTGGACGGACCTAGCAGTTAGGCAAATGACGGGACAGGCAGCTATACGAATGAAGATATACGCAGGAGGTCAGATTACATGGAGGCAGTTACAGGAAGCAGTACTTAGAGCTTACAACAATAGTGAGTGTATAAATCACTTACGTGCGGAACTGTATGGCCAGGACCAGATTAAAGGAGAAGGTGCAGAAGCCTTTTTGATTCGGAAAAGGCAGATTTGTCAGCGAATCAATCCGAGATGGCAGGAGGAAGAAGTGGTGCCACTGCTGCTGAGCAGATTAAACGGTCCATTACGGGCTGCGCTACGGACTTGGAACTGTCAAAGCACAGAAGAACTGTTAAACGCTGCTATTACGGTGGAACGGGATTGGAAGACGTCCGAGGTGTACACCGCACCAAGAGCAAAGGTTAACGCTCAAGATGGCAGAATTGATGGTGGAAACAGACAGCCCCAGTACCAAGGCTACCAAGGCCGTTTACAGTGCTATGGTTGTGGAGGCGCTCACCTACGTAGAGACTGTAGGAACGAAGGAAGAAGGCCTCAGCAACGAGGAGGTCAGGCGCAGGCACCAGATAGACCCCAATATAGTAGAACATGGGAGAGACGGGATAATCCGAATCCAAATAGGCAACAAGCAAACGTAGTTAAGCCGAAAAAACCAAGGTTTATATTTCCGGATGGATCACCTGTAGAAATGCCTGGTACTAATAAGCATGGAGCGATGATTATGCGCGCCATGCAATACCAAATTGATCATCCTTCACAGGGAACGGATTATAAGCAGCAAGCACTGGAAGATGGAATGTGGTACGCATTACATGCGGACGATGACGACTATGACCAGGAGCTCTTGCGTAAAGAATGTGGTATCCAAGAAGGAAGTGGAAATGAGGACATATCGGATGAGGAAGAGGAAATAGAGGACCCGGAGAAGTTACTGTTCGGTTTCCGGAACAATGATTATATTTCCTGTGTTGATGACCTAGCAGATCCGGAAAACCGACACCCAGTCCAATCAACCAGCCAAGCTACTAGCAACTTGCCAGCGGGAGTCCCAGCCGCTATGGAAGACAGCGAGGAGATAGTTAGTGACTCTACTCCAACTGATAATGATACGGTGACAAATGAGGAATCGCCAATGACGGAGATTCGAAGAGACCGTAAACAGCACCGTCGAATAAGACGACTTAGACAGCGTCATGCTTCACCCCCAACTTCAGATTCGGAGGAGGGTGTGAAGTTTAATAAAAGAACATGCATAGCATTGTTACGAGCAGAGGAAGAAGAATGCGCAGCGAACCAATTGTTGCAACTAGGGAAGCGAGCAAGATTTGAAATTTTGGAGCCACCGGACGTGGTCCAAGAAGATATAATAGTTAAGGATGAAGTATTGGAACCACCAGACGTGGACCAAGAGGTCGAGGTCGATGTTATCTCGCCACCTCCGGATTTTGAAGATAAGATCGAGATTAAAGAAGAAGAACTGTTCGATTCAACGGCCGCTACAGCTGCAGGGTTTGATCAACCGAATGCAGAATTAGCAAAAGCAAAGGAACCGGCGTTGACGGATCTACAGTTGAGAGATGGGCAAGAAGACCGAAGGTCAAGAGAAGATTATATAGGGTGGACGGTAGTCGCGGTGAAACGTACGCCACTACCAGCATCCAACCCATTTGCGGCATTTGTGGAGCCACCTGTAACGGACTTGTACTTGTGTCCTCCAAGCTTGGAGACCCAGTATGACCAGCAAGGAGTTCCCTGGAGATATGTGCCTACCAGAGTCCCCGCACAAATCCAGCTGCATAGCCAACCCCGTGAAGTCCCTGAAATTCCGGCCCCTCAGCCCGAGGTCGCCGAGGTACCATTGAGGCAGCCTAAGGAGAAACCACCAGATGTGGAAGAAACTACGGCCCCTCAGCCCGAGGTCGCCGTACCAGCAGTGAGGCAGCCGAGAGAGAAGCTACCTGAAGCCTCCAAGGAGTCCCCCAGGTCGCCGGAGAACCGTCCACAGGAGGCCTATGCCAGGTCACCTGGAGAAGAACCACCTGTCGAAGCTAGAGCTACGGAGGTTGAGGAATCGCCTCGGACGAGAGAAAAGGAGAAATCATCCTACGAAAGAAAGTGATTTTAAAACGTGTTTATTTGGACTTAGTATTAGTGTTGTTGTTGTTATGGACTTAGTTATTAGTTTTTATTGTTGTTTTTGGACTTAGATAGTTGTTGATTTTAGGTTTAGTTATTTTTAAGTTGATGTTGTAAATAGAGTATAATTGTACCAGATGGGTACAGTTAAATAAACGCCCCATAATTAATGCTCTTAAGGGGGGGGGGGGTGTTGTGGTATTCGCCATGTGGAAATCGGCTATAAAAAGCGCGATTTCGCTGGGAATAGCCAGTCGGTGCAGAACCATGAAACAGTAAATAGCTAAGTAATTGTGGAGCATTATTTCTGGGTTTTAAAATCTGCATAAGTCTTTTTCTTTGGACGAACGTCATCATAAAATTTGCCAGTTGATCTTGGAGCTTCCGGAGACCTGGGTATGCCAAGAGGGCATACGTGAACCTGAAGATAAAAGCAAGGCGTTGCTGAAGAAGCACCGGCGGAGAGACGCTGTAGTCGAGCCCGATACTGTGAGGAAACAGTGGTTCCTGGCCGTCTTAGAAGTTTGTACCTGGAATACGGACAGATTTTGCAAGCACCTAGGGGAAAGAGTCCGCTCACGATCGTCGGAGGAGGGCCAATCGTAGAAGCACCATTCCACCTAGAGAATTAGTTTTAAGAAGAAGTGTACGACGAGAACCGGTCATCGCCGACGTTGCCAAGCTTGGACAATCCGTGCCATAACCGTAGCAGCCGACGCCATCGCCAGGGAGGCGTGTACAGGAGTTCACCACCTGGGCATAACTTGCACCAGGTCGGCGAAGACGAAAAAACCTACGGCAAGTTAATTTGAAGCAGTAGAAATACGGGAAACCGATATAGCCGGCGCTGCCAGCATTGGACAAGCCGTGCCATAGCCGAAATAGCCGACGCCATCGTCGAGGAGGAGACTACAATAGTTTACCACCTGGGCATACCCAGCACCAGGTCGGCAAGACGCGAAAACTACGTGGCAAGTTAGATTAAAAAAGAAATACATCGAGAATCCGACATAGCCGGCGTTGCCAGCATTGTACGGACCGTGCCACACCTGCAGGAGCTGACGCCATCGCCAGGAAGGCGTGTGCGAGTGAATACCACCTGGGCATAACCTGCACCAGGTCGGCGGAAGACGAAAACCACGTGGCGAACGTGGTATTTCGATTAAATAGCGAAGAACAGGCGACGCCAAGAGCTGGACGGTGAGGCCTCACCTCCAGTACCTAGTGCCGACCCCCAGACACCGAGTACAAGGACCTACCACCTGGGCATAACCTGCCCCAGGTCGGCAGCGAAGGAGCCGAGTACGGCAAACACTGCAGTGGCCGGGATTATGGCACTACACAGTGAAAACCCTCCAGCCCGGACGGCGGAGGACGAAGAAGAACACGACATGCTCTCAACTACCGAGGCCGTCCCCAGGAAAGGTCCTGGGGCGGTCTCAAACTGCCCTACACAGATCGACGCCCCTGAGATATTGACTGAGCTGAGCCGCGGAACTGCCAGGGATATGCCCCTTGAAGGAGGAAGCGAAGGCGAACTGTGCCAGGACAGTGCGCATATCAGAATGTATCATTTCTCATCCAACCATGGACGCAAGCAGACTTATGCTCTCGAGCACTAGGAAGCGGAAGATCGATGAGTACTGGCTGGCATCGAAAAAGAAATTTCAAGATAAGCCAGTAGCGGTGGTGAAACCTACCGTTCGAACACCACCACCACCACCACCTGTCGTGGTGGTGATTGACGACGACGACAAGGAAGAAAGGGTTGGAGCGCCCGAACCACCAGCACCACGTCGGCGTTGGCGTCGGATAATTGCACCGCGATCTGTTCAGGTCGCCAGAGGGGAACAGCCGAATTAGCTGGTTTCCCTCAACCTACAAAAAAACGGTCCCTTTCAGGACCACACTTATACTTTGAGCGTAGTTAGTTAGTTAGGCAGAAGTCCCATTTTTGGGATGATACAATACCAACATGTGGTATTTGTTATCATCGCATAATAGAAAAACTTCAAGGGATTTTCTGTAGTACATAATTCATCGCATTTCTCTCAAATTAGTTAAGAATAAAAATCTTGTGTTTGATTGTGTTACTGTTGGTAGAGACCGAGTAATGTTTATTATAAATGGCTATAAGGCACATCATTCAAATTTTATTATCCCCCACTACAATGTTAGCATATAAATACTAGTTCAGCTTCACAATTAATTCATATACATCTTGGACATGGCCCAAGAAAGACCTGCAAGCCGTGGCTCGTCGCTGTTTAGCGATGAGACTGATTATGTTCCTCGACCCCAAGAAAGACCTGCAAGCCGTGGGGCTCGTCGCTGTTTAGCGATGAGACTGAGATTGTTAATGTGAATCGACGCAACAGACCACCACCATCGAGGCGAGTTGCAAATGCTGAGTCCACTGGAGCGGCGGACTCCACACATTGACATAATTATGTCAATGACTCCACATCGGATGCGGGACCGATAGAAGTCAGCGATGACTTTAGCGGTCCAGCGGATTCCACATCTTGGTGGGATTTTGAAGATGATATGGACGCCAGTCCTGCGAACTCAACCACTCCGTAGAAGTCCTATTCTCTTTCCTATGCGACCGCCCGAACCCTGACCCACCCTAACCCCCTTCCTCAGGTCCTCTTCGGAGGGCCACATAAAGACTTGAGCGTAGTTAGTTGTTAAATGTCAATTTTTATCCCAACGTTTTACGGCAAAATTTTTTCAAGGCATTAATGATCTTTCGTCATACCTACGAAATTTAAAGTTCTTACAATTTTTCAAGTATTTGCCGATTTTTGGGGTAAACATTTTTTACTGAAAAACGAGTTATTTAGCTCAAAAGATTCCATTTCTATCGACAAATTGTTAATTTTTGTAAAATAAAAAATATGTAAATTTTCAACTTTTAAGAATTTTTTTCGAATACATGCCAACATTTGGGAAAAAAAATGTTATACTACAAAAACACTCATTTACCTCTAAAGATTCCATTTTAATCAAGAAATCGTTAATTTTTGCAAAATATAAAATATGCAAATTTTCAACTTTTAAGAATTTTTTTCGGCCACTTGGCGATATTTTATGAGAAAATGGCATCATAGAATATTTTTTGGCATATTCTTCTACACCAAATTGCAGAAAAAAAATTTAAAAATCCCCAAAAATCAATAGGGGTTATGAAAAAGATAGGTGAAATAACGAAAACTGCACTTTAAAGCTTCACAGTGTCTTAATGGTAAGTCGTAGAGAAAAACTTTTCGAGTAAATGTTTGTTGAAATTTTGTAAGGAAAATTATCGTCAAAACAGATTTAAAATCGGATGAAGGATAAAGAAGTTTGTTCAATTTTTTCAAAGTCAGAGATAGATCTAGCTCGCTTATGCGTAATTGAAATGGGAAAAAACACACTGGGAGATGGTAGGCAAGGTTCGGTTTATACGTTTTTTTTTTTTTATAAGCAATACCGTTTGAGAAAGGCATTGTATTACATAGAAAATAAGTCTAGAAATAAATATTTTAATATTATCTATCGTGTTTCTGTTATAGTAAAAGTTGTTGTACTGTTGGTTTAATTTTTGTAACCGAGGATCGAGGGTATATTTTAATATTTTACAAGACATGAACTCTTAAATGTTACGAATATACAGAAGTGTATGAGACAGAGACAGTGGAAATAAACAGTATAATAAAGTATATACAGGGTGTCCCACGACGAACCGCCGCGATCGATTTCTCGGAAAATAGACTTTTAAAAATTTTGAAAGTTTGGCGGTTTACTAAGGTCGATGGGGGCAATTCGGCTAAAATATTTTCAAGATGGTGGCACTTCCGGTTATACCGGAAGTTGATGTCAACTTGCTTATTTTAAATAGAATACCCTATATATTATTTCATTTTTAGATTTCACGCAAGATTCTAGACATATTTCATGTATGATGTCCTATACCTAAGTCTAACCATTTTTGACATATTTAAAATTTTATGTCGAAAATGACATTTGCAGGCCTAAACATAACTATCATATTCTCCTATAAGAAAGCCTTTATTATATAATTGGGGTTAGTTTCCTTATAGAAGGGGTCTACTCTAGTGGACTGTATTGATATTTTGATAATTAATAAATACAGGGTGATCAAAAACTAACTTTAAATATTAAATCGAAAAAATCGTTAAAAGGCATTTTTTTCAAATGGAAACCCCCTATTTTTATAATTTTATCTTATTTGGCATTAAAAATAAGGGTAAGTTTGTATAAGGTTGTTTGTTCGGAAAATTTGTAGTTTTCGAAATATTGGCAATTTAACATTTTTCTTTTGTAAAAATTATAACATACTTACTGTTATACGGCCTCCGCTAGCTCCACGATGAGACTCGAGTGGGTTTGGCATGCTGGTAACTGTATTTAAACCTTTGTTTTATCTAGATGTTAAAAATTGAGCGCCACTGTTTTTTTTAGACGATATTATACCAGGTAAAAACAGAAACCTTATGCCTATAGAGCTTGTAGAAATAAAATAATTTATATACCCATAACACATTTAATAAAAATTGTTATTTTGAAAAATTACCATTCAGGTTCCACTAGGTATATTATTCTATTTGATTGTGTTTACATATGATCAAAAAAATAAAGTCAGGTGGTACCTATAATTTAATATGTAACTTCCATGATTTAAACGCTGGCAAAAATTCTAGAATTTTCTTGGGCGCATTACCTTGATTAAAATTATATCTTATGTTCTAGTACCAAATGCTTTTTACAGCTGTTATTTAATTTTTTAATTAAAGAAAAGTTTATTTAAATTTAGCTTTTTGAAATGACGATATTAGTAAATGGTAAAATGGTGTAAAAATTTATAATATTAAAAACTGGCCTTTTCCCTGTGATCTTCGGCGACACGAGGCTATGCAGATACCATGCATCCTTTTTTTCCTAGCATCAAGGGAGAGGTAAAGTTCCAATTAATATACGATGAAGCTTTACTACATAGTGAAACTGACTGGCTTCTTGAAATTATCTATTCTTCTTAAACCATGATTAAATAAAAAACATATTGATTGATATTGAAGTTGAATTGAAGATATATATTAATGTAGAGGGTTGATTGAGGAGTTGAGGAATTTGATTTGAGGAAGTTGATTTGAGGAAGTTGATTTGAGGAACGCTAAAACCAAGGAGAGGAAAACGAGGTCACACATGGCCTTTTTTTAAAAAAGGAATAGTAAAAACTTACAGGTTATTAGGTCCTAATATTCTCTATTTAGAGCATCCTTTTCTCTTATTTATAACCTCGGATATAAAAAAAAATAACTTCCTGTTTTGTAGAAAATATTAGAATAATCTCGAAAATTCTCACACCGGAAACATCTGATATTTGACATAACAAAGTTGTCAGCAGCGAGCAGACCATAGAAGACAAATTAGGAAGATGGACTTTACTTAGTAGGATCGTGTCACCTTGAACTAACCTTTATTGTTATGTGCTGTAGTGGCGAAATTGCGATTGTGACCTGACCAATCAGCTTCAACGATTTTTGAAAATAAGATTGAAAACGAAATATTAAATTTTGATAAAACAATACGATAGATATTTGTAACTATTTATGGCTATTATGGATACATTTAAAGACGGGTAATTAATAAATAAGGTACAATATTATACTACATAATTCGAATTTATAGGTTATGTATTTGTTTACTGAAATTATTTTAATATTCAATCTTTTATTGCAGATGGTTTGGAGATATTAATTTGAGTAAATTATAGCCTCTACAACTATGCTTGCAAGGCATAACATAATCTCCGTGTTCACCATGTCAGGAGTTGATATAAATATCCAAAAAGTTACTCGAAATGGTTCGTAAGACTGAAAATAAACAAGTAATATATCTTAACTATTCTAATAAGTAAAACGATAACTTATATAGGATTGTTTATAAAACGAGTTATTATTGCATATTTTACATTTTCAGAAACCAAAACTAATCGCTGTGAGAGTTACGATGTACTGGAATCTCAGTTCAATCAATACTGAAGATTACTTATCAAATTATAAATTATGCAAAAAAAAAGGTGGAAATAAACAGTAGTATAAAGTTGTATCCTTTTTTTATTAGCTAACACAGTAGCATTTTATTAAGGTAAGTAAGTAAGATTTTTAAAATGCTACCCCTCCGAGGAAAAAAATAGTCTCGTAGACTATTTTTAAAAAACCTATTGGTTAAAAGAAAACAAATTTCACTATCAGCCTACTCTATACTAATGTTACTATTGTTACTAATGTAATGTTACTTATGTTACTAATGTTACTAATGTCACTAATGTTACTAATGTTACTAATGTCTCATATAACACTTGGGTCGTCGATAGCTGCGCGTATCATACGCCCTAATTGGGGTCATAATTGAGAAGTCAAAAATCGGTAATCGTCATCATCGGTAAAGTCTCAACCAAGGAAATATTGACATTAGAGCATGACCTAATAAGTAAAAACCTTATAATATTAAAAATATTGCTCGAAGGCAGCTAACGAAAAATTTTGGGAATATTTACAATTTTCAAGGTTTAGAAAACCTATGGAGGAGATTCGACAAAAATATAAAATTTTGAAAAATCTACGCGATCCATAAATTTAGAAAATTCAATGGGAAAATTTTACATGGAATTCACAATTTTGAAAACTGCAATTCAAAACCAAATCACCAAACTAGAATGGGAAACCGAGTGATATGATTCTATAACTTTTTAAATTATAAAAAAAATGCAGGGTTCACAATAATTGCGACAGTTACACACACATATATCGAGGGTTTAGAGCCATAATGACGTAACTACAAAATTGACGTTTTTCAGTTACGCGAACCATCTTACTCATAAAAATGCTAAGAATGTAGTGCCAAATGAACGGAAGTGCTAGTTTCACTATTAAACAAGTTACCAAAATCCGTAACTACAAAAATACATGTCTGTTTAAGCGGCGATACGTTCTTCTGGCACTAACTAACCGCGTTGTCCCATGCGAAATATACACGTTACGCGGGAATTCTAACCTATGAAGTAAACGTTTACTGAAGAAAGAGTTTTTCAATCAACGCTATAAATTAATTATTAATAATTCTGGTCAAGTGGTGTTACTAATCGTGCGATTATAAATTATTTTAGTTTATTATTTCAAGATACATATTAAGCATGTCTAGAGGGAAAAAAATTGTGGATATGGTGTATTGTGAAAATCGTAAGGTTCCTATAGGTACTACATTGAATTTAAATAAATTAATTTAATATTACCGGCAAATAAATGATTTTTAGTAAGTGCATCAAATTATGCGAGTACGGAAAGGCTCCATGTAACAGCTGAAGCGGAACAGTATTTGACAACGGATGGTAGTATAATAATTGAAAATGAAGCGGCAAGTTCTGTTGGTAATTATTATGTTTGGTTATTATTTTATGGTTCTTTCTAATTATTATGTATATCTTTTTTTCATATTATTCATTGTGGCAGATCATGCAGACCTACATCCAGATTCAGATAACTCTATCGCGGATCCAGATTTTGAACCCAATAAAAGTTCAGACTCAGGTAAAATAAAATTTATAATTTGCAAGCAGGAAGTATTTAAAATACGATTTTATTTCACAAGTTGAAAGAGAAACTGAAAATAATAATGAGGAGCCAACGGAAACAATTAATGCTGTTGAAAAAAAAAGAAGAAAGGTTGCAGAACCGGCCATGTGGGAAAAAAATATTAGGAAAACTAAGCGTCAAAAAGGCGAAGCCTATATTTCAGTTCGAGGCAAAGAAGTGCCCGCAAAACAAGCGAGGGAAAAAGACTGAAGTAAATGCCCTAAAAAATGCAATACAAACTTTAGCCATGAAGCAAAACAGATAATTCACAAAGCTTTTTGGGAAATTGGAGATATTGAAAAGCAGCGTCAGTACATTAGCTCACTGATAGATGTTATTCCAAAAAAATCTAGAAGAACTCAATCAGAAATATCTAGAAGAAATAATACTAACAACTATAATTTGGTTAGAGGCGGTAGGAGAATTGCAGTATGTCAAGGATTTTTTCTTAAAACATTAGATATTTCTGAAACTTTTGTAAGAAAGCTTTTATTTAAACGAACTGAACAACATATTATACAAACTGACCAACGGGGTCACCACATACCTGCAAACAAACGACCTGAAAATGTTAAACAGAATATAATTGATCACATAAATTTATTTCCACGCGTTTTGTCCCATTATTGCCGCAAAGACACCAGTAAAGAATATCTTGCTGCTGATCTTAATGTGCAAATTATGTATGATCTCTATAAAGCAGAGTGCTTAAGGATTAACGTTCAACCAGAAAAGCTTTGGTATTATAGAAAAATTTTTCAAACTGAATTTCATTTCATACTCCCAGGAAGGACATGTGCGATAAATGCTATGCATTTGATCAAATGGACGATAACGAGAAGGCTATGAAACAGAGTGAACACAATGACCATTTAAAAAGAAAAACATTAGCTAGAAATACGAAAAATTCTGTAAAAGAGAAGGCAATTGCTGGTGAATGTTTGTTGGCCGAATTTGATCTTGAAGCTGTACGCTATTGTCCGGAAAGTAACGCAAAGAAAATATTTTATAAGCGCAGATTGGCAATCTACAATTTAACTGTTTTTAATGTTGCGTCCCGGGAGGCTAACAATTATGTTTGGCATGAAGGAATGGCCAAGCGTGGTTCGGCAGAGATTGCTTCCTGTATTTGGAAATATTTATCTGAAAACCAACAGCATGCAGAACTTAATTTTTTTTCAGACACATGCAGTGGTCAAAACCGCAATATTAATATGGTTGGAATGTTTATTTATTCCGTCAAGAATGTGGAAAATATTTATGTTATTAATCAGTTCTTTTTTGAGCCGGGTCATTCCATGATAGAATGCGACTCTGTTCATGCTCAAATTGAAAAACATGTAGATATATTTGATCCTTCTGGATGGTACGCCATTATCAGAGCAGCATCCAAAAAGTCAAAATATAAAGTAATTGAAATGGATCAGCTGTTATTTTTTGATTTTAAGAGTGTGGCAGAAAAAATTATACATAACAGGACAGTAGATAAAAATGGAAACAAAATAAATTGGTTGAAAGTCGTATGGTTCCAATTCAGAAAGGATAGCCTCCACACAGTGTTTTTTAAATACGAAATGGATTCGGAAATCTTTCTAGAATTCGATATCAGATTCTCACAAACGTCTGTACGAACAGGTTTAAGAAAAGCACAGAAAAAAGAAGAAGTTGAGCTTGCAAGACTGTATACTAGTACTATTGCCATTTCCTCAGAAAAACATAAAAATTTAATGGAGCTCTGCCAAGGCGTCATTCCTACCACTTATCACCCGTTCTACGCATCCCTTAATAACTCCCATGCCACAGAAGGGGACAGAAACTACAGCACCGATGAAGAAGATAATTAATTACTTTTAGTTTTAAGCTTGTGAAAATAATATTTTTCCATTCCATTTTTCATCAAAACCTGGATATTATTCAATTATTTTATTAAAAACGTATCTACACTTTTTATTGCAAGACGTAACTACAACAAAAGTATTTAGAATCGAATATTATTTGCACAAATCTTAAAAAAAAAAAATTTTTATTGGTTATTCTATTTTCGATATGTTAATTGTTAACAAAACCCGTATATGTTTAATATATCGTTATAAACTATAAAGCTGCCACCATTAATATACCGATGTCAGAACATAGTTTTGGATTTCCTGAACATTAACAATTTCGTAGTTACGTCACTATGGCTCTAAACCCTCGATATATACATATTTATACGCTTGAGCATAAATTACTCTCGCGAACACTTCTACCTCAGCATAGTTAGAATTTCCTATTCAGACACTCCCTAGGACACTCCTTAGCCATGGACACTCTCTAGGCCTTCTTCGGATATTTCTAACGATTATGCTCGTCAGCGTCTCGATCACTCTTTCGACACACCAAACCGACGCTTCGGACACCCTTCGATTCGTTCATTACGAACCATATAAGACTATCTTAGTCCCAAACCGTAAACATATTATATCATTCACTCAAACATACCAAAACTACTTCAAAGAGTAAGGCTAAACAACATGTATGGTGAAATCATTAGAAAAGTTGACTGTCTAAGCCGAAATATAAAAAAATTTAATAAAAATTATAATTTTCTATAAAATGTCAAATCTTTATTTTTTATTCATCCCCTTCTGATTCTGATTCTGAATCACTCTTGTAGACCTTCATATCTTTTATGTGCCATCGCCCGGCACTGTTTCCATCTGATTCATTAACTAAATCATAGACAATGTTAGAAACTTTTTTCCTTATCTTGGACAAAATGTAACGAGGGCTAGCTTAGCAGAAAATCTATTTGCAGCGTCTGAAAGAACTTTGTTGCGTCGCCATACTAAATCTCCTACATCAAAGGATACATCCGTCTTTCTGAGGTTATATTGACGAGCATTGCGCTCGTATGCAGCATGCAACTTCTTCCTGACTTCAACGAAAATAGGTTCTAACTCCTTTAGATTAGCTGCATAAGTATCTCTGTTACCTGGAGTAACTTCGATGTCCTCATTGGCTTCAAGTCTACCGTAAAATTTGCCAGATATCGGGGTATGTCTTCCATAAACTAGAAATGACGGTGAATGACCTGTAACTTCATGTTTCGCTGTGTTGATAGCTCGTTGTATTTTTAAAATTTCCTCATCCCAAGTTCGATGTTCACTAACATAGCTTCTTATAACTGTTTCTATTGTGCGGTTATTTCTTTCAACAAAATTGCACTGTGGCGAATAATATGGAGTATACCATATTTTTTGAACTTCATAAGTATTGCACAACTTTTTAAAACTATGTCCGATAAATTGTTTACCGTTATCACATATTATAATTTGAGGCACAGCATGTTCTAAAAATACTTTTTCTAGACACTTATTCACATAAGGAGATTTTGAACTACGTAAAGGAAATAACATTACATATTTGGTAAACCAATCCGAAATTACAAGGATCCACTTATTCGATTTTTCCGAAGGTGTAAATGGTCCAATTAAATCTATTGCTAAAAGTTGAAAAGGCATATTTATTGATTTTTCTTTACCCATTAGTCCCATTCTTGCTGTATTCGGCATTTTTTGTTCACCACAAACACGACAAGTTCTAACATACTTTAATACATCACCACGCATTTTAGGCCAATAGTATTGCTCCTGTACTCTATTTAAAGTTTTATAAAATCCAAAGTGACCACTGGTCGGTGGATCGTGACAAGCCTGAATTACTTCAGTTCTTTGCGGTTTTGGAACTAATGTTTTCCATTCTGGAATATTTGTATGCATAGTCATACGTGACGGAATATGTTTGTAAACAAAATCATTTTCAACTTTCCATTGAGAAAATTTATCAGGATCCTTTACGATTTTAGATCTTAAATTGTTAAACCACGGGTCTATTCTGTCAACATCTACGTCGTGCTACTGCTACTTCATCATTTTCATAAGTAATACGTGATAGTGCATCAGCAACTAGGTTTAATGAACCTTTACGATGTATCAGATCAAATGTATGTTGACGAAGTTTGACAGCCCATCTCACTAACTTTCCTGACGGATTCTTGAGGTTGTTCAGCCATAATAAACTATAATTATCTGTTATAACATTAAATTTTACGCCTTCAATATATGCTCTGAATTTATCTATACCAAACAATACAGCTAATAATTCCTTCTCTAAAGTTGTGTAGTTTCTCTCAGTGCGCGAAAGTGATCTACTTGCGTAGGCTATTACTCGCTCATCACCATCAATAACTTGAGTTAAAATTCCTCCGAGTCCTGTATTACTTGCATCACATTGAATTGTAAATTTCTCCTTAAAATCTGGTTGCACAAGAATCGGTGCAGACACCAATAATTCTTTAATTTTAACAAAAGCAATTTCCGCTTCATCGGTCCATTTAATATGCTGTCCCTTTTTCTTTCCTTTAAGCAAATCGTTAATAGGTGACACTAAAGTAGAAAAATCTTTAATAAATCGTCTGTACCAGGAACACATACCAGTAAATCTTTTGATTTCAGTGGTTGTCTTGGGCCTACTAAAATTTACCATTATAGCAACTTTATCTGGATCAGTTTTAAGAGAATTGTTACCAACTACGTAGCCTTAAAATTTTAATGAAGTTTTAAAAAATTCACATTTTTCAATATTAATGGTCAAATTTGCTTCTTGAAGCTTTTCTTTAACAATTTTCAATAATTTAACGTGTTCTTCAAAGGTGGAACCTGTAACAATAATATCGTCTATGTAAGAGAAAATTTTGGGCTCATATTCTGGTCCGAAAATGGAATCGAACATTCTTTGCTGCGTCTGTGCAGAATTTGAAAGGCCGAAAGGCATAGTAACAAATTGACATTGACCTCTTCCTATAACACTAAAAGCTGTCTTCTCTCTTGAACCTGTATGAAGAGGAATTTGCCAAAACGCCTTCCTTAGGTCAATTGAACTTATATATTTTGCGCCTCTAAGCGAATTTAAGATTCTGTCCACATTTGGTAATGGATATGAGTCATAACGAGTTACTTCATTGAGACCACGGGCGTCATATACAAGTCTATATTCATCACTCTTCTTTTTTACCAAAAGAACTGGACTACACCATGGAGAATTACTTTTTTCAACCACGCCCAATTGGATCATTTCGTCGAGTTGGTCGTTCAAAATTCTTTGCATATATGGCGACATTGGAAACGGTTTTTTCTTAAATGGTCTTGCATCTCCAGTATCAATTGTTAAAGCTATTTTATTAGTTCGCCCTAATCGATCTTCGTGAGAAATTTCATTAAAGGAATGAATAACGTTTTCTGCTTGTTTGCGTTCTTTAGGAGATAAATCATCAAGAGAATACAAATAATTAAATTTAAATTAATCATGATCACTAGACACTATATCTATACTACACTGAGCTAAATCACTTTGTGCTTGCCACGTATCATTATCAAAATTCACTAGTACTCTAAACACCTTGGCAAAATCAAACCCGAAAATAAAAGCTTGTGGTAAAGATGGCACTACTAAACACTTCAATATCTTACACACATCGTTAATATAAATAGCAGAGCTGGGCAGTAGCTAGCTACTAAGTAGTTAAGCTACTAGCTAGCTACTTTCTTGGTAGCTAATAGCTTTATTCGAGCTACCTTTAAAACCAAGTAGCTTGTTGCTGTAGCTTTTACATTATTTTTTAGTGTATTCATGAAGCTATTTTTTAAAAGTAGCTAGTTACTTGAAAAAGCTACTTAAGCTACTTTCGGTAGCTTAAGCTACTTTCGGTAGCTTAAGCTACTCTCGGTAGCTTAAGCTACTCTCGGTAGCTTAAGTTACCCAAAAATAATTTCAGCTACATATTGCAAATAACTACTTTACCGACAAGATGCGATCAAAAGTCAGCACTTGTCTATTTTTCGTCATTGTGTTACTTCCTCATAGCGTATACAGTTTGTTTTTCTGTTCTCTGTTGCCGTTGGACTTTTCAAAAAGCATATTGTGATTGTGGCAAGATGTGTTCGGGCAAGGTAAGTTGATTATTATTTTTTACCTTAGTAAATCCTTTCTTATAAAGCCTTCGTATTAATTAACGAGTTTTAGGTACTTACTTTTAAGTAGGGTGACCGACTATTCGATTAGGTTAATTCACACCCGAGATTAATTTTAAATTTTACTATCATGTAAAACCAAGTTAAAATTAACATTAAAAGTCACACGTTGCACTCGATCTCTCTTAAATTTTGCTCAATAAAGAGGACAACTAACATAAAACGTGTGCGTGTGAATCCCCTTAAGTTATTAATTAATAATTTAGAACGACCATGTTGCCGGCTGCCGTGTTTTTTACACAACGCTCCAAAGATGCTGTGTGACGGCCAAATTAAGCAAAGTTGCCAGGTTTCTTTCTTTATAAGGGAGTGTTAGCCTAGAAAACTGTCATAAATAGGTTAATTAAGGAGGTTTCCTGTAAAAAAAACTAAGATTTTACGATTTGAGAGAAAGGGAAAAAAAAAGAGTATACAGGGTTCTCAATATGTATGAAAATGGCTTTTAGAAAATACAAATTTTACTACGAGTAGCCTGAGGCCGGGTTACTGATAGTGCCCCATTCAACGATAATATTTGCAATGTTGCCAACTTAACCGTCTACACGATACTGTAAACAACTTAGTTCTTTTAAATGAAAGCCGTGTCTTCATTTTTACTGTAATCAATTCAGCATATCAACATTACTAAAACCTCCAAATGCCAAATTTCTATCTTGCTATGTTTTTGGCATACTTATGGCAAAGCAGCTTTTTTGTTGAAATGGATGGAAACAGTCTTATCTCTCTAAACCAGCTTTAAAAAAAATTACAAAATTTACCGTTGATGTTGCCCGATTTAATGGTAATATCTACAATGTTACCAAGCTTCCGGATTCCGTGATACTGTAAGTAACTCCATTATTTTAAATGGAAGTCCCTCTTTATTTTTATATATAAAAAAATTTTATTGAGTAGCGGTTCCCGTTGATGAATAAATAATTAAATAAAATCAATTCAGCTTCACAAAATTACCAAACCCTCTAATGCAAAATCTCAATATTGCGTGGTTCTTGAAATATGGCAACACGTTAAGTTGACTAAAATGCAAATGCTACCACTCAGGCGCACCGATAACTATAGGTAGGTACTAAGTTTTGTAATTTTTGTTTAAAGCGGGATGTATGATATGAGACCGTTTTATACATTTTAGCAAAAACATGTGGTAATTACCATAATATCTCAAACACTAAGCAATATCAAGATTTGGAATTTGGGGGTTTTAGGAATATAGATGCGCTGAATTGATTACAGTACAAATAAAGAGGGGCTTCCATTAAAAAAAAAATTAAGTTGCTTACAGTGTCGTCGAAACGCACAGTACTCTATAGTATAATACTCTTAATAAGAGTACATCTCGTCACGCTATACAATATACAATATATCTTAGTACGGTTTGCCGTTTTATGCGTTAATTCGCTTTATTTATTTTTTTAAGAGTAATGAGGAAAATCAGAACACACGCAAAAGCAATATTAATAATCTATCTACCACTGATAGTGAAGAAGAGTGGATCGCTCCTTATTTAAATGAAAGCGGTGACGATCCCGAGTACCAACCAGAGAATGCAATCAAGAACAAGCGAAAGACGTTACCCGAATTTTTTAACTTACGTTCTAAAAAACGGGCAAAATTGAAAAGTGGTGTTTCAAGCTGTCAAGAGTCACTAGCAAGTGGAAGGTGAGAAATCATACTTAAATATTTTAAGTTAAACCTTATCAGTTACTAAGTGATTGATTCGTCTGCAACCTAGAAGTTTCACTTCGAGTACGTACACCGAGTTCCGCGCGTCATTTTTAAAAATATTTTGTTTTTATTTCATAATTTACAATTTAAAATATTTTTTTTTTACTTCCAGTGACACCCCAACAACTAGTAGTAAAGAAAGTATACCTCAAAGTTTTCAGGAAGAAAATGAAAATATTGATGAAAATCATAAGTTCAAACGACATGCACTATTTGATGGTAGATTTTTTTTGTTCATTAAAACAGTAGGAAGCAATATTGAGGCCAAATGTAAACTGTGTGAGTTTTCAGATATTTGTATAAAAGGTCCATCAAACAGCACATCAAATTTTTTAAAACATCTCCGCAAGAAACATCCTAATAGCGTTTCTCAGTATAACTCATACATACAAGTTGGAAAAAAAACAGTACCGACTTCTACAGATATAGAATCATCCCCTAATCCTAGTGGCAGTGGAAGAGCGATGAAGCAGACAAAATTATTTAGTTCATTAAAAGGCAATATAAAAATTAACCAAAATGACTTTGATAAAAAGTTAGTAAAATTTATTGTCGAAACAATGTCCCCTACTTCTCTGATAGAGCACGAAAGTTTTAAAAACTTGTTTTCATCGACCAACATTCAAATAATGAGTAGAAGAACTTTAGTTCGAAAAATTGGTGAAGACTTTGAGACTTGTTTAAAACAAATACAAGAACACTTAGACATGACAAGAAATGTATGTACTACTGCAGATATCTGGTCTGCCAAAAGGAGAAGTTTCCTGGGGGTAACATGCCACTGGATAGATGCAAACTTGAAACGAAATTCCGTTGCATTGGTTTGCAGAAGGTTTTCGGGGGGTGCATTCATTTGACAAAATTGTCGAAATGCTCGAAAATATTCATCTACAGTTTAATTTAGACCCCAGTAAAATTGTGTCTACAATTACGGATAATGGGAGCAATTTTGTTAAAGCTTTCCGCGAATATGGCATACAGCTAACCGCATATAATCACGCTGCAGACGATGACGATGTGTTGGAGGGCGATGAGGAAATCCCTTTCCCATTAACTATTGAAACAGATGAGGAAGATGTTGTCTTGCCAAGGCATATAAGGTGTGCAAGTCATACTTTGAATCTGTTAGCTACCACCGATTTACACAACGCTCTTAATGCCAACACTGTGTTAAGATCACGGCATGAGAAAATAA
The DNA here is from genome assembly GCA_963920685.1 of Polydrusus tereticollis. Taxonomy (NCBI): domain Eukaryota; kingdom Metazoa; phylum Arthropoda; class Insecta; order Coleoptera; family Curculionidae; genus Polydrusus; species Polydrusus tereticollis. Next base: position 89,002,999 of record OY987332.1, read on the forward strand.
TGCAAAGATGCAATAATCTATGGGCAAAAGCTGGAAGACCTAAAAGTGCTGAGGTGATACAACAAGTATTAGGTCATACCCTGTCATATCCTTCTATTACTAGATGGAATTCTTTTTTTGTGTCAATTTCACAAATACTAGAAAATAAAGACAAACTAAAGGAATTATTTGACAAGTTGGATTTAAAGAATGATGCTTTTAAAGAAACAGATATACAGTATTTGGAAGAATATTGTACAATGCTTAAACCAATTGCAAACACTTTGGATTTTTTACAGGGTGAACATAATACGTACTTTGGTTATGTATTGCCCAGCATAATGTTCCTTAAAGTAAAGCTTTATAAATTGCAAGCAGAGAGCAAAATAAAAATGCTAGCTGGTGTACTGGAAAAAATTTGTAAGTCATTGTCAAAACGATTTGAAAGTTATTTTTCTTTAAATACAAATTCGGAAGAAGCTGTTGTGGCAGCTGTAACAATTCCCTCAATTAAACTGCGTTGGTTATCCGTTTTTAAAGAAACTAATCCAGACGTTGATGACAAAGTAGTACAGAAAGCTTTTATTAACATCGCTACGAAAATAATTTCAATCCAGGACGTACGCGATACTGATAGAGAAAGTGATACGATTTAACATAAGGAAAATATGTCAGATTTTTTTGACTTTAACGAATCACCTTTAACGCCAATACTTGCACCTGCAACGGCTACAACTGATTCTGATGTTAACCGAAGAGACGCTTCTTTAGAAAAGAAAATCGAATTAGAATTTTTAAAGTTTCTGGATGACAAAAGGCAGCACATCGCTATGTTAGAAGATTATCCAATCATTAAACAAATATTCTTAAGATTCAACACCTCTCTCGCTTCTTCAGCTCCAGTAGAAAGATTATTTTCGTTTGCTACCTATATTAATACTCCGAGGCGAAATGGATTGTCGGACAGCTTATTTGAACAGCTCGTTCTACTTAAAGGAAACTATTTTTTGTAATAATAGCATAGTTAAAATTATTAATGTTATAAGTTATAGTTAGTTTTATTGTCACTCTGTACCTATTACATTGTGAATATAAAAATAAAATAATTTAAAGGGTATAATATTTTGTATATTTATTTATAAACTTAGCATTTTGCCTTTGTTCATGGTCATTAGATTAATACTTGAAAAACTAAAAAAATGTGTAAAACTTTGATAGTCATGTCAGTCATATATCAAAAAAATATCTATTACCTATAATTGCTTGAAAGTATGGTAAAAAATTTTTTTACGATGTACCTCTATTCTGCACGGTTAAAAATATGCTCAATAATATATTTATACTTAGGTATATTATTAAAACTTTTATATTTTTATTTTAATCAATATATTATAACAATGAACTCTTTTAATGCTGACGAACGCAGTTTTTCAAAACTGAATTCATTGACATAAAGTAAAGTAACCTTTAGAGTAACTTATAGAAGTAGCTTGTAGTTTAGCTACCGGTAGCTAAGCTACTTTTTTTTAAAAATAGCTTGATTACACGGTAGCTTAACTACTTCAATTTTAAGTAGCTTGTAGCTTGTAGCTAGCTACTTTTTTCCAGTAGCTTGCCCAGCTCTGATAAATAGGTAAGTCTACAGTACCGATTACTTTTTTTTCTGAACCATCTGCTGTACAAATATTTCGAGAAGAATCAGAATTTATTTTTAATTTAAATCTTTTTATGATATTCATTCCAGCAGAACCAACAACTGATGTAGTTGCTCCGGAATCAAACAAAACTGTAATATTTTGATCAAAAAGTTTAACAGAAATATACGGTCGAATATCAGCTTGCCTTTTAATAAAAATGGGAGAAATTTGTTCATTCGAATAGTTGGAATTTTTATAAAAATCAGAAACTAATTTTAACCATCTATCCCATTTATTTTTATCGAAAAATTTACTTTTTAAATTTATATTACATTTATCATTGTATTCATTGGTCTTTAAGGGAGGGTTATGAGGTTGACCAGTCCTGTCCTCCTTATTTAGTTTTTTGAACAAGACTTACAATCTTTGGACTTGACATTTGCCATACCACACTTAAAACAAAATATTTTTCTTTTAGCTCTACAGTCATAATATGTATGATTAGCTAGACCACAATTAAACCATTTAATAGATTTTTTCTCTGAAGGAGTATTTGTTTTATTTTCATTTTTATTCGTAGTTCCTCTGGAATGGTTATTGTTATTATTTGAAAACTTTTTCTGAAATTTATTGTTATTATTATTTCTGTGTTCATTTTTAAATTTATTTCCATAATTAAAATTTGAAGTTCCTTGTTGTTCATTAAGTTCTGATACTTCATGAGGTTTATTTTTATTTTTTAAATAATTGGCTTCTTCTAATTTTCTACAATAGTTCATTAGTTCACCAATAGAATTAATGTCAATAAGTGCAAGTTGCGAAATAAAATCAGGTAACAAATTTTGTCTAATTAGTTTGACTTTAGTCATTTCAACAGGTGAACGAGACAACCTACTAAAAAAAGTTTCCATATTAGCTATAAAAATTGAAACAGACTCATTTTTCTTTTGTTTACGTTGTTTAATTTGTTCCCATATCTGATCTTCCGCATCAGAATGTAAAAAATCTTTTTTTAAAAGAGCAACCAATTCGTCCCAATTATTTAAATTTTTTTTATTGCAACGATACCATGTAAATGCATCGCCTATAAAAAGTTCTACAGCAGAATTAAAAAGATCTAGGTTCGAAACCCTACGCGCATGCGCCAACTCAGTAACACGTTCTAAAAATGAAAATACATGCTTAGCATCACCATTGAATGTAACAATAGGAGCAGCCACATTAATAACAGGAGCAGATTGACTAGAAGTTTGCGCAGTCGTAGTGTTAGGTACTTTAATACTATTATAAAGATCGTCTTCAAGTTTCAAACAGGTAGCATTAGATTCATTAAAATAATTCTTAACACGTAGCCTGTCTTCGGCATTTACTGTATCAGGAATATGCAACATTTTGTCTAAGTTTTTAGTACGTAACATAACATGAGATATTCTAGATTTAATTCTTGTAAAAAGAGTATAATTTTGATCACCACTATCTGAAAAGTCAATAATGGCTTCCGTAATTTCATAAAAGCTTTTTTCAATTTCTGTCTGCTCTTTCTCAAAATCAAAAATATATTATGTCAAATCGATCATACCACCTGGTTGATTATTTTCTTTACTTAATAACCGTCTCAGAATTTTTCGTTGATCTGAAAGATTTCGTGTTGTCTTTGTTTTACGAATTGCTAACTCATAAGCTACTTCAAAATCGTGTAAGTGATTAACTTGAAAAGTTTCCGGCTCCATGATAAATAATTTCAATTTAAAAAATCAAAATATCAATATTAATATACCTCAATATAAACTGTGTCAAAATCAAAATTTATAGTATTTAATACTTATAAATCAATTCATAATTTAGGTATCATCTACCAACAATATTAAAAGCAAAATTACACATTGACCAATCAATTGTAACAAAATATTAAATATTTCACTTTACCAGTGATTATATAAGGTAATAATTACCACGCATTATTATTATAGACTATGATCACTCTATAACATAATATGAGACATCTAATCTCATAGGAAATACCTATAAATTATATAAGTCTTCATAGACTTAATCAAAGCCAAATAACATAATCAATATAAATATCAAACTTTAGTGACCACTAGTGCTACTGCATTCTATAAAAAATCAAGATATCAAAATATCAAAAAAATTAATATTTAAAAGACACCCAAATTTATATCTTAACCTGTAGGATATATTCATACAAAAATGGACCTGTATTAATACACTCGTTCCTCAAATAAAATGTAAACACATTCAAACATAGTAAAAATTTAAAATATTATATTCAAGCTCTATTTTGAAAGAAAAAAATTTTAAAGGAAATTTTGAAGAATTTAAATACAGCTAGGTTTCAGCATCAAGCATTTTGACCTTTAGGAAAAATCAAATTACTCGCTCCACGTTGCAGCGTCATATTCTTTATAACATACTTACTGTTATACGGCCTCCGCTAGCTCCACGATGAGACTCGAGTGGGTTTGGCATGCTGGTAACTGTATTTAAACCTTTGTTTTATCTAGATGTTAAAAATTGAGCGCCACTGTTTTTTTTAGACGAAGAATTTATATACCCATAACACATTTAATACAAATTGTTATTTTGAAAAATTACCATTCAGGTTTCACTAGGTATATTATTCTATTTGATTGTGTTTACATATGATCAAAAAAATAAAGTCAGGTGGTACCTATAATTTAATATGTGACTTCATGATTTAAACGCTGGCAAAAATTCTAGAATTTTCTTGGGCGCATTACCTTGATTAAAATTATATCTTATGTTCTAGTACCAAATGCTTTTTACAGCTGTTATTTAATTTTTTAATTTAAGAAAAGTTTATTTAAATTTAGCTTCTTGAAATGACGATATTAGTAAATGGTAAAATGGTGTAAAAATTTATAATATTAAAAACTGGCCTTTTCCCTGTGATCTTCGGCGACACGAGGCTATGCAGATACCATGCATCCTTTTTTTCCTAGCATCAAGGTAGAGGTGAAGTTCCAATTAATACACGTTGAAGCTTTACTACATAGTGAAACTGACTGGCTTCTTGAAATTATCTATTCTTCTTAAACCATGATTAAATAAAAAACATATTGATTGATATTGAAGTTGAATTGAAGATATATATTAATGTAGAGGGTTGATTGAGGAGTTGAGGAATTTGATTTGAGGAAGTTGATTTGAGGAAGTTGCTTGAGGAATTGCTTTGAGTTACATAGTTGAAATTGAGGAACGCTGAAACCAAGGAGAGAAAAACGAGGTCACACATGGCCTTTTTTAAAAAAGGAATAGTAAAAACTTACAGGTTATTAGGTCCTAATGTTCTCTATTTAGAGCATCCTACAGGAATTTCCCTTTAGTTCCTTGATCCTGAAATAGCCATCACACATCAGAGTTCCAAACACTTGGATAAAGTACGCTAAAGGACTACCTTTCTTGAAGGTGTAGCTATGGCGAAATGCCTCGACTAAGCGTCCTTTTCTCTTATTTATAACCTCGGATATAAAAAAATAACTTCCTGTTTTGTAGAAAATTTTAGAATAATCTCGAAAATTCTCACACCGGAAACATCTGATATTTGACATAACAAAGTTGTCAGCAGCGAGCAGACCATAGAAGACAAATTAGGAAGATGGACTTTACTTAGTAGGATCGTGTCACCTTAAACTAACCTTTATTGTTCTGTGATGTAGTGGCGAAATTGCGATTGTGACCTGACCAATCAGCTTCAACGATTTTTGAAAATAAGATTGAAAACGAAATATTAAATTTTGATAAAACAATACGATAGATATTTATAACTATTTATGGCTATTATGGATACATTTAAAGACAGGTAATTAATACGCGGTGACTAGGGGCACGTTGATGTGCACCGAGTGTGTTCTCTTGCGGGCACGTGTATGACGTCACTTCGATTTGACGTGCCGCTAAGCGCAGTGGATAGGGGCACGTTGACGTGCCCCGAGTTTGCTTCTTTTACGGACACGTGTACTACTGCATTCGACGTTAACCGATAATCGCGAAATATGAATACTACAGGTAGGTTTAGGTGAATAACTAGTTTTTTATTTGCCTTCTGATATTATATACTTATCTGCAGAATAAAAAGGGATGAATTACCTTATATTTTTAATTATATTTTACTTAGTTATTAAATAATGTTGGAATAAAGCAGAGCATCTCACTTAAATCATGTTTTTGGGATTATTTTGGAATAAATTAAAAAATAAGTGAATATTCTATAATTTTACCAGGTACCTACTTTGTAGACTTAAATGGACAAAAGTTCTCTTCATACGAAGAACTATTAAAATACATTAAAGATTTTGAAATAAAAACAAAACAAAAATTTACAAAAAAAAGAAGTCGTAAACTATCGGCTATAAAGGCATCACAAACAAGACCTCTTACTAGACCTATGAATACCAGCTTAGAATACTATGAGCTGGAGTATTCATGCATACACGGAGAAGAACGCCGCTCCAGAGGAAAAGGATTAAGGCAAACAAGGTACCGAATAAAAATTTATATATACATAATTATTATATTTAGTATCATATTAATACTCAAAAATTTTAGTACTTCACGAATGGGTTGCAATGCACATTTTAAATTACGTGTTTGCTCCACTGGACAGTTTTTGGAAGTGTATAGTAGCTATTTAATTCATACTGGACATGCATTTTCTGAGGTAACATATAATTATAATTTTGATATAGGTAATAAATTTTAACCATATTTACTTTTCTAGACTGTTTTCGATCAGCTTCACTACAATCGGGCATTAACCCAAAGTGAAATTGACACTGTCTCTACTTATTTATCCTTGGGAGCGAACAAAAAGAAAATTCAGAATAAAATTTTAGCAGATACTGGTAAAAAGGCAACATTAAAAGACCTACATAATATTTGCTCAAAGCAAAAAATTGAACAAAATAATCTAGCAGAGGCAGTTAATTTGCTTAAAGATAAACATGGTAAGCATTACTTAAGATATATATAAAAAAAAGCCCTCATAGTTGGCTTTGCATCACCATATGCATGTCATTGATTATAATAATAAAATAGTCTTGAAGTGGGCGCAAGTAAAGGTAAAGTAAATTGTATATTTATCTATCGCGGTACCAGTAGAAAACTATCAATTAAATGTCAGATATTAACTACGTTAGTATGTACTTGCTGATGACGAAAATCAATTTAAAGCTCTAACATTTAGCAATGAAAATATGAGAAATGCAATGGCTGCTTGGCCCGAATTTCTTAGCGTTGATGGTACCTATAAATTGTTAAATATTGGATGTACACTATTTTTGTGCCTTATTGAAGACTCAAATGGGCAGTCAGAAATTGTATCGGCATCACTTATTTCTGCTGAAGACAAGGACACATATCGCTGGATATTTAACACTTTTAAAACCGAAATGGAAACGGGGGGTATCCAGTGTTTTATGGGAGACAAAGATTTTATTGAGCGCGATGTAATAAAGGAACTTTTTCCTGGCAAGCCAGTTTATCTTTGCCTCTTTCACACTTTAAAAACGTTCAAGCGAGAAATAAATTGTGAGAAATTAAATATAACAAGAGAAGAACGAGATATATATCTAGAATATTTACAGAAGCTAGTTTACAGTAATAATGAAGAAGACTATAATTTGATATATACACAATTTGAGGAATGTGCACCAGTTAGTGTATTCAATTACTTTCATAAGAATTGGCATGGAATTAGAGATGAATGGCTGGTTTTTAAAATGACGGCTTGTAACTTAAAAAATACAACCAATAATCGTATGGAATCTATTAACAAAAAAATTAAATCCGTCATACAAAAAAATAGTGGTCTAATAGAATTTATAAACAGTTTTTTTATTTTTCTTGATAGTCAGTATCAAGAACGGGATAATAGAGCCGCCAAACATATACTGAAAAAGTCTATAAACCGTTTCAAAGATCATGCAGAAGACATGGAACAATATAGAAATTTGTTAACTAATTATGCCTTTGACTACATTCAAACGCAAGTAACTTTAATGCCAAATATTAAAGTATTGGATGAGCTTGATAATTATACATATTTGATAAAGTCCTCAAAGGGAAATATACAAGTTACCATTGATAATTGTCAATGCGGCGATTACACAGTTAAAAATTTTGCCGGTGTGAAACGATGTTCCTAAACGGTGTACGAAATTTAAACCAAATGGTGTTAAATTTAACACCGCATCAGTTGGTTAAAAGTAAAAACGTAATTTACCACCATGCGGTGTAAATATTTTAAGTTCACACTGAAAAGAAATTTGATTTCACCCCCTTATACGAGTTAAATAGAATAATTATATGGAGAGAAAATGAAGTTGTCACATTGCTGGTTTTTTCCTTGATACTTTTTAATACAAGGAAATTGGTGGATTATTAATTATTTATTTCGCGCTACTGTACCATTAAAATGTTTGATTTTATAGTTATGTTGCATAACAATAATAAAAGAAAATGTTTCCAGTAAATTTAGTGTTTTAAAAACTAATCACAAAGAATTGTCAACTACTCTTTGGTGTTGTTTCAATTAAAATATATTATTGGCAACGTCGCAATCTTCTCTCCTGTCTCTGAGTGGATTGAGTAGAGCAGCACGAGCGGGAAGAATGTGCGGTGCGCCTTGCCCATCTACGTCGTTCTGTTTTAACGTGTTTAATTCCATTCCATGCGGACTTGTTTAAGTGTTCTGTGTTCTGTCCATTGTTTGAGAAAAAATGAGTGTTTTTATTAAAGTTGAATATAACAACATACAAAAATATATTTCATTAAACAGGGAGGAAGCAACCTATCATGAATTTATTACTCAAGGTGAGTTGATATGATTTTATTTATACAGGTACCTACTACCTAGGTACAGTTAATAATTTTTTGGTTTATGTTTTATTATTACTAGGTATAGATATATAGGTACCTAAAGCACCTATATTTTTTTTCTTTTTTAAAATAACTACCGCCTAAACCACAGGGCATATTTTTCTTGCGGAATATATGGGGAATTTTAAACTATTTTTCTGGTGTTAATTATACTCCATTTGAAGTGTAAAAAAAAAGTAGCCTTTTCTGTTATCATTTTTGTGGCGTTGTTCAGTTAGTTTTAGAAGGTTTTTACCTACACACATTAGACATTAGGTACTAAATGTGTACAATGTTTTAAAGAACTTAAGTAATATAATTAGGTACTTATTTGATTATATTGGCCAACTTTTCAGTTTTTTTTTCATTTGTAGCACTAAAAAAATTCTTGCAAGAACCACCAGATAGTATTGAGTTTTTTAAAGTTTCTGACAATGCAGGCTGCCTGATTGAACCTGAAGATTTCAAAACTTTTATACAAGAGGTTGAAAAGGGATTTTTATTTAGATTGCTGGATTTGCGATCAGACTATAATAGAGAACCTGCAATAACTGGATGTTTATAAGGTAATTACATATATTTTTGTATTATCATCTTTCGAACAACTATGGTTTTAGCTCGGGTTTTAGTTAGGTTAGTTCCCGTAAGTTTCCCTTAAATGTTATTAAAAATAATGTAATAAATTTTACTAAGGCCAATTCAAAATGGTACCTACCTAGGTACTTGTTTGTCATTAAAAGCCTTGTTTAAGTTTTGTATATAAATTGTATATCGTTGCAAAATATAGTACAGCATTATGATGCTCATCAATAAAATTTGATTGATTAAATATTTTTTTTAATAGTGTTTTTAGTGGGAACTAAATTATGGTGTAAATTTCAGGTAAAAAGTGAGATATAGGTACATCACAAAGTTATTGTCATTTTAACATGCCATAGTTTTGCCATGATGACGATATATCCTATACTATAGTACCTACTTACCTACCTATTATTTTTTTTTTTTAAACAATAAATTGCTGATTACTGATTGATTACCTACATTATAGAATTATCTGCTGGACCATCTATATCGAGCCCCTCAACATCCCAGGCTTCCACCCTTACAGAGGAAAGTGAAAATGAAAAGAGCAGCTTTTTTATTGATACAGATGGGTTTGTAATCCCTTTAAGTCCCATCGAAAATTTACAAGTAAACAAAGAAGTAAGTATTTATATCCAATTTATTTCTAAAATGTACATAAGCTATACTAATTTAATTGATCACCTAACAATCATCCGAACAACTCAATCATCACGACATATGGTGTTAAAGATTTGGCCTTATTGCCATAGGTATTTTAGTTTACGTTTTCCGTCATTAGTTATTTAGTTTGCACTTGAGATACAAGATAATATGAAAACATAAGTATACAGTGTGTCTACTTAAGTTGGCAACATAGGTACCTATGGGAAACTTTTTTATTATTAATTTTTCGAAAAAAAGTTATTCTTTATAAAAAGTTCTGCATGGTATAAAACCTAAAATGCAACTATCATATACCTAGTAAATTTTTCCAGGTGTATACGAGGAGTGTCAAAAAATATAAATTTTGCTTATAGTTTCACAAATTTAGATGTATCCAAAAGTATTAAATTTGTTTAGTATTTTCGTTTTAGTATTTAGTTCGATATTCTGATTTCGTCTCAAAAGATGGCATGAATGCTCTTTATTATTGGAATGAATTAAACTAATAAAAATTTAATTGAAAAATAATTATTTTATTATTTTTAATAAATATTTAAGTGGTTGATGCGCTTTAGATAGTTTCGTCCAGAGCTACAATAAAGATACAAGAAACCTCAATTAAATGTATACATACACGTGCAGGGGAGAGTGTCGTACCTTATTTTTTTAAACAAAAGTTTTCAATGGTATATAGCGCTGTATCTATAGAATATATAATTTATAGTCTTCCTTATATTATTTCAATTTTTTATCATTTTATTTTCAATTTTTCTTCGGCATAATTACTTTGGTTTACTTAGGTACAGCACATTACAATTTTAAAATATTCAACCCAAAACAAAAAAACAACTTGAACTAAATAAAAAATAATATGTAAACAGCAAACAATATATTCTTAGAATACTTACCAATATGTAACATGGATTACTAAAAAAGTATGTTTATTTCATTAAAAATAGGATGCAAAAAAGACCGGTAAACTAACTTCAAACGTGTTAGAACCTATAATCTTAAACTAAAAGGTTTTGTTGAAACTTTTGCACATGATACAAGAGACCCGTGCGTTGGCGATAGAAATAATATTCCTGATGCATTAGTACAGCAACAAAGTATGAGGTGTCGCTAAAATAGCGTTTGTCCCAAGGTACAACACTCTTCCCTACATGTGGCGCAGGGCTTTTTTGTTTTGTGGCGTCAACGTCATATGCGATGTGCGCAATACATGTTTTGTTCACTAACCTTTTTTTGTCAATTAGTTTTTACTCAAAGTAAACATTTTAGGACCTCAGGCGTTTCAATCCAAAATATTATTTAAAAATGTTTCACCATAATAGTAATCATGTTAGTAAGACCATTGGCGCATATATATAAATAGCTATTATTGAACCTCATGTTTTATTTATAGGCTTTGGAAAAGTACCTTATTAGTATGGGCGCAGAAAGTTTATTTAAGGAATACAATAAAAAGGGAACACTTTCAAAAGATCATAGACGATTACTGGTTAATTTATTAGTGACACAAATGAGGGCAAATTTTGGAATGAGACCATCTAAATCAATTAAAATTAAATATGCCCAAGCAATCATAGAAATGTTTCCGCAGTTAAGAGACCCTTGTGGAAAATATGGTTATGTGGGTGTTTTCTTATTGATATATTTGCACTGCTTTTGCTTAAAACAACCCTAGATTATACAGATCGTTGCTTGATGATGATTTTTAAAATTAGACAAATTGCTCGTAGTTTTAGCAGCTGGGTATCCTACTGACTAACATACATAATATTAATTTAAAAGTAGCACTAAAACTTTGTATACTTATTGGTGTTTGGTGGTGATGTAGCTTTATAATTTTTACCTTTTTAATTTATATATTTTTTGCTTCTACTCTCCAGATTAATTTGAAAGTTAACATTTTAATGATCTAATGGCTCTTCTACCTAATTATACTTTTTTCACATATTTTCGATCCACTATTATTACGTTATAAAATCTAATATTTATCTAATAGCAAAAATATATATGTTTTGCTCAATGTCATTTTTAGAGCTTAGAATCAAAGACATTTTTATAAAAACAATTGGTATTTTTTTTAATTTCTTTCACTACTTTGCGTTCAACTTTTTTTAATTCATTTAAATTATTAATATTTTCTTTTGAAGAATATATAAATGGAATAATCAAAGTTTAATTATTTACAGATAGCCAAATATTATTTACTTCAAATGGACAATATTTTATGGGTGTTATTGATTTTTAATAATTGTTTTAGGAATCTTTCTACGATCCAGATAATCGTGGAGGATATATTTCCTGGCGGTTAAGAACCGTAAATAGAAAAGAAAAGAATAAAGAAAGACGAGAGAGAGATTATGACGAACCACTAGAGAAAAAGGGTAGAAGTAGCCCAGAAGAGCTTGCAGATTGGAATACCGATAATACCGAAGCAGATCTAGTTTATCTAAAGAATGCCTTGCCAAATGACCCATTAATCAAAGAAAAATTGAAAAACACCTTTAGAGTAAGAAGGAATCTACCTGAAGATAAGAATATTTTAAATATATTTCCAAGATTTTTGGATACACCTGGCCTGGTTAGTATTTTTAAAGCATATGTATATATTCATATAAGTATAATATGTATAACAATATAAGTATATGAATATGTCCTAAAATTTCTAAAATCCAACATGAATTTGCATGTATTTGAATATGGTTTATCTTCTTGGTTAATATTATAAATTAACCAAGAAGATAAACAGCAATTTTATTGTAAATTGTTATTCACTATACAGACTCAGTTGAATATAAGTTGCCTTTTTGATTTATTTGATATATCATAACTTTTAAGGAAACTTAATAATTCCTGAGACCGTTGTATATGAATAAACTCAAAATTTTTTGTCCAATAGATTTATGGAGTCTTGGTTTAATAGAATTTTTTTAAAAACCTTGTATAATAGTTATATGATACTTTTGAAAAAATTTAATCATGAAAGTTTTTTAAATTATTCTCATGTTCTGTACGAAGCTCTATTATAGTTAAATTGCACCAGTTACCTTATTGCTTAGAGCAACAGCATTAATACTGTTTCTGTCTCCTGAAGATGATAGTGACTACTACCAAAACATTTCAACAATATACCAAATTAAAGCATACTTTCAATTAAACTTGTGAAGAAAGACTTCGACTTTTCTTTTTTCCCTGTAATTATTATATTTATATATGAAAAGCAAAATTGTAAATATTTTTTCAGGTAGCATATGATTTTTCGTTAATGTTTCCCAACAATGAAGCCAATTTTGAAATTGAGTTTTTGAATAATAAAGAGAAGCTCTATCAAATTTATAAGGCAGATTGCCAACGTCCCTTAAAAGAATTATTGGAAGAAGATAAAGATAACTGGGATGACTCCACTAGAGGTCTTTTGATATTGCTTCATTTGTTACCACCAACAGCTAAGGGCAATAAAAAGTGTGTTAAAGAACCTGTGAGACACTTATCAGAAAGACTTATTACTTTTAAACCGGTAATTACTTTTTTCATTTAAACTTATTGTTAGAAAACACAAGTTTGACTTCGGCTAATAATTGTTGCAGTATTATACAAGGTGTTCCTAAATATGTACATACGAATAGGGGTAATTGTTTGGCTTATTTCTAGACTAAAATTTCATATAAATATAGATCCGTAAACGCTTCGTCGATCTACACGGTGTTAAAATTTTAAGATTTTTTTAGTTTTATTTGTTTATATCTCCTGCAGTTTTTGAGATATTAGGCTCAAATTTTAAATAAATTACGCTCTAGGACTTACGCCATTGGCTATGCTTAAAACCGGATCATCCCAGCTTTAATCTTTAACATTTAGTGACGAATAAATGGTCTACTGGACTATTTTAAAAATTCTAATTTCATCTAGCAAACTACAGAAAATTGTTTTTTTATTTCTTTTTCTCGATAACCGTCGCAGATAAGACAAAACTACAAGAAACTAAAAAGCTTTCAAACAAAAAAAATACATTCTGTATTTTAAAATCTACCAGCGACGCACCGTAAAAAAGTTCAGGGGAAGAAAAGGCAGCATGACCCATCAAAAAATGTCTCCCTGGACATTCTCAAAACCATTTGGCATAACCAATGATGTAAGTCCAAAGCGTAACCTATATTCCAAATTGTAGCTTAATATCTCAAAAACTACAAGAGCTATGATAAAAAAAATTCCAAAAATCTTGAAATTTCAACACCCTGTAGATCGGTAACGAAGCACTTACGGACCTATGTTTATATGAACTTTTAGTCATGAAATACGCTAAAGAGTTACCCCCTTCCGTATGTACATGATATTTAGGAACACCCTGTATATGTAATGTCTGCAACGTATGAATCTTTTTTATTACTGGTATCTTAGAAAGTTGTATAAAGTAAATTAAAAATGTTTTTTTGTGCGGTACACACTATTTCAAGGACCTTGTATATGAAAGAGATTAAATAAAACTTGTAAAATGTTTACTAACTGATTTTACTTTTTTTTATAGTTGTATACCCCCTTTGATGAAGTCATAAAAAATAAGAAAACGAACCAACCATTCCTGATAGCAACTGGAGAATGTAAGTCAAATATCCAGTCCATTGCCATATCTGTGGATAATAAGATTTTGGCACAAGAGCCAGTACAGAATACCTGCCAAGCATTTGACATCCTTTTTAAAATAATATTTGTGTTGAATTTGAAGTATGACACATACCTTGAGACATTCTTTAAATTCGTACAAGTTTTTTTTTATAAGATAAATGAGGATGAAGTGAAATTTACTCCCACTATGAGGGAACTAAGGGCAAAACTGATGTTGTAGGTATGCTTTACGTTTTTATGTAGTTAATTTGGTACTTAAACTTTGTTCTATTTCGAATACTGTTATTTTTTAAAAATATTTTTACTGATAATAATATAGAGCTTAATATTTTTCAAGTGGTTTTTAAGAATCGGTAATAATTATGGTTAAATGTTTTAAGTGTGATAATGACTTTCAGTTAGACTTTTTAGTTAAGCATTTAAAACAGAATCATGGTTTGTTCGAAAATCTTAGTAACTTTTCCTTGGTATGTCCAAATTGTAAAAAATGTTTTTATACATATTGTGGTTATAAAAGACATATAAAAAAGTGTTTGCTTTCTGAGTCTAGTGTACTCTTGCAAAATATAAAGAGTAATACTAGCATTTCATTCCAAGAAAATAAGTCTAATAATGTAGATGATTTACCTTCTAACCATACAGATCCCCCAATTGAGCCAGATTTAGATCCTATTGAGTTACCCAGTACCGAAGATGAATTTGATGCTAAAATGTATACATTAAATTTCTGTTCCAAATTGCACCTCATTGGGGATTCCTGAAACATCTATTCAATGTGTTATCGAAAATACTTGTGAATTAATTGACTTTTTACTAGATGATGTATGTCAAACTGTTTATAGTAATTTAAGGCAGCCCCAAAGTGAAATGAAATCTCTTTTAGATCATAAAATTGATAATGTTTTAAGCGACATGAAAACAATTAATACATCATTTAAACGAAGAAAAGAATTTAATAAGTTTATTACACAGCCGAAACAGGTTTCACTTGGTGTCAGGCTTGAACAAGTATTTGATAGAAGTAAGCAATCTTATATGATAAAAAATGTGCCATGTCAGATGGCTTACATACCAATAGTTTCGACAATAACTTCGCTGTTGGGTAACTTAGAATTTTATAACTTAATAAAATCACAAGCATTGCTAGAGAAAGATTCATTAATTATTTCTGACATTTCGGATGGCCAGTATGTAAAAAATAATGAACTTTTTGTAAATCCGCTAAACCTTAGAATTTTGTTATATTTCGATGAATTCGAGACTGTCAATCCATTAGGTAGCAAAACAGGGGGGCATAAAATTGGAGGTTTTTATTTCATAATTTGTAATATTCCAAATTATTTAAATTCTCAATTAAATAATATCCATCTTGCTATGTTATGCTATACAAGTGATATAAAACAATTTGGTATAAATGTAATTTTAGAACCACTAATTCAGGATCTAAAAATATTAGAAACGCAAGGTATTTTACTCCAGTCGGATAATAGTAGGGTTTATTGTTCATTGGTAGGTTTATCACATGACAACTTAGGAGCTAATACACTTTTAGGCATGGTAGAAAGTTTTACAGCCACTCATTTTTGTCGAATTTGTACTGCTGATAAAAATGAAGCCAACATTTTAAACAAAACTAATAAAAGCTTATTAAGGAATGTAGAAAATTACAAAATGCATTGTTCTCAATCAAAAGAAAACAAAACACATATCTTTGGTGTAAAGAACTACTCTATTTTATTTGATTTAAAATACTTTAATGCCTTTGATGCTCCAAGTGTAGATTGTATGCATGACTTTTTAGAAGGAGTAGCCCCATATGAACTTAAATTATTTTTAAAGTTTTTAATAGCTGAAGGAGCTACTACGTTAATTACAATTCAAAATAGAATACAAGCGTTTCCTTTCGGAAAAACTGATAGATGTGATAAGCCAAGTCCAGTAGATTTAGATAAACCAGGACATCGTATTGGCCAAAGGGCTGCTCAAACTTGGTGTCTTTTGCGATTTATACCATTGATATTAAGTGATGTTATCTCATCCTCTCCAATAATTAAACGCTCATTTAAATTAGTAACATCTTTATTAAACTTGATGCAGTTTGTATTTTCAACTCGTTTAAATGACGAATCAATACTAACAATGGAAAATCTAATTGAAAGTCATTTGAAACTATTTGATAAAACCTATAAAAACAGTAGAATCCCCAAACACCATATTATTACACATTATCCTTATGTTATGAGATGTATGGGCCCTGTTGCTAATCTGTGGACAATGCGCTTTGAGGCAAAACATGGATATTTTAAAAACTTGGTACCAAAAATAAGAAATTTTAAAAATATTTGTTACACTCTTGCTTACAGACATCAATTACATATGTTTCATCACTGGCAAAACAGGAATGTATTTAATAACATAGATCAGGGGCCAACGCGAACTGTAAATTTTGACAGTTACCCCTATGTAAACCTACATTCATATGGTACGAAAAATATTTATCAAGTGAAATGGCTAAGGGATTCATACTATTATGAACCAGGACTTTTTATTTGTACAGAATTTGGAAATTTAAATGAAAATCCCGTATTTTCTGCAATTTTAGATATTTTAATAATTAATGGAGACAACTATCTTATTTTAGAGCCATGGGCGACAATTTGTTATGAAACAGACCTTTGCATTTATATTATTAAAAAGAGTAACCATAATACCAGCGCCATAATAGTTAATACTTTGGTGCATAAAGAACCATTTGAAAAATATCAAGTATTTACTTTTACATTAGGAACGCAATGGTGTATAGTTCCAAAATACAAATTTCTGTAAATATTACAGAAACAAAACAGTATTTTGGAACTATACAGGGTGCGCAAGATAAGGGGGGCCTCTATGGAGATCTCGATTATGGTAAGAGATACAACTTTGATTAAATGGGGAAGAAGTTGCGCAATCAAAGGACTAATAAATGTGGTATATAAAAAGTTTTGATAAAATGTTTAAGTTTTGAGATATTAAAAAAAAACTGAAATTTGCATTTTTGATTCTATTTTTTTTTGCGTTGTTATTAAATTTAGAGCAAAACTAACGAAACTTTCTTAGAGCAACGTGTTATCAACTTAAAGATTGCACAACATTTTTTTTTATACGACGTTTCGTTTCCAAGCAATCACCAACAACTTTATTTTTTCTAATACGGCCCTGATTTTTTATTGTCAAATTTTGATAGCATTTTTTATTCTTAATTCAATGATGTACCAGGCACTATCGTTTAATTACGTTTGGAGCTTTTAAAATTTTCAGGGTATGGACCTGGATCCTAGTGTGTTCCATATGTTTTTCCAGCTTTCTTAATTTAAAAAATGAAAGTGATGGATGTAGAAAGTAACACCGTAATTTTTTTAATTCCTAAAGTTTCATTATGGGTTTTAAAAAAAATTAAATGACCTATTAAATAATTCAAAATCTGTTGGGTATGTAATTTTATTATTTTTTTAAAAGACCATAATGAAAATTACGAAATTAAAAAGATAACGTTATTTCTTTCTCCGTCCATCACTGTTACATCATTTAAGAATAAAAAATGCTCTCAAAATTTGACAATAAAAAATCAGGGCTGTATTAGAAAAAATAAAGTTTTTGGTGATTGCTTGGAAACGAAACGTCGTATAAAAAAAATGTGGTGCAATCTTTCAGTTCATAACAAGTTGCTGTAAGAAAGTTTTGTCAGTTTTGCTCTAACTTTAATAATATCGCAAAAAAAAAATAGAATCAAAAATCCAAAATTTCAGTTTTTCTTTAATATCTCAAACCCCAAACATCTTACCAAAACTTTTTATATACCACATTTATTAGTCCTTCGATTGTGCAACTTTTTCCCCATTTATTAAAAGTTGTATCTCCTACCATAACCGAGATTCCCATAGAGGCCCTTCTTATCATATCGCTTTATGACTCAAAACATAATTAAGAACTATAAGAACCTGGTGTTTCCATTTTGTTGAAAGATTATTATTGTAATACTTGCAAAATCTATAACAACCATAACGTTATATGATGATTATTTTCGTTACTTATGTGAATTTGATTAGCTGTTTTCTTTGTTCACCTAAAAATTGTAAACTGTAAAAAAATAAGGCAGGGTATTATTTATTTTTTTGACATTTGACTACTTTTTGTCGTGTTAGTGGATTATTTTCTTACAAGAATAAGAACATTAAAATACGGGGCATTGTATCGCACAGCTAAATGCCTTGGTAAATGCTAAAAGTCACAATTTGTAAGCTTCTGTCAAAATTATAATTTTAACCTTTCAGATTATCGTGGGTTTGATGCAAAAACTCATCAAGTCAAAATAGACCATTTTCAGAAAATGGCGTTTAAAAAGTCTTATGTTATCTAATCCATAAAGAACTTTATATTTTTCTTAACTTTTATTATACTAATAGACAAAAATACATGTAGGTATAGTATTTTCAATACTTTTTCTTATAGTTGTATATTATTTTTCGTAAAATAAAAATAAAAAATCGACTTAATGATTTTAAAATTTTTTCGTTTGTGATTGTAATTTGTTGGACCCAATAAGGTTTTCGGTAATGCCTACTGAAGTATTTTATTAGTTCGTTTAAAATAATTACTTTTACACAATTTTTTCACTAATAATAGTTATCAAACTAAGCACTTTTAACGATATTGTTTGTTTAAACTTTAAATAAACAATATTTTAAGGTTAGAAAACTAACCTGTTTTGACACATAAATCTCAATAAGTCATAATTTGTCACGACAACATGCTGACGCACAAAATTCACTATGTTACCTAATGAGTTTTTAAGTTTCTATGAACTGATAAAAATTACTTAGTGTGTATTTTGTATGACTTTTGGATTTTTCCAATTTTTTTTTAAATGTTAGAATGAAGCCAGACTTAGAGCGAAATGTACAAAGATCTTAAAAGTCACCAATGTTGTCTTTTTGCATCAAGCCCACAACATGGTATATTATATTGACTATATTGGATACCAAAACACAGTTACGATTTTTTAAACAAGTTTTTGTGCTATTTTGTACCTATTTTTGTTATAAAATATTTTTGTAATAAAATAAAGTAAGTCTTGTTTAACAGTTTTTTTTTTACAAATCTCAGATTAGTACCACTGGGGTGGGATACTTATTAGAAATAAAGTTTGAGATTCAGAAAAAAATGGAATTTTCAAGCATTTTACACTTTCTTCTTAATAATTTAATGGAAAAACTAGTAGGTACCTAGGTACTTAGTTATAAAGTACCGATCAAGATTTTTTATTTCATTTTCGTAAAATATTTTTCAAAAATAAAATAGATACCATTTTCATGATAAGATTTAAATCGCTTTTGGTGTAGAATGACTTTTTTATGGAGTAAAGTTGAGTCTCTGGTAAATTTAATTTAACACTATATGGTGTGAAACATGGTTTTTTATGGTGTAAATTTGACCCCTTATCAAATTTATAATAACACCATATAGTGTTAAACATCATATAATTTGGCGTGGAATGAATTTTTTATGGAGTTAAATTGAGTCCCTGGTAAATTAGATTTAACACTATATGGTGTGAAACATGGTTTTTTATGGTGTAAATTTGACCCACTATCAAGTTTTTAATAACACTATATAGTGTTAAACATCATATAATTTGGTGTAGAATGACTCTTTTATTGAGTAAAATTGAGTCCCTGGTAAGTTAAATTTAACACTGTATATGGTGTGAAACATGGTTTTTTATGGTGTAAATTTCACCCCTTATTAAACATTTATAATAACACTATATAGTGTTAAACATAACAAAATTTGGTGTAGAATTGTTTTTTTATGGAGTAAAGTTGATTCCCTGTTAACACCAAATAGTTGTTAAAACGAATGCATCATGGTGTAAAAGTTACTACATTTTGATTAAATTAGTAGTCTATTTTAATCCCATCTAGGTGTAAGTTTTACTTTTCTGTAGGTGTACGAGTTTAACACCATTTAACACCGTTTTGGTTTGTATCGATATAGACCACTTTTGGTGTTCATTTGGTGTTAAAATAGTCACGAAATTTTAAACAGTGTATGCATCTATGATGCTGCCTTGTCGGCATATTCTATCAGTAAGGAAACTTAAAGAGATACCCTTATTCATCCAAGAAATATGTCATGTTAGATGGGCAAGAGTTTATTATTTAACAAAACAAAGAATCGGACAAATATCCACCGGCAATATTTCAAAAGCTACTTGTACAACCAGTCAAAAGTCAAAGATACTGACACTAACCGAAAAGAGAAAGTCCGCAACTATAGTTACTAACTCGCTTGTTCAGTTGTTAAGTATCACAAGCAGCAGTGATTTTAGTTATAAATTGGACTTATTAAAAAAGAAAAGTAAAAGTAAAGAAAAGAAGTAGCCATTAACGTACTCGACGATTCTGATGGTGATGTTGAAAATGAATATGATCCAGCTAAAAATGAAAATGAATGTAATAAAGTTTTTCTTCACAGTAAATCTAATACAACTAGTACTGGAAGTTCTTCTGCTGTGTTAGGTGACGTTGGCTATGAAGTAACAGATGATGTCGTTTTATTTGATGGTTTTGTTGACTTAAATGACAATGGTTTTCATTTAAATACCCAAAGTGAGGTTCTAGTAGAAGAGGAATTTGAAGTTGTAAATACATCTAACAATAATCAAAATACATGCCCAAATCCTTCTGATGATAAAGTGACAGTTCTTACATCTATTATCTTACCATCAAAAATTAAAAAGAGAGGTAGACCAAAAGGCCACGATTCTACAACCATTGGTTTAAAAAAGAAGCGAAACAAAATATTTCCAATTAAATATACATTAAAATCTAAAACATCACAATTGTTTTCTATTATCTCTATAATATGCAAGGAAAGTATGGTCGCAACAAAAAAGTTAATTGAAGAGAAGGCAATAATAATAAGTCACGAAGATCTACTCGAAGAGTTACCAGATGCGATATTATGTATTTATATATAAGCAAACTAAAAAAATATATAATTTTGCAATATTATTATTTTTAGATCCGTGTGTAGACTTTAAAAATTTGGGGATACAAGAATACTTCAGTAAAGAGGCATGGGACTCACTCCAAATCCTACTTGATGAAAAACGAGGGAAAAATGAATGGAGTTGCAAATGTTGTTTAGATATTCTTAATAACAAACCTTCAATCATATGCGAAAGCTGTTTGTTTTGGTTCCATCTGGGATGTACTGATTTGAAGGAGATACCAAAAGTAAAATCGTGGTTTGGCAATAGGTGCTACGGCAGAATTAGTAGATTTTAAATAAAAAATATAAATATATTTATATAATTATATGTTTACTAAATATGAGTTTTATCCCCCCCCCCCCTATCCTTTTTTAAAAAACTTAATATTTATTAAATTTTTGTCAAATATCATATTTTAATTAACACTTCTCCCTAAAAAATTAAATTGCAGCGCGTCATCGTGGCCCACGGTCCAAGCGAGACTGTTAATTCGAATACAGTAGTGACGTCATACACGTGTCCGCAAAAGAAACAAACTCGGTGCACGTCAACAGGCCCCGCCTACTCATTTCGCTTTACCTGAAGTGAAGTCATACACGTGCCCGCAAGAGAACACACTCGGTGCACATCAACGTGCCCCTAGTCACCGCGTAATTAATAAATAAGGTACAGTATTATACTACATAATTCGAATTTATAGGTTATGTATTTGTTTACTGAAATTATTTTAATATTAAATCTTTTATTGCAGATGGTTTGGAGATATTAATTTGAGTAAATTATAGCCTCTACAACTATGCTTGCAAGGCATAACATAATCTCCGTGTTCACCATGTCAGGAGTTGATATAAAGATCCAAAAAGTTACTCTAAATGGTTCGTAAGACTGAAAATAAACAAGTAATATATCTTAACTATTCTAATAAGTAAAACGATAACTTATATAGGATTGTTTATAAAGCGAGTTATTATTGAATATTTTACATTTTCAGAAACCAAAACTAATCGCTGTGAGAGTTACGATGTACTGGAATCTCAGTTAAATCAACATTGAAGATTACTTATCAAATTATAAATTATGCAAAAAAAAAGGTGGAAATAAACAGTAGTATAAAGTTGTATCCTTTTTTGATTAGCTAACACAGTAGCATTTTATTAGGGTAAGTAAGTAAGATTTTTAAAATGCTACAAAATGCTATGCGGCTTTTAAGTTTTGTTATTAGTTGGCCATGATAAGGAGGCGCGGCGAAAAAAGACAATGGAGTACTACAGAAATGTCACTATTTCTTGCTATTTGACAATTACTTATTATTATTAATAATCATAAATCTTAATAATATGGAAACAACTTATTTTAATAAATGTTCAAAATTTCCACCCTGGACTTCCAAACATTTTTCGCATCTCCGGGTTAGTTCGTTATGGGTAGCCGCTCTAATTGAATCTGGAGATAAAGTTTCGAACGCGCCCCTTACCCTCGCCATACAGTCCTCCATCGTTGTTACTGGATTAAAATAAACGATGTTTTTTATCGTTCCCCATATAAAATAATCTAAGATAGTCAAATCAGGAGAACGAGGAGGCCACAGGAAAGGTCCATTGTTGGCAATCCACTTGTCATAAAATGTTGCCTGTAAGAAGTTGGTAACTGAAATGGTTCTGTGTGGTGGGGCGCCATCGTGTTGGTAAAAAATTTGCCTGTGTTCCGCCAGAGATAAATTGCTTAAATGTTGATTTTCTAGGTCTTCTAAAATATTTAAATATCTTTCTCCTGCAAAAGTTAATACTTACATAATTTAAAATGATTTGCATTGTATTATTAATTACTTACCATTTAAGTTTTCTTGATAAAAATGTAGTTTTACTATTCCATTATTTCTTACAGCATACGTTAAATTTCCAGGTTTCTTGATAATTGCGCGATCGTACTGCATGAGGATTTGAATCACTCCAAAAATGGAAATTGTGTCTGTTAAAAGGCCATTTTTCGTAAATTTTGCTTCTGAAGTCCAAATTATGTAGCTCAAAAATCTAGGGTCGTCTTGAGTCATCGTTAAAATAAATTCGCAAAGCTGCACTCTTTTCGGCAAATCAGTATCTCTTAGGCGTTGAACCAAACATATTAAATAAGGGTGGAAGTTGTGTTTCAATAGAATTCTATGTATTGAGCTCTTCGAGATTCCTGTTTGTAGAGCCACTTGTCTTAACGATGTCATAGGATATGCGGCAAAATATCCCAGAATTGCAATTTCGACATTTTCATCATTAAGAATAGGTTTTCTTTTAAGCACTTTTGCCTTAACAGTACCAACATTTTTGAAATTTTCCATTATTCGTTTAACACTGCTCCGCGACGGTTTCTGTTTATCTGGATACCTATCAGCAAATGTCTGGCATGTTCTTGATAAAACTTTGTAACATTCCCCATAGATAATAAACAAATTTAAGTAATCTTCGTGCGTATAATTTAATCGCCGCGGCATGATTATTAATAATAATAAGTAATTATTGTCAAATAACAAGAAATAGTGACATTTCTGTAGTGCTCCATTGTCTTTTTTTCGCCGCGCCTCCTTATCATGGCCAACTAATAACAAAACTTAAAAGCCGCATAGCATTTTTACAAAAGAAAAATGTTAAATTGCCAATATTTCGAAAACTACAAATTTTCCGAACAAACAACCTTATACAAACTTACCCTTATTTTTAATGCCAAATAAGATAAAATTATAAAAATAGGGGGGTTCCATTTGAAAAAAATGCCTTTTAACGATTTTTTCAACTTAATATTTAAAGTTAGTTTTTGATCACCCTGTAATTATTAATTATCAAAATATCAATACAGTCCACTAGAGTAGACCCCCTTCTATAAGGAAACTAACCCCAATGATATAATAAAGGCTTTCATATAGGAGAATATGATAGTTATGTTTAGGCCTGCAAATGTCATTTTCGAAATAAAATTTTAAATATGTCAAAAACGGTTAGACTTAGGTATAGGACATCATACATGAAATATGTCTAGAATCTTGCGTAAAATCTAAAAATGAAATAATATATAGGGTATTCTATTTAAAATAAGCAAGTGCAAGTGCCACCATCTTGAAAATATTTTAGCCGAATTGCCCCCATCGACCTTAGTAAACCGCCAAACTTTCAAAATTTTTAAAAGCCTATTTTCCGAGAAATCGATCGCGGCGGTTCGTCGTGGGACACCCTGTATAATGACCGATATTGACATGGAAACTCATACTGTCCCAAAATGTCATCAAGTTCAGATGCAGGATATTCAACCGATGAAGACCGAACAGTTGAACCAAATATTTGTTAACGCTCGAAACCAATACAAGCAAACGTAAACCAAAGCAAAGAAGCACACAACCAGAGGATCAGAGACAAACTTCTTGAATGTCCTAGCGGCTCAAGATCATTTTGGTCGGTAGCTAAGGCCGTCAGTCAGAACTTTACCAAGTCAACCATTCCACCTCTAACACGTTCTGATGGCACCATTGCGACCAAAGCACAGGAAAAAGCAAACTTACTGGCGGAACTATTCTCTTCACATTCAACGGTAAATTTTCAGGGAAGTACTCCACCGAACATTACCCCTGTAGAATCGAGAATGCCCGAGATTGTTTTTCGCCACCGCCATGTTAAACGAATCTTGAGGAGTCTCGACACTAAAAAGGCTTCTGGCCCTGACGATATTCCAGTCATTGTAATTAAGACATGCGCTGACGAACTGACACCGGTATTTTGTAGGCTTTTTAACTTTTCCTACAAAAAAGGAATATTTCCTTCTTGCTGGAAAACTGCGAGAGTCCAGCCCATACCCAAAAAAGGCAAGAAGACTTTGCCAAACAACTATCGTCCAGTCGCATTGCTCTCGGTTATATCAAAAGTTATGGAGAAGGCTATCAATGAAAAATTACTAAAATACCTGGAAGGCTTCAACATTATTAGTGACCGCCAGTATGGATTCCGTAAGTCTAGATCAACAGGACTGGCACTCTGTATCTTTCGTTCTTAAGGAAAGCGATAAGGATAGGCAAGCGACAAGCTCGCCATCGCTATTGTGTGTGGTACTCTGTAACCAAATACTTACAGGCTCGTCATTTGTTCGGCAACTTTCGTGTTCTTCACTCGGATAGAGATGTTGGTATTAACTGTCCCGAAAACATCTGCAAATTTCACTGGTTTGTGAAAAAAAAGAGAAGAAAACATGACATTAGAGACGTAACCCCACTTTCTTTGTGTATATTAGTTATTTTGAATTTTATAAGTTAAGTTTTGTGACTGGATATTTGTTAAGTGTTTTCTTCGTATAACTTCATTTGTTTAACGCAAAAATGTTGCCAGTGCAAAGATTTGTAATAAATGAACTTGAAAATATCGAAAGAATTCAGGGAAACAGAGTCCAAAAACGCGTTATGAGGGACGATAGTGATCCATTCGCCTTGCATGATAGACGTTTCATCGAACTATTTCGGCTAAATAAGGACTTAGTGGCTTATTTATTTGCTCAGTTAGTTCCCAACATGGACCGTCAATTGAGAACTACAAGAATCTCGTGTGAAACACGAATATTAATTGCTTTACGCTTTTTTGCAATTGGCAATTATCAACGAGGTATGTAACTCTTTTATAAATAAATAGTCTATAAAGTTTGTTGTGGTGGAGTGATATAATTATATTTTAACCAGATTGTGACCTGCTTGGCCTTATAATGGCAATGCGTATTTGGTTTCAGGTATTGGAGAAGAATTTTTGCTGTCTGCGAGCCAACAAGCAGTAAGTCGCTGCATCCATGAGGTTGCAAATTGTATTGCCACACATATGGGACCTGCTTGGATTAAATTTCCTCAGAATGAACATTCAAGAAATCAAATAAAAGGAGGGTTCATGGAAAAAGCCGGGTTTCCAGGCATAATTGGATGCATCGATTGCACTCACATTGCAATACTAGGGCCATCAAATGAGGAGCATAACTATGTGAATCGAAAGGGGTATCATTCAAAAAATGTTCAAATAATATGCAGCTATGATTTGCAAATTTTGAACATAAATGCGAGATACCCTGGTTCTGCAAACGATGCTTTTATTTGGAGAGCTTCACAAGTCAAGCGTGTCTTAGAGCAAGATTATAACAGAGGTAAGCAAAAAAATCTTAAATCTTAAATAAGACTGAAGAAATAATGTTTTAGCAAGAGCCGTTGCATGCATGTCCTAAACTTGCTAATCCTCAACTTGATATACTTCATAAGAATGCTACTAAAACGTACATTATTTTTTAGGTGAAAGAAATCAATGGTTGTTGGGAGATTCAGGGTATCCCTTGGAACCTTGGCTACTGGCACCATTTGAAACCCCTGAACCAAATACACCTGAGGGGCGGTTCAACCGTGCACACAAAATAACACGAAGCACGATTGAACGCTGTAATGGTCGTTTTAAGATGATTTTTAGGTGTCTTTTGGGGGAGAGAAAACTTCGATACAGCCCTGAAAAAGTTGGTGTAATTACAAATGCTTGTGCAGTTTTACATAATTTACTTATTAGGGCAGGAATTGAATATGACATGAATTTACATTTAAATAATGAGGATATTGATAATGATCCCTTCGCTCGCTTTGTTAACTACCCTATATTAAATGAGGCTAGGCAAACAAGGCAGCAAGTTGTTAATAGGTATTTCACTAATGTAATATAATTTTAGAATATACTGTTGTGTTTATTTCTTAATGCATTTTTTTATTTCTCTTCAATTCATGACCTGCTACAATTAAACTTTAAATATGTGTTTTCTGACTGTAACATTTACAATAAGTATAACAATCTATCTATATTCTTTATCAGGAAGACCAGCTCTGTCATTTAAGCTTAATATAATAATATATAGGGTGTTCAATAAGAAAAAAAAAAATTTTGTTTGCTGCGCCTTTCTGCAATACCCTGTATAGTTTAAAACTATTTTATAAAACTTGAAGTAGAAGTATTTTATAAAAAACTTTACATGGCAACCTACAACTTTTGTATTTACCATTTTTTCCTATACCATCTGATAAAATAGTTAATGGGGGGTCCATTTATAGTGGAACACCCTGTACAGTATATTTAATGTATAAAAAGGCAATAATATATAGGTTTCAGTTAAAAGAATAAAATTGTTTTTAATTTTGACTTCCTAAAATACCCTCTATAAGTAAAAATATTTGCTTGATGTGTACCAAAGAAAGCCCAACAACTTTTGTACTTACTTATGGTAAAGTATAAAAGTTGCCTGGAATTATAGAACAAGCACACAGTACACACTAAATAGACAGTCTAAGACATTCAACGAATAAGCACTTTAGATTACAAAAGAAATATCTTGAACACAAAGAAATAGCAAAACAAAACTTTTAGGTTCATATTTTTTATTGTCATATCACAAGTAACAAAATCCTGTTATCCACACCAAAAATAATAATGCTAACATGTTAACAAACAAGAAACAATATATATACCTAATAAGTAGTAACAAATAACCAAAACTTAACGGTAGGTTAACAGTCGTTGGACAAAGTATCACAAAAAAAAATACAGTAGTGTATAGTAATATACCTAATAAGTAGTAACAAATAACCAAAAGTTAAAGGTAGGTTAACAGTCTTTGGACAAAGTATCACAAAAAAAAATACAGTAGTGTATAGTAATATACCTAATAAGTAGTAACAAATAACCAAAAGTTAAAGGTAGGTTAACAGTCTTTGGACAAAGTATCACAAAAAAAAATACAGTAGTGTATAGTAATATACCTCATAAGTAGTAACAAATAATGAACTAACCTGAACCAAAACTTAACAGTAAGTTACAAGTCTTTCACAAAAAAAAAATACAGTAGTGTACAGTAATAAAATCCAATACTTTTTCCTTCCTTTGCCTAATTAGAGGAAGGCACATGGTGAGGTTTATTATTTTATTTGATGTGTGTATATAAAAAAAACTTAATAGTATTTTACCTTCAAAACAAGAGTACCCCACACCCTACTCCTACATATTCTCTTTATTATGTTTGGAGCATTGAGGACAGACATGAACCCTGTTAAGAAATGCCTCTTGCCCATTTGCTAATTTGGCAAGGTTTTCATTTATATTATTTAAAACAACCAAATTTTCTTGGTGCATTCTTAACAGGGTCATTTCATCCCCTTTTCTATGAGCTGCAACTCTTCTTTTTTTTAACAACGGTTTACCTTCTTCCTTGTGTCTACCTTCTTTGGGAGTATCCTCTAAGTTTGTGGTTGAAGGGGTGGCTAAAGTCATTGTCATGGATCTGGCCTTTGTATTGATGGCTACTAAAGAAGGACTTTTGCAGACCTCAGAAGTACTCATTTGGGTGTCAGGACTATGGGGTTGGTTGGTGGAATTTGCTGTTTCATTTTGTACTGCCTGTTGGCTGGTGGTAGCACGCGCATCATTGTTTTCCTAAAAATCATAATTTGTTTATCAGTATAACAAAACTAAAAATTATATTGTACCTCTACTTAATTATTGAGATAAGTACTTACAAAACCCAATTCCTGTGTGGCATCTCCTTCTACAATAGTCCACCCAATTATTCCCATAAGTTTGTTTTCAACGGGTGTTAGAGGGGGCAAAGGCTCACCTCCCCCTGTCTTCGTCATATTGAGCTTTATATTCTGTGCCTTCACTTTTACTTTACTTTTCCATTTGCTAAAGGCCTACAAACACAATATACATTAGGTGTATTGGTAAAAATATCGAAAAATTTACTAAAACCCACTTCTATCCACTTTTCGGCAGTTTTGCAGCCAAAGCCCATACTATTTAACTGGGTTGCTGCTTCTTCCCACAACTTCTTGTACTTTTCTCGGGCGTCCATTCCCACAAATGTCTTAGTCACCATCTCTGTGTGCTCCAGTAAAAAATCAACAAGAACTACCCATTGGTTCGGGTGAGTTTTAGGGGCCCGTGCTGTAGACATGACTTCTATAATTAATAAAATGAGGGGTACTTATTTAACTGTAAAATATTAATTTTTACTTAAACCCTTAGCAATTTAAAAAGATGTATTCATGTCCTTTGAATAAACGCAAATAGGTTGGTGTTAGTACTTACTACTTGCCTCCTGTTAAAGTTACAGTTAACATTTTGGAAATACTTAGTTAAATTATTTAAAACAATGCTTACCATCAAATTTTTCTCCCAATTCACTTAATTCACCTCAGACTATTGATTGCAATTAATAATAATTAGTTTATACTAATTTATACAGGCCAAACCATCAAACGAATAACGAACGACGCAAAACCTTTTTCCATCAGACAAAGAGAAAATTCACTCTATAGAGGAAGACTGAGACAGGACGATAAATCTTTTTGATAGAAAGACCTATCAAGCTTTCGCTACGTTCTCTTCTCTATCGTCTTTTCGGTCATGTGCGGCTAGTCGCGGAATCGACCGAACGTGGTTACAGAGTACTAAATAGCGAAGCGATAGGGATCTCTATCCTTATTTGGTATACAGAGTGCCAGTCCAGGAGACCTTCTCGCTTATGTTACTCGTGTTTGGAACAACGCAATAGAACACCATGGGGAGTCCCGGGCGGTAGCACTGGACATTTCCAAGGCTTTTGACCAAGTATGGCATGAGGGGCTCCTAACTAAAGTAAGAGCATACGGAATGCCGGTTCAATTTTGTTCATGGCTGTCGAGCTTTCTTAAAGACCGTTCTCTGCGAGTGGCGATGGACGGATTTCTTTCAGACACATTTAACATCAACGCCAAAGTCCCTCAAGGTTCTATTTTGTCGCCCACCCTTTTCTTACTATACATTAACGATCTTTTGGAAAAAACTAAAAATCCTATATATAGCTTTGCTGATGACAGCACACTTGTTTCATCTTTTACTTTGGATGCTCGGACATCGGCTGCTAATGCACATCTCTATAGGCAGCAAGAGGTCTCACATCTTAACAAAGACCTCGAAGAAATTCTGTCTTGGGGTGACAGTAACCAAGTAGAATTTAACGCTAAAAAGACCCAGGCGGCAGTTTTTTCTAAAAAAGTTAATGTTGAAGAACCGGATTTAGTTATGGCGGGACACTCAATTCCTTTGGCTTCATCAATTCATTTATTGGGCGTAAATTTGGATAGTCATATGTCTTGGCATAGTCACGTTGCGGCCATTGCTAGGGCAGCCTCGCAGAAGCTTGGAATACTTTTCCGAACAAAGAACCTTTATACACCCCAGCAACTTTTGATGCTCTATAAAGCCCAAATTCGACCATCACTGGAGTACTGTTCGCATATTTGGGGCTCTGCTCCTAAACATACCCTGAGATTGCTAGATTCCATTCAAAGAGCCATTCGCTTGATCGGTGACCATAGTCTGACAAACAATCTGGAAAGCCTTGAACATCGAAGGCAGGTTGGCGACTTGAGTCTATTTTACAAATATTTTCATGGCAAGTGTTCAACTGAGGTTGCCCGCTTGATACCACCCAGAGCGGTGCATGGTAGAAATACACGACGAGCCACTGCAGCCCACCAGTACGTGGTTCAGCTTAGTGTCCCTCGAACGACACTGTTTCAAAATTCTTTCATCTGGAGAACTTCATCACTCTGGAACGACCTCCCTGAGATCGCGTTCCCCAACGAGTATAATCTCCAAAGATTCAAGACCAACGTGAATCGTTTCCTGCACACGCACCGCTCCTAGAGCGCCATAAAGGATTTATCCTGCAGTGCTGTGCCTTATCATAAAAAAAAAAAAAAAAAAAAAATATTCAACATTCAGCGGTACGTAGGGGCGGTAGGTTCAGAGCTAGATTTTGCATAGTTCAATCCTATGAAAAATGGGGCCTTCACGTCAATTTATGTATGAATTGCTACATAACTAGATTTGAAGGTTTGAATGATGTTAACTTCATTCAAAGTCATTTTACATTAGGATACAATAGGGCGATGCAAGATCACTCGACTTGTAGTGTTTGTCGTGAAAGATTGTTTACGGTCTTTCACCAACAATCTTGCGTTATTTGCAATAGAATGTAAGTTCTATTACAAATAAAGCTACTACTACCTACCGCCCGAACCCTGACCCACCCTAACCCCCTTCCCCAGGTCCTCTTCGGAGGGCCACATAAAGACTTGAGCGTAGTTAGTTGTTTAATGTCACATACCCAGGGTGACACAATACTTTTCGAGAAACAATTTTTCGATTGTGCTACCATGGGTAGAGTCATGCGGGACCGGTAGAAGTCGGTTCAGCGGACTCAACGACTCCCGTAGAAGGACTACGATAATTCCTTCTCTCTCTCTCTCTCTCTCTCTCTCTCTCTCTCTCTCTCTCTCTCTCTCTCTCTCCTAGGCGAACACCCAAACAATTACACCTCCCAGGTCCTCTTTGAAGGGCAAATTAAGACTTGAGCGTAATGGATCACTTGATTGTGCGACGGTATTATTATTATTATTATTATTGAAAGTCTACCACCGTAAACATACTATTAAAATTTTACTATGGTAAGGAATATTTGTAAAATTTACACCCCCACCCCCAAAAATATGGTTATAAATACGTGTGCTGTTCTGGTATTGGATTTTACTATAAATAGCCGACAAATTCATATGCTATTCAGTCATTCACGGGGGTTCAAACAGATAAGATCAATTTAGCTGCAGTCATCATATGTCGTCATAACTCGAGATGATGAGTTATTTTCACAAGAATTAATTTTGTAATACGCATTTTAACGGAAAGTTCCTAAAGCATAATCTGGGACTTTCTTGGGAGTTGTCAAAATAATAGTCGGACCAATAAAGGTTTTATTAAAGTTACGAAGTCGTTTAATTTTGTGTTTTTAAGTTGAATAAATACTTAGGCATAAAAAGTGTTATTAGTTAGATATTATATAGAGTCAGAATAAGACTTATATAATATACAGAGTTCGAATAAAAGTTTTGACATATTTTTATTACGTTTTAACAAGGCTGTTGTGATTTAGACACATGGCCTTAAATTACGCAGCAGTCTTCGACAGAATGCAAGACGTGCTGCTACCGTCTTCGCCGAGCGGCTTCCTGGAGGCCTGGATCAATGATGCCATGGCCGCATACTCGCCCAATGGACAAACAGAACTCCAGGAAGTTCGCTATGACTTTTCCGTCAACGTTGCGGAGGTGGCGAAGGGCCCAGACCGAGATGCCAACTCTGTACTTGGTGTCCAGGACCTGTTAGGGTTCTCTAAACCTCCGCCCGACTGCCGGCCGAGTGGCAAAGAAGTGGCAAGCGACCCAAACCCCGTGGGTGACTCACCGCAGGCAATAACAACTAAGCCTGAAGAAGAGGATCTCTGGTCGTGGTGTGAAGAAGTACAGCCGTGGGGAATACTGGGTGAAGAGGATGAAAAACAAGTCTATATTGAACTAGCTGATCGTCAGCAAACTAGAATACGTTGGGCGCATGCGTCAAGGCTACCCGGAGACGGAGACGTATCCCAGCGTATCATGGCGCCCGAGCAAAAGACCGTTGAAGGCGGGAAGGACGCAAAACCCTTCGATGCGCCTAGGTCAAAGACCCATTTTAAGGAAGTTAAAGAAGTTGAAGAAGTTTTGAAGTTTAAGGAAGTTAAAGAAGTTGAAGAAGTTTTGAAAAAATATGACGTGCCTGAAGTGGTGTCCCATCAAACAGGAATAGATGAGGAAACCGTCTTGTGGCTACATGGCAAGTTGAAGGCTGAGGCCCCAAGTGATGGGCGATGGATCACCGCACTCCTAGGGATCGTTGGAACGCAAGCAATGGACCCGGCTGCCAGGGACCTACGTGAAAGTATCCGAAAAGGAGCTGGGGTGCCGCTGGTAGACCGCTTTGGAGTTGTGGGGCGTCAGGAGGACGACGGAGCAGTAGCGGTTTGGTGTCCAAGGAACTACAGAAGTAATATTCTCAACTTAGCACATGGAATACGCCACAATACGAGACAAGGAATGAAGGAGATTATCAAGAAGTGGTTATGGTGGCCGACGATAGAAAAAGATGTGGACACGCACTTTAGTCAGTGTTTGTGTTGTCAGCATTTCAAACAAGATGACCTGTGCCACGGAATGTTAAAACCGTGGGGCGCAGTTTTAATTACAATAATTGAAGATTTACCAAAGACCAGACACAGTAGATTTACAACGTTATACTGTGCTGTAGATGTATTCAGTGGATTTATAGAAGCAAGACCACATAGAAGTATTCACCCAGCTTCGTTAATAGAATTTGTACAAGCCGAAGTGATTAGCAGATGGGGAACACCCAGTTTGTTGATGCTAGCGCCAGATGTGGCAAAGTACAGGGAGAAGATAGCCCATGCAACCAACATAACAACAGTTGGCACGGCAGAGAGCTTAGTAGCTTCCACGATGATACCATTTCAACGAATGAAGACCAGAATTTTAATGATGACCAGAGAAGAATGGCCTCTACAGCTGCAGTCCTTGCTGAACCAAGCCAGGAGCCGCAGAGATGACTTCAACGGAGCCACAGCCAGAGAGATGGTGATGAACACCAAGACGATCCTCCAGACCCGAACGTTCTAAAGCGTGGCATAGAGTAGCGATGGAGCCACGGCCAGAGATGGTGATCAACCCAGGACAAACCTCCAGAGACAGAAGAAGTAAAGTGTAAATATTAGTTAAGGAAATTGTAACTGTCAATATTTTGTTGTTGTTGTTTATTCGACAACAGCTAAATTGATCTCTAAGGGGGGGGGGGTGTTCTGGTATTGGATTTTACTATAAATAGCCGACAAATTCATATGCTATTCAGTCATTCACGGGGGTTCAAACAGATAAGATCAATTTAGCTGCAGTCATCATATGTCGTCATAACTCGAGATGATGAGTTATTTTCACAAGAATTAATTTTGTAATACGCATTTTAACGGAAAGTTCCTAAAGCATAATCTGGGACTTTCTTGGGAGTTGTCAAAATAATAGTCGGACCAATAAAGGTTTTATTAAAGTTACGAAGTCGTTTAATTTTGTGTTTTTAAGTTGAATAAATACTTAGGCATAAAAAGTGTTATTAGTTAGATATTATATAGAGTCAGAATAAGACTTATATAATATACAGAGTTCGAATAAAAGTTTTGACATATTTTTATTACGTTTTAACAAGGCTGTTGTGATTTAGACACATGGCCTTAAATTACGCAGCAGTCTTCGACAGAATGCAAGACGTGCTGCTACCGTCTTCGCCGAGCGGCTTCCTGGAGGCCTGGATCAATGATGCCATGGCCGCATACTCGCCCAATGGACAAACAGAACTCCAGGAAGTTCGCTATGACTTTTCCGTCAACGTTGCGGAGGTGGCGAAGGGCCCAGACCGAGATGCCAACTCTGTACTTGGTGTCCAGGACCTGTTAGGGTTCTCTAAACCTCCGCCCGACTGCCGGCCGAGTGGCAAAGAAGTGGCAAGCGACCCAAACCCCGTGGGTGACTCACCGCAGGCAATAACAACTAAGCCTGAAGAAGAGGATCTCTGGTCGTGGTGTGAAGAAGTACAGCCGTGGGGAATACTGGGTGAAGAGGATGAAAAACAAGTCTATATTGAACTAGCTGATCGTCAGCAAACTAGAATACGTTGGGCGCATGCGTCAAGGCTACCCGGAGACGGAGACGTATCCCA
Source organism: Polydrusus tereticollis (assembly GCA_963920685.1). Lineage (NCBI taxonomy): Eukaryota > Metazoa > Arthropoda > Insecta > Coleoptera > Curculionidae > Polydrusus > Polydrusus tereticollis. The sequence goes on from OY987332.1 coordinate 89,038,083, forward strand.
GCGTATCATGGCGCCCGAGCAAAAGACCGTTGAAGGCGGGAAGGACGCAAAACCCTTCGATGCGCCTAGGTCAAAGACCCATTTTAAGGAAGTTAAAGAAGTTGAAGAAGTTTTGAAGTTTAAGGAAGTTAAAGAAGTTGAAGAAGTTTTGAAAAAATATGACGTGCCTGAAGTGGTGTCCCATCAAACAGGAATAGATGAGGAAACCGTCTTGTGGCTACATGGCAAGTTGAAGGCTGAGGCCCCAAGTGATGGGCGATGGATCACCGCACTCCTAGGGATCGTTGGAACGCAAGCAATGGACCCGGCTGCCAGGGACCTACGTGAAAGTATCCGAAAAGGAGCTGGGGTGCCGCTGGTAGACCGCTTTGGAGTTGTGGGGCGTCAGGAGGACGACGGAGCAGTAGCGGTTTGGTGTCCAAGGAACTACAGAAGTAATATTCTCAACTTAGCACATGGAATACGCCACAATACGAGACAAGGAATGAAGGAGATTATCAAGAAGTGGTTATGGTGGCCGACGATAGAAAAGGATGTGGACACGCACTTTAGTCAGTGTTTGTGTTGTCAGCATTTCAAACAAGATGACCTGTGCCACGGAATGTTAAAACCGTGGGGCGCAGTTTTAATTACAATAATTGAAGATTTACCAAAGACCAGACACAGTAGATTTACAACGTTATACTGTGCTGTAGATGTATTCAGTGGATTTATAGAAGCAAGACCACATAGAAGTATTCACCCAGCTTCGTTAATAGAATTTGTACAAGCCGAAGTGATTAGCAGATGGGGAACACCCAGTTTGTTGATGCTAGCGCCAGATGTGGCAAAGTACAGGGAGAAGATAGCCCATGCAACCAACATAACAACAGTTGGCACGGCAGAGAGCTTAGTAGCTTCCACGATGATACCATTTCAACGAATGAAGACCAGAATTTTAATGATGACCAGAGAAGAATGGCCTCTACAGCTGCAGTCCTTGCTGAACCAAGCCAGGAGCCGCAGAGATGACTTCAACGGAGCCACAGCCAGAGAGATGGTGATGAACACCAAGACGATCCTCCAGACCCGAACGTTCTAAAGCGTGGCATAGAGTAGCGATGGAGCCACGGCCAGAGATGGTGATCAACCCAGGACAAACCTCCAGAGACAGAAGAAGTAAAGTGTAAATATTAGTTAAGGAAACTGTAACTGTCAATATTTTGTTGTTGTTGTTTATTCGACAACAGCTAAATTGATCTCTAAGGGGGGGGGGGGGGTGTTCTGGTATTGGATTTTACTATAAATAGCCGACAAATTCATATGCTATTCAGTCATTCACGGGGGTTCAAACAGATAAGATCAATTTAGCTGCAGTCATCATATGTCGTCATAACTCGAGATGATGAGTTATTTTCACAAGAATTAATTTTGTAATACGCATTTTAACGGAAAGTTCCTAAAGCATAATCTGGGACTTTCTTGGGAGTTGTCAAAATAATAGTCGGACCAATAAAGGTTTTATTAAAGTTACGAAGTCGTTTAATTTTGTGTTTTTAAGTTGAATAAATACTTAGGCATAAAAAGTGTTATTAGTTAGATATTATATAGAGTCAGAATAAGACTTATATAATATACAGAGTTCGAATAAAAGTTTTGACATATTTTTATTACGTTTTAACAAGGCTGTTGTGATTTAGACACATGGCCTTAAATTACGCAGCAGTCTTCGACAGAATGCAAGACGTGCTGCTACCGTCTTCGCCGAGCGGCTTCCTGGAGGCCTGGATCAATGATGCCATGGCCGCATACTCGCCCAATGGACAAACAGAACTCCAGGAAGTTCGCTATGACTTTTCCGTCAACGTTGCGGAGGTGGCGAAGGGCCCAGACCGAGATGCCAACTCTGTACTTGGTGTCCAGGACCTGTTAGGGTTCTCTAAACCTCCGCCCGACTGCCGGCCGAGTGGCAAAGAAGTGGCAAGCGACCCAAACCCCGTGGGTGACTCACCGCAGGCAATAACAACTAAGCCTGAAGAAGAGGATCTCTGGTCGTGGTGTGAAGAAGTACAGCCGTGGGGAATACTGGGTGAAGAGGATGAAAAACAAGTCTATATTGAACTAGCTGATCGTCAGCAAACTAGAATACGTTGGGCGCATGCGTCAAGGCTACCCGGAGACGTATCCCAGCGTATCAGTGCGCATATCAGAATGTATCATTTCTCATCCAACCATGGACGCAAGCAGACTTATGCTCTCGAGCACTAGGAAGCGGAAGATCGATGAGTACTGGTTGGCATCGGAAAAGAAATTTCAAGATAAGCCAGTAGCGGTGGTGAAACCTACCGTTCAAACACCACCACCACCACCACCTGTCGTGGTGGTGATTGACGACGACGACGAGGAAGAAAGGGTTGGAGCGCCCGAACCACCAGCACCACGTCGGCGTTGGCGTCGGATAATTGCACCGCGATCTGTTCAGGTCGCCAGAGGGGAACAGCCGAATTAGCTGGTTTCCCTCAACCTACAAAAAAACGGTCCTTTTCAGGACCACACTTATACTTTGAGCGTAGTTAGTTAAGCAGAAGTCTCATTTTTGGGATGATACAATACCAACATGTGGTATTTGTTATCATCGCATAATAGAAAAACTTCAAGGGATTTTCTGTAGTACATAATTCATCGCATTTCTCTCAAATTAGTTAAAAATAAAAATCTTGTCTTTGATTGTGTTACTGTTGGTAGAGACCGAGTAATGTTTATTATAAATGACTATAAGGCACATCATTCAAATTTTATTATCCCCCACTACAATGTTAGCATCTAAATACTAGTTCAGCTTCACAATTAATTCATATACATCTTGGACATGGCCCAAGAAAGACCTGCAAGCCGTGGCTCGTCGCTGTTTAGCGATGAGACTGATTATGTTCCTCGACCCCAAGAAAGACCTGCAAGCCGTGGCTCGTCGCTGTTTAGCAATGAGATTGAAATTGTTAATGTTAATCGACCCAACAGACCACCACCATCGAGGCGAGTTGCAAATGTTGAGTCCACTGGAGCGGCGGACTCCACATCGGATGCGGGACCGGTAGAAGTCAGCGATGACTTTAGCGGTCCAGCGGATTCCACATCTTGGTGGGATTTTGAAGATGATATATACGCCGGTCCTGCGGACTCAACCACTCCGTAGAAGTCCTATTCTCTTTCTTATGCGACCGCCCGAACCCTGACCCACCCTAACCCCCTTCCCCAGGTCCTCTTCGGAGGGCCACATAAAGACTTCAGCGTAGTTAGTTGTTAAATGTCAATTTTTATCCCAACGTTTTACGGCAAAATTTTTTTCAAGGCATTAATGATCTTTCGTCATACCTACGAAATTTAAAGTTCTTACAATTTTTCAAGTATTTACCGATTTTTGGGGTAAACATTTTTTACTGAATAACCAGTTATTTAGCTCAAAAGATTCCATTTCTCTCGACAAATTGTTAATTTTTGTAAAATAAAAAATATGTAAATTTTCAACATTTAAGAATTTTTTTCGAATACATGCCAACATTTGGGAAAAAAATGTTATACTACAAAAACACTCATTTACCTCTAAAGATTCCATTTTAATCAAGAAATCGTTAATTTTTGCAAAATATAAAATATGCAAATTTTCAACTTTTAAGAATTTTTTTCGGCCACTTGGCGATATTTTATGAGAAAATGTCATTATAGAATATTTTTTGGCATACTTTTCTACACCAAATTGCAGAAAAAAAATTTAAAAATCTCCAAAAATCAATAGGGGGTTATGAAAAAGATAGGTGAAATAACGAAAACTGCACTTTAAAGCTTCACAGTGCCTTAATGGTAAGTCGTAGAGAAAAACTTTTTGAGTAAATGTTTGTTAAAATTTTGTAAGGAAAATAATCGTCAAAACAGATTTAAAATCGGATGAAGGATAAAGAAGTTTGTTCAATTTTTTCAAAGTCAGAGATAGATCTAGCTCGCTTATGCGTAATTGAAATGGGAAAAACACACTGGGAGATGGTAGGCAAGGTTCGGTTTATACGTTTTTTTTTTTTTTTATAAATCTTATTTATTATGCAACTTTTTATGTAAAAAGTATGGAAACACCTCAAAAAGTCAAAAAATAGAAAAATCTAAATAACTCGCTTAATATATATTAGGGTGGAGCGAAAAAAATGTTTTCTGATTTCTTTGATGCAATAGTTAAAAAAAAGTTTCCTTTAGGGTCACATATTACTCATACCAATTTTTGTTTCAATCGTTTTATTTTTAGTGGGTCCGCCAGGCCCACTAATGTTAAAAAATTGCAATTTTTAAAAATTTTCATATACTTGCAACCCTGGATTCTTTGTGTGTAAATGTAACTAATAGCGAAATTTATACTAAGGTTGATCGTATAAACAATACCACTAAAAGTGGCAACTTTACTTAATCATTTAGAGGGTCCGCCACGGCCTTTAATATAATGTAATAATTTCAATTTTCAATTCATTTCAATCGAGACCACTACTGAGTCCGTGCCTGTCGTAATTAAAGGAGCGGGAGTAAATAGACGTTTGGCTGTCGCTTTACCAGCCACAATTTTGCCTAGTATTGATCAACGTATTGAACGTATCGCTTCGTAAAGATCGTGTATGTTGTATTTCCCGCTATTAACGTCGTGAACTAGTGAGGTGTAGTGCATTGTGATTTGTTTTCTCCGCTTACTGTAATTCGGTTTAAATAGGTGTTTTTTATAGTAAACTAAATGGCTAGTGCTGTAAAAACTCGAATCAAACCTACATGTCCAATCTTTGGACCCGGCAAAGACTTGGATGAACTTTTTTTACCAACATTTTTTGATGTTATTAAATGCTATATTAATGTGCGTGATGAACTTATGCCCAATGTTAAATCAAAAGAACCAAACTTTAACGAAATTTCTCGAATTGTCCTAACCAAAGTTCAAAATGTATGGAAAAAGGCATCAATTCCAATAGTAACCTTTGATCGTGCTAATCAAATACTAAAAGACTATCATAAAAAATATATGTGCTTGAAAAAATCCATTCGAAAAGATTTCTGTCAATGTAAAGTAAAACTCTTTATAAGTGAGGCAAAGACAAAGCTTTTTGATTTAGCCAGCTGCAAATGTGCTGATTTTTCGGCTTGTCATTGTGAAAAAAAAAATTCCTCACATCGAACAAGCTTTTGTAAAAGATCAGAGAACTGTCAGAAAAATTGTTATTGGCAGTATTGACCAGAAAACCACGATAAAATTATTGACTAAGGAAAATCGAATAATAAAAGAAAAAGCGGCTCAAGAAACAACAGAAACATTGATGTCTCTTGCATCAGAAGACCACAATAATGTTTTGGAAGTTCTCTCTGATTCTGATGATAATGATTTCGAGGAGAGTCTGTCAACTTACCTAAGAGTGGTTTTACAAAAAAATTTACAGTCCTTTACAAAGATGCAACCGGGGAGGACATTGAAAATACCGAAGCAGAGTGCAACGCTTGTGACTATTGTGAGATTTGAGATCTGCGAAAACTCATAGATTTAAATGTAACATTTAGGTAGTTGATATAAGTCTTATTGATTCATAATATAAAAAATAGTAAAATAAAGGTTATAAACTCTAACGCGCCTCTAAGGTATGGTTTCGCTATAGCAGTCAGCGACCGCGGCTGGCGTTCGCGATTGGTTGCTCGGTACTGGTTTAATGCGATTTGTATGTACACGGTTTCACTTCCGCAGCTCAGCGACACAGCGTTCGCCGTCAATTGCAGCGGCTGCGTTCGGACTGCTAGAGAGACCAGTCCAGCCGCGATCGTTCAGCAGAATGCCACCGTTCTCGGCAATTGCTGACGAGTATTTGATAGAGGAGGTGCAAAAGTAGTCCCCTTTATACAACTACGAGAACGAAAATTACAAAAATGTTGTAATGAAAGAAAAAGCATGAAAAAAAGTGGCAACAAGTGTAGGGAAGAACGGTAAAGTGTACAAACCCATTTTGTTTATTTTTCAGCATTACATTGCAAAGTTTATAATTAGGGTAGACTGGGGCAAGTGCGAAGCCCTTTTTAATAGTTCAAGTTTATTTCCTTCCTACTTTAAATATACAATATTTATAAAAATGTCTTTGTAAGAAAGTAATAGTTTAATATGTTTACTTTTCATACTGCATAGGGCACACATGAATTATTTTTGAGATCTTGAGATTTGAATGATTTTTTTTTTGATTATTTATTCTGAAAAATAATAAGTAATCCAAAATAACACTCAAAAAAGTCCTAATAACAAGAATAATATTTTTATAAACGTATGTATCCGTTCAAAACCCAATGTTTGGCTTTATTCTCTAAAACAGTAGGAATTATTCCCAAGAAGAAACTAAAACAGAAAAGAAACCTAAAGTTTAAAAACTCGAATAATTTTATGGAACTTGTTAAATATTGTATCCCGCAAATTTCACATTAAAATGAAAACCTCCTCGGCGTGTTACTACCGGTTCAGGTAAACGAGTCACTATATCGTCTAGCTGTACTACATTGACATCATTGGTGAGTGGCCATAAAAAATTGTCTTTTAATTTTCTAGTAAACTTGATTTCAAAGCCGTTGTCAACAGTGTTTACCTGGCCAATGAAATGTTTGTTTGCTTTTGGTAATGTGTATTTAACCAGTACCCAGTCTCCAATGGAAATATTGTCTTTGTTTATTTCAGGAATCTGATCTTCGCAATGCGATTCTAAAGTGAAACTTTGATCCGATTCCATAAAAGGTACACTTTAATTATCTGATTCACTGGAGCTGGATTCAAATTGATACGGACTTGGCCGACTTTGTTTACTCTTTCGGTCAATTTTCATAGCTGATTTAGATATAGTAGATGAACTTGTAGAGAGTTTTGACTGACTACTTGCGATAGTACCTGCAATGGTTTGGCCACCTTGAATTAAGCGCTTTCGTTTCCTTGGATTAGAAGAAGGACTCTGTCGGAGCGAATCAAGTAGTAGATCATCAAAACTTGTCTTTTTTCTTGCCGATTTTCGGTTGTAGCTGGTAATACAGCTTCAGTTATAGGATCCTGATGATTAGTGAGTATATTTTCTTCATTTTGATCAGAGCTGACAATTACTTTGAGATTGGTGGCACTATTAGATGCTGATGAAGGAGCTGTAAGTAATTCTGCATTAGATGCTGTTTCCTTTTAAGTGAAGCGCCAGATGTAGAAGGCTTTACTGTTTTTACCATTGACTGTTCGAAAGTAGCGGTTTTTTCTGTTACATTCGGTGCTACAGCATTCCTTTCAATATCAATGCGTCCTGGCCTCGGTTGTAAATCTGTTACAGATCCTTGATTTTTCAAGTGTTCCTCCCATCTTTTTAGGGCATCGATGTCATACTTCTCTTTAGGAATAACATGTCTCTACTTCAGCCCAGGTTTTCACTAGCAATGTGGCGAATTCCCTTTTTGGTAGTCGTTGTCCCTTATGACGTCTTTGCCATGTTATTACTTCCCTCTCCCATATTGCCTTAAAGGATCTAAACACACTCAAATCGAGATGTTGAAGTAAATGACTTGTATGGGCTGGCAGTTTAAGTATATGAATATTCTCTTCTCTTGCGGCTTGAATTAATAAGCAATCCACATGCGAGACATACCCATCATATATAACAATAACTGGTGCCTGATCACGAACCAAAGGAATAAAAGTCTTTAGAAAGTAATTTCTAAATATTTCGGAGGTCATCCATCCATTGGCGCTGGCTGCATATACGGTGTCTTTGAAGAGGTCTTCATTTCTTTCTGAAATCCAGGAACTCCATACATTATTTCCTTTAAATATTATCAGTGGTGGCAATTTTCTACCACTAACACTTGCTCCTGCCAGGACGGTTATATATTCTCTGTCCGATCCAGCAATAATTCTTGAAGAGGGTTTGCCTTTCGCGCCAACAATTTTAAGACGAGAAGGATCTGTACACAGTGAAGTCTCATCTAAATTGTAAATACATTCAGGACGATCCTAAAGACCCAACTCCAATATAGCCTTTTCCAATAAAACAAAATATTGGTCTATTATAAATGGGTCCGTAGATTTCTTTCTGCAGTACTCTAAGCTTTGTGGTTTTTTCATACTCAAAGAGTGACGTTGTTTAAACTTTATTAACCAGTCTGTGCCTGGCATATTGTTCTTAAAAGGATTGGGAATATTATTTAAAGTTACAAAGTTACAAGCCAAGAAAGTATTGGAGGTCGGCCCTGTGTCTTGCTTTTTTCGCCACGGCGGCCAGTTACTCTACAGTAGATTGTAATGTATGGGATTCTGAATTCGGTACTAGCCATCGACATGGTTAATTGACCTTGATTGACGGCATTTACTGCAGCATTTAATTGCTCCTCCCCATAGGCAGCCCTATCGGACTTTCTTTTATAATTTCGTACCATGACGCCAACTCTATGTAAAGAATAAAAGCTTTAAGTGTCAGTGCCAACCAACTTTAGCATTCCCAGGAAAATGGGGCAAGTGTAAACTAACCTTTCCAAACACTTGCCCCGGGAGTGGATAATTCAACAGCGCTAATGTATAGTTAGTTGCCTCGGACCACACAGACAAGTAAACTTTCAATATTGCCTGATAGGCGCTCTGATTTTTCACTTACCCCATTTTTACACTTGCCCCAGTCTACCCTATACCATATTCAAATCCAACATTATGCATACGAAGGACACATTGATCAGTACTTAATGACAACCGTAACTCTATTTCGATTGTAAATATCCTTTTCCCGATTTTATTGCAATTTGGTACCGTCATTCATAATGATAAGAGGCTTAATTAGCCCTAACTAGATTAAATTTATTAAGTCCAGTGGCGTCCCAGGAAACACTTCAACATATATTATTGACAAAAAATGTACGCCACTGACTTTTTTCTAATTTTGATATTTTTTCCGGATATACCAACTAATGATACAATTTTAAAATGTTTTGATACTTTGACGTCTTAATCAAATTGATTTGTTTACTTGGTATGCTGCAGCTCTGATTTAAATATGGTATAGTATAAATTCAAGTGTTAATATGACGCTTGTCGAAATGGAGGAATTTGGGCTAACATCTCCTCTTCATCTGCTTCCTACAACAACAGCATGCAACTAATGTTATCGACGTTTATTATAAATCATACATAAGCACTTGTTCTACGAGATACGAATATGATCTGAAGCGCGCTGCTCCAGCCGCGCCAACCAAACCACCCTGCGGCGACGGCCGATTGCTACGCTCTACGCTCGATCGCGAACGCCAGCCGCACCCGCTGACTGCTCCAGCGAAACCACACGTTTACTCCCGACTTGGTCTGATCCCGATCATTTTAATTCGGTGTGACGCCAGGGACAAATGCAACACAAGAATTTCGAATTCGGTACCCATACTTACGTGCCGGTGCGATAATATAAACATTTTCAATGTTAAAAAACAGATCATGCATTAACTTTGAATGAAACTGCCAACAAATCGGAAGAATTCCCTTCAACGTCAAATATACAGATGAGGACATCTTTATCAACACTTGCTAGGGAATGCGATAGGGCATCAGTATCTAATCGTGCTGCGGCCAAAATAGCGACAGCGGTTTTAACAGATTTAAATTAAATATCGACACAGAATACTAGTAATGTAATAGATAGATCCAAAATTCGAAGAGAGCGGGAAAAATTTAGAGATTCACTACAAAAAGAAGACAAATCGACGATTTTAAAATCAGTTTACTTTGATGGAAGAAAGGACAGGACGTTAAAGACGGAAAAAATTGACGGTAGAGTTCATAAAAGAAGTGTTGTCGAAGAATATTTAGTCCTCATTGAAGAACCTCTTTCCAAATATATAGGGCACGTCGTTCCCGATTCAAGCAATGCAGTAAAATGTGCAGAAAGTATTCTAGATTATTTGGTAGATAAATTTGATTTATCGGAGCTTGTGGCTGTAGGATGTGATGGCACCCCTACCAATACGGGTGCAAAAGGTGGAATAATTCGTATAATCGAGTCAAGACTAGGACAATCACTTCACTGGTTTGTGTGTCAGTTACACGGGAATGAACTTCCCTTGCGGCACTTGTTTCAGAATTTAGATGGACAAACTTCAGGACCAAACAGTTTTACTGGACCAATTGGCGTTTTATTACAGAAATGTGGAACGTTTCCCCTAACTAGATACAAATCAATTAGGACTGAAGAAGCTTTACCTTCTTTAGATTTTAAAGATCTAAGTACTGACCAAAGATACCTTTTAGAAATGTGTCATGCAGTTGTCAACGGCGTATGTCCCACTGATTTAGCCAATAGATCTCCGGGAAAGCTAAATCATGCTCGCTGGTTAACATTTGCAAACCGTATATTAAGGTTATATGTCGCAACTGAAAATCCTTCACAGAATTTAGTTATCCTCACGCAATATGTTGTGAAAGTCTACGCACTAGTTTGGTTCACTATAAAGAAAAACCATTTATGCTCCGATGGGACACAAAATCTTTGGAAGCTTATTAAATATTCCAGATTTATGGACAAAGAATATCTAAAGGTTATAGATCCTGTTATTCAGCGCAATGCCTATTTTGCGCACGCAGAAAATGATATTTTGACCATGGTAACAGATTTAAGAGAACAAATTAGGGAACTGGGATTACGAAGGATACTAAAAGCAAGAAAGATGACAAGTAGGATTGAAGAAACTTTACCTTCTTTAGATTTTAAAGATCTAAGTACTGACCAAAGATACCTTTTAGAAATGTGTCATGCTGTTGTCAACGGCGTATGTCCCACTGATTTAGCCAATAGATCTCCGGGAAAGCTAAATCATGCTCGCTGGTTAACATTTGCAAACCGTATATTAAGGTTATATGTCGCAACTGAAAATCCTTCACAGAATTTAGTTATCCTCACGCAATATGTTGTGAAAGTCTACGCACTAGTTTGGTTCACTATAAAGAAAACCCATTTATGCTCCGATGGGACACAAAATCTTTGGAAGCTTATTAAATATTCCAGATTTATGGACAAAGAATATCTAAAGGTTATAGATCCTGTTATTCAGCGCAATGTCTATTTTGCGTACGCAGAAAATATTATTTTGACCATGGTAACAGATTCAAGAGAACAAATTAGGGAACTGGGATTACGAAGGATACTAAAAGCAAGAAAGATGACATCACAAGAAACTCAATTTAGAGTTAGAACCGTTAAAATTCCAACAATTAGCTTTGATGCAAATGATTATACGGAGATAATTAATTGGCAAAGCATAACGATAACAGAACCACCGGCTTTTCGAAATATTACAGATGCAGAAATTAAAGACGCTATTCGGGCCAAAAGAGTGTTTGAGATCCCTAAATTTCCTTGCCACACACAAGCAGTGGAACGAAGCATTAAGCTTGTAACTGAGGCCTCTTTGTTAGTAACTGGACCTAATAAACGAGATGGCTTGATAAAAGCAAAACTAAAGTACCAAATTTTAATGCCAACTTTTGAAACTAAAAAGGAATATAAATTTCAAGAGTAAATAATATTTTTTTAGAGCCGTAAAAATGTCATACGTCATAGCATAGGTTGGGAGGTAGGGCTGGGACGTGGAGAAGCTCGATAAGCAGTCACCTCCACGTGGTGAGCTTTGGGTTACTTTGTTTTTAATTTAAAAAAAAAGTAAGCAAAGAACTGCTTCGTAGGGTTAAAACGTGTAAAATATTAATTTTTTATGAATTTTGTTAATTCTGGCGGACCCTGTAGACATAAATATTTCGTTGAGTTTGTAATTTTGCTAAGTAGATATATGCATATTCTAAACATTTTTTGCTCTTGAAAAAGAAAAATTATTAAAATACATTTTAATACGTCTTAAAGGAAATTGTTTTTTTTTCCTAAAATTAGACTTTTCATAGGCCCGGCGGACCCTCAAGAAATTTTTTTATGTTAAATTGTAAAATGTTTTCTTAATGACAATACAATCGAGCAACTTTTTACAACTATTGGAAATCTGAAACAAAAAAACATTTTTTTTTACGGCTTTTTCGGACATAGGAAATCCCATGTAATTTTAAATGAGGTCAATTATTGGCTTCCCTAATTATTTTAGAGAAAAATTCTATTTAGGTTTATTAAAGAGCACTAAAACCCACATTCAAAAGAATAACTTTAGATATTTTTGATGAGCCCGTTTACGGGTTATCGCCGATTTCTTTTTAACTATTTCTCCTTTTTATGGCCCCGTATTTGCGGGCACCAGTCAAGGTAAAAGATGACTGTCAAATAAAGTTGTCATTTTGAAATGTGTGCTTTATTGTTATAAAAACTCGTACATCGAAAATATTAGCCATGAATTACACTTCTGAAGAAAAAATATTGATGATTAAATGGTATTATCAAGGAAATAGTTATCAAAATGTGTCAGACATGTTTGCTGCTCTGTATCCGAATAGACCGATACCTGCAAAATCTACAGTCGAAAGGACTATCAAGAAATTTGAGACAAAAGGCACTGTAATAAATAACTGCAGATGTGAAGAAAGGCAGGAACAAAGAAGAGATGCAAGAAATGATAGGGACTTGCAAGTTTTATTGTGCGTGGAAGAAAATGATGGGAAGATCAGCACAAGGAAACTTGAGGATGACATAGATCACACCACAGCGTTACGAGCTTTGAAACGACATAAATATTATTCATACAAATATGAAAAGCACCAAGAGCTAAGAGATAGGGACGAAATACGACGACAGGAGTTTTGTTTTGGTAGATGGAAAGAGCAAACATGGATAGGGAATTTTTAAAAAACATTTGTTTCACTGACGAATGCACATTTACCTTAAACAATGAACCCAATGTTCAAAATTATCGATATTGGAGCAAAGAAAACCAACACAGGTTTGTGGAAACAAGGACGCAATATCCACAAAAAGTTAATGTATGGGCTGGGATTTTCGGAGAAAATATTATCGGGCCATTATTTCTTACACGAAATTTAAATGCAGAATATTTTTTGGAACTACTTGAAGATCATATCTTACCTACTTTACATGATGCCGCCAGGGGAAATCAGGAAGTTTGGTACCAAATGGATGGCTGCCCGGCACATAGTACCCTGGCTGTCCGGGAATATTTAAACCGTGCTTTTAATGGAAATGTTATTGGCTTAAATCATACAGTAAATTGGCCAGCCAGGTCTCCTGATTTATCGCCAAATGATTTCTTTCTCTGGGGCCATTTAAAAAACAGGATATACAAAGATAAAAAATACCCAAATCTAGGCGAGTTCAAAATGCTATTTCTGCCGAATGCAATAGAATTTCAGTTTACCAACTAGCGAATGTAAGAAGAGAATTTTATGATCGCCTCGGTTATTGTCTAGCAGTCAATGGAGGAATATTTGAACATCTTCTTAAATCCTAAAGTTGTAACAATTTAATAGTACCTACCTATTAATTAGTAAAATATTGAAACATGTAAAATGTCATAATTAACCTTGTAATTGGATACTTTATTTTAGTTTTATTCAGATTAATTTGTACTCATAAATACACCTTTAATATTTTCGATGTACGAGTTTTTATAACAATAAAGCACACATTTCAAAATGACAACTTTATTTGACAGTCATCTTTTACCTTGACTGGTGCCCGCAAATACGGGGCCATAAAAAGGAGAAATAGTTAAAAAGAAATCGGCGATAACCCGTAAACGGGCTCATCAAAAATATCTAAAGTTATTCTTTTGATGTGGGTTTTAGTGCTCTTTAATAAACCTAAATAGAAATTTTCTCTAAAATAATTAGGGAAGCCAATAATTGACCCTATTTAAAATTACATGGGATTTCCTATGTCCCGCTCGACGATGCATGCATGTATAATATAGAGAAAATAAAAATGGGGTTTTAAAATTTAAGAATATGCAATTTTAAAAAATGGGTCAGTCACACATTTTCACTTCAATACTTTTTTCTCTAAAATTATGGCAAATGCCTAAAAAAAAATAATTAATAACAAATATGAAGGTGGTACTTCCAAAAAAATTTTTTTGCCAAATAACTGCAATTTAAAAAACGGGGATCTATGGTTTAAACGAAGGCAAACATTTTAGCTCTTTTGCATTTCTGCGTCAAATTACAGCAAATGCCTAAAAAAAATTAATTAATAACAAATATAATGGAGGTACCGCCAAAAAAATATTTTCAACTAAATGCAATTTAAAAAACGGGGATCTATGGTTTAAACGAAGGCAAACATTTTAGCTCTTTTGCATTTCTGCGTAAAATTAAAGCAAATGCCTAAAAAAAATTAATTAATAACAAATATAATGGAGGTACCGCCAAAAAAATTTTTCAACTAAATGCAATTTAAAAAACGGGGATCTATGGTTTAAACGAAGGCAAACATTTTAGCTCTTTTGCATTTCTGCGTCAAATTACATCAAATGCATAAAAAAAATAATTAATAACAAATATAATGGAATTACCGCCAAAAAATTTTTTCAACTAAATGCAATTTAAAAAACGGGGATCTATGGTTTAAACGAAGGCAAACATTTTAGCTCTTTTGCATTTCTGCGTAAAATTACAGCAAATGCCTTAAAAAATTATTTAAATACGAAACGGGTAGTACCAAGAAATTTTACTTTAAATTGTGATTTATTGTAAACACTAAGTCAAACATTTTAAGTTCAATACTAGCTAGCCAATCTAAGAGAAAAAGTGCGCTGATTAGGTACTGACGAATGATTAAAAAAAAAAACAAAGTAAACAATAATATAATGTTTATTAGTAGCAATTTCTATATAGCGGAGTAAAATCGCAATTGAAAAACGCTTCTATCTCGAAAAAAAAAAATGAAGGTAGAACAATGCGAGACGTACATACCGTTATTAGGTATGTTATTGGTCATTAGAAATCAATATTTACGACATCGTCAGCTGGGGCTGACTCTTTTTATAGCGAAAAATGGGCAAAATGTGGAAAATAAAAAAATATATTTTTTAAGATATAATTCGTGATATCTCCGAAAGTATCATAATGATTACGGTAAACTTTTTTTTGTTTAAAAGTAGACCTATCGGCGCTAGTGAACGTGTAACAGCAAATTTTTAAATCATTTTACTTTTTCCAAGAAAAAATAACTTATCCATATTTACTTTTTTTTGCATTGCTTTTTTCAGCAATCGAAAAACTTTTTTATTTTTGAGAATTTGTATATACATCCTGCGAGTGAATTGAAGCCAATAGATCATAGTAGTTGTAAAAAAATTTTTAGTAAGTTGTGACTAATAGGGCACGTGATATCCGCGATTGTAAAAAGACCGCCCGCGCCAAATTCATCTCACCTCATTACTTGTTGAAGGGTGTAGCCGTACTTGCTGAGATTTTTTATGTATTCTTAGTAATATTAGTCGGTTTTAGTCAAGCAGGAGTAAATTTAAAACGTTTTGTGTACTGGTTTGTGCGAGTCTTGTGTGTGCAACTGCAGTAACTACTATACCGGGTGTTGCATCGTCGAGCGGGACATAGGAAATCCCATGTAATTTTAAATGGGGTCAATTATTGGCTTCCCTAATTATTTTAGAGAAAAATTCTATTTAGGTTTATTAAAGAGCACTAAAACCCACATTCAAAAGAATAACTTTAGATATTTTTGATGAGCCCGTTTACGGGTTATCGCCGATTTCTTTTTAACTATTTCTCCTTTTTATGGCCCCGTATTTGCGGGCACCAGTCAAGGTAAGTATAAAAACTCGTACATCGAAAATATTAGCCATGAATTA
This sequence comes from Polydrusus tereticollis, assembly GCA_963920685.1. NCBI lineage: Eukaryota > Metazoa > Arthropoda > Insecta > Coleoptera > Curculionidae > Polydrusus > Polydrusus tereticollis. The sequence goes on from OY987332.1 coordinate 89,053,875, forward strand.
CACTTCTGAAGAAAAAATATTGATGATTAAATGGTATTATCAAGGAAATAGTTATCAAAATGTGTCAGACATGTTTGCTGCTCTGTATCCGAATAGACCGATACCTGCAAAATCTACAGTCGAAAGGACTATCAAGAAATTTGAGACAAAAGGCACTGTAATAAATAACTGCAGATGTGAAGAAAGGCAGGAACAAAGAAGAGATGCAAGAAATGATAGGGACTTGCAAGTTTTATTGTGCGTGGAAGAAAATGATGGGAAGATCAGCACAAGGAAACTTGAGGATGACATAGGATTAGATCACACCACAGCGTTACGAGCTTTGAAACGACATACATATTATTCATACAAATATGAAAAGCACCAAGAGCTAAGAGATAGGGACGAAATACGACGACAGGAGTTTTGTTTTGGTATGATGGAAAGAGCAAACATGGATAGGGAATTTTTAAAAAACATTTGTTTCACTGACGAATGCACATTTACCTTAAACAATGAACCCAATGTTCAAAATTATCGATATTGGAGCAAAGAAAACCAACACAGATTTGTGGAAACAAGGACGCAATATCCACAAAAAATTAATGTATGGGCTGGGATTTTCGGAGAAAATATTATCGGGCCATTATTTCTTACACGAAATTTAAATGCAGAATATTTTTTGGAACTACTTGAAGATCATATTTTACCTACTTTACATGATGCCGCCAGGGAAAATCAGGAAGTTTGGTACCAAATGAATGGCTGCCCGGCACATAGTACCCTGGCTGTCCGGGAATATTTAAACCGTGCTTTTAATGGAAATGTTATTGGCTTAAATCATACAGTAAATTGGCCAGCCAGGTCTCCTGATTTATCGCCAAATGATTTCTTTCTCTGGGGCCATTTAAAAAACGGGATATACAAAGATAAAAAATACCCAAATCTAGACGAGTTAAAAAATGCTATTTCTGCCGAATGCAATAGAATTTCAGTTTACCAACTAGCGACTGTAAGAAGAGAATTTTATGATCGCCTCGGTTATTGTCTAGCAGTCAATGGAGGAATATTTGAACATCTTCCTAAATCCTAAAGTTCTAACAATCTAATAGTACCTACCTATTAATTAGTAAAATATTGAAACATGTAAAATGTCATAATTAACCTTGTAATTGGATACTTTATTTTAGTTTTATTCAGATTAATTTGTACTCATAAATACACCTTTAATGTTTTCGATGTACGAGTTTTTATAACAATAAAGCACACATTTCAAAATGACAACTTTATTTGACAGTCATCTTTTACCTTGACTGGTGCCCGCAAATACGGGGCCATAAAAAGGAGAAATAGTTAAAAAGAAATCGGCGATAACCCGTAAACGGGCTCATCAAAAATATCTAAAGTTATTCTTTTGAATGTGGGTTTTAGTGCTCTTTAATAAACCTAAATAGAATTTTTCTCTAAAATAATTAGGGAAGCCCCATTTAAAATTACTCCCGCTCGACGATGCAATACCCGGTTTTACATATTATAAAATGGAGTGCATTTTTTGTGGAGAAACTACTGAACATCAGGACAAATCGGTCGTGCAAAAGCAAAACCCTACGAAACAGGGCCTAAAAGCAATATTTAGTGCCGCAGAGAAAAGACAGGATAGTTTCGGAAAAAAAATTTTAGAACAAAAAGAAGCTATTTTTAATGGAAGTACAAAAGTAAAATTTCATCTAAGTTGTAGAAAGATATACACAAGTCTACAAAATATTGAATCTACCAGTATTGCTCAGATGAATGATCCAGAACAGGACCGTTCTTGTTCTAAAAACACCAGGAGCAACATAGGTTTGTTTGACATAAGAAGCATGTGCCTGATATGCGAAAAAACAGGATATAAAAAGATAAACCAAAAAAAAATAAAAACTAACCTCTGTACAAACAGGTAAGTAAATTTTATGTACCTATCTCAATTCGTAGAAATTGAAGTAAATTTATAGCGCATTATTTGTTTTAAAACATCAACTAGCTGGTATTAGTAACATTGAAATATTTCCAACTTAACAGTGAACCCACAATTAAAGACGTGGCTAAATTCACGTTACCGGAACTTTATTAGAAATTCAAATTCAGTCAACGGTCATTCAAAGAGGTGTGATTTTACGAAAAAGCAATGTGGGATAAAACTTGTTAGTTCAGGTTAGGTTTCTTTTTTATACTAAAAAGATAAAATATACAGTGTGTCTCACGACAATATGCTTTGCATCCATAAAATTTTATAGCTTATATGTTACACCATTTTCCAAGGCCGTTAAAATATTTAACTATATAGAGTCAAAAATAAAATTTTTGCTTTTTTTATTAAACCCTATAGGATCTTCACGAACAGAACGTCAAAATATTTTTTTTCTTATATCAATCATCCTTTATTTTAAATTTTGATTTAGGAATACTTACCGAAACCTCGTTTACGACCTTCAGATGCAAATAAATATTAATTTCCTACATATTGTAGGTACTGGAAAAAATTCGTATCAGAAAATAATCGGAGCGGCTGGAAAAACAGACGATTTTACTATGATTTCGAAACTATCTGGTTACGAAGATTTATTTGCTTATGATGCCAAATACCACAGAAGTTGCTATAGTCATTACATATCCGATCGGAATATAAAGGCCGTAAAAAATAAACTTAAAATAACTTCGAATCAAATCCCGCAAACCTCATCTCAACAAGAGGAGAATTTTTCAGATGAGTCTGATGATGCAGTTGATGAAATTTCTAATGAAAATATTAAACAGAATGAAAAACTACTTTTGCATAAGGCAGCAGAAATTTTAAAAAGGCAAATGCGCGAATTTCAACCTCAGCAAAGAAATTTCCCTGTACTTACCTTAAAATATTAGCCAAATGGAATTCGAAGAACAAGTACCTAACTTGCTCCTTACATTTGTGTCTTGGCTAATAGATGATCATGCGTTTAATAATTTACAAAATAAAGTTGTAGAAGCAGTTATACCTTGCAATATTATTATGGCACTAAACTCAGAAATTTATAAAAAAAACTACTTTCAATTTGGATTGGGGCTATTCCTTCATCATTTAGTTCGTAGTAAACAACTCTTGCAAATATTGTCCGAGATTGGATTAAGTTGTACATACAATGACGTTCGACAACTAACAACGGCACTTGCGAAAGAAAACCTTAATAACGAAGAAATTTACATACCCCCAGGCATAGGCAAGGTTGACCAATCAAAAAAAAATTATATCCATGCTAGTATGGATAATTTTGACTTAAACGAACAAACTATTGACGGTAAAAATACAACACATTCTATGGCTATAGTTGTATTTCAACAACATGATGATAATCGTAATTTTGTTCATTCAAATATTTCCAGAGAAGGAATTTATTCGCTAAATACAGAGGATCTTGATTTTACTTTCCAAAATATTTTAAAATTCAACAATGCTATAAATATATATTTTTTTATTATATTTTATTTCTTGCTTTAGATGCAACTTCAGAAATAATGGATAAAACAGGGAAGGAAAAATCTAGACAGAAAGTACATACGATGGAAATTAAATATGAAGAAGACGTTTTAAAAATGATTAATAGGTTAGAGGAAGATTGATGTAATCCATATGAGTTGGAAAATGTTCCTAATCGATTGGTAAATATATGCACTGGAAAAGTAGTTAATGAAGAAATAGAGAAAAGTCTGGGAAATTTCCTAGAAACTGCAACAGAGAAAGTCAGAAATATTTTAAATAATCCATGTGAAGATAATTTCTGGAAACCTGCAAAAAGAGACAAAATTTTAACTTTTAAAGACATCAAAATCAAACCAAAGACAACAGCAAAAAAAGTGTTTATTGGATCCGAATGTATGTTTCGTCGAATAATATGTGCAGCACGTTTTTAAGAAATGGACTTATCAAATATCTTACCATATGAACTATCCTTAGTGCCAGCATCTCTATTTCATGAAGATGGGTCAATGCGTAAGACGGTAAAATCTGACTTAGCTAAAAACATTTACCGAGTCAATAAGCTCTAGCCCTAATGTTAGTTCATATATTATCGATGGAATGGTTTTAATTCGTGAACTGAAACCATCCTCGTTTACGACCTTTAGCGAATTGGGACGAACATTTCCTAGTAAAATACTAAGTGAAGGAAAAAAATGCAGTGCAAAACGAATAACAGTTGTGTTTGATACCTATAACGCTAACTCGCTTAAGAACGCGGAAAGGTGTAAACGTGGAGATTCAAATATAGCAGAGTTTCAAGTTTATGGTTCAAGAAAGGTCCCCAAATTTGATAACTTTCTTAAATCTTCTTCGAATAAAAGATCACTGTTGACCTTTTTGGCAAACTATTTTGTGCAGAATGGTCCACCTTTATTAGGTGATAATGAAAACCTAATTATAGCCGGAGGATTTGAGAACCCAAAGCATGTTTTTCTTATAACAAAAAATAATACTCCTGAAAATATATCTTCCTTGAATAGTAATCAAGAAGAAGCAGATACCCGAATAATTCTTCACGTTTTAGAAGAGGTGGAACACGGCAATTCAATAATTGTAAAATCCGTAGATACAGATGTTTTAATTTTACTTTTGCATGACTACAGCACTAGACAAGAACTGTGTGGAATGTCATTTATTTATTCAATTGGGACATAGTAAAAATAGACGTTATATTGCCATACATGATGTAGTGAGCAAATTGGGTCCCCAAATTTCAAAAAACCTTCTAGCCATTCATTGTCTGACGGGATGTGATACCACTAGTGCATTTTATAAAATAGGAAAGAAGACAGCTTTCGATGTGTTGGCAAAAAATATAAACAACTTAGAGGAAATAGTAAAACATTCCAAATATAAGCGAAGAGGAAGCCTTTAAACAAAGCCTTCAGTATATATTCTGCCTATACAAAAATAAAAACAAGAATATTCACAATCTTAATGAAATGCGCGTCTTCCTAACATCTTCAACTAATCGTCCAGCCTCAGAACTTCCCCCTACAGATGATGCATATAAGCAACACCTGAAAAGGTACCCACTTACAATCTTTATATACCGGGTGTTGCATCGTCGAGCGGGACATAGGAAATCCCATGTAATTTTAAATAGGGTCAATTATTGGCTTCCCTAATTATTTTAGAGAAAATTTCTATTTAGGTTTATTAAAGAGCACTAAAACCCACATCAAAAGAATAACTTTAGATATTTTTGATGAGCCCGTTTACGGGTTATCGCCGATTTCTTTTTAACTATTTCTCCTTTTTATGGCCCCGTATTTGCGGGCACCAGTCAAGGTAAAAGATGACTGTCAAATAAAGTTGTCATTTTGAAATGTGTGCTTTATTGTTATAAAAACTCGTACATCGAAAATATTAAAGGTGTATTTATGAGTACAAATTAATCTGAATAAAACTAAAATAAAGTATCCAATTACAAGGTTAATTATGACATTTTACATGTTTCAATATTTTACTAATTAATAGGTAGGTACTATTAAATTGTTAGAACTTTAGGATTTAAGAAGATGTTCAAATATTCCTCCATTGACTGCTAGACAATAACCGAGGCGATCATAAAATTCTCTTCTTACATTCGCTAGTTGGTAAACTGAAATTCTATTGCATTCGGCAGAAATAGCATTTTTTAACTCGTCTAGATTTGGGTATTTTTATCTTTGTATATCCTGTTTTTTAAATGGCCCCAGAGAAAAAAATCATTTGGCGATAAATCAGGAGACCTGGCTGGCCAATTTACTGTACCTACACTGTAAAAAAAATGACTGTTCAGTCTGATCTGGCAGCCACATAGACCTACATCCAGGACATTGCCTGAGACATGGAATTTCCGCAAGGTCTGTGCAAGAACCTCTCACAACTAACTAAATTTACTATAAAATCTCTGTTATAGTATGATACAATATCTTACGAGTACCTGTGGTTACTCAATAAGCATGCTAGCCACTCGGCCATAGATAAATTAAAATGTCGAAGTTACAAGTACTAAATTTGGAATAAACAAATGGCCTTTAGCCGGGAAACAAAAATATTTACTTTATAATCATAAATTGTACTGTATTTATAAAAAAAGTAGCTGTAACAGACTACCTAACGCCTAACGCTTTGAACTACTAGAGACTCTTGTGACGTCTAAACGCTATGTCGACATACGCTATACGTTTACATTGCACAAGCTCTGTACATAACATAAGTGCAAAACTTGACCAAAACACTGTATGGTGAACAATACGCAAATGCAGAATATTGATATTTTAAGTTGTTACTAAGTTACAACAACATACTCAAGAAAAATGGTACTTAGCTAAAACGTTACATGCTACTCATGGTTCATGAAGACTCAATCTTCACACACACTCACACATGGTCTCTGAAACAGCTAGCGTGGAAACTGCTACACAGCTAGTCTCCAAGAAATCCCATAGTATACGGCAACTGGCACGTCCCGCGTCCAGGCAATTCCAAAAAAAATAAACTAGTACATCACTTTGTACTCGGACTTTTAGACCCTACCAAAAAAAACCCTAAAATCGAATTTTAGATATACCAACATGAAAGAGAAATCTTTCATAACACCCATCGAGGGTAATTCAGATACTAAAATTAAAACCTACCTCAAATAACTAACGAGGGTTCCCAATTTACCAGATGGCGTCTGTGACCGCTGTTGAAGTTCATTAAAGCATTTTAAATCGGCATTCCGCCCAAAGGAATAAGCAACTACAAGGCCATACCCTTTTTAATGCATTTGTGGATGCTTTATCGACACTACATGAGTCTGCTCGGCCCAAAAAAAACTTAATTTGGGGAGCTACTTCCACAAACGTGCTTTATCTTTCAGTGTCCATGGTCGAAAGGGACGCTTCTTATTTTTCTCCAACGTACATAGTTACCGAAACAAAACAATCACAAAACTTAGTCACCCTATCTACGTAAACTAAGCTCTTTCAACAACACAGAAAACTAATGGCGACCAAAGTCTACCCACGCGACCAAGCAAAAATTAACCAGAAGTCGCTGTGAAAACGCACAGAAACTGTCAGTCTGACACTGACCTATTACCGATTTTCTTAAAACACAGCTGATTTACGACATTCGAGATGATTAACCTACAACTTCTATACTAGGTTAAATAGTTATAAATTACCAATTACCAATTAACTAAAAGAAATATTTGAAATCAAACCTATCTGCAACTAGTATTAAACGATGAACAGAAGAAATCAATCCATTTAGCTATGTCGTACAAGATACAAAACATTCCTGAAATAAAAACAACAACAAAGGTTTGAAACTAAACATAATGAAAATTTTGGGCTATTACAGGTAACTTAATTAACAATTACTGTTTAATGTGAGAGTCTACATATGTATTTTAACAATTTAAAACCGAAAACTTAACCGAGATAATCAAACTTATAAAATGCAATTTTCAAACTGTAACATCTTACTTAAGATTTTGTGTTATAAACAAGTCATTGTAAACCTAATTCTCAACATTGTGAAATAAATAGTTTTTAAAAACAAGTTTTCGACCACGAAACATAATTGGCGCAGTCGGTAGGATTCAGAAGGTGCAAATTCTGACAAAAATCGCAGAGAAGCCACCATTGGTCCCAACCATTCATCCGAATCCAGAACCTAAGGCAGAGACAGGACTCCGAAGACTTCAAGAGAGTAAGTGTTGAGTTCCTTCTTTTTCCTATCCCCATTTATTTTATATTATTGGTGTAAAACCGTGAATTTTGATTATTGTACTTATTTATATTTATATTACTGCAAATATTTTCTTTAGGTGTTTATGTCACTCAGTGTTGATAGTCTAACTACCGAACTTAGTGAATTATCTATATCCAAAATGACTTCTACTCAAGCTACAAAAGAAATTGCAAGTACTCTTCGCCACTTCTCCGGCAAGAGCGAACATTTAGATTTTTTTATAAACTCTGTTGACAAATTTTATGATCGATATGGCAAAACTACGGATAATAGTTTAAGTGAATTCGTTTTTGCTGCAATTTGTTTAAAAACTGTTGACGAAGCAGGTGATTTTTTACTCTGCAGACCAGATCTTAATACTTGGCCAGAAGTAAAGAACGCGCTTAAAGATAAATTCGGTGATAAAATTGATAGACATGTACTACAACAACAATTTATATATTTAACCAAAAACAAAAACGAAAATATCACAGACTTCTTAGAAAGATTAAAATTAATTAAATCAAAATTAAATATTAAAATTAATTCAGACAACACTATTAACGCAGCAACAAAACTAGCTCTTATAGACCAAAACGAAATAACAGCCGTTACTGTTCTAATGTCCAAAACAAGTCCCGACCTTAGAACGCTATTAATGCTAAAAAATTGAAGAAGCTACTTCTCTCGTAATAAACCATTCCCTTTTGGAACAACAAATAAATTTAAGACAACCAGCATATAAACCTGTGCAGAAAAATTTCTCTAACAACCATAATCGCTTACCGTATACAAACCAACAAAGACCAATATTTAACCAGCCTACAAATTATTCAAATACTTTTCAGAACAACTACCCAGAACGATTCTTTCATAATAATAATAATACTAATAATTTTAATCAAAGAACTTCATTCCCCAGTCAACCAATTAGACTTGAACCGCGACCACCGGTACAACAAAAGTATTTTACTAATGCGCAAGTTTTCGGTAAACCTACTAATGTTTTCTCGCCGAAAAATTCGCATAAACCGCAAAACAAACCGGAACCCATGTCAACCACTTCCCGATTACCATCTGTAAGAAATAGTAATCATAACTATAAACAAAATATTTTCCTACGTTCAGGTCCATCTAACTTTGCATTTCAAGAATTAACAAACGTAGAAACTGATTACCGTAATGAATATTACCTTGACACTAACGAAGTTGACAGCTTAAACCCTAATTATGACGACAAGTCTGCTAATGATACTTTCGAAAATAATTATGATACTTTCGAAAATAATTACCACCAAGGCGAAAATCATTTTACAAATGAAAGTCCTAAATAACGATCAACCTAACGCGTATCAATTAAAATCAGAGGAACAAAATTTTCACATAAGCAAGTCACAAATCGACACCTCATAGATTTAAATAATTTGATTCCTAATTCTTTACCGTTCATCCAAATTAATGACCCGCCTATTAAACTTTTAATTGACACTGGTTGCCATCCTTCTCTCCTAAGACCATACATAGCTAAAAAATATTTTCCAGAATTAATATTTAAATCTGACACACCGATAATAACGTGTGCAGGTAAACGCGAAGCTAACTTTAAAGCTCACATTCCTCTCTTTAATGATTTTTATCCACTAACTGGGACATTAGAATTCGTTCTTTTTAATTTCCACGATTACTTCGACGGTATCGTAGGAATAAGAGACTTAAGAAAACTGAATTTAAAAATAGATCTTAACAATAAAATTATCTATAATAATGCACTAAAAATACCACTTCTCTTTAGAGAAGATTTCAATTCTCAAAAAATCGAGATCCCAGGACAAATAACATTATTAAAACGGATAAAAACTAACTTATCTGATGGCGAATTTTACCTTCCCGAATTAACTAATAACAATATTATAATACCAGGTAGCCTTTTAAATATTAAAAACGGTCTTACTACATTAGAATTCTCTAACCCCTCATTAGAGACAGTAATTTTAGAAATTAGTGACAATTTTCTTAATCGATTCGCACAGAAATACTCTGCGAACGAATATGAATGTTTTAACATAGAAGAAATAGTTCAATCACAAAATTTAGAAAGTTGCGAGTTTGACCCTTCACTAATAAGAACCGTCACCTTAATACAGAGGAAAGGTTAACATTAAACAAGTTGTTATCCAAATATAAAGACATTTTACATAAATCAGACGACAAACTTACATTTACCAGTAAAGTAAAACACGAAATCAAGACAAAAGACGAAATTCCTGTACATACTAAATCTTATAGGTATCCTTACGTACATAAGACTGAAGTACAAAAACAAATTTCGAAAATGTTACATGACGGCATTATCAGACCATCACAATCCCCTTGAAGCTCCCAATTTGGATTGTCCCCAAAAAATTAGATGCTAGTGGAAAACAAAAATGGCGTATTGTAGTAGACTATAGGAAAGTCAACGAAAAGACAATAGACGACCGTTATCCACTACCAAACATCTCAGACATTTTAGACAAGCTAGGCAGATGTCAATATTTCACCACTTTGGATCTAGCCTCCGGTTTCCATCAAATAGAAATGCACCCTAATTCGATAGCGAAAACAGCTTTCAATGTAGAACACGGACATTTTGAATATACCAGAATGCCGTTTGGTTTAAAGAATGCCCCCGCAACGAGTGATGGACAACGTCCTCAAAGAGTTACAAAATAAAATCTGTTTAGTCTACATGGATGACATAATAATCTTCTCCGCGTCTTTACAAGAACATATTAGTAACCTCAAACAAGTATTTGATAAATTAAAAGGAGCAGACTTTAAAATTCAATTAGACAAATGTGAATTTCTTTGCAAAACAGTTGAATTCTTAGGTCATGTTATTACCCCTGACGGCATTAAACCGAACGACAACAAAATAAAAGCAATGCAGAACTTCCCTATTCCAAAGACAGCAAAAGAAATAAAATAATTTCTAGGTCTTGTAGGCTATTATAGGAAATTCATCAAAAAATTCGCTAAACTCACAAAACCAATGACGCAATGTTAAAAAAAAAACACAAAAATAGAACATACCCCTGAGTTTATTAACTCTTTTAATACGTGTAAAAAGATCTTAATGAACGATCCAATTTTACAGTATCCTGACTTTACAAAACCTTTTAACTTAACGACCGACGCCTCTAATTATGCAATTGGAGCCGTACTTTCGCAAGTTCCTGTCGGTCAAGACCTCCCAATAGCTTTTGCCTCCCGAACACTTAACCCCGCAGAAATAAATTACAGCACCATCGAGAAAGAACTTTTAGCTATTGTTTGGGCGACCAAAAATTTCAGGCCCTCTCTTTCTGGTGTTAAATTCAAAATCATTAGTGACCACAAACCCCTTCATGGTTCAGTAATTCAGTAATTCAGTAATTCAGTAAATTTATTCATGTCATATACACAAAGGTTTACACACGTCAATATAGTTAATACACAACATTATAAAACTTATCATTAAATACAGACACATACTACACAATGACAAATTACATTAATTTTAAAATATTCAAAATGCACTAGTTTTAAAATATTACAAAATACAAAATACAGTCACACACATAATTTGTTTTAAAATGTACAATTTAAAAATTCACTGAATGAATAAACAGCCTTGTCCAATAAAATTTGTTTTATTTTTTTTTTATATAAATTGAGAGGTAGTCCTCTCAAGTTTTCAGGTAGTTTATTGAAAAACTTAATGGCCCAATAACCTGGACCATCCTGACACCTTCTTAGACGTCTATAGAGGGGTACCAAATTGCCCTTAGTTCTTGTATCATGGTCATGAATATTTTCATGAGTTTGGTAATTGCTAGTTTTAGCGTAGATTAATGCTTCCCAGATATACAGGCTGGGCACAGTGAGAATTTTTAGAGAAATAAAGGCATTCCTGCAATCATCCCCGTATCCAAGCTTTTCTAGGACTCTCACCGCTCTCCTCTGCAGGCCAAACAATCTATGCACCCCCGATGAATGTCCCCATGTCAAAATTGCATAAGATACATGCGACTGAAATAGAGCGAAGTAGGCTACCCTCAGAATTTGAAGAGATACACATGATGACAAGTGTCGAAGAACGTAGATTCCCCTCGTCAACCTTCTAGCCACCGCCCGAATGTGGGGGTCCCACTGCAGCCTCGAGTCCAATGTGACTCCCAGAAACCCTGCCTCTGTTATGTCATCCTCGGGCAGATTACGCATGAAGAATATCATCTTCACAGTCTTGTCCTTATTCAGCAGCAGTCTGTTCGCAGAGAACCAGAGCTCGGCATCCTCCTGGCCCACATCGCATTTTGCCTTTGAGCCGTCTAGTGTACTATCAGTAAGGGAGATGGTCGTGTCGTCAGCGAAAATGGTGAACAGTTGAGAGGCATTGCTAGCCGGTAAATCGTTGATATATATCAGAAACAAAATTGGGCCAAGAATTGATCCCTGCGGGACACCAATATTGACATTCCTTTCCCCTGACGTCACTCCACCACATCTCACCTTTTGGGAGCGGTTACTGAGATATGATCTTAACAGTTCGATACTGTCATGGCCAAAATTGTAGATATGAAGTTTTTTTAGAAGAATGTCGTGATCGACACAGTCGAATGCCTTGCTCAAGTCACAAAGCAGCACTGCGCTGTACATTTTATCATGAAAGGCTTCAGTAATTTGTGAGACAAGATTAAGTATAGCCATTGAAGTACTTTTACCCCTGCGGAAACCAAATTGATGTTCAGAGAAAAGATCGTTCGCCTCAAAAAATGACACCAGTCTCAATGCCATACATTTCTCAAATATCTTGGACACGACCGGGAGGAGAGATATAGGTCTATAGTTTTCAGGCAGGTCATGATTGCCTTTTTTATATATTGGTGCTACAATGGCCTTCTTCAAGACATCCGGGAAAGTGTCATTCCTAAAAGCAATATTTATGAGTCTTGTAAGTGGTATCAATATTATATTTTTTACGTTTTTTATCAGTTTCACATTTAAGCCAAATACGTCTCTACTATTCTTATTTTTCAAACTATTAATTACATCACGGACCTCATTATAACTAACCTCAGAAAACAGAAATTCATTCAAAGGTTTTTGTAAAGAGTTTAAAAATTTTATTGGATTGCAGTTCACATGTGGAATGTGATTCACTACATTTTCAGCTACGCTACTAAAAAAGTTATTGAAATCATCAGGCGTTAATTCAGTCTTGCTGGAGCTCTCCTTTGATCTTCCTCTTTGCTCGTTTATAATATTCCACATAGTTTTTGCAGAATAGTTAGAGTTTCTAATGAGATTATCGTTAGCACTTACCTTGGCATCCTTTATTTTGGTTTTATAAACAGCTTTATAGTCATTATAGTATTTTTTATCTACACCCCCATACTGTTCAGATAAATTTTTTAAGAAACCCAGCCTATCCCTCATTACCTTCAGCTCTTCATTAAACCAACTGATATTATTACCCTGATTCGACCTAACTGCATATGTTTTTTCTGGAAATGAATTCAGATAAGCATGTTCAAGTATTTGCATGAATAGATCAAATTTCTGATCCACACTAGTAGAACCGTCATTAATGAAATCCCAAGACATTTCAGACAGCCTGTCGTGAAACATGAACAACCCTCTCCGAGTTATAGGCCTACATACCTTTTTATTCCGTGAAAAATCCACTTCCTCAGGCACGGAGAACCCAACCAGTTGTCCCCTATGATCAGAAACCCCAACATCCACCACGAGTGTGTTGTGTACCTGTATGCCGCTACTGCAAAAGATATTATCGAGACAAGACACCCCTCGGGTGGGTGCATAAATTGTCCGTTCAAGGCCAAAACCTGCTAGCATGTCACACAGTTTAGCTGTGGCAGCATCAGGTGTGTTAAAGTGAACATTGAAGTCTCCAGCTATCAAAATATGTTTGTTTAGATTAAGTGGGGTTAATATACCCTCTAACGTTTCCAAGAAGGTGTCAATAGGGCCCGCTGGTGACCTATAAATAGTTAAAATGTACATTTTTATATTTTCACAGTATACAATACAATATTCAGCGCATTCATCTACATTAAAGTTAAAATTAGTATTTACATTGTTCGCCTTGATGCAAGGTTTAACAAGGATCGCTGTTCCGCCACCCACTGTCTGTCTTCTTGAGGAAAAACTTATTGACTTGTATCCCTGTATTTGAAAAACTTCAAGTTCCTGTTCAGTCAACCAATGTTCTGTGAGACAGATTATGTCTATATCCTTGTCAGCAAGGAATGCTTCTAATTCGTCTCTCTTTTTCCTAATAGATCGTACGTTTATGTGTAACACTTTTAAATTCTTCTTTTTGGACTCACTGTTGCCACACTCTGGCGCTGTAGGTTGCGAAAATGGTTTATTAAGATGCCTTTTGGCCAGATATCTGGACACAGGTATTTTTCCGCTTCATTAAAGGGCACTGCGAGCTTGAATGAGCTACAGTACTTTTCTCTCTTGGTCTTCATCTTCTCACAGGAATACTCTCTTCCAAGGTTGTTCTCCTGCAGAAAGGACTTAACATTTTCGCTCGTAACATCAGGAGCCAGTCCTGACAAAAACAGAAACGAAATCCTCTCCGCGGGTTTCAAAGAAGTTTTATTTTCATTTACACCCCTAAGGGGTTCAGGACGACTAGATTTGTTCACTTTTGTTTTGTTCATTGTTTGTTTGTTTTTATTTTTTGAATAACTAACCTCAATCCAATCATTTCCTTGTTTGTCATCAACGTCAGCCTTAGGATTGGGCGGTGGATCGACGGTATTATTTAAAGCTTTTTTGTTTTCGGAATTCAATATGACCTTGTTTGCCATATCGATATTTATATTCGGCACATTGGTATTTTCGATGTTCACGAAGTTAGGTTTATTAACCGCATTTTCATGGGGTAGGATTTTACTAGATGTCTCTGATTGTAAAGATTGCGGTGGTTGCATATTATTAACGTGACTTGCATTTTTCTGTTTTTTAACTTTATTCTCCAGAATCTCTACCTTTTCTTTCAGAAGCTGGTTGTTTTCCATGAGAATTTGGTTCTTGCTTTGTAACTCCTTAATTAGAACTTTAAGCAGATCGACTTCTGCCGACTCTTCATTTAGAATGTTTACACTCTCTTTTCTAACCTTGAGCGGTTCATGGATGCACTCGGCGCTTTTCTGTTCTGCAGCCTGTTCTAAGCAAGCCGGATGGTACGAATTATTACACTTTCTACACTTTACTACGTTAACGACTCGTTTTTTACAATGTTGGCACGAAAATACGGTATTTTTATCACTTTTCTTAAGAGCTGGATTTGGATGGTTATTCTCATTAAAAGATCCCAACTCGAAATTAGTCCGTTGGAGACTAAAACTAGAAGAGTACGATTATGAAATCGTATATAAAAAGGGCAAAATGAACACCAATGCCGATGCACTTTCTCGTGTAGAAATTAACCCCATAGAATTTGACAGTATAGATAATATTTCTATTATAGCAAACCCAGCCGATCCTTCAGATCTTTCTAACCTGAATCTAGATGATATCGAAGAGTATTTTAATTCTCATCAAAATTCAGATATCCCCACGATTAGTACAAACCCAGAATTTCCCACAGGTTCACAAAAGGTAATTATCCATGAGAACATTCAAATAAAACCCCCGCAAATAAACGTAACCAATAATAACAAAGAACGTATTGACCAAAATAAATCAAATAATTTAAATGCAAATACTGATAATGAGACGATTCATTCTAAGATCCAATTATAGGTGCCCCTTATACTGAAAGAAGCGTGAATACTTACAAAAACCAAATTATAATTTCAAGTTCTAATAATGACCAGTATAAGACAAGCAGAGAAATAATTTTCGACAAAACTAGAATCTTCCTTCTAATCTAAAAAATCAATGATACAAAAAATGCAATCATAAAATTTATGAAAGAAAACCTTGTACCCAAACAAACTTACTGTTTACATTTTAAAGAAAAATACTTAGAGCCAATATTTTTATAAACATTACAGGAGTGTTTTAAATATGGCGCTTTTACCCTATTTATATCAAATACGTTCCTTTCTGATGTAACTGACGAAGACGAACAAAAATTAAAGTTACAACAATACCATGAAACAAAAACTGGTCATCGCGGAATACAGGAAAATCTAAATGCAATCAAAAAGGTATATTATTGGCCTAAACTAGAACAAGACGTACGAAATTATATAAATACATGCGACATTTGTCAAAAGACGAAATATGAAAGACATCCAACAAAGCTAATTTTTAAACCTACTCCGTTAGGTCATGAACCATTCGATCATATTTACACTGACACATATAAGACACATGGACAATATTTTACTACAATTGTTGATAGCTTCTCAAAATTTGGCCAAGTATATCCTATTAAATTCCTAAACGCAATTGAAATAGCAAATAGTCTATTGCAATTCTTTAATCACTTCGGCCTTCCCCGAAGAATTACTACCGACAATGGACATGAGTGGAAAAACGAAGTCGTGCAAAGTTTATGCAAAACGCACCACATTGAGATTCATTATACGACCTTGTATAACCCAAATAGTAATAGCCCTGTAGAACGCTTTCACTCAACTCTCGCAGAAACGATACTTACCCTTAAAAATTCGAAACCTAATGAACAAATTGAGATCCTCGTACATTATGCGTTATTATCATATAATAATTTCTATTCACAGTGCTACTAACTATACACCTTTTCAAATAATGCGTGGACGACTAGATTATCAAAACCCATTCGAAATAGATGATAAAATCAAAATATCACAATATATTCAAGATCATACTGAAAATCTACAAGTAATTAATAAAAGTATCCTCCAAAAACTTCAAGACAAACAACAAAAACACCTAAAAACCGCCAACTCTAATAGAGAACCGGACGTAGAAATCGACCCTTCTAAAAATCTCTATAAAACCAAGAAAAAGAACTAGGACTAGTGCACGCACTAGAAATAAAAGAAATTAAAAATCCCCTTCTCCCAGTCCAAATCAGGTGGAAATATCGTCGGAAAGTGAGATTTACTTATATTGAATTAAACCTGCATATAATGTATGAAAAATTTTCAACTTTTCTAGAATCTCACGAAACTTTCGTTAGGGACTAATTGAAGGGTGTAGATTACGAAAATAATAATAGTTTTCCGGAAAAACTTTGGGAAATATTTTTTTTTCGCGATCGGCGATTCTTGCACCACTTTAGTTTTTCCCTATTTTTACGGTGAAGGAATAATATTTCTAAATGCAACCCATATATAGGATGAAAGCTAAGAAAATTTGCTACGAGATGAAGGATATTTCGCGGGAAATCGGTCTCCTTCAGGAGGAAATATCGTCGGAAAGTGAGATTTACTTATATTAATATTTACCTGCATTTATAGTACATATATGAAAAATTTTCAACTTTTCTAGAATCTCACAAAACTTTCGTTAGGGACTAATTGAAGGGTGCAGATTACGAAAATAATAATGGTTTTTCGGAATTTTTTTTTTTTTTGCGCTTGGATCGGCGATCCTTGCCCCATTTTTCGCGGGGATTTCCGTAATTCAGTTACTTATTTTTCCATTGCTGCCAATTATTCATTTCCTGCTTGCTGCTTGGCGTCGGTGGGTGTTTCAAAATGCGACCTGTGCCCCAAATTAATCTTCCCGGTGGTCCAGCACCACCGGGAGATATTCTACCTCCCCCACGTCAAGTTGAGACAATGGGGTGTTTAATGTTTTATGGGATCGCCCATACACGGCTTCTGGCTTTACGAGAGAAAGAGAAAAATAAAAGAAAAATTGCGTTGAGAAAAGCAAAGGTAAAAATGATATTTCATTTATTTATTCAACATTATAAAAATACATGTGTCTGAGTATCTTAACTTTTAGCCCCCCCTAAAAATATCTGTGCCCCCCTTACGTCCAGTATTATAGGTTGAGTTTAAACTAAAAGTTCAGTTAAACTATGCTTCTTCTTTTTTTTTCTGTTTGGCAATGGAATTTTACACGGTAAAAATCCGTTGCCAAACAGAAAAAAAAAGAAGAAGCGTAGTTTAACTGAACTTTTAGTTTAAACTCAACCTATAATACCGGACGTTAAAATACAACTCTGGCTACGGGCCTGTAAATACCTACCTAAATCTAAGTTTATACCTTTTCCACAGAGGTTTTATCTACCAGGCCTGCAGCGGTATAATAAAAAAAATATTTGCCAATTATTTTGCCCTGCACCACCGTAAGAAATCGCCCATAACTGCGGCAGATCAGAGATTCGTGGACATGCCGCATAGTTCCAGAGTCATCCTTTTAAGATATCACGTTAATAAAAGAATGACGGAGAGAAGATCTGCTGCTAAACGTGCTTTACAGGTGGAAAAACCTCTATCTTAATAATAATAATAATTTTAATAAATACAAACACAAACAAATAATACAAACTAAAACTAAATAAACAAGAATAAAAATATAGCTAGTTAATGTTTTTCCAGTCGATGCTTATAAAAAATGTTTTTTTCTTAGTGCCAGAGAGTAAGAAGAAAAATGAGGGCAGCCAAATCCAGCATATCAATACTATGCCTACTCTCCAGGTACAATACAACAGTTGCAATATTGCAAAGGGTACATGTTAAAACAAGGGATAAGATTCAAAAAATTCGAAATGCTTTGGTACCCTATGCAATGCTGCACACTTTTAAACATGCAATAGATAATGACAAGGAACAATTAGTCTCAAAAATCGACCAATATTTAGAAAATCCAAAGCTACGTTTCAAGTATAAGTTCGATTTTGAAAAGTCATTCAAGGAACTATATCAACTGAAAATGCGAAAAACTCAAAAAAAGCAAGCTCTTAAGATTTTGCGGAGCAAAAAGTTTATACAAGAGCTCAAAATTTCGTGCAATGGCTTGAAACTAAAAAGGGTACTAAAAGTACTCGATTACTCACAGGCAAAAAAAAGTTTTCACTTTGTTTTAACTTAATTTAGCATAACTTATGCTGATATGCACCGTTGATATGTTTCTCGACTTAGCAACGTTCTCAACTTAAGTCACAATTCTTTATGATATTGGCAATGACAATTTACTATTTAAGTTAGAAAGGCTGCTAAGTCAAGAAACATATCAACGGTGCATACCAGCATTAATATAATTTAAGATAAAGGGGCCGACCTTGCCTGAAAGTTAAGTACTTTTATTACCCTTCAAACATTATGTTACACTCACAATAATTAACTACACTCACAATAACATCGTCTTGGCCACAATTAAGGCCGAAATTATTAATGCCCTGTTATTATTATAAATTTGGAAGAAATATTCTCCTTCTCGAATATTGTCGACAACCTAACTAATACTACTCCATTCTATTCAATACTTATTGAATAATTTATAAACTGCATTTCTTTCGCAAAATTAAATATTTTGCATAGTTCAATAATTGAACCCAAACAACTAAAATTAATAATTGACACACTGAATGATATATTTGGCATAGGACAAGTACCAAAATTTAAACAATTAATAAATTACTATTCTCTCTTTTCGACTCAAGTAATTATTAAAGATCAAATATTATTATTCAAAATTCATACACCAATAATATCTTCCCGTTTTAAATATTTCCAATTATATCCCATTCCAATTCTAAACCAAACAATCATTCCTGAACAACCTTACCTATTACTCAACGCTGAAGACTATTGGACCACTGCCGAAAATTGCCCAGAAGTCGAAAATTGGTATTTCTGCATGCAGGACAATTTGCATAAGCATCAACCCTGTCTGGCCGACCTTATACGCACCGGAAGAAATTCATGCCCTAGGACGATGATCCATTTTTCCGAAACAAACACAACACAGATAGACGCAAAAGAAGTTTTGGTCATTCAAGCCACTTCAACGAGCATCAAATCCCTATGTGACATCGAGGGAATTTATGAAATAAATCACCCATGCATTATATCAATGGGAAAATGCAAAATATCAATAAATGGCAAATACTTCCGAGCAGACCAGCCTACCCATGAAGAATTCATTTTTGAACTCCCGACAATCGAGTTACCAAAAGATGCCAGCAAGAAGAAAGAAAAAATATTTCATTTGAAGCGAATTGATGAAGAAAATATTAAGGAAATCCACACCCTTGCAAATAATCTGCAAACCACCGATTTGCATATTATACACACTACGAGCCATCCATGGATCAACACATTTTTCATCCCAACAGCTATCGCCTGTGCCCTAGCCATATGGTATTTCCTGAAAATTCATCATCCCCAACGCCGGGAACAACAAGAGCTACCCCAAGGAAATCAGAAAATAGAAGAACCCCTATTTTCTTTTCTAGGAAGGGAGGAGTAATGTAGTTAATAATTCCATTATCACTTTCTAAACACATTTCTTATGTTAGCTTTTAATGGTACTTTAATGGTTTATTTAGATAAACAAGCCTATATATACCCTCTTGTCCTATTTCAGTTGGATTAGTCTTACTTAAGATTTTGTGTTATAAACAAGTCATTGTAAACCTAATTCTCAACATTGTGAAATAAATAGTTTTTAAAAACAAGTTTTCACGACCACGAAACATAATTCATGCCAACAAACGAAAGAACTCGTTTAACTGTATACGCAGACGATACAGGAATTTCTTTGACATGCAAAGACCCAGCAATTGTGACAAGACGAATTAACCGTCACCTGGACGAACTTAGTGTTTGGTTCAGGAGATGGAAAATTAAAATTAATAATGATAAGACAAAAGCCGTTATAATCAAGAGGACATATAGGCAAAATGGTATACTCGAAATCGAAGGCACCCGGATTCCTTGGAGTGATAATTTAAGGTATCTGGGTGTCACCATAGACAACAAACTGACATTTACTAAACATATTACAGACAAAATAAAAGATTGCAACAGTGCAATGGGTAGACTCTACCCCTTCTTTTTAAATGGAAGTAAGCTTTCTCTTAAAAACAAATTGCTGCTTCATAGACAAGTTCTAGTTTCTGGTTTGTTGTATGGCTCCAACGTTTGGTGCCAAACTTCAAAGTCAAACAGAAATCGCCTTCAGCACACACAGAACAAGATTTTGAAGAGGATTGTCGGGGCCCCTTGGTATGTCACCAACAATGCTATACGGAGGGACCTGAACACAAAAACAATCCTTGAACTTATGCGTGAAAGGCGTGCACGGTTCATGGATTCGATTGGAAGACATCCAAATCAAATAATCAGACAAACATTTGACAGAGGACGGCTGATTAACGAACGCAGAGGAGTTCGTTATAGGCTGTTACAAGACGAAATAACTTAACCAAGGTAAAAATCTTAAAAACATCCTTCAGATGAAAAAATAGGTTATATGACACAAAGACAGGGCAAAAACATCACAAACACGGCTCATTGCACGAATTGGCCTTCTTTTGTTGGTATATTCTGAGTTGACGTTTTGCTGGCTTGTATAGATGGGAGCGCAGAATATGCGTATTGATAGTAACAACCTACTGACAACCCTGGAATATAGGGATAGACAACAGAGTAAGAGTGTCGCAGGCACTAACTCTAAAGAAGATACAAATTAGTAGTAGAGTTAGTTTAGTTTAGTACGAGCTATTGTAAAGATAAGTTCGGAAATAAAAGTTTAGTGGTAAAAGTTGTACCAGGTGTTGTTATTGGACGGACCCAGGATAGTTAATCGTAACATTATTTATCAATCTGTAACGTACAAGTGCGCGATTAACGTTAGTGTTATGGCGGCTAAAAAGCAGAAAGTAGACGTTCGACCGTTTCAAAGCTCTTGGACAAGTGATTATGGTTTTGTACAGCAAAGAGATCGAGCCATATGTGCATTATATCGGGAAAGCATAGTATTCCGGACATCTAGTGTTCAATGACATTTTCAAACAAGACATGAATCGGGGTTTAAGGATAATGCTGATAGAACGGGGACAATCCGAAGAGCAGTTGCTCAGTATACAAAGCAGGCAATATTCTTTACAAAAATTAGTCAAGGGAAAGATCAAGCAACCGAATGCAGTTTTAAAATTGCACAATCTTTGGCAGAAAAGGGAAGACTTTTCACTGATGGGAATTTATGAAGCAAACGTTTCTGAGAAGTGCGGATGTATTGTTTGATGATTTTCCTAATAAACAAGCAATACTGGTCCGGATTAAAGATATACCAGCATCAGCGCGGACTATTGAGAGGCGAGTTACTGAAATGGCAGAAAATGTACGGAAACAACCGATCGACGCCATTAAACGGAATATCGTATTTTGAATTTTCATTGCATTATTCATCAAGAAAGATTATGCGCGAAGATCTCGAGCGGAAGCTTAAAATCCGTGATGGATACTGTTGAAAAAGTTGTCAACTACATTGCTGGTCGTTCCTCATTAACTCACAGACAATTCAAGTAATTTTTACAAGAAATGGAAAGTGAATATTCAGATATTCCATTACACAGCAATATACGCTGGCTTAGCCGCGGTAAAGTGCTTTCTAGATTTGTGGAATGTTTGGAAGAAATTAGTTCATTTTTGTTGCAAAAAAAACAAGCTCAAGTCTTTCCTGAACTAGATAATAAAGAATGGATTTGTAAGTTGATGTTCCTAACTGATATTACAAATCATCTCGGCGAACTAAACCTTAAGTTGCAAGGATCGGGTCAAACTGTTCTAGATTTGTATGATTCCTGGAAGTCTTTTAAAATGAAAATAGATGTATTTATTCGCGATATTACCTCCATACATATAAGTACTTTCCAAATCTAAAAACATACTAATGCTGCATTTAATGAGGAAATGTTAAACTACATGAATTCACTGAAAGAGGCCAAGATTTTAATAAACATGGTCACATGTCACATGTTCACCTTCTTGATAAAACCAGACTTAATGGATTTTACTAGCATTCCTTTTAATGATTCGCTTTTCGCATGGATGGAAATTCAAGATTTTGAGCTTCAGCATATTGAATTTAGGAACTCCGAGTTATGTAAGACAAAATTTGTGGAACTAGGAAGAGTTTTAGAAGGTGATTCTCAGGATAAATCAAACGAAATACTGAATTGTTGGGCTAGTTTTCCAGATAAATTTATTTGCCCAAAAAAAGTGGCATTTGCAATGCTTTCAGCATTCGGATTGTCCTATATGTCGTCGATCCCGTTACCAAGGGGCGTAACTGACAAATTTGCAAATTTCAGTTAAGTCCATAAATAAATTTGTATTAGTAGATATTATATTGTTACCAAAGGACGTAACTATATATAGAATGATTGGTGTGCAAAGCACAATTTTTGTTTTGGCTTAACTGTCTTTTGATTTAATAATTATGTCACCATAAGGCTTAAGTTAAGATAAGCCTTTTGGTGCCAACAATTTGAACTGAACTAATCTTACTGATGGGCTTAAGTGAATTCACTCCCTTCCACTTTTCCTATTCGACAAATTAAATAGTTCATTTTTAACCACGTGACATAGGGCTTGTACGCGACGCCATGATAATATTATGCGACGAGCAGCCGTTTGTGTGTGTGTTACTAACAGACGTGTACTTATTGGCGCACTATAATAATATTCTAGAACTACGCATGTGATTCTTGAAAGTGGCAAGGGAGAAATAATAGGTAAGTTTGGATTAAACCTGTATATTATTAAATTGTAAAAAGTACTTGTGTTAACTTGCAGTTAAAATGGATGTTATTGTTAAGTGGGCAGACGGCACTGATAACTGCGTTGCAATACACGAACTGGAACCTGTACAGCAAGGTAAAATAATTCAATTGGGCACACCTGTGAAAATGTTGTTTAAAAATAAATGGTTTTATGGGGAAGTTGTAATGACAGAAGACGGTGATCTTAATTCTGAAATTGAGTGTGACTTGCCAATTATTGCACATTCAAAAAAAGGATGTCAAGTTAAAAATAATAAGAATATAATAAACAGTGAATTAGTTTCTTCTGATAGTGATTTTGAAATACCCCTTTCGGAGTTACGACGAAAGTATGCCTACAAAAAATTCCGTAACAATGGTAATTCGTCGATGCCTTTAGAATTAAGCGATTCGGAAGAAGACCCTTTTGGTTATGTAGAAATATCCGATCACGAAGATCCCGATTATGTTCAAACATGCGAGGTTCCTCGTTGTAAGAAGGAAGTATTCAGTTCCTGTGTAAAATGTTTTATTTTGGTGTGCTGGGAGCACTTTGAAAATAAAGATAACTTATCCTGTGAAATGCATAAGACTTTTGCAGAGAGGGCCTGTCCAGCAAAAATTGTACCACCAAGCGAGTCAAGAAAACCTGAAGATTTTATTGTAGAAGGAGAAGAAATAATAGATAAAATTAAAAAGAAAAGAATAAATAGAAAAAAGGAAGGCACCACAAGAAGAAATAAGGCTCAAGAATATGTATCATATTCAACGAAAAAAATTGTGCCTGCTAAAGAAATAAAACCAAAATGTAAATCCGAATTTTGCAAAAAGTCCGGAAGGAAGTGTTTCCTGTTTACCGAAGAACACAGAACAACAATTTTTACAGAATTTCATCAGACAGGCGATATACAATTGAAAAGAGAATTTATTTCTAGGTGTATAGACGAGATAGATAAGAAAAGAAAAACTACAAAAAATGAATCCAGAAGGTCAAAAACAAGAGTATACTCGCTTTTTCTTAATGGTAAGAAAGAAATAGTATGTAAGACAATGTTTTTGAATACATTGGGAGTTAGTGAAAAATCAATGAGGACTGCTTTGGGCAAACTAACCTCGACAGGTATTGTCTTACGAGATTTTAGAGGAGGACGAAAAGAATCGTTAAAAATACGAGATGTAACACTTAAGCAACTAATAGAAAACCATATTAGGCAGTTCCCTAAAGCAGAGTCGCATTACTGTCGTGAAAGTTCCAGTAGGGAATATCTGCATAGTGATTTATCCTTGCCAAAAATGTATGCAATGTTCAAGGAAGAGTGTCTGCAAAATAATAAGGAAGCTGCTTGCTATACATTATATAGTAAAATATTTACAGGTATGAATTTATCCTTTAATCGACCCAAAAAAGACCAATGCAGTTTGTGCAATAGCTTTTTAAACGGTTCTGACCAACACAAGTTAGATCTAGGGGAACAGTATGATCTTCATATTAAGGAAAAAAAAGCTGTTAGGGTGTTAAAGAACCAGTATAAAGAAGAAGCTATTAATAATCCAGCACTTCTATGTGCTTCTTTTGACCTTCAGCAGGTTATTCATGTTCCAATTTCAAACGATAATGCTGTATTCTATAAAAGAAGATTGGGAGTTTTCAATTTGACTATGTACAACATAGCTACCAAAGACTGTGTCTGTTTTACTTGGCACGAGGGTCAAGGAAAACGAGGATCATGCGAAATCTCCACGGCACTTTATAAATTTTTAAAACATTACGACGAGCAAGGGAAACAAAAAGCTTATCTCTTTGCAGACAGCTGCAGTGGACAAAATAAAAATTCAATTGTGGCTTCCACTCTACTGTATACTTTACACCAAAGCAAAAACTTGACAGAAATCTATCTTCGGTTCTTTACACCAAATCATGGGCAAAACGAGGGCGACTCTGCTCATAGTGTGATTTCCCGCGCTATTAAAAAAGCTGGCGACATTATGGTACCAAGCCAACTAAATCCCGTTTTCCGACTTGCTAGGAGGCAACATCCTTACGAAGTCTGTAATCTAAAATATTCAGATTTCTTAGATTATAAGACATTTTCCAAAACCTTGAGAATTTTAAATATTAAAAATGATGACTCTTCTCTCGAATTCAATTGGACAAAATTGGTTGAATTTGCAGTTAGGAAAGTCGAGCCTACAAAACTTTTCTTTAAAACTAGCCACTTGGAAACTGAATATCGATCTATTAGTTTAAAACGCCAAGTAGAGTCTGTATTAAACTCAAATATTCCGAAGCTCTTTAATGTTCCCCCTCCCATAATGCCTGGAAAATATAAAGATTTAATGTCTCTGTGTACCGGTACCACCGCTTTAGTTCAGTTGCCGGAACATGTCGATTTTTATCGTTGTCTGCCCCATTCAGATTAATATTTTAAATGGTTTTCTTTAATAATAATTAGTAGTTAATATTTTTTTTATATATAAATTGTTTGCATTTAATTGCAATTTTTGTTAGTTTATATAGAATAAATATTTGTTTATGATAAAAATTGAACTTTTCATTTCTAAATGTAAAATAACGAAGGGCTTAAGTTACTAAAAAAAAATAATACATATAGCACCAAAAGGCGTAAGTGACAAAAGTGGACAAAATGGCGGCCATATAATTGATTTTGTAATATTTTTTAATGAAACTATATTTAGAACCTCTAGACAAAGGCAAAAATATTAAATTTAATCATAATTGTGGTGTAAGTAGCAGGCAGTTAAGTTTGAATGTACCTGAAAAATCTTTAAACTGCTCTCCTCAACAATTTCAAAAATTCAGATACGCCCATTGGTAACGGTGACGACGATGTGTGAGCAAGTTTTTTCCCATATGAAAATAATTTTGAATCCATATCGAAGTCGGCTAACAACAGAAAATTTAGAGGCGTGTGTAATATTAAAAATAACTAGAGATGAACCAGAAATAGAAAAGCTTTCGCGATAAACACAAGGACAAGGATCGCACTGAAAACGTTTCAAATTTTAAACAAAATGTTGCCTTATATAATAACATATATTTCGTTTAACAATACAGTCTGTGCTATGTTTCCTTTTTGATTAAAATTTTTAGAAATATTGTTATCATTTTTTTAATTTTATTAGTTACCTACTTTATTACTTTTAACAATTTTATACATTATTTATTGGTATAAAAATTATACAGTTTTGTATAGTGGCACTTTGGCTTTGTTCAAAATTGCACATGGGCGCCTCTTTGTTAAAAGGTTGCCGACCCCTGATAGCGTATTCCCACTGCCTGTTACACAATATCCACACATCATAGAAAAGATAGAGTTATCTCAACTGTAGAGGAAAAGTCTACTTTGCTACTTGCTAACTGCCACAACAAACATCTGAAATACAGGTAGTCCAATGTGCTATACGTGGACAAAGAAGTATAAAAGGTGACATTCGGTCAAAAGTTTGGAATGATGTAGTATGGAAATTTTAAAACAAGTATGCAAGAATTGGTTCACAGAACAGACGCCCACTTAATTGTGGTTAAAACTGCGGATTCTAAATATGTTTTAAAATACGAATAAAACCGCGATACAAACCAATCGTTTAAAGCGGACTTAACAAATATTAATTAATTGTTATTTACTAAAATTCAAAGCTAAAAATTATAAAGCAAAAAAAAAAGAATATATAGTCACAGCGATCTCCATACCTAGCGGTGAACAGGAAATATGGCAACAGCGCGGTCCAGTTCATTTGTCTTGGCGGCCAAACGACCTTTAGTATGTTTTCATATGGTAATTAGTATTTTGCCGCTCGAATTCGTATCTAAATCCATTCAAAATTTGTGAATTTAAACTCAATTTTTAGAAAAGAAGTAGTGAGAAGTGTGTATAAACATATTGCCTAAAACTTACAAGTGTTACACAGTCGAATTAAAATTATTTAAATTAAATAATGTGATTTATTGTCGCCGGTCACCGATCGTTCGTATGCTAGTTATTTAAATGGCGTCTTGTCTAGTGCATTATTTTAATTTAACTTTAACTAAAGTGTAAACATTAAACAGTTCTGTGTGTGTAACTGTGTAGGTAGTGTCAAAGAGTATTCATAGTGTTTTGTTTCTTGTTTTGTCTCTACTTATAGTGGTTTGTAGGTACCTACATTTATTTTATAATATTGAGGTAGGTACATACCTAGTTTAGGTCGTCTAGAGGGAGTTTCTGGTAAGTTATTTTTATAACATTTTATTATATACTATAGCTTTTAAATATGCCTAGTTGTTGTTGTATTCCTGGGTGTAAATCAAATTATAATAGCGTTATTAAACAAGAGCAAGGGGGGGAAGCACATTTCGGTTTTTCAATTCCCCAAAGATACTAATTTAAGACAAAAATGGATAAGTGCCATTCCGAGGGCAAATTTTAACCCGTCCGATAGAGCCGTCGTTTGCTGTAAACACTTTCCAGAATGTGAAATTATCCGTAAAGATGACTACCTTCAACCTGATGGAACTTAAAAAAAAATCCCTGCAGACCAAAGCTAACGTTAAATGCGTTCCCCTGCATTTTTTCAAATTTGCCTAAATATTTGACTAAAGCAGTTTCAGCTCCTAGAAAAACTCCTCAAAAACGACAAAGTGAACAAATTGCTCGTTCAAATAAAGCAAATGAACAATTTGAAAAGTCAGATTTAATTGAAAATTTCGAAGAGTTTATTTTAAATATAAACAATAAAATTAAAGTTTCCGATAACTGGTCTATTAAAATAGTACATAATTCAAAAACTTATTTTTATACTCTAAATTTGACAAACGATTGTTTAAGCGTTAGCAATGAAATTTCGGTGGACAGGAATATGTTACTAAAAGTTTTTGTTAATACCAATGAATTAAGTTTTAGTGATTTAAAATGGGTTTCACCGATAGATTTGAAACTGACTAGGTGGTCACAAATTGAAAATTTGTTATGTCGTTTTCAAACAAATTTCAATGATTCGGAATTTAAACCGTCTACTGAAGATTACATAAAAAAAGGATTCGAATATCTAAACAAAGCAGCAGCTGTATATAGACAACAGTCCGATATTGATCAAGATAGCTCAGGGGATAGCACAGTTTCCCTGGAGATATTAGAGATTTTAATTGACCAAATTAATTTACTTACTTTAAAAAAAACGATACTCCACCTCAACCATAATAATGTCCTTTATGTTGTTTACGATATCTCCCAGTGCTTATGATCTTTTAAGAAATTATTTATTTTTGCCAACTAAAAGGTATTTACAATATCTATCTTCAAGGTTAGACATAGCTCCTTCACCTAATAATACAGATAACATCAAAAGCACAAACAATTATCTTAATATTGTGTCAAGTGCTAACCTATTGAAAAAGTGGTGGTTTTACTAATAGAAGATGAAATCTATGTAAGTAATAGATTAGATTATAGGGGTAAAACCCTAATTGGCGTAGCTGCAAATGATACTTCCATAGCTACCACTATTCTGGCTTTCATGATTTGTTCGGCTTTCGGAAATTTTTGTGAAATAGTAAAATTATTGCCCGTTCATAATATCAAAGGGTCTGAAATGGCTCCAATTACAACAGATGTCATAAACTTTGTACAAAAATGTAACTTTCAAGTATTGGACGTAATTACAGACAATCATAGGATCAATCGATCAATGTTTCAAGCTCTAACCCAAGGTAGCTCGTTTTTCCAAAACCCAGTTTATTCAGATCAAAAAATTTTTACAAGTTATGACTTTGTTCACTTATTTAAAAATATAATCAATAACTGGAGAAACCTAAAAAATCTATATCAAACATTTGTTTACCCTGATTTTGACGACTACACCCGAACTAGACACGCCAAATGTCAGGATATAAAAGACGTTTATATTAAAGAAAAGGATGCTGTTATAAAAAAAAGTTTACAAATTAAGCCACAAAACAGTTTTTCCTAACAATCTTGAACGCCAAAAAGTTTACATAGCAGACAACATATGCCATTCTACCACCCTCTCTGCTTTAAAAGAATTAAATTGTCCTGACACTGCACATTTTTTGCAAGTTATTAGAAACTGGTGGGAAATAGTAAATAATACAAGTATTTTTAAAGGCAACATCAAAAGAAACGAATATTGCAAGCCAATATCAAGTACAGATGACTTTTCCATCAAGTTTCTAAAAAAGTTTCTTTTGTGGTTAGATGCTTGGCACAACCTCGATAATAATAACGGACACCTCACAAATGACACTTTTTCTGCTCTACGTCACAGTAGGGGAGCGGCGTATATTATCGACCAGCGGGCAAAATCGATCACCTCTTTATTACAAAACTGATAACAGTGGCAACATCGCTACCAAGTATTCGTATCTTCTAGCTGTCGGAACAGGCATGAGGGACAACGATTTAGTTAAATTTTTGTCGTTTACAAGTTCTATGCTTTCAATTTTGTTTAGTGAGTTTTAATTATAAAATCTTCAACAAATTGAATGAGGCGGTCAGAAGCAAAGGGCTGTAAGTGACCTTTCCACCAAAACCGATTCAAGTGCAAAATTACATTTTTAAAGCACAATTCTACTTGGAGGCAAAGGGATATATCCGAGTTCTTTTCTAGTGGTGACATCTATCCGCCTAAAGAAAAAGTACTTAGCAATATCTTCAACTTGTTTGGAAGCAATGGGATGTATGTGCTTACTTATATCTCTTTGCCTCCAAATCGCAGATCAAATAATGTTATCGTTTCCAAACGTGCGTGTGTACGGCGTATTTGTGATAGATATTATTGTTGTTTTTTGAACAATAACAATTCCTCAATATTAGTTAATATTAATTGTGTAAATTATTTAATATGATAGATTTTGAGTTAGATGGTAAGTAAAATAAAATCAAGTTCAAATTAAATTTGTTATTTGGGTTTTAGGTTATGAAGTAAAGTTTTATTTTTTTTGAAGAATTTTCATGCTCGTATTAATATAAATTCTTTGTATATTCCTATGGTATATTATAGTCACTCGTTTATGATGTTCTAAAGTAGATTTTTGTTCTTGTATTTACTTTTTTTGATCGTCTTTTTTTCCGACTCTGAGATTTTTTGGGCTTACATACGAGTGCTTTGAGGTTCTTATTTTTTTTTTGCAGAACCTGTCGATGATAGCGATCTAGATCGCGATTACCACCCAGAAGATGCATCTACGTCTGAAGCAGAGTCGGATAACGACGATATAGACAATCACCAGACAAAACGTAGCAGGAAAAGGGTCAGAAACGAATCATCTTGGGCACGAAATAAAGCCAAGAAGTCCAGGAACAATGGCGGTGAGTTTATCGGTCATTGGAAATTGCTAAAACCACCTAGACAGGTTGAAAATCTGGCAGATCATCAATGTCGATACGAGTGTAATAGTTTTTCAAATGAAGATCGCCAACAAATTTTCGAAGACTATTGGAATTTGGGGTCTTGGAAGCTTCAAACGGCATTTCTTACCGCTTGTATGGAAACCCATACACTTTCAAAGAGAAAAGGAGATGTTGAGCCACGTAAACAGGTGAGCGTTAAAATAAAATTAGTGGGGAAAAGGGTTTGTAAACTCTTTTTGTTGAAAACTCTTAACATAAGTCAGAAACGATACGACAACGTGTTAAAAAAAAGAAAGCCCACCGGTGTAGCCTCAACTGACCAGCGTGGTAGGCATACCCCAGCAAATAAGATTTCAGACAACGATATTGCAATAATAAAGGGCCACATTCAATCATTTCCAAAGTATTCGAGTCATTATTCACGAGAAAAAAATCCAGATACAAAATATTTGTCAGGCGAACTAAACATCCACAAAATGTATAGCCTTTATTTGCAGTATTGCCAGGAAAATAATATTCAAAATCCTGTTAAGGAAAGCTTTTACAGGTTTATTTTTACAACGCAGTTCAATCTTCGTTTCAAACGGCCGCACACTGATACATGTACAGTATGCGATGCACTTGAAAATAAAATCAAAAACGACAACAATATTGAGGTAGTAAATGATAGTAAAATCAAGAAAGACGCCTGTATTAACCTGTAGTAAGGTTTACTATCTCAGACAACTATGGACTTACAATTTTGGAGTTCATAATCTTGCAAATGATCAAGCATCAATGTTTATGTGGCACGAGGGTGAAGCGTCTAGGGGATCGCAAGAAATTGGATCGTGCTTATTGAAATATGTTCAGCAACTTCCTAATTCAATAGAACATATCGCATTTAGCGATAACGCAGGCGGTCAAAATAAAAATCATAACATTATAAAATTCTGGAGGCATATTGTTCAGACAACATCCATTCGTAGAGTTGACCACACATTTTTAATTTCTGGTCACTCTTACATGGAGTGCGACCAAGATTTCGGACTTATCGAAAAGTTAAAGAAGAAACATCAATATATTTTTGTCCCAAATGATTGGAACACCATAGTAGCTCAAGCAAGTCGAAAGTTCACAGTTGTACGAATGACAAATGAAGATTTTGTGTCAGTTGAACAAATGAAAAAAGGGATAAAAGACAGTGTTCCAGGGATACGTAATATTCAGTGGTTCCGACTGGAAAAAGATAACCCCAATATTCTTCAATACAAGAACAGTTTGAATGAGATACTGGATTTTGAGCATTTTGACCTTAGAAAACAGAAAAAGGGCCGTCCAAATACGCAATTTGACCTTACGTTATTGCATCCTGAGCCACCATCTATAAAAACCGCGAAATACGAGAACCTTCAGCAACTCCTTCAGTTTATTCCCCCGTCCACCACAACTTTTATTCATCACTTAAACACCAAGGAAGCGCGAGGAAAAGTGTAGCCTCAGCAACAAACGAAAATAGGGAAGTAGATGCCACTACTTCTAGCCAAAGAGACACTGTTGCAGAAAATTCCGAAGATGTTTCAACTCAATGGGAGTCTGATGATGAGTAGAAATAAATCTAATAATAAAGAGCCAGTCAGTAATTGGTGATCTACATTAAAACTTTTGAATATTTTCTTTTCAATTTATTTTTTTGTCAATAAACTTTCGATTTCATCAGTCTGTTATTTTACTATTTTGCAATAATTTACGAACACCCTTTACAAAAAAATTGCTTGCGTCCACGTTAGCAATCATAGGTAGAGAAAATAGGATTTATAATGTAAGTATTAATCAAAAATTAGATGCTAAAAATAATAAAGTTCTATGTTTGGATGTAAAGGGGTGTAAGTGATGCCATCCCTTTACCTTTAGCCCTATATTTTTAAAATTACCATCTTAAATGCATTAAAATCTATAAAAATAATCTTTAAAATTATATTAGTAAGTGAAAAAAAATAATTTAATGGCTTTTAAATTCCCGTGATTTTCTTATAGAGCTTAAACTTTGAACCTGTTTTTCTCAAAATGCCAAAACCTGCACTTACACCCCTTTGCTTCTGACCGCCTCAAATAAGGTATGTACTAACCAGATTTACCAATTTTGTACTTATTTTATATAACAATGTTTATTATAATATTACGGAATATATCTGTAAAAACAAGCGTTTATAATTTTGGAGTTATGTTATCTTTTTTACCAAATATTTGGTCCCGTTTCGGCGGGTAATATCGATCACATTGGTCGATATTGGCCACTAGTGATCGATATTATCCGCGCTTGACGTTTTTACCTAACAACGTGTTTTTCCTAGATGCCGAGAAACTATGTTATACGGAAAACGACCCGATCAACATGGACAAAAGAAAATCTAATTCGCGCTTTAAGAGCCATTAATGAAAATAAATGCTCAATACGAAAAGCAGTCAAATTATACAACGTGCCTTATACTACATTACAAGATCGCTTAAAGAATCGTTACCCAAATAAAAAAATTAAATTGGGAAGAAAGTCAGTATTTTCTCAGGAACAAGAAAAAGATCTACGCAACTATGTTTTAAAACTAGCAAATTTGTATTATGGGCTGACTCAAAAAAAAATCAGATAAATCGCTTATGACTTTGCATTGTCCAGCAATATTAAACACAATTTTAATTGTGAAACAAAAATGTGCGGAAAAGAATGGCCTTATGGTTTTTAACGTCGTAACCCACAAATTGCTTTACGGCGACCGGAGGCTACTAGTTTAAACAGAGTGCTTGCATTTAATCGCACCGATGTTAGTTTATTTTATGATAACCTGGAACAAGTTATGAAAAAATACCAATTTCTTCCACACAGGATCTTTACCGTGGATGAAACTGGCATCAGTGGTATTCACAAACCTTCTCGTATTCTTGCTCAAAAAGGTCGAAAACAAGTTGGCGCTATAACAAGTGGAGAGCGGGTGCAAACCACCACCGTTGTTAATTGCATGAGTGCTTCTGGTACGTATGTTCCACCACTGTTTATTTTTAAACGTGAAAGTATGAAAGAAGGTCTTGATAGAAATGGGCCAGTTGGATCCGAATATCGATGTTCTAGCTCTGGGTGGATTACAGAAGATTTATTTTTGGAGTGGTTGCATCATTTTGCTAGATTCACTAAAGATTCTAAGGAAGATCCAGCTCTGCTTATTCTGGATAATCATTGCACGCATTCCAGTTTAAAATCTTATAATTTTTGTCGTGATAGTGGCATTGTGGTCGTTTCATTGCCGCCTCACACGTCGCACCGACTTCAGCCACTCGACTTAACATTCTTTAGTTCGTTAAAGGCTGCCTACAATCAAGAATGCGACCAATACATGAAATTTTGAAAAAATTTCTGTTACATACATTGCGGAATTATTTGCCAAAGCCTACAATCGGGTAACTACAAGTGAAAAAGGAATAAAAGGATTTAAGGTTGCAGGAATCTATCCACTTAATCGTAATACTATTGGGGAAGAAGAGTTTGTAAATATTAACCCTGAAAATGAAAATATTACTACAGATTTGCAAGATAATTATATTCAAGAGGCTATCCCCGGTCCTAGTGGTATACCGTCAACTGGGGCTTGTTTGCCAGTATGGGTAACTTTGCCAAATCGTGTTCCTGTAAAAACAAAAATATTTTCCGCGACAACCGGCAACTCTGCAATTATCGCCATCTCAAGAATGTGTGGCAGTAGACTGCCGTAGCCGGTAGTGCGTGTCTAACGTTCGTAAGAAGAGGGTGCTGCGAGTCACAGGTGCGTAAGTAAACCCGCATTTTTTGTATCTCTAAAACATGTTGCTATGCTAAGGGCTGCATCTCCGAAACTATCCAGATTTGAATTTTGTTACGATTGCCAGTTAATTATGAATGCATTAGGGTTTTGTTTATGATATTAGTGATAGATTAAACCATTAGTAGGAATTTATTTCGACCATTGGCAAAGTTGCCTCGTAATTACAATATATTATATTTATTTTCAGAAAATGGTTCGAACCTACAAACGCCAAATTGGCGCAAGGCGATATCGTGATTATACTGATAATCAGTTACAAGAAGCCATCAACAATATAAGGAATGGTCGTATGGGCTACATCGAAGCTTCAAACATATTCAAGATTCCACGAAAAACACTAATGAACAAAGTGAAAAATAAACACACTGGGCCAGTAGGAGCACCACCTGTTATTTCTCCCGAGGTTGAACGAAGTTTGGTTGATGTGATCATTGCCAGCTCGGAATATGGATGTCCCTTGACAATGACAGATGTAAGGATGGTTATGAAGGCTCATTTAGACAAGGAAGGCATCAAATTACCACAGTTCAGGAATAATGTTCCAGGAATCGATTGGTGCCTGAATTTTGTTAAACGCCATAAGCATTTTCTCACCCACAGACATTGCCAGAACATTAAAAGGGCAAGGGCTCAGAAGACAGACACAGAGATGGAAGAATATTTCAATAATTTGTATGAAAATGTCAAGGATGTCCCACCAAACAGAATACTAAACTACGATGAAACCAATTTAACGGATGACCCCGGAAGCTCTAAGTGCATTTTCAGAAGAGGCATAAAATATCCTGAAAGGGTTCTAAATTCTACAAAGACGTCAATTTCTGTAATGTTCGCGGCTACAGCTGATGGATCCACTCTGCCTCCATACACGGTTTACAAGGCTGAGCGTATTTATGATGCTTGGTGTATTGGAGGACCAACCGACGCCAGATACAACCGAACAAAGTCTGGTTGGTTTGATCAATATTGCTTCGAAGATTGGTTCACCAGAATGATCATACCATGGGCTAAAGCCCTAGATGGCCCAAAAGTATTAATTGGGGACAATCTCTCCAGCCATCTAAATATCTCTATTATAAGAGAGTGCCAACGGCACGATATCAGATTCATATTTCTCCCCGCAAACTCTACACATTTAACTCAACCTCTTGATATAAGCTTTTTTAAGGCTCTTAAAGTCAGTTGGAGGAAGATATTGACG
This sequence comes from Polydrusus tereticollis, assembly GCA_963920685.1. NCBI lineage: Eukaryota > Metazoa > Arthropoda > Insecta > Coleoptera > Curculionidae > Polydrusus > Polydrusus tereticollis. The sequence continues at coordinate 89,089,708 of OY987332.1, forward strand.
ACATATAAAATAAGAAATCCACGAGATCAAACCCTGAACAAATCATCGTTTCCCAATCTTCTCAAGAAATTGGTTGAGGAAATTAAACTGCGGGAGGCAAACGTTATAAAAAACGGCTTTAGAGCTGCAGGGATTTTCCCCTTCGATAAACATGAAGTGCTCAAAAGGTTACCCAAACAACGATTCGAAGCAACTAATAGCAAAGTTGATGAGGCGCTTCTGACATACCTGCAAGAAACTAGGACCAAATCAGAAGATACTGTCCAAAAACGAAAAAAAATGGTGAGGGTGGAACCGGGTAAGTCAGTATCCTGCTCGGATTTTCAAAAGGAGCCCCACATGAAGGAAATTATTAGCTCAAATAATGATCAGGAAAGCAACATCGATAATATGGAGGGTACTAGCAGCAAAACTTTACACATTCATAAAGCAAAGACTGATTCAAATAAATCGAAACTTGATACTATTAAGCCATTAGATTTTATTATCGCAGCAGTTCCTGGAAAGAAAAATTGGAAGCATTTCGTAGCACAAGTTATAGAAAAAGATGTTGACTCGTGCAACGTTAAATTTCTAAAAAAAAAGGCTGATGATAGATTCTATTTCCCTGTTGTGGATGATACTGGCCTTATATTAGAAAATGAAATTACGGCTGTCCTAGATCCGCCCGAGCAATGCTCAAAGTCGAGACAACTGTTTAATTTTGCGAATTTTGATTTCAAAAAATTTAAGATACAATAGGTAGTTATCTTTAAAATTTAATTTTTTGTATGGAGGTACTATAATTTCATTTTGGTTATACTTTTGTTTTTTTCATAAACTTTCTTAGTTTATAAAAACACGCCCGTTGTTAATTCGATAGGTAATAAATATATATTTTTCTAAAAGTTGTTTTTTTTACTCATAGGTATCCGATTTTCGGAAACGTCATATATTTTTTAGAACAATAGTATGGCAAAGTAACCCTGCTAGCATGTCTATATTGTCCTATCCATATATTCAGTGCTGTTTTCAGTACTTGGCAAAGTCGCCCCAACTGCGGGGCAACTTTGCCACATTTTTGAGTTTAAAAAAAAAACCATTACCTTACTTTAAACATACCAATTTTTGAGGATCGTATAGAAAAAATATAAAATTGTGACATAGTTAAAACTGGAAGCTAATAATATAAGATTGTCGATTTTACAGTCTAAAAACCACGAAAACTGAGCAAAGTAGCCCCAGTTGACGGTACGACGAGAAGCGACTCCAAGCAAGTTTAGTGAGGTTCCAAAGAAAATTCCTCGACGCGCACGAGCTTCATCCTCAAGTGATGAGTCAGATTCAGAGATTGTACCAGTTTTTGATCCCGAAGCAACAGATGATGAAGACAAGACCATCCAGTTAAAAAACAAATCATTTGAAGATATTCATGCAATTCCTGTACCAAAACTATTAAGAAGCAGCAATAGAAAAAAGCAGAAATCTAAAATCCTAACTTCAACGCCACTTAAGGAAGAGCTGGAAGAAAAAGAACTTAAAAGATCTAAAAAAAATGTGGCAATGGTAAAGAAGAAGGTAAATTTGGATGATGGTCTAACCAACAGCAATTCAAAAAAATCCACACAATCTAAAAACCGTCCCGATAAAAAAGATGAGGATATTTGTCCAGTGTGTTGTGATTATGGAAAGAACGAAGTTTGGTGGAGATGTCGTGGATGCTCTGGATGGTCCCATTCTGCATGCACTGGATTTGAACGCGCAGAAGACTTTATTATATGTGTTAAATGTGATACAAATATCGTATAGAATAGTGATTGATATTACCCCTTTAAGTGGTCGATATTTCCCATAAGGATGGGTAATATCGATCAAAGAATATATTTTTATTTTTTTGTTTAATATTGGTTAATTATTTTTTTTTAGTTTATTCTAATGCGTTTTTTGGTAGAAAAGGTACCAAAGGAATTTCTGGCCAAATAAAAGCGTTTAAGTTCAAATATGTTGCATTTTATTTAGAAAAATGTCTTAGGTGGTCGATATTAGAACACTTTCCCCTACTTCGGTTTTGCTGGAAATTGTTGAATATTCTTTTAAAAAATTTTCTATTTCTTATTTACTCCCAGGTAAGTTTACTACTGAAAAATTGAAAAAGCGTTTTGGTAAATATCGGATTTTGGGTGGGTGTAATTATAATGTTAGTTGCGATGAGGTCAACAATGCAGAAAAAAAAATTAGACTGAAACACGTATTTAGAAAGACATCCGGAAATAAGTTTTCACTTCTTGAAATTCAAAATAAAAGCGATAATTGTTGTACTGAGTCCGATTTTAACTGGGATATACCTAAACATATAACGGATTTCGACAAATTTTTGTTTATTTTGGATTCTGATTATTTATCCGAGTGTAAAATTGACGAATCAGCTCAAATTTATATTTGTGGCTACGCGGCACATAAGATTTCAAAAAAATATCAATGTAATATTTGCGTTTCATTGGTTGTCGAAAGTAAAGGAACTTTTACTGAAAATGAATACTTTAATAATTTGCAAAGAGGGGGATTGAGTATTCCTACAGATGTAGTAAAGTCTGTCATGTTTCACATGATGAAACTTTACAAGACTTTTTTTTCACAATGCGTATGTGGTAATGAGTATGAGAATATTCTTAAAGTTCTGCATTCTATTTTTTCGAACGTCTTACTTAATGATTTTGTAAAAATGAAGAACAGTCAACTTGCGACCAACAAAGCCGAGTCTAAAAACAAAAAACGAAAACTGAATACCTTTAATTAGCATATAAAGTACGAATGTGTATGTGAAATTTTATTATACTTACACCCTCGCTTACACCTATGTAAAGATTTATATAAAAATACTTAAACAGTATTTTAAACTTTTTTAAATTTTGTGCTATACCTAAATCTAAATAAATACATAAATACAAAAAAAGAGGTAAATAATAACTCCTCCAGCAAAATTAAATATGTATTGCCCAAAAGAAGTACATACCTACCTAATTTATCGTTATTTACCCTTCCAATAAAACTAAAAATCCTAAAATCAAATATTTTGCGCGCCTCGTAAACTTGCAAGCGCGGTCGTTGTGTAGTAGACTGTTTGAGTCGGTCGGGTGCGGTGTTGCCAAATGTCTTTTCATCGGTAGGTAGTTAAGACCGCTGTGATATAGTAAATAAATTTGCCAAATTATTAGATTTTATTTGTTCCTTGAGCCTTCTTTACCTAAAGTATAATACTGCTCTCTGCTATTTAACTAATATAACCATAAAAATACACTTTTAAAATTTGTAGTAATTTTTTTAAAAATCTGGTGATTTTTTTTTTTAATCTGGTGATATTTTTTTAAATCTGGTGATTTTTCATATATCATTCATTTCTGGCAATTTGTATTTTTCCACCTGGCAACACTGCTTATAGCTCTATCTTTATAATGGAAAGACCACCAAGTAGAGGTTCGTCCATCTTTAGTGACGAAACCGTCGATGCGAATAATGACAGCCAATTTGGATGAGCTTGAGGATGATGAGCTCGAGGATGAGGAGTTCGACGATGAACTGGAGGAGGAGAGTGACATAAATGAGATCTTGTCGCTCCCCGACTCATCGACCGACTGGGCTGTGGTGGCGGCACCGTCACCATCGCCCGCCAATTGGCAAGGGCCGGCAGATTCGTCGAGTTGGTGGGTTGACAACTTAAACGAAGATGATGATGCTGCAGATTAGTTCTCTTTAGGATTCGTGCACTAGGCCTCCGCTGGGATAGCACGTTAAAAAAACCGCGCCATAAAGTTTACCTCAGTGGTGGTGTGGAAACAACTTCAAAAATTATGATAACATAATGCATATAATCAGTTAGTTGGTACTTTACGATAGATACAATATTTGAATATCGGGCGTGCAAATTAAGTTTCCTATGAAGGTTCAAACTTTCTCTTTATAGCTTATGGGTTTGACAAATTAATTTTACGTTAGTTCTTATTGTATAATGATACCAAATTATTATTTTTGTGATTTTTAAATAGGACCATATCTTCGTAATGTCTTAAAACCTTAATTTTCGCTAAAACGTTTAGTCGAAAAATTTTTTTTATTTGATTTTTCTAATTTCCAAAAAAAAACTCATTTTCTATTCGAATTAAAAAAAAGATTTCACATGTATATCTGTGTTGAAACTTTTTTATAGCTTCTGCATTGTACCTATTATTCTATTATTCATTGACAAAAACCTTCTGTGTTTAATTTTGTGATTCCGTATGGTTTATGTCAAAGAATATACAAAAAATCAGTGTTAGTGGGCGAAATACTATATATAAAAGGTGACATTTCAAATTAATTTCATTCTAAGCCGAGATGTCATCAAGTTCAGATGATGGCTATTCGAGCGATGAGGAGAGCATTCCACCAAATGTTTATCATTTAGCAGTCGAAAAATTCCATGGGTCGAGGCCGAGGTTCTGCATTTTACAATCCTATGTGAGATGGAGGCAAGAAGTTGTGTTGTGTATGCATTGCTACACCCCATTATGTACTAGCGTGACCACATGGTCACACTGGACGGCCTTTCTAAAAAGTTCTAAACGCACTTTTAAAATTATTTGGTCGATTTATTAGGTTGAGTAGTAACTGTATGACCTACGCCGCCATGCGGATTTAAATTTGTCGTTTATTTGTGTGCAACATAATATTAGATTAGTGGCATATTTTCACAGTTGAGAAGATGAGTGCATCCAAAACGTAAGTACATTTAATTTACGTATTTTTGTTATATTAGCGGGATATATACAGTGTGTCCACGGATGGACGACTGATACTTGTAAAAACTTCTATTTTCAGTTTTTTGGAAAAAAAACTTTCTTCACAATTTCTTTTGCTTGTTCTATAAATACAATTCACGTTGAGAAACTTTTATTTTGTTGTACAGGATGCGCAAAAAATACAAAAATGTAGATTTGCAAAATCAAAAAAAATTTAATCAAACTTTTTTTGAAACATCAGAATGAAAGAACTTAGAAGGAGGAATCGCAAAGGCAAATAAAGTTTTTTCATAGAAGTTATGGTTACTAAGATATTATTTGAAATTAAAAAATGAATTAACTTCGTATTATTTTGAGAAGTTCACTGCTACCTCATTTTGTGAACATAAATCAAGATTGTTGTTTTCACATAATGTCTAGCTGTCATTCCTACATTAATTGTCATCTATCAACTACATCTTCAGAAAGATGCTTACCCTAGAACAGCACATTTACTTGATCAAGTGTTATGGTATTGGAGAAGTGTCCTATAAATACGCAATTCAAATTTTCAACCGAAAATTTGCAGGAGTATAAGTTTTTGTTAATACCTTAAGAAGTTTGGTACGTAAATTCGACGTTTATGGTGCTGTTAAAGATGTGAAAACACAAAAAAGAATTTAGATATAAATGACGCTGCAACAATTTTGGTCTTAGAATCAGCTTATAATAATCCCTTCCTTTGAGAGCAAGAGCCAATGAGTTGGGTGGTACATCTAAAAGTCACGTACACAATATTCTGTCCACAAATAACTTTCACGCATTCAAACCAACCTTTATCCACAAACTTCAAGAAAGCGATGATACATACCGACTAGAATTTTCTTTACTAATGGGTGAACGTATACTGGCAAGCCGTCATTTCCACCATCATACATATTTAGTGACGAATCTACGTTCACAATAAATGGTTTAATTTCTAGTCAAAATTGTCGCTTTTGGGCGACCGAAAACCCCTACTTTAAACTTTGCACAAACAGTCAGAAATTTAAGAAAGTTAACGTATGGTGTGCGTTAACGTTCAATAAAGTAATTGGTCGATTTTTCCTGGAAAGAAGTCTAAACGCAAATTATTATTTGGAAATTCTGAATACCTTTTTCCTCAATTGGAGGAAAAGCGCATAGTACACTGCTTATAACAAATTGGCTTAATAAACATTTCCCCGAAAAATGGATGGGCCGCCATGGACCGATACCCTGGCCAGCGCCGTCTCCGGACCTCACCGCGATGAATTATTTCCTGTGGGGGGTATCCTAAACAAAAAGTCTATGCTACTGACATGCAAGATAATGTTGATATTTTAAAAAACAGAATCACTGACGCCATTGCTACAGTGACACCAGATATTATTCACAATGTTTATTACGAGTTTCGAAAAAGAATGGAGAAATGTGTTGACGTTGGAGGATTTCATGTTGAATAAAACGTTACTGTTTGTCATTTATCTTAATGTATTAACTTAAATAAATTTTAATTTTTTCTGGCAACAATTATTAAACATTCTGTTTTAGGCCTAATTTTAATATCAGATAATATCTTAGTAACCATAACTTCTATGCAAACACTTTATTTGGCTTTTCGATTTATGCTTCTATGCTCTTTCATTTTAACGCTTGAAGAAAGTTTCATTCAAAAATGTTTTATTTTGCAAATCTACATTTACATACATACATACAAAAGAAATTATTAAGGGTGACTCTTTTCGAAAAACTGAAAATGTTTTTGCATATATAGTTAGGTTCATCTGTGGACACCCTGTATATATAATATATTGAGGTGTATGTAGTTAATGTTATATTTTAGTCGATTTTCCCAAAAGTAATTTCATAACACTCGCGGACCGGCTTTAGACTTCTGTGACCATATGGTCACGTCACGTTAGTCTTTTAGACTCTTATTTTTTTTATTATGGAAAAAATCATACATCATCTATTACATATAATTACGTTTCGCGTTTATAGAAACGGATTTTTAAAAAATTTATTTTATTACTAAATACACTTTTTCAAATACGCGTGATGCGTTTACAAAGAGTAAAAGTCAAACTAACAACTAAAAAGTCTTATGTCGAAATATCTCCTGTTTCCAGGCGTCTTGTGCTTATATAGGCGGCGATAAGAAAGTTAATGGGCCTCCATTAGTGTTGATAGGGAAAGTGACCATCACATAATTATATATTACTATACAGCGTGTAACAGAAGTATGGAACGCTTTAAATATCTTTAATATCGTTTGTCCGATTTAGCTAAAATTCGGTATCGCGGAGCTGCTAGTGACATTTGCAATGTTGCCAAATTTACAATTTTTTTAGCAATTTAAAATAATTTTTTTTTTATTCAAAAAAATTATTCCGCAACAAATTCTAAATAACTTTTATATAAGTTACTTAATGTCCAAATCTAGCCATTTTTTTGATATTGGGGTTTAAATATCATAAGAACTTCTTATCCAAGAAAACTGATGGAGATATAAGTAGGGCTTGGAAATTTGTGACACAATTAAATTCTGACAGCGACATTGACAAACTTTTCAGAAGGTATTTGTGCTTCATAATTTATCAGTTTTAATAATTCTTAACACGTTCGCTGCCATCCACATTTTTCATTTTTTCCCAACAGACCATTTACATATTTTCATACATATATGTACAATAGAAGCAAATAGAAGGTAAGTTTCAAAATTATAGTATGCTACATAAAGTTATTAATATTTTTGCCCGTCAGAAGTAATTTTATGTTACTGCGCCCCTGGTCCGTCGATGAGTTTATAACCTTACTTTCTGTATGTTTACAGTGTATTTTCTTGAAGCGGAAACGTGTTAAATTTGATTATTTTTAGGAAACAACAACATTCACTGGTAAGTAGTTATATTGTTAGTATTTTCTTGTACCGGTGTTATATAAAAACTATATTTTTAGATATAAAAAATTCGTGGGTTAGGGAGTGACTAATAACACAAATTTATTCTTTGCGGCGTTTCGTAACTTAGTGGTTTCTTGACAAATACGCTAGAAGTACGTGTATACAAAGGGTTCTAGTATTCGTGTGTGAAAATGTACAAAATTTCCTGCAATACCTGTGGAAATGGTTTGCTAATGTGTGCACAGGAACACTAAATATCCAATGCTTAAAAAAGTAACAATAAAGTTACGAAACGCCGCAAAGAATAAATTTGTGTTATTTGCCACTACTTAACCCACGAATTTCTTATATCTTGAAATTATTGGGAGACTAAAAAAACTAAGAATGTCCAATGAATATATTTTTAGATGTCGAGAAATAACCAAAAACTACTGCCTCCTGACCAGCTACAAAAACTAGCCGATAACTTTGAAGATATGTCTGAAGATGACTATTATGAAAGTGATTATTCTGATATAGACCCAACATTCTCGCCGTCATCCGAATCATCAGATCCTGACTCAGATTTTGATGACGTAAGCATTCAGAAGGGTAAACTTTCCGTTACTTCATCGAATAAGCAACTTGGCGGTGCTATTCTTCCAAGTGTATCTAAAAGTATAAATATCCCTTCTGTTGATCAACTACCAGGACCCAGTAAGGCAATACATGACCTCAGTCGGTCACCGGATGCACAAATAAACATATATACCCAAAAACAGGACCGTAACGATAACAATATCCTACCAATTATTGAAACCTCAGATACAGATAGTGAAAGTGACAATAATATACCACAGAATGATCTTAATCCAATAACCAATTCTTGGGGTCTTATTGTAAATGAAAAGCGCCCTACAATAAAAACATTTACATGTAACTCAGGCGTAAAACCTGAAGTGGCTGGCTTATTCGCACTTTCGGAACCTGGAGATTTCTACGAAGCCATTGTTGATCACAGGATTACTGCAATGATGGTTGACCAGACGAACCTTTATGCTACCCAAATCCTAGGTTCAGAAACCGATGTTACTCCTGGGTCACGTCTTCATGAATGGCATCCCACAACGGTGGTGGAAATAAAACAATTTTTAGGTAAACGATTTTTCTTTTATGTTGTAACTGTAATAATGTCTAAATTTTCTTTTAGTGCTTATTGGATATATGGGTATAGTCCGACTACCATCTATAGCTGACTATTGGAGTAATGATCAGCTATTTAACCTTCAGTTTCCACGAAAATTAATGAGTCGCAATCGCTTAGAGATTCTTCTTAGAATGATTCACTTTGCCGATAACAGCGCGGATCATAATAATGATAAACTGTATAAAATCAATCCCATGGTTGAGATGCTAGTACAAAGTTTTAAATCTTTGTATATCCCTGAAGAATATGTCTGCGTCGATGAAATTTTATTACCATTTCGTGGCCGTCTTGGATTTAGACAGTTTATAAAAAAGAAACGACACAAATATGGTGTCAAATTATTTAAACTTTGCTCAGGATCTGGATACACCTACAACTTGTCTATCTATGCAGGCAAAAATGTTGATAACCGAAAAACAACATCATTTGATGTTGTGGTTTTACTAACCAACGATCTTCTACAAGAGGGTAGAACTGTTGTGACCGATAACTGGTACACAAGTATTCAACTGGCAAATAAAATGTTGGATGCCGAAACACATTTGATTGGAACGGTTAGAAAAAATCGAAAAGATATCTCCAAAGAAGTGGTAACAAAAAAATTGAAACAAGGCGAATTATACGCTGAACAAAACGAAAGAGGGATAACTGTTTTAAAATGGAAAGATACTAGGGATGTGCTTATGCTTTCGACAAAGCATGATGATAAAATAGTGGAAAAAGAAGGCAGAAGGGGTGTAAAAAGAAAGCCTGAAGTTGTATGCGACTACAATAAAGGAAAAGGGTCTGTAGACCTCTCCGATCAAATGGGTGCTTAGTTAAATCCGCTTAGAAAATCCCTTAAATGGTATAGGAAGGTGGCTTTTGAACTTCTGCTTACGACCTCTATGGTTAATGCATATTTATTATATAAAGAGGTTTGTGGTATAAACATTACAATTACCTAATTTAAAAAGTCTGTCGTGAAGCATTTGGCTTATTCTTCAGAACCAGACAATATTGAACAAAATAATCAAAGGACACGACGACGACAACACACTAGGCACGAAGGAAATATGCATAAGCGTAGAAAAATGTGTAAAAATTGCTACAAAAAAAAACAGCAACGAGCACGGAAGATTATATGCAACAAACCGAACAAAAAAGGTCGACACATATTGTATGGATTGTAATAATAAGCCTTCTCTTTGTCCAGAATGCTTTAATAGTATTCACGTTACAAATGAATAATTTGTGTACTTTCAGCTAATTAATATAATAAATAGTTTTGTAAAAATATGCTTTTTTGCATGGGACCACATGTCGCACCTCCGCTACAGAAGTGACACAACTCAAAAATTTTCAGTTTTCTACTTATGACAGTTTCGAGTCCAGCATAACTTCCTTTGGGGGTATAAAAAGTGCCACATCTTAGCTACCCTCAGTTTCCGCTAGATGGAGGTAGTGTCACTTTCAATAACGTCAATTGGCGCGAAATTTCTAACTAAGAAACGTCACAACGCAAATTCAAACAGTTGTCTTTTAGCCGTTGAACGATACGTAGGCTGTGAAGTGTCACATTTCAAGTTGTGTCGTTTCTAGTGCAGAAGAATATTTACTTTGTTTCGAATAGTGCCAGTTTATGCTTTATGGTAAGTTTGATAGAAATTAGCAGAGTAGTGATTTTATTTGTTATACTTGTACAGTTGGTGTTTAGCTGTTTACTAGGCTTTTACTTGCTATATATTGCTATATATTACAAACGGATACCAGTCAATTTTAGCGTGTCGGCTGGCTCTAAAAACTGTCTGTTCCGTCATGTTAAATATTACTTTTTAAAAACTATTTTTAGAGCTGCAACAATGTCTGGAAACCGTGGAAAAATGATGTTAGATATATTGGCAAAAAGAAATGGACAATTCGTAAATGATTTTAAATCGAATAAAATCAAAAGTACTTGCTTGGAAAGGCCTCGATCGAGGCTTCAATCGACATCTGCAGAAATAGTAGGCAATGTTGAAGAGAATGAGGACAATTTCAAATTAGCGAAAACCGGTAATAAACTAATAAATTACTATTGCCATCCCTTCTTAACTTAATTATAATCATTATTTTGTTCTTGCAGACAAGGTTCCACAATCCACATCTAAAGTTACCGACGCGACGGTATTCAGTTCTGTAGTTGACATTCAACAGTCCAAATTTGAAGTGACAAAGGCTACTACCAGTGTTGGCGATAAGACTGAACAACCTTTATTTAAAATAATTGGGAACTTTGCACCGGATTCAGTACCAAAGCAGGAACTCAATAAAATAGAAAGTAAGAAATGGTTCTTTTCAAATTTTATATACTATTTTTAATACAGTTTTTTTAAGTATATTTTTGAGAAAAAACTACTTATCTATTTTTTTTAGGCGAAAATCAGCATACTGCAGTAGAACTTAACACGTTTTCCAATAAATTACAGACTTCTGCAGATTCGGGGTCTTTAAGAAAATTAGGTTTAAAATATAAGATGCGAAAGGTGTCAAAAGAAACCTATGCAATATCTCCTATACATAGTAACGAGAGCGATTGTTATGATTCTGATAAAGATCCAGAATATCTAGACTTAAAAACGAAAAATAAAAACCAGCCCTCCTTATTATCTAATCAGTCAAATTCGTCGCCTAGTGAATCAGAAAATATAATTAACAGTAATATTATTGAAAACGAAGATACATCTACTGAAAAGAAGGGAAAAAAAAGAAAACTGAGGCAAAATGAATGGAGTGCTAAAAAAGCCAAAGAAAGACGAAATCGAGGATTAAGTTATGTATCAACATCGAAAAGCAAAAGAGAGTATCCAGAAAAGAAAATGCGTCCACCAGGTGGTGAGAAATGTAAAATACAGTGTTCAACAAAAATTAATGATGAAGAAAGGAACAAAATTTTTGAGAGCTACTGGGCCTTAGGTGACGTACACAAACAAAGAGTTTTTCTTGCTGGCTGTATGATAACTGTCCAAATACAGATATTCGACAACCCAGAATCGTGATTTAAACAGCGCATTTTATTTTGATATTAATGGCCGAATACGTGTGTGTAAAACTTTCTTTAAGTCAACATTTGATATTAACGACCGTCCGATTAGAACGGTTATTGCCAAAAAACAAGAATCTGGAGTAGTTGGACCAGATCTAAGAGGTAACAACCCACATCCAACCCTTCCCCCAGAAATAAAAGATGGAGTTCGTGAACATATTAAATCTATTCCGAAAATTGAGTCGCACTACTTAAGGGCTCAAACCACCCGAGAATATATCGATGGTGGTCGATCACTCTCAGATATTTGGCGGGACTATAAGTAAAATTGTTTGAAAGCTGAAAAACCATTTGCGAACCTTTGTATGTTTAGTCGGATATTTAATGACGAATTTAATATAGGGTTCTCTGTTCCAAAAAAGGACCAATGCGAGCTCTGTACTGCTTTTCAAAATACGGAAGGTGACGAAAAGGAAAAATTAGTGGCCAAATTTGATAGACATCAAAAGGAGAAGGAATTAGCGAGAGCACAGAAAGATGAAGATAAGAACCGGGTAGGAAAGGATTATTTTGTAGCAGTTTATGATTTGCAAGCCGTTCTTCCTTGCCCTCGAGGTGACGTATCGGTGTTTTATTACAAGTCAAAATTAAACTGCTACAACTTTACCATCACTGAATTAAAAACAAAACAGACAGAATGCTTCTTTTGGCATGAAGGGGAAGGTAAACGCGGAACAGAAGAAATCGCAAGTTGCATATTAAAATACATCCAAAAAACTGTGCAAAATACTGAGAATGATTTTGATTTAATATTTTACTCCGACAACTGTAGCGGGCAACAAAAGAATAAATTTATGGTTGCGCTGTATTACTATGCAATTTTAAAATATACTAAAATAAAGTCGATCACACACAAATATCTAATTACTGGACACACCCAAAATGAGGGTGACTGTGTACATTCAGTTATTGAAAAACAAATTAAAAGATCCTTAAAATCCGGACCCATTTATGTACCTGCTCAATATGCTTAACTTATAAAATGTGCTAAAAAAACTGGCGAACCATACCTCGTAAATGAGTTGTACTATCAGGATTTTTATAATATTAAGCAGTTATATAAACAGGTACAGATTAACTTAAATTCGTTTAAAATAACAGAAGTAAAGGTTTTAAAACTAGTGAAACATAATTTAGCAAATATCTTCATCAAGACCTCATACGATGCTGCCGAATTTACAAAAATTAATATTTTAGCAAGAGGTAGCTCAGGAGTAATTCAAACTTTGCCAGTTTTAAAGCTTGCTTATAAGAACAAAATTGATATAAAAGAAAATAAAAAAAAGATCTTGTCTTTGGTTAATTCACATCACATTAAACCGTTTTATGCAGACTTTTTTAATAATCTATGAAAAGATAATTGTGAGGTAGTTTTTATGTTATTATTATTATTTAAAGTGCCAATTTAGTCTTTTAGTTTTAGACATAAATCAACCTATTTTTGTACCTTTTTTCGTAGTACTAAGTTTTCTTTTTTTTTATTGCTTTGATATTTTCTATTAAACATTATTTTTCAAAACATTGTCTCTTTTCATCCATTTTACGGTTCCATCACTTTAAAGCAAACTGTTGGGGAAAATGTAAGATTGTAAAGTGACACAACTAAAAAACACTTTCTTTTGCAGTATTTTTTGGAAATGACACAACTGTTACAACAGGTATGAGACATATAATCTTGGTAAGATCATAACGCTAATTTCATTGTATTTTAAATAACGTCATAACTCAAAATATTGAATTTTTGAGTTATGACACTTCTGTAGCGGGGGTGCGATGTGACCTTAATTGATAAAATTGAACGCTGAAACGATTTAGATACTTCACGGGGCCGCGCTGGTCCCCTCAAGTAATTTAAACACGTTCAAATTTCACCAGCGGCCGGCTACAATGAAATAAATGTGCTGGTCCCATGGGACCAACGCTGCCCAATTTAATAACCACTTGCTGGTCCCATGGGACCTGCGCGGCAGTGAACGTGTTAAAATGGATTTACTAACGGAAACACTGCGAATAGAAATATTAATGATATTGGGTTACGGGGATCGAAGGCGAACACAGCAGGAGGTTGCTGAGATTTTTAATGATAAGTATCCCAACCGAAAGCCAATAGCACGGTCCACAGTAAGCAAAATTTTAAAGAAACATAACGAAACTGGCCATGTAAAAGACATTTCAAAATCTGGGCGTCCAAAAACTGCGACAAGCGGAGATAAAGCTCTAGATATTTTGCTTAGCATAGAGGAAAATCCACACCTCTCTACTCGAATTATTGGCCTCGATTACAACACATCGCACATGTCGGTAGATCGCGTATTAAAATGTGAGAAGTTCCACCCATACAAAATTCACCTGGTTCAAGAACTCTCTGAGGATGACTTTGACAGGCGTTTAGAATTCAGTGAGCAAATGATGGATTTGTGTAATGGTAATCCAAATTTTATTAATAAAATAATGTTTTCCGATGAGTCGACGTTCTGTCTTAATGGAAATGTTAACCGACCGTTATTGGTTCAAAGAAAATCCTCATTGGATTCGAGAACAGCACACCCAATTTCCACAAAAAATTAATGTTTGGACAGGTATTATAGGACAAAGGATAATTGGTCCATTGTTTATGGATTATAATTTAAATGGCGATAGATATTTGCAGCTCTTAAGAAATGAAATTGTTCCTGCTCTTGCGATCCTATTTCCAAATCCTCGTAAGCTAGTTTCATTAAAGTAAATTAAAACTGATTATCAATAAACAAAATTTTGGACAACGTTGCGGGATTAACACGTTCAGCGCCAAGCCCATTTTCAAAAAATTCACGAATTTAGAAAAAAAATTTTTTTTTGCTTAATTTATATTTTTAGCTTATTTATATATTCAAGAAACATTTTCTCGCCTTGTTTACATGTTTTCTTCAATTTTTTTTAATGTGTATCTTTTTTGATACATTGGCCCATGAAAAAGTTTTTGAAGATTTCTACTTTCAGGGGCGACGTGTTCATAAAGGAGACACATTCATTTTTTATTTATTATTGTGTTTTTTTTTTTTTCAGATTAACAGACGGGAAAAGAAGATTTGTGCTGGACAGCACGAGGAGTTTATATAACACAATATTATTGTTTTAACTAAACTCCTCGTCTTTTTGTTGCAGCTGGAATAACGTGTACAAGTGTACAGTTGTGTTCAAAACACTAAGTGAACTTATACAGAATCTCGGACTATAGTAGTGATGATTCTATTCAAGATCCGAACTTTTCTCCCAATAGTAATTACGAAGAAGACTTATCAAGCGCTTTTCTCCCAATAGTAATTACGAAGAAGACTTATCAAGCGCTTTTCTCCGAATAGTAATTACGAAGAAGACTTATCAAGCGCAAGTGATAGCGATGTAGAAATTGTCAGGCGCCCCATCCAAGCTAGGCAAACAGCTTATAAAGTTGGGATTCCGCAACTTGTACTTCCTGGTTCTAACGTTCCAAGTACTTCAGGTAGTGTTAGTAATGATGCCGAATCTCAGTGTTTATAACAAAATCTAGGCAATATTGAATGGGAAATGCCTACTCATGAAGATCCACCCCACATTGAATATACAGCAGAACCTTTTACTGGAATGAAAGATATCTATACTGGAATCTTGGCGCAAGCAAATCCTATTGATTTTTTTGATTTGTTTCTAACACATGATATTATAGTTCTAATGGTGGAGCAAACAAATTTATTTGCCACCCAATATTTACTGACAGAAGACACTTCGTCCCAGTCAAGGTCCCACTTATGGACTCCAATAACTACAAATGAAATGACTAAATTTTTAGCTCTCATTGGATGGATGGGATTAGTCAAACTACCAGCAATAAGGGATTATTGGAGGGTTCATAAACTTTACGGTATACCATTAGCTCGAACTGTTATGCATAGAAATCGTTTTGAATTAAATTTTGAAGTTTCTACATTTTTCCGATAATTTAACTGCTGATACCAATGACAGACTATATAAAATCAAAGAAGTGCTTGAAAAATTCATTAAAAATTATCAGAAAACATATACACCCGGTGAGAAAATTTGTGTGGACGAATCGCTAATACCTTGGCGGGGAAGACTAATATTCCGCCAATATATACCTAACAAAGCAGCGAAGTATGGCATAAAAGTGTAAAAGCTTTGCACTGAAAAAGGCTACACTTGGAATCTTCAAGTTTATTTTGGCAAATCAAAAGACCCCCAAACCGAGGTTCCTGAAAAAAACCGTCATGTCACTGACAGATGGTCTTTTAGACAAGGGCAGAACCGTGTATACGGATAATTATTATACAAGCATCCCGCTTGCATATCGTCTGAGACGAAGAAAGACTCATCTGGTAGGTACTTTGAGAGCTAACCGGAAATACTTGCCAAAAAATGTTATTGGAGCTAAATTAAAAAGAGGCGAGATGTCAGCCATGCAAACAAAAGATGGAATTGTTGTCCTAAAATGGCGCGATAAGCGGGATGTGAGAATGCTGTCAACCAAAACATCAGCTCTAAAAGTTACCACATCCAAAGGCAAAAAGAACACTCCCATAATAAAGCCCGAATGTATTACAGAATACAACACCGGCAAGTCATCCATCGACCTTAGCGACCAGATGGCAACGTATGGATCTGCTTTACGTCGTTGTACTAAATGGTATCGCAAACTTGCATTTGAAATTATATGGGGAACAAGTTTGGTAAATGCCCATTTTTTGTACAATGAAATCACCACTAACAAGAAAATGACCATCACAAAATTTAGAGAACACGTAATTACTGGAATGCTTGACCGAGCTCAAGAGCCTGACGTTGACATGCCTTCTAAATCAAGAAATGCACAGGTCAAACATTACCTAATAAAAAATTAAGTTGATGGAAAAAAAGTTCGTGGACGCTGCAGTAACTGTTATAAAAAATATGGTAGAAAAGGAAAGGAAATTCACGGAAAAATAGTCAGAGCATCCCAAGTAAATACCAAATGTTCAGTATGCCACAATATTATTTGTCAACGCTGCTTCAATTCTACACATTAAAAGTTTTTTAGGACAAAGCATCTTCGTTTCTCTTTTTCAAATATATTTACGTAAATGCGTACTTTTTCATCTTAAATATTTATTTTTATTTTTTCAAATAAATTTTGTTAATAAATATACTGTCTAGTTTTATTTCATTATATCTCATGTTGAATTCATTCGAGCCCCAACCCAATTATACCAGGAAATTGGTGTGGGCCAAGACAAACTTATTGAAAGCGGGCGCTTAAAGGATACACCGCATCTAGAACGAAATGATGCCTGTGTATCTTTTTTCGATACACAATGTTTTGACAAAGTGTATCCAAAAAAATACACATGGCGCTGAACGTGTTAAATAATGAAGTATGGCTGCAACAAGACGGTGCACCACCACATTACGCCAGACAAGTACGGGAGTATCTAAATGAAGTATTTTTTGAAAGATGGATAGGGAGACGGGGTACAATTGAGTGGCCAGCTCGGTCACCAGATCTGACTCCACTCGATTATTTCTTGTGGGGACATTTAAAAAATGTGGTCTACAAGACAAAGCCACATGATATAGAAGACCTAAAACAAAGAATTGAAGTTGAGTGCCGACGAATCGAAGAAACAGATGTTCTTTCTAATGTTTTAAATACTTTTCCGCAATATTTAGCATATTGTCAAGAAGTAAATGGAAGGCACTTTAAACATCTAATTTAATTTCTTTATTCTGTAATAAGTAAGTTTAAACAATAATTACCTTACAATAATGTTTCAATAAATTCTCAATTTTCGAGCTCGAATACTAAAAAAAATGGCTAGATTTAGACATTAACACGTTCAGTGCCGCTGCCGACTACGTGTCGGCACACGGCTCCCGCCCAGAAGCCTGGCGCCGCACACTGGTTCGCTTCCATATAAAGTTTTGGCCAAAACGCAATATACCGATAACATTTATTTTGCAAAATATGATACAAATATTTTAAAATATATATTTTAAAAACATAAAAGTTCTGTTTAAAAAATATACTTCGTACTTTCGCACTTTTAGAGCTTTTACTACATACAAACATTTAAGAAAGCTTATAATTTTTTGTTTATCAAAAACGAATAAACTACACGTTTAAACGTTTTCGAAATAATTTCAAAAGATGCATATTATACTTAGGCCATACTGCACGTATACTTCTTTAGATTTGTATCAGTATTTAACGAATAAAATTTAAAACAAATAATTTACAAATTTAAAAATTTCAAAATATATCGTATTTTTGCAAGATACTTTTATCTATACAGCTAAATTAATGTCATCCAAGCTGACCCAAGTTATTGTTTATAGCTTAAAGTAAGCCTCCCTATGTTCTTCTTTAGAATCTTGCAAAATTAGCTGCTACTATTTGCAATTCAGCTAGTAGGTAATATATAAGTTGGCTTTGGAAACATAATTTGTTTACTTTTGACGTGTCGCGTCAGGATTTGTTAAATATAAATGTTTTAAAAGTGTTTTGGTATTAGTTCTGTTAGTACTCTTAAATTATCTTTTAAAATGCAAGTTAAACGAAGAATATTGTGCGACATTTTAGTAGAAAATAAAGGAAATGAGACACTTGTTTTTAATTACGTACAAGAAAAATATAATTTTTCCGGTAAGAGTGAAAAACTTGCGTTTGACGGATAAGGCGCTACTTTCTACCGCAATTTCGCGAAAAATGGAAATCGTCGAGTCGTAGTAAAAGTTTTTTTTTACAAAAAATATGCTTCCTGGCTCGAGGGCTCATTTACGCTGTTTAACGGACAAGGAGGGAGGCCAAATAAGACTCTAGAAAACTGCTCCAATCGCTCAAAACGAAGAAAAGTGTCGTCTTTAAGTAAACTTACCAATCTATCTGTCAGCGAATTACACCATCTTTTAGTATCAGTATTAAAGTCAGCAGGTAAAAAAAAAGAAGCTGAATTAATTAATGACATTTTGGAAAATGGTGCACAAAGATATAAAAAAATAACATATGATGACATTCCGGATTTGTTTACAAAAGAAGAAGCCCTGGCGCTAATAACCGATACAAAACTTACAAAATATCAATACGAACATTTGCGAAATCAGTGTAAGCTTAAAAACTACCACATGTTTCCTCGATATGCTTCTATTTTAGCAGCGAAAAAGGAATGCTATCCGAGCAAAACTGTTATATCTGAGAGTGGAGTAGATGTAGAACTACAGTCTCTGTTGGACCAAACTGTTAGACGACTTGTATTAGTTCCAGATATAAAAGGTAATATAGTGACAGCACCAGAGGTGTTAAGGTTAGTACTGAAATCGAAATGGGGATGCGATGGTTCATCTGGACAAAGTATTTACAAACAAAATTTCTTAAATCCAAATTTAACCGACGAGTCTGTTTTTATGTCATCCCTCGTTCCAATTCAATTAACTGACATTTTGGATTCCACAAATACTTTTTGGAAGAATGAGCGACCATCATCCACGAATTACTGCCGACCTATTTCGTTCCATTTTGCTAAAGAAACAAAATCATACGTTACTGATTTTGTTAAGTCCATAAATGACCAAATATCTGAATTGGTAGATACTAAAATTGAATTTCCTGGTAAAACGGTATACGTAAAGCATAATCTGTTTTTAACAATGATTGATGGAAAGGTGTGCCAGATTCTAACAGGTACATCATCTTCAGCCTGCTGTAATATATGTGGAGCGAAACCTTCCGAGATGAATAATATGGAAATTATTAAGGGCCGACAAGTAAATTAAGAAGCATATAAATACGGTTTGCCACCTCTTCATGCGTTAATACGATTTATGGAATGTGTGCTTCATGTTTCTTACCGTTTGGGATTTATGAAATGGGCGGCCAAATCATCGAACGAAAAAGAACTTCTAAAATCGACAAAATTTAAAATTCAATCTCAACTGAAGGAAAAACTTGGAATACTTGTTGATATGCCAAAACAAGGTAGTGGCACATCAAATGATGGCAATACGGCTAGAAGATTTTTTAAAAATTTTGAAATGGTATCGGAAATATCTGGGTTTAACCTAGAATTACTTAGATGTTTTGCAGTTATTTTGCAAGTTATTAATACCCGATCCGCTATTAATGAGACAAATTTTGAAAAGTACACTTACGAAACTGCCAACATTTTCATTCAGAATTATCAATGGTATTATATGCCATCATCATTACATACAGTTTTAATACACGGGGGCCAAATTATAAAGTCCATCAGCCTTCCAATAGGCCAGTTAAGTGAGGAAGCAGCAGAGTCCAGAAATAAGGACTTTAAAAGATTTAGGCAGTCTCATTCTCGAAAGTTTTCGCGCGTTTCAACAAACGAGGATGTTATACATGCATTACTCATTTCTTCTGATCCGTTAATATCAAGCTTAAGGCATAAATGGCAGAACAAAAATAGTGAAACAGAATTGTACAGTGATTCTATAAACCTTTTAAATTAATTTTAAAATCGACCAATATTTCTGTTAGTCTGCAGTTCAAATTTCTATCTACTTATTAGCTTAAGAATTATGGATTTATATAACAAATACACAGTCAAATTTATTATATATTATTTTTCTTTTTGCCAGACCTGTCCCCAGATGCGCGTCGCTATTATTTATAGGTCATCATATAAATATTAGTAACATTTATATGATTACATGAAACATTTTAGTCTCTAAACTGCTGCCACATTTAAATATATTGGCAACACTGCAATGATAGTTGACCTAAAATGTTGTATATTTTTTTATTTTTAAATGGATTTAAGTAATATGGGTAAACCTATTTTACTTTTGTTTTTTTTTTAATAGAAACATTTACAATAAACTTTTGTTTCTAATAAGACATTTTTTCGGGCACCCCTGTATACTACCAATAATTGTAACATACCAAAATATTAATGGATGCCCTAAAATTACTAAAAAATATAAACTGATACATTACTTTTGACTAATATTATATAAAATAAAGGTTTTGGCCACATACGTTCATAAGAGCGAACCAGTGTGCGCCGACTCCTGGTCGGCATATGCTACATAATCCTCAACGGCGTAATTCTACATCGGGCCGCCAGTCTTGCTGTTAATATTGTAGTGGCGTATTAGTTGAACCTTATATTTTTAAAAAATATTCGCGGTCCGAGTTTATTAATGTTCTTGCTCTGGTTTTAAAGTATGGTGGGGGAAGCCATTTAACAGCATTATGTTACATCGGGCAGTCAGGCCGCCAGTCTCGCTGATGGTATTGTAGTGGCGTGTTGGTGTTTTTTTTTAATAATACGTGCGGCCCGAGTTTGTTGTTTTTTGTTCTGATTTTCAACTATGGCGGAGGAAGCTATTCCAGGCCCCTCTAGAGCAAAGATACCTCGCTTGACAAACAAAGAGAAGACAACAAAATTAACAGACGATGAACTGAGAAGAATGTTGGAAGAAAGTAGTGACGAAGAGTTAGAAATAGACAATGACAGTGACTACGGGTGGGATGATAGTGACTCTGGAATGAGTGAACATTTTAGTGATGTTGACTTTAACGAAAGCTTACGCACCAGGGGTGAAGTAAGTGAATGTGAGGACGAAATTATACCGCCGGTGGTGCCAAATACAAATACGATAAGATGGGTTCCACATTCAGACATGAAAACTATTCCTTTTACGAAAAATTCTGAGTTGCTTACAAGGGTGCCGGAAGGGCAAAACCCCATTGACTATTTTAATTTGTTGGTTACTAATGAGTTATTAGAACTAATTACAAATTAAACAAATTTATATGCGAATACTCTGAAATTTAATAACGTCTTGCCTAAATCACGGTCAATTTCATGGAAGGACGTTACCAAAGAAGAATTACGTGTATTCTTGGGCCTTGGGCTTCACATGGGTCATATTCGCCTGCCAAGAATCAAGGACTATTGGTTAACGAATCGACTATTCAATATACCAATATTTCACAATTATATGGGAAGAAATATATTTATGTTAGTGATGAGATGTTTGCATTTTTGCAGAAACCCACAACCAGGGGAGAACATTCCCAATGACAGGTTGTACAAAATAGGATGTTGGCTCACCCGACATCGCCCGGTGAAATACCATCGCATCGGCTTAGGTGGCGTGAAGTTGCTCTTTGAGCTAACGTTTCGTCACTGTGCCGATGTCTCCGGTTTCCAGGGTGAGAAATATACAAAAAATGCTGTGATGATGGTTCCAAGATCAATAAATTCCGGAGTTAAAAACGCCCCCCGATCGGATCTCCGGGTGGGGGCGGGTCCTGGCGCCTTATCAAGCGAGATTATCCAATCATCTACCATGTCCAGTAGCCATGCGGGTCCTTCGAACAATATTCTAAATGGAAATGGTGTGAAAACTGGAGTTGTTAAAAGACCCGAGATTAGCAACTTCCAAATTGACTTCTGCAATATAAGAGGACTGAACTCCAACATCAATGCAGTCCATCAACATCTACAATCTACCAAACCTCATGTACTTGCACTAACCGAAACCAAAGTCAGATCATCGATTAGTACGGTCAGCTATTTATATCCTGGGTACGACTTTCATCACCGATTTAGGCGGAATTCTGGCCTTTGTCTCTTTGTCCGGAGTGATATTTCTTGTCAACGAGAGGAGACACTCGAGCCTAACGACTTTGATGTAATGTGGTTTAAAATATCAACGCAGAGAATTACTAAATTCATCTGCTGCCTTTACCGGCCGCCAAGCGATACCCATTATAGAGACTTGTTCTCCTCTCTTGCTAATACTATCGACTTTTTGCAAACCCACCATCCCAATTCCGAAGTTGTCATCCTTGGCGACTTCAACATTCATAATGTCAACTGGCTCAAATACTCAAACATGACTGACGAACAAGGTCGTGAAGCCGAATCCTTTGCCATCAGCTCTGGCCTCACCCAGCTGGTGGGTGAACCAACTCGGATTCCAGACCGAGATGGTGATTTTGCTAGTTTGTTGGATCTTTTCTTAACTTCAAACCCCGACTTGTACACTGTCACCGTGAAGCCGCCGTTAGGAACGTCTGACCACAACCTTATTTCGGCACTGAACAAACTACCAATTAGTGCTGAAGAGCCTCCTAAACCACGCAAGATATGGCATTATACATCAGCTAAGTGGGAGGACCTAAGGGACCATTTTCGAACCTTTCCTTGGCGGGACGCTTGTTTTACCTCTGATGATCCATCCATCTGTGCAACAGAAATATCGGAGGTTATCCTTACTGGTATGGAAGCCTTCATCCCTTTCTCAAAAAAGTGCCCTTCTAACGGCAAGCCTTGGTTTACCAAAAATTGCGAACGAGCTGTTAAATCAAAAAATTATTTCTACCGACAATGGCGTAAAAATCCTACCGCCGAAAATCGTACCATCTTTGTTAACGCTCGAAACCAATGCAAGCAAACGATAAACCAAAGCAAAGAAGCACACAACCAGAGGATCAAAGACAAACTTCTTGAATGTCCTAGCGGCTCAAGATCATTTTGGTCAGTAGCTAAGGCCGTCAGTCAGAACTTTACCAAGTCAACCATTCCACCTCTAACACGTTCTGATGGCACCATTGCGACCAAAGCACAGGAAAAAGCAAACTAACTGGCGGAACTATTCTCTTCACATTCAACGGTAAATTTTCAGGGAAGTACTCCACCGAACATTACCCCTGTAGAATCGAGAATGCCCGAGATTGTCTTTCGCCACCGCCATGTTAAGCGAATCTTGAGGAGTCTCGACACTAAAAAGGCTTCTGGTCCTGACGATATTCCAGTCATTGTAATTAAGAAATGCGCTGACGAACTGACACCGGTATTTTGTAGGCTTTTTAACTTATCGTACAAAAAAGGAATATTTCCTTCTTGCTGGAAAACTGCGAGAGTCCAGCCCATACCCAAAAAAGGCAAGAAGACCTTGCCAAACAACTATCGTCCAGTCGCATTGCTCTCGGTTATATCAAAAGTTATGGAGAAGGCTATCAACGAAAAATTACTAAAATACCTGGAAGGCTTCAACATTATTAGTGACCGCCAGTATGGATTCCGTAAGTCTAGATCAACAGGAGACCTTCTCGCTTATGTTACTCATGTTTGGAACAACGCAATAGAACACCATGGGGAGTCCCGGGCGGTAGCACTGGATATTTCCAAGGCTTTTGACCGAGTATGGCATGAGGGGCTCCTAACTAAAGTGAGAGCATACGGAATGCCGGTGTAGTAATATAATTAGTGATAAACAATTAGTTTTAAGTAGGTTAAGAGTTTGCTAGAATATTAAACCATGTCATGTAAACATACAATATTTATACTGTCAGCAGATAATTATATGGACATGTAAATTTATGCAATTAGAAAATAGATTGATTTTATTCACAAAAGTAAAATGTTCTTTGATTTGGGCTCTGCCCGAGCTTAAGTTATCACATGGCGATCCTGCCGAAAAACTTGGCATGAAGAACAATAAAAAATAAATAAAATGGGCAAAAACCAAAGCAAGGAAGAAATAATTATTGCACAAGCTGGAAACAGTGGAGGCCAGACGACTTCAACAAAATTTGGTTCAATTCAAGACATTTTAAGTATTATATTGGTTATATTGGGAATTGTCGTCGTCCTATGGATTGTAAATATTCGTTGTAAAAAAAATTTGGAAAGGAAAATTAGAAGAGAAATAGCAAAAGTACGGAAAAAGTTTAACAGGCAAATATGGATTATTATGTTGAAATTATGGTATATTAATGGAAAGTAGTATATAATGGTAATGGTATGGGAAATGGTTATTATAATGACGAAAGTTATGGAATGGAATGTCGAAAGAAACAGAGAATTTTAGATACCTATTGGAGGAACTAAGAGTGTTTCATAGGAATTTGGGAAAAGATAATAAAGAACGAAGAAATAATAGTAAGATATTAAATAATAGGTTAAGGAAATTAGATAAGTTTAGGAAAAATTTTAATGGTATTAAGGAAATATTTAATAGTGGATTTCATGATTCAAGTTTAATAGAGAAAGTAAAATTATATGTCATCGAGATGGATAAGTATATTGGAAGTATAAGTAAGATTCTGAACGACAGATTAACGGGAACACAACAGGAGCTGGCACAACCTGATGTAGATTTTGATTCCGATTCATCAGATTCTGAGATAGAAATCAAAATGTCTGAAAAATTTGACTTGAAAACTGCAGCAGGTTTGGTACCTATCATGGACGGCTCGGAAGCGGTTACAAAACAAATTATTCATGCTATCGAGTGGTACGATTCTCTATTAAACGATGATGGCAAGAAACTACTAACCACTTATGTTTTAAGGACTAGACTTTCTGAAAATGCTAAAATTCGACTTAAACAAACATATGTGAATAATGCTACTTTAATTGCTGATCTTAAGACTTATTTTATTGCGAAAAAATCCGTTTCCGCGTTATCTTTACAACTTAATGGTGCAAAACAAAATTCTAGGTCTTTTGAACAGTTTGGTAGCACTATCGAGGACTTATTAGTTAATTTAACACTAACGCAGGCCGACGGAAACGATCAACACGTAAATATTTTAAGACCAGTTAACGAGAAAATTGCCGTAAATTCATTTGCTAATGGATTAAATAACGCTGATTTAAGAACAATCATTAAAGCAAGGAACTATATAAATTTAAATGACGCGATTAGGGGAGCAAAGGACGAGGAGTTGTCGTTGGGAAACGCGAAACAATTTTTCCGCATGCAACCAAATATAAATACAACTCGCAGAGGCTCATATAGTAGGGGCAATTTTAGAAGTAGTACTTCATCGATAGGCACATACGCTAACGCGCATAGGGGCAATCATTATAATCGAGGTCACTTTACTAGTAATACTTCATTTAATCGAACAAATCAAGGAAATTATAATGTAAATAACAACCGCCGAGGCAGTCGTAATGGTCATCGCGGATATTTCATGGGAAATTCAGGTTCTAGGAATTTTGATTCAGATAGAAATGAGGCCCAATCAGAACAAAATAAAACGTTTTTTCGAGACTAAAGTAAATGTTTTAAAATTACTTCAATTAAATGGGTTAAATTTTATAACAGTTAAATATGAGGGAACTAGTATTAATCTTTTAGTAGACACAGGGGCATCAGTAAGCGGAATTTTTTAAAAAACATATAAATAAATTTCAAAAAATTGATTATTCGGAAACAACTAAAATAGATGGTATTTCAGGGTCAGTAGTGTCGCAAGGCTCAGCAAATGTATGTTTACAAATAAATACTGTACGATTGTATCATAAATTTTTGATGATTAATAGTTTCGACGATAATTACCACGGAGTAATTGGGTCGGACTTCTTTCATAAACATTTTGCGACAATAGATTTTGAAAAATCTAATTTTACATTTTACTATCACAATGAAAAAATTATAGTGCCTATGCAGGCGAAAAGTGAGTTGTTTACTTTAATCCCTAAAAGGAGCGAAATAATTAAGTATTTTAAAGTAGAAACTAATAATGATTGTGTTGTTCTTGCAAATGAAATATGTGAAGGTGTTTTCACTGCGGCAGCGATAGTGAGGCCTAAATCACAAATGATTCCAGTAAAAATTTTAAATGTAAAGGATCACGATATTACTATAAAAAATTTTAAGCCTAAAGTCGATTTATTTGACAACTATGAGTTTTGTAATTTTGGCCCTAGTAACAATTGTTCAGTAAACAGAATCGATAAATTATTTAAATTACTAAATTTTGAACATTTAAACACTCAGGAAAAATATTCTATACAGAAGGTGTGTGCTAAATATTCCGATGTTTTTCTCTTAAATAATGACCCTTTAACCACAACAAATATCTATAAACAAAAAATTAATTTAAAACCAGGCGCATCTCCAATTTACGTAAAGCAATATAGGCTTCCACATTCGCAAAAAGAGGAGATAAATAAACAGGTAGACAAAATGTTAAATGACGGAATAATCGAAGAAGCTAGGTCAGAATGGTCTTCGCCACTTTTAATAGTCCCAAAAAGAGCTGATAACAATGGGAACAAGCATTTTAGAGTTGTAACGGATTACAGATTTATCAATACTAGGGTACAGGATGACAAATTTCCTTTGCCATGCATAGCAGAAATTTTAGACTCTCTATCAGGGGCAATGTACTTTTCACATTTGGACTTATCGCAAAGCTATTATCAAGTAGAACTAGATAGAGCTAGTAGACCAATTACGGCATTTACTGTAGGTAGTAGAGGTCAATTTCAAATGACTCGACTACCTATGGGCCTAAAGATAAGCCCTAATGCATTTTCGAGAGCTATGACAATTGCAATGTCAGGTCTCAACTATGAACGTTGTTTCGTTTATTTAGACGACCTTATTGTCTTTGGAAATAATTTAATTAATCACAATAAAAATTTAGTAACAGTTTTACAGCGGCTTAGGGATGTCAACTTGAAGCTAAATCCTAACAAGTGTGAGTTTTTAAAAAAGGAACTTTTATATTTGGGACATGTGGTTTCCGCAGAGGGTGTTTTACCTGATCCAGGAAAAATTAAAACCGTTCAAGAATATCCTGTACCTATAAACGGTGATGAGGTAAAAAGGTTTGTGGCATTTGCCAATTATTACAGAAAATATATAAAGAATTTTGCAGAAATTGCTGCACCTTTAAATTATTTATCAAGAAAAAATATAAAATTTTGTTGGACATCAGATTGTCAGCAAGCCTTTGAGACCTTAAAAGCCGCACTGGTTAGCCCTCCTGTCCTACAGTATCCTAATTTCTCTCTGGATAATACTTTTATTTTAAAAACAGACGCTTCAGGGCATAGTGTGGGTGCTGTACTTTTAAATAGCGACGACAGGCCTATCGCTTACGCTAGTAGAGCGTTAAATGGGGCAGAAAAGCGGTACGCAACTATTGAAAAAGAGTTGTTAGCTATAGTTTTTGGCATAAAACACTTTTCTTGTTATTTACACGGAAGAAAATTTATTATCTATACTGACCATCGTCCTCTTATTTATTTGTTTGGTATGGCAAATCCCTCGAGTAGACTAACAAAATTTAGATTACTTATAGAGGAATATGACTTTGACATAAGATACATAAAGGGTAAAGATAACGTGACGGCGGATGCGCTCTCACGAATACCCGTTTCCTCGGACGAGTTAAAAAATATGTCTAATACGGTTTCGCAAACAATATTCGCGATAACTAGGCAACAAAGTAAGGAAAAGGAAGAAGAAGTAGAGAATAGTAAAAGTTCTAATAATTTACAGAATAACAGGCTTGATCACCCTGGAGTTGTTGAATTGTTAAAACGTCCTATAACTCTTGCGAACTTTGTCCGGTTTTACCGATAAAATTTTCAAAACATTATTAACGAACGAAATTATGATTTTCACATAGGAGAATTAATTTATGTTAAAAAAAAAAATACAATATTTCTAAAGCAGGATCCTCGATCGGCGTTCGTACTAGGTACATCGTTGAGAGACCTGAATTCAATATGTATGAAATATAATATTCCGGATCTAATAATTCTAAAAAATAAGGAAAACGCGCGATTAATAAAATATGTTATGAGTAATGTACAAGATTTTAAAAATAAACATTTTAAAGTAACTATTATTAAAGATGTAAACAAGATAACCGATTTAGAAAGCCAAAGGGTAGTATTGAATGACTTTCATATTTTACCAACAGGTGGGCATGCCGGGGTAAACCGAATGTACAATAACATTAGGAAATATTATTATTGGACAAATCTACATAGGGATGTTGAAGATTTTATCAGGCGATGTGATGACTGTCAACGGTATAAACATTCTAGGCCTAATTTACAGCCAATGTCAATCACAACGACTGCATCTTCAGCGTTCCAAAATATATATTTAGATCTAGTTGGTCCTATAAAAGTAGATAATGAAAATAATAAATATATTTTAACGTTACAATGTGAACTTTCTAAGTTTATAGAGTGCTATCCTTTGCCAAATAAGGAATCAACAACAGTAGCCAGAGGCTTTGTAAATAACTTTAATTTGAGATATGGTATTCCAAAGTGTATAATTTCGGATAAAGGTTCTGAATTTTTATGTTCCACATTAAAGGATACTTGCAAAATTTTAAATATTAAACAAATGTCTTCAACAGCATATCATCACGAAACACTGGGTGCTCTCGAAAATTCGCATAAGCATTTAAATGCGTATTTACGTATACAAACAGCCAAAAATCAAGAAACTTGGAGTTCTTGGTTACCCTTTTGGTGTTTTTCGTATAACACTAGTGTTCATACGGAGACACGATATACTCCTTATGAGTTAGTATTTGGGAAAACTTGTAGTTTACCCTCGAACGTTCTCAATAACATCGATCCGCTATACAATTTTGATGATTACCCATGTGAATTAAAATATCGCTTGCAAAGCGCTTGGTTCGATGCAAGAGATAATTTGTTAAATTCAAAAGAAAAAAGGAAACAACACTTTGATAAAAGAACAAAATTAGTTAATTACAAGGCTGGTGAAAGAATTTTATTAAGAAACGATTCCGGTAGCAAAAGAGATGCTATTTACAACGGCCCTTATCTGGTGGTTGAAGATAAGTCGCCGAATGTGGTAATAAAATTAGACAATAGATTATTAGAAGTACATAAAAATAGAACTAAACTGTATTTTGATACGTAGATTTATCATTTTTTTTTAATTGTTTTTTTTTTTCGTTCGGAGAAGGTGTAGTAATATAATTAGTGATAAACAATTAGTTTTAAGTAGGTTAAGAGTTTGCTAGATTATTAAACCATGTCATATAAACATACAATATTTATACTGTCAGCAGATAATTATATGGACATGTAAATTTATGCAATTAGAAAATAGATTGATTTTATTCACAAAAGTAAAAGGTTCTTTGATTTGGGCTCTGCCCAAGCTTAAGTTATCACACCGGTTCAATTTTGTTCATGGCTGTCGAGCTTTCTTAAAGACCGTTCTCTGCGAGTGGCGAGGGACGGATTTCTTTCAGACACATTTAACATCAACGCCGGAGTCCCTCAAGGTTCTATATTGTCGCCCACCCTTTTCTTACTATACATTAACGATCTTTTGGAAAAAACTAAAAATCCTATATATAGCTTCGCTGATGACAGCACACTTGTTTCAACTTTTACTTTGGATGCTCGGACATCGGCTGCTAATGCACATCTCTATAGGCAGCAAGAGGTCTCACATCTCAACAAAGACCTGGAAGAAATTTTGTCTTGGGGTGACAGTAACCAAGTAGAATTTAACGCTAAAAAGACCCAGGCGGCAGTTTTTTCTAAAAAAGTTAATGTTGAAGAACCGGATATAGTTATGGCGGGACACTCAATTCCCTTGGCTTCATCAATTCATTTATTGGGCGTTAATCTGGATAGTCATATGTCTTGGCATGGCCACATTGCGGCCATTGCTAAGGCAGCCTCGCAAAAGCTTGGAGTACTTTTCCGAACAAAGAACCTCTATACACCCCAACAACTTTTGATGCTCTATAAAGCCCAAATTCGACCATCACTGGAGTACTGTTCGCATATTTGGGGCTCTGCTCCTAAACATACCCTGAGATTGCTAGATTCCATTCAAAGAAGAGCCATTCGCTTGATCGGTGACCATAGTCTGACAAACAACCTGGAAAGCCTTGAACATCGAAGGGAGGTTGGCGACTTGAGTCTATATTACAAATATTTTCATGGCAAGTGTTCAACTGAGGTTGCCCGCTTAATACCACCCAGAGCGGTGCATGGTAGAAATACACGACGAGCCACTGCAGCCCACCAGTACGTGGTTCAGCTTAGTCACCCTCGAACGACACTGTTTCAAAATTCTTTCATCTGGAGAACGTCATCACTCTGGAACGACCTCCCTGAGATCGTATTCCCCAACGAGTATAGTCTCCAAAGATTCAAGACCAACGTGAATCGTTTCCTGCGCACACGCACCGCTCCTAGAGCGCCATAAAGGATTTATCCTGTAGTGCTGTGCCTTATCATAAAAAAAAAAAAAAAAAAGACCGATACTCGATTTTTTTTAATGCAAGAATGAGGGAGATATATTACCCTACGAAGGAGCTGAGTATTGACGAATCCATGCTTGTATGGCGAGGCAGGCTAATTTTCCGCCAATATTTAAAAAACAAACGACACAAATATGGAATCAAATTGTACTTACTCACGGAAGCAAAAGGGACCATACTAAAAGCGATTGTTTATACGGGTGCTATAGATGAAATGGGAGGAAGAGGTCATGCCAATGTGGTGTTAAACCTTATGGACGGAAAACTAAATGTGGGACATTCAATTTATATGGATAATTATTATAATTCATATGACTTGGCGCAAAAACTACTAAAACAGAACACATATGTTACTGGTACACTCAGAAGAAATAGAAAAGACAATCCAACGGAAGTTACGAGGGCTTAACTAAAAGTTGGAGAGACCATTTGCAGATATTCAAATGAAGTGTTGGTAGGAAAATGGCGAGATAAACGAGATGTGATGTATATTTCAACGGAACACGATAATTCAGAAGTAGTGACTAGAAACAAAAGAGGACAAGAAAAAAGCAAACCAACCCCAATTGCCGAGTATAATAAGTATATGTCTGGGGTTGATTTGCAGGATCAACTCACTGCTTATTACCCAAGCGCCAGAAAAACACTTCGATGGTATAAGAAGCTAGGAATTCATATAATTAAACTGATGCTGCTGAACGCTTACAAATTGTTTTGCAAATACGCAAACAAGAAAATGAGTTTTTATGAATTTCGTTTAGCTGTAATAAATGATTTGCTTCCTTTATGTAGGGAAACAGAAAAGAAAATAATAGAAAATCTGGGGCAACATTTTATGGCAAAATGTGAAAAAAATGAAAATGGAAAAATTTTGCGAAAACGGTGCAGGCAATGTTCAAAAAAAAATGAGAGGGTTGATTTAATGTTTTTTTGTAAAACTTGCCCAGATTTACCAGGCCTTTGCTTCGAATGTTTTGAAATGTATCACTCATAATTTTTTGCTCTTTGCTTTTTTATTATAATATAGATAATTGTTTCTACTTACATTTTTTATTTTGAAGGCTGTTTGTTTTTACTATCTACCTAGTTGGTTAGAATGGTACAACCTCAAGTATTTCAGTTTATAATTTTTTTAAAATATAGGTACATGTTATTTTTTGCAATTATATATTTTGTTTCATTTGAGAAAAAATTAATAAAAAAGCAACGGATATACCTTTGCAGATAAATGTATACCAAAAGTCAAATTTTTCGCTCTGCCTGCACAGGTGCGTCACATGGCGCTTGGGATGAACTTCCCATTCAAAGAGCCAGTGCCGATACATATGCGTCAAAAAATTTTTGTAAATTTTTTTGCAAAAACCTATCAAAATAACCATTGGTTAATCTAGTTTTGTATATAATTCAACAAAACAAACGAAAATTCCAAACAACCCCAGTTGGGCTCTCAAACGCTACTATCGAAAATGCTATGGCACTGAACGTGTTAAGTAACTTATATAAAAGTTGTTTAGAATTTGTTGCGAAATCATTTTTTTGAATAATATATAGGGTGTTCCACTTAAGAAAAAAAATTATTTGAAATTGATAAAAAAACTGTAAATTTGGCAACATTGCAAATGTCACTAGCAGCTCCGCGATAACCTCTTATATATGGATACCGAATTTTAGCTAAATCGGGCAAACGGTATTAAGGATATTTAAAGCGTTCGATACTTCTGTTACACGCTGTATAAAGACCAGCGGTATTTGCTTTAGATTATCTGTCAAGGAATTGGCTTGACATATTAGAGTAGAAAATTTTTGGGATGATGACGAACTTACGGGTGTTTACATTGAACTACCAATAAATAATGAGCTATCTGACGAAGATTCTGGTGAGGAAGACAGTGGAGGTATTTTGGATAGTTTGTCTGGTAGGCAGCTGCAAGCCAGAGCCGAAACAGTATTTGCTAGTGGAAGAAGGCTGTGGTGTGGAATTGGGTAAAAGATGGCGATTTACACACTACAGCTGAATTTTTTCCAGAAAAAGACTACTCCATGTACAGAAATTTATCCCCAGTACAGCTGCTAGAGTTATTTTTTGATGACGCCATTGTTAATTTTTTGGTAGAAGAATCCACCAAATATGCAGGATTTTTGAATTGTGCAGACCCAAAAATTACACCCAATGAAATAAGATGTTTTATTGGAATTCTTATAGTAACAGGTTATTGTACTCTTCCAGGCAAAAAGTTATATTGGGATAATGGGGAAGATGTGCGCAATGGACTTATTTATAAATCAATGCGTAGGGTCCGCCTTATTTAAATTATGCGATTTTTGCATTTCAACGATAACACCAAATTAGATCCCGGTGACAAAATGACAAAACTAAGACTTTTTATGAATCTTCTAAAAGCGCGTTTTCTTCAACATTTTGTTCCAGACCAAGAAATTTCATACGATGAAAGAATGATCGAATATTATGGGCGCCATGGGTGTAAACAATTCATCCGCGGCAAGCCCATTAGGTTCGGATACAAAGTATGGGCCATAAATACTAAAAATGGATATCTCATAAACTTTGAAGTGTATCAAGGCTCTACTCCAAATTCAAACACGGAGCATCAGAAAAAGTTCGGCAAAGCCGCAGCACCATTACTTCAGTTAATAAATGATTTGCCACAAAACGTTAAAGCTCTCCCATTTCATTTTTTTTTCGATAACCTTTCTACTTCCCCAAAATTATTGGTTTTTCTTAAAAAAGACTGCCCTATTACCCCAGTAAAACAAATGAAGAAAAAAAACCGCGGACAATATGATTTTGCTTTGGACAAGAATAAATCAGTTTTAATAGTAAGGTGGATGGACAACGCTGTTGTTACGGTGGCTTCGACAGTTTATGGTGTAACCCCAGTTGGTGCGGCAAGCACATATTCTATGTCAGAAAAAAAAAATAATTGGCATAACACGTCCGAATGCTATCACACAATATAACCAATTTATGGGAGGCGCCGATCAAATGGATGCAAATATAGGAACGTACAGGATTGACACTCGTAGCAAGAAATGGTACTGGTCTATTTTCACTTATCTTGTCGATGTTTGCATCCAAAATGCTTGGATAACTGCAAGAAATACTGGTAATAAATATTTCACAATTGAACTTCCGTCGATAAATTGCATAATAATATTTAAAAACATATGGTACCCCTCCTAAAGGTCCTGGCCGCCCCTCCTCTCATTCAGACAGTTCCCGTGTAGCCCCCGATCTTCATTATGATCAAATTGGTCACCTAGTTGAATTGTTTCCAAACCAAAAAAGGCGACGCTGTGCATGCCATAATTGCAGTAGTGTGGGTCGAACTCAGTGCAAAAAATGTCAGGTTGGACTTTGTGTACCTTGCTGTGTACCTTTTCACAGCCAATAAAAACATTATAAATTGGGTTTGTGTATTATTTTTCTAATAAATCCTAATAAAGTGTGTACGGTAATAATAAAATATTTATTTTACTAACGTACCTTATAGGACTAGCGTGGCCATATGGTTACACACTCAAACTCCAAAACCCATTAAGAAATATTCAAAAATACCGTAAAACTTATTTATTTACATCATGTCTATATAAATAATAAAAAAATTTTAGTTAATTTTAAAAAAATATTAAATTAGTCCATACTATTGTCAGTGGAAAATTACAATTACATAAATCTCATTAGTATTTTATATCTTATACAGGGTTATCTAAATTAAGTGTCCACCATTGGTAACTTTGTTATTATTATAGATACAGAATAGTTTTAATTAGCAAACTATTAGTATTTTTAACGCTCATTGAGATGGAAGAATAAAGAAAAAACAAATGAACATCACGTTTCCGAGTTTGGACGAAAATTACGATTTTTTTAAAGGAAACCCCGTATATTATATTTTTTTCTGTTAGAACTTTAAGTTTTAAACAAAAAAGCTTATAAGTAATTTTCTCCTAAAGTCAAAAATGACGTTGATATTACAATTTCTAAATATTAACAGTAAACATAGTAAGAATGCTATGAAAGCCACGTGCTCTTTAAGATTTGATGGTATTAAGATAAGTGATGAATCGCAGAAGGCAGAAATGCAGTTCCATATCAAGGAGGCTTTGGAAAACAATCATAACGCTCTCTATCAAGTAATGTCAAACATTAGTATGCTTTAATTCGTCTTTCGCTTATAACTTTTGTTGTGTCAATTATTAATTTAAAAAAAAAATGGTTTTCACCCATGAGGAAAAGTGTGATATGTTAGCTTCTTACTTAGTGTGCAGAAAAGTCTCTTCCAGAGCAAAAGAATACTACGCTGAATTATATCCACTTCGCATTCAACCACATGAGTGATATTTTAAGAGACTGTACCGAAAATTTAGAGGCAATGAGAGTGTTTTTGCCAAAACAAGGACAAATAAAATTTTCATAAAAAGCGAGGCCACGGAAATCGTAGTTATTGCATATTTTGAAGCCTACCGTAATAATTCAATACCAGATATTGTCAAGGACTCTAATTTGTCTTATGATACTGTGCATAGGATTCTAAAAAAATACAAATTTATTCCCTATAAGTACCGACCAGTTCAAACGCTTTTGCCAGGGGATCCAGAAAGAAGAATTGTTTTTTGCCATTGGTATCTTAACTTCTGTTGCCAAAATGTAAATAACTTTCGTTATATTTTATGGAGTGTATAATAGAAAAAATCATCATTACTGGTCAAGGAAAAGTCTTTTGTTAGTACATCCAAGTCCGTTTCAGTTTTAACGTTTGGTGCGGCTTAATTGGTTCCAGAATTGTTGGTTCGTTTTTTTATGAGAGCACCTTACTGGTGAAAGATACATTGAATTTATGACTGAAATTCTGAACAATATCTTAGACGAACTGGACCTTATAACTAGACTGAATTTGCATTTTCAGCAGGATGGCGCACCTGCGCACAACTACAGAGGTACTTATCAACTTTTAAGTACTATTCTTAATGATCAGTGGATAGGCACAAATGGCCCTATTCAGTGGCCTCCCCGATCACCGGACCTAACCCCGCTTGATTTCTTTTTATGGGGTTTTTTAAAGAACCAAATTTACAAGAAAAGGTACGAAAACGTCGACGCCTTAAAGACTGCAATTAGGGAAAAGATAAACCAGATAGATGGTAGGACCATACTTAAAGGAGCTGTTCAGAAATGTGCACAAAAATGTATTGAAGAACGGGGTGGTGTTTTTGCGCATCTTCTAAAAAAAATTTGTGATTTTTTTATTTTCATTTTCTTATAAATGTCTAAAATAAAGTTTGTAAAACTTACTTAGCTGTTTTAGTTTGAGCTTCATAACCTCATTAATTTTCATCCCAGTAGAAAATTACTTATAAGCTTTTTTGTTTAAAACTCAGAGTTCTAACAGAAAAAAATATTATATACGGGGGTTTCCATTTAAAAAAATCGTAATTTTCGTACAAACTCGGAAACGTGATGTTCATTTGTTTTGTTTTTATTCTTCCATCTCAATGAGCGTTAAAAATACTAATAGTTTGCTAATTTAAACTATTCTGTATCTTTAATAATAACAAAGTTACCAATGGTGGACACTTAATTTAGATACCCCCATATTGTTTATAATGTTAGTTGGATTAATTTTAATTATTTGTTAGTATTATGCTTAAGTTAAATTTTCTGCGTATTATACTTGTCTTTAAGCTTTACCTAGCAAGTAAATAAAACAGAGTTATTATCATTCTGTGTCTTTCTTATCCAACTTATCACAACAACAATAAGCCGTTAGCTGTCGCGGGCCGGATTGAAAAAACTGGCGGGCCGGATTTGGCCGACGGGCCGTAGTTTGGAGACCCCTGTTGTAGACTATGAATTAGCGATACATAGAGCTGTTATCAAAACCTGGAGTCAGGTGGATATTATTGGTTGAAGGTTTCATTTCGCCCAAGCTTGGTACAGAAAAATTCAAAATCTTGGATTAACGGAACAATATAAACAAAATACTGGTTGATGATTGCAAGGTCGTAGCTAGGCGGGGGGGATCAAGGGGCATTGATCCCTTCGCCCCCCACCCGAAATGAAAACAAAAGATATTTCTTTTAGTAAGTAGACAGTAGACATCCTATTGTCGTCACTGTGATCTATAAAGGCTCTAACGTAGACAGCGGCGCAGCGACATCTACTAGGGAGCGGCGAAACTACGTGCTACGCCAACTAGACAAGCAAGTTAAGCAACGAAACTTCGGGGACGTGCTCGAACTGCATTTCGGGAATATTCAATAGGCATAGAATGAGACGGGTTATTCTCGATGTTTCGTTATGCCACGTCTGCGGAATATACAGGGTGTCTGTAAAAGGTCTTTACAAAAACCTACCACATATTCTTCAGACCAAAATTAGCCGATTTAAGTAAACTTACCTTAGTACAAAGTTATTACATAAGATTATTGTCAAATTTGTAACATTTAATATTGTTGCTAACGTTCAATCATTTTATCTGCTTGCATTAATTATTAGAAAACTTATACAGTGTGTCCCAAAAGTTCGGCAATGTCCAATTATCTCACGAACCTTTTGGACACGCTTTATGAAATTTGGAACCTAAAGGGAATACAACATTCTGCATTCGCTGGAAGTACCGGCGACGTTGCCAGATGTTCCACTTTCGAGAAATCATAGTCAACTTTTTATTTTTAAATGGTATATCCACTTTTTTTTTTTAGTGGATTCCATGTTTAATTTGCTCTATGCTGGTACCAAAATATCAGGTTCCGAAATTGAAAGTAAGTTCAAATAAATGGTTTTTCTCAGAGCAGGTAATAGGTACCTATCCCGTTCTGACATCTACCTTTTCCAATGTGTTGCAGGTTGGACACTGACAATGACAATCAAAATACATTAATAATACATAACATTAATAATTGTCTAAAATTATCAAGTTTAAAATCACGGTCTAAAATGGTTCATTTAACTGAAAGGGAGAAAATTACATTAATTATGATGCGCGGTTATGCAGATCGTGTGAAGCCATACACAGAGGTTGCTATTTTATTTAACAATTCATTTCCAAATCGTCATCCAATCGCTGCATCAACCGTTCAGAGAATAGTAAAAAGGTTTGAGGATACTGGCAGCTTAAAAGAGCGACCTAGATCTGGCCGAACAAAATCAGCCACAAATGAAGAAAGAAGCTTAGATGTTTTACAGTCTTTTGTTGAAAATCCCCATTGTTCATTCAGAAAAACCGGCCTAGAAATTAGTAAGTCATCGGTTGAAAGAATTTTAGCTGAAAATAAATTTCGCCCTTACAAAATTCACCTAGTACAGGAACTTTTTGAAGACGATTTCAACAGAAGGGTTGAATTTTGTGAGACAATGATGTACAAAATTGATCAAGATCCCAACTTCTCAAAAAATATTGTGTTTTCGGACGAAGCAACATTTATGCTCCATGGCGTTGTAAATCGCCATAATTGCAGATACTGGAGTGATGAAAATCCCCATTGGCTACGGGAAGTGCGTACCCAGTATCCACAAAAAGTTAATGTGTGGGCTGGAATATTTGGAACCGACATAGTTGGTCCGTTTTTCATTGAAGGAAACCTGACTTCCGAAAGATATTTAGAAATGCTTCGAAACTTAATTATTCCTGAAATTAGAAATTTGGCTGGTCCAAACTACCAAAATTTATGGTTTCAACAAGATGGGGCCCCTCCACACTATGGTCGACAGGTTCGTGATTATTTAAATTTAACTTTTCCAAATAGATGGATTGGCAGGAGAGGTTTCATAGAATGGCCCGCTAGGTCCCCTGACACCTTTAGACTACTTCTTTTGGGGTCATTTAAAAAATAAAGTATTTGAAACTAAACCTGAAAACATAGAAGACTTGCAGCAGCGAATATTAAATGAAGCTGATCAAATTACGGAAGAAATTATACAAAATGTTCTTCAGAGATTTTATTATAACGTGGCGTATTGTCAAAAAGTACAAGGAAAACATTTTGAGCATTTAATAAAATAGTTTTCGTTTTAAAGTTACTGTTTTGTAACCTACAGATTTTTTGGATATTGTTTTAAAATAAATTGTTTGAAGCCTTTGATTTTTTTTTCAATCTGATTTCTCAGAAATAGAAAGAAATTTCTCTTGTCTATTAACCTAATCCGTTGTGACAATTATTTATTAAAATTACCTATACGTCAAATCCAATTGTCACAGTGTCCAACCTGCAACACATTGGAAAAGGTAGATGTCAGAACGGGATAGGTACCTATTACCTGCTCTGACAAAAACCATTTATTTGAACTTACTTTCAATTTCGGAACCTGATATTTTGGTACCAGCATAGAGCAAATTAAGCATGGAATCCACTAAAAAAAAAAAAGTGAGTATACCATTTAAAAATAAAAAGTTGACTATAATTTCTCGAAAGTGGAACATCTGGCAACGTCGCCGGTACTGCCAGCGAACGCAGAATGTTGTATTCCCTCTAGGTTCCAAATTTCATAAAGCGTGTCCAAAAGGTTCGTGAGATAATTGGACATTGCGGAACTTTTGGGACACACTGTATATATACTGTTTTAGCACTCAATTTTACTATAAATAGCCGACAATTTCGTATTACATTCAGTCATTCACGGGGGTTCAAAGAGATAAGATCTATTTAGCTGCAGTCATCATATTACGTCATAACTCGAGTTGATGAGTTATTTTTATTATAATTAAAAGTTGTTTACAAATTGAACGGAAAGTTTCCTAAAGCATAATCTGGGACTTTCTTGGTTGTGTTAGAGCATCGTAGCTCGGATGAATAAAAGTTTTGAGATATTACGCAGTTGTTTAATTTGTGTTTTTAAGTTAGATTAAATACTTAGGCATAAAGAGTGATATCAAATAGAAGATTATATAGAGTCAGAATAAGACTTCTATATTATACAGAGTTAGGGAAAAAACTTGAACATTTCAAATTACGTTTTAACTAAGCTGCTGTGAGTCAGACACATGGTCTTAAATTTCGCAGCAGCCTTAGACAGAATGCAAGACGTGCTGCTACCGTCTTCGCCGAGCGGCTTCCTGGAGGCCTGGATCATCGATGCCATGGGTGGCGCATCACCCAATGGACAAGCAGAGCTCCAGGGAGTCAGCTATGACTCTTCCGTCAACGATACGGAGGTGGCGAAGGGCCCAGACCGAGATGCCAAGTTGCCAATTGGTGTCCAGGACCTGTTAGGGTTCCCTAAACCTCCGTCCGACTGCCGGCCGAGTGGCAAAGAAGTGGCAAGCGACCCAAACCCCGTGGGTGGCTCAAAAAGGGCGTTAACAACTAAGCCTGAAGAAGAGGATCTCTGGTCATGGTGTGAAGACGTACAGCCGTGGGGAATGCTGGGTGAAAACGAAGTCAAAGAAGTTTATGTTGAACTAGCTGATCGTCAGCGAATTTTAAATTGGAGTGCGCATGCGTCGGAGCTACCTGGGAACGTAGACGCAAGCGTTCGCTTCATGGCGCCCGAGCTAAAGACCGTTAAAGGCAAGGAAGACTTAAAGCCCTTCGATGCGCCTAGGTCGAAGACCCAATTAACATCAAAAGATGAATTTTTTAAGAAATGTGACGTGCCTGAAGTGGTGTCCCATCAAAAAGAAGTAGATAGGGAGACAGTCTTGTGGCTACATGGCAAGTTGGAGGAGGAGGACCCAGGAGATGGGCGGTGGATAACCGCACTCCTAGGGATCGTTGGGGCGCAAGCAATGGACCCGGTTGCCAGGGACCTGAGGGAAGCTATCCGGAGAGATGCTAGGGTGCCGCTGGTAGATCGCTTTGGAGTTGTGGGGCGTCAAGGAGACGACGGAGTGGCGGTGTGGTGTCCGAGGAACCACAGGAAGAATATCCTCAACTTGGCTCATGGAATACGCCACAATACTAGACAAGGAATGAAAGAGATTATCAAGAAGTGGTTATGGTGGCCGATGATAGACAAGGATGTGGACACGCACTTTAGTCAGTGTTTGTGTTGTCAGCATTTCAAAGAAGATGACCTGTGCCACGGAATGTTAAAACCGTGGGGCACAGTTGTAATTACAATTATTGAAGATTTACCAAGGACCAGACACAGTAAATTTACAACACTGTACT
The DNA here is from genome assembly GCA_963920685.1 of Polydrusus tereticollis. Lineage (NCBI taxonomy): Eukaryota > Metazoa > Arthropoda > Insecta > Coleoptera > Curculionidae > Polydrusus > Polydrusus tereticollis. The sequence goes on from OY987332.1 coordinate 89,130,814, forward strand.
GTGCTGTAGACGTATTTAGTGGATTTATCGAAGCAAGACCACACAGAAGTATTCACCCAGTTTCGTTGATAGAATTTGTACAAGCCGAAGTGATTAGCAGATGGGGAACACCCAGTTTGTTGATGCTAGCGCCAGATGTGGCGAAGTACAGGGAGAAGATAGCCCATGCAACCAACATTACAACGGTTGGCACGGCAGAGAAATTAGTAGCTTCCACGATGATACCATTTGAACAAATGAAGACCAGGATCTTAACGATGACCAGAGAAGAATGGCCTCTACAGTTGCAGTCCTTGCTGAACCAAGCCAGGAGCCGCAGAGATGACCACAACGGAGCTACGGCCAGAGAGATGGTGACGAATACTAGGACAATCCTCCAGACCAAGATGTTCTAAAGCGTAGCATAGAGTAAAAAATGGAGCTACGGCCAGAGGGATGGTGAGAATACTAGGACAATCCTCCAGGACAAGACGTTCCAAAGCGTAGCATAGAGTAGAAATGGAGCTACGGCCAGAGAGATGGTGACGAACATCAGGACGATCCTCCAGGACAAGACGTTCCAAAGGGTAGCATAGAGTAGAAATGGAGCTACGGCCAGAGGGATGGCGATCAACACCAGGACAATCCTCCGGAAACAGAAGAAAAGTGTATCTAGATAAGTAGGAATTGTAACTGTAAATATTTTGCTGTTGTTGTCTATTCGACGACAGCTAAATTGATCTCTAAGTGGGGGGGTGTTTTAGCACTCAATTTTACTATAAATAGCCGACAATTTCGTATTACATTCAGTCATTCACGGGGGTTCAAAGAGATAAGATCTATTTAGCTGCAGTCATCATATTACGTCATAACTCGAGTTGATGAGTTATTTTTATTATAATTAAAAGTTGTTTACAAATTGAACGGAAAGTTTCCTAAAGCATAATCTGGGACTTTCTTGGTTGTGTTAGAGCATCGTAGCTCGGATGAATAAAAGTTTTGAGATATTACGCAGTTGTTTAATTTGTGTTTTTAAGTTAGATTAAATACTTAGGCATAAAGAGTGATATCAAATAGAAGATTATATAGAGTCAGAATAAGACCTCTATATTATACAGAGTTAGGGAAAAAACTTGAACATTTCAAATTACGTTTTAACTAAGCTGCTGTGAGTCAGACACATGGTCTTAAATTTCGCAGCAGCCTTAGACAGAATGCAAGACGTGCTGCTACCGTCTTCGCCGAGCGGCTTCCTGGAGGCCTGGATCATCGATGCCATGGGTGGCGCATCACCCAATGGACAAGCAGAGCTCCAGGGAGTCAGCTATGACTCTTCCGTCAACGATACGGAGGTGGCGAAGGGCCCAGACCGAGATGCCAAGTTGCCAATTGGTGTCCAGGACCTGTTAGGGTTCCCTAAACCTCCGTCCGACTGCCGGCCGAGTGGCAAAGAAGTGGCAAGCGACCCAAACCCCGTGGGTGGCTCAAAAAGGGCGTTAACAACTAAGCCTGAAGAAGAGGATCTCTGGTCATGGTGTGAAGACGTACAGCCGTGGGGAATGCTGGGTGAAAACGAAGTCAAAGAAGTTTATGTTGAACTAGCTGATCGTCAGCGAATTTTAAATTGGAGTGCGCATGCGTCGGAGCTACCTGGGAACGTAGACGCAAGCGTTCGCTTCAATACCAAGCCACCCGACGTTTGCTGCTGTTGAAAGACGCCTGCGGGAAAACGGCTCAATTTACTCCTAAATTGATAATGGAAGACAGCGTTTTGTAAGGGTTCCTGAAGTCGAGGAAGACATTTTAGAACGTTATGCAGAAGATCCAGAAATAAGCACAAGGAAGCTAGGTAGGGAAATAGGAGTGTCCAAAGATATTTTTCATGAAGTACTTCAAGAACAGTTGCTATATCCATACCATAAGATGCCAGTTCAAGATCTTTTACCTAATGATCCTGAAATGCGCCTGGTTTTTAGTCGGCAGAGAGAAGAGAATCCCAACTTTGCCAACAATATTTTGTTTACCGATGAAGCATGTTTTACAAGAAGAGGGATTACAAATTTTCATAATGAACATGTTTATGCGGATGAAAATCCACATGCTATCAAGGTAAAACATTTTCAAAATGAGTTTAGAATTAATGTGTGGGCTGGAATAATTGGTAATCACATTGTTGGTCCTGTCATTATTCCACAAAGATTAACCGGGGAAATTTATTTGCAACATCTACAAAATCGCTGCCAAATTTGCTAGAAGATTTACCTTTAGAACTTAAGAGAGATATATGTGGTTTATGCACGATGGAGCTCCACCACATTTTGCATTAAATGTTAGAAACTTTTTGAATCAGCAGTACCCAAATAAATGGATTGGTAGAGGTAATGCCCCTGTAAATTGGCCACCACGATCTCCGGACTTAAATCCATTTGATTATTTCTTATGGGGGCATCTTAAGACAGTGGTTTACAGGACAACTCCAGATAACGCAGAACAACTATGGCAACGTATTCAAGATGCAATAAATATTCTTAAGGGCGATGAACAAGTTCTGCAAAGAGTGTGTTTTAGTTTTCTTCGACGTATAAATCTTTGAATTCGTGAAAATGGTGTACATTTTGAGCAATTTTTATGATATTTCTCTTTATATCTGTTTATGATTTAGCTATTTTTTTCTTTTTTTGTAAAAACTAATACGTTTTAAGAAATAAAATGCAAATTTCTCGAAAACCGTCAGAGGAATCGAGTATTATCAAGAGTAGAGGAATCGAGTATTATCAAGAGTACTTTTTTTGTAGCAAATAAGTTGGTTCATCTGAATTCCATTGGCATAGAAATCTGAAACAAGCAATTAGTAAAAAACCCAAGTTCTACGCCCATGGACTGACATTAATTAGAATTATTGTGACATGGGTTTTTTGCCCCATAAAGCTATGCCAACGTACCAAATTTCGGCAAAATAGTATGAGCAGTCTTTAAATTAATCCAGAAAAACGATTTAAAATTGTCACTTCGGCGCCGTCTAGCGCTCAAACTAAGCAACTTTGTACTAAGGTAAGTTTACTTAAATCGGCTAATTTTGGTCTGAAGAATATGTGGTAGGTTCTTGTAAAGACCTCTTACAGACACCCTGTATAAGCGCGCAGTCGAGCACGGAGGGGCAGTTCTGTCTTGGAAAGTGATCCAATGCGGCTAAGGCGATATAAGCGAAGTAATAGTGCAGTGTGTGAAATAATAGTGGAATAGTGTTGTGAATTAGTAGTGAAGTGAGTACTGTTATGATTTTTGTAATTTAAGTTAAAATTAAAAGGATTTGATGCCTAAGAATATTCATTTTCTTTTAAATCTTTATTAAAGTAAATATTTGTGTACAAATGGAATTATTACTTAGCTGCTTTTTTAATTGTTACAGGTCGGTTCAACATTTGAAATGGAAAAAGGACGCAAGAAAATACATTAATCAAATATTTGTGGACTACTTCTTCAAATCAAATATTTATTTAAATAATCTAAACCTGGTAGTCCTGGTACTGGTAGTGAATGCTCTACTGAAAATCAGTGTCCAAGTGTTTTTGACAGTGATACTGCTATAAGTAGTTCTTGTACTTCTGGTGCCGTTCCTGGAATTGTAGATGATGTTTCTCAGCATATTTTAGATGTTCTGGGTTATTATACCATAATTGATGATGATTTGAAGTACAAATTGTTGAAATCTCCTTGGATGCTAGAAAAGATATTCAAGTTTGCAGTACCTAAGTGACGATAAAAGAAAGCTAAAATTTCAAATGCAATGGTTTGAATGCTTCTCGTGGTTGGTTTATACGAGTACAGGGCAACAAGGTGCTTTATGCGAATACTGTGTATTATTTGCCAGAGATTGCGCATGTGACAGTTCGATTTTGTCACTGATAAATTATTAAAACTGGCCTAATCATAGTACTTTATATCACATATCTGATTTGAATTTTAGCTCTTAAAACTGATGAAAGGCAATGTTTTGTTTCTGTATAAAACTACATACCGACTTTATTTTTGTTTCATACTCGGGGTTGATGCAAGCTGGATTACATTTTACCCATATCTTCAATCCCCTTATTCTTCTGGAATCAGCTATCCTATATTTGTAAAGAACCTGTTTAAGTTGTTACAGTTTTAAATTAAATACACTTACCCATCAATTTTCATCGCTTTAGCTTATTTTTGTTTGAAAACAAAAGTAAATGTTTGTTCATATCCATCCTAATTTATTTAAACTTCAAAGCTATACTTCTCTATAAGACAATAATTATAACTCTCTAGCTCTGAGAAACCACACTTCTCATAACATCCCTGAAAATGTAATCAAGTTCGCTTTGGAATATTGACAATAACTCAGGTATACACTTAAATCCCGACACCGTTGACCGTTGGCAGGTTGACGCCTTTTCATTTTGTTTTTTTGTTGTGGAAACCGTCCTTTCTGCAGTGTTGCATTGGAGTTTTCTAAGCATTTTTTTGCTAATTTTTAATGAAACCTAGGCCTTTAATTAGCGCTAAGGTCGTCACATAGCTTTGTGATCCTAAGAAGCCCATATGGTGCTGATTCTCTGCTAGTTAGTGTGGATCCTACGTTCCAGTATTTTTTATCACATCTAAAAGGCCACATACCACCTTCGGTAAGTTTATTAGTCATATTTGTACTAAATCTAAAGTGTTCCTACCTTACTTTATCCCATAGCTTCATTCAAACTAACACTAAGTTTTGTTACAGGCCTTTTTTTTCTTCTTTTTTTCTTCTACTGTTAATTTGACTTTCATTTATCTCCGTATTGTTCGATTTTGCATCCTGTACCCTGTGTGGATATCGTTTCCGCCCTTTTATTGGTAGATTCTCAAAGAAGTCATTCTCTCTCCGAAGAAAAACGTCCAGTTAGACCTTCAGGAGCTTCAACAAGTCATAAGTTCGAGCTTTGATGCAGGCCCCGACACATAAAATCAGCCTACACAACTGTAAAAGCAGAACCAGGTTTGATCTGTCTGATATTAACATTGATATACTTTCTAAGTATAAGTTATTATAGTTATTGAGCCTTATTTAAATTGGTTTTACCAGCGTTTTACGTTCTAGGAAACAAAATTATAACTTGTACAGTCAACACTGTAAACTGAAAATACACAGGCCTGTTTACGCTCGGTATCTAGAACACAAACTTTGAGTAATGCTAGTAAACTTGATTAAATAACCGAAACAAAAACAACACATATTTAATTATCATAACATCAATATCAAACATAAATATACCATCATATAACCTAACTTTAGAGTCAGCTGTCTGATAGGGAGGTGCATCAAAAGGCATCGTCCTGCGGACGATATTAAGTATCGATCAATACCAGGGTTTGTTTATTTCTTTTTGTGTTTATAAATATTTTAATAATAATAATATATAAGTTAATGTGGAATTATTTAAAGCTGGTGTTTTCTTCTCGATAGGATGTTTCCTGTTTTATTTTAGTAACGAAGGCACTGTCTTAACTTTAAGGGCACAAAACAGGTGGCGCTTTTGTTTGTTTTTACCCACACCACTCCCGACTGATGAGCTAGTCGTCTTGGCCCTGAAAGGCAGTGTCCCAGTCCTCCTGTGAACCACCAGACAGGAATAATTCCCACCCGGTAACTATATTGTCAATTCGGTGTGTTACAAAATGGCGCCCTTAACGTGTAAGGATTTAATTTTTCTTTTTATAGTTAGCGTTCTGGTATCGATCACTTAAATTTATTATTATTCCGTAATCTATATTTATAAGGGTACCTACCCATTTTTATTTTCTTTTAAAATGCAGACATGTTAATCTGGTTGCGGCATAATTAATTTCAATAAAAGGTGTGAGAACGTTTATCCCAGAACCTTTTTTTCCGATAGTAAGTAAGTATATTAATAATAATATGTCGATGGAATTTTGATTTTTCCTTGTATTTGCAAACTTGTTTTATTGTGTGAGGTTCAAGTTGGCAAATATATTTTTTTGTCTATAGTGTTCAGGATATCTCTCGTAGATAATATTTGTCCCATGATAGAGAATTTAGTATTTTTTTCTTGTATTTTTTAGTAGGGGTTGGGTTTGTGTGTCAATTCTCGACACACTTCAACTTGAGCATACCTTAGTTTAGGTTTAGGGTTTGTATTTCCACATACGTTTAGATTTAGTTTGCTTTAAAGAGTAAACACCTTGGTATATTATTATTCTTGTGATCTTTTCTTTTATTATTAATTTGTTTTTTTTTTGTTTTGGTAAATAACTGTAAGTAAAATGGAGATTAATCTCTTAGGTTCGGATGAAATAAAATATGAGTTAGCTATACGTGGATTACCAGTTACGGGTTCTTTTCCGCATAAACGTTCATTATTAAGGGATTCGATTCGCATGGAACGTGAGGGACTTGCTTCGCGACCGACTACTTCAAGATTCAACCCTGAGACAGAACTTTGCGTTTGTCAGGCTAAATTTTTATTTTGGAGCGCGATATTCTAAATTTTGATTTTCACAGTAAAGGTAGCGAATTTAAAAGGATCTATTCATTTTTGATGCATGTAGAAGCTCGTCTACATCGCATACAGGTTATAGAATCTTGCGGTCTGATTAAGAAAAATACATTAATAGATAGGTGCAATAAGCTGATAGGCGATTTGTATTTGGTTTCCGAAAGCTTGCCCCGCACCCCAGCCAACGATTATTGTCAGGTCAAACCACCAAATTTTCAAAATATGGAAAACCAGCTGCTACAAAGGCCACAGCTATTTCTTCACCCAGAGCAAATATTAATTCTATATTGGATATGAATAACGATCCAAGAGTTAGTAACATCTTACCTCCTATCATTGCCCCACAAGAACGAACAGAGGTTTCTTATGACCTAATTGACCTTAAAGAAGATTTAGGCTCAGATCATTTGTTAACTACTCAGCATAAATTTACACCACCTAGTCATGTGCAACCCTCTATAACTGTTTCTCGACACCCTGATACTACAACTCATTATAAACCCTTAGCTGCATCCACAGTGCAACGTTTGAGTTCTGATGTTTATGCTAAAATGAGTGTTCAACCTCGTATTAGGCATGATGTTTCTTCTTTGGAACTGCGAAGTTCTGAAGTAAATTTTGCAAATCAATCCGATAATATCTCTCGTTGTGCTATTGTAAATTCCTCTAAGCAAGATGAGTCGTTAAGTGATTTTGATCCTTTCGTTGATCTCGCTGACCGATTGGATAATTTTCAATTTTCGCCCTTAAGGGGACCTAAGTTTGAAGAATCTCGTATTAATAATATTTATAGTCCTAGAGTTTTAGATATAGTTAAATGGAATATTAAGTTTGATGGTCGAAAAAGTGTTAATGACTTCTTGGAACGCATTGAAGAGCTACGTGTATCCCGCGGAGCAAGTAAAGAACAGTTATTGCGCTCTGCGCCAGAACTTTTCTCTGGTGACGCTCTCTTGTGGTTTCGAACAGGTCAGTTTTCTAGTTGGGATGATCTTATCCTGCAACTAAAGGACGCTTTTCAACCTTATGATTATGAGTTTTCTCTATGGGATGAAATTCGTCGTCGAACTCAAGGCGAAAGGGTAAAAGAAAATAGGTTGGCTGCAATTTCAGATATTTTTGATCAGTTTGTTGCCAACTCAAAACAATGTTATTCGCCTGAAGAATTTCTGACCGTTGACGAAATGTTGGACCGTTTCGAGGACGGTGTGGCTTTCGAATGTACATACCAAGTAAGCCGGCAAGATACGGTTTAAAAGTGCAGATCTTAGCAGATTCAAAAACACATTACATGGTCAATTCAGAGATATACAGTGAGAAACGAAATGAGAAGTCCAAGTTTTCCGTACCAACAGAAACAGTATGTCGCCTCGTTCAACCTGTCGCCTTCACCAATAGAAATATAACAGGTGATAATTGGTATTCATCGTTGGAATTAACAAAAGAACTTTTAAAGCTAAACCTAACCTATGTCGGTACGCTGAAAAAAAAAAAAGAGATTTATTCCATCAAGTTTTTTACCATCCAAACAGCGTGAGCCTGGTTCTTCTGTTTTTGGGTTTACTTCAAACCATACCATTGTGTCTTATGTTCCAAAATTGAACAAGGCTGTCATGTTAATATCTACTATGCATAACGACAATTCTGTGGATGAAACAACAAAAAAAACAGATATAATTTTATTTTATAATGAAACTAAAGCTGGTGTTGACGCGTTGGACCAGAAATGCTCTAACTATTCTACGTCCCGTAGATCCCGCCGCTGGCCAATGGCAATCTTTCATTTGATTTTAAATGTATCTGGGATTAACAGCAGAGTATTATATCAATTTGCTACTGATGGAAACACAATTTCAAGACTGGACTACCTCAAAGTACTGGGTCCTAGTCTATGTGAGCCTCATATGAAGAGGCGTATTAACAACAATAAAATACCACGCAAACTAAGAGATTTAACAGCTGATATACTTGGGGTCATCATAGAAGTTCAAGAGGTCCCTCAGCAGCACCAATCAGCATCAAAAAGGAAGAGATGTACTTTTTGTCCCACAAAAAAGGATCGCAAGACTAACACCTTTTGCCATTCCTGCAAATTACCGGTGCGTCAGCAATGTTTCAAAAAAAATTTGTCCAAATTGTATTTAAACCTGTTTTCCTGTTTATCACGATAAATTAATGTGTTACCATTTACTTTTTAAGAATAAATATGTTTTTCTTCCTTAAATCGTATTTTTATTAGTACTTTTTAAAAATGGGTCAGTTTGACCCGTGGGTAGTAGTAATGTATCTGTTTCGGGTGGGTAGTAGTTAAGGGTTAATGTAAAGGCCTCGTTAGCTAAGTATTGAATATTCCTTATTACCTTTTGATTTTTATATGAGGCAACTGGATAACTGTGGTAGTTGTACCCCATTTTATTCATGTAATATACTATCGAGTTATTTAAAAGCACTTTCAAATTCAGGATTTTTTATTTTCTTTTTTTGATTCCTGTCTACTGTCAATTTTATGTAATATATGACTAAGATTTGGTTTATATTTAATTACTCTTGACCTTGAAATTAAATTAACTATCTTAGGAGTAGTTACAGCTCCAGTGGCATTTCTTAGTTTTTATTATTTTTTTTTTTATAAGGAGGTCTAGGAGTGGTTACAGCTCCAGTGGCGTTTCTTAGTTTTTATTATTTTTTTTTATAAGGAGGTCCAGCTGCTTTATTTATTTTGCTTTATATAGCACAAATTTACTTAAAGTCCAGGGATACATGACATTTTAATTCATGCAAAACCTGCTGATATCTGATTCTTTGATTGATTTAATTACGCTGTTGTTTTGCGTACAACTATGGCTTTCCTACTAATTGCATTCTAAATTACAATGTCTAAAATATACTTTTTTTCCTTGTGCCTTTATTGGAACGTAGGTAGTAAATCTAATTTTAAGGTGGACATAGTGGACTATAAAAGAATTGAGCGATTAAATTTAAAATGCTAGCGGTGTTCTATACAGAGTGTGCCCTAAATATAAAATATTTTAAGTGTTTTAAAATCAAACCAAATATACTTTATTGTTAAAAGAATGCTATAGTCTCATTAACAAATTAAACTTACAGACTAGCACAGATTACAATTTAAATTATTTAACACAAATCAAAGCAGTCACTCCTCACAGAATAAATTGTTGAGAACACGCTGAGTGTTAAAGCAAAATACGCCACTGATGGCATTCTTGGAAGTCTAATTGATGTATATAGTGTATATATAACGCTTATGTAGCTATCGCACGATGCAATAACAAACGCTGTGCTGTCTGCGTTTTTACTAGTTCATCTCTTTTCCTCACGTATACGTAAATATCCAAGATCCATCATAAAACCCACATAGTAACAGCGCGGCATTGTTGTCATATGTAATCAGGCGCTTCACCAAAAATAATCACCTATCAAGCTGCGTGAGGAAGGGAGACAGACGCGAGAAGGGATGAGGCAACGCAGCCTCCAGACGGTCGCCAAGCAGAGTTTGGCTAAACGCATAAAATATAAGTTTATCAAGGGGACTGTTCCCCGAAAGTTCGGCGGTGCATGTCGCACGACTGCTTTTAAAAAGTAAAGCACGTCACCGAGTGGAAATTGTCCACATTTCTTATACTATGTAGTTAAAGTTAACAAAAACAAAGTTCAATAAGTTAATAAAATGTGAAAGTATTGAGTATTATGGAAACGTATGTGTGAATGCAATTTGAAGTGTAACTAGTAATTTGATGTAGTGTATTCTCAGATAGTGGGAAGTTATAAAGTGAATATTGTGAATAAAATGTTAGTGCTACCTTACGAATAAAATGCTGTTGGAATTAAATACAGTGTTTTATTAAATCAACAGATCTACACACGAGCCAGCTATTCAGCCTACGGATACACAGTAATAATAACATCAGTATTAAAGGCTGAACCATAGTTGACTTTAAAAACATGGTCCTTCGAAAGCCGGATTGTTGTTTTAATAAAATTCGTGGGTAAAATTGCGTCGAAGAGTGACAAGTAAAAATAAGTGAGTGTTGTGTCGCGACAAAGGGGCTACAAAAAGGTAGCAGCATCTAGTCCAGGGCTTTGATAGCCTATCAAAGTAGCCAGGAGCAGCATTTGGGTAGTTGACCAGTCCAGCAGTCAGCACAGCATCTGTAAGTGATTTTTACTTGATAAAAATTGTAGAAATTTGTGGAAAAATTCGAGTTATAAGTTTCTAAACAAAGAAAAATAAAATTGTATTTTGATTTTTGACATTTGGTGAGGTAAACATGGTTTGTTGATATTTGTTAGTAAAAATATTTATGTTTGCAACATTGCTTGACAATAAGAGAATTAAACTGTAGATTTGGGATTTGTTTTGGGGCAAAATTAGTCTGTTTACGTTCGTACTTGCGAAGAAATTTAAAGATATTTTTGGTACTGTTCTCGAGTTCACCTAGCTGAGTCGTTGTAAGAGAGTTAGTTTTAATTTACAATCATGGCAAATGCTGAAATAGAGTCGGCGACTATAAGTGAGTTAAAAAGAGATCGCAGTGTGGCAAAGTCTGCCATTACGCGAATACAAACGTGGTACAATAATAACAAAAATAATGAGAGCGAAATGGAACAAATTCCAGCAAGAGAGGAGGCACTAAAAAAAGCTTTTCAAAGATATTCTGAACTGCAAGACAAAATTGAGGGAATAGATCCAAACGACTCAGATAGAGATGAGGTCGAAAGCAAGTATTATAAGTTGTGGGTTGAGTTTAAGAAGGTACAAAGCACAGACTGAGTTAAATAGTGTACATGGGGGGTCACAAGCAAGCGTGCAATATGTAATGGCACAGCCACAAGTAAATTCCGGGGTTAGATTACCGGATTTGAAACTACCATCCTTTGATGGCAGCGTATCAGACTGGAGGTCATTTGCGGAAGTTTTCAGGGCGTTAAACCTGGAAAATAAGAATATAAAAGACGTACAGAGGCTGATGTACTTAAAAACTGCCCTCAAGGGTGAGGCATTAAAATTGATTGATTCACTTGAACTGCTAGGGTCAAATTTTCACATTGCTTTTGATATTCTGCGAACAAGATTCGAGAACTTGACATGTGTGGTAAACAGCTACTTAAATAGCATTATAAGTATGCCTGCGTTGACCAAGTCAAATGCACATAATCTGCGGGAGTTTATTGCAAATAATACCAAAACGATTGAATCGCTAAAACAGCTACCACTATCACAGACACAAATTCTCGAATATTTGTTAATTCACATAATGGAAAATAAATTGGATTTTTCTACAAAGAGAGCGTTCGAGCTTGACAGAAATTTGAATGAATTGCCACAGTTAGATGACTTTTTTGATTTTTTACAGCGTAGGTGCATTGTTTTCGAAAATCTCTCGAGCAATAATGAACAGCACGTGACGCCTGCTAAGAATACAAGTAATAGAGTGTCTTTATTTGCCGGTCAGCAGCAAAATAATAGTTATAATTGTGCAGTGTGCAGTAGTTCGGAGCATAGAACTTACTCATGTCAAAGATATTTAGAGATGTATGTAAAAGAAAGGTACAGTCTTGCACAGTCTCACCGACTGTGCTATAATTGTTTGGGCGCGCAAACTTCTGCACAGTGTCCATCGACTAGCAAATGCCGACATTGTAACTCGTCTCATCACTCTACTTTGCATCGAACTGCAGCAGGTACTGGTTCAAATTTAAGTACGAATAATGCACAACATGATACTTATTCACAACGTTCCGATTTAGGTACTGTTCAAAATGGCCGTTATTCACAAAACGGAGAGGGAAGACACAATAACGGATTTCACAATAACAATTCGCGGCAAGCGTACGGACACGTGTCGACTAATCACGCGCCTCCACAGAGAGCCACAAGGTACTACGAGTCTAGTAATCGAGCAAATAATATGCCAGTGTCAAATACGCGTACAGACACCAATATTTCGAGAAATTCTACGGAACAGCCTTCTCAAGGTGATGGAACGACCCAACACAATCGAAATCAAACGGTATCGCTTTCAGCAGTGGCCACAAAACAGTCAAATGTGTTATTAGCTACTGCACAGGTAAATGTTGCAGGCAAAAATGGCCAGATTATAACAGCAAAGGTACTTTTGGACAGTGGTAGCCAAAGCTCTTTTATTACTCAGGCTTTAGTAGACAAGCTAGGTTGTGACGTAAACAAACATAGTTTAAATATTTCCAGCGTATCGCAAAATAGTTTTATGTCAAATAAAATGACAAACGTAAATATATACTCGAAGCGACAGGATATTTGTCACGCGGTTCCATCGTGTATAATCCTAGAAAACATAACATATAAACTTCCTCAGATACCGATCGATGTAGATAATCTCGACATTCCCTATGAACTGCGCAGCCAACTCGCAGACCCCACATTTAACATCTCTTCAGATATCGAGATGCTTTTAGGCGCGGATGTTTATTACAGAATTTTGAGCAAAGGCTATTGTGCATTAGGGAGCAATATGCCCACATTAGTTAATACCACAATCGGGTGGATTATAGCAGGGACGGTCCCAGCCAATAACAATAAATATTTTATTCCTCATTTATGCGTTATCAGGGAAGCTAGTCTAACGACAAAACTGCGTGTAGTTTTCGACGCATCAGCTAAATCATCATCAGGATATTCTTTGAATGACGTCACCTTAAAAGGTTATCAGGTACAGCCTGAATTGTTTGATATACTGTGTAGGTTTAGATTCTATCAGTTTGTGTTGACATCAGATATAAGAAAAATGTACAGACAAATCGCAATTAATCCGGACCATACGTTTTAGCAAAATATTCTTTGGAGAGATGACCCTCAGGATGAATTAAAATGTATCGAGTTGCAAAGTGTAACGTATGGCACGAATTCAGCTCCGTTTTTGGCCACTAGAGTGATTCAGGAAGTAGCAGATTTGGGCGCCGAGGAGTTTCCGGTAGCTTCACACGCATTAAAGTCTCAATGTTACGTTGACGATATTCTGGCAGGTTGCGATAATGTTGAGCAGTTAAGCCAATTGCACCTGCAATTAAAAAATTTATTGGGTAAGTCTGGTTTCACATTACACGAATGGTGTTCAAACTCTAGCCAATTTCTCGTGTCTATTTCGGAGCAACAACTGGCTGAATATGATTTAAATCTTGACAATGCGCCAAACAAGGTTTTAGGTCTAAAATGGCTTCCAGATGTTGACATGTCAAAAATCTCGATTCCTGTCGACACTCAAACTAAGGCACCAACAAAGAGAGTTATTCTGTCAACTTTGGCACAATGTTTCGACCCTTTGGGACTAATTAATCCAGTGGTGGTACGGGGAAAGATCCTAATGCAAAAGCTTTGGATTCAAAAATTAGATTGGGATACAGAAGTCACTAACAGCGATTTATTAAACGAATGGAACGTATTTTTATCTATGGTTTCACTTCTTGCAGCTTTAGAAATTCCTAGAAAAATTTGTAGGGACAAAACAATTTCGAACATAGAATTACACGGATTTGCAGATGCCAGCACAATGGCGTACGGTGCGTGCGTATACTTTAGAATTTTATACGATGATAACTCGGCATCGAGCACTCTGATTTCGTCTAAATCCAGGGTGGCTCCAATCAAAACTATTACAATGCCAAGGCTTGAACTCTGCGCATTGGTGTTGTTGGCGCAGCTAACGCAAAAAATTCTGAATATTTTCAGGGAAACCGTGACTTTTTCATCAGTAAATTTGTGGTCAGATTCAAAAATAGTTATCGCTTGGTGCAACGATCACCCAAGCAGGTGGTCTACATTCGTGGCCCACAGAGTATCTATGATTGAAACCATTACAGAGCATAGTAAATTGAGATATATAAAATCAGCTGATAACCCGGCAGACATTCTGTCTCGCGGAAATTTCTCGACAGATATAATAACTTCAGGACTTTGGTTTCACGGACCTAAATTTCTACTTGATGTCCACTTGGACTTGAACTTATACAATGAACAGGTGAGTGTTGCTAATATTTCTGAACAAAAGAAAATAGCACTTGTCGCAGTACGCAGGGCCGAGCCTTATGAGTTTTGGATAGACTATTTTTCACGTTTTTCTAATTTTTCACGTCTAGTGCGCGCTTTGGCTTTCATGTTTAGATTTATACATAACACGAAAAATAGAAATGATAAAATTCAGGAACCAACGATCACGGTCAACGAACTGGAAAAATCTCAACGGTTTATAGTACAGAATTTGCAGAGCCAGCATTTCTCTAAAGAAATTTCAGAGTTGAAAAATAAACAGATAATTTCAAATAAACAATTAAAACATCTTAAACTTTTTTTGGATTCAAACCAGCTAATCAGAGTGGGAGGTAGATTGGAACAGGCAGATATCTCGTTTGATCAAAAACACCCTTATTTATTGCCCTCACATAATGATATATTACAAATCATGTTAAAGTACGAACATTTGAGATTGGGACATGCAGGTTCGCAATCGGTGCTAGCGAATTTCAGGTTACGATTTTGGCCATTAAACGGGTTGCGAGAAGCAAAAAAAGCAGTAAGGAATTGCACAACGTGCACTCGGTTTAGAGCGCATCCAGCTCAGCAAATTATGGCAGATCTTCCGAACAATAGAATTCAACCAGCGCGTGCGTTTCAAAAAGTAGGAATCGATTACGGTGGCCCATTCCTAATAAAATCCTCTCGATTGAGGAAAGCTTCGTTCATCAAGGCGTACATTGCGATATTTGTGTGCATGTCCACAAAAGCAATTCATATTGAACTAGTGACCAGTTTATCTACGGAATCTTTTATAATGACTTTAAAACGATTTATTGCGCGTAGAGGTAACCCGACAGTGATCTACAGTGACAACGCTATCAATTTTCAGGGAACAAATGAGGCTATGAGTGCAATAGTGGACTAACCCCCAAAAACTAGATTTTTGTTTTATTGCAGTTTGTAAACCACAATATGATAATCTTTCAAATGTATAGTGGACCAAACCACCTTTAACATTTTCCTAATAGATGGCAGCACATACACAGTTTTGCTGT
Source organism: Polydrusus tereticollis (assembly GCA_963920685.1). NCBI lineage: Eukaryota > Metazoa > Arthropoda > Insecta > Coleoptera > Curculionidae > Polydrusus > Polydrusus tereticollis. Next base: position 89,146,380 of record OY987332.1, read on the forward strand.
TTTAGGATTTGCCTATTACATCAGAAGCAAAGTGGACTGAGTGCGGTTGGTCCATTTTGCTTCTTACCAATCGCGTTATTAGTTGTAGTTGACAGTTGTTGTTGTTTATGTATGCCGCCTTTATTCAGTGCTAAAATTGTGCAAATATTGCCATTATCTTTTGTAAAATGGATAATCAGGACACCACAATGGAATGTAAGATTAAATACATTTTTTAATTAAATTGGGATCAAAAAGTAAATTTTAAATGCTAGGTTATGTTATAGATATATTATTCGAGATTCAGGAAGGCCGTGACTAAAGTAACAGAGGTGTTACTTTTATAATTCTCTTAAAGTAACATCAATGACGTCAGTTAGGTTTTTATCATTGATTAGGAAAGTTTTTAAGATATTTTTTTTATGAAAAGATGACCACTTAACAAGCGCTAACCTATTTCAATTTAACTTTTTCATATTTTTTTTTTTTATTTTTCCAGGTACGTTAGACTCGGATCAGTCTGATCCTTATCAAGATTCAGGATCAGAATATGTTCCATCAGAAGAAGGTGGAGTAAATGAGGCAATAGAAACAAGTAGCGAGGAAACGCAAGAGGAAGAAACAAAGGAATTTAAGCCAAAAAAACGTATTCGTCGTGAACAGAATTGGAGGCGAGCTGTAAATAAAAAGAAAAGATGTGCCGGAGAAGAATATATAACAAAATCTGGAAAAACAGTGCCTTCAAAACCTTTCCAACCATTCGTTTGTGTCTGCAAAAATAAATGCCATCTTTTACTACCCGAAGAACGGCAAAGGGAACTGCACACAAGTTTTTATGGTTTACAAAGTTTCAATTTACAGACTTCTTATCTGTTTTCATTAGTTAAGGTTGTAAACAAACTACGGAAGTACACCGAAAACCAAAACTCTCAGAGAGATAAAACAAGAATCTACTATATACCTGATGCCACGGGAGAAGAAAAAAAGGTCTGCAAATCATTTTTCCAGGCTGTGTTTCAAGTTTCATCTGGAAGACTGGATAGACTACTAAAGACTAAACCAATCGGCGCACCATCACCATGCGATAAAAGGGGAAAACACCCACCAGCTAATAAAACTAATGAAGCGCAGAAAAACAAAGTTAGGGATTTTATTAAGCAATTCCCAAGCTACGAATCTCACTACTGTAGACCAAAGAGCAATCACAGGAGATACCTTGCTCCAGATTTAAGTATTGGAAAAATGTACAATTTGTACAAAAATGAATCAAACAATCCGGTTTCTTATTTCGTTTTTAGAGAAATCTTTAATAAAGAGTTTAACTTACATTTTCATCCACCCATATCAGATTCCTGCAAGAAATGTGATCTATTCAACATAAAAATTAAATCAACAGTTGATGAAGTAATAAAGAGACAACTTGAGATCGAGCGTGAACTTTACCAAAGGAAAGCTCAAAGTGCAAGGGACAGCTTACAACAAGACGCTCAGTTATCGAAAGAAGGAGACATTACAGTCATATGTTTTGACTTGATGAAGACCTTGCCCACACCTGTTTTGACAACAGGAATCTGTTATTATAAGCGGCAGCTTTGGACTTACTGCTTTTCGATTCATAACATGGCAACCAATGATTCCTACATGTTTGTATGGAATGAATCAGTGGCTTCAAGAGGTCCTCAAGAGGTCGGATCTTGTATCCTATACTATATCAAAAATTTTGTTGCTACAAAAAAACTTGTTATGTATTCTGACCAGTGTGGGGGTCAGAATCGAAATATAAAAATGTCTGTACTATGTAATTACATAGTTTCATCAACTGAATTTGAAGTTGAAGAAATAGATCACAAATTTTTGCTAAGTGGTCATTCCTACTTACCTTGTGATCAAGATTTTGGGGTTATTGAGAAAGAAAAGAAATTCCATCCCAATATTTTTATTCCCGATGACTGGAATAAGGTTATAACAAATGCAAGAAAAAAAAATCCATTCAAATTGGTAGAAATGAAAAGTTCTAATTTTTTTTCTACAAAACCATTGGAAAATAATATCACCAATAGAAAAATATCCAAAGATAATGTCAAAGTAGAATGGCTAAAGATGCAATGGTTGCGTTTTCAATCTCATTGCCCATTCGATATTCAGTTCAAGTACTCTAATAACAATGATGTTCCCTTTGAAACTGTGGATATAAGTAAGAGAAAATCACTTTTGCCGGAATCGAAACTTCCCTTATTATACCCTAACGGTAACGTCATTAACGATGCCAAAAAGAAAGATCTCCTTCAACTAAAGGAATTTATTCCTCCGATGTATTACGCGTTTTATGAAAATCTTCGATCTACAGCACAAGGAACTGGCGGCGAACTGTTACATGGTCCTGAAGAAGATGAAGATTAAATTTTTGTCGCCCGTTTTGATGGTAGTTTTGTATTTGAAAAATATATCTTTTAATAAACGTTATTCATTGATTTGTTTTTACTAAACCTTTATGAATAATAATAGAATGTTTTTAATCAAAATGGACTAAACTGATAAATTAATTTACTTACTTAGAAGAAAAGTGGACTAACCCACATCTAACTCCTAAAAAAAAATATTTAGATAAAATGTAAAATTTGTTTATAAATCTATGCTGATTCATATTATAAACCAATTTAAATAAAACCTTAAACTGTATTTAAAATAAATTTAATTTAAATTGCAATATTCAGACAATTTTTAAATTCGTTTTTTTGCGTTTATGCAATTTGGGGATAGTCCACTATTGCACTCATAGCCTCAAATAATCAGCTGTACGAAGTGTACAAATTTTTCAACAATTCACAAAATTGTACGCCATTTTTGGATTATCTTGCTCAAAATGAAATTCAGTGGAAATTCATTCCCCCTAGATCTCCTCATTGGGGCGGATTATGGGAAGCGGCAGTAAAGAGCGCGAAACATCATATTTTCAGATTAATGGGCAATTCAAAATTCACGTTCGAGGAATTCTATACGGTGTTAACTCAGCTAGAAGCGGTTCTAAATTCACGGCCACTATGCCTACTTACTAATGACCGTTCAGATTTTAGCTACTTGACGCCCGGGCATTTTTTAATAGAAGAAAGTTTAACTGCATACCCGGAAAAAGATTTGACGGAGATTCACGATAATAGGTTAAAGTTTTGGCAACAATGCACTAAGATTCAACAAATTTTTTGGAAACGATGGTCAGTCGATTATCTCAATCGCCTTCAAAATTGCCCAAAGTGGCTGAAAGCCACACGAAACATCATTCCGAATGATATAGTGCTACTGAGAGAGGATAACGTACCTCCATTGCAATGGCCGCTAGCGCGCGTTCTGGAAGTGTATCCAGGGAAAGACGGGAATGTAAGAGTTATTAAGTTAAAAACTGCGACTAGCGTGTTTACTAGGTCAATAGTTAAAGTGTCCCCTCTATTGTATGACGAGTCAGATGTGACTCTGGAGCGTCATCACGAGTAAATAAGTATTATATTAGTTTAGGGTACAGCACATAGTTGCTTGTCGCCTCAAGTTAGGTTAGTTGTACAGCCGGTGACTAAGTCGAAAAGACTATTAGTGTTTAAGTATTTTTTATTCCAGGTTTCCTGCCTGTTTCGGTTTGGTAGCTTGCCACAAAAGTTACTGGGGTTATAGACCGATAATCCCTGGGCAACCTAAAAAAGTAAATGATCTTTTGCAAATTTTTGTTTTTTTTTGTTGGTCCTTTGCTCTAACCAAGCATCGAAGCGAGAGCGCGCAAACTAACGTTTGGCAATCTCTTTTAACGGTCTATGTGGACACACCAATCGCAAACCTGGTGTATAAAAAACGGTAGCCATCTACCCTGGCAGTATCGCTCTGTCCCTGTCGCACCAGCTCCAAGATTGGGCTGGTGCAACTTTCGCCTTGCGGGGTTCCTAACATCTTTTCATTTCTTCCCTTCTTCTTTCAAGCTCATTTGTTTCCGCACTACATGGGCACGTGTAGTGTCAGCCTTATTACCAGTGTCATTCCTCTGAGTTGGGCTGGGGTCAGGGAGATGTTTGTTTATTGCGCTCAGTTCAGGGGAATTAATGGGTCTTCTTCTGGGTTGGGAGACGTGGTTACTTCCACAAGGGGGGCGTTCAGGTTAGTTCAGGTTAGTCGTCGACGCTTACATTTAGGGTTAGTTTAGACTTACGATTTTTAGGGGTGGTTTCTATACCACCATGCTTATAAATTTGGGGCGCAAATTTACGACTTGTGCCTCATATGTTGAGTACGCAAGGGTTACTTCCACAAGGGGGCGTTCAAATGCGCGTTGGATTGGTGAGTACCAACCAACAGGTAACGCGTCGACGCGTACATTAGCGGTTAGGTTGCATTCATGTGGTGGATGGCAACAGTTCAGGTCACGCCGTGACCAGATTGGTAATTTTTGTTCTTCGACCTTTTCAGCTTAGGGAGCTGAACTGCGTTTTCTCAGCTTAGGGAGCTGATATGTGATTTTTTTCTGCTCGCCAGGGAGCTATTGTAGGGTGCCTCAACCGAGCGCCAATCTTCGACCTTTTCAGCTTAGGGAGCTGAACTGCGTTTTCAGTCTACAGGAAGTTGTAGCTTTGGTGTGTATGGTCAGTTTACACTGATTCTCGTTTTCGACCTTTTCAGCTTGGGGAGCTGAACTGCGTCCTCTCAGCTCAGGGAGCTGTATTATGGTGTGTGTGTTCAATCTATACTGATTGTTACTTGAGTATAAATGGAATTTTCAAGTTATGGGGAAATAAAAATACTGGTTTTAAGGGGAGCTAAACAAGTAATACTTTGTCAACTTTCTAATTTTCTGTTGTTCTTGTCTGTCAGCAACGATGTGACAATGAACAAACTATGATCAAAAAGTACGGGCACTATTCTGCGTCTGTTCAGGAAAACGGCTACATAAATTTAATCTGATGATCGGGTTACTTATGAAAAATTATGCAGTCTGTGCTATGGCATCTGAATATACTGGATGTAAAATGTTAATTTTAAGGTTCAACTAATGTAAAATCTTATGATGTATTAGGCTAGCTAGTGTCGAGTCACGTGGTGAGTGACACCTATTCAGTGCGCGTTGCGTAAAGATCAATTAGTGCGGAGTTGATAACATCGAGTTATCAGAAAGTCATTAATGTGAAACGAAATATCAAATGTCGGGAGATAGTGTAAATTAAGTTAAGTAGGTTAAGAGCTCCAAACTGTGTTTGGACTTAAGGTTTATTGTCGAATAACGGTAGTAATAACTGGACGCATTCGAGTTCAGTAGTTTGTGTTGATAACCATGTATTCGTATTGATTGTTAAGGTTGTAGTTAAAGCACGAGTGCTCCAACGGGGGGGGAGAATGTTGAGAACACGCTGAGTGTTAAAGCAAAGTACGCCACTGATGGCATTCTTGGAAGTCTAATTGATGTATATAGTGTATATATAACGCTTATGTAGCTATCGCACGATGCAATAACAAACGCTGTGCTGTCTGCGTTTTTATTAGTTCATCTCTTTTCCTCACGTATACGTAAATATCCAAGATCCATCATAAAACCCACATAGTAACAGCGCGGCATTGTTGTCATATGTAATCAGGCGCTTCACCAAAAATCATCACCTACCAAGCTGCGTGAGGAAGGGAGACAGACGCGAGAAGGGATGAGGCAACGCAGCCTCCAGACGGTCGCCAAGCAGAGTTTGGCTAAACGCATAAAATATAAGTTTATCAAGGGGACTGTTCCCCGAAAGTTCGGCGGTGCATGTCGCACGACTGCTTTTAAAAAGTAAAGCACGTCACCGAGTGGAAATTGTCCACATTTCTTGTACTATGTAGTTAAAGTTAACAAAAACAAAGTTCAATAAGTTAATACAATGTGAAAGTATTGAGTATTATGGAAACGTATGTGTGAATGCAATTTGAAGTGTAACTAGTAATTTGATGTAGTGTATTCTCAGTGGGAAGTTATAAAGTGAATATTGTGAATAAAATGTTAGTGCTACCTTAGGAATAAAATGCTGTTGGAATTAAATAGTGTTTTATTAAATCGACAGATCTACACACGAGCCAGCTATTCAGCCTACGGATACACAGTAATAATAACATAAGTATTAAAGGCTGAACCATAGTTGACTTTAAAACATAAATTATTTGAACAAATTTAAGGTGGTTTAGTGCCATATGGTGTTGATCATTTCTTTTATTTTACATAACAATGAGGCATTGTTTTAATTATGATTATGAACTTTTTAAGCTACTCTACATTTTGGTATAATTAAATGTTAGTTCACCAATATATCAAGAGTTTATGGTAGTTGTATTTGATTGTAATAAGTTAATATAAACATTTCTAAATTTATTATTTTTATTTTTGTCATAATTTCCGATGATACTGAGGCATTTTTAATTTGTATTGTTTTATTTTGAATAACCTGAACTAACCAACTATACAGGGTGTTTTGTAATTGAATGTCAATAATTAAGGGGGCGATTTTTGTGTTCATTTTAAAAAGAAAACTTCATATGAACGTATGTCCTAAACGTCTATATTTTTGATATACAGGCTGGAAAAGTTTTCAAAAATAAATAGTTTTTTAATAATATCTGTAATACCACTTTAGATATTTTAATAAAATTTGGCAGACATGTACTATGTATCAAGATGCATTATTTACCGTACAACAATTTTTTTTATTTCCACCAGTGGCGTTCGTACGGAATTTCACCTGCCTATTTAGGCAGACATTAATGTAACGCTACTGATTTCTCGTAAAAATAAATTTATTCCTAAAATCCCCAATCATTTCTAAACAAATTTGATCTCTTGAATTTTTTCAATCCGATGCACGGTTTTCGCTTAAAAAAAATAAAAACCTTTTCTCTGCATGATCAAAACAATATCGTTAATATGACAATATCACCATGCACAGAAATAGATTTTATTTCTTAGATCAAGTTTGCTTAGAAATGAATAAGGATCTCAAAAATTATTATTGTAGTAGGCTGTGTCTGTAAGAGTTATTAATTCTGTTGTCAGGGCGGTTGTCATTATTTTGTTTGACAGTTTATCAATATTTAAATTCGGTTTTTCGTGTCTTATTAATTTGGTGTTTAAAATATCCGAGTATTGTTATTTTGAAAGATAATGGTCGGGTTTACCAATGAGGAGTTGGCAAATATGCATTACATGTATGATTTGGCTGATGGCAGTTCGCCGGAAGCTAGGCGATTGTATCAAGAGCGGTTCCCTAATAGAGTCATACCAGATAGGCGAACATTTGCAAATGTACATAGAAGGTTGACTGAAACAGGTACTTTTATGGCAAATAATCAATTAAAAGGATCCCATCGGACTGTAAGAACTCCAGAAATTGAAGAAGCAATTTTAAATTATATTGATAATAATCCTGAAATAAATACTAGAAAAATTGGACATAATCTGAATATCTCGCACGTCCTGGTTTGGAAAATTTTCCACGATTTTTTATTGTACCCGTATCATATTCAGCGGGTCCAAGCGTTACTTCCCCGAGACTTTCCCTTGCGTGTTAATTTTTGTCAGTGGTTTTTGGAGAAAATTGCGCATAATCCCTTGTTTGACCATGAAATAATGTTTACAGATGAAGCTAACTTTTCCAGAAACGCAATCAGAAATTTTACCAATAACCATACTTGGGCCGACGAAAACCCCCACGCAGTTGTAGAATATAACCAGCAAGAACAGTTTTCGGTAAATGCCTGGGGTGGAATTGTTGGAAATTATTTAATTGGACCTTTTTTCCTGCCAGAAAGGCTAAATGGCCATAATTATCGCCGGTTTCTAGAGGAGGATTTGCCCATATTGCTAGAAGAAGTACCAATTTTAATAAGAAACAGAATATGGTTCATGCATGATGGTGCGCCCGCTCACTTTAGTGTTGTAGCAAGAGAATATTTAAATCAAACATTTAATAACCAATGGGTTGGTCGTGGCGGACCTCAACCATGGCCGCCTAGGTCCCCAGATTTAAATAGTTTGGACTTTTTCTTATGGGGGCATCTTAAAAGTCTGGTTTACCGCACCCCAGTAAACACTTTAGAAGAGCTAGAAGATCGTATAAGAGCTTCCTTCGATTTAATAAGAAATACTGAAGATATACTTCAAAGAGTGCGCGACAATATGAGGAAAAGAGCTGAAGCGTGTATCCTTCAAGGTGGAGGGCATTTTCAACAACTTATCTAGTTTCTATGTTTGTTCTTTTTTTTCACAAAGGTTGTTGTTGATTTACTAACAGACGATCCTTATTCATTTTTAAGCATACTTGATCTAAGAAATAAAATCTATTTCTGTGCATGGTGATATTGTCATATTAACGATATTGTTATGATCATGCATAGAAAAGGTTTTTATTTTCTTTAAGCGAAAACCGTGCATCGGATTGAAAAAATTCAAGAGATCAAATTTGTTTAGAAATGATTGGGGATTTTAGGAATAAATTTATTTTTACGAGAAATCAGTAGCGTTACATTAATGTCTGCCAAAATAGGCAGGTGAAATTCCGTACGAACGCCACTGGTGGAAATAAAAAAAATTGTTGTACGGTAAATAATGCATCTTGATACATAGTACATGTCTGCCAAATTCCATTAAAATATCTAAAGTAGTATTACAGATATTATTAAAAAACTATTTATTTTTGAAAACTTTACCACCCTGTATATCAAAAATAAAGACGTTTAGGACATACGTTCATATGAAGTCAATTGATATATCAAGGGGGAAATTTTTTAAGGCATTTGTTGTCGTGTTACTTTCAGCCCCCTGACCCCCAGGGCACCTACCCCTAAAATTTTAAATGGCAACCCCTATTTCTTTTGCCATTTTTGTGTTCCTTATAAAATTTTACATAAACTATATTATTTTTTTTTAATTGTGATTATTAACCTCACAAATTAATGAAATGTATTTAATATCGAATTTTAAAACGGATTGCATTCACCGCCTCATTGCACTTCGTTTAAAACTGTTTGTACCTACCAATAGTTACATTCCAAATTCTTTTATTTATTTACATTTCGTCTTCGATATCGCCACTAGAGAACATAAAATAATTTAATTTTTTTGCCGTTTTCGATAAAACAAGATTCTCGATTTGCTTATTCCTGATATTTCGAACAAATGATAAGTACTTAGTAGGTACTTTATTTTCAGACTCCTGGTGTTCATTATTTATTTCATGTTCTTCTAGAGTCAGTGAAAGTTAATTCCATAAACATTTCAATAGTTTTTAATTATTAGTGTCGTTTCTTAAAACGGTTTACACTATTGCTGAACGCGTAGAAATGATTTTCATTTACGGAGCTGAAAATCGTTGCTTTGCAAGAACGAAAGACATCGTAAAAGAAATGTTGGACACAAGTACATCCGTGAGTTAGCAGCTAAATTTGAAGAAACAGGATCTGTTTGCAATAAGAAAAGGAATGAGCCAAGACTGCTCAATGAGGCCGCTCAGATTGAGGTTCTTGGTGAAGTTGCTATGGCTCCCACTGCGTCCCTTCGTAAAGTTGCAGATCAAACTGGACTGTCGCGTGAGTCAGTCAGGAAAGTATTGAAGCTTCACAAATTTCATCCATACAAACTTCTAATTACTCAAGAATTAGGGAACGATGACCCGGACAGACGTATTGAGTTTTGCGAAATTATGACGGATAAGATTATTACTCAGCCCAGGTTAATAAAGAATATCTGTTTCAGTGACGAATGCACTTTTTACTTAAATGGCAAGGTCAACAAATAAAACTGTCGTTATTGGAGCGACCTCAATCCTCACATTATTAGAGAGGGGCATACGCAATACCCTCAAAAAATAAATGTTTGGGCGGGTATATTAGGCAATAGTATCATCGGTCCCCTCTTTATCAATGGAAATCTAAATGGTGAAATGTATGCCGAAATGTTAGACACAGCTATAGAACCTCTTATAATTCGTGAGGTGGAAAATCAAAGGGACGCCAATGGAAATGTTGCTCTAGATGAACATTTGCTCCACTATCAACAGGACGGAGCGCCTCCGCATTATGTACGCCCAGTAAGAGAGTGGTTGGATAATCATTACCCAGAGCAGTGGATTGGTAAGAGGGGACCCATAGAATGGCCACCTAGGTCACCAGATCTGACACCGCTGGATTTTTTCTTATGGGGTCACTTGAAATCCGTTGTATTTGAAACTCAACCAGATTCCATTGAACAATTACAACAAAGAATTGTACAGGAGTGTAGACTGTAGAGCTATTTCACCTGAAACTCTTGAAAACGTCCGAAACCAGTTTGAATACCGGCTGTACTTGTGCTTGGAGAAGAATGGAATCCATTTTGAACAATTCATAAAGTAGGAAAGGTGCGCTTTCCAGTATTTCATTATCATTATCATAATTTTTCAAGGAGTTGCATTATTTAAATGTTTATTTAAATACATTTCATTAATTTGTGAGGTTAATAATCACAATTAAAAAAAAAAATAATAATACAGTTTATGTAGAATTTTTATAAGGAACACAAAAATTGCAAAAGAAATAGGGGTTGCCATTTCAAATTTTATTGGTAGGTTTCCTGGGGGTCAGGGGGTTGAAAGTAACACGACAACAAATGCCTTAAAAAATTTCCCCCTTGATATATCAATTGACGTGTTTCGCCAAATTTTCATACTATCATTGGTAGAGGCAATATTAAATGCTGTTCGTTTTCAAATTGTCACCCTGTATATTTAGACTAACAAACAATATTAGAAAGCTAATTCGAAAATTTTATATGATTAGGGAAATATTAAATAAACATTTTCTAATCTGTGTATATAGGGCTCTTGTGGAATCATTGCTTGGATACTCTATAATAGTGTGGGGCAATTCAAATAATGAAATGAAAATAAACCAGCAAAACGATTATTAAAACATAAGTGACTGACCTTATAATTTTAATGTAATTTTTAATTAACATGTACCTACTTGTCATTCTCTTATTTTATTTTTAAATACTAGTTGTAAGTTTAAATACTTTTACTTTTAAATTCGTTTATTTCCTATTAATTACAATGCTACCCTTAATTCTAACCTAATCTATCTTAACCTAGTTTCCTATGCTAATTTAGACTATTTACAGATTTGGGCGCATATGGACCGTAAGCATACGGCCCAGAATGCGCCCAGAGTACCTGGCAGAGCCAAGCGGCCGTTGTTATGGCCTATTGGAATGGGTGCAGCACTTAGGTCATGATTTGCGCACTCGCGTTCCGACTGGTGCCTTAACGGGTGTTATTGTGCATGTGTCGCCTCAGCGCATACCATTTGTTTGTGAGTTTATTGAGTGAATCGAAATACCAATAGCAGAGCATTCTGGGAAAAATACTAAAAAACCCAGTCAAATTATATCAGGTACGATGTTTTATATCCGCCCATAGCAGATAATTTGATGCTAGCAGCGGATGACCCCTGCCCAACCGTCAGGACGGTGGAAAGCAGCCATCATTCAGGGGGTGGTCCTTGTGAGTATGTCAGTCAGAGTCTTCTCCCACTGGCGCGGCGTGTCCAAGTCCGTTGGCATGCATTTCGGGCTGGTCCGTTCAGTTTTCCGTAGAGTACGTCACAGATTCAGCCCTTGTGCATGCTTGTCTTGTTTTATTTTAATTTACTTGACTGTCTAATGTACGTTCGTTCGTCCGTCCGTACATTTAGAAAAATTTGTTTTTGTTTGTTTGTTTGTATTTCCATTCAATGTTAATTTATGTTTGTTATTGCTGTTGTTGTTCGTTTGCCAATGGGAGGTGGTATATAGGTAGTTTGTAGTAGAGTGGTTTGTGCGTCGTCTGTTCGTCATTATCAAAACGTCTGTCTGTAATATTTCTTGTCAGTGGTGAGTTTGTTAGTTTGTGCATGTAAAATTTGTTTGAAATGTCACGTATATGGTCAATTATATTGTCTATTGCCGCCATATGGTGTAGATCCGCGACTCTGACGTATCTATTAGATGACGTCACACATCGGAGGATTTTATTCTCCAACCTCAGCAACCGATGAAGCTGAGTGTCGGAGGCGCTACACCATATAGGGGCTCCGTAGGTCAGAACAGGTCTTATTATTTGTTTATATATTAGTGCTTTGTTGTAAGGAGATAGTGAGGAGTGTTTAGATAAGAGGGGATAAAGGCTTTGCATTGCTGCAAAGCCCTTTTTTAAGGTTTCGGAAATATGAGGCTTAAAGGATAGTCGTTCGTCAATGATCAGTCCTAGGTGTTTTAGTCGTCTATGGGGAATTATTTCCGTCTCGTTAATCTTCAATGGTACAATAATCCGGTTATTGGTGAACTTTTTAGTCAAAGTTGCACAGACAGTTTTGCTCGGATTTACCGCAATTATTGATTCTACAATTCATATTCAGTTTTAAGAGTACCAATAGGATCAATAATAACCCCAGAATAAAGAAACACATCTGGGATATAACTCTACAGTTTCCTTTCGAGATTTTATTACACTTTAAGCTTACGTTATATAAAATCTCTTCTCAAGGGGGGAGGTGCTGTAACCCCGTATTATTTAGCCCCTCGTATACCTTATTATTATTTGTGTATTTTGTACCATCAATAGTTTTAATATTATAAGCGACAGACTGCAAACACAATTAACCATTTCATCCTTAAAATCTCCAGTAAACAACAATTCCTTATTGTTCACCCATTATTGTTCTAAATATCTAAATTACACTTTCCTTTCAAATTGGGTTATTCTTGTCTAGACTCTCTATTCATTTCTTAAAATACAGATAGACCCAATCCTAATTACTTTCAATACCTACCTCCATAATTGTTATTTATCATTTTATTTAAAACCTTTTACAATCTCCAGACTGTCGTTTATATCCCTATTTTTGAACCAATATTTAATATTTTGTAAAAGTAATTTGTTATGACCATTACAGGGTTTTTCGAATTGGTCTGGATAAGAATGTTGGCCCGCCCAATTTGTGGTAGGGTGGCCAATGAATTTTGTTTTAAGAGTAGCACGTAAGGAGCTAGTTTTAGAGTAGCACAGTTACCTCTTAGCGCTTTTTAGAGTAAGTAGAAACTTGTAGATAATCACAAAATAGAAATTTTCAAGTTAAAAGTGATATTTTATTTATAAATTCTAAGTTTATGCTTGGCTGTGACTACAATCTCGGCACAGTCCAATAACAAGATGATTGTAAGGTATTATGGACATCACTCCCTAAAACAATTTATTAAAGGCAAACCTATAAGGTTCGGCTACAATCTTTGGGCTATGTGTGGAGAAGATGGGTTTTGCTACAACTTTTCACTATATTGTGGAAAAGACTTATCAGAAACCGTTTATGTCGAACCTCTTGGCACGAGAATATGTTATCAACATGTAATGGAAAATCCAGAAAGTTATTCCATTTATTTCGATAATTTCTTTAACATCCATGCTTTGTTTCACAAGGTGAATGAAATGGGATTTCGAGCAACTGGAGTAATTAGGGAAAATATAACTCAAAAATGCCCTATAAAATCGTCAAAAGAACTTGAAAAGGAAGAAAGAGGATCGTATGACTACCAGTCCGATGAGAAAAATGAGATACTACTTGTCAAATGGAACGACAATAAATGTGCATTACTAGCAAGCAATTTTGATACTGTGGAGCCACTAGCGTCGATGCAAAGATGGAATAAGGCAAATGAGGGCCGTGCACCTATCCCTCAGCCAAGAATAATAAACAATTATATGGTAGGAGTAGATCAACACGACTGGCTCTTAGAAAAACATGGTATTGCAGTAAGGGGGAAAAATGGTACTGGTGTTTATTCACACGTGTCATTGATATGGCTATCGTAAACGCACACATATTATACAAACGTATTCATGGAAAAAACTCCATTTCTATAAAATACTTTCGAAGAGCAATTGCTTTTCATTATTTGAAAATTGGACACGGGCGGCCAATCCTAAAAGGCAGACCTTACAGCTGGGGTTCTACTTCAAGGTCAAGGGTGTCAGATGATGTCAGATTCGACGAAAGGGGACACCTTCTTGAAAAACGAGATAAGCAACGTCCTTGTCAATTCCCAGCTTGCAAAAGCAAACCACTAACTTTTTGCAGAACATGTAATGTAACATTATGTACACCTTGTTTTACAAAATTTCATATCAGAAATTAATTTCATATTTTATATAATAATATGCATAGTAAAACATTTCATTTTTTTATACTAATACTATAATTATTAGTTTTGGTTAACATCAATAAGCAAAACATATTATGCTTTCAAATACATTTTACCAGAGTATTTATATATATATTCTGACATTCGCCCAGCGTCCTATTTATAGGACATCACTTTTTAAAAATAAACTGCTTGTTCTTTTCAGATCTGGTCGATGTCATTCCCTCTTATAGGTCCCAAATAACAAAATATTCAATTTTTACAAAAAAAATAAAAAAAAAATAAGTTGGGCGTTAATGGGTTAATAAGGTTCGAGTATTGGACGAAGTCCATATGAACTAGTTACTGGTAACATACCACAGTACACTTTGACCCGGACTATTAAAACTTATTTACCAAGAAAAAAGAGCGAGGATCCGGAACAGGTGAAAAACTAGGTACGAGATGTTTTATTCCGAGAAGCGGTAAGGCGGAAAAAACAACAAAAAGTAAAGACATATGCATTTTCTGTTGGCGATTTGGTATTACTGAGGCTAAATCCGGTGTCAAATGCTGCGGAGGGAGTTGCAAAAAAATTTAATTTTGCTTTATGACGGACCGTTTAAAATTACCAGAATCCCAGCAATAAATGTGTATGAGCTCGCCCACCCACAGAGTGGGATTGTTAAGGGTACCTACAATACTCGAAACTTGGGCATGTATTTTCCAGGGGGTGCAAACTAAGCGCCCTGGGGGGAAACATGTGCAGTTAATCGTTAGCAGCGCTCAAAGTATTACGTAAAAGTCACAAGATGTCCCAAGAGTTGACACGAGAGCTAATCGGCCAAAATTTTAAAAAAAGGATGAGGTAAAAGAGGTGCTCCTAAAGATAATTCCGTGGAGTCAGTATAATCTTCCTGCACCCACACCCACGAGGATGCCAGCGACAAGCATACAAATGGGAACAGACACTGATACTAATGGAGGGGTAAAGATACGAGGACGGAGAAATCGCCGAGGTCGCAAGAGCAAAGGACAGGTAGCAGCCAAAAATGAGGTGCAATAAAAAAAAAGGGAGGACAATATGAACTTGAAATGAAGTGAAGTATTTTAGGTAGTTTTAGATGACGCTATATCATTCAATTGTGCATTGTTGATGAATTTTTGGACTACAGAATTTTTGACATTGACTTTGACAAGGATAAAGTAAATGTTATATTATATGGTAAATAAATTAGGTTATGAATAGACATAAAAAATAATGGTATGCTAGGATAATAATTTGTGCAATTTAAAAAGTTATCCAAATTATCGTGTAGTAGGTACTGAATAATTCTTTATACTTATAATAATACTTTATTCTAATAACATAATAAACAAACTTTAAAATATACGGTGTAATGGGTTTATATTAGGTTTGCAAAGGAAAGATTTATTTAATCACAACCATTTTAAATTTTAAATTATTGCATTCTCAAAACTACATACTTTAAAATTGGGGGAGAGTGAAACGGCCCGACCCCGGGCCTCTTATTTAGCTAATAAAACAGCATAATACGGCCTATAAAATCATTATTTCAAATTGTATTATTTGCATACAAATAAAGATTCTAAAACGGCACAAAACTGAGTTGTTGACGCTTTCCGGGAGAAAAAGGTTCGTTCCAGGTCAATTTCTAGACCACCGGGAAAGGAATGAATACTTGTGGAACCCAAACCAAGCTCCCGCCCACAGGGCAACGCTTGGCTATAAAAGCGAAAAGCGCGCTTGTTTAAGGACATTCAAATTTTTCTTTTAAACAGATACGCTGCCAGTTGCGCTTGGCGACTCTCAGAGTATTTGCATAAATTATTTTTTTCCACTTATCTGCATTGCCCCAACGCCGAATTAACGGTGGGATTGGGTAATTCACGGTAACGGAATTGCATAATTTTCTAGGTTTGGAGGCTATTTGAGATCAGATGGGTAAAACGCTAAGATTGAACTGACAATAGTTGATACGCCGAAGCTGACCTAACGGTGGTTTATATCGCCGAAGGTTAACTACTGGTGGCCGGTTGTCGACAACCCCTAAAAAAAACCAACAATCAAAAATAGTCGCTAAATTGATGAAAGCATACTAAGGCAAGGTGGCGTTTCTTCTCACTACTAACAGAAAATTCAAATCAACAAACAAAGTAAATTCAAATCAAACAAACAAAGGCAGGCGTACTTTGCTGGTATAAAATTCAAGAATAGGCTCATTTTTATTCATTTATTATCTTTGTTTATTTTAAATATCACCATGAAAACAAGAGGTAACACCTCAAGACTCCAGTTCAAGAAATTAACAGGTAAAGTCTGCCAGTATAGTATGCAACATATCTAATTTGGGTTCAAAAGTATAAAAAAAAAAGGAATTATAGTAATTATTTCTTACATTTAATAATTCTGACCTGGTGGTCCGATAAAGGGTATTAATTTAAAGTGGTTGTAGTAGGTCAATACAACTTTCGCTTTTAATAAGGGTCTTTATTATATATAGGACAAGTGTACTGTTAAACCAGATGGTCAGTTTGTCTGCCAGGGTAGTTAACTTTTTAAAAGGGTAATGAAAAATAATAAATAGTACTTAATGTGTTTTATAAACACGAAAATCACCATATAATCTGCAAGTGGGGAAATACGGAATGGGGGAGATCTTAAGGAGCACAAGATTATTAAAGAAACTGCTAAGGATACGCAGGATCCACAGGATTTAGGTATTTATTGGTATAATGGTATTAGTAGAACGTTAATATATTACAGGTGTAATTAAATGATTGTGATGGGTTATCCCTTACGCTCCAGGGTGTCACAATTGTGTGGGTCTTATTTATATGGTCTATAAGGCGGAAAATAATATTTTTGCTGTTCACTACCATACGATACGATTGTGCTAGACCCGATTTAACTGCTTTGCAGCGCGTCGTTTAGAAATATCAACATTTCGCGGTGTCACTCAAGGTTAAAAGTGCGAATTTCTTGTTTTCTCAATTTCTTTGGCATTGTAATGGATACTAGAAGTAAGTATTATTTAAAATTATAGTTAAAACAATATTTGTAGGAATTAAGTATTCAGTAGGAGTTGTTTAACTACTTAGGTAATAAAAACATTAATATTTTTTTGAGGTTATGTTTACACGCAGATGTTTTAAGGCAGTGTCACGATTGTGACGTTAGGGAGCCAAACGTTAACATATTAGGCGGGAAAGGTGATTTGTTTGCATTGTTGGTTCCCTTTTTCAGAGTCCAAAATTAACTTGGAGAAGCTTGCTGCAAACCCAGATAGTGTTTACGACCTACTTGATGAGTTGGAATCGGATTTTGAGATTGACAGCGACGTCGACGATGATATTTTTGAACCACCGATATCTTCTTCTGGCGCTCAAGACGACTCTGGAACTAGTAGCAGTGAAGAAGAGGATCCTGGGCCAAGTACCAGTAAAAAGCCACAAAGCCACAAAGCCACTGGCCAAAAATGGATAAAAATGCCTTTTGACGGAAAACAAATTCCACAACGTTCCAGAAATGATAATTTTCAAGATATTTTAAGCCCTTGGGGCTACTTTAGTAGGTACCTAAATGAAGAGTTTTTTGAAATGGGCGCAGAATTAACTTCTCAATATTATTTGCAGCAGACTGGCTTGGAAATCAAACCAAGCATTACTTCTGAAGAAATTATACGATTTTTTGGCATGCATGCAATCATGTGATGTTTTAAATTTCCCAGAATCCACCTGTATTGGAGCACGAAATATCGGTTACCCATATTGGCCGATGCAATGACGAGGGACAGATTTTATAAATTGCGTACAAATTTCCATGTGGTAAATAACTTATCGGTACCCAAAGAAGTCCAGAGACAAAATCATCTTTGGAAAGTTCAGCCAATGATTGATCGAGTAAGAGAAAGGTGCAAGGAAATACAAAGGCCGCTGCAAGGCTCTTTTTCAATTGATGAACAAATGATACCATTTTTGGGCCGATGTCCTATCCGTCAATTTGTAAAAAATAAACCTAGACCCGTTGGTCTTAAGAATGTTGTTCTTACCACGTCATGTGGTACAATATTGGATTTTGAAATATATCAGGGTTCCCTTACACCATTTGAAAACAAAGAATTGGGTCTAGGACCGTCTGTTATTCTACGTTTAGTACAAACCTTGCCCCCAGGAAGTTTTATTTTTTTTGATCGGTACTTTACGACGATACCATTACTTGAAAAATTGGCAGAATTAAAAATAGAAGGAACAGGAACTATCATGACAAATAGAATCAAAGGGTGTACTTTTAGTAAAGATACAGAGATGAAGCGAGGTCAAGCAGAACAGTACGTCAAATCTGACCAAAAAATATGTTTGACAAAATGGAAAGATAATAAATCCGTTGTCATGGCATCAAATGCATTTGGGATCGAACCCACACATAATGTTAAAAGGTGGGATAAAAATGAAAAAAAAAATACATAGAAGTATCCTGTCCAAATGTGGTCAAAATATATAACGATAAAATGGGCGGAGTCGATTTATGCGATCAAATGACTGAATGCTACAGGACCTTCTTCAAAACTCTAAAATGGACCTTCAAAACAATTTTACACTTATTTGACATAAGCATAGTTAACAGCTGGATGGAATATCGAAAATATTGCGAAGCAAACAAGTACAAGTCAAAAGAGATCATGGATTTCTTAGAATTTCGATTAAATTTGGTGGAATTTCTAGTGTGTGAAACAAAAAAAAGAAGTTCAAATATCGACGAAGATAAAGACGTCAACCTCAGTAACAAAAAAGTTAGGTATTCTTCATTGCCTTGCAAAGATAAAAGGTTTGATGGATTCAATCATTGGCCAGTACATGAAGATAAAAAAAATCCTAACACTTGTCGCCTAGAGAAATGTCAAAGTCGATCAAGAATAAAGTGCGATAAATGTAATGTGTACCTTTGCTTAAATAAAAACCAAAACTGTTTTTTAAATTTCCACACCAAAAAATGATTATTACGATTAAAATTTAATTTTAAACTATAAGTTGTTTGATCTGTCACAATTGTGCGTGTATGTACTTGGCTCCCATATAACACAATTGTGGATGTCCTGAAAATCCTGTTAGGAATAAATTTAAAAATTTGAAAAAATTTCATATTTCTAGTAGGGTCACAACTAAGTTAAATTGCAAAAATTAGCTGAATATCTCTAAAAACTGAATCTCGGGAGCGTAAGGGTTATCAGGAAAGGATGTCGATGTTTGTTAAGGTAATCCTAGGTATCCCAGATATAAGTCTTTTTCCGACGTTTCAGTAATGGAAATAACATCTCCGATCTTTATTTACATTTTAATATCTTATACGATGGAATGTTCGACGGCCGCTGGCCGGAGTGTTGTTATTCGGCTTTCCTAGAGTTACGTAGTATCATTATGCCAACGCGCACATTGGACCTTTGGTGGCAGCGAAGACCTAATGAACATACGTGATAAAAAAAAAAGGGGGTTCGATTAGGTATTGGTGACAGTAAATATCTAATCAAACTTGATAATAGGTACAGTTGCTATGAATAATGGGCTGGCAGATTATCAAAACAAGAGAAACGGTATCAAACAAATAAAACGACCAGTCTTGTAGCAGACATAAGACGGCGGGAAACAGGGGTCACGCGAAAGAAGGAATCAAAATCCACCGATGTTGTCGCAGACACAAGGTGGATGGGCAATAATTAAATAAGGTAAAACAAGCCAATTTCATAACGCAGACATGTATGGCATTTGACAGACCGACTTGAAGTTAACATTTTATAGTAAAGGTAAAATAATATGATATTTAAGAATATTTAAATAGGTTAACATAAGATGTCAAAAAAACCCAATGTTATTGCTAATTTAATTTTTGATTAAATGATTTAACACAATCACTTCTTTGATTTTAATTTCTGGCATAGAGATGGAAATAAAGGGTAGGGAAATAGGGAAAAATAAGGTAAAACAATAAAGAGATTAAACCTTTACAGGTGTACCAAACTTTAAATGGATGGGAAGCAGCGAAGTAGGAGTTCACAGTGCACTTCATATTATAGTAAAAGGGATTTAAGATTATAAGTATACAGGGTGTCCGGAAACAACGTCAGGAAATTTAGAGGTGACTTTAGGCGATAAAATAATAGCAGTAAGCCATTTAGAAAAACGTCGATATCTCCATGGTTTCCCAGTGACAGCTGATTAAAGTTTTAAAATTTATTTATTTTTATATTTCGTTTATATCTTAGCCTTTCAAATTGAAATTTGGTATAGAGCCTAAGCTCAATGAACTGCATCATCTGGATGGTTTCCAAACTTGCCACCAGATGACACTTTACTAAAGTTTTAATCCTATTTTCCTCTTAACTTTTTTCTTCTGACAGATGTTATCAAAGTGGAGTTGTCATTTTGAAGGCAATGAAATATGCTTCAAATAATATACTCTTGTTTCATATCGATAAATCGTTCCGTTTGTCTGCCGTGAAGCCTTTGTATGGAATTGGTGGGACCAAAAGGGTGTCAAATATTGGTGCGTTAAAGACTTTAGCCGCGGTACCAACCGATAATCGTGGCAAGCGTACAAACAGAAAAAAACAAATTACCCGGAACTATTGTTCAAAATATTGATGCACATACACAAAATTTTCCATATTATATTTTTCACTATGAACCGAGCGTGAGCGAAAATGTATGAAATGTTTTTGGAAAAACATTACCCAGAAGTCCATTTCGGTGCTAAACAAAACGAACGTAATTTACAAAAATTAAAACGTGAGAAGTTAAATATTCTTTTTATCTGCAGTCTTTCCGTGACAACTACAAATACACATTTAGTCGCTATTGTTCAGATGTTTGTACAACCTGTTCAGAAATGGAGGCCAAAATTTCCGGCGAGAAAAAAGCAGCTTTAAGAAGAAGTTTCGAAATAGATCTCAAAGTGTATAAGAGGACGAAGCTGTTTTACACTAAAGTGCAAAAATATTTGTTAAAAGCAAAGGACTATAGTTTGTTGATCAAAGCCGAAGAAAAATCTATCGCAGGCGTCTCATCTACAAAATTCTTGGGAATACATGTCGACCAAAAGCTTACATGGGGCGCACATATAGAAAGCATATTACCTAAACTTAGCTCCTATTGTTATTTAATAAGAAATCTTCGCGATACCGTATCCCCGAATGTGATCAAGCTTTTGTACTTCGGCTTGCTCCAGTCTACTCTTGTATATGGAATGGTATACTGGGGTGGGTCATGTGATGCACAACAGGTTCTTGTGGCGCAGAAAAGAATCATAAGAATGATAGTAAGAATCTCTCCTTTAACATCCTGTAGGGAGCATTTTAAATCTCTTAATATAATGACGACAACGTCCCTTTATATATACTCTTTAATTCTGTATGCCATAAACAACAAAGAGTCGCTTACTCTGAGGCAGGAAATTCACTCTCATAACACCAGATATAAAAATGAATTTCAACTACCATTTTCAAGACTCGCGGTAGGACAGAATCACCCAAAATACATTGCGCTTAAGGTTTTTAATAAATTGGGTCGAATAACCCATGACTTTCCACGGAGGACGGTGACAAATGCAACATTAAAAAATAAATTGAAGAAATTTCTAATCAATAAATGTTATTACTTGTTAGATAAGTTTTTTAACGAAAGGGAACTTCCAAATCCAATAATCCCATAACTATTATCTATTCTAATATGATGGAAAGGGCGTAAAACATTTACAATATATGTCTGTTGTATATTTTTTTGGGTTCTGTTTTTTGTACGTTATGTACTGTTTTATTTGAAATTTGCGTATTGTATGTGACATGTATTTTTTCTTGTCTAGAGTATTGATAATTTTAATGTAATTTATGAAAAACCGTTTTATATATGTGTATATCTTTAGTATATTATATTCCAATTGACGATCCCATAATGCTGTGTAGATCACACTTACATTGTATTCAGTGGAGTTAGTAACGAAATAAATAAATAAATAAATAAAAGGAGAATGAAGATACAGACACTGTCGGACTGGGCCGCCGGTCCACCGGTCAAAAGACCGGTAGGCCCCCAGAGAAAAGACGGGTGGGGGCCCTGAGCCGGCCGGAGGCAAATACAGACGATGCTCTAGAAAAGCTATTTGGTTCTTCCTCTGATCAAAGTAACGAGTTATATACTACACTTTTGGTAGTACTTCACTTTATTGCAACAAGTAATAACTTTGATGCTAAAACGAGCTCCGAGGCGCAAAGTTTGATAAATTCTTGGATAGGGTTTAAAACATTAAATATTGCATTTTTGTATCTGAAAATATTTAACCCTTTGCGTCCCACTGGTCGCTCCACGTAACCACCAATCTAATAATTTGTTGGCCGAGTCCTACTGGTTAAACGGCTTAACCGCTGCTTACATCGTAATGTTAGTGGTGTCATCTATTGGAAACATTTGAGTTTGCACTTCAATTGCATGCAATACGCTGTCTTTCTTATAGTGGTTCGGCTACCGGCGAGTGGTCAGTGACAGAGAATTTGTTTTTGTTTATAAGTTTGAGTAAAAATAGGAGCAACTTGATATGGCACGTAAGTAATTGCACTAAATACTGTCTACTTTCACATTGTACAGCAGGATTGTCCATTTTTTTGTCGTACTGCATTTTATCTATTGTACTATTTGGTGGTTGCCTGACATAACCACTAGGAATATAAGGGCACCTTTGGAAATATAAATATTTTTTTCTGCAATTTGCAGATAGAAGGAAAAAATGGTCTTTTGCGGATCTTGAAGCAATGGATGATGGACAAATAGATAATATACTGGCTGAAATTCCGTCCGACATAGAATCTTTAGCAGATGACTATTTATCAGGGGATGAAGATGAAGTTCATCATACACTTGACAATTTACTTGATAATATTGACGAAAATATGATTGTTGAGCAAGAAGACCTCAGCGCAGAAGTTTTACTGGAACCTCAGGATATTGAAATCCAGAGCGATGACGACGAGCCACTCGCACGTGTAGCTGAGAGATTACCTAGATATGTTCCCAAATTTACAGGTGCAACTTGGTCTAAGCATAATTATTATCAGGAACCTCCAACATTTGATTTATCCGAGAGCGTAAATATGAACGAGGCCATTGAGCTTCCCCTTGACATTTTTTTGTGCTTATTCCCAGAGGATTTGTTAGAGTAAATAGCATTCAATACAAATTTATATGCTACCCAAAAAAATACTAATAAAGGAACTAAGAATTTTCAACCAACTACGTGCGACGAAATCAAGATATTTTTTGGAGTAAACCTACTTATGGGTGTGAAGAAGCTTCCTAGCTTGAAGGACTATTGGTCCTCACAAGAAGAAATCAGAGATGCCTACATCAGCAAAGTTATTTCCCGTGATAGATTTTATTGGTTGCTTAGTCATTTACATTTTTCAGATAATACGCTACAACCAAAAAAAGGAGAACCAAATTATAATAAACTCTATAAAGTGGGACCGCTACTGACTACACTTTCTACAACATACAAAGAGTACTACTCTCCGGGAGAATTTCAAGCAATTGACGAAAGCATGATCAAATATAAAGGTAGATCGTGCATGAAGCAATATATGCCTGCAAAACCTACCAAGCGCGGATACAAGGTTTGGGTCCGTGCAGATGATTCGGGTTACGTTTGTGAATTCCAAATATACACTGGAAAATTAGGAGATCTGCCCGAAAAAGATTTGGGTGCAAGAGTAGTAAGAGACCTAACACAATATTTGAAAAATAAAAATCATCGGGTATTCTTTGATAATTATTTTTCTGGTGTTCCCCTCCTATGGGGTTTGAAGCAGGATAAAATATACGGCTGCGGAACTCTAAGAAAGGGAAAGAAACATTTACCAGATGACTTTGTAGATGACAAGAGACTTGCCAGAGGACAGGATGATTGGCGAATGACGGAAGACAGGCTATTGTGGCTAAAATGGAAAGATAAAAAACCAGTTTATTTTTTATCAAATTATCATGATCCAGAAGATGCCGTTGTCACTAATCGAAGAAACAAAGATGGCACGTTGGAACAAGTAAATTGCCCAAAACTAGTTGTTGACTACAATGCACATATGGGCTCGGTTGATAAGGCTGATATGCTCAAAAAATGTTACGCCATTGATCGAAAAAGCCAAAAATGGTACCGCAGAATAGTTTGACACTTTCTTGACACTACAGTGGTAAACGCATTCATTTTATTTCAGAAAAGGTGTAGTGGTGCTTCACTTTCTCTGAAGCAGTTTAGAATTAACATTGCCTCAGGATTGATTGGCACTGGAAATGTATCCAAGAAAAAAGGACGGAAGTCAGTGGAAGCCATAAACTGTTACAAAAAAACAGTGCCAATGGAGAGAAGAGTTGACAAGGCAGCCCATATGCCTATACATGGTACATCTAGGCGTTGTGCAGTATGCAGCACGAAAGAAATAGCGCATAGGAGTATGTGGAATTGTTCTGTTTGTGGAGTTGGACTATGTCTAAATGATAAGAGAAATTGTTTTTTAATTTACCATAGCGGCGAATAAGTCAATTACATGTATTACTCCATATATCTTTTATAATATAAAATACTTACTTAGTCAATAAAAAAATGAGACAAATTCCTACTGGTCACCTGTCGGAACCACCATTTTTTTTTTAAATCTGCAGCGGCAAAATTTTTTCTATTTTACTGTTAACTCTTTACTTTTAACCTATAAAACATGATTTTTTTAATAAAAAATGTCAAAAAACGTTAATGCCGGACGCAAAGGGTTAAAATTCTCACTCCTGCATCAAATTATTTGCAAACAAAAGGACTAGATTTTAATCAAGCATTCCACATAATTAAAAATTCAAAGCAAGACATTAATAAGATGTATGATTCGTATCATGAAATAAACAATGCTGTTAAAAAATTTATTGTTGTTGTTGACAATAAAAATTGCTTAGAAAATACTGATATTGTTATTGAAGCAGATTTCCCTGTGATTCGTCAACGTAGAAAGAAGTTAATGCCTGGGGAGGAATGCAGGGATGAAGTTCATATTCTAGATGAAAAAGGTGCATTTAAAAATTCCAAATAGAGGTTTACAAAGTAGTGGTTAATCAAATAAATCAAAGCTTGACTAATCGATTTTCTGATCATATAGTTCTTTATAAAGACTTTTTATTTTGATCCTAGAAATTTTAAATTAATTAATGAGGAAAATATTAAAGAAATCGCATTTCTCTCTATTTCCAACTTAACGGGAATTTCTCCAAATGTTATTAAAAATGAATTGATAAGTTTCTTAAAAAATTTCGAGTCGTTAAAAAACAGTCTATTGTGGATTCTAGCATAAACCGAATTGGCACTGACGTTGATGGTAGTAGCAACAGCGAAAATGATAGCTCTGATTCCTCTTCCTTAGAGAACTTTGCAGTACATTCTAACAAGCAGTTTTGCTCTGGTTGTCTAATTTGTTGTTTTAAGTTGATACATAGGTATAATTTGCATGCACTAACTTATAGTAACTTGTATATTATTTACAAATGTCTCATAACTTTATCGTGCACACAAGTTGCTTGTGAGAGGGTATTCCCTAAGCTAAAAATAATTTTGACACGCCTACGATCCTCATTAGGACAGGAGAATTTAGAGGCTTTTTTGCTTCTGAGTGTTGAAGCAGACCTAATAAAAATTTAGATTATGAGATCATAATCGACACACTTGCCAAAAAAATCTTCCCTTCTGAAAGGTAAACTAGCCATTTAAGTGTTTTTGTGTAATTTTTTAAGGCAACTGTACAGAGTAGTCGGAATTGGTCTGTTTTACTAGGGAAAACCTATTTCCCTACTAAATAGAGCAAAATCACTATATGTCATGGGCTCGTTTTTTTGAGAAATGTATAATGGCAAAACCGCATGACAATATCTTTACTGCTAGTCATTTGAAAAAGTGCTTGTAACCTTTTTATTTTTCGAAATATAAAATTTCTGTAAATATATTCTTTAGATACTTTTTTAAGAGCAATCCAGTGGCGTAGTCAGGTATATTCTTTATTGTCTAGTTTTCAAGTTTTATTTTTCCAAGTTGCATTTTTTTTTTAAATGGAAGATCCTTTAATTTTATTTTTGCTTTGTTTAGCATTACAGATATTGTCATGTAGCTTTTAACATTAAATATTTCTTAAAAATTGAGCCCATGACATCGATACCTGAAAGCAACAGTGAGATAAACCTAAAAAAATCAGATTTGAGCTATCTATACCAATCGGTGGCTAAAACCAACTTTAATACAATGCAACACTGGGATAAGTAAACAAAAATTTTTAAAATACTGTAACGAGCCAAAACTCAGTGTTGCCATTTTATATATTTCCCTATATTTTTATTGCAACACTGAGATTTTATAAATGACCCAAAGATGTTTCCAACCGCGTGAAGAAACAATAATGCAACACTGAGATATGCCAAATGTCTCACTGTTGCGTTATGTCTGGTAGCATTGGTTGCGCCTTTGTCTCGTGTAAGTGTCTACGCAGTATCCACTCACAGTTTTGTTAATAGTGTATTGTATAGTGTGAAGTTTTACTACAAAAAGCAAGTATGGCTTCAAGGGGACAACGACTCTGTGCTCTAGCACTACAACAATCACAAACAGGTTAGTACCCATTTATTCCTATAATATAATAATATGTATAGTATTTACCAAAGTGAGGTTATGTACAAGTAATTCAAATGCTTAATGTTTTTTGCCCACTATGGATATTTTGGAAGAAAGTGCAAATGAATACTAAGTTATTGCAAATTAATAACCTAGAGCCGGAACCTGGACTAAAGATAAATAGTACCTACCTAATGTTAAATTTACCTAGGGTTCTAGTTTTTTAAAATTTGCACTAATATCTACACATTCAAATAATTATTATCCAAGAGAGAAAAGTTGCGCCTGTAGTATTAAAATAAGTTAAAAAATTAAGTTTCGAGTAATGCTAGAGGGTTCAGTTTTTTGTGTTTATTCTGTTCTTACTTTTCTCGTCTGGCATAATAATTATTATCGTTATTATTTTTTGTAGCTACAGAACAGCCAACCCTAAATAGTGGAACACTGGAGGAATGTAGCGTCCTGTTGCCAGAATTTGAACGGCAATATTTTCCCTTGTCAGTTGTGGAAAATGTTATTATTATGGATATGGAAAACATGGAAAATAATATTACTGACATTGTACCGGGTAGGTTTTAGTCTGCTTTTTAAGGTTTTAGTGTGCTTGTGTCAACTCATAATACTTTTGAATAATATTGTCTAAAAAAATAATATATTTTTTATTACTTTGTGGGTGTGGGGGCAAAAGTGTATGAAAATAATAATTATATTAAAGACATTTTTGTATTCACCGGCGAGGCAACAGCCTGTTTCATACACATTTCTCCACTGCACACTGATGTGCCTGTGCTAGGGATGGTCGATATTATTATACATCGATGCATCTAAATTATCGATATTATCAATACGATGCGTTTTTAAGCGTTTAAGTTTCATTTTTAAAAGGTTTAACATAGGAAGTAAAAGTTGTATTCGTAAAATAATGATTTACCTCTCTATTTACGCTGTTACTCAGTCCATTATACCTATCCTAATCCTAATATTAGGCAGGGTAGGTAGGACACGTGTGAGGTGTGAGTTTAGAATTAGATTTATTTTGTGATTCTCATATTATTAAAATAACGTTTTTATGTTTGAAATATTACATTGGTATAATTTATAACAATTATTAGATCAGATATATTTTCTTTTTCGATACATCGCAAACATCGATGTTTTTCCTGATGCGTCGAAAAGTATCGATGCCACGAAACGATGCATTGCAAAAATATCAATGTATTTTTTCTATGACCATTCCTAGCCTGTGCTGGCGCCGCACACAGGCGAATTTCGGCGAAATCGTGGCCATAACGCGAAAAAAACAATTGAAGAATTATGGGGTAAACTCTTTACCATTTTATTACCTGATAACCAGGTCATTAAAATCAGCCCTTCCTATATTTTTAGCATGGTCTGTTTTAAAGATATTCTAGTTCGAAGTTGCCGTTCGTAGTGAGTGGTCTCCATTTGAATATAGTGCATTTAAATATAAGTGATTTTCAATTGTGTTTTTGCCGAATTTTTTTAAAATTTTGGAAAAACTGCTATGGAGGCTATTGCTAGTGGTAAGTAGAACCTAAAAAATGTTTAATAGTTTGTAAAATGTACTTAGTATTTTAATAGCGATTTTTTATATTAGGGTAGTCATAAAAACGACCAAAAAAAATATTTGTTTGTTTTTGCGTAGAGAATCAAAATAGACTGACACATATTTCTACGCCAAAATTGCTCTAAAGCTTCATTATAAATAGTCCTAAGGAAGATTTAGTTAAAAAACTCTGCGATAATTTGCGATCTTGGCGGAAATTAATTTTTGAAGAAAGTCATGATATACAATTTTATACACATAAGCATTAACGTGTGTAAGCATAAATTAAATTTTCTTCATTTAAAAAAGAAACCAAGTAATACATCAACCAAAATCGTCTATAGATATAGGATATGGCAGATATAGGTCTAACTTAATGTTGAATTTTTTTTGGTTTTTGAAGGAACAGTAGATTTTATACCGTTTACACTGAAATTTTAATAATTTTAGACGGCTATTGTAAAAAAAATCCCACCATACACTAAATAAGGTATATTATTCGTAAATCCTTTATTATAATAGCTAGCAATAAATGCATTACCTAAAGAATGGTTATTCCTTTAATCCTTTGGTCCCTTAATGATACATACACAAGAGATTATAAGTAATGGTGCTCGAATTACTGTTGATCCCCGGGCTAGGGGGTTGCATATTTAATGAGGATTTACTACTTCACTTATAATAATATATAAATGGATTAAGTAGATACGTAGGTGTATAAACATTTCTCAGAAAAAGCCTGACGCTCAAAAATTCATTTTTCTTTAGTTATTCCTTTCGTAGAAGGACGAATCTTTAACAACTTAAAATCAGTTTTTCCGAAAAATAAGCAATAAAATTATTAAAATAAATGCTTTTTTTTCAGGATCTTCATCGAAATCTCTGTCTGTAAGCAAAAATCAACTCATCAATTGGTTAAAAGAATGTGACCTGAAAACCACTAAAGAAATATGTGACTATTTAGCTGAAAAAGTGGCATTTGTCGGAAAACTAAACTTATCTTCAGATTCCCATTCAAGACTAAATACTTTTCTCTTTAAATATAATAGCAGGTGGATGGCAGCACACAGAAACAAAACTGCATTTGAAAATAAAAATAGGGCCTGGCTAAATGGTGAATTAGAGTTTTCTGGACAACCTTATAGAGTGCAAGAGTCAAGTGGAAGGCCTTCTACTGAATTTCTCGCCTCAAGTGAAAGGTCAAAAAGACGAAAATGTGGCCAGTTCCGGTCAGATCGTAGTCCTGAAGAATTAACGTATGCTGCTCAAATGCAATACAGATCTGAAGGTAATCGTGAAGCTGCGGAGGTCTTAAAAAATGTGGCATTTTCCACGCCCACTCGCGCCGTAAAGTACAAACAAGTACCTTTTTCATCCGACGAAGCTTTGTCACTTTTTATAGAAGCAAAATTGACAAAATTTCAATATAATTTAATTAGAAATTCAGCCAAAAGTCATAAGTCAAATCTCTATCCCAATTATGAAGCAATTACCGCGGCAAAAAAACGATGCTACCCAGAAAATGTGATCATTACTGAAGACTATGCGGAGGTCCCACTTCAACATTTGTTGGATCATACAACTTTAAGACTATGTATGGCTCTTAACGAAGTGTTGGATAGCCTAAAACCCGAAGAATATAAAAAATTACATTTAATTTCTAAGTGGGGATGCGACGGAAGTTCTGGGATGAGCCAATATAAACAACAGTTTTCTGATCATAACATTTCTGATGCTAACATATTTTTTACATCAATAGTTCCTATTCAACTAATTAATGGTGATCCTGATTCAACAGAAAAGGTGGTTATATGGCAAAATCCCAGACCTTCTTCCACCCGGTTTTGTAGACCAATTCATATACAGTTTAAGCATGAAACGACCGAACTTTCAGTAATGGAAAAGAAGCACATGGACGACCAAATAAATGTCTTATTACCAACAGAGATACATGTTGAACTTGGCAATATGTCTGTAAAACATACTTTGTATTTTACAATGATAGATGGTAAGCTATGCAATTCTGTCACTGAAAATCGGTCTACGCAAAGGTGCTATATTTGTGGATTGACATCTAAACATTTTAATGATATAGAAAAGTGTTTAAAACAGAACGTTATTGATGAATCTAGATATCAGTTTGGCTTGTCATCTTTGCACGCTTGGATTCGATTCTTTGAGTGTTTGCTACATCTTTCGTATAAATGGTTATTAAGCAATGGCAGGCTCGTGGTAAGGAAAATCAAGAAAAGGTAGCAAACAACAAGAAGCGAATCCAAGATTTATTTAAAAAAAAAATGGGGCTTTTGGTTGACAGACCCAAACCTGGTTTTGGAAGCACAAATGATGGAAACACTGCCCGCAGATTTTTTGAGAATTTTACTTCGGCTTCAGAAATAACAGGAGTTGACAAAGACCTGATATCTAGATTCAGGACAATTTTATTAACCATATCAAGTGGCTATGATATCAAAGTGGACATTTTTAAAAACTACTGTCTTGAGACAGCCAGAAAATTTGTGCAGTTATATCCATGGTATGATTTACCTACATCAGTCCACAAAATTTTAATTCATAGCTCCGAAATTATCTCTTATTTCTTGGTTCCAATCGGGCAACTTGGAGAAGAAGCTCAGGAATCAAGAAATAAGGATATCAAAAGATACAGGGAATTTCATGCTAGAAAGTTTTCAAGAAAACAAAATTTAGAAGATATTTTTCATGGTCTCCTTATTTCGTCGGACCCCTTTATTTCTGGCATGAAAAAATTATCAATAAAAAAATTTAAGCAATATCCATCAGAAGTGTTAATTTTTCTTAAGGAACCTCAAATTGTAAGTGATAGCGATATTGATATTATTGAGGATGAGGAGGATGAATAATATTTAAAAGGATTTGTAATATAATCGTAAAGGTATGAGTTAATTATATAGTTAGTGTTAGTGCAAGTTTTTCAATTATAATTAAGTATTTGTAACTTGCCATTTGAAAGATTATTTTTATGACTACAATATACAACTTCTCTTGTATTTTTTGTTTTATTAATTACCATATGTTATTACCATTTCTCCAAATATTTTTCCCCTTAAGGAACTCAGCACAACAGATGTTATAAATTATTAAAATTATTATCAGTAGTTAAAATCCTAGCTGAATTTTTTTTACCACAACCTGCATTAATTTTAGACTGGTGGGGGGGGGGGGGGGATTACAAGTATATAGTATTTATATATCTTAAGAAAAAATATAATAACATCAAACATATGTTTCTCCAACACCCACAATGGTCTCTCTACTCCATTTCCTATATTTTAATAATTATAAGGGGGGAGGGGGCAGAAATGAAGGTAATAGAAAAAAAAAGCAAAGTAACGATATTTATATACATTTCTTTCAATTAAAAAAATTTTTTTGCCTCATATGACCAAAATAATAATTTTGGCCACGATTTCGCCTGTGTGCGCCGTGTTTGAATTTGGATCGTTGCCGAATGGTAGAAAAGGCATAATTTTTATAAAATTTATTTTATCTTGTCCAAACACTTTTATATTTTTGCGGGTGTTAAATTAATTTTTATGATTTTAGATTGTTCCAACGATGTACATCATACAGGAGCTATTATAGAAATGGAACATATTACTGACTGCTTATCAGGTAAATTGTTTTATTTTAATTATTATACTTTATTTACCGCTTAATCGTATTAGTGTCTGTATCAATAAAATTACTTTCATATTATTATAACAAACTTAAGCAATACTTACTTAGTAAAAATATTTTAGCAAAATGTTTTTAAAGTTTAGTATGCAAAATTATTATATTTCTTATTATATCCATGGAAGTTCGCATCTTATTATACTCTATTACCAAAAATATAGGCAGTCACGTACCATTCGAAACCATGGGAACGAATGCAAACCACCAATGACAATACAGTATTTAGGCCGTTTCCATGGTTATGTTGGCTACGTCACTGCCTATATTTCTAGTAATAGAGTAGGTATAGTTAAAGTTTATGTTTACATCTTTAGTTTTAGAACGACATCCAGAAATAACTATACTTGGTGATTACAAGGACTTTTTACCTCCAAGTGAAGAAGAGCCTATGAAATTGCATGAATTACAGAATGAAGCTCGGCCAGTATTATTACATGATGGTGATATACAAGAATTAGTGGATGTTGCTGTGCAACAGGACATGATAACTCACTCCAATGATGAAGACCCTGATTTTGAGCCTCAAGTAGACGATGGCAGTAACAGCAATAGCAGCTACGATAATCAAGAACCCATCACCACAAAAAAGAAGACAAGAAAACGAATTAGAAAAGAAAATACGTGGCAAAGAAATATAAAAAAGGATAAGATAAACACAGGCCAAGAGTACACATTTTTCAACAGTTTTATAACTTAGCTGATAAAACAAGACAGCGTGGATATATTTTAAACAGTACGAAATCAATAGTCTCAAAAGGGACATTATTAAATCCAATACAAGACGCAAGACGTAGACAAAAAAACAACTTATTATTTTGAAGTTAACGGAACAGATGTTCGAGTCTGTAAATTATTTTTTATGGCCACATTGGATATTTGCAATAATACCATAACCACTGCATTAAACAAGGCACCAGAAAGGTTTTTAAAAAATGACTTAAGAGGAACAGGGCCAAGTAGCAATAAGACCTCTAATGATCTCATTAAGGATGTTGAAGACCACATCAACAGCTTTCCTAGAGTGCAGTCTCATTACTGCCGTGCTAGAACTGAAAAACAATACATAGATGGATCATTAAGCGTTACTTTAATGTACAAATTGTACAAAGAAAAGTTTGAGCAAGATCAGAAACCATTCGTACAAGAACCTATTTATAGGAAAATATTTAACACCCATTTCAATATTTCGTTCTTTCAACCAAAAAAAGACCAGTGCTCGTTTTACGTCACCTACGAAAATCTTAGTTCTGAGACTGAAAAACTTTTAAAAAAGAATGAGTACGATGTACACAAAGAGAATATACGCAATGCACGTTTGGAAAAAGAAAATGACAAAAACGATTTGATGCTCCAAAACGATGTAGTATTAGCTACGTTTGATTTACAAGCAGTGATGCCCCTACCAAATGGAAATATTTCTGCGTTTTTTTATAAAAGTAAATTAAATGCCTACAATTTTACGGTTTATAATATAAAAAGTAAGGAGGGTTCTTGTTACTTTTGGAATGAAAGTGTAGCTAAAAGGGGCGCAATTGAAATTGTAACTGATGTTTATAATTTTCTTAAAGATCACTGTCAGGGTAAAAAGGAAGTTATATTTTATAGTGATAATTGTGTAGCACAGAATAAAAACAAATTAATGTTTTGTATGTATTTATACGTACTTAAAACTTTGAATATTCAAACAATAACACATAAATACCTTATCGTTGGGCATACTGAAAACGAAGGAGATGTATTCATGCGTGTATTGAGAGGGAAAAAAAAGAATTCTTAAACAATACGTTGTGCCAAAAAAAATGCTCCTCTGTATACATTAAAAGAAATGGAGACTAAAGACTTCTTAGACTGGAAAAAAGTATGTGACTAAACGGGTAAAAACTTTAATGTGAATACTGATGGAGAGAAATGCCTTTGGCACAGTGTAAAAATGATTCAAGTTAATATAAACGAACCAGAAATAATAAAATATAAAACCTCTTACTCAGAAACACAGTTCAGTAAATCTATTAACGTTAGATATCGTACAAGAGGACGACGACCCGACACCATCGGAATGGAACCCGCGCATAATGAACCACCTCGAATACCAGCAAACAAATTAAAAGATCTTATTTCATTAAGTCAAAGTGGAACTATTCCCCAAAGGCATCAGGCATTTTTTTTAATCTAAAGGGACAGCAAAATCTAGATAATATTACAGAAGGCAGTGATGATGACGAGGAGGGTGCATTATAATTTTTTAGTACAATAGGCTTATTAAAATAAAAGAATTTTTCCAAAACTTTATTATTTATGTACCTTCGTACAGTACCTACTAAAAATGTATTAATTTTGTTCCATGCAATACTGAGATAATAGTATCCCACATAAAAAAATAAGTTAAGTCTAAAAGCAACAATGGGATATCTTGGTTTTTTTTGTTTAATTTTCAAGATGATTTTCAAAAACCCTTTCAATCACGTTGATCTAAAACCTATTAACTCCCTCTACATAAAATAATTAATACAAAACCATAATGTTTTAAATATATATTTAATTACCCCAATTAAATATTAAAACGGAATTATCTCAAAACAACAGATTTTGCATTATCTCACGGTTGCTTTCAAGTATCGACATGTAGGGCAATTTTGCTCTATCTAGTCAGACCTACCTATCTAACAGACCAATTACGACCCTTCTGTTTATTAATTAACGTTCCTACTTGTTTTATGTATACTTGGCCAGAAAATACTGCAAAGCGGGGCGGTAATGAAGTGCTGTCTGTACTTAATCATTACATACACGCATTCTTGCCTAGCACCGGTAAAAATCTGTATGTATTTACCGATGATTGCAGAGGTTAAAATCATAACCAAAACATGCTGAAATTTTGGCAGGCATTGGTACTTAATGGGAAGTTTTAGAACGTTCAGAATTTTCTTTCACAACGGGGTCACAGTTTCCTGCCCTATGACAGACATTTTGCTGTAATAGAAAAAATGCAAAGGAAAAGAGAAATAGTTGAATCGCCTTTAGATTGGAACAGCATCATAATTTTCAAGTTTACTGTTGTTGAGCTTGAAAAGAATATGGTAAAAGACTTTGTGATGGGTTATCAGAACATTCTTTAAAAAAAAAAACATTACCACAAATAAGTTGAAATTCCAAATAACAAAGTATAAGTTTTTTGAGTTCCAAACTTAATCAAAATCCTTCATATTTCGCAGCTGTTCTTTAAATAACGCGTGTCCCGATATGTTTCGCCGGGCGTGCATGAATTGACGACCAAAAAGTGCCAAAAACCAAAAACGATTTTCAGATTTTGAAATGTGTTATTAATGGCCCATGAATTGTGGACCAAAGACGAAAGGGCTATCTGAAATCTACCTTCCCGATAATTGCCAAACATCTACCTTTATTATCATTACATATACTCTATTAGTACCTAATCTACCTGAATGAATAGTTAAATGTAATAATTGGAGCAATATTTTATTATTTTTCTGAATGTCTTTGCGCCAGCATCAAGTAAATATGTCGATATTACAGTGTTTGAGTAAACGAAGAAAACCTTTATTATTGTTCGAAAACGCAAAATTCTCTTCCAAGAAAACATTGTGTAGAAACAAGTGGTGAGAAGTTTTGAATGTGTACCTTCAAAAACTGTACTGGTAAAATTTTCACGGTTCGAGAAGAGAACGTTATTTCAAGAAGTGTACTAAATCACAATCATACAGTGGATATTAAAAAAATCAATCAACCAGTGATTTCGAATAATATTACACGTAAAGCAGCACAAAATTTGTCGGGAAAAACCTTTAAATATTTTACATTCAG
This sequence comes from Polydrusus tereticollis, assembly GCA_963920685.1. Taxonomy (NCBI): domain Eukaryota; kingdom Metazoa; phylum Arthropoda; class Insecta; order Coleoptera; family Curculionidae; genus Polydrusus; species Polydrusus tereticollis. Next base: position 89,182,338 of record OY987332.1, read on the forward strand.
CTTTTAGACAAAATACAGGAAATATGTCAACCATCACAGCAAGAGATGTTAACTACATAAGAAATAATATTTAATGCCATAAGCGCAAAAACCAACCACGATTACCGAAAAGCGTAAGTGAAACAATATCCGTTTTAGATGAAACCGACATAAGGAGTATGGAAGGTGAGCAGTTTTTATTCGTGAACAATTTAGAGAAGAAAATTGTTGTGTTTTCTATAAAAACTAACATGAGTTCATTATGCAACGCAGATAACATATATTTGGATGGCACGTTTTCCTACTAATATTTTCTGAAGTTATTCATAATTCATATAGAGCAAGTTATCCTGCAGCGTTTTGCTTGCTTCCAGACAAACCTTGCTACGCCAAAAAAGCAAATCGGAGTTATTTCTCAGGATAATGCTAGTTCTGATTCGCGTGCAGATGTCGACATTGATAATAGAGGTAGGCTTGCTTCTTAATCATGTTTTTAGAATTTAAGATATACACTTATAATGAATTCATTGTTGTAAATACAATAAATCTTATATTTTCCTATTTCTAAAACTGGCTGGAGAATTGCCAGCAGGCCCTTCCTGGATCACCCCAAGAACGTAGTATTGAGGAGCAGAACTGTTATTAGAAGGCAATAATATTTTTATCATCACATTTATCATTCCTGAAATTTTACTACCTTATTTTTATAAAATGTATTACTTTTTATTTTTTAGCAGAAGACCCTGAATATCATTTAATGACTCCTTACTGTCTTAATACAAAAATCAGCAAATGACAACTATAGCACAGTTTTTCACCAGGTAACAAGAGGATATTCCGATTGTAGCTTTTAAATAGATCTTCTATTTCAGACGCAAAAAGAAATACTTAACTTTCTGTAGAGGCAAATTTTCCAAAAGAACAGGACAATGAATCATTTCAGATTTTCTCGGACGACAGTGCAAAGGATTCAGCCTTTAAACAGGATATCTCATCTTCCTCTGACTCATCCAGTTCTTCTAATTCTTCATCCGAAGATACATCAAAAAATGAGAAACGGGGGCGAAAAAGAGAAGCAAATCTGTCGCAATCAAAAAAGGCAATTGCGAAACGTTTGAGAAATTGTGGGAAATCTTACACTTCAATAAAAAATAAAAAAATAGTTCCTGAAAAAAACATGGGTCTTCCATGAACAAATCTAAACCGGCATTCTGTATGCTCTCACTTTAGTTAGGAGCCCCTCATGCCATACTCGGTCAAAGGCCTTGGAAATGTCCAGTGCTATCGCCCGGGACTCCCCAACAACTCCTAAAGAACAAGGACACAGGGCTATTGAAATTTTGTGTCATGACGTCACAGTCCGTGGTCATATTGCATCTTGTACGGAACTTCCCGTTGAAGCAAGGTTGCCAGATTATCTATATTTTCCGTTAACGCCAAATTTATATAAAGTAGGAAATAAGATATCGTGGTGTAATGTGTACGTCAACTTAATTATTAATAGATGTATAATATAATTTTACTGTAGTATTTTATTGGGAGTGCTCAAAAGTTAAATAAAAAAATAGGAATTAACAATTATTCTTAGTAAACGTGTAGTAGACAGGCAAAACAGCAAGGGCGATCTGGCAACGTTGCGCGCTGCACTTGAGACTCCGTCGCCAATCCTCTGGTGAAGGGTCAAGTTTTTCGTTCGAGTGTTGATGGTCGAAAACAAGTTAGAAGTGTTTTTGTTTATTTAGTGAAAATTACGTTATAATTATCGGTTTAAATAGTGTTTTATTATTTTAAAATGCCGTATAGATGTTGTGTAGTCGGTTGTAGGGGTAATTACCCAAACGGTCCTATAGTGCGAGTGTTTCGTTTCCCCAAAAATGAGGTATCCCGCGTAAAATGGCAAAATGCGATCCATCGAGAAAATTTTATTCCCAGTGATAGTAGTAGAGTATGTGAGTGTCACTTTACAGACGAGGATTTTATCTGGCAGATTTCCCAACAGGATACAAAATCGAGTGAGATCGTTTCTGTAAAATTAAATATACCAAGATTAAAAGAACACAGCGTACCAAGTAAGTTTCCCAATTGTCCAAAATACTTATCAAAAACTTTAACGCATCGAAAAAGCAGAGAAGAAAAGCTTAAAGAACTTGATGAAATACATTTTCAAAGAGGTATTGAGGAAAGCAAGCGAGAAATTTTAACACATAAAGAACTTACGAATTATGAAACTTTCGCAGGATTTAATAATTTGTTTAAAACATTTAGTTTAAAGGAAGGGTGGTTTATCATTAACGAAAAAACATCCAAAACTCTTTTTAAGATTAAGCATTCTCCAGGGCCTTTAATTACGTGGGCTGTTAAAATTAATAATAATTTAGAAATAAGTACATATTTATATGGAGAACAAGTAACGGTACAAATTGATAAACAAAAAACACCCTTTTTATCAAGTAGTTTGGATCAAATACGAAATTTACTTGACACTATTGATTGCTCAATGAATATTCTTCCCTTACATTCCGAACAAGACAATAACTTGGAGAATAACTCCAATACTGACCAGGATCCCGAATATGACAATATGAAAAATGATACGGATATGACAAAAACTAATAAAATTTTGGACTTTGTTTCAGATTTGCTTAAAAACTTAAAAGTAGAAAATGATATTTTAGCACAAGGGCTGCAATTTATCTCGAAACAAATAAAATTAAGAACTTTGCCTAAAGAAAGATATAGATATTCAAATACAACTATGGTATTTTGTTCAATTGCATATACAATCAGTCCCCATGCATACAGATATTTAAGAAATCACTGGCCAATAATTTTACCCCATCCTGAAACTATTAAGGGTGTCTGTAATAATTTTTTAACCGATCCCCATATTGATGAAAAAAATATATTTTTGACTTACGCCCAAAACATTTTTAAATATTTAAATGATCAGGAAAAGTATGTTTGTCTGCTTATGGATGAAATTCATATTAACCCATATTTAGACTATAAAGGGGGAAATGTGGTGGGGGCATCAGTAAATAGTAACGAAGTGTTAGCAACATCTGCATATACTTTCATGATTACAAGTATTTGTTCAAATTTAAAAGAGGTTGTGCACATTGCCCCTATATCTAAAATTAACCACGAATTGCTTTTCCATTTTGTCAAAACAATAATATCTCGTCTAGAGGCTATCGTATATAAAGTTTTTTGTGTACTCAGTGACAACAATGCAATTAATGGAAAAGCTATGTCAAATTTCTCACCAAACAAGGAACTTAATATTGTGTTTCCACATCCTGTCGATGCTAAAAGACCTTTATTTTTTTTGTTTGATACTGTCCATCTCCTAAAATGTATATTCAATGCCTGGCTAAACTCAAAACCTGATCAGATATTTACCTATCCAGATTTTTTTACAGGCGAAAAAAAAGTAGCATGTTTTGCAGCTCTTAAAAAAATGTATGACTTGGAACAGAACATGTTACTAAAATTTGGTTTCTCTTTAAATTTAAAAGCACTGTATCCATCTAGCATGGAAAGACAAAATGTAAAATTAGCATTGAAAATTTTTAATCCTTTTGTAATCGAGGGCTTACAAAATTTTGAAAAAGATATCCCCTCAAGATACAGCCGAATTTTTAAAGATAATAGTAAAGTGGTGGAACATAATCAACGTCAAAACACCATTAAAAGGATAGCGTTTTCGTGATATTTTCCAGGAACCTATTGTAAAAGGCAAAATAGTGAACGAACCAAAACTTGACTTTTTGAAACAAATGTTGATTTGGTTAGATAACTGGAAATCAGAAATTTTTTCAAAAAAATTAACACGACAAACTCACACAGCTCTATCTCATACAATTTATGGCATACTAGAACTTGTAACATATTGTTTTGAGGAATTAAATTTAAATTATATTTTATTAGGAAAATTGCAAACTGATCCATTGGAAAATCGCTTTGGAAGGTACCGACAGTTAGCAGGTGGACATTACCATATCTCAATACGACAACTTTACGAATCTGAAAAACGACTAAGAATTCAATCAATATTGACACTAAAGTCCCATAACTTTGGAGAATTAAGAATTAAAAAATTCTATGAATCACCTAAATGTTACGAACAGGACAGTGCTGAAGACTCTTCTAAAGAAATTGACGACATACTAAAGAATATTTTTATTCAAGAATCTGATATGGACAATCTAAAACCAGAAATGCCTGTGATCACTTATTTGGCAGGATATTGCAGCCATATTGCTGTAAAGAAGCTGAAATGCAATTTTTGCAATACTTCTTTAATATGCAATAAAGAACTCATTGTTGAAGATAACTTTAATCTTATAACCAACTTAAGCAGAGGTGCCCTGCAATATCCTAGAGATCATGTAGTTGAAATAGTAATTGTTTCATATATTTTATTCCAGAAAATACTTAGTGACCATGAGAACAAATTCTTAAATATTTTTTCTCAAAAATCATTTCTGACTAATCTCATATTTAAATATATCCTTAAACAAGAATTTTTTATTTATTTTGATGGATGTCATATGCACTCGGCAAAAACAATTATTGAGATTTTACTTAGCAGTATTACCAACACTTTAATCAAAAATTACTGTAGTAAAAAAAATAGTCGATTAGGTAAAGGTCAAAAAAGGAAATTAAATACATATACAAAATAATTGAATATAGGTACTGTATAACTTTAACTTCAATAGGGTTTAATAATCCAATGATGAATTGAAGTCAATTTTTCTCAGAAGTTACTCGCAAATACTCGAGTATTTTTGAAAAATTGTTCAGTCTGAGGATTCCCAAAATCCGAAAGCTTTAGGATTTTGGGGTTTAATAATGGATACTTATTTATTTTATAACTTGTATTTTTTATTATTTTATTATTTATTTTATTTATTATATTTTAATGTTTCTGCAAGAGAACTAAGAAGTCAGGAATTATTTAATATAGCGTTGCCTAGAACAAATTTGGGACGCAATACCCCGTTAATTAGAATGCAAATAGCCTGTAATGAGTTTTGAAATGACATTGAAGTTTTTCTACTACAATTCTGAAATTAAAATGAAAACTAAAAGAACTCTTGCTCATGCATGTATTTTTTAATTATGAATATATTATGTATTTACATTTCCATTCTTATATAAAAATATAAATAAAACCCAATATTAAATTGTAATTTTGGAACTTTTGGAACTCAGTTCTGTTGTAGGTATCCTAAATTTTGTAAATAGCTAAATAAACAAATAAATATTTCATATAGATATCTAAAAAAGCTACCTACTACATCTTAGTTATTTTTAAAACCATTACCTACTCATAATTTTTCTCACTTAAGTATTATTTTAGCCTCGATTTTAGCCATGTTAACGCATAATTTGCATAAATAAAGGCTTAAATATTTAATTCACGATGGTCTAACGTGCATAGGTAAATCTAGAAGCCACCTACCATCTTAAATCCAACAAAAAGTATATAATATTATATTGTATCCGTTTATTCGTATGACCACGGCTCATGACGTCACAAATCAGCGCGGTGTCCTTGTTCTTTAGGAGTTGTTGGACTCCCCCATAATGTTCTGTTACGTTGTTCCAAACGTGAGAAACATAAGCGAGAAGGTCTCCTGTTCATCTAGTCTACAATTACGGAATTCATACTGGCGGTCACTAATAATGTTAAAGCCTTCCAGGTACTAATAATTTCTGGTTGATAGTCTTCTCCATAACTTTTGATATAACTGAAAGCAACGCGACTAGAAGATAGTTCTTTGGCATGGTCTTCTTGTCTTTTTTGGGTGTGGGCTGAACTCGCGCCGTTTTCCAGCAAGAAGGAAATATTCCTTCTTTAGTAAGATAAGCTAAAAAGCCTACAAAATACCGGTGTCAATTCGTCAGCGCAAGTCTTAATTACGATGACTGGAATTTAGTCAGGACCAGAAGGTTTTTTGGTGCCAGACTCCTCAAGATTCGTATAACATGGCGCTGCCGGAAAACAATCTCGGGCATTCTCGATTCTACAGGGGAATGTTCGGTGGAGTTTATCCCTGAAAATTAACCGTTGATTGTGAAGAAAATGGTTCCGCCAGTAAGTTTGCTTTTTTCTGTGCTTTGGTCGCAATGGTGCCATCAGAACGTGGTGGAAGAGTTGACTTGGTAAAGTTCTGATTGACGGCCTTAGCTACTGACCAAAATGATCTTGAGCCGTTAGGACATTCAAGAAGTTTGTCTTTGATCCTCTGGTTGTGTGCTTCCTTGCTTTGGTTTATCGTTTGCTTGCATTGATTTCGAACGTTAACGAAAATGGTACGATTTTCGGCGGTAGGGTTTTGATGCCATTGTCGGTAGAAATAATTTTTTGATTTAACAGCTCGTTCGCAATTTATGGTAAACCAAGACTTGCCGTTAGAAGGGCACTTTTCTGAGAAAGGGATGAAGGCTTCCATGTCAGTAAGGATAACCTCCGATACTTCTCTAGCACAGATGGATGCATCGTCAGGGGTAAAACAAACGCTCCGCCCAGGAAAGGTTCGAAAATGGCCTTTAGGTCATCCCACTTAGCTGATTTATAATGCCAGATCTTGCCTGGTTTAGGAGGCTGTTCAGCACTAATTGGTAGTTTGTTTAGTGCCGAAATAAGGTTGTGCTCAGACGTTCTTAACGGAGGCTTCCCGGTGGCAGTGTACAAGTCGGGGTTTGAAGTTAAGAAAATATTCAACAAACTACCAAAGTCACCACCTCGGCCTGGAATGCGAGTTGGCGACCTTGCTCGTCGGTTGTATTTGCGCCAGTTGACATTATGAACGTTAAAGTCGCCAAGGATGACAACTTCGGAATTGGAATGGTGGGCTTGCAAAAAGTCGATAGTATTAGCAAGTGGGCTGCCCGGAGCGAGGCAACTTCATAGCAGGCGCACTCTTATAAATTAAATATCTTGTGAACGATTGACCCACTCTGAAATTTTTACACCATCTTCCCAACATGATTATAAATATTTACAGACCAAAAAAACGAAAAAAAATGTCCAACTTTAAATAAATTTCATTTGTTTATAACAATTGCAGAAAAAAAAACAATATAATAACAAAAACAATTATTAAAAAAATTTTTTTCGATAAGCTCATATAAATACCAAACTTTAATTACTCTGGAAATTTTCACCTAAATTGAATAGTATACGAGTTATGAGTAAAGCTCGGATTATAGGCAAATTGCCTTTTTTTGCCTATTCTACGTGTTTTTTTGCATATTTTGCCTTTTTTCGTAAATTCCGCCTTTTTGTGCCTTTTTTGAAATTTTATGCTACCTACTCATGATATTATTTATATAACTGTTACTTAACCTTTCTATAATAAAATTTTGGGCTAGTAATAGAATATTAATGGTTTGCTTGTTAATGGTTTTCTAGGAAAATTTCGGTGCACCCGAATTCCGTTAAGTTTGTGCTAATCAATTTGAAGAGGTTGCAGGGATCTTTAATCCCCTAACCGAATTGCGTTACGGTCAAAAAGGGTCGGAGTGGTCGGTATTACCTGTGATTATTCTACGAAAACTAATTATAAAATTATGACCAGCCGGCATAACATGATTAAATCAGTGCAATAATTGGTAATGATATAAATACATAATAAGAAAATTTCTCTTTATTTTTATAGTGAAATTTTATATAGACGTATCTACTGTAAATTGTAACCGAGCGTATATCTTATGATGGAGAACTTTGAAAAAATAATTAGTGAACGTGGTAAACCATTACTTATCTATGACGGACAAAAATTCTACAAATATCGCGACGTAAAAATAATTGGTGAAACGGGTTGGAAGTGTTTTAATAAAGTTGTTATATCAAGCTTTTTACCATGGGTGACGATGTCTTTTCGAAAACCAGTGGGGAACATAATCACGAACAAGTTAATATTCAAGACTTAATTAGACAAAAAGTTAACAAAACGTAAAATACGCGAAAATGACATAGTTTTAACCGAAAGACCTGCAAAGTTAATACATTTGGAACTAAAATCTCAAAACTCATCAATGTCCACATTAACTACCAAAGACTTACAAAAAATTCGTAATAACCTTAGCTATACTAAGCTTAAGTTAGTGCCGTGGTTACCGCGGTCAATCTCCGAGATCCACGAATTTTTAAATTCATAAGATATTTTAACAAATTTAAACGAAAACTTTTTATTAATTAATAACAGTGAAGATAACATTGTGGTGTTTTCGTGTGAAAAAAATGTAAAATTTATGTGTAAACAGGAGACATTATATAGTCCGTCTAGAAAGTATCCGGAATTTAATGTTTTTCAAATTTTAATATATTTCCTTTTTGTAACATTCGAAGGCAAGAGCAATGCATCAAGTAGGTTGTGCCTATAGTAGGCTATGGCTAAAATCGCATGACAACACGATCTGTAAAATATTGTTGATTGTAAACAGGTTTAAGATTTGTGAAATAATGTCGTAAGTAGAAAAAAGAAAGAAGGTGGAATTTTTGTATAGAAAAGGTGTTCGAAACGTTAAAAAATTAGTGCAATTGACTGAACTCGGAAAAAGTGCAGTATATGAGACAATACAGAGGATAAAAAATGGCGCAGATATGAGTAGTGATGGGTAGCGGGAAAATTCCCGTTGGAAAATTACCCCGGGAACGGGAAAATTTCCGGGAATTTCCCCGAAACAAATTCCCGGGAAAATAATAATTTCCCGGCAAAACATAAGTTTTGTTAAAAATAACAGTATCCTGTATCATATTCATTCATGACTTCATGAGGTTGCGGGCGAGAGTATATTTCTGTTATTTCCTTTTTAAAATAAAAATACATACCCACTTACTTTGTTTTAATTTTATCTATCTTAAGGCCTAACATTAATAAGTAAATGGAATTTAAAATAATTTGGAATCCAAAAAAATATATCGGGAATATTTGGGGAAATTTCCCGGGAATTTCCCGAATATTCCGTTCCCGGGAATTTACCCATCACTAGATATGAGGCATAGACCACTTTCGGGAAGACCGCGTAAGATTCGTGGAAACAATTTAAACGCTTTAGTAAACTTAGGACGGCAAAATCCACGTCTAGGGTTTCGAAAATTGGCTAATAGATTTGGAAATACACGAAGAATAAAAGTGTGTCCAGAAACTGTCCGCATGTCACTAAAAAAAAAAGGCTACATAGCAAGAAAACCAAAAAAAATTCCGGCAAAGACACCTCTACAAAGGCAAAGAAGAATAGATTTTTGTCAACGTTTTCGAGAAGATAATTTTAGGAATGTTTTTATATCTGACGAAAGTTGTTTTCAGCTTGGTTCAAATCAACTAAAAATCCTATCAAGAGAAAATGTTACCGTTCAAATTTCTAATTGTGTGGGGAGCAATATCTCAGCGTGGTGCTACCCCTCTTTGTATAGTTGATGGCACCGTTAATAGTGCAAAGTATTGTGACACTCTAAATGGTTTCCTTCTTGAAACGGCTCATGCTTTATATTCAGACGGGTGGCGTTTTCAGCAGGATGCATGAACACCAATTAGCAACAATTCCATGGCCAGCAGCTTCACCAGATCTTAGTCCTATTGTAAACATATGGGGACTAATGAAGATTGAAGTGGAACGAGCAGCACCACGAAATAAAACAGATTTGATTCGGTCGGTTTTACAGGCCTGGACCACCATCACCGAACATTATGGCGGTTAGTTCAGGTTAGTTAGACCTAGTTTCGGGTGTACCTGTATGTTTAGTTAAGTGTTTGGAGTTAAACGGAGGTTGTATAAGTAAATGAGAAGACTTATTTGTTGCAATTTTATGATTCAAGTAATAAAAATATAAACCGAAAAATTATAATTGTGCTTTCTTTTTTCCGGATACTTTCTAGACGGACTATATATGGATGGAACTTATTATTGCACCAAATTTTTTTTGCAACTATTTACCATACATGCATATTCCAACGATATCTACATACCAGTGGCGTTTTGTTTGTTGCCAAACAAGGGAAAGCTGACCTACACCAAGCTATTTAAATCTCTTCAACAAAGTTGTAGCCAAAACGGGTGCAGCTTAAATATGAAAACAGTATTAAATATGAAAACAGTAGTCGTCGATAAATCGCCTGGAATGGATGACATTAGGGCTGAAACAATTAAATTGATTACTCCATATATTCTACCACCGCTGTGTTGGCTTTATAATAAAATTTTGTCAAGCGGCTATTTCCCCACACATTTTAAGGTGGCTATCGTTACACCTATTTTCAAAAACGGAGACCAAAAAAATATAAAAAACTACAGGCCTATCTCCCTAATCTCTAACTTTGGAAAAATTCTGGAAAAAATCTTAAAAATCAGACTAAATAGATACTTAATTCAACACAATTTAGTTAGCATTAGACAATTCGGGTTTCAAGAAAAAAAGTCGACAGCGGACGCAATAGCAAGACTGACAGAACTTATGTATGGGGAAATTGACGGGTCAAGGCTAGCGCTATGTGTATTTTTGGACCTGGTGAAGGCGTTCGATACCGTCAGTCATTCTCAGCTATTGTCAAAGTTGGAGAGTGTTGGCGTAAGGGGAGTTGTGTTTGATTTGTTTAGATCGTATCTAGAAAACAGTCCCAATATGTAAAAATTGGAGCAGCTATTAGTGACGTTGCGACTGTGACTTGCGGCGTACCACAGGGAACAGTCTTGGGTCCCCTACTCTTTATCTTATACGTTAATGACATATTGACACAAAGAACTAGTGGAGAAATTATTTCGTTTGCAGATGACACTGCAATATTCTATACTGACAAGTCTTGGGAACAACTAAAAATAAAAGCAGAAACTGACCTAAAAAATATAAAGGAATCGTTTGATAGTAAAAAGCTCACCATAAATTCTACAAAAACATTTTTTCTTCCAATAACATCGTATGAAAATAATCTACCTACTTATGACACTTTAAAACTAAAAAACGGTGAGATTACTCGCACATAACAATAAAATATTTAGGTATTACCATAGATTGTCATTTGCGCTGGGGAGATCATGTTAATCAAGTAATGCAGAAAATAAGGGGGTTGTATTATAAATTTAGACAACTTAAAAAATTTCTCACCAGAAAACACATAATTGCCGTTTATAAAGGCTTAGTCGAATCTATATTGAGATATGCGATAATAGGGTGGGGTGGAGATCAGAAAGTCTCCGAACGAAGGCTTTCGCAAACTCGAATCTGGCTCAGAAAACTTTTGAATATCTTATCAATCTCTATCCTCAATATTTAACACAGTTGGAATCTTTGTTCACTAATTCATATATCTCGACAGCCGTTTCTGTGGGTTCTCGTGAGACTCTTTCATCTCTAATCGGTAGAGAGATGTACCTCTTCGAAAACTTCCTATCCGACGCCCACAATTGCGCTTGGGAGTGTCGTGTAGGCGATCCTCCCTCGGTTCAACTCAGAACACTAGATTCACACGCTAAAATCTGGCAATCCGAGGATGATGTTCTAGGATCTGTATCTGCTTGGTTATACTGGACGTTGGGCAATCGTTATCCCGAACAACGTCATTTACCAACCATCCTCGGGGAGTCGCCTGGTCAGTCTTCCCTTTATGCTGCCGCGTCGGCCATTCGTTTGGACGATGTCAGAAATATTTTACAACCTTATCTTTGGAAGCATAAGGAAAGCCACGCCAAAAAGATTGATCGTGGGTTAACCGAGATTAAAGGACTCGCACTTCCGGGTATTTGTCCCGCGTCTGAGAACTGGAAATGGGCAAATTTCATCACTGCCCTATCAGAAGTATATGTAGAATGGCGCAAAGAGGCAAAAGCCCCAGTCATCCCAAATAGTGCAATGCCGGGCGCAGAAGATCAGCCCCAGAAGAGCGTTGACCTTAGTGAATGGGGAAACGGGATCTATGTTGTGCCCGTGAACGGGGAAAACTTTATGGACTGGGAAGTGGGTATGTTAAAATTCAAAAATCCCCACATGGAGGTAGTTGAGGGTGAGGGAGGTTTCGAGGTGGCCATTCGTGGCTTCTACGATCCCTTCTTTGCCATATCTTCCTCCTTCCTTGACATCCCGCCAGTGCCCGTTCTCGGAGCAAGAAATGTGGTCCAGACCATTCCTGTTGGGCCCATTACCTCGAAAGCCCCTGTTCAAGCGGCAAAGACTGCTTTACCATCTGGACCGTCTGGCCCCTTTGCTTTAAAGGATGGCCTGGATGGGCCAAGGAACTATATTGCAGAGGTACGGCTCAAGGTTCTCGATATCAATAAACTGTCCAGAGAACAGAAAGAGGGTCTAAAAAAGGGCATACCCGACAATGTTCCCACATCATCGGGAGAAGACTTTTTTAACGCTAGGAGTAAGCGTGAAATCTCCACCTTTGCTAGCTTGATTCCGTGTCAGCTAACGTCGCTTTCCGACACGATCGACGCAATTCACCAGCTTTTTCCTGACTCCCCAAAAGAGTCAATTGGGTGGTACTTGGCCACCAAGTTGTTGTTGATGAAAAGCCAAGTCACCGTGATTGCAAGTGGTGGGGAAATTTCTGTAAAATCCAACACCTAACGTATAATATTCTCCAATGCCCCTTTTATGAATAAACTCCAAGCAGCCCAAAATAGAATTATAAAAATTTTATTAAATAAAAATATGAGATATCCCTCGGAAAACCTCTATATAGAAACAGGTTTGTTTACAGTAAAACAGCTATATTATCACGCCGCCGTTGTATATCAACATAGGGCCGATAATATGGTCAATGCGACTCAATCGGTACATGCGCATGACACCCGGTCGAGGGCTCGGGCTCAATCTGTAGTTCCGAGAATGAGAAAGGGCGTTGGTCAACACTTTTTTGGATATATCGGAGTTAAAATATTGAATTTGATAAAGCAAGATCTCAAACCGAGCAGTAACAGTCTGAGATTCAAAATTGAGAGCAAAAATTGGATATTGTCAAGGGGTTTTTACATCTCTGAATTATTAAAAAATACTAACTAGTAATAATAATATAATTGAATAGGCACCTATTGTTACTGAATCATATATTTAGGTATTAGATTTAATTCATTAATTATATAGAAAGTAGGCACATCAATGAGAGAATATGGTATTATTTTGTTTTGTTTAGAAAAGTTAAGATTTTATTTAGGTCCGCCTGCGGTGTTTTTGACTGTAAACGGGAGTCGCCTACTAGCTTTACCGAAAGCTTTCACGACTTAACTTGTTTGCATCCAGTGCATCTCACGGTTATTGTATAATTCTGATACACATTTATTGTATAATTCTGTAATTGGATGTAAATAAATAAATAAAATAAAATAAATGAAGATTGAAGTGGAACGAGCAGCACCACGAAATAAAACAAATTTGATTCGGTCGGTTTAACAGGCCTGGACCACCATTACCGAACATTATGGCGGTGACCTAGTTTCGGGTGTACCTGTACGTTTAGTTAAGTGTTTGGAGTTAAACGGAGGTTGTATAAGTAAATGAGAAGACTTATTTGTTGCAATTTTATGATTTAAGTAATAAAAATATATACCGAAAAATTATAATTGTGCTTTCTTTTTTCCGGATACTTTCTAGACGGACTTTAGGTATATGGATGGAACTTATGATTATTGTACCAAATTTTTTTTGCAACTATTTACCATACATGCATATTCCAACGATATCTACATACCAGTGGCGTTTTGTTTGTTGCCAAACTAGGGAAAGCTGACCTACACCAAGCTATTTAAATATCATCAACAAAGTTGTAGCCAAAACGGGTGCAGCTTAAATATGAAAACAGTAGTCGTCGATTTCGAACGAGCCATCCACTCTAGTCTCCTAGAATGCTTTCCAGATGTTTCAATTGTTGATTGCAGATTTCATCTGGCACAATCATGGTAAGTTTTTAATTTTTATTGATTACTAGCGAGTACCCGGCATTCCCGGTATGCATTTACTAACTCAGAAACATTCGCGGGCATACGTCCAACCATTCCTCAAAGTTTCATGGCAATTTTTAGGAAGGCATAAGAGACAGACAGACAAGCATTCATTTTTTATTTATATAGAAGTTATGTAACATTTGTGGAAGAATTTAAGTAGAGAAATATGGAGAGAGCTAGACCAGTGGTGCGTTTTATGACCTAACCCGAGTGGTTCAGTGGTGTGGTTTACAACATAACCCGAGATTAAACCTGACTTTTTACGATCTAACCTTAGTGGAAACGCCGCTGCTAAAGTGGAGTAGTAAAATCCCAATTCTTATAAGCCATCCTTAAACCTAACTTTTTACGATCCAACCTAAGCCAACAATAAACCTAACTTTTTACTATCTAACCTTAGTGGAAACGCCGCTGTTAAAACGGCATAGTAAAATCATGATTTATATTTTCTAACTTAGTGAAACGCCGCTGGTGGATGGTAAAGCGAAATAAAACTCCAATTTATATGGTCTAACAACATAAGTATAATAAGGCGTCACATTTGTCACCCGCAATAATTATTTATACCTAAATAACCCTCCCAAACCCTCTGCCGCCTCGATTTAAAAAGAAAGGCACATAAAACGTTATTTATTCCGAAGAACTCTTATTAAAATTCAGAAGCATATCTAATAATTCTTTTCAATTTTGTACCACTTATAAAAAATGCAATGAAATAATTACCTAAATTATCTTAAAGTTCGAACTAAATTGTCTGATAGAAATGATAAAAAGATACACATTTTGTTTTAATTTTTATGCTACGACACTGATATCTTAGAACGGATAAATTCAAAGTTAAAGCTACCATTAAAGGACCCCTTTCTGCTAATCCTACCTAAGTTTTCTATAGCGCGTTTTAGCTATTTTAAACCGCAAAATAATGAAATAATGTTTATACATTTGTAATTTTTAGTACCTCATAAAATTAGAAAGGTATAAATATTATTTTATAAAGATAGTAATAAAATGTAACCATGCAGGCGCCGTGGAGGAGAAAAAAATGTGAATCATACCTTTTTTTATTTGTCTACCACCATATGCTTCTTTTTTAAAAATATCTCGAGAAATACAATCAATTTTATTGGCAACATGGCAACAATGACAACCTTGCATTGCAATCCACGCTGCGAACGCATTAATCATCCCCGTTTCAACGGGTATTTTCGGGTTTCGTTGCTGCTGACCAATGTTAATTGTTTTGGCGGGGAAGTAGAGAATTTTGTCTAGCATTTTAATTATCTGCCTGCAGTGATCTGATTTAAATTTCGGTTTTTGATTATTTTGTTATTGTTCTTATTTTATAAGTGAATATTTATACTATATTTAACACTTTCACTGCCGGCAACGCGGCTCCCGCGTTCTTGGGACTTTGGCGACATGCCGGCAACGCGGCTCCCGCGTTCCGTACCTGTCGTGATAAATACGGCTTGCATTCTGCCGGCACTGCACGGAATCAGTTTACCATAAGCTGGCACACAGTAAACACCATACCGTTGTGTAAATAAGTGCTGGTTTCTGAATTCCGCCATTTTGTTTGTGGTTATAAATATTTATTGTTTTGTGAATATACCAGGTAAGATATAACTTTAATTGATATTTTTTGCAAATTTCTTTTAGAATAAATTATAGTCATTGAGTTAATGGTTTTTTTAAACATTATAATAAAGTATATTATAGTCTTGAAATAGTACAACGAAGCTGCCGCCCAACGCGGCTACCGCGTTGGCGGCATATAGCAAGATTTTTGTTGCTTGGTGTTATGGCATTGCTTGTATTTGCAAGTGCTCGTTGTTTTGGAAAGTTAAGAATTTAATTTATATTTTCTTGCAGACTGGTAGGGAAGAGTAATGGACAATGATGATTTTGAAGCGGGCCCTTCCCAGCCCAGAGCAAAAAGGGCTAAAATAACGTTTTCGAAAAAACTAACAGATGCCGAGTTATTAAAACTTTTGGAAGAGTCTGAGGATGAAGTGGATTTATTGGATTCTGATTTTTCTGATGAGAATGAAGATGTGATACCTTCGAGTCCTAATTTGCAGTCGCCTGATCTACCTTCCAACCCACCGTCGCCTGCTGCATCTTCTACTCCACAAGAGCCTACTGCACCCCCTTCTCCAAATCAGCTTCCTGTGCTAGTAGCGGAGTTTCCACCTATTCGAACGTGGCTGAAAGATTCGCCAAATATGGCGAGGATCCCATTTACCGCCGATCCAGGTTTAAAAGTTGACATAGATGGACATAATCCTATAGATTATTTTAGCTTATTGGGCGATAATAGTTTTTATGAACTAATTATTTTGAATTCTAATAATTATGCTGTTGAAATACTGGCACAGACCACGAAAGACCAAAGCAGAATAACCTCATGGAAAGACATCACTATAGAAGAGTTCAAAATATTCCTTGGTCTCTTATTTCATATGGGAACCATTAGACTTAACCGAATTAATGATTATTGGAAAACACACTTTTTATTTAATATTCCAGTATTTACAACGTTTATGAGTAGAAATCGATTTTTGCTCATTTTACGTGCTTTGCATTTTAGTCAAAATCGACTAAACGAGGAAAATAAACTTGCTAAAATAGCACCCTTGATGGACTTTTTTAATTCAAAGATGGAACAGGTATATTATCCAGGTAGAGAATTGGCTTTGGACGAGTCCATGGTTCTTTGGAGGGGCCGGCTCAGTTTTCGACAATATATCCAGGGAAAACGACACAAGTATGGAATGAAACTTTATGTACTGGCGGAGCCTAGTGGTATGGTTCAAAAGATACTCCTTTACGGCGGTTCAGCTGATGCAGACATAGGAGGTGCAAAGCATACGGAAAAAGTTGTAATGAAATTGATGGAAAATAAAACCGAAGTTGGGCATGCTCTTTTCATGGACAATTTTTATAATAGTATAAGTCTATCCGAACAACTATTACAAGCCAAAACATATGCAACTGGCACACTAAGAGCCAATCGTGCTGGCAATCCACAAAATGTTTTGTCAAAAAAATTGAAAAAAGGTGAGTGTTATTGTGAGTATTCACCCAACGGCATATGTGTTTGCAGATGGAAGGATCGACGAGAGGTGCTTTCCATTTCGAATGAGTTTGATGGAAAACTTGTAAAAACAACGTCAAGAAGAGGCCTAGAACAGGAAAAGCCCAAACTAATTGTTGAATATAACAAGTATATGGGCGGGATTGATCAAAATGATCAATTGCTCAGTTATTACTCATGTGAACACAAAACTTTGAGGTGGTACAAGAAATTAGGAATTCACATATTTCAGATACTGCTGGTAAATTCCTACCATATTTACAAAAAATATGAGCAAGAAAACAAAATGAATCTCTATGACTACAGACTATCTGTGATAGAAAATCTATTGGGTCCACCACCACCGACACCACAAACAGGGCCTAAACTATTTCACTTACCTGAATACTGCCCAAAAGACACAAAAGGAAATGCGAAAAGACGGAGATGCAAAAATTGTTGGGACAGAAAAAAGAAAAGAAATGACGTTGTGTATTTTTGTCCTCAGTGCCCTGCACAGCCGGGACTCTGTTTGACCCCATGCTTTAGAGAATTTCACGAGCAGTGATTTCACCAATTTGACTTTTGATTTTTTTGTTTTACTTTTGTTCTTATACGTAGATTAGATTAGATCTGATAATAAAGTTATTACCTTTAAAATGGCAAAACGCGGCTACCGCGTTCTTGGCATATGACATGAATTTCGTTGCTATGTGCCACCAACGCGTTTCCCGCGTTGATTTTTTTTTATGAAAAAAAGTTCATTTGACATGATTTTCTATTTATGTAAATGATAATAAGAATATGTTTTTCGATTTATGAAAAAATAGTGAAAAAAAACCTTTGGCGCCTAAGTAAACCAGCCTTTATTGGTCGGCAGTGAAAGTGTTAAACTATTTAAAAGTGATTGTTCTGCAGGTTTTAAGCAAAATATCGTAGGTAAGTAAATAAGCTAGAAAATGTATTAACGCTTTAATTTAAAAACAGTAACTCTTAATTACTTAAGGCTAAGGGTGTTCTTTAAAAAAAATAAGAAACCTATATGTATTTACTACTACTATTTTATTTGATTTTGTAGAAAATGTCCAAAAAACAGTTAACGTTACTGAACTTTATGCATAAACCCCCTCAGGCAGCTGATTTGTCAACATCAGACCTTATTGCTGAAAGCTCTGGCAGTATCCTACATGACCCAAAGAGTACTACTGCAGGCGTTAGCGAGTCTACCATACAAAATGAGAGAGATCCATGTTATGGTCCTAAATGTGCAAATATTACATTAGGTATGATCAGATGCCATGGCTGGAATACAGCATAACTTTGGACGCAGCTTTTTGTTTTCCATGTCGATTGTTTTCCAGTCAATCAGGACGTGCTGATGATGCATTTGTCAAAAAAGGTGTCAGTAATTGGAAAAAATCATTGAGTAAATTTAAAAAACATGAGACATCACTAACACATAAAATAGCAAACCAATTTTTCCTTGAAAATCGATTAACAGGTGAAGAGAGTGTTGCCACACAAATATCATCTTTTCATCAAGAAACTATAAAGCTTAACCGTGAGTATTGAAAATTCATATTTGAAAATATTCTATGGATAGGAAAACAGAATTTAGCTTTTCGGGGAAATGATGAATCCAGCACATCAAATAATAAAGGTAATTTCTTAGAACTTGTTGATTTGTGAATTCGTGATAAAAATAAGCACTTTCATAACTTGCTTGAATCTAAAAGTTGCAAATATACTAGTAAAGTAATTCAAAATGAAATGATACAAATTGTTGGAGATTCTATTATTAAACAAATCGTGGATGAAGTAAATAACTCAAGTTATTATTCTCTTATCGTTGACGAAACTACGGATATTTCTAGTTGTGAACAAGTAGCCATAGGAATTAGAAATTGCCTTTTAAGAAATAAAACATTTATTATTAAAGAACGATTCGTTGGTTTTATTAATTGCCCTATTACTAGCGGCGAGAATTTGCATATTAAAATTAAAGAATTTTTAGAAGTCATTGGAATACCATTATGTAACTTAAGAGGTCAAGCGTACGATGGTGCGTCAAACATGAGCGGTCAATTTAGAGGTGTGGCAGCCAGATTTCGTGCAGATGAACCCCGAGCTATTTATTTTCATTGCCACGCTCATTTACTAGATTTGGCTGTCCCTAGATTTTGCGAAGATGTAAAATACCTACGTGATGCATTATCAAATATAAATAAATTATATAACATCATAGAGGCTTCGGCAAAACGTCACGATCTATTTCAAACAATTTTATCCGAAACGATTCCAGAGACAAAAATAAAAACCTTAAAAAGTTTATCTCAAACGAGATGGACCGTTAGACATACTGCAGTTAAAACGGTATTAAATTTATTGCCTGCCATCACTAAAACACTTTCAATCATTTCAGATGATTCAAATAATCCTAAAGTAGCGGCAGAGGCATCTGGTTTGTTGAAGGATTGATGAGGGATTTATTTTTTCTTTAATCGTTTTGGATATTATTTTGGGTCTAACTGACGGGTTTTCTAAAGAACTACAATCCCCTCAACTAATAATAACAAGTTTATATCCAAAACTAGAGGCAATTCTTGCTACCCTAGAAAGTTACCGTAACGAGAGTAAATTTAAAAACCTTATCGAAAAAACGAATTTTTTAAGTGGTCAGATCGAAAGTTATGGTTTTGAAGTTCAAAAATTTAGTTTAGCACGTCAAAGGAAAATTCCTAAAAAAATAGATTCTGGACAAACACAGTCGTTTACTTTTTCAAGCACCGAACAAATGATGCGAATCAACATATTTTATGTTTCAATAGATCAAGTTCTTGGTAACCTAAGAAAAAGGTTTTCAGAAAATGATTACGATTTAATTAATAAAATTAATAGTCTACCGACTGATCTAAACACCGATCTCAATGAAAATGACGTAAGTTTTGTCAACAATTTCTATAAATTGGGTTCTACGGATACTCTTATAAATCAACTTAATATTTATAGAAATTTTGTAAAAAAAATTATACCTAATTTGACGAATATTGAGAAATATGCAGAGGTCTTTTTAAAAAATGACCTGAAAACTATGCTGTTTTTAGTATGGAATTTATTTGAACTGTTGTTCAGCTGCCCTGTAACTTCTGCATCAGCTGAGCGTTTCTTTTCTGTTTTAAAACGGCTTAAGACACACCTTAGGTCTACCGTGGGACAGGAGCGTTTGGTTGGAGTTGCCTTAATGTCCATTGAGACGGAACTCGTTTCGAAAATGTTAAATCGAGATGATTTAATGGAAAAATTGGTGTGTAATTTTATGAATTTCAGTAATAGAAGACTGCAATTTCATAGTATTTAAACAAGGTATTTTTAAGGAATTTGTTGTTTTATTTTGTATCTAAAGTTAATGCAAACTTGTTTTTTTTGCCACATATATGGTAGAATAAAAATATGTTTTTTGTTTTTTTGAATAAGATTTTAATTAATGTATTATTTGTTAAAGTTGTTAACGATTTTTTGTTTCAAAACCAGTTGTCTCTGGTACATATTTTATACACAGAATAATAATAAAGCAATAAGAAAAACGATTTTTTTTAAATTTTGCCCCCTAGTCCAGGTTTAAGGCACCCTCGCATTGAAGCAAAAATCTTCGCGAAACATGTTAGTCATATCCAAAACCTATACAGTATGCGGCTGAAGAAAACTGAAATTATACAAATATTTTTTCGGGAAACCTAGTACTCAATAAATAAATTTATCGCTGATCCGGGTGCTTTATTATTTACATAATTTGATATAATTTGGGCGTGATCCTAAAAAATTTTTGGCTGCGGCGTTATTTGCTTGCGACGGCTACCAAAAATTGTGGCTGTAGTGCCCCCCCCCCCCCCAATATTTTGGGTCTAGAACCGCCCCTGCTTCTTTGTTTCTCCTCTACAGGACGCCGAACTGTAGTCATCTGATGAGCAAATTTTTTATTACTATCATAAGTTATGAGATGAATATTTTTATTTTGCACCCTCCCATCAATACAAAATATGCATTCTAATATCGAGAACCAATAGACTAATTTTTTCAATAATCATAGAATCACCCTAAAGAAAGGGAAAAGACTTCCTATCTTCATATTCTCGAAAAAAAACTAAAAAACAGTTGCTTTGCTAACGCTCCACCTCCGATATCTTTTCCTTATTTTCGTGCTGCTTTAGTTTTCCTTTGTTTTTATTCTAACTATTCTATTTATTTTTTCGTGCTGTGTGGGTGTTATTTTTTATTTTTTACCTTCAAGACTTTTTATTACCAATTTGCGTGTACCATCTTCTTTTTTGAAAAATGTAAGTATATATTTTTAAAGCTTTTATTATGTCTTAAGTACCCAGCTTATTAGTTAATTAAGTTATAATATAGGTCTCATAATTTTTGAAATTATTTTAAGACAATCTTACATTTCATCTAAAACTTTCTTTCTACGTATGTTAATCTAAAATGCAGCCATTTAACATTCTTATATAATATTAAAAAAAAAACAATGAAATAATCAAGTACCTTACTATGATGCCATTGTTGATAAATGACATATTCTTTTATTTTTAAAATTAACTAAACGAAACTTAAACATTACTTTTTTATATTTGTTTCAGGAATAACGAACAAAAAATAAGCCTCGCCAATATTTTATTGGCGGAGTTAATTTGCATAATTTGCTTGGAGCTCGTGGCGGAGTTGGCCAACCATAATATAGTTCAATGTCCGAGGGGGCATATTATGTGTGAGACGTGCTTTTTGGAGTAAGTTATATTCATTAGATAATAACTTTCCTCATCATTTTAACATTAGTATCTTATTGATTTTTTTTTCTTTTTTCTTTTAGATTTATACTTCATAACCAAAATCAACTTACTTTTATTGTTTAGTAAAAATATGTTGAAAAGATGGTAAGACTTCATATAGCAAATTTTACATATTAACAAGTTAGCATGTTATTTTACTTAATGATGTCAAATTATTTTTAACATTCACCCTTAAAATAAACTTTTATGATTGCAAAGATTTAATTAGAGCAATTTATTAGTTATGTTTATGTTATATGTTTAAACATATTTATTTGCAGACCACTAAATTTCATTAGCCCCATGCTACGACTGCTAATTTATAGAAACATATTTTTAATAGATCCATAGAATTGTCATATAGCAAAATAATCCATATTAAAATAAAAAATTATTAAACAATAATAATCAAAACGGAGAATAACTCAAACAGAAAATAATTCTAGTTGAGAATGCTAAACATAATTTAAAAATTATATAGTACTAAATGTTCTCTATTTTTTTCTTTTTTCTACTTTCAGATACGTCAATGGCTACGGCTACGAAGTATGTCCGACTTGCCGAGGCGACTTATGTGAGATGCGAATCCGCGGGGGCGACGCAATTCAAAGAATTATTAATAGAATTTCAACAGAAGTCGTTGCCGCCCGCCCCGAAGCCCCCCTCGTTGCTGCCGCCTACCCCAATGTCCTCATCCTTGATGCTCTCGATCACTTACTGGTTCTAGACGAGGATGTTGCGATGATGGAAGTAGTTCATGATAATAATGATATATTGAACGAGAAGATAATGGATTCTTCGAGGGGGGTGATTTCATCATCCTCGAGAATAGACCACTAAATGATCGGGAGCCAATAGAAATATTAGATAGCGAGGAAGAAGTTTAGTGCACATACAGTGTGGCCCAAATTGGGCCTACATGTATGGGGATCTTGGAAACTATAGAAGATAGAGAAACGGTTAAATGGGGAAAGTTTTTGACAATTATATTTCTAACTGAAAACCGTTTAGTACGCGGCCCTATCTTTTTTGGTTTTTGAAATATGTTGAAAAAACCAAAAAGATGTATTTTCGAAAATATGCTGTAGATTTCTTATTATTCATATTTTGGCAATCTGTAAAAACATTTTTAAAGCAACTTTTTAAGTAGATTTCAGTTCTCAATTTAATTTTGAACACGACGTTTCAGTTATTTTATACCATCATCAGGTTCATTTTTTCTTATGGGCGCCATATTACTTGTCAGAACGAGTAAAAGTATAATAGTTTTTATTATTATTATCTAATAATAACGATTTATTTGTGTATTCTGAATTTAAAAGAAAATGGCATTGCGTTTTTCTCACGAAGAAAAATTTGATTTGCTAGAATGTTACATTCATTGCAACTGAAATGCAAACCTTGCATTAGAAAGGTATTTTGAAAATTTTCCTGAAAGACCGCAGCCAAGTGTCAGACTTTTTCCAAAAATTGTTATGAACCTGAGAAACCATGGAAGTTTTGAAGAACCGCGGCCCAAGAGTTACGAAAAAGCAGGTAATAACGAGCGTGACGAAAATGTCAGAGCCTATTTTAATGCCGCTCCGACATCATCTACAAGAGCGTCGGCAAGAGACTTACCAACCCCGGGAAGTACCATACAAAGAGTCCTTAAGGAAATTCTGGAAAAAATCTTAAAAATCAGACTAAATAGATACTTAATTCAACACAATTTAGTTAGCATTAGACAATTCGGGTTTCAAGAAAAAAAGTCGACAGCGGACGCAATAGCAAGACTGACAGAACTTATGTATGGGGAAATTGACGGGTCAAGGCTAGCGCTATGTGTATTTTTGGACCTGGTGAAGGCGTTCGATACCGTCAGTCATTCTCAGCTATTGTCAAAGTTGGAGAGTGTTGGCGTAAGGGGAGTTGTGTTTGATTTGTTTAGATCGTATCTAGAAAACAGTCCCAATATGTAAAAATTGGAGCAGCTATTAGTGACGTTGCGACTGTGACTTGCGGCGTACCACAGGGAACAGTCTTGGGTCCCCTACTCTTTATCTTATACGTTAATGACATATTGACACAAAGAACTAGTGGAGAAATTATTTCGTTTGCAGATGACACTGCAATATTCTATACTGACAAGTCTTGGGAACAACTAAAAATAAAAGCAGAAACTGACCTAAAAAATATAAAGGAATCGTTTGATAGTAAAAAGCTCACCATAAATTCTACAAAAACATTTTTTCTTCCAATAACATCGTATGAAAATAATCTACCTACTTATGACACTTTAAAACTAAAAAACGGTGAGATTACTCGCACATAACAATAAAATATTTAGGTATTACCATAGATTGTCATTTGCGCTGGGGAGATCATGTTAATCAAGTAATGCAGAAAATAAGGGGGTTGTATTATAAATTTAGACAACTTAAAAAATTTCTCACCAGAAAACACATAATTGCCGTTTATAAAGGCTTAGTCGAATCTATATTGAGATATGCGATAATAGGGTGGGGTGGAGATCAGAAAGTCTCCGAACGAAGGCTTTCGCAAACTCGAATCTGGCTCAGAAAACTTTTGAATATCTTATCAATCTCTATCCTCAATATTTAACACAGTTGGAATCTTTGTTCACTAATTCATATATCTCGACAGCCGTTTCTGTGGGTTCTCGTGAGACTCTTTCATCTCTAATCGGTAGAGAGATGTACCTCTTCGAAAACTTCCTATCCGACGCCCACAATTGCGCTTGGGAGTGTCGTGTAGGCGATCCTCCCTCGGTTCAACTCAGAACACTAGATTCACACGCTAAAATCTGGCAATCCGAGGATGATGTTCTAGGATCTGTATCTGCTTGGTTATACTGGACGTTGGGCAATCGTTATCCCGAACAACGTCATTTACCAACCATCCTCGGGGAGTCGCCTGGTCAGTCTTCCCTTTATGCTGCCGCGTCGGCCATTCGTTTGGACGATGTCAGAAATATTTTACAACCTTATCTTTGGAAGCATAAGGAAAGCCACGCCAAAAAGATTGATCGTGGGTTAACCGAGATTAAAGGACTCGCACTTCCGGGTATTTGTCCCGCGTCTGAGAACTGGAAATGGGCAAATTTCATCACTGCCCTATCAGAAGTATATGTAGAATGGCGCAAAGAGGCAAAAGCCCCAGTCATCCCAAATAGTGCAATGCCGGGCGCAGAAGATCAGCCCCAGAAGAGCGTTGACCTTAGTGAATGGGGAAACGGGATCTATGTTGTGCCCGTGAACGGGGAAAACTTTATGGACTGGGAAGTGGGTATGTTAAAATTCAAAAATCCCCACATGGAGGTAGTTGAGGGTGAGGGAGGTTTCGAGGTGGCCATTCGTGGCTTCTACGATCCCTTCTTTGCCATATCTTCCTCCTTCCTTGACATCCCGCCAGTGCCCGTTCTCGGAGCAAGAAATGTGGTCCAGACCATTCCTGTTGGGCCCATTACCTCGAAAGCCCCTGTTCAAGCGGCAAAGACTGCTTTACCATCTGGACCGTCTGGCCCCTTTGCTTTAAAGGATGGCCTGGATGGGCCAAGGAACTATATTGCAGAGGTACGGCTCAAGGTTCTCGATATCAATAAACTGTCCAGAGAACAGAAAGAGGGTCTAAAAAAGGGCATACCCCACAATGTTCCCACATCATCGGGAGAAGACTTTTTTAACGCTAGGAGTAAGCGTGAAATCTCCACCTTTGCTAGCTTGATTCCGTGTCAGCTAACGTCGCTTTCCGACACGATCGACGCAATTCACCAGCTTTTTCCTGACTCCTCAAAAGAGTCAATTGGGTGGTACTTGGCCACCAAGTTGTTGTTGATGAAAAGCCAAGTCACCGTGATTGCAAGTGGTGGGGAAATTTCTGTAAAATCCAACACCTAACGTATAATATTCTCCAATGCCCCTTTTATGAATAAACTCCAAGCAGCCCAAAATATAATTATAAAAATTTTATTAAATAAAAATATGAGATATCCCTCGGAAAACCTCTATATAGAAACAGGTTTGTTTACAGTAAAACAGCTATATTATCACGCCGCCGTTGTATATCAACATAGGGCCGATAATATGGTCAATGCGACTCAATCGGTACATGCGCATGACACCCGGTCGAGGGCTCGGGCTCAATCTGTAGTTCCGAGAATGAGAAAGGGCGTTGGTCAACACTTTTTTGGATATATCGGAGTTAAAATATTGAATTTGATAAAGCAAGATCTCAAACCGAGCAGTAACAGTCTGAGATTCAAAATTGAGAGCAAAAATTGGATATTGTCAAGGGGTTTTTACATCTCTGAATTATTAAAAAATACTAACTAGTAATAATAATATAATTGAATAGGCACCTATTGTTACTGAATCATATATTTAGGTATTAGATTTAATTCATTAATTATATAGAAAGTAGGCACATCAATGAGAGAATATGGTATTATTTTGTTTTGTTTAGAAAAGTTAAGATTTTATTTAGGTCCGCCTGCGGTGTTTTTGACTGTAAACGGGAGTCGCCTACTAGCTTTACCGAAAGCTTTCACGACTTAACTTGTTTGCATCCAGTGCATCTCACGGTTATTGTATAATTCTGATACACATTTATTGTATAATTCTGTAATTGGATGTAAATAAATAAATAAAATAAAATAAATGAAGATTGAAGTGGAACGAGCAGCACCACGAAATAAAACAGATTTGATTCGGTCGGTTTAACAGGCCTGGACCACCATCACCGAACATTATGGCGGTGACCTAGTTTCGGGTGTACCTGTACGTTTAGTTAAGTGTTTGGAGTTAAACGGAGCTTGTATAAGTAAATGAGAAGACTTATTTGTTGCAATTTTATGATTTAAGTAATAAAAATATATACCGAAAAATTATAATTGTGCTTTCTTTTTTCCGGATACTTTCTAGACGGACTATAGGTATATGGATGGAACTTATGATTATTGTACCAAATTTTTTTTGCAACTATTTACCATACATGCATATTCCAACGATATCTACATACCAGTGGCGTTTTGTTTGTTGCCAAACTAGGGAAAGCTGACCTACACCAAGCTATTTAAATATCATCAACAAAGTTGTAGCCAAAACGGGTGCAGCTTAAATATGAAAACAGTAGTCGTCGATTTCGAACGAGCCATCCACTCTAGTCTCCTAGAATGCTTTCCAGATGTTTCAATTGTTGATTGCAGATTTCATCTGGCACAATCATGGTAAGTTTTTAATTTTTATTGATTACTAGCGAGTACCCGGCATTCCCGGTATGCATTTACTAACTCAGAAACATTCGCGGGCATACGTCCAACCATTCCTCAAAGTTTCATGGCAATTTTTAGGAAGGCATAAGAGACAGACAGACAAGCATTCATTTTTTATTTATATAGAAGTTATGTAACATTTGTGGAAGAATTTAAGTAGAGAAATATGGAGAGAGCTAGACCAGTGGTGCGTTTTATGACCTAACCCGAGTGGTTCAGTGGTGTGGTTTACAACATAACCCGAGATTAAACCTGACTTTTTACGATCTAACCTTAGTGGAAACGCCGCTGCTAAAGTGGAGTAGTAAAATCCCAATTCTTATAAGCCATCCTTAAACCTAACTTTTTACGATCCAACCTAAGCAAACAATAAACCTAACTTTTTACTATCTAACCTTAGTGGAAACGCCGCTGTTAAAACGGCATAGTAAAATCATGATTTATATTTTCTAACTTAGTGAAACGCCGCTGGTGGATGGTAAAGCGAAATAAAACTCCAATTTATATGGTCTAACAACATAAGTATAATAAGGCGTCACATTTGTCACCCGCAATAATTATTTATACCTAAATAACCCTCCCAAACCCTCTGCCGCCTCGATTTAAAAAGAAAGGCACATAAAACGTTATTTATTCCGAAGAACTCTTATTAAAATTCAGAAGCATATCTAATAATTCTTTTCAATTTTGTACCACTTATAAAAAATGCAATGAAATAATTACCTAAATTATCTTAAAGTTCGAACTAAATTGTCTGATAGAAATGATAAAAAGATACACATTTTGTTTTAATTTTTATGCTACGACACTGATATCTTAGAACGGATAAATTCAAAGTTAAAGCTACCATTAAAGGACCCCTTTCTGCTAATCCTACCTAAGTTTTCTATAGCGCGTTTTAGCTATTTTAAGCCGCAAAATAATGAAATAATGTTTATACATTTGTAATTTTTAGTACCTCATAAAATTAGAAAGGTATAAATATTATTTTATAAAGATAGTAATAAAATGTAACCATGCAGGCGCCGTGGAGGAGAAAAAAATGTGAATCATACCTTTTTTTATTTGTCTACCACCATATGCTTCTTTTTTAAAAATATCTCGAGAAATACAATCAATTTTATTGGCAACATGGCAACAATGACAACCTTGCATTGCAATCCACGCTGCGAACGCATTAATCATCCCCGTTTCAACGGGTATTTTCGTGTTTCGTTGCTGCTGACCAATGTTAATTGTTTTGGCGGGGAAGTAGAGAATTTTGTCTAGCATTTTAATTATCTGCCTGCAGTGATCTGATTTAAATTTCGGTTTTTGATTATTTTGTTATTGTTCTTATTTTATAAGTGAATATTTATACTATATTTAAACTATTTAAAAGTGATTGTTCTGCAGGTTTTAAGCAAAATATCGTAGGTAAGTAAATAAGCTAGAAAATGTATTAACGCTTTAATTTAAAAACAGTAACTCTTAAGTACTTAAGGCTAAGGGTGTTCTTTAAAAAAAATAAGAAACCTATATGTATTTACTACTACTATTTTATTTGATTTTGTAGAAAATGTCCAAAAAACAGTTAACGTTACTGAACTTTATGCATAAACCCCCTCAGGCAGCTGATTTGTCAACATCAGACCTTATTGCTGAAAGCTCTGGCAGTATCCTACATGACCCAAAGAGTACTACTGCAGGCGTTAGCGAGTCTACCATACAAAATGAGAGAGATCCATGTTATGGTCCTAAATGTGCAAATATTACATTAGGTATGATCAGATGCCATGGCTGGAATACAGCATAACTTTGGACGCAGCTTTTTGTTTTCCATGTCGATTGTTTTCCAGTCAATCAGGACGTGCTGATGATGCATTTGTCAAAAAAGGTGTCAGTAATTGGAAAAAATCATTGAGTAAATTTAAAAAACATGAGACATCACTAACACATAAAATAGCAAACCAATTTTTCCTTGAAAATCGATTAACAGGTGAAGAGAGTGTTGCCACACAAATATCATCTTTTCATCAAGAAACTATAAAGCTTAACCGTGAGTATTGAAAATTCATATTTGAAAATATTCTATGGATAGGAAAACAGAATTTAGCTTTTCGGGGAAATGATGAATCCAGCACATCAAATAATAAAGGTAATTTCTTAGAACTTGTTGATTTGTGAATTCGTGATAAAAATAAGCACTTTCATAACTTGCTTGAATCTAAAAGTTGCAAATATACTAGTAAAGTAATTCAAAATGAAATGATACAAATTGTTGGAGATTCTATTATTAAACAAATCGTGGATGAAGTAAATAACTCAAGTTATTATTCTCTTATCGTTGACGAAACTACGGATATTTCTAGTTGTGAACAAGTAGCCATAGGAATTAGAAATTGCCTTTTAAGAAATAAAACATTTATTATTAAAGAACGATTCGTTGGTTTTATAAATTGCCCTATTACTAGCGGCGAGAATTTGCATATTAAAATTAAAGAATTTTTAGAAGTCATTGGAATACCATTATGTAACTTAAGAGGTCAAGCGTACGATGGTGCGTCAAACATGAGCGGTCAATTTAGAGGTGTGGCAGCCAGATTTCGTGCAGATGAACCCCGAGCTATTTATTTTCATTGCCACGCTCATTTACTAGATTTGGCTGTCCCTAGATTTTGCGAAGATGTAAAATACCTACGTGATGCATTATCAAATATAAATAAATTATATAACATCACAGAGGCTTCGGCAAAACGTCACGATCTATTTCAAACAATTTTATCCGAAACGATTCCAGAGACAAAAATAAAAACCTTAAAAAGTTTATCTCAAACGAGATGGACCGTTAGACATACTGCAGTTAAAACGGTATTAAATTTATTGCCTGCCATCACTAAAACACTTTCAATCATTTCAGATGATTCAAATAATCCTAAAGTAGCGGCAGAGGCATCTGGTTTGTTGAAGGATTGATGAGGGATTTATTTTTTCTTTAATCGTTTTGGATATTATTTTGGGTCTAACTGACGGGTTTTCTAAAGAACTACAATCCCCTCAACTAATAATAACAAGTTTATATCCAAAACTAGAGGCAATTCTTGCTACCCTAGAAAGTTACCGTAACGAGAGTAAATTTAAAAACCTTATCGAAAAAACGAATTTTTTAAGTGGTCAGATCGAAAGTTATGGTTTTGAAGTTCAAAAATTTAGTTTAGCACGTCAAAGGAAAATTCCTAAAAAAATAGATTCTGGACAAACACAGTCGTTTACTTTTTCAAGCACCGAACAAATGATGCGAATCAACATATTTTATGTTTCAATAGATCAAGTTCTTGGTAACCTAAGAAAAAGGTTTTCAGAAAATGATTACGATTTAATTAATAAAATTAATAGTCTACCGACTGATCTAAACACCGATCTCAATGAAAATGACGTAAGTTTTGTCAACAATTTCTATAAATTGGGTTCTACGGATACTCTTATAAATCAACTTAATATTTATAGAAATTTTGTAAAAAAAATTATACCTAATTTGACGAATATTGAGAAATATGCAGAGGTCTTTTTAAAAAATGACCTGAAAACTATGCTGTTTTTAGTATGGAATTTATTTGAACTGTTGTTCAGCTGCCCTGTAACTTCTGCATCAGCTGAGCGTTTCTTTTCTGTTTTAAAACGGCTTAAGACACACCTTAGGTCTACCGTGGGACAGGAGCGTTTGGTTGGAGTTGCCTTAATGTCCATTGAGACGGAACTCGTTTCGAAAATGTTAAATCGAGATGATTTAATGGAAAAATTGGTGTGTAATTTTATGAATTTCAGTAATAGAAGACTGCAATTTCATAGTATTTAAACAAGGTATTTTTAAGGAATTTGTTGTTTTATTTTGTATCTAAAGTTAATGCAAACTTGTTTTTTTTGCCACATATATGGTAGAATAAAAATATGTTTTTTGTTTTTTTGAATAAGATTTTAATTAATGTATTATTTGTTAAAGTTGTTAACGATTTTTTGTTTCAAAACCAGTTGTCTCTGGTACATATTTTATACACAGAATAATAATAAAGCAATAAGAAAAACGATTTTTTTTAAATTTTGCCCCCTAGTCCAGGTTTAAGGCACCCTTGCATTGAAGCAAAAATCTTCGCGAAACATGTTAGTCATATCCAAAACCTATACAGTATGCGGCTGAAGAAAACTGAAATTATACAAATATTTTTTCGGGAAACCATAATTTGATATAATTTGGGCGTGATCCTAAAAAATTTTTGGCTGCGGCGTTATTTGCTTGCGACGGCTACCAAAAATTGTGGCTGTAGTGCCCCCCCCCCCAATATTTTGGGTCTAGAACCGCCCCTGCTTCTTTGTTTCTCCTCTACAGGACGCCGAACTGTAGTCATCTGATGAGCAAATTTTTTATTACTATCATAAGTTATGAGATGAATATTTTTATTTTGCACCCTCCCATCAATACAAAATATGCATTCTAATATCGAGAACCAATAGACTAATTTTTTCAATTATCATAGAATCACCATAAAGAAAGGGAAAAGACTTCCTATCTTCATATTCTCGAAAAAAAATGAAAAAACAGTTGCTTTGCTAACGCTCCACCTCCGATATCTTTTCCTTATTTTCGTGCTGCTTTAGTTTTCCTTTGTTTTTATTCTAACTATTCTATTTATTTTTTCGTGCTGTGTGGGTGTTATTTTTTATTTTTTACCTTCAAGACTTTTTATTACCAATTTGCGTGTACCATCTTCTTTTTTGAAAAATGTAAGTATATATTTTTAAAGCTTTTATTATGTCTTAAGTACCCAGCTTATTAGTTAATTAAGTTATAATATAGGTCTCATAATTTTTGAAATTATTTTAAGACAATCTTACATTTCATCTAAAACTTTCTTTCTACGTATGTTAATCTAAAATGCAGCCATTTAACATTCTTATATAATATTAAAAAAAAAAACAATGAAATAATCAAGTACCTTACTATGATGCCATTGTTGATAAATGACATATTCTTTTATTTTTAAAATTAACTAAACGAAACTTAAACATTACTTTTTTATATTTGTTTCAGGAATAACGAACAAAAAATAAGCCTCGCCAATATTTTATTGGCGGAGTTAATTTGCATAATTTGCTTGGAGCTCGTGGCGGAGTTGGCCAACCATAATATAGTTCAATGTCCGAGGGGGCATATTATGTGTGAGACGTGCTTTTTGGAGTAAGTTATATTCATTAGATAATAACTTTCCTCATCATTTTAACATTAGTATCTTATTGATTTTTTTTCTTTTTTCTTTTAGATTTATACTTCATAACCAAAATCAACTTACTTTTATTGTTTAGTAAAAATATGTTGAAAAGATGGTAAGACTTCATATAGCAAATTTTACATATTAACAAGTTAGCATGTTATTTTACTTAATGATGTCAAATTATTTTTAACATTCACCCTTAAAATAAACTTTTATGATTGCAAAGATTTAATTAGAGCAATTTATTAGTTATGTTTATGTTATATGTTTAAACATATTTATTTGCAGACCACTACATTTCATTAGCCCCATGCTACGACTGCTAATTTATAGAAACATATTTTTAATAGATCCATAGAATTGTCATATAGCAAAATAATTCCATATTAAAATAAAAAATTATTAAACAATAATAATCAAAACGGAGAATAACTCAAACAGAAAATAATTCTAGTTGAGAATGCTAAACATAATTTAAAAATTATATAGTACTAAATGTTCTCTATTTTTTTCTTTTTTCTACTTTCAGATACGTCAATGGCTACGGCTACGAAGTATGTCCGACTTGCCGAGGCGACTTATGTGAGATGCGAATCCGCGGGGGCGACGCAATTCAAAGAATTATTAATAGAATTTCAACAGAAGTCGTTGCCGCCCGCCCCGAAGCCCCCCTCGTTGCTGCCGCCTACCCCAATGTCCTCATCCTTGATGCTCTCGATCACTTACTGGTTCTAGACGAGGATGTTGCGATGATGGAAGTAGTTCATGATAATAATGATATATTGAACGAGAAGATAATGGATTCTTCGAGGGGGGTGATTTCATCATCCTCGAGAATAGACCACTAAATGATCGGGAGCCAATAGAAATATTAGATAGCGAGGAAGAAGTTTAGTGCACATACAGTGTGGCCCAAATTGGGCCTACATGTATGGGGATCTTGGAAACTATAGAAGATAGAGAAACGGTTAAATGGGGAAAGTTTTTGACAATTATATTTCTAACTGAAAACCGTTTAGTACGCGGCCCTATCTTTTTTGGTTTTTGAAATATGTTGAAAAAACCAAAAAGATGTATTTTCGAAAATATGCTGTAGATTTCTTATTATTCATATTTTGGCAATCTGTAAAAACATTTTTAAAGCAACTTTTTAAGTAGATTTCAGTTCTCAATTTAATTTTGAACACGACGTTTCAGTTATTTTATACCATCATCAGGTTCATTTTTTCTTATGGGCGCCATATTACTTGTCAGAACGAGTAAAAGTATAATAGTTTTTATTATTATTATCTAATAATAACGATTTATTTGTGTATTCTGAATTTAAAAGAAAATGGCATTGCGTTTTTCTCACGAAGAAAAATTTGATTTGCTAGAATGTTACATTCATTGCAACTGAAATGCAAACCTTGCATTAGAAAGGTATTTTGAAAATTTTCCTGAAAGACCGCAGCCAAGTGTCAGACTTTTTCCAAAAATTGTTATGAACCTGAGAAACCATGGAAGTTTTGAAAAACCGCGGCCCAAGAGTTACGAAAAAGCAGGTAATAACGAGCGTGACGAAAATTTCAGAGCCTATTTTAATGCCGCTCCGACATCATCTACAAGAGCGTCGGCAAGAGACTTACCAACCCCGGGAAGTACCATACAAAGAGTCCTTAAGGAAATTCTGGAAAAAATCTTAAAAATCAGACTAAATAGATACTTAATTCAACACAATTTAGTTAGCATTAGACAATTCGGGTTTCAAGAAAAAAAGTCGACAGCGGACGCAATAGCAAGACTGACAGAACTTATGTATGGGGAAATTGACGGGTCAAGGCTAGCGCTATGTGTATTTTTGGACCTGGTGAAGGCGTTCGATACCGTCAGTCATTCTCAGCTATTGTCAAAGTTGGAGAGTGTTGGCGTAAGGGGAGTTGTGTTTGATTTGTTTAGATCGTATCTAGAAAACAATCCCAATATGTAAAAATTGGAGCAGCTATTAGTGACGTTGCGACTGTGACTTGCGGCGTACCACAGGGAACAGTCTTGGGTCCCCTACTCTTTATCTTATACGTTAATGACATATTGACACAAAGAACTAGTGGAGAAATTATTTCGTTTGCAGATGACACTGCAATATTCTATACTGACAAGTCTTGGGAACAACTAAAAATAAAAGCAGAAACTGACCTAAAAAATATAAAGGAATCGTTTGATAGTAAAAAGCTCACCATAAATTCTACAAAAACATTTTTTCTTCCAATAACATCGTATGAAAATAATCTACCTACTTATGACACTTTAAAACTAAAAAACGGTGAGATTACTCGCACATAACAATAAAATATTTAGGTATTACCATAGATTGTCATTTGCGCTGGGGAGATCATGTTAATCAAGTAATGCAGAAAATAAGGGGGTTGTATTATAAATTTAGACAACTTAAAAAATTTCTCACCAGAAAACACATAATTGCCGTTTATAAAGGCTTAGTCGAATCTATATTGAGATATGCGATAATAGGGTGGGGTGGAGATCAGAAAGTCTCCGAACGAAGGCTTTCGCAAACTCGAATCTGGCTCAGAAAACTTTTGAATATCTTATCAATCTCTATCCTCAATATTTAACACAGTTGGAATCTTTGTTCACTAATTCATATATCTCGACAGCCGTTTCTGTGGGTTCTCGTGAGACTCTTTCATCTCTAATCGGTAGAGAGATGTACCTCTTCGAAAACTTCCTATCCGACGCCCACAATTGCGCTTGGGAGTGTCGTGTAGGCGATCCTCCCTCGGTTCAACTCAGAACACTAGATTCACACGCTAAAATCTGGCAATCCGAGGATGATGTTCTAGGATCTGTATCTGCTTGGTTATACTGGACGTTGGGCAATCGTTATCCCGAACAACGTCATTTACCAACCATCCTCGGGGAGTCGCCTGGTCAGTCTTCCCTTTATGCTGCCGCGTCGGCCATTCGTTTGGACGATGTCAGAAATATTTTACAACCTTATCTTTGGAAGCATAAGGAAAGCCACGCCAAAAAGATTGATCGTGGGTTAACCGAGATTAAAGGACTCGCACTTCCGGGTATTTGTCCGGCGTCTGAGAACTGGAAATGGGCAAATTTCATCACTGCCCTATCAGAAGTATATGTAGAATGGCGCAAAGAGGCAAAAGCCCTAGTCATCCCAAATAGTGCAATGCCGGGCGCAGAAGATCAGCCCCAGAAGAGCGTTGACCTTAGTGAATGGGGAAACGGGATCTATGTTGTGCCCGTGAACGGGGAAAACTTTATGGACTGGGAAGTGGGTATGTTAAAATTCAAAAATCCCCACATGGAGGTAGTTGAGGGTGAGGGAGGTTTCGAGGTGGCCATTCGTGGCTTCTACGATCCCTTCTTTGCCATATCTTCCTCCTTCCTTGACATCCCGCCAGTGCCCGTTCTCGGAGCAAGAAATGTGGTCCAGACCATTCCTGTTGGGCCCATTACCTCGAAAGCCCCTGTTCAAGCGGCAAAGACTGCTTTACCATCTGGACCGTCTGGCCCCTTTGCTTTAAAGGATGGCCTGGATGGGCCAAGGAACTATATTGCAGAGGTACGGCTCAAGGTTCTCGATATCAATAAACTGTCCAGAGAACAGAAAGAGGGTCTAAAAAAGGGCATACCCCACAATGTTCCCACATCATCGGGAGAAGACTTTTTTAACGCTAGGAGTAAGCGTGAAATCTCCACCTTTGCTAGCTTGATTCCGTGTCAGCTAACGTCGCTTTCCGACACGATCGACGCAATTCACCAGCTTTTTCCTGACTCCTCAAAAGAGTCAATTGGGTGGTACTTGGCCACCAAGTTGTTGTTGATGAAAAGCCAAGTCACCGTGATTGCAAGTGGTGGGGAAATTTCTGTAAAATCCAACACCTAACGTATAATATTCTCCAATGCCCCTTTTATGAATAAACTCCAAGCAGCCCAAAATAGAATTATAAAAATTTTATTAAATAAAAATATGAGATATCCCTCCGAAAACCTCTATATAGAAACAGGTTTGTTTACAGTAAAACAGCTATATTATCACGCCGCCGTTGTATATCAACATAGGGCCGATAATATGGTCAATGCGACTCAATCGGTACATGCGCATGACACCCGGTCGAGGGCTCGGGCTCAATCTGTAGTTCCGAGAATGAGAAAGGGCGTTGGTCAACACTTTTTTGGATATATCGGAGTTAAAATATTGAATTTGATAAAGCAAGATCTCAAACCGAGCAGTAACAGTCTGAGATTCAAAATTGAGAGCAAAAATTGGATATTGTCAAGGGGTTTTTACATCTCTGAATTATTAAAAAATACTAACTAGTAATAATAATATAATTGAATAGGCACCTATTGTTACTGAATCATATATTTAGGTATTAGATTTAATTCATTAATTATATAGAAAGTAGGCACATCAATGAGAGAATATGGTATTATTTTGTTTTGTTTAGAAAAGTTAAGATTTTATTTAGGTCCGCCTGCGGTGTTTTTGACTGTAAACGGGAGTCGCCTACTAGCTTTACCGAAAGCTTTCACGACTTAACTTGTTTGCATCCAGTGCATCTCACGGTTATTGTATAATTCTGATACACATTTATTGTATAATTCTGTAATTGGATGTAAATAAATAAATAAAATAAAATAAATGAAGATTGAAGTGGAACGAGCAGCACCACGAAATAAAACAGATTTGATTCGGTCGGTTTAACAGGCCTGGACCACCATCACCGAACATTATGGCGGTGACCTAGTTTCGGGTGTACCTGTACGTTTAGTTAAGTGTTTGGAGTTAAACGGAGGTTGTATAAGTAAATGAGAAGACTTATTTGTTGCAATTTTATGATTTAAGTAATAAAAATATATACCGAAAAATTATAATTGTGCTTTCTTTTTTCCGGATACTTTCTAGACGGACTTTAGGTATATGGATGGAACTTATGATTATTGTACCAAATTTTTTTTGCAACTATTTACCATACATGCATATTCCAACGATATCTACATACCAGTGGCGTTTTGTTTGTTGCCAAACTAGGGAAAGCTGACCTACACCAAGCTAATTAAATATCATCAACAAAGTTGTAGCCAAAACGGGTGCAGCTTAAATATGAAAACAGTAGTCGTCGATTTCGAACGAGCCATCCACTCTAGTCTCCTAGAATGCTTTCCAGATGTTTCAATTGTTGATTGCAGATTTCATCTGGCACAATCATGGTAAGTTTTTAATTTTTATTGATTACTAGCGAGTACCCGGCATTCCCGGTATGCATTTACTAACTCAGAAACATTCGCGGGCATACGTCCAACCATTCCTCAAAGTTTCATGGCAATTTTTAGGAAGGCATAAGAGACAGACAGACAAGCATTCATTTTTTATTTATATAGAAGTTATGTAACATTTGTGGAAGAATTTAAGTAGAGAAATATGGAGAGAGCTAGACCAGTGGTGCGTTTTATGACCTAACCCGAGTGGTTCAGTGGTGTGGTTTACAACATAACCCGAGATTAAACCTGACTTTTTACGATCTAACCTTAGTGGAAACGCCGCTGCTAAAGTGGAGTAGTAAAATCCCAATTCTTATAAGCCATCCTTAAACCTAACTTTTTACGATCCAACCTAAGCCAACAATAAACCTAACTTTTTACTATCTAACCTTAGTGGAAACGCCGCTGTTAAAACGGCATAGTAAAATCATGATTTATATTTTCTAACTTAGTGAAACGCCGCTGGTGGATGGTAAAGCGAAATAAAACTCCAATTTATATGGTCTAACAACATAAGTATAATAAGGCGTCACATTTGTCACCCGCAATAATTATTTATACCTAAATAACCCTCCCAAACCCTCTGCCGCCTCGATTTAAAAAGAAAGGCACATAAAACGTTATTTATTCCGAAGAACTCTTATTAAAATTCAGAAGCATATCTAATAATTCTTTTCAATTTTGTACCACTTATAAAAAATGCAATGAAATAATTACCTAAATTATCTTAAAGTTCGAACTAAATTGTCTGATAGAAATGATAAAAAGATACACATTTTGTTTTAATTTTTATGCTACGACACTGATATCTTAGAACGGATAAATTCAAAGTTAAAGCTACCATTAAAGGACCCCTTTCTGCTAATCCTACCTAAGTTTTCTATAGCGCGTTTTAGCTATTTTAAACCGCAAAATAATGAAATAATGTTTATACATTTGTAATTTTTAGTACCTCATAAAATTAGAAAGGTATAAATATTATTTTATAAAGATAGTAATAAAATGTAACCATGCAGGCGCCGTGGAGGAGAAAAAAATGTGAATCATACCTTTTTTTATTTGTCTACCACCATATGCTTCTTTTTTAAAAATATCTCGAGAAATACAATCAATTTTATTGGCAACATGGCAACAATGACAACCTTGCATTGCAATCCACGCTGCGAACGCATTAATCATCCCCGTTTCAACGGGTATTTTCGTGTTTCGTTGCTGCTGACCAATGTTAATTGTTTTGGCGGGGAAGTAGAGAATTTTGTCTAGCATTTTAATTATCTGCCTGCAGTGATCTGATTTAAATTTCGGTTTTTGATTATTTTGTTATTGTTCTTATTTTATAAGTGAATATTTATACTATATTTAAACTATTTAAAAGTGATTGTTCTGCAGGTTTTAAGCAAAATATCGTAGGTAAGTAAATAAGCTAGAAAATGTATTAACGCTTTAATTTAAAAACAGTAACTCTTAAGTACTTAAGGCTAAGGGTGTTCTTTAAAAAAAATAAGAAACCTATATGTATTTACTACTACTATTTTATTTGATTTTGTAGAAAATGTCCAAAAAACAGTTAACGTTACTGAACTTTATGCATAAACCCCCTCAGGCAGCTGATTTGTCAACATCAGACCTTATTGCTGAAAGCTCTGGCAGTATCCTACATGACTCAAAGAGTACTACTGCAGGCGTTAGCGAGTCTACCATACAAAATGAGAGAGATCCATGTTATGGTCCTAAATGTGCAAATATTACATTAGGTATGATCAGATGCCATGGCTGGAATACAGCATAACTTTGGACGCAGCTTTTTGTTTTCCATGTCGATTGTTTTCCATGTCGATTGTTTTCCAGTCAATCAGGACGTGCTGATGATGCATTTGTCAAAAAAGGTGTCAGTAATTGGAAAAAATCATTGAGTAAATTTAAAAAACATGAGACATCACTAACACATAAAATAGCAAACCAATTTTTCCTTGAAAATCGATTAACAGGTGAAGAGAGTGTTGCCACACAAATATCATCTTTTCATCAAGAAACTATAAAGCTTAACCGTGAGTATTGAAAATTCATATTTGAAAATATTCTATGGATAGGAAAACAGAATTTAGCTTTTCGGGGAAATGATGAATCCAGCACATCAAATAATAAAGGTAATTTCTTAGAACTTGTTGATTTGTGAATTCGTGATAAAAATAAGCACTTTCATAACTTGCTTGAATCTAAAAGTTGCAAATATACTAGTAAAGTAATTCAAAATGAAATGATACAAATTGTTGGAGATTCTATTATTAAACAAATCGTGGATGAAGTAAATAACTCAAGTTATTATTCTCTTATCGTTGACGAAACTACGGATATTTCTAGTTGTGAACAAGTAGCCATAGGAATTAGAAATTGCCTTTTAAGAAATAAAACATTTATTATTAAAGAACGATTCGTTGGTTTTATAAATTGCCCTATTACTAGCGGCGAGAATTTGCATATTAAAATTAAAGAATTTTTAGAAGTCATTGGAATACCATTATGTAACTTAAGAGGTCAAGCGTACGATGGTGCGTCAAACATGAGCGGTCAATTTAGAGGTGTGGCAGCCAGATTTCGTGCAGATGAACCCCGAGCTATTTATTTTCATTGCCACGCTCATTTACTAGATTTGGCTGTCCCTAGATTTTGCGAAGATGTAAAATACCTACGTGATGCATTATCAAATATAAATAAATTATATAACATCATAGAGGCTTCGGCAAAACGTCACGATCTATTTCAAACAATTTTATCCGAAACGATTCCAGAGACAAAAATAAAAACCTTAAAAAGTTTATCTCAAACGAGATGGACCGTTAGACATACTGCAGTTAAAACGGTATTAAATTTATTGCCTGCCATCACTAAAACACTTTCAATCATTTCAGATGATTCAAATAATCCTAAAGTAGCGGCAGAGGCATCTGGTTTGTTGAAGGATTGATGAGGGATTTATTTTTTCTTTAATCGTTTTGGATATTATTTTGGGTCTAACTGACGGGTTTTCTAAAGAACTACAATCCCCTCAACTAATAATAACAAGTTTATATCCAAAACTAGAGGCAATTCTTGCTACCCTAGAAAGTTACCGTAACGAGAGTAAATTTAAAAACCTTATCGAAAAAACGAATTTTTTAAGTGGTCAGATCGAAAGTTATGGTTTTGAAGTTCAAAAATTTAGTTTAGCACGTCAAAGGAAAATTCCTAAAAAAATAGATTCTGGACAAACACAGTCGTTTACTTTTTCAAGCACCGAACAAATGATGCGAATCAACATATTTTATGTTTCAATAGATCAAGTTCTTGGTAACCTAAGAAAAAGGTTTTCAGAAAATGATTACGATTTAATTAATAAAATTAATAGTCTACCGACTGATCTAAACACCGATCTCAATGAAAATGACGTAAGTTTTGTCAACAATTTCTATAAATTGGATTCTACGGATACTCTTATAAATCAACTTAATATTTATAGAAATTTTGTAAAAAAAATTATACCTAATTTGACGAATATTGAGAAATATGCAGAGGTCTTTTTAAAAAATGACCTGAAAACTATGCTGTTTTTAGTATGGAATTTATTTGAACTGTTGTTCAGCTGCCCTGTAACTTCTGCATCAGCTGAGCGTTTCTTTTCTGTTTTAAAACGGCTTAAGACACACCTTAGGTCTACCGTGGGACAGGAGCGTTTGGTTGGAGTTGCCTTAATGTCCATTGAGACGGAACTCGTTTCGAAAATGTTAAATCGAGATGATTTAATGGAAAAATTGGTGTGTAATTTTATGAATTTCAGTAATAGAAGACTGCAATTTCATAGTATTTAAACAAGGTATTTTTAAGGAATTTGTTGTTTTATTTTGTATCTAAAGTTAATGCAAACTTGTTTTTTTTGCCACATATATGGTAGAATAAAAATATGTTTTTTGTTTTTTTGAATAAGATTTTAATTAATGTATTATTTGTTAAAGTTGTTAACGATTTTTTGTTTCAAAACCAGTTGTCTCTGGTACATATTTTATACACAGAATAATAATAAAGCAATAAGAAAAACGATTTTTTTTAAATTTTGCCCCCTAGTCCAGGTTTAAGGCACCCTCGCATTGAAGCAAAAATCTTCGCGAAACATGTTAGTCATATCCAAAACCTATACAGTATGCGGCTGAAGAAAACTGAAATTATACAAATATTTTTTCGGGAAACCTAGTACTCAATAAATAAATTTATCGCTGATCCGGGTGCTTTATTATTTACATAATTTGATATAATTTGGGCGTGATCCTAAAAAATTTTTGGCTGCGGCGTTATTTGCTTGCGACGGCTACCAAAAATTGTGGCTGTAGTGCCCCCCCCCCAATATTTTGGGTCTAGAACCGCCCCTGCTTCTTTGTTTCTCCTCTACAGGACGCCGAACTGTAGTCATCTGATGAGCAAATTTTTTATTACTATCATAAGTTATGAGATGAATATTTTTATTTTGCACCCTCCCATCAATACAAAATATGCATTCTAATATCGAGAACCAATAGACTAATTTTTTCAATAATCATAGAATCACCCTAAAGAAAGGGAAAAGACTTCCTATCTTCATATTCTCGAAAAAAAAACTAAAAAACAGTTGCTTTGCTAACGCTCCACCTCCGATATCTTTTCCTTATTTTCGTGCTGCTTTAGTTTTCCTTTGTTTTTATTCTAACTATTCTATTTATTTTTTCGTGCTGTGTGGGTGTTATTTTTTATTTTTTACCTTCAAGACTTTTTATTACCAATTTGCGTGTACCATCTTCTTTTTTGAAAAATGTAAGTATATATTTTTAAAGCTTTTATTATGTCTTAAGTACCCAGCTTATTAGTTAATTAAGTTATAATATAGGTCTCATAATTTTTGAAATTATTTTAAGACAATCTTACATTTCATCTAAAACTTTCTTTCTACGTATGTTAATCTAAAATGCAGCCATTTAACATTCTTATATAATATTAAAAAAAAAACAATGAAATAATCAAGTACCTTACTATGATGCCATTGTTGATAAATGACATATTCTTTTATTTTTAAAATTAACTAAACGAAACTTAAACATTACTTTTTTATATTTGTTTCAGGAATAACGAACAAAAAATAAGCCTCGCCAATATTTTATTGGCGGAGTTAATTTGCATAATTTGCTTGGAGCTCGTGGCGGAGTTGGCCAACCATAATATAGTTCAATGTCCGAGGGGGCATATTATGTGTGAGACGTGCTTTTTGGAGTAAGTTATATTCATTAGATAATAACTTTCCTCATCATTTTAACATTAGTATCTTATTGATTTTTTTTTCTTTTTTCTTTTGGATTTATACTTCATAACCAAAATCAACTTACTTTTATTGTTTAGTAAAAATATGTTGAAAAGATGGTAAGACTTCATATAGCAAATTTTACATATTAACAAGTTAGCATGTTATTTTACTTAATGATGTCAAATTATTTTTAACATTCACCCTTAAAATAAACTTTTATGATTGCAAAGATTTAATTAGAGCAATTTATTAGTTATGTTTATGTTATATGTTTAAACATATTTATTTGCAGACCACTACATTTCATTAGCCCCATGCTACGACTGCTAATTTATAGAAACATATTTTTAATAGATCCATAGAATTGTCATATAGCAAAATAATTCCATATTAAAATAAAAAATTATTAAACAATAATAATCAAAACGGAGAATAACTCAAACAGAAAATAATTCTAGTTGAGAATGCTAAACATAATTTAAAAATTATATAGTACTAAATGTTCTCTATTTTTTTCTTTTTTCTACTTTCAGATACGTCAATGGCTACGGCTACGAAGTATGTCCGACTTGCCGAGGCGACTTATGTGAGATGCGAATCCGCGGGGGCGACGCAATTCAAAGAATTATTAATAGAATTTCAACAGAAGTCGTTGCCGCCCGCCCCGAAGCCCCCCTCGTTGCTGCCGCCTACCCCAATGTCCTCATCCTTGATGCTCTCGATCACTTACTGGTTCTAGACGAGGATGTTGCGATGATGGAAGTAGTTCATGATAATAATGATATATTGAACGAGAAGATAATGGATTCTTCGAGGGGGGTGATTTCATCATCCTCGAGAATAGACCACTAAATGATCGGGAGCCAATAGAAATATTAGATAGCGAGGAAGAAGTTTAGTGCACATACAGTGTGGCCCAAATTGGGCCTACATGTATGGGGATCTTGGAAACTATAGAAGATAGAGAAACGGTTAAATGGGGAAAGTTTTTGACAATTATATTTCTAACTGAAAACCGTTTAGTACGCGGCCCTATCTTTTTTGGTTTTTGAAATATGTTGAAAAAACCAAAAAGATGTATTTTCGAAAATATGCTGTAGATTTCTTATTATTCATATTTTGGCAATCTGTAAAAACATTTTTAAAGCA
The DNA here is from genome assembly GCA_963920685.1 of Polydrusus tereticollis. Taxonomy (NCBI): domain Eukaryota; kingdom Metazoa; phylum Arthropoda; class Insecta; order Coleoptera; family Curculionidae; genus Polydrusus; species Polydrusus tereticollis. The sequence goes on from OY987332.1 coordinate 89,226,433, forward strand.
ACTTTTTAAGTAGATTTCAGTTCTCAATTTAATTTTGAACACGACGTTTCAGTTATTTTATACCATCATCAGGTTCATTTTTTCTTATGGGCGCCATATTACTTGTCAGAACGAGTAAAAGTATAATAGTTTTTATTATTATTATCTAATAATAACGATTTATTTGTGTATTCTGAATTTAAAAGAAAATGGCATTGCGTTTTTCTCACGAAGAAAAATTTGATTTGCTAGAATGTTACATTCATTGCAACTGAAATGCAAACCTTGCATTAGAAAGGTATTTTGAAAATTTTCCTGAAAGACCGCAGCCAAGTGTCAGACTTTTTCCAAAAATTGTTATGAACCTGAGAAACCATGGAAGTTTTGAAGAACCGCGGCCCAAGAGTTACGAAAAAGCAGGTAATAACGAGCGTGACGAAAATGTCAGAGCCTATTTTAATGCCGCTCCGACATCATCTACAAGAGCGTCGGCAAGAGACTTACCAACCCCGGGAAGTACCATACAAAGAGTCCTTAAGGAAATTCTGGAAAAAATCTTAAAAATCAGACTAAATAGATACTTAATTCAACACAATTTAGTTAGCATTAGACAATTCGGGTTTCAAGAAAAAAAGTCGACAGCGGACGCAATAGCAAGACTGACAGAACTTATGTATGGGGAAATTGACGGGTCAAGGCTAGCGCTATGTGTATTTTTGGACCTGGTGAAGGCGTTCGATACCGTCAGTCATTCTCAGCTATTGTCAAAGTTGGAGAGTGTTGGCGTAAGGGGAGTTGTGTTTGATTTGTTTAGATCGTATCTAGAAAACAGTCCCAATATGTAAAAATTGGAGCAGCTATTAGTGACGTTGCGACTGTGACTTGCGGCGTACCACAGGGAACAGTCTTGGGTCCCCTACTCTTTATCTTATACGTTAATGAGATATTGACACAAAGAACTAGTGGAGAAATTATTTCGTTTGCAGATGACACTGCAATATTCTATACTGACAAGTCTTGGGAACAACTAAAAATAAAAGCAGAAACTGACCTAAAAAATATAAAGGAATCGTTTGATAGTAAAAAGCTCACCATAAATTCTACAAAAACATTTTTTCTTCCAATAACATCGTATGAAAATAATCTACCTACTTATGACACTTTAAAACTAAAAAACGGTGAGATTACTCGCACATAACAATAAAATATTTAGGTATTACCATAGATTGTCATTTGCGCTGGGGAGATCATGTTAATCAAGTAATGCAGAAAATAAGGGGGTTGTATTATAAATTTAGACAACTTAAAAAATTTCTCACCAGAAAACACATAATTGCCGTTTATAAAGGCTTAGTCGAATCTATATTGAGATATGCGATAATAGGGTGGGGTGGAGATCAGAAAGTCTCCGAACGAAGGCTTTCGCAAACTCGAATCTGGCTCAGAAAACTTTTGAATATCTTATCAATCTCTATCCTCAATATTTAACACAGTTGGAATCTTTGTTCACTAATTCATATATCTCGACAGCCGTTTCTGTGGGTTCTCGTGAGACTCTTTCATCTCTAATCGGTAGAGAGATGTACCTCTTCGAAAACTTCCTATCCGACGCCCACAATTGCGCTTGGGAGTGTCGTGTAGGCGATCCTCCCTCGGTTCAACTCAGAACACTAGATTCACACGCTAAAATCTGGCAATCCGAGGATGATGTTCTAGGATCTGTATCTGCTTGGTTATACTGGACGTTGGGCAATCGTTATCCCGAACAACGTCATTTACCAACCATCCTCGGGGAGTCGCCTGGTCAGTCTTCCCTTTATGCTGCCGCGTCGGCCATTCGTTTGGACGATGTCAGAAATATTTTACAACCTTATCTTTGGAAGCATAAGGAAAGCCACGCCAAAAAGATTGATCGTGGGTTAACCGAGATTAAAGGACTCGCACTTCCGGGTATTTGTCCCGCGTCTGAGAACTGGAAATGGGCAAATTTCATCACTGCCCTATCAGAAGTATATGTAGAATGGCGCAAAGAGGCAAAAGCCCCAGTCATCCCAAATAGTGCAATGCCGGGCGCAGAAGATCAGCCCCAGAAGAGCGTTGACCTTAGTGAATGGGGAAACGGGATCTATGTTGTGCCCGTGAACGGGGAAAACTTTATGGACTGGGAAGTGGGTATGTTAAAATTCAAAAATCCCCACATGGAGGTAGTTGAGGGTGAGGGAGGTTTCGAGGTGGCCATTCGTGGCTTCTACGATCCCTTCTTTGCCATATCTTCCTCCTTCCTTGACATCCCGCCAGTGCCCGTTCTCGGAGCAAGAAATGTGGTCCAGACCATTCCTGTTGGGCCCATTACCTCGAAAGCCCCTGTTCAAGCGGCAAAGACTGCTTTACCATCTGGACCGTCTGGCCCCTTTGCTTTAAAGGATGGCCTGGATGGGCCAAGGAACTATATTGCAGAGGTACGGCTCAAGGTTCTCGATATCAATAAACTGTCCAGAGAACAGAAAGAGGGTCTAAAAAAGGGCATACCCCACAATGTTCCCACATCATCGGGAGAAGACTTTTTTAACGCTAGGAGTAAGCGTGAAATCTCCACCTTTGCTAGCTTGATTCCGTGTCAGCTAACGTCGCTTTCCGACACGATCGACGCAATTCACCAGCTTTTTCCTGACTCCTCAAAAGAGTCAATTGGGTGGTACTTGGCCACCAAGTTGTTGTTGATGAAAAGCCAAGTCACCGTGATTGCAAGTGGTGGGGAAATTTCTGTAAAATCCAACACCTAACGTATAATATTCTCCAATGCCCCTTTTATGAATAAACTCCAAGCAGCCCAAAATAGAATTATAAAAATTTTATTAAATAAAAATATGAGATATCCCTCGGAAAACCTCTATATAGAAACAGGTTTGTTTACAGTAAAACAGCTATATTATCACGCCGCCGTTGTATATCAACATAGGGCCGATAATATGGTCAATGCGACTCAATCGGTACATGCGCATGACACCCGGTCGAGGGCTCGGGCTCAATCTGTAGTTCCGAGAATGAGAAAGGGCGTTGGTCAACACTTTTTTGGATATATCGGAGTTAAAATATTGAATTTGATAAAGCAAGATCTCAAACCGAGCAGTAACAGTCTGAGATTCAAAATTGAGAGCAAAAATTGGATATTGTCAAGGGGTTTTTACATCTCTGAATTATTAAAAAATACTAACTAGTAATAATAATATAATTGAATAGGCACCTATTGTTACTGAATCATATATTTAGGTATTAGATTTAATTCATTAATTATATAGAAAGTAGGCACATCAATGAGAGAATATGGTATTATTTTGTTTTGTTTAGAAAAGTTAAGATTTTATTTAGGTCCGCCTGCGGTGTTTTTGACTGTAAACGGGAGTCGCCTACTAGCTTTACCGAAAGCTTTCACGACTTAACTTGTTTGCATCCAGTGCATCTCACGGTTATTGTATAATTCTGATACACATTTATTGTATAATTCTGTAATTGGATGTAAATAAATAAATAAAATAAAATAAATGAAGATTGAAGTGGAACGAGCAGCACCACGAAATAAAACAGATTTGATTCGGTCGGTTTAACAGGCCTGGACCACCATCACCGAACATTATGGCGGTGACCTAGTTTCGGGTGTACCTGTACGTTTAGTTAAGTGTTTGGAGTTAAACGGAGGTTGTATAAGTAAATGAGAAGACTTATTTGTTGCAATTTTATGATTTAAGTAATAAAAATATATACCGAAAAATTATAATTGTGCTTTCTTTTTTCCGGATACTTTCTAGACGGACTTTAGGTATATGGATGGAACTTATGATTATTGTACCAAATTTTTTTTGCAACTATTTACCATACATGCATATTCCAACGATATCTACATACCAGTGGCGTTTTGTTTGTTGCCAAACTAGGGAAAGCTGACCTACACCAAGCTATTTAAATATCATCAACAAAGTTGTAGCCAAAACGGGTGCAGCTTAAATATGAAAACAGTAGTCGTCGATTTCGAACGAGCCATCCACTCTAGTCTCCTAGAATGCTTTCCAGATGTTTCAATTGTTGATTGCAGATTTCATCTGGCACAATCATGGTAAGTTTTTAATTTTTATTGATTACTAGCGAGTACCCGGCATTCCCGGTATGCATTTACTAACTCAGAAACATTCGCGGGCATACGTCCAACCATTCCTCAAAGTTTCATGGCAATTTTTAGGAAGGCATAAGAGACAGACAGACAAGCATTCATTTTTTATTTATATAGAAGTTATGTAACATTTGTGGAAGAATTTAAGTAGAGAAATATGGAGAGAGCTAGACCAGTGGTGCGTTTTATGACCTAACCCGAGTGGTTCAGTGGTGTGGTTTACAACATAACCCGAGATTAAACCTGACTTTTTACGATCTAACCTTAGTGGAAACGCCGCTGCTAAAGTGGAGTAGTAAAATCCCAATTCTTATAAGCCATCCTTAAACCTAACTTTTTACGATCCAACCTAAGCCAACAATAAACCTAACTTTTTACTATCTAACCTTAGTGGAAACGCCGCTGTTAAAACGGCATAGTAAAATCATGATTTATATTTTCTAACTTAGTGAAACGCCGCTGGTGGATGGTAAAGCGAAATAAAACTCCAATTTATATGGTCTAACAACATAAGTATAATAAGGCGTCACATTTGTCACCCGCAATAATTATTTATACCTAAATAACCCTCCCAAACCCTCTGCCGCCTCGATTTAAAAAGAAAGGCACATAAAACGTTATTTATTCCGAAGAACTCTTATTAAAATTCAGAAGCATATCTAATAATTCTTTTCAATTTTGTACCACTTATAAAAAATGCAATGAAATAATTACCTAAATTATCTTAAAGTTCGAACTAAATTGTCTGATAGAAATGATAAAAAGATACACATTTTGTTTTAATTTTTATGCTACGACACTGATATCTTAGAACGGATAAATTCAAAGTTAAAGCTACCATTAAAGGACCCCTTTCTGCTAATCCTACCTAAGTTTTCTATAGCGCGTTTTAGCTATTTTAAACCGCAAAATAATGAAATAATGTTTATACATTTGTAATTTTTAGTACCTCATAAAATTAGAAAGGTATAAATATTATTTTATAAAGATAGTAATAAAATGTAACCATGCAGGCGCCGTGGAGGAGAAAAAAATGTGAATCATACCTTTTTTTATTTGTCTACCACCATATGCTTCTTTTTTAAAAATATCTCGAGAAATACAATCAATTTTATTGGCAACATGGCAACAATGACAACCTTGCATTGCAATCCACGCTGCGAACGCATTAATCATCCCCGTTTCAACGGGTATTTTCGTGTTTCGTTGCTGCTGACCAATGTTAATTGTTTTGGCGGGGAAGTAGAGAATTTTGTCTAGCATTTTAATTATCTGCCTGCAGTGATCTGATTTAAATTTCGGTTTTTGATTATTTTGTTATTGTTCTTATTTTATAAGTGAATATTTATACTATATTTAAACTATTTAAAAGTGATTGTTCTGCAGGTTTTAAGCAAAATATCGTAGGTAAGTAAATAAGCTAGAAAATGTATTAACGCTTTAATTTAAAAACAGTAACTCTTAAGTACTTAAGGCTAAGGGTGTTCTTTAAAAAAAATAAGAAACCTATATGTATTTACTACTACTATTTTATTTGATTTTGTAGAAAATGTCCAAAAAACAGTTAACGTTACTGAACTTTATGCATAAACCCCCTCAGGCAGCTGATTTGTCAACATCAGACCTTATTGCTGAAAGCTCTGGCAGTATCCTACATGACTCAAAGAGTACTACTGCAGGCGTTAGCGAGTCTACCATACAAAATGAGAGAGATCCATGTTATGGTCCTAAATGTGCAAATATTACATTAGGTATGATCAGATGCCATGGCTGGAATACAGCATAACTTTGGACGCAGCTTTTTGTTTTCCATGTCGATTGTTTTCCATGTCGATTGTTTTCCAGTCAATCAGGACGTGCTGATGATGCATTTGTCAAAAAAGGTGTCAGTAATTGGAAAAAATCATTGAGTAAATTTAAAAAACATGAGACATCACTAACACATAAAATAGCAAACCAATTTTTCCTTGAAAATCGATTAACAGGTGAAGAGAGTGTTGCCACACAAATATCATCTTTTCATCAAGAAACTATAAAGCTTAACCGTGAGTATTGAAAATTCATATTTGAAAATATTCTATGGATAGGAAAACAGAATTTAGCTTTTCGGGGAAATGATGAATCCAGCACATCAAATAATAAAGGTAATTTCTTAGAACTTGTTGATTTGTGAATTCGTGATAAAAATAAGCACTTTCATAACTTGCTTGAATCTAAAAGTTGCAAATATACTAGTAAAGTAATTCAAAATGAAATGATACAAATTGTTGGAGATTCTATTATTAAACAAATCGTGGATGAAGTAAATAACTCAAGTTATTATTCTCTTATCGTTGACGAAACTACGGATATTTCTAGTTGTGAACAAGTAGCCATAGGAATTAGAAATTGCCTTTTAAGAAATAAAACATTTATTATTAAAGAACGATTCGTTGGTTTTATAAATTGCCCTATTACTAGCGGCGAGAATTTGCATATTAAAATTAAAGAATTTTTAGAAGTCATTGGAATACCATTATGTAACTTAAGAGGTCAAGCGTACGATGGTGCGTCAAACATGAGCGGTCAATTTAGAGGTGTGGCAGCCAGATTTCGTGCAGATGAACCCCGAGCTATTTATTTTCATTGCCACGCTCATTTACTAGATTTGGCTGTCCCTAGATTTTGCGAAGATGTAAAATACCTACGTGATGCATTATCAAATATAAATAAATTATATAACATCATAGAGGCTTCGGCAAAACGTCACGATCTATTTCAAACAATTTTATCCGAAACGATTCCAGAGACAAAAATAAAAACCTTAAAAAGTTTATCTCAAACGAGATGGACCGTTAGACATACTGCAGTTAAAACGGTATTAAATTTATTGCCTGCCATCACTAAAACACTTTCAATCATTTCAGATGATTCAAATAATCCTAAAGTAGCGGCAGAGGCATCTGGTTTGTTGAAGGATTGATGAGGGATTTATTTTTTCTTTAATCGTTTTGGATATTATTTTGGGTCTAACTGACGGGTTTTCTAAAGAACTACAATCCCCTCAACTAATAATAACAAGTTTATATCCAAAACTAGAGGCAATTCTTGCTACCCTAGAAAGTTACCGTAACGAGAGTAAATTTAAAAACCTTATCGAAAAAACGAATTTTTTAAGTGGTCAGATCGAAAGTTATGGTTTTGAAGTTCAAAAATTTAGTTTAGCACGTCAAAGGAAAATTCCTAAAAAAATAGATTCTGGACAAACACAGTCGTTTACTTTTTCAAGCACCGAACAAATGATGCGAATCAACATATTTTATGTTTCAATAGATCAAGTTCTTGGTAACCTAAGAAAAAGGTTTTCAGAAAATGATTACGATTTAATTAATAAAATTAATAGTCTACCGACTGATCTAAACACCGATCTCAATGAAAATGACGTAAGTTTTGTCAACAATTTCTATAAATTGGGTTCTACGGATACTCTTATAAATCAACTTAATATTTATAGAAATTTTGTAAAAAAAATTATACCTAATTTGACGAATATTGAGAAATATGCAGAGGTCTTTTTAAAAAATGACCTGAAAACTATGCTGTTTTTAGTATGGAATTTATTTGAACTGTTGTTCAGCTGCCCTGTAACTTCTGCATCAGCTGAGCGTTTCTTTTCTGTTTTAAAACGGCTTAAGACACACCTTAGGTCTACCGTGGGACAGGAGCGTTTGGTTGGAGTTGCCTTAATGTCCATTGAGACGGAACTCGTTTCGAAAATGTTAAATCGAGATGATTTAATGGAAAAATTGGTGTGTAATTTTATGAATTTCAGTAATAGAAGACTGCAATTTCATAGTATTTAAACAAGGTATTTTTAAGGAATTTGTTGTTTTATTTTGTATCTAAAGTTAATGCAAACTTGTTTTTTTTGCCACATATATGGTAGAATAAAAATATGTTTTTTGTTTTTTTGAATAAGATTTTAATTAATGTATTATTTGTTAAAGTTGTTAACGATTTTTTGTTTCAAAACCAGTTGTCTTTGGTACATATTTTATACACAGAATAATAATAAAGCAATAAGAAAAACGATTTTTTTTAAATTTTGCCCCCTAGTCCAGGTTTAAGGCACCCTCGCATTGAAGCAAAAATCTTCGCGAAACATGTTAGTCATATCCAAAACCTATACAGTATGCGGCTGAAGAAAACTGAAATTATACAAATATTTTTTCGGGAAACCTAGTACTCAATAAATAAATTTATCGCTGATCCGGGTGCTTTATTATTTACATAATTTGATATAATTTGGGCGTGATCCTAAAAAATTTTTGGCTGCGGCGTTATTTGCTTGCGACGGCTACCAAAAATTGTGGCTGTAGTGCCCCCCCCCCCCAATATTTTGGGTCTAGAACCGCCCCTGCTTCTTTGTTTCTCCTCTACAGGACGCCGAACTGTAGTCATCTGATGAGCAAATTTTTTATTACTATCATAAGTTATGAGATGAATATTTTTATTTTGCACCCTCCCATCAATACAAAATATGCATTCTAATATCGAGAACCAATAGACTAATTTTTTCAATAATCATAGAATCACCCTAAAGAAAGGGAAAAGACTTCCTATCTTCATATTCTCGAAAAAAAACTAAAAAACAGTTGCTTTGCTAACGCTCCACCTCCGATATCTTTTCCTTATTTTCGTGCTGCTTTAGTTTTCCTTTGTTTTTATTCTAACTATTCTATTTATTTTTTCGTGCTGTGTGGGTGTTATTTTTTATTTTTTACCTTCAAGACTTTTTATTACCAATTTGCGTGTACCATCTTCTTTTTTGAAAAATGTAAGTATATATTTTTAAAGCTTTTATTATGTCTTAAGTACCCAGCTTATTAGTTAATTAAGTTATAATATAGGTCTCATAATTTTTGAAATTATTTTAAGACAATCTTACATTTCATCTAAAACTTTCTTTCTACGTATGTTAATCTAAAATGCAGCCATTTAACATTCTTATATAATATTAAAAAAAAAACAATGAAATAATCAAGTACCTTACTATGATGCCATTGTTGATAAATGACATATTCTTTTATTTTTAAAATTAACTAAACGAAACTTAAACATTACTTTTTTATATTTGTTTCAGGAATAACGAACAAAAAATAAGCCTCGCCAATATTTTATTGGCGGAGTTAATTTGCATAATTTGCTTGGAGCTCGTGGCGGAGTTGGCCAACCATAATATAGTTCAATGTCCGAGGGGGCATATTATGTGTGAGACGTGCTTTTTGGAGTAAGTTATATTCATTAGATAATAACTTTCCTCATCATTTTAACATTAGTATCTTATTGATTTTTTTTTCTTTTTTCTTTTAGATTTATACTTCATAACCAAAATCAACTTACTTTTATTGTTTAGTAAAAATATGTTGAAAAGATGGTAAGACTTCATATAGCAAATTTTACATATTAACAAGTTAGCATGTTATTTTACTTAATGATGTCAAATTATTTTTAACATTCACCCTTAAAATAAACTTTTATGATTGCAAAGATTTAATTAGAGCAATTTATTAGTTATGTTTATGTTATATGTTTAAACATATTTATTTGCAGACCACTACATTTCATTAGCCCCATGCTACGACTGCTAATTTATAGAAACATATTTTTAATAGATCCATAGAATTGTCATATAGCAAAATAATTCCATATTAAAATAAAAAATTATTAAACAATAATAATCAAAACGGAGAATAACTCAAACAGAAAATAATTCTAGTTGAGAATGCTAAACATAATTTAAAAATTATATAGTACTAAATGTTCTCTATTTTTTTCTTTTTTCTACTTTCAGATACGTCAATGGCTACGGCTACGAAGTATGTCCGACTTGCCGAGGCGACTTATGTGAGATGCGAATCCGCGGGGGCGACGCAATTCAAAGAATTATTAATAGAATTTCAACAGAAGTCGTTGCCGCCCGCCCCGAAGCCCCCCTCGTTGCTGCCGCCTACCCCAATGTCCTCAATCCTTGATGCTCTCGATCACTTACTGGTTCTAGACGAGGATGTTGCGATGATGGAAGTAGTTCATGATAATAATGATATATTGAACGAGAAGATAATGGATTCTTCGAGGGGGGTGATTTCATCATCCTCGAGAATAGACCACTAAATGATCGGGAGCCAATAGAAATATTAGATAGCGAGGAAGAAGTTTAGTGCACATACAGTGTGGCCCAAATTGGGCCTACATGTATGGGGATCTTGGAAACTATAGAAGATAGAGAAACGGTTAAATGGGGAAAGTTTTTGACAATTATATTTCTAACTGAAAACCGTTTAGTACGCGGCCCTATCTTTTTTGGTTTTTGAAATATGTTGAAAAAACCAAAAAGATGTATTTTCGAAAATATGCTGTAGATTTCTTATTATTCATATTTTGGCAATCTGTAAAAACATTTTTAAAGCAACTTTTTAAGTAGATTTCAGTTCTCAATTTAATTTTGAACACGACGTTTCAGTTATTTTATACCATCATCAGGTTCATTTTTTCTTATGGGCGCCATATTACTTGTCAGAACGAGTAAAAGTATAATAGTTTTTATTATTATTATCTAATAATAACGATTATTTGTGTATTCTGAATTTAAAAGAAAATGGCATTGCGTTTTTCTCACGAAGAAAAATTTGATTTGCTAGAATGTTACATTCATTGCAACTGAAATGCAAACCTTGCATTAGAAAGGTATTTTGAAAATTTTCCTGAAAGACCGCAGCCAAGTGTCAGACTTTTTCCAAAAATTGTTATGAACCTGAGAAACCATGGAAGTTTTGAAAAACCGCGGCCCAAGAGTTACGAAAAAGCAGGTAATAACGAGCGTGACGAAAATGTCAGAGCCTATTTTAATGCCGCTCCGACATCATCTACAAGAGCGTCGGCAAGAGACTTACCAACCCCGGGAAGTACCATACAAAGAGTCCTTAAGGAAATTCTGGAAAAAATCTTAAAAATCAGACTAAATAGATACTTAATTCAACACAATTTAGTTAGCATTAGACAATTCGGGTTTCAAGAAAAAAAGTCGACAGCGGACGCAATAGCAAGACTGACAGAACTTATGTATGGGGAAATTGACGGGTCAAGGCTAGCGCTATGTGTATTTTTGGACCTGGTGAAGGCGTTCGATACCGTCAGTCATTCTCAGCTATTGTCAAAGTTGGAGAGTGTTGGCGTAAGGGGAGTTGTGTTTGATTTGTTTAGATCGTATCTAGAAAACAGTCCCAATATGTAAAAATTGGAGCAGCTATTAGTGACGTTGCGACTGTGACTTGCGGCGTACCACAGGGAACAGTCTTGGGTCCCCTACTCTTTATCTTATACGTTAATGACATATTGACACAAAGAACTAGTGGAGAAATTATTTCGTTTGCAGATGACACTGCAATATTCTATACTGACAAGTCTTGGGAACAACTAAAAATAAAAGCAGAAACTGACCTAAAAAATATAAAGGAATCGTTTGATAGTAAAAAGCTCACCATAAATTCTACAAAAACATTTTTTCTTCCAATAACATCGTATGAAAATAATCTACCTACTTATGACACTTTAAAACTAAAAAACGGTGAGATTACTCGCACATAACAATAAAATATTTAGGTATTACCATAGATTGTCATTTGCGCTGGGGAGATCATGTTAATCAAGTAATGCAGAAAATAAGGGGGTTGTATTATAAATTTAGACAACTTAAAAAATTTCTCACCAGAAAACACATAATTGCCGTTTATAAAGGCTTAGTCGAATCTATATTGAGATATGCGATAATAGGGTGGGGTGGAGATCAGAAAGTCTCCGAACGAAGGCTTTCGCAAACTCGAATCTGGCTCAGAAAACTTTTGAATATCTTATCAATCTCTATCCTCAATATTTAACACAGTTGGAATCTTTGTTCACTAATTCATATATCTCGACAGCCGTTTCTGTGGGTTCTCGTGAGACTCTTTCATCTCTAATCGGTAGAGAGATGTACCTCTTCGAAAACTTCCTATCCGACGCCCACAATTGCGCTTGGGAGTGTCGTGTAGGCGATCCTCCCTCGGTTCAACTCAGAACACTAGATTCACACGCTAAAATCTGGCAATCCGAGGATGATGTTCTAGGATCTGTATCTGCTTGGTTATACTGGACGTTGGGCAATCGTTATCCCGAACAACGTCATTTACCAACCATCCTCGGGGAGTCGCCTGGTCAGTCTTCCCTTTATGCTGCCGCGTCGGCCATTCGTTTGGACGATGTCAGAAATATTTTACAACCTTATCTTTGGAAGCATAAGGAAAGCCACGCCAAAAAGATTGATCGTGGGTTAACCGAGATTAAAGGACTCGCACTTCCGGGTATTTGTCCCGCGTCTGAGAACTGGAAATGGGCAAATTTCATCACTGCCCTATCAGAAGTATATGTAGAATGGCGCAAAGAGGCAAAAGCCCCAGTCATCCCAAATAGTGCAATGCCGGGCGCAGAAGATCAGCCCCAGAAGAGCGTTGACCTTAGTGAATGGGGAAACGGGATCTATGTTGTGCCCGTGAACGGGGAAAACTTTATGGACTGGGAAGTGGGTATGTTAAAATTCAAAAATCCCCACATGGAGGTAGTTGAGGGTGAGGGAGGTTTCGAGGTGGCCATTCGTGGCTTCTACGATCCCTTCTTTGCCATATCTTCCTCCTTCCTTGACATCCCGCCAGTGCCCGTTCTCGGAGCAAGAAATGTGGTCCAGACCATTCCTGTTGGGCCCATTACCTCGAAAGCCCCTGTTCAAGCGGCAAAGACTGCTTTACCATCTGGACCGTCTGGCCCCTTTGCTTTAAAGGATGGCCTGGATGGGCCAAGGAACTATATTGCAGAGGTACGGCTCAAGGTTCTCGATATCAATAAACTGTCCAGAGAACAGAAAGAGGGTCTAAAAAAGGGCATACCCCACAATGTTCCCACATCATCGGGAGAAGACTTTTTTAACGCTAGGAGTAAGCGTGAAATCTCCACCTTTGCTAGCTTGATTCCGTGTCAGCTAACGTCGCTTTCCGACACGATCGACGCAATTCACCAGCTTTTTCCTGACTCCTCAAAAGAGTCAATTGGGTGGTACTTGGCCACCAAGTTGTTGTTGATGAAAAGCCAAGTCACCGTGATTGCAAGTGGTGGGGAAATTTCTGTAAAATCCAACACCTAACGTATAATATTCTCCAATGCCCCTTTTATGAATAAACTCCAAGCAGCCCAAAATAGAATTATAAAAATTTTATTAAATAAAAATATGAGATATCCCTCGGAAAACCTCTATATAGAAACAGGTTTGTTTACAGTAAAACAGCTATATTATCACGCCGCCGTTGTATATCAACATAGGGCCGATAATATGGTCAATGCGACTCAATCGGTACATGCGCATGACACCCGGTCGAGGACTCGGGCTCAATCTGTAGTTCCGAGAATGAGAAAGGGCGTTGGTCAACACTTTTTTGGATATATCGGAGTTAAAATATTGAATTTGATAAAGCAAGATCTCAAACCGAGCAGTAACAGTCTGAGATTCAAAATTGAGAGCAAAAATTGGATATTGTCAAGGGGTTTTTACATCTCTGAATTATTAAAAAATACTAACTAGTAATAATAATATAATTGAATAGGCACCTATTGTTACTGAATCATATATTTAGGTATTAGATTTAATTCATTAATTATATAGAAAGTAGGCACATCAATGAGAGAATATGGTATTATTTTGTTTTGTTTAGAAAAGTTAAGATTTTATTTAGGTCCGCCTGCGGTGTTTTTGACTGTAAACGGGAGTCGCCTACTAGCTTTACCGAAAGCTTTCACGACTTAACTTGTTTGCATCCAGTGCATCTCACGGTTATTGTATAATTCTGATACACATTTATTGTATAATTCTGTAATTGGATGTAAATAAATAAATAAAATAAAATAAATGAAGATTGAAGTGGAACGAGCAGCACCACGAAATAAAACAGATTTGATTCGGTCGGTTTAACAGGCCTGGACCACCATCACCGAACATTATGGCGGTGACCTAGTTTCGGGTGTACCTGTACGTTTAGTTAAGTGTTTGGAGTTAAACGGAGGTTGTATAAGTAAATGAGAAGACTTATTTGTTGCAATTTTATGATTTAAGTAATAAAAATATATACCGAAAAATTATAATTGTGCTTTCTTTTTTCCGGATACTTTCTAGACGGACTTTAGGTATATGGATGGAACTTATGATTATTGTACCAAATTTTTTTTGCAACTATTTACCATACATGCATATTCCAACGATATCTACATACCAGTGGCGTTTTGTTTGTTGCCAAACTAGGGAAAGCTGACCTACACCAAGCTATTTAAATATCATCAACAAAGTTGTAGCCAAAACGGGTGCAGCTTAAATATGAAAACAGTAGTCGTCGATTTCGAACGAGCCATCCACTCTAGTCTCCTAGAATGCTTTCCAGATGTTTCAATTGTTGATTGCAGATTTCATCTGGCACAATCATGGTAAGTTTTTAATTTTTATTGATTACTAGCGAGTACCCGGCATTCCCGGTATGCATTTACTAACTCAGAAACATTCGCGGGCATACGTCCAACCATTCCTCAAAGTTTCATGGCAATTTTTAGGAAGGCATAAGAGACAGACAGACAAGCATTCATTTTTTATTTATATAGAAGTTATGTAACATTTGTGGAAGAATTTAAGTAGAGAAATATGGAGAGAGCTAGACCAGTGGTGCGTTTTATGACCTAACCCGAGTGGTTCAGTGGTGTGGTTTACAACATAACCCGAGATTAAACCTGACTTTTTACGATCTAACCTTAGTGGAAACGCCGCTGCTAAAGTGGAGTAGTAAAATCCCAATTCTT
The DNA here is from genome assembly GCA_963920685.1 of Polydrusus tereticollis. NCBI lineage: Eukaryota > Metazoa > Arthropoda > Insecta > Coleoptera > Curculionidae > Polydrusus > Polydrusus tereticollis. The sequence continues at coordinate 89,241,482 of OY987332.1, forward strand.
ATAAGCCATCCTTAAACCTAACTTTTTACGATCCAACCTAAGCCAACAATAAACCTAACTTTTTACTATCTAACCTTAGTGGAAACGCCGCTGTTAAAACGGCATAGTAAAATCATGATTTATATTTTCTAACTTAGTGAAACGCCGCTGGTGGATGGTAAAGCGAAATAAAACTCCAATTTATATGGTCTAACAACATAAGTATAATAAGGCGTCACATTTGTCACCCGCAATAATTATTTATACCTAAATAACCCTCCCAAACCCTCTGCCGCCTCGATTTAAAAAGAAAGGCACATAAAACGTTATTTATTCCGAAGAACTCTTATTAAAATTCAGAAGCATATCTAATAATTCTTTTCAATTTTGTACCACTTATAAAAAATGCAATGGAATAATTACCTAAATTATCTTAAAGTTCGAACTAAATTGTCTGATAGAAATGATAAAAAGATACACATTTTGTTTTAATTTTTATGCTACGACACTGATATCTTAGAACGGATAAATTCAAAGTTAAAGCTACCATTAAAGGACCCCTTTCTGCTAATCCTACCTAAGTTTTCTATAGCGCGTTTTAGCTATTTTAAACCGCAAAATAATGAAATAATGTTTATACATTTGTAATTTTTAGTACCTCATAAAATTAGAAAGGTATAAATATTATTTTATAAAGATAGTAATAAAATGTAACCATGCAGGCGCCGTGGAGGAGAAAAAAATGTGAATCATACCTTTTTTTATTTGTCTACCACCATATGCTTCTTTTTTAAAAATATCTAGAGAAATACAATCAATTTTATTGGCAACATGGCAACAATGACAACCTTGCATTGCAATCCACGCTGCGAACGCATTAATCATCCCCGTTTCAACGGGTATTTTCGTGTTTCGTTGCTGCTGACCAATGTTAATTGTTTTGGCGGGGAAGTAGAGAATTTTGTCTAGCATTTTAATTATCTGCCTGCAGTGATCTGATTTAAATTTCGGTTTTTGATTATTTTGTTATTGTTCTTATTTTATAAGTGAATATTTATACTATATTTAAACTATTTAAAAGTGATTGTTCTGCAGGTTTTAAGCAAAATATCGTAGGTAAGTAAATAAGCTAGAAAATGTATTAACGCTTTAATTTAAAAACAGTAACTCTTAAGTACTTAAGGCTAAGGGTGTTCTTTAAAAAAAATAAGAAACCTATATGTATTTACTACTACTATTTTATTTGATTTTGTAGAAAATGTCCAAAAAACAGTTAACGTTACTGAACTTTATGCATAAACCCCCTCAGGCAGCTGATTTGTCAACATCAGACCTTATTGCTGAAAGCTCTGGCAGTATCCTACATGACTCAAAGAGTACTACTGCAGGCGTTAGCGAGTCTACCATACAAAATGAGAGAGATCCATGTTATGGTCCTAAATGTGCAAATATTACATTAGGTATGATCAGATGCCATGGCTGGAATACAGCATAACTTTGGACGCAGCTTTTTGTTTTCCATGTCGATTGTTTTCCATGTCGATTGTTTTCCAGTCAATCAGGACGTGCTGATGATGCATTTGTCAAAAAAGGTGTCAGTAATTGGAAAAAATCATTGAGTAAATTTAAAAAACATGAGACATCACTAACACATAAAATAGCAAACCAATTTTTCCTTGAAAATCGATTAACAGGTGAAGAGAGTGTTGCCACACAAATATCATCTTTTCATCAAGAAACTATAAAGCTTAACCGTGAGTATTGAAAATTCATATTTGAAAATATTCTATGGATAGGAAAACAGAATTTAGCTTTTCGGGGAAATGATGAATCCAGCACATCAAATAATAAAGGTAATTTCTTAGAACTTGTTGATTTGTGAATTCGTGATAAAAATAAGCACTTTCATAACTTGCTTGAATCTAAAAGTTGCAAATATACTAGTAAAGTAATTCAAAATGAAATGATACAAATTGTTGGAGATTCTATTATTAAACAAATCGTGGATGAAGTAAATAACTCAAGTTATTATTCTCTTATCGTTGACGAAACTACGGATATTTCTAGTTGTGAACAAGTAGCCATAGGAATTAGAAATTGCCTTTTAAGAAATAAAACATTTATTATTAAAGAACGATTCGTTGGTTTTATAAATTGCCCTATTACTAGCGGCGAGAATTTGCATATTAAAATTAAAGAATTTTTAGAAGTCATTGGAATACCATTATGTAACTTAAGAGGTCAAGCGTACGATGGTGCGTCAAACATGAGCGGTCAATTTAGAGGTGTGGCAGCCAGATTTCGTGCAGATGAACCCCGAGCTATTTATTTTCATTGCCACGCTCATTTACTAGATTTGGCTGTCCCTAGATTTTGCGAAGATGTAAAATACCTACGTGATGCATTATCAAATATAAATAAATTATATAACATCATAGAGGCTTCGGCAAAACGTCACGATCTATTTCAAACAATTTTATCCGAAACGATTCCAGAGACAAAAATAAAAACCTTAAAAAGTTTATCTCAAACGAGATGGACCGTTAGACATACTGCAGTTAAAACGGTATTAAATTTATTGCCTGCCATCACTAAAACACTTTCAATCATTTCAGATGATTCAAATAATCCTAAAGTAGCGGCAGAGGCATCTGGTTTGTTGAAGGATTGATGAGGGATTTATTTTTTCTTTAATCGTTTTGGATATTATTTTGGGTCTAACTGACGGGTTTTCTAAAGAACTACAATCCCCTCAACTAATAATAACAAGTTTATATCCAAAACTAGAGGCAATTCTTGCTACCCTAGAAAGTTACCGTAACGAGAGTAAATTTAAAAACCTTATCGAAAAAACGAATTTTTTAAGTGGTCAGATCGAAAGTTATGGTTTTGAAGTTCAAAAATTTAGTTTAGCACGTCAAAGGAAAATTCCTAAAAAAATAGATTCTGGACAAACACAGTCGTTTACTTTTTCAAGCACCGAACAAATGATGCGAATCAACATATTTTATGTTTCAATAGATCAAGTTCTTGGTAACCTAAGAAAAAGGTTTTCAGAAAATGATTACGATTTAATTAATAAAATTAATAGTCTACCGACTGATCTAAACACCGATCTCAATGAAAATGACGTAAGTTTTTTCAACAATTTCTATAAATTGGGTTCTACGGATACTCTTATAAATCAACTTAATATTTATAGAAATTTTGTAAAAAAAATTATACCTAATTTGACGAATATTGAGAAATATGCAGAGGTCTTTTTAAAAAATGACCTGAAAACTATGCTGTTTTTAGTATGGAATTTATTTGAACTGTTGTTCAGCTGCCCTGTAACTTCTGCATCAGCTGAGCGTTTCTTTTCTGTTTTAAAACGGCTTAAGACACACCTTAGGTCTACCGTGGGACAGGAGCGTTTGGTTGGAGTTGCCTTAATGTCCATTGAGACGGAACTCGTTTCGAAAATGTTAAATCGAGATGATTTAATGGAAAAATTGGTGTGTAATTTTATGAATTTCAGTAATAGAAGACTGCAATTTCATAGTATTTAAACAAGGTATTTTTAAGGAATTTGTTGTTTTATTTTGTATCTAAAGTTAATGCAAACTTGTTTTTTTTGCCACATATATGGTAGAATAAAAATATGTTTTTTGTTTTTTTGAATAAGATTTTAATTAATGTATTATTTGTTAAAGTTGTTAACGATTTTTTGTTTCAAAACCAGTTGTCTCTGGTACATATTTTATACACAGAATAATAATAAAGCAATAAGAAAAACGATTTTTTTTAAATTTTGCCCCCTAGTCCAGGTTTAAGGCACCCTCGCATTGAAGCAAAAATCTTCGCGAAACATGTTAGTCATATCCAAAACCTATACAGTATGCGGCTGAAGAAAACTGAAATTATACAAATATTTTTTCGGGAAACCTAGTACTCAATAAATAAATTTATCGCTGATCCGGGTGCTTTATTATTTACATAATTTGATATAATTTGGGCGTGATCCTAAAAAATTTTTGGCTGCGGCGTTATTTGCTTGCGACGGCTACCAAAAATTGTGGCTGTAGTGCCCCCCCCCCCCCAATATTTTGGGTCTAGAACCGCCCCTGCTTCTTTGTTTCTCCTCTACAGGACGCCGAACTGTAGTCATCTGATGAGCAAATTTTTTATTACTATCATAAGTTATGAGATGAATATTTTTATTTTGCACCCTCCCATCAATACAAAATATGCATTCTAATATCGAGAACCAATAGACTAATTTTTTCAATAATCATAGAATCACCCTAAAGAAAGGGAAAAGACTTCCTATCTTCATATTCTCGAAAAAAAACTAAAAAACAGTTGCTTTGCTAACGCTCCACCTCCGATATCTTTTCCTTATTTTCGTGCTGCTTTAGTTTTCCTTTGTTTTTATTCTAACTATTCTATTTATTTTTTCGTGCTGTGTGGGTGTTATTTTTTATTTTTTACCTTCAAGACTTTTTATTACCAATTTGCGTGTACCATCTTCTTTTTTGAAAAATGTAAGTATATATTTTTAAAGCTTTTATTATGTCTTAAGTACCCAGCTTATTAGTTAATTAAGTTATAATATAGGTCTCATAATTTTTGAAATTATTTTAAGACAATCTTACATTTCATCTAAAACTTTCTTTCTACGTATGTTAATCTAAAATGCAGCCATTTAACATTCTTATATAATATTAAAAAAAAAACAATGAAATAATCAAGTACCTTACTATGATGCCATTGTTGATAAATGACATATTCTTTTATTTTTAAAATTAACTAAACGAAACTTAAACATTACTTTTTTATATTTGTTTCAGGAATAACGAACAAAAAATAAGCCTCGCCAATATTTTATTGGCGGAGTTAATTTGCATAATTTGCTTGGAGCTCGTGGCGGAGTTGGCCAACCATAATATAGTTCAATGTCCGAGGGGGCATATTATGTGTGAGACGTGCTTTTTGGAGTAAGTTATATTCATTAGATAATAACTTTCCTCATCATTTTAACATTAGTATCTTATTGATTTTTTTTTCTTTTTTCTTTTAGATTTATACTTCATAACCAAAATCAACTTACTTTTATTGTTTAGTAAAAATATGTTGAAAAGATGGTAAGACTTCATATAGCAAATTTTACATATTAACAAGTTAGCATGTTATTTTACTTAATGATGTCAAATTATTTTTAACATTCACCCTTAAAATAAACTTTTATGATTGCAAAGATTTAATTAGAGCAATTTATTAGTTATGTTTATGTTATATGTTTAAACATATTTATTTGCAGACCACTACATTTCATTAGCCCCATGCTACGACTGCTAATTTATAGAAACATATTTTTAATAGATCCATAGAATTGTCATATAGCAAAATAATTCCATATTAAAATAAAAAATTATTAAACAATAATAATCAAAACGGAGAATAACTCAAACAGAAAATAATTCTAGTTGAGAATGCTAAACATAATTTAAAAATTATATAGTACTAAATGTTCTCTATTTTTTTCTTTTTTCTACTTTCAGATACGTCAATGGCTACGGCTACGAAGTATGTCCGACTTGCCGAGGCGACTTATGTGAGATGCGAATCCGCGGGGGCGACGCAATTCAAAGAATTATTAATAGAATTTCAACAGAAGTCGTTGCCGCCCGCCCCGAAGCCCCCCTCGTTGCTGCCGCCTACCCCAATGTCCTCATCCTTGATGCTCTCGATCACTTACTGGTTCTAGACGAGGATGTTGCGATGATGGAAGTAGTTCATGATAATAATGATATATTGAACGAGAAGATAATGGATTCTTCGAGGGGGGTGATTTCATCATCCTCGAGAATAGACCACTAAATGATCGGGAGCCAATAGAAATATTAGATAGCGAGGAAGAAGTTTAGTGCACATACAGTGTGGCCCAAATTGGGCCTACATGTATGGGGATCTTGGAAACTATAGAAGATAGAGAAACGGTTAAATGGGGAAAGTTTTTGACAATTATATTTCTAACTGAAAACCGTTTAGTACGCGGCCCTATCTTTTTTGGTTTTTGAAATATGTTGAAAAAACCAAAAAGATGTATTTTCGAAAATATGCTGTAGATTTCTTATTATTCATATTTTGGCAATCTGTAAAAACATTTTTAAAGCAACTTTTTAAGTAGATTTCAGTTCTCAATTTAATTTTGAACACGACGTTTCAGTTATTTTATACCATCATCAGGTTCATTTTTTCTTATGGGCGCCATATTACTTGTCAGAACGAGTAAAAGTATAATAGTTTTTATTATTATTATCTAATAATAACGATTTATTTGTGTATTCTGAATTTAAAAGAAAATGGCATTGCGTTTTTCTCACGAAGAAAAATTTGATTTGCTAGAATGTTACATTCATTGCAACTGAAATGCAAACCTTGCATTAGAAAGGTATTTTGAAAATTTTCCTGAAAGACCGCAGCCAAGTGTCAGACTTTTTCCAAAAATTGTTATGAACCTGAGAAACCATGGAAGTTTTGAAAAACCGCGGCCCAAGAGTTACGAAAAAGCAGGTAATAACGAGCGTGACGAAAATGTCAGAGCCTATTTTAATGCCGCTCCGACATCATCTACAAGAGCGTCGGCAAGAGACTTACCAACCCCGGGAAGTACCATACAAAGAGTCCTTAAGGAAATTCTGGAAAAAATCTTAAAAATCAGACTAAATAGATACTTAATTCAACACAATTTAGTTAGCATTAGACAATTCGGGTTTCAAGAAAAAAAGTCGACAGCGGACGCAATAGCAAGACTGACAGAACTTATGTATGGGGAAATTGACGGGTCAAGGCTAGCGCTATGTGTATTTTTGGACCTGGTGAAGGCGTTCGATACCGTCAGTCATTCTCAGCTATTGTCAAAGTTGGAGAGTGTTGGCGTAAGGGGAGTTGTGTTTGATTTGTTTAGATCGTATCTAGAAAACAGTCCCAATATGTAAAAATTGGAGCAGCTATTAGTGACGTTGCGACTGTGACTTGCGGCGTACCACAGGGAACAGTCTTGGGTCCCCTACTCTTTATCTTATACGTTAATGACATATTGACACAAAGAACTAGTGGAGAAATTATTTCGTTTGCAGATGACACTGCAATATTCTATACTGACAAGTCTTGGGAACAACTAAAAATAAAAGCAGAAACTGACCTAAAAAATATAAAGGAATCGTTTGATAGTAAAAAGCTCACCATAAATTCTACAAAAACATTTTTTCTTCCAATAACATCGTATGAAAATAATCTACCTACTTATGACACTTTAAAACTAAAAAACGGTGAGATTACTCGCACATAACAATAAAATATTTAGGTATTACCATAGATTGTCATTTGCGCTGGGGAGATCATGTTAATCAAGTAATGCAGAAAATAAGGGGGTTGTATTATAAATTTAGACAACTTAAAAAATTTCTCACCAGAAAACACATAATTGCCGTTTATAAAGGCTTAGTCGAATCTATATTGAGATATGCGATAATAGGGTGGGGTGGAGATCAGAAAGTCTCCGAACGAAGGCTTTCGCAAACTCGAATCTGGCTCAGAAAACTTTTGAATATCTTATCAATCTCTATCCTCAATATTTAACACAGTTGGAATCTTTGTTCACTAATTCATATATCTCGACAGCCGTTTCTGTGGGTTCTCGTGAGACTCTTTCATCTCTAATCGGTAGAGAGATGTACCTCTTCGAAAACTTCCTATCCGACGCCCACAATTGCGCTTGGGAGTGTCGTGTAGGCGATCCTCCCTCGGTTCAACTCAGAACACTAGATTCACACGCTAAAATCTGGCAATCCGAGGATGATGTTCTAGGATCTGTATCTGCTTGGTTATACTGGACGTTGGGCAATCGTTATCCCGAACAACGTCATTTACCAACCATCCTCGGGGAGTCGCCTGGTCAGTCTTCCCTTTATGCTGCCGCGTCGGCCATTCGTTTGGACGATGTCAGAAATATTTTACAACCTTATCTTTGGAAGCATAAGGAAAGCCACGCCAAAAAGATTGATCGTGGGTTAACCGAGATTAAAGGACTCGCACTTCCGGGTATTTGTCCCGCGTCTGAGAACTGGAAATGGGCAAATTTCATCACTGCCCTATCAGAAGTATATGTAGAATGGCGCAAAGAGGCAAAAGCCCCAGTCATCCCAAATAGTGCAATGCCGGGCGCAGAAGATCAGCCCCAGAAGAGCGTTGACCTTAGTGAATGGGGAAACGGGATCTATGTTGTGCCCGTGAACGGGGAAAACTTTATGGACTGGGAAGTGGGTATGTTAAAATTCAAAAATCCCCACATGGAGGTAGTTGAGGGTGAGGGAGGTTTCGAGGTGGCCATTCGTGGCTTCTACGATCCCTTCTTTGCCATATCTTCCTCCTTCCTTGACATCCCGCCAGTGCCCGTTCTCGGAGCAAGAAATGTGGTCCAGACCATTCCTGTTGGGCCCATTACCTCGAAAGCCCCTGTTCAAGCGGCAAAGACTGCTTTACCATCTGGACCGTCTGGCCCCTTTGCTTTAAAGGATGGCCTGGATGGGCCAAGGAACTATATTGCAGAGGTACGGCTCAAGGTTCTCGATATCAATAAACTGTCCAGAGAACAGAAAGAGGGTCTAAAAAAGGGCATACCCCACAATGTTCCCACATCATCGGGAGAAGACTTTTTTAACGCTAGGAGTAAGCGTGAAATCTCCACCTTTGCTAGCTTGATTCCGTGTCAGCTAACGTCGCTTTCCGACACGATCGACGCAATTCACCAGCTTTTTCCTGACTCCTCAAAAGAGTCAATTGGGTGGTACTTGGCCACCAAGTTGTTGTTGATGAAAAGCCAAGTCACCGTGATTGCAAGTGGTGGGGAAATTTCTGTAAAATCCAACACCTAACGTATAATATTCTCCAATGCCCCTTTTATGAATAAACTCCAAGCAGCCCAAAATAGAATTATAAAAATTTTATTAAATAAAAATATGAGATATCCCTCGGAAAACCTCTATATAGAAACAGGTTTGTTTACAGTAAAACAGCTATATTATCACGCCGCCGTTGTATATCAACATAGGGCCGATAATATGGTCAATGCGACTCAATCGGTACATGCGCATGACACCCGGTCGAGGGCTCGGGCTCAATCTGTAGTTCCGAGAATGAGAAAGGGCGTTGGTCAACACTTTTTTGGATATATCGGAGTTAAAATATTGAATTTGATAAAGCAAGATCTCAAACCGAGCAGTAACAGTCTGAGATTCAAAATTGAGAGCAAAAATTGGATATTGTCAAGGGGTTTTTACATCTCTGAATTATTAAAAAATACTAACTAGTAATAATAATATAATTGAATAGGCACCTATTGTTACTGAATCATATATTTAGGTATTAGATTTAATTCATTAATTATATAGAAAGTAGGCACATCAATGAGAGAATATGGTATTATTTTGTTTTGTTTAGAAAAGTTAAGATTTTATTTAGGTCCGCCTGCGGTGTTTTTGACTGTAAACGGGAGTCGCCTACTAGCTTTACCGAAAGCTTTCACGACTTAACTTGTTTGCATCCAGTGCATCTCACGGTTATTGTATAATTCTGATACACATTTATTGTATAATTCTGTAATTGGATGTAAATAAATAAATAAAATAAAATAAATGAAGATTGAAGTGGAACGAGCAGCACCACGAAATAAAACAGATTTGATTCGGTCGGTTTAACAGGCCTGGACCACCATCACCGAACATTATGGCGGTGACCTAGTTTCGGGTGTACCTGTACGTTTAGTTAAGTGTTTGGAGTTAAACGGAGCTTGTATAAGTAAATGAGAAGACTTATTTGTTGCAATTTTATGATTTAAGTAATAAAAATATATACCGAAAAATTATAATTGTGCTTTCTTTTTTCCGGATACTTTCTAGACGGACTATAGGTATATGGATGGAACTTATGATTATTGTACCAAATTTTTTTTGCAACTATTTACCATACATGCATATTCCAACGATATCTACATACCAGTGGCGTTTTGTTTGTTGCCAAACTAGGGAAAGCTGACCTACACCAAGCTATTTAAATATCATCAACAAAGTTGTAGCCAAAACGGGTGCAGCTTAAATATGAAAACAGTAGTCGTCGATTTCGAACGAGCCATCCACTCTAGTCTCCTAGAATGCTTTCCAGATGTTTCAATTGTTGATTGCAGATTTCATCTGGCACAATCATGGTAAGTTTTTAATTTTTATTGATTACTAGCGAGTACCCGGCATTCCCGGTATGCATTTCCTAACTCAGAAACATTCGCGGGCATACGTCCAACCATTCCTCAAAGTTTCATGGCAATTTTTAGGAAGGCATAAGAGACAGACAGACAAGCATTCATTTTTTATTTATATAGAAGTTATGTAACATTTGTGGAAGAATTTAAGTAGAGAAATATGGAGAGAGCTAGACCAGTGGTGCGTTTTATGACCTAACCCGAGTGGTTCAGTGGTGTGGTTTACAACATAACCCGAGATTAAACCTGACTTTTTACGATCTAACCTTAGTGGAAACGCCGCTGCTAAAGTGGAGTAGTAAAATCCCAATTCTTATAAGCCATCCTTAAACCTAACTTTTTACGATCCAACCTAAGCAAACAATAAACCTAACTTTTTACTATCTAACCTTAGTGGAAACGCCGCTGTTAAAACGGCATAGTAAAATCATGATTAATATTTTCTAACTTAGTGAAACGCCGCTGGTGGATGGTAAAGCGAAATAAAACTCCAATTTATATGGTCTAACAACATAAGTATAATAAGGCGTCACATTTGTCACCCGCAATAATTATTTATACCTAAATAACCCTCCCAAACCCTCTGCCGCCTCGATTTAAAAAGAAAGGCACATAAAACGTTTTTTATTCCGAAGAACTCTTATTAAAATTCAGAAGCATATCTAATAATTCTTTTCAATTTTGTACCACTTATAAAAAATGCAATGAAATAATTACCTAAATTATCTTAAAGTTCGAACTAAATTGTCTGATAGAAATGATAAAAAGATACACATTTTGTTTTAATTTTTATGCTACGACACTGATATCTTAGAACGGATAAATTCAAAGTTAAAGCTACCATTAAAGGACCCCTTTCTGCTAATCCTACCTAAGTTTTCTATAGCGCGTTTTAGCTATTTTAAACCGCAAAATAATGAAATAATGTTTATACATTTGTAATTTTTAGTACCTCATAAAATTAGAAAGGTATAAATATTATTTTATAAAGATAGTAATAAAATGTAACCATGCAGGCGCCGTGGAGGAGAAAAAAATGTGAATCATACCTTTTTTTATTTGTCTACCACCATATGCTTCTTTTTTAAAAATATCTCGAGAAATACAATCAATTTTATTGGCAACATGGCAACAATGACAACCTTGCATTGCAATCCACGCTGCGAACGCATTAATCATCCCCGTTTCAACGGGTATTTTCGTGTTTCGTTGCTGCTGACCAATGTTAATTGTTTTGGCGGGGAAGTAGAGAATTTTGTCTAGCATTTTAATTATCTGCCTGCAGTGATCTGATTTAAATTTCGGTTTTTGATTATTTTGTTATTGTTCTTATTTTATAAGTGAATATTTATACTATATTTAAACTATTTAAAAGTGATTGTTCTGCAGGTTTTAAGCAAAATATCGTAGGTAAGTAAATAAGCTAGAAAATGTATTAACGCTTTAATTTAAAAACAGTAACTCTTAAGTACTTAAGGCTAAGGGTGTTCTTTAAAAAAAATAAGAAACCTATATGTATTTACTACTACTATTTTATTTGATTTTGTAGAAAATGTCCAAAAAAAGTTACTGAACTTTATGCATAAACCCCCTCAGGCAGCTGATTTGTCAACATCAGACCTTATTGCTGAAAGCTCTGGCAGTATCCTACATGACCCAAAGAGTACTACTGCAGGCGTTAGCGAGTCTACCATACAAAATGAGAGAGATCCATGTTATGGTCCTAAATGTGCAAATATTACATTAGGTATGATCAGATGCCATGGCTGGAATACAGCATAACTTTGGACGCAGCTTTTTGTTTTCCATGTCGATTGTTTTCCAGTCAATCAGGACGTGCTGATGATGCATTTGTCAAAAAAGGTGTCAGTAATTGGAAAAAATCATTGAGTAAATTTAAAAAACATGAGACATCACTAACACATAAAATAGCAAACCAATTTTTCCTTGAAAATCGATTAACAGGTGAAGAGAGTGTTGCCACACAAATATCATCTTTTCATCAAGAAACTATAAAGCTTAACCGTGAGTATTGAAAATTCATATTTGAAAATATTCTATGGATAGGAAAACAGAATTTAGCTTTTCGGGGAAATGATGAATCCAGCACATCAAATAATAAAGGTAATTTCTTAGAACTTGTTGATTTGTGAATTCGTGATAAAAATAAGCACTTTCATAACTTGCTTGAATCTAAAAGTTGCAAATATACTAGTAAAGTAATTCAAAATGAAATGATACAAATTGTTGGAGATTCTATTATTAAACAAATCGTGGATGAAGTAAATAACTCAAGTTATTATTCTCTTATCGTTGACGAAACTACGGATATTTCTAGTTGTGAACAAGTAGCCATAGGAATTAGAAATTGCCTTTTAAGAAATAAAACATTTATTATTAAAGAACGATTCGTTGGTTTTATAAATTGCCCTATTACTAGCGGCGAGAATTTGCATATTAAAATTAAAGAATTTTTAGAAGTCATTGGAATACCATTATGTAACTTAAGAGGTCAAGCGTACGATGGTGCGTCAAACATGAGCGGTCAATTTAGAGGTGTGGCAGCCAGATTTCGTGCAGATGAACCCCGAGCTATTTATTTTCATTGCCACGCTCATTTACTAGATTTGGCTGTCCCTAGATTTTGCGAAGATGTAAAATACCTACGTGATGCATTATCAAATATAAATAAATTATATAACATCATAGAGGCTTCGGCAAAACGTCACGATCTATTTCAAACAATTTTATCCGAAACGATTCCAGAGACAAAAATAAAAACCTTAAAAAGTTTATCTCAAACGAGATGGACCGTTAGACATACTGCAGTTAAAACGGTATTAAATTTATTGCCTGCCATCACTAAAACACTTTCAATCATTTCAGATGATTCAAATAATCCTAAAGTAGCGGCAGAGGCATCTGGTTTGTTGAAGGATTGATGAGGGATTTATTTTTTCTTTAATCGTTTTGGATATTATTTTGGGTCTAACTGACGGGTTTTCTAAAGAACTACAATCCCCTCAACTAATAATAACAAGTTTATATCCAAAACTAGAGGCAATTCTTGCTACCCTAGAAAGTTACCGTAACGAGAGTAAATTTAAAAACCTTATCGAAAAAACGAATTTTTTAAGTGGTCAGATCGAAAGTTATGGTTTTGAAGTTCAAAAATTTAGTTTAGCACGTCAAAGGAAAATTCCTAAAAAAATAGATTCTGGACAAACACAGTCGTTTACTTTTTCAAGCACCGAACAAATGATGCGAATCAACATATTTTATGTTTCAATAGATCAAGTTCTTGGTAACCTAAGAAAAAGGTTTTCAGAAAATGATTACGATTTAATTAATAAAATTAATAGTCTACCGACTGATCTAAACACCGATCTCAATGAAAATGACGTAAGTTTTGTCAACAATTTCTATAAATTGGGTTCTACGGATACTCTTATAAATCAACTTAATATTTATAGAAATTTTGTAAAAAAAATTATACCTAATTTGACGAATATTGAGAAATATGCAGAGGTCTTTTTAAAAAATGACCTGAAAACTATGCTGTTTTTAGTATGGAATTTATTTGAACTGTTGTTCAGCTGCCCTGTAACTTCTGCATCAGCTGAGCGTTTCTTTTCTGTTTTAAAACGGCTTAAGACACACCTTAGGTCTACCGTGGGACAGGAGCGTTTGGTTGGAGTTGCCTTAATGTCCATTGAGACGGAACTCGTTTCGAAAATGTTAAATCGAGATGATTTAATGGAAAAATTGGTGTGTAATTTTATGAATTTCAGTAATAGAAGACTGCAATTTCATAGTATTTAAACAAGGTATTTTTAAGGAATTTGTTGTTTTATTTTGTATCTAAAGTTAATGCAAACTTGTTTTTTTTGCCACATATATGGTAGAATAAAAATATGTTTTTTGTTTTTTTGAATAAGATTTTAATTAATGTATTATTTGTTAAAGTTGTTAACGATTTTTTGTTTCAAAACCAGTTGTCTCTGGTACATATTTTATACACAGAATAATAATAAAGCAATAAGAAAAACGATTTTTTTTAAATTTTGCCCCCTAGTCCAGGTTTAAGGCACCCTCGCATTGAAGCAAAAATCTTCGCGAAACATGTTAGTCATATCCAAAACCTATACAGTATGCGGCTGAAGAAAACTGAAATTATACAAATATTTTTTCGGGAAACCTAGTACTCAATAAATAAATTTATCGCTGATCCGGGTGCTTTATTATTTACATAATTTGATATAATTTAAGCGTGATCCTAAAAAATTTTTGGCTGCGGCGTTATTTGCTTGCGACGGCTACCAAAAATTGTGGCTGTAGTGCCCCCCCCCCCAATATTTTGGGTCTAGAACCGCCCCTGCTTCTTTGTTTCTCCTCTACAGGACGCCGAACTGTAGTCATCTGATGAGCAAATTTTTTATTACTATCATAAGTTATGAGATGAATATTTTTATTTTGCACCCTCCCATCAATACAAAATATGCATTCTAATATCGAGAACCAATAGACTAATTTTTTCAATAATCATAGAATCACCCTAAAGAAAGGGAAAAGACTTCCTATCTTCATATTCTCGAAAAAAAACTAAAAAACAGTTGCTTTGCTAACGCTCCACCTCCGATATCTTTTCCTTATTTTCGTGCTGCTTTAGTTTTCCTTTGTTTTTATTCTAACTATTCTATTTATTTTTTCGTGCTGTGTGGGTGTTATTTTTTATTTTTTACCTTCAAGACTTTTTATTACCAATTTGCGTGTACCATCTTCTTTTTTGAAAAATGTAAGTATATATTTTTAAAGCTTTTATTATGTCTTAAGTACCCAGCTTATTAGTTAATTAAGTTATAATATAGGTCTCATAATTTTTGAAATTATTTTAAGACAATCTTACATTTCATCTAAAACTTTCTTTCTACGTATGTTAATCTAAAATGCAGCCATTTAACATTCTTATATAATATTAAAAAAAAAACAATGAAATAATCAAGTACCTTACTATGATGCCATTGTTGATAAATGACATATTCTTTTATTTTTAAAATTAACTAAACGAAACTTAAACATTACTTTTTTATATTTGTTTCAGGAATAACGAACAAAAAATAAGCCTCGCCAATATTTTATTGGCGGAGTTAATTTGCATAATTTGCTTGGAGCTCGTGGCGGAGTTGGCCAACCATAATATAGTTCAATGTCCGAGGGGGCATATTATGTGTGAGACGTGCTTTGAAGCAAAAATCTTCGCGAAACATGTTAGTCATATCCAAAACCTATACAGTATGCGGCTGAAGAAAACTGAAATTATACAAATATTTTTTCGGGAAACCTAGTACTCAATAAATAAATTTATCGCTGATCCGGGTGCTTTATTATTTACATAATTTGATATAATTTGGGCGTGATCCTAAAAAATTTTTGGCTGCGGCGTTATTTGCTTGCGACGGCTACTAAAAATTGTGGCTGTAGTGCCCCCCCCCCAATATTTTGGGTCTAGAACCGCCCCTGCTTCTTTGTTTCTCCTCTACAGGACGCCGAACTGTAGTCATCTGATGAGCAAATTTTTTATTACTATCATAAGTTATGAGATGAATATTTTTATTTTGCACCCTCCCATCAATACAAAATATGCATTCTAATATCGAGAACCAATAGACTAATTTTTTCAATAATCATAGAATCACCCTAAAGAAAGGGAAAAGACTTCCTATCTTCATATTCTCGAAAAAAAACTAAAAAACAGTTGCTTTGCTAACGCTCCACCTCCGATATCTTTTCCTTATTTTCGTGCTGCTTTAATTTTCCTTTGTTTTTATTCTAACTATTCTATTTATTTTTTCGTGCTGTGTGGGTGTTATTTTTTATTTTTTACCTTCAAGACTTTTTATTACCAATTTGCGTGTACCATCTTCTTTTTTGAAAAATGTAAGTATATATTTTTAAAGCTTTTATTATGTCTTAAGTACCCAGCTTATTAGTTAATTAAGTTATAATATAGGTCTCATAATTTTTGAAATTATTTTAAGACAATCTTACATTTCATCTAAAACTTTCTTTCTACGTATGTTAATCTAAAATGCAGCCATTTAACATTCTTATTTAATATTAAAAAAAAAACAATGAAATAATCAAGTACCTTACTATGATGCCATTGTTGATAAATGACATATTCTTTTATTTTTAAAATTAACTAAACGAAACTTAAACATTACTTTTTTATATTTGTTTCAGGAATAACGAACAAAAAATAAGCCTCGCCAATATTTTATTGGCGGAGTTAATTTGCATAATTTGCTTGGAGCTCGTGGCGGAGTTGGCCAACCATAATATAGTTCAATGTCCGAGGGGGCATATTATGTGTGAGACGTGCTTTTTGGAGTAAGTTATATTCATTAGATAATAACTTTCCTCATCATTTTAACATTAGTATCTTATTGATTTTTTTTTCTTTTTTCTTTTAGATTTATACTTCATAACCAAAATCAACTTACTTTTATTGTTTAGTAAAAATATGTTGAAAAGATGGTAAGACTTCATATAGCAAATTTTACATATTAACAAGTTAGCATGTTATTTTACTTAATGATGTCAAATTATTTTTAACATTCACCCTTAAAATAAACTTTTATGATTGCAAAGATTTAATTAGAGCAATTTATTAGTTATGTTTATGTTATATGTTTAAACATATTTATTTGCAGACCACTACATTTCATTAGCCCCATGCTACGACTGCTAATTTATAGAAACATATTTTTAATAGATCCATAGAATTGTCATATAGCAAAATAATTCCATATTAAAATAAAAAATTATTAAACAATAATAATCAAAACGGAGAATAACTCAAACAGAAAATAATTCTAGTTGAGAATGCTAAACATAATTTAAAAATTACATAGTACTAAATGTTCTCTATTTTTTTCTTTTTTCTACTTTCAGATACGTCAATGGCTACGGCTACGAAGTATGTCCGACTTGCCGAGGCGACTTATGTGAGATGCGAATCCGCGGGGGCGACGCAATTCAAAGAATTATTAATAGAATTTCAACAGAAGTCGTTGCCGCCCGCCCCGAAGCCCCCCTCGTTGCTGCCGCCTACCCCAATGTCCTCATCCTTGATGCTCTCGATCACTTACTGGTTCTAGACGAGGATGTTGCGATGATGGAAGTAGTTCATGATAATAATGATATATTGAACGAGAAGATAATGGATTCTTCGAGGGGGGTGATTTCATCATCCTCGAGAATAGACCACTAAATGATCGGGAGCCAATAGAAATATTAGATAGCGAGGAAGAAGTTTAGTGCACATACAGTGTGGCCCAAATTGGGCCTACATGTATGGGGATCTTGGAAACTATAGAAGATAGAGAAACGGTTAAATGGGGAAAGTTTTTGACAATTATATTTCTAACTGAAAACCGTTTAGTACGCGGCCCTATCTTTTTTGGTTTTTGAAATATGTTGAAAAAACCAAAAAGATGTATTTTCGAAAATATGCTGTAGATTTCTTATTATTCATATTTTGGCAATCTGTAAAAACATTTTTAAAGCAACTTTTTAAGTAGATTTCAGTTCTCAATTTAATTTTGAACACGACGTTTCAGTTATTTTATACCATCATCAGGTTCATTTTTTCTTATGGACGCCATATTACTTGTCAGAACGAGTAAAAGTATAATAGTTTTTATTATTATTATCTAATAATAACGATTTATTTGTGTATTCTGAATTTAAAAGAAAATGGCATTGCGTTTTTCTCACGAAGAAAAATTTGATTTGCTAGAATGTTACATTCATTGCAACTGAAATGCAAACCTTGCATTAGAAAGGTATTTTGAAAATTTTCCTGAAAGACCGCAGCCAAGTGTCAGACTTTTTCCAAAAATTGTTATGAACCTGAGAAACCATGGAAGTTTTGAAAAACCGCGGCCCAAGAGTTACGAAAAAGCAGGTAATAACGAGCGTGACGAAAATGTCAGAGCCTATTTTAATGCCGCTCCGACATCATCTACAAGAGCGTCGGCAAGAGACTTACCAACCCCGGGAAGTACCATACAAAGAGTCCTTAAGGAAATTCTGGAAAAAATCTTAAAAATCAGACTAAATAGATACTTAATTCAACACAATTTAGTTAGCATTAGACAATTCGGGTTTCAAGAAAAAAAGTCGACAGCGGACGCAATAGCAAGACTGACAGAACTTATGTATGGGGAAATTGACGGGTCAAGGCTAGCGCTATGTGTATTTTTGGACCTGGTGAAGGCGTTCGATACCGTCAGTCATTCTCAGCTATTGTCAAAGTTGGAGAGTGTTGGCGTAAGGGGAGTTGTGTTTGATTTGTTTAGATCGTATCTAGAAAACAGTCCCAATATGTAAAAATTGGAGCAGCTATTAGTGACGTTGCGACTGTGACTTGCGGCGTACCACAGGGAACAGTCTTGGGTCCCCTACTCTTTATCTTATACGTTAATGACATATTGACACAAAGAACTAGTGGAGAAATTATTTCGTTTGCAGATGACACTGCAATATTCTATACTGACAAGTCTTGGGAACAACTAAAAATAAAAGCAGAAACTGACCTAAAAAATATAAAGGAATCGTTTGATAGTAAAAAGCTCACCATAAATTCTACAAAAACATTTTTTCTTCCAATAACATCGTATGAAAATAATCTACCTACTTATGACACTTTAAAACTAAAAAACGGTGAGATTACTCGCACATAACAATAAAATATTTAGGTATTACCATAGATTGTCATTTGCGCTGGGGAGATCATGTTAATCAAGTAATGCAGAAAATAAGGGGGTTGTATTATAAATTTAGACAACTTAAAAAATTTCTCACCAGAAAACACATAATTGCCGTTTATAAAGGCTTAGTCGAATCTATATTGAGATATGCGATAATAGGGTGGGGTGGAGATCAGAAAGTCTCCGAACGAAGGCTTTCGCAAACTCGAATCTGGCTCAGAAAACTTTTGAATATCTTATCAATCTCTATCCTCAATATTTAACACAGTTGGAATCTTTGTTCACTAATTCATATATCTCGACAGCCGTTTCTGTGGGTTCTCGTGAGACTCTTTCATCTCTAATCGGTAGAGAGATGTACCTCTTCGAAAACTTCCTATCCGACGCCCACAATTGCGCTTGGGAGTGTCGTGTAGGCGATCCTCCCTCGGTTCAACTCAGAACACTAGATTCACACGCTAAAATCTGGCAATCCGAGGATGATGTTCTAGGATCTGTATCTGCTTGGTTATACTGGACGTTGGGCAATCGTTATCCCGAACAACGTCATTTACCAACCATCCTCGGGGAGTCGCCTGGTCAGTCTTCCCTTTATGCTGCCGCGTCGGCCATTCGTTTGGACGATGTCAGAAATATTTTACAACCTTATCTTTGGAAGCATAAGGAAAGCCACGCCAAAAAGATTGATCGTGGGTTAACCGAGATTAAAGGACTCGCACTTCCGGGTATTTGTCCCGCGTCTGAGAACTGGAAATGGGCAAATTTCATCACTGCCCTATCGGAAGTATATGTAGAATGGCGCAAAGAGGCAAAAGCCCCAGTCATCCCAAATAGTGCAATGCCGGGCGCAGAAGATCAGCCCCAGAAGAGCGTTGACCTTAGTGAATGGGGAAACGGGATCTATGTTGTGCCCGTGAACGGGGAAAACTTTATGGACTGGGAAGTGGGTATGTTAAAATTCAAAAATCCCCACATGGAGGTAGTTGAGGGTGAGGGAGGTTTCGAGGTGGCCATTCGTGGCTTCTACGATCCCTTCTTTGCCATATCTTCCTCCTTCCTTGACATCCCGCCAGTGCCCGTTCTCGGAGCAAGAAATGTGGTCCAGACCATTCCTGTTGGGCCCATTACCTCGAAAGCCCCTGTTCAAGCGGCAAAGACTGCTTTACCATCTGGACCGTCTGGCCCCTTTGCTTTAAAGGATGGCCTGGATGGGCCAAGGAACTATATTGCAGAGGTACGGCTCAAGGTTCTCGATATCAATAAACTGTCCAGAGAACAGAAAGAGGGTCTAAAAAAGGGCATACCCCACAATGTTCCCACATCATCGGGAGAAGACTTTTTTAACGCTAGGAGTAAGCGTGAAATCTCCACCTTTGCTAGCTTGATTCCGTGTCAGCTAACGTCGCTTTCCGACACGATCGACGCAATTCACCAGCTTTTTCCTGACTCCTCAAAAGAGTCAATTGGGTGGTACTTGGCCACCAAGTTGTTGTTGATGAAAAGCCAAGTCACCGTGATTGCAAGTGGTGGGGAAATTTCTGTAAAATCCAACACCTAACGTATAATATTCTCCAATGCCCCTTTTATGAATAAACTCCAAGCAGCCCAAAATAGAATTATAAAAATTTTATTAAATAAAAATATGAGATATCCCTCGGAAAACCTCTATATAGAAACAGGTTTGTTTACAGTAAAACAGCTATATTATCACGCCGCCGTTGTATATCAACATAGGGCCGATAATATGGTCAATGCGACTTAATCGGTACATGCGCATGACACCCGGTCGAGGGCTCGGGCTCAATCTGTAGTTCCGAGAATGAGAAAGGGCGTTGGTCAACACTTTTTTGGATATATCGGAGTTAAAATATTGAATTTGATAAAGCAAGATCTCAAACCGAGCAGTAACAGTCTGAGATTCAAAATTGAGAGCAAAAATTGGATATTGTCAAGGGGTTTTTACATCTCTGAATTATTAAAAAATACTAACTAGTAATAATAATATAATTGAATAGGCACCTATTGTTACTGAATCATATATTTAGGTATTAGATTTAATTCATTAATTATATAGAAAGTAGGCACATCAATGAGAGAATATGGTATTATTTTGTTTTGTTTAGAAAAGTTAAGATTTTATTTAGGTCCGCCTGCGGTGTTTTTGACTGTAAACGGGAGTCGCCTACTAGCTTTACCGAAAGCTTTCACGACTTAACTTGTTTGCATCCAGTGCATCTCACGGTTATTGTATAATTCTGATACACATTTATTGTATAATTCTGTAATTGGATGTAAATAAATAAATAAAATAAAATAAATGAAGATTGAAGTGGAACGAGCAGCACCACGAAATAAAACAGATTTGATTCGGTCGGTTTAACAGGCCTGGACCACCATCACCGAACATTATGGCGGTGACCTAGTTTCGGGTGTACCTGTACGTTTAGTTAAGTGTTTGGAGTTAAACGGAGCTTGTATAAGTAAATGAGAAGACTTATTTGTTGCAATTTTATGATTTAAGTAATAAAAATATATACCGAAAAATTATAATTGTGCTTTCTTTTTTCCGGATACTTTCTAGACGGACTATAGGTATATGGATGGAACTTATGATTATTGTACCAAATTTTTTTTGCAACTATTTACCATACATGCATATTCCAACGATATCTACATACCAGTGGCGTTTTGTTTGTTGCCAAACTAGGGAAAGCTGACCTACACCAAGCTATTTAAATATCATCAACAAAGTTGTAGCCAAAACGGGTGCAGCTTAAATATGAAAACAGTAGTCGTCGATTTCGAACGAGCCATCCACTCTAGTCTCCTAGAATGCTTTCCAGATGTTTCAATTGTTGATTGCAGATTTCATCTGGCACAATCATGGTAAGTTTTTAATTTTTATTGATTACTAGCGAGTACCCGGCATTCCCGGTATGCATTTACTAACTCAGAAACATTCGCGGGCATACGTCCAACCATTCCTCAAAGTTTCATGGCAATTTTTAGGAAGGCATAAGAGACAGACAGACAAGCATTCATTTTTTATTTATATAGAAGTTATGTAACATTTGTGGAAGAATTTAAGTAGAGAAATATGGAGAGAGCTAGACCAGTGGTGCGTTTTATGACCTAACCCGAGTGGTTCAGTGGTGTGGTTTACAACATAACCCGAGATTAAACCTGACTTTTTACGATCTAACCTTAGTGGAAACGCCGCTGCTAAAGTGGAGTAGTAAAATCCCAATTCTTATAAGCCATCCTTAAACCTAACTTTTTACGATCCAACCTAAGCAAACAATAAACCTAACTTTTTACTATCTAACCTTAGTGGAAACGCCGCTGTTAAAACGGCATAGTAAAATCATGATTTATATTTTCTAACTTAGTGAAACGCCGCTGGTGGATGGTAAAGCGAAATAAAACTCCAATTTATATGGTCTAACAACATAAGTATAATAAGGCGTCACATTTGTCACCCGCAATAATTATTTATACCTAAATAACCCTCCCAAACCCTCTGCCGCCTCGATTTAAAAAGAAAGGCACATAAAACGTTATTTATTCCGAAGAACTCTTATTAAAATTCAGAAGCATATCTAATAATTCTTTTCAATTTTGTACCACTTATAAAAAATGCAATGAAATAATTACCTAAATTATCTTAAAGTTCGAACTAAATTGTCTGATAGAAATGATAAAAAGATACACATTTTGTTTTAATTTTTATGCTACGACACTGATATCTTAGAACGGATAAATTCAAAGTTAAAGCTACCATTAAAGGACCCCTTTCTGCTAATCCTACCTAAGTTTTCTATAGCGCGTTTTAGCTATTTTAAGCCGCAAAATAATGAAATAATGTTTATACATTTGTAATTTTTAGTACCTCATAAAATTAGAAAGGTATAAATATTATTTTATAAAGATAGTAATAAAATGTAACCATGCAGGCGCCGTGGAGGAGAAAAAAATGTGAATCATACCTTTTTTTATTTGTCTACCACCATATGCTTCTTTTTTAAAAATATCTCGAGAAATACAATCAATTTTATTGGCAACATGGCAACAATGACAACCTTGCATTGCAATCCACGCTGCGAACGCATTAATCATCCCCGTTTCAACGGGTATTTTCGTGTTTCGTTGCTGCTGACCAATGTTAATTGTTTTGGCGGGGAAGTAGAGAATTTTGTCTAGCATTTTAATTATCTGCCTGCAGTGATCTGATTTAAATTTCGGTTTTTGATTATTTTGTTATTGTTCTTATTTTATAAGTGAATATTTATACTATATTTAAACTATTTAAAAGTGATTGTTCTGCAGGTTTTAAGCAAAATATCGTAGGTAAGTAAATAAGCTAGAAAATGTATTAACGCTTTAATTTAAAAACAGTAACTCTTAAGTACTTAAGGCTAAGGGTGTTCTTTAAAAAAAATAAGAAACCTATATGTATTTACTACTACTATTTTATTTGATTTTGTAGAAAATGTCCAAAAAACAGTTAACGTTACTGAACTTTATGCATAAACCCCCTCAGGCAGCTGATTTGTCAACATCAGACCTTATTGCTGAAAGCTCTGGCAGTATCCTACATGACCCAAAGAGTACTACTGCAGGCGTTAGCGAGTCTACCATACAAAATGAGAGAGATCCATGTTATGGTCCTAAATGTGCAAATATTACATTAGGTATGATCAGATGCCATGGCTGGAATACAGCATAACTTTGGACGCAGCTTTTTGTTTTCCATGTCGATTGTTTTCCAGTCAATCAGGACGTGCTGATGATGCATTTGTCAAAAAAGGTGTCAGTAATTGGAAAAAATCATTGAGTAAATTTAAAAAACATGAGACATCACTAACACATAAAATAGCAAACCAATTTTTCCTTGAAAATCGATTAACAGGTGAAGAGAGTGTTGCCACACAAATATCATCTTTTCATCAAGAAACTATAAAGCTTAACCGTGAGTATTGAAAATTCATATTTGAAAATATTCTATGGATAGGAAAACAGAATTTAGCTTTTCGGGGAAATGATGAATCCAGCACATCAAATAATAAAGGTAATTTCTTAGAACTTGTTGATTTGTGAATTCGTGATAAAAATAAGCACTTTCATAACTTGCTTGAATCTAAAAGTTGCAAATATACTAGTAAAGTAATTCAAAATGAAATGATACAAATTGTTGGAGATTCTATTATTAAACAAATCGTGGATGAAGTAAATAACTCAAGTTATTATTCTCTTATCGTTGACGAAACTACGGATATTTCTAGTTGTGAACAAGTAGCCATAGGAATTAGAAATTGCCTTTTAAGAAATAAAACATTTATTATTAAAGAACGATTCGTTGGTTTTATAAATTGCCCTATTACTAGCGGCGAGAATTTGCATATTAAAATTAAAGAATTTTTAGAAGTCATTGGAATACCATTATGTAACTTAAGAGGTCAAGCGTACGATGGTGCGTCAAACATGAGCGGTCAATTTAGAGGTGTGGCAGCCAGATTTCGTGCAGATGAACCCCGAGCTATTTATTTTCATTGCCACGCTCATTTACTAGATTTGGCTGTCCCTAGATTTTGCGAAGATGTAAAATACCTACGTGATGCATTATCAAATATAAATAAATTATATAACATCATAGAGGCTTCGGCAAAACGTCACGATCTATTTCAAACAATTTTATCCGAAACGATTCCAGAGACAAAAATAAAAACCTTAAAAAGTTTATCTCAAACGAGATGGACCGTTAGACATACTGCAGTTAAAACGGTATTAAATTTATTGCCTGCCATCACTAAAACACTTTCAATCATTTCAGATGATTCAAATAATCCTAAAGTAGCGGCAGAGGCATCTGGTTTGTTGAAGGATTGATGAGGGATTTATTTTTTCTTTAATCGTTTTGGATATTATTTTGGGTCTAACTGACGGGTTTTCTAAAGAACTACAATCCCCTCAACTAATAATAACAAGTTTATATCCAAAACTAGAGGCAATTCTTGCTACCCTAGAAAGTTACCGTAACGAGAGTAAATTTAAAAACCTTATCGAAAAAACGAATTTTTTAAGTGGTCAGATCGAAAGTTATGGTTTTGAAGTTCAAAAATTTAGTTTAGCACGTCAAAGGAAAATTCCTAAAAAAATAGATTCTGGACAAACACAGTCGTTTACTTTTTCAAGCACCGAACAAATGATGCGAATCAACATATTTTATGTTTCAATAGATCAAGTTCTTGGTAACCTAAGAAAAAGGTTTTCAGAAAATGATTACGATTTAATTAATAAAATTAATAGGCTACCGACTGATCTAAACACCGATCTCAATGAAAATGACGTAAGTTTTGTCAACAATTTCTATAAATTGGGTTCTACGGATACTCTTATAAATCAACTTAATATTTATAGAAATTTTGTAAAAAAAATTATACCTAATTTGACGAATATTGAGAAATATGCAGAGGTCTTTTTAAAAAATGACCTGAAAACTATGCTGTTTTTAGTATGGAATTTATTTGAACTGTTGTTCAGCTGCCCTGTAACTTCTGCATCAGCTGAGCGTTTCTTTTCTGTTTTAAAACGGCTTAAGACACACCTTAGGTCTACCGTGGGACAGGAGCGTTTGGTTGGAGTTGCCTTAATGTCCATTGAGACGGAACTCGTTTCGAAAATGTTAAATCGAGATGATTTAATGGAAAAATTGGTGTGTAATTTTATGAATTTCAGTAATAGAAGACTGCAATTTCATAGTATTTAAACAAGGTATTTTTAAGGAATTTGTTGTTTTATTTTGTATCTAAAGTTAATGCAAACTTGTTTTTTTTGCCACATATATGGTAGAATAAAAATATGTTTTTTGTTTTTTTGAATAAGATTTTAATTAATGTATTATTTGTTAAAGTTGTTAACGATTTTTTGTTTCAAAACCAGTTGTCTCTGGTACATATTTTATACACAGAATAATAATAAAGCAATAAGAAAAACGATTTTTTTTAAATTTTGCCCCCTAGTCCAGGTTTAAGGCACCCTTGCATTGAAGCAAAAATCTTCGCGAAACATGTTAGTCATATCCAAAACCTATACAGTATGCGGCTGAAGAAAACTGAAATTATACAAATATTTTTTCGGGAAACCTAGTACTCAATAAATAAATTTATCGCTGATCCGGGTGCTTTATTATTTACATAATTTGATATAATTTGGGCGTGATCCTAAAAAATTTTTGGCTGCGGCGTTATTTGCTTGCGACGGCTACCAAAAATTGTGGCTGTAGTGCCCCCCCCCCCCCCCCAATATTTTGGGTCTAGAACCGCCCCTGCTTCTTTGTTTCTCCTCTACAGGACGCCGAACTGTAGTCATCTGATGAGCAAATTTTTTATTACTATCATAAGTTATGAGATGAATATTTTTATTTTGCACCCTCCCATCAATACAAAATATGCATTCTAATATCGAGAACCAATAGACTAATTTTTTCAATAATCATAGAATCACCCTAAAGAAAGGGAAAAGACTTCCTATCTTCATATTCTCGAAAAAAAACGAAAAAACAGTTGCTTTGCTAACGCTCCACCTCCGATATCTTTTCCTTATTTTCGTGCTGCTTTAGTTTTCCTTTGTTTTTATTCTAACTATTCTATTTATTTTTTCGTGCTGTGTGGGTGTTATTTTTTATTTTTTACCTTCAAGACTTTTTATTACCAATTTGCGTGTACCATCTTCTTTTTTGAAAAATGTAAGTATATATTTTTAAAGCTTTTATTATGTCTTAAGTACCCAGCTTATTAGTTAATTAAGTTATAATATAGGTCTCATAATTTTTGAAATTATTTTAAGACAATCTTACATTTCATCTAAAACTTTCTTTCTACGTATGTTAATCTAAAATGCAGCCATTTAACATTCTTATATAATATTAAAAAAAAAACAATGAAATAATCAAGTACCTTACTATGATGCCATTGTTGATAAATGACATATTCTTTTATTTTTAAAATTAACTAAACGAAACTTAAACATTACTTTTTTATATTTGTTTCAGGAATAACGAACAAAAAATAAGCCTCGCCAATATTTTATTGGCGGAGTTAATTTGCATAATTTGCTTGGAGCTCGTGGCGGAGTTGGCCAACCATAATATAGTTCAATGTCCGAGGGGGCATATTATGTGTGAGACGTGCTTTTTGGAGTAAGTTATATTCATTAGATAATAACTTTCCTCATCATTTTAACATTAGTATCTTATTGATTTTTTTTTCTTTTTTCTTTTAGATTTATACTTCATAACCAAAATCAACTTACTTTTATTGTTTAGTAAAAATATGTTGAAAAGATGGTAAGACTTCATATAGCAAATTTTACATATTAACAAGTTAGCATGTTATTTTACTTAATGATGTCAAATTATTTTTAACATTCACCCTTAAAATAAACTTTTATGATTGCAAAGATTTAATTAGAGCAATTTATTAGTTATGTTTATGTTATATGTTTAAACATATTTATTTGCAGACCACTACATTTCATTAGCCCCATGCTACGACTGCTAATTTATAGAAACATATTTTTAATAGATCCATAGAATTGTCATATAGCAAAATAATTCCATATTAAAATAAAAAATTATTAAACAATAATAATCAAAACGGAGAATAACTCAAACAGAAAATAATTCTAGTTGAGAATGCTAAACATAATTTAAAAATTATATAGTACTAAATGTTCTCTATTTTTTTCTTTTTTCTACTTTCAGATACGTCAATGGCTACGGCTACGAAGTATGTCCGACTTGCCGAGGCGACTTATGTGAGATGCGAATCCGCGGGGGCGACGCAATTCAAAGAATTATTAATAGAATTTCAACAGAAGTCGTTGCCGCCCGCCCCGAAGCCCCCCTCGTTGCTGCCGCCTACCCCAATGTCCTCATCCTTGATGCTCTCGATCACTTACTGGTTCTAGACGAGGATGTTGCGATGATGGAAGTAGTTCATGATAATAATGATATATTGAACGAGAAGATAATGGATTCTTCGAGGGGGGTGATTTCATCATCCTCGAGAATAGACCACTAAATGATCGGGAGCCAATAGAAATATTAGATAGCGAGGAAGAAGTTTAGTGCACATACAGTGTGGCCCAAATTGGGCCTACATGTATGGGGATCTTGGAAACTATAGAAGATAGAGAAACGGTTAAATGGGGAAAGTTTTTGACAATTATATTTCTAACTGAAAACCGTTTAGTACGCGGCCCTATCTTTTTTGGTTTTTGAAATATGTTGAAAAAACCAAAAAGATGTATTTTCGAAAATATGCTGTAGATTTCTTATTATTCATATTTTGGCAATCTGTAAAAACATTTTTAAAGCAACTTTTTAAGTAGATTTCAGTTCTCAATTTAATTTTGAACACGACGTTTCAGTTATTTTATACCATCATCAGGTTCATTTTTTCTTATGGGCGCCATATTACTTGTCAGAACGAGTAAAAGTATAATAGTTTTTATTATTATTATCTAATAATAACGATTTATTTGTGTATTCTGAATTTAAAAGAAAATGGCATTGCGTTTTTCTCACGAAGAAAAATTTGATTTGCTAGAATGTTACATTCATTGCAACTGAAATGCAAACCTTGCATTAGAAAGGTATTTTGAAAATTTTCCTGAAAGACCGCAGCCAAGTGTCAGACTTTTTCCAAAAATTGTTATGAACCTGAGAAACCATGGAAGTTTTGAAAAACCGCGGCCCAAGAGTTACGAAAAAGCAGGTAATAACGAGCGTGACGAAAATGTCAGAGCCTATTTTAATGCCGCTCCGACATCATCTACAAGAGCGTCGGCAAGAGACTTACCAACCCCGGGAAGTACCATACAAAGAGTCCTTAAGGAAATTCTGGAAAAAAATCTTAAAAATCAGACTAAATAGATACTTAATTCAACACAATTTAGTTAGCATTAGACAATTCGGGTTTCAAGAAAAAAAGTCGACAGCGGACGCAATAGCAAGACTGACAGAACTTATGTATGGGGAAATTGACGGGTCAAGGCTAGCGCTATGTGTATTTTTGGACCTGGTGAAGGCGTTCGATACCGTCAGTCATTCTCAGCTATTGTCAAAGTTGGAGAGTGTTGGCGTAAGGGGAGTTGTGTTTGATTTGTTTAGATCGTATCTAGAAAACAGTCCCAATATGTAAAAATTGGAGCAGCTATTAGTGACGTTGCGACTGTGACTTGCGGCGTACCACAGGGAACAGTCTTGGGTCCCCTACTCTTTATCTTATACGTTAATGACATATTGACACAAAGAACTAGTGGAGAAATTATTTCGTTTGCAGATGACACTGCAATATTCTATACTGACAAGTCTTGGGAACAACTAAAAATAAAAGCAGAAACTGACCTAAAAAATATAAAGGAATCGTTTGATAATAAAAAGCTCACCATAAATTCTACAAAAACATTTTTTCTTCCAATAACATCGTATGAAAATAATCTACCTACTTATGACACTTTAAAACTAAAAAACGGTGAGATTACTCGCACATAACAATAAAATATTTAGGTATTACCATAGATTGTCATTTGCGCTGGGGAGATCATGTTAATCAAGTAATGCAGAAAATAAGGGGGTTGTATTATAAATTTAGACAACTTAAAAAATTTCTCACCAGAAAACACATAATTGCCGTTTATAAAGGCTTAGTCGAATCTATATTGAGATATGCGATAATAGGGTGGGGTGGAGATCAGAAAGTCTCCGAACGAAGGCTTTCGCAAACTCGAATCTGGCTCAGAAAACTTTTGAATATCTTATCAATCTCTATCCTCAATATTTAACACAGTTGGAATCTTTGTTCACTAATTCATATATCTCGACAGCCGTTTCTGTGGGTTCTCGTGAGACTCTTTCATCTCTAATCGGTAGAGAGATGTACCTCTTCGAAAACTTCCTATCCGACGCCCACAATTGCGCTTGGGAGTGTCGTGTAGGCGATCCTCCCTCGGTTCAACTCAGAACACTAGATTCACACGCTAAAATCTGGCAATCCGAGGATGATGTTCTAGGATCTGTATCTGCTTGGTTATACTGGACGTTGGACAATCGTTATCCCGAACAACGTCATTTACCAACCATCCTCGGGGAGTCGCCTGGTCAGTCTTCCCTTTATGCTGCCGCGTCGGCCATTCGTTTGGACGATGTCAGAAATATTTTACAACCTTATCTTTGGAAGCATAAGGAAAGCCACGCCAAAAAGATTGATCGTGGGTTAACCGAGATTAAAGGACTCGCACTTCCGGGTATTTGTCCCGCGTCTGAGAACTGGAAATGGGCAAATTTCATCACTGCCCTATCAGAAGTATATGTAGAATGGCGCAAAGAGGCAAAAGCCCCAGTCATCCCAAATAGTGCAATGCCGGGCGCAGAAGATCAGCCCCAGAAGAGCGTTGACCTTAGTGAATGGGGAAACGGGATCTATGTTGTGCCCGTGAACGGGGAAAACTTTATGGACTGGGAAGTGGGTATGTTAAAATTCAAAAATCCCCACATGGAGGTAGTTGAGGGTGAGGGAGGTTTCGAGGTGGCCATTCGTGGCTTCTACGATCCCTTCTTTGCCATATCTTCCTCCTTCCTTGACATCCCGCCAGTGCCCGTTCTCGGAGCAAGAAATGTGGTCCAGACCATTCCTGTTGGGCCCATTACCTCGAAAGCCCCTGTTCAAGCGGCAAAGACTGCTTTACCATCTGGACCGTCTGGCCCCTTTGCTTTAAAGGATGGCCTGGATGGGCCAAGGAACTATATTGCAGAGGTACGGCTCAAGGTTCTCGATATCAATAAACTGTCCAGAGAACAGAAAGAGGGTCTAAAAAAGGGCATACCCCACAATGTTCCCACATCATCGGGAGAAGACTTTTTTAACGCTAGGAGTAAGCGTGAAATCTCCACCTTTGCTAGCTTGATTCCGTGTCAGCTAACGTCGCTTTCCGACACGATCGACGCAATTCACCAACTTTTTCCTGACTCCTCAAAAGAGTCAATTGGGTGGTACTTGGCCACCAAGTTGTTGTTGATGAAAAGCCAAGTCACCGTGATTGCAAGTGGTGGGGAAATTTCTGTAAAATCCAACACCTAACGTATAATATTCTCCAATGCCCCTTTTATGAATAAACTCCAAGCAGCCCAAAATAGAATTATAAAAATTTTATTAAATAAAAATATGAGATGTCCCTCGGAAAACCTCTATATAGAAACAGGTTTGTTTACAGTAAAACAGCTATATTATCACGCCGCCGTTGTATATCAACATAGGGCCGATAATATGGTCAATGCGACTCAATCGGTACATGCGCATGACACCCGGTCGAGGGCTCGGGCTCAATCTGTAGTTCCGAGAATGAGAAAGGGCGTTGGTCAACACTTTTTTGGATATATCGGAGTTAAAATATTGAATTTGATAAAGCAAGATCTCAAACCGAGCAGTAACAGTCTGAGATTCAAAATTGAGAGCAAAAATTGGATATTGTCAAGGGGTTTTTACATCTCTGAATTATTAAAAAATACTAACTAGTAATAATAATATAATTGAATAGGCACCTATTGTTACTGAATCATATATTTAGGTATTAGATTTAATTCATTAATTATATAGAAAGTAGGCACATCAATGAGAGAATATGGTATTATTTTGTTTTGTTTAGAAAAGTTAAGATTTTATTTAGGTCCGCCTGCGGTGTTTTTGACTGTAAACGGGAGTCGCCTACTAGCTTTACCGAAAGCTTTCACGACTTAACTTGTTTGCATCCAGTGCATCTTACGGTTATTGTATAATTCTGATACACATTTATTGTATAATTCTGTAATTGGATGTAAATAAATAAATAAAATAAAATAAATGAAGATTGAAGTGGAACGAGCAGCACCACGAAATAAAACAGATTTGATTCGGTCGGTTTAACAGGCCTGGACCACCATCACCGAACATTATGGCGGTGACCTAGTTTCGGGTGTACCTGTACGTTTAGTTAAGTGTTTGGAGTTAAACGGAGGTTGTATAAGTAAATGAGAAGACTTATTTGTTGCAATTTTATGATTTAAGTAATAAAAATATATACCGAAAAATTATAATTGTGCTTTCTTTTTTCCGGATACTTTCTAGACGGACTTTAGGTATATGGATGGAACTTATGATTATTGTACCAAATTTTTTTTGCAACTATTTACCATACATGCATATTCCAACGATATCTACATACCAGTGGCGTTTTGTTTGTTGCCAAACTAGGGAAAGCTGACCTACACCAAGCTATTTAAATATCATCAACAAAGTTGTAGCCAAAACGGGTGCAGCTTAAATATGAAAACAGTAGTCGTCGATTTCGAACGAGCCATCCACTCTAGTCTCCTAGAATGCTTTCCAGATGTTTCAATTGTTGATTGCAGATTTCATCTGGCACAATCATGGTAAGTTTTTAATTTTTATTGATTACTAGCGAGTACCCGGCATTCCCGGTATGCATTTACTAACTCAGAAACATTCGCGGGCATACGTCCAACCATTCCTCAAAGTTTCATGGCAATTTTTAGGAAGGCATAAGAGACAGACAGACAAGCATTCATTTTTTATTTATATAGAAGTTATGTAACATTTGTGGAAGAATTTAAGTAGAGAAATATGGAGAGAGCTAGACCAGTGGTGCGTTTTATGACCTAACCCGAGTGGTTCAGTGGTGTGGTTTACAACATAACCCGAGATTAAACCTGACTTTTTACGATCTAACCTTAGTGGAAACGCCGCTGCTAAAGTGGAGTAGTAAAATCCCAATTCTTATAAGCCATCCTTAAACCTAACTTTTTACGATCCAACCTAAGCCAACAATAAACCTAACTTTTTACTATCTAACCTTAGTGGAAACGCCGCTGTTAAAACGGCATAGTAAAATCATGATTTATATTTTCTAACTTAGTGAAACGCCGCTGGTGGATGGTAAAGCGAAATAAAACTCCAATTTATATGGTCTAACAACATAAGTATAATAAGGCGTCACATTTGTCACCCGCAATAATTATTTATACCTAAATAACCCTCCCAAACCCTCTGCCGCCTCGATTTAAAAAGAAAGGCACATAAAACGTTATTTATTCCGAAGAACTCTTATTAAAATTCAGAAGCATATCTAATAATTCTTTTCAATTTTGTACCACTTATAAAAAATGCAATGAAATAATTACCTAAATTATCTTAAAGTTCGAACTAAATTGTCTGATAGAAATGATAAAAAGATACACATTTTGTTTTAATTTTTATGCTACGACACTGATATCTTAGAACGGATAAATTCAAAGTTAAAGCTACCATTAAAGGACCCCTTTCTGCTAATCCTACCTAAGTTTTCTATAGCGCGTTTTAGCTATTTTAAACCGCAAAATAATGAAATAATGTTTATACATTTGTAATTTTTAGTACCTCATAAAATTAGAAAGGTATAAATATTATTTTATAAAGATAGTAATAAAATGTAACCATGCAGGCGCCGTGGAGGAGAAAAAAATGTGAATCATACCTTTTTTTATTTGTCTACCACCATATGCTTCTTTTTTAAAAATATCTCGAGAAATACAATCAATTTTATTGGCAACATGGCAACAATGACAACCTTGCATTGCAATCCACGCTGCGAACGCATTAATCATCCCCGTTTCAACGGGTATTTTCGTGTTTCGTTGCTGCTGACCAATGTTAATTGTTTTGGCGGGGAAGTAGAGAATTTTGTCTAGCATTTTAATTATCTGCCTGCAGTGATCTGATTTAAATTTCGGTTTTTGATTATTTTGTTATTGTTCTTATTTTATAAGTGAATATTTATACTATATTTAAACTATTTAAAAGTGATTGTTCTGCAGGTTTTAAGCAAAATATCGTAGGTAAGTAAATAAGCTAGAAAATGTATTAACGCTTTAATTTAAAAACAGTAACTCTTAAGTACTTAAGGCTAAGGGTGTTCTTTAAAAAAAATAAGAAACCTATATGTATTTACTACTACTATTTTATTTGATTTTGTAGAAAATGTCCAAAAAACAGTTAACGTTACTGAACTTTATGCATAAACCCCCTCAGGCAGCTGATTTGTCAACATCAGACCTTATTGCTGAAAGCTCTGGCAGTATCCTACATGACTCAAAGAGTACTACTGCAGGCGTTAGCGAGTCTACCATACAAAATGAGAGAGATCCATGTTATGGTCCTAAATGTGCAAATATTACATTAGGTATGATCAGATGCCATGGCTGGAATACAGCATAACTTTGGACGCAGCTTTTTGTTTTCCATGTCGATTGTTTTCCAGTCAATCAGGACGTGCTGATGATGCATTTGTCAAAAAAGGTGTCAGTAATTGGAAAAAATCATTGAGTAAATTTAAAAAACATGAGACATCACTAACACATAAAATAGCAAACCAATTTTTCCTTGAAAATCGATTAACAGGTGAAGAGAGTGTTGCCACACAAATATCATCTTTTCATCAAGAAACTATAAAGCTTAACCGTGAGTATTGAAAATTCATATTTGAAAATATTCTATGGATAGGAAAACAGAATTTAGCTTTTCGGGGAAATGATGAATCCAGCACATCAAATAATAAAGGTAATTTCTTAGAACTTGTTGATTTGTGAATTCGTGATAAAAATAAGCACTTTCATAACTTGCTTGAATCTAAAAGTTGCAAATATACTAGTAAAGTAATTCAAAATGAAATGATACAAATTGTTGGAGATTCTATTATTAAACAAATCGTGGATGAAGTAAATAACTCAAGTTATTATTCTCTTATCGTTGACGAAACTACGGATATTTCTAGTTGTGAACAAGTAGCCATAGGAATTAGAAATTGCCTTTTAAGAAATAAAACATTTATTATTAAAGAACGATTCGTTGGTTTTATAAATTGCCCTATTACTAGCGGCGAGAATTTGCATATTAAAATTAAAGAATTTTTAGAAGTCATTGGAATACCATTATGTAACTTAAGAGGTCAAGCGTACGATGGTGCGTCAAACATGAGCGGTCAATTTAGAGGTGTGGCAGCCAGATTTCGTGCAGATGAACCCCGAGCTATTTATTTTCATTGCCACGCTCATTTACTAGATTTGGCTGTCCCTAGATTTTGCGAAGATGTAAAATACCTACGTGATGCATTATCAAATATAAATAAATTATATAACATCATAGAGGCTTCGGCAAAACGTCACGATCTATTTCAAACAATTTTATCCGAAACGATTCCAGAGACAAAAATAAAAACCTTAAAAAGTTTATCTCAAACGAGATGGACCGTTAGACATACTGCAGTTAAAACGGTATTAAATTTATTGCCTGCCATCACTAAAACACTTTCAATCATTTCAGATGATTCAAATAATCCTAAAGTAGCGGCAGAGGCATCTGGTTTGTTGAAGGATTGATGAGGGATTTATTTTTTCTTTAATCGTTTTGGATATTATTTTGGGTCTAACTGACGGGTTTTCTAAAGAACTACAATCCCCTCAACTAATAATAACAAGTTTATATCCAAAACTAGAGGCAATTCTTGCTACCCTAGAAAGTTACCGTAACGAGAGTAAATTTAAAAACCTTATCGAAAAAACGAATTTTTTAAGTGGTCAGATCGAAAGTTATGGTTTTGAAGTTCAAAAATTTAGTTTAGCACGTCAAAGGAAAATTCCTAAAAAAATAGATTCTGGACAAACACAGTCGTTTACTTTTTCAAGCACCGAACAAATGATGCGAATCAACATATTTTATGTTTCAATAGATCAAGTTCTTGGTAACCTAAGAAAAAGGTTTTCAGAAAATGATTACGATTTAATTAATAAAATTAATAGTCTACCGACTGATCTAAACACCGATCTCAATGAAAATGACGTAAGTTTTGTCAACAATTTCTATAAATTGGGTTCTACGGATACTCTTATAAATCAACTTAATATTTATAGAAATTTTGTAAAAAAAATTATACCTAATTTGACAAATATTGAGAAATATGCAGAGGTCTTTTTAAAAAATGACCTGAAAACTATGCTGTTTTTAGTATGGAATTTATTTGAACTGTTGTTCAGCTGCCCTGTAACTTCTGCATCAGCTGAGCGTTTCTTTTCTGTTTTAAAACGGCTTAAGACACACCTTAGGTCTACCGTGGGACAGGAGCGTTTGGTTGGAGTTGCCTTAATGTCCATTGAGACGGAACTCGTTTCGAAAATGTTAAATCGAGATGATTTAATGGAAAAATTGGTGTGTAATTTTATGAATTTCAGTAATAGAAGACTGCAATTTCATAGTATTTAAACAAGGTATTTTTAAGGAATTTGTTGTTTTATTTTGTATCTAAAGTTAATGCAAACTTGTTTTTTTTGCCACATATATGGTAGAATAAAAATATGTTTTTTGTTTTTTTGAATAAGATTTTAATTAATGTATTATTTGTTAAAGTTGTTAACGATTTTTGTTTCAAAACCAGTTGTCTCTGGTACATATTTTATACACAGAATAATAATAAAGCAATAAGAAAAACGATTTTTTTTAAATTTTGCCCCCTAGTCCAGGTTTAAGGCACCCTCGCATTGAAGCAAAAATCTTCGCGAAACATGTTAGTCATATCCAAAACCTATACAGTATGCGGCTGAAGAAAACTGAAATTAAAAAAATATTTTCCGGGAAACCTAGTACTAAATAAATAAATTTATCGCTGATCCGGGTGCTTTATTATTTACATAATTTGATATAATTTGGGCGTGATCCTAAAAAATTTTTGGCTGCGGCGTTATTTGCTTGCGACGGCTACCAAAAATTGTGGCTGTAGTGCCCCCCCCCCCAATATTTTGGGTCTAGAACCGCCCCTGCTTCTTTGTTTCTCCTCTACAGGACGCCGAACTGTAGTCATCTGATGAGCAAATTTTTTATTACTATCATAAGTTATGAGATGAATATTTTTATTTTGCACCCTCCCATCAA
Organism: Polydrusus tereticollis; assembly: GCA_963920685.1. Classification (NCBI taxonomy): domain Eukaryota; kingdom Metazoa; phylum Arthropoda; class Insecta; order Coleoptera; family Curculionidae; genus Polydrusus; species Polydrusus tereticollis. Next base: position 89,278,549 of record OY987332.1, read on the forward strand.
TACAAAATATGCATTCTAATATCGAGAACCAATAGACTAATTTTTTCAATAATCATAGAATCACCCTAAAGAAAGGGAAAAGACTTCCTATCTTCATATTCTCGAAAAAAAACTAAAAAACAGTTGCTTTGCTAACGCTCCACCTCCGATATCTTTTCCTTATTTTCGTGCTGCTTTAGTTTTCCTTTGTTTTTATTCTAACTATTCTATTTATTTTTTCGTGCTGTGTGGGTGTTATTTTTTATTTTTTACCTTCAAGACTTTTTATTACCAATTTGCGTGTACCATCTTCTTTTTTGAAAAATGTAAGTATATATTTTTAAAGCTTTTATTATGTCTTAAGTACCCAGCTTATTAGTTAATTAAGTTATAATATAGGTCTCATAATTTTTGAAATTATTTTAAGACAATCTTACATTTCATCTAAAACTTTCTTTCTACGTATGTTAATCTAAAATGCAGCCATTTAACATTCTTATATAATATTAAAAAAAAAACAATGAAATAATCAAGTACCTTATGGCATCATAGCCATTGTTGATAAATGACATATTCTTTTATTTTTAAAATTAACTAAACGAAACTTAAACATTACTTTTTTATATTTGTTTCAGGAATAACGAACAAAAAATAAGCCTCGCCAATATTTTATTGGCGGAGTTAATTTGCATAATTTGCTTGGAGCTCGTGGCGGAGTTGGCCAACCATAATATAGTTCAATGTCCGAGGGGGCATATTATGTGTGAGACGTGCTTTTTGGAGTAAGTTATATTCATTAGATAATAACTTTCCTCATCATTTTAACATTAGTATCTTATTGATTTTTTTTTCTTTTTTCTTTTAGATTTATACTTCATAACCAAAATCAACTTACTTTTATTGTTTAGTAAAAATATGTTGAAAAGATGGTAAGACTTCATATAGCAAATTTTACATATTAACAAGTTAGCATGTTATTTTACTTAATGATGTCAAATTATTTTTAACATTCACCCTTAAAATAAACTTTTATGATTGCAAAGATTTAATTAGAGCAATTTATTAGTTATGTTTATGTTATATGTTTAAACATATTTATTTGCAGACCACTACATTTCATTAGCCCCATGCTACGACTGCTAATTTATAGAAACATATTTTTAATAGATCCATAGAATTGTCATATAGCAAAATAATTCCATATTAAAATAAAATATTAATAAACAATAATAATCAAAACGGAGAATAACTCAAACAGAAAATAATTCTAGTTGAGAATGCTAAACATAATTTAAAAATTATATAGTACTAAATGTTCTCTATTTTTTTCTTTTTTCTACTTTCAGATACGTCAATGGCTACGGCTACGAAGTATGTCCGACTTGCCGAGGCGACTTATGTGAGATGCGAATCCGCGGGGGCGACGCAATTCAAAGAATTATTAATAGAATTTCAACAGAAGTCGTTGCCGCCCGCCCCGAAGCCCCCCTCGTTGCTGCCGCCTACCCCAATGTCCTCATCCTTGATGCTCTCGATCACTTACTGGTTCTAGACGAGGATGTTGCGATGATGGAAGTAGTTCATGATAATAATGATATATTGAACGAGAAGATAATGGATTCTTCGAGGGGGGTGATTTCATCATCCTCGAGAATAGACCACTAAATGATCGGGAGCCAATAGAAATATTAGATAGCGAGGAAGAAGTTTAGTGCACATACAGTGTGGCCCAAATTGGGCCTACATGTATGGGGATCTTGGAAACTATAGAAGATAGAGAAACGGTTAAATGGGGAAAGTTTTTGACAATTATATTTCTAACTGAAAACCGTTTAGTACGCGGCCCTATCTTTTTTGGTTTTTGAAATATGTTGAAAAAACCAAAAAGATGTATTTTCGAAAATATGCTGTAGATTTCTTATTATTCATATTTTGGCAATCTGTAAAAACATTTTTAAAGCAACTTTTTAAGTAGATTTCAGTTCTCAATTTAATTTTGAACACGACGTTTCAGTTATTTTATACCATCATCAGGTTCATTTTTTCTTATGGGCGCCATATTACTTGTCAGAACGAGTAAAAGTATAATAGTTTTTATTATTATTATCTAATAATAACGATTTATTTGTGTATTCTGAATTTAAAAGAAAATGGCATTGCGTTTTTCTCACGAAGAAAAATTTGATTTGCTAGAATGTTACATTCATTGCAACTGAAATGCAAACCTTGCATTAGAAAGGTATTTTGAAAATTTTCCTGAAAGACCGCAGCCAAGTGTCAGACTTTTTCCAAAAATTGTTATGAACCTGAGAAACCATGGAAGTTTTGAAAAACCGCGGCCCAAGAGTTACGAAAAAGCAGGTAATAACGAGCGTGACGAAAATGTCAGAGCCTATTTTAATGCCGCTCCGACATCATCTACAAGAGCGTCGGCAAGAGACTTACCAACCCCGGGAAGTACCATACAAAGAGTCCTTAAGGAAATTCTGGAAAAAATCTTAAAAATCAGACTAAATAGATACTTAATTCAACACAATTTAGTTAGCATTAGACAATTCGGGTTTCAAGAAAAAAAGTCGACAGCGGACGCAATAGCAAGACTGACAGAACTTATGTATGGGGAAATTGACGGGTCAAGGCTAGCGCTATGTGTATTTTTGGACCTGGTGAAGGCGTTCGATACCGTCAGTCATTCTCAGCTATTGTCAAAGTTGGAGAGTGTTGGCGTAAGGGGAGTTGTGTTTGATTTGTTTAGATCGTATCTAGAAAACAGTCCCAATATGTAAAAATTGGAGCAGCTATTAGTGACGTTGCGACTGTGACTTGCGGCGTACCACAGGGAACAGTCTTGGGTCCCCTACTCTTTATCTTATACGTTAATGACATATTGACACAAAGAACTAGTGGAGAAATTATTTCGTTTGCAGATGACACTGCAATATTCTATACTGACAAGTCTTGGGAACAACTAAAAATAAAAGCAGAAACTGACCTAAAAAATATAAAGGAATCGTTTGATAGTAAAAAGCTCACCATAAATTCTACAAAAACATTTTTTCTTCCAATAACATCGTATGAAAATAATCTACCTACTTATGACACTTTAAAACTAAAAAACGGTGAGATTACTCGCACATAACAATAAAATATTTAGGTATTACCATAGATTGTCATTTGCGCTGGGGAGATCATGTTAATCAAGTAATGCAGAAAATAAGGGGGTTGTATTATAAATTTAGACAACTTAAAAAATTTCTCACCAGAAAACACATAATTGCCGTTTATAAAGGCTTAGTCGAATCTATATTGAGATATGCGATAATAGGGTGGGGTGGAGATCAGAAAGTCTCCGAACGAAGGCTTTCGCAAACTCGAATCTGGCTCAGAAAACTTTTGAATATCTTATCAATCTCTATCCTCAATATTTAACACAGTTGGAATCTTTGTTCACTAATTCATATATCTCGACAGCCGTTTCTGTGGGTTCTCGTGAGACTCTTTCATCTCTAATCGGTAGAGAGATGTACCTCTTCGAAAACTTCCTATCCGACGCCCACAATTGCGCTTGGGAGTGTCGTGTAGGCGATCCTCCCTCGGTTCAACTCAGAACACTAGATTCACACGCTAAAATCTGGCAATCCGAGGATGATGTTCTAGGATCTGTATCTGCTTGGTTATACTGGACGTTGGGCAATCGTTATCCCGAACAACGTCATTTACCAACCATCCTCGGGGAGTCGCCTGGTCAGTCTTCCCTTTATGCTGCCGCGTCGGCCATTCGTTTGGACGATGTCAGAAATATTTTACAACCTTATCTTTGGAAGCATAAGGAAAGCCACGCCAAAAAGATTGATCGTGGGTTAACCGAGATTAAAGGACTCGCACTTCCGGGTATTTGTCCCGCGTCTGAGAACTGGAAATGGGCAAATTTCATCACTGCCCTATCAGAAGTATATGTAGAATGGCGCAAAGAGGCAAAAGCCCCAGTCATCCCAAATAGTGCAATGCCGGGCGCAGAAGATCAGCCCCAGAAGAGCGTTGACCTTAGTGAATGGGGAAACGGGATCTATGTTGTGCCCGTGAACGGGGAAAACTTTATGGACTGGGAAGTGGGTATGTTAAAATTCAAAAATCCCCACATGGAGGTAGTTGAGGGTGAGGGAGGTTTCGAGGTGGCCATTCGTGGCTTCTACGATCCCTTCTTTGCCATATCTTCCTCCTTCCTTGACATCCCGCCAGTGCCCGTTCTCGGAGCAAGAAATGTGGTCCAGACCATTCCTGTTGGGCCCATTACCTCGAAAGCCCCTGTTCAAGCGGCAAAGACTGCTTTACCATCTGGACCGTCTGGCCCCTTTGCTTTAAAGGATGGCCTGGATGGGCCAAGGAACTATATTGCAGAGGTACGGCTCAAGGTTCTCGATATCAATAAACTGTCCAGAGAACAGAAAGAGGGTCTAAAAAAGGGCATACCCCACAATGTTCCCACATCATCGGGAGAAGACTTTTTTAACGCTAGGAGTAAGCGTGAAATCTCCACCTTTGCTAGCTTGATTCCGTGTCAGCTAACGTCGCTTTCCGACACGATCGACGCAATTCACCAGCTTTTTCCTGACTCCTCAAAAGAGTCAATTGGGTGGTACTTGGCCACCAAGTTGTTGTTGATGAAAAGCCAAGTCACCGTGATTGCAAGTGGTGGGGAAATTTCTGTAAAATCCAACACCTAACGTATAATATTCTCCAATGCCCCTTTTATGAATAAACTCCAAGCAGCCCAAAATAGAATTATAAAAATTTTATTAAATAAAAATATGAGATATCCCTCGGAAAACCTCTATATAGAAACAGGTTTGTTTACAGTAAAACAGCTATATTATCACGCCGCCGTTGTATATCAACATAGGGCCGATAATATGGTCAATGCGACTCAATCGGTACATGCGCATGACACCCGGTCGAGGGCTCGGGCTCAATCTGTAGTTCCGAGAATGAGAACACTTTTTTGGATATATCGGAGTTAAAATATTGAATTTGATAAAGCAAGATCTCAAACCGAGCAGTAACAGTCTGAGATTCAAAATTGAGAGCAAAAATTGGATATTGTCAAGGGGTTTTTACATCTCTGAATTATTAAAAAATACTAACTAGTAATAATAATATAATTGAATAGGCACCTATTGTTACTGAATCATATATTTAGGTATTAGATTTAATTCATTAATTATATAGAAAGTAGGCACATCAATGAGAGAATATGGTATTATTTTGTTTTGTTTAGAAAAGTTAAGATTTTATTTAGGTCCGCCTGCGGTGTTTTTGACTGTAAACGGGAGTCGCCTACTAGCTTTACCGAAAGCTTTCACGACTTAACTTGTTTGCATCCAGTGCATCTCACGGTTATTGTATAATTCTGATACACATTTATTGTATAATTCTGTAATTGGATGTAAATAAATAAATAAAATAAAATAAATGAAGATTGAAGTGGAACGAGCAGCACCACGAAATAAAACAGATTTGATTCGGTCGGTTTAACAGGCCTGGACCACCATCACCGAACATTATGGCGGTGACCTAGTTTCGGGTGTACCTGTACGTTTAGTTAAGTGTTTGGAGTTAAACGGAGGTTGTATAAGTAAATGAGAAGACTTATTTGTTGCAATTTTATGATTTAAGTAATAAAAATATATACCGAAAAATTATAATTGTGCTTTCTTTTTTCCGGATACTTTCTAGACGGACTTTAGGTATATGGATGGAACTTATGATTATTGTACCAAATTTTTTTTGCAACTATTTACCATACATGCATATTCCAACGATATCTACATACCAGTGGCGTTTTGTTTGTTGCCAAACTAGGGAAAGCTGACCTACACCAAGCTAATTAAATATCATCAACAAAGTTGTAGCCAAAACGGGTGCAGCTTAAATATGAAAACAGTAGTCGTCGATTTCGAACGAGCCATCCACTCTAGTCTCCTAGAATGCTTTCCAGATGTTTCAATTGTTGATTGCAGATTTCATCTGGCACAATCATGGTAAGTTTTTAATTTTTATTGATTACTAGCGAGTACCCGGCATTCCCGGTATGCATTTACTAACTCAGAAACATTCGCGGGCATACGTCCAACCATTCCTCAAAGTTTCATGGCAATTTTTAGGAAGGCATAAGAGACAGACAGACAAGCATTCATTTTTTATTTATATAGAAGTTATGTAACATTTGTGGAAGAATTTAAGTAGAGAAATATGGAGAGAGCTAGACCAGTGGTGCGTTTTATGACCTAACCCGAGTGGTTCAGTGGTGTGGTTTACAACATAACCCGAGATTAAACCTGACTTTTTACGATCTAACCTTAGTGGAAACGCCGCTGCTAAAGTGGAGTAGTAAAATCCCAATTCTTATAAGCCATCCTTAAACCTAACTTTTTACGATCCAACCTAAGCCAACAATAAACCTAACTTTTTACTATCTAACCTTAGTGGAAACGCCGCTGTTAAAACGGCATAGTAAAATCATGATTTATATTTTCTAACTTAGTGAAACGCCGCTGGTGGATGGTAAAGCGAAATAAAACTCCAATTTATATGGTCTAACAACATAAGTATAATAAGGCGTCACATTTGTCACCCGCAATAATTATTTATACCTAAATAACCCTCCCAAACCCTCTGCCGCCTCGATTTAAAAAGAAAGGCACATAAAACGTTATTTATTCCGAAGAACTCTTATTAAAATTCAGAAGCATATCTAATAATTCTTTTCAATTTTGTACCACTTATAAAAAATGCAATGAAATAATTACCTAAATTATCTTAAAGTTCGAACTAAATTGTCTGATAGAAATGATAAAAAGATACACATTTTGTTTTAATTTTTATGCTACGACACTGATATCTTAGAACGGATAAATTCAAAGTTAAAGCTACCATTAAAGGACCCCTTTCTGCTAATCCTACCTAAGTTTTCTATAGCGCGTTTTAGCTATTTTAAACCGCAAAATAATGAAATAATGTTTATACATTTGTAATTTTTAGTACCTCATAAAATTAGAAAGGTATAAATATTATTTTATAAAGATAGTAATAAAATGTAACCATGCAGGCGCCGTGGAGGAGAAAAAAATGTGAATCATACCTTTTTTTATTTGTCTACCACCATATGCTTCTTTTTTAAAAATATCTCGAGAAATACAATCAATTTTATTGGCAACATGGCAACAATGACAACCTTGCATTGCAATCCACGCTGCGAACGCATTAATCATCCCCGTTTCAACGGGTATTTTCGTGTTTCGTTGCTGCTGACCAATGTTAATTGTTTTGGCGGGGAAGTAGAGAATTTTGTCTAGCATTTTAATTATCTGCCTGCAGTGATCTGATTTAAATTTCGGTTTTTGATTATTTTGTTATTGTTCTTATTTTATAAGTGAATATTTATACTATATTTAAACTATTTAAAAGTGATTGTTCTGCAGGTTTTAAGCAAAATATCGTAGGTAAGTAAATAAGCTAGAAAATGTATTAACGCTTTAATTTAAAAACAGTAACTCTTAATTACTTAAGGCTAAGGGTGTTCTTTAAAAAAAATAAGAAACCTATATGTATTTACTACTACTATTTTATTTGATTTTGTAGAAAATGTCCAAAAAACAGTTAACGTTACTGAACTTTATGCATAAACCCCCTCAGGCAGCTGATTTGTCAACATCAGACCTTATTGCTGAAAGCTCTGGCAGTATCCTACATGACCCAAAGAGTACTACTGCAGGCGTTAGCGAGTCTACCATACAAAATGAGAGAGATCCATGTTATGGTCCTAAATGTGCAAATATTACATTAGGTATGATCAGATGCCATGGCTGGAATACAGCATAACTTTGGACGCAGCTTTTTGTTTTCCATGTCGATTGTTTTCCAGTCAATCAGGACGTGCTGATGATGCATTTGTCAAAAAAGGTGTCAGTAATTGGAAAAAATCATTGAGTAAATTTAAAAAACATGAGACATCACTAACACATAAAATAGCAAACCAATTTTTCCTTGAAAATCGATTAACAGGTGAAGAGAGTGTTGCCACACAAATATCATCTTTTCATCAAGAAACTATAAAGCTTAACCGTGAGTATTGAAAATTCATATTTGAAAATATTCTATGGATAGGAAAACAGAATTTAGCTTTTCGGGGAAATGATGAATCCAGCACATCAAATAATAAAGGTAATTTCTTAGAACTTGTTGATTTGTGAATTCGTGATAAAAATAAGCACTTTCATAACTTGCTTGAATCTAAAAGTTGCAAATATACTAGTAAAGTAATTCAAAATGAAATGATACAAATTGTTGGAGATTCTATTATTAAACAAATCGTGGATGAAGTAAATAACTCAAGTTATTATTCTCTTATCGTTGACGAAACTACGGATATTTCTAGTTGTGAACAAGTAGCCATAGGAATTAGAAATTGCCTTTTAAGAAATAAAACATTTATTATTAAAGAACGATTCGTTGGTTTTATAAATTGCCCTATTACTAGCGGCGAGAATTTGCATATTAAAATTAAAGAATTTTTAGAAGTCATTGGAATACCATTATGTAACTTAAGAGGTCAAGCGTACGATGGTGCGTCAAACATGAGCGGTCAATTTAGAGGTGTGGCAGCCAGATTTCGTGCAGATGAACCCCGAGCTATTTATTTTCATTGCCACGCTCATTTACTAGATTTGGCTGTCCCTAGATTTTGCGAAGATGTAAAATACCTACGTGATGCATTATCAAATATAAATAAATTATATAACATCATAGAGGCTTCGGCAAAACGTCACGATCTATTTCAAACAATTTTATCCGAAACGATTCCAGAGACAAAAATAAAAACCTTAAAAAGTTTATCTCAAACGAGATGGACCGTTAGACATACTGCAGTTAAAACGGTATTAAATTTATTGCCTGCCATCACTAAAACACTTTCAATCATTTCAGATGATTCAAATAATCCTAAAGTAGCGGCAGAGGCATCTGGTTTGTTGAAGGATTGATGAGGGATTTATTTTTTCTTTAATCGTTTTGGATATTATTTTGGGTCTAACTGACGGGTTTTCTAAAGAACTACAATCCCCTCAACTAATAATAACAAGTTTATATCCAAAACTAGAGGCAATTCTTGCTACCCTAGAAAGTTACCGTAACGAGAGTAAATTTAAAAACCTTATCGAAAAAACGAATTTTTTAAGTGGTCAGATCGAAAGTTATGGTTTTGAAGTTCAAAAATTTAGTTTAGCACGTCAAAGGAAAATTCCTAAAAAAATAGATTCTGGACAAACACAGTCGTTTACTTTTTCAAGCACCGAACAAATGATGCGAATCAACATATTTTATGTTTCAATAGATCAAGTTCTTGGTAACCTAAGAAAAAGGTTTTCAGAAAATGATTACGATTTAATTAATAAAATTAATAGTCTACCGACTGATCTAAACACCGATCTCAATGAAAATGACGTAAGTTTTGTCAACAATTTCTATAAATTGGGTTCTACGGATACTCTTATAAATCAACTTAATATTTATAGAAATTTTGTAAAAAAAATTATACCTAATTTGACGAATATTGAGAAATATGCAACCTGAAAACTATGCTGTTTTTAGTATGGAATTTATTTGAACTGTTGTTCAGCTGCCCTGTAACTTCTGCATCAGCTGAGCGTTTCTTTTCTGTTTTAAAACGGCTTAAGACACACCTTAGGTCTACCGTGGGACAGGAGCGTTTGGTTGGAGTTGCCTTAATGTCCATTGAGACGGAACTCGTTTCGAAAATGTTAAATCGAGATGATTTAATGGAAAAATTGGTGTGTAATTTTATGAATTTCAGTAATAGAAGACTGCAATTTCATAGTATTTAAACAAGGTATTTTTAAGGAATTTGTTGTTTTATTTTGTATCTAAAGTTAATGCAAACTTGTTTTTTTTGCCACATATATGGTAGAATAAAAATATGTTTTTTGTTTTTTTGAATAAGATTTTAATTAATGTATTATTTGTTAAAGTTGTTAACGATTTTTTGTTTCAAAACCAGTTGTCTCTGGTACATATTTTATACACAGAATAATAATAAAGCAATAAGAAAAACGATTTTTTTTAAATTTTGCCCCCTAGTCCAGGTTTAAGGCACCCTCGCATTGAAGCAAAAATCTTCGCGAAACATGTTAGTCATATCCAAAACCTATACAGTATGCGGCTGAAGAAAACTGAAATTATACAAATATTTTTTCGGGAAACCTAGTACTCAATAAATAAATTTATCGCTGATCCGGGTGCTTTATTATTTACATAATTTGATATAATTTGGGCGTGATCCTAAAAAATTTTTGGCTGCGACGTTATTTGCTTGCGACGGCTACCAAAAATTGTGGCTGTAGTGCCCCCCCCCCCCAATATTTTGGGTCTAGAACCGCCCCTGCTTCTTTGTTTCTCCTCTACAGGACGCCGAACTGTAGTCATCTGATGAGCAAATTTTTTATTACTATCATAAGTTATGAGATGAATATTTTTATTTTGCACCCTCCCATCAATACAAAATATGCATTCTAATATCGAGAACCAATAGACTAATTTTTTCAATAATCATAGAATCACCCTAAAGAAAGGGAAAAGACTTCCTATCTTCATATTCTCGAAAAAAAACTAAAAAACAGTTGCTTTGCTAACGCTCCACCTCCGATATCTTTTCCTTATTTTCGTGCTGCTTTAGTTTTCCTTTGTTTTTATTCTAACTATTCTATTTATTTTTTCGTGCTGTGTGGGTGTTATTTTTTATTTTTTACCTTCAAGACTTTTTATTACCAATTTGCGTGTACCATCTTCTTTTTTGAAAAATGTAAGTATATATTTTTAAAGCTTTTATTATGTCTTAAGTACCCAGCTTATTAGTTAATTAAGTTATAATATAGGTCTCATAATTTTTGAAATTATTTTAAGACAATCTTACATTTCATCTAAAACTTTCTTTCTACGTATGTTAATCTAAAATGCAGCCATTTAACATTCTTATATAATATTAAAAAAAAAACAATGAAATAATCAAGTACCTTACTATGATGCCATTGTTGATAAATGACATATTCTTTTATTTTTAAAATTAACTAAACGAAACTTAAACATTACTTTTTTATATTTGTTTCAGGAATAACGAACAAAAAATAAGCCTCGCCAATATTTTATTGGCGGAGTTAATTTGCATAATTTGCTTGGAGCTCGTGGCGGAGTTGGCCAACCATAATATAGTTCAATGTCCGAGGGGGCATATTATGTGTGAGACGTGCTTTTTGGAGTAAGTTATATTCATTAGATAATAACTTTCCTCATCATTTTAACATTAGTATCTTATTGATTTTTTTTTCTTTTTTCTTTTAGATTTATACTTCATAACCAAAATCAACTTACTTTTATTGTTTAGTAAAAATATGTTGAAAAGATGGTAAGACTTCATATAGCAAATTTTACATATTAACAAGTTAGCATGTTATTTTACTTAATGATGTCAAATTATTTTTAACATTCACCCTTAAAATAAACTTTTATGATTGCAAAGATTTAATTAGAGCAATTTATTAGTTATGTTTATGTTATATGTTTAAACATATTTATTTGCAGACCACTACATTTCATTAGCCCCATGCTACGACTGCTAATTTATAGAAACATATTTTTAATAGATCCATAGAATTGTCATATAGCAAAATAATTCCATATTAAAATAAAAAATTATTAAACAATAATAATCAAAACGGAGAATAACTCAAACAGAAAATAATTCTAGTTGAGAATGCTAAACATAATTTAAAAATTATATAGTACTAAATGTTCTCTATTTTTTTCTTTTTTCTACTTTCAGATACGTCAATGGCTACGGCTACGAAGTATGTCCGACTTGCCGAGGCGACTTATGTGAGATGCGAATCCGCGGGGGCGACGCAATTCAAAGAATTATTAATAGAATTTCAACAGAAGTCGTTGCCGCCCGCCCCGAAGCCCCCCTCGTTGCTGCCGCCTACCCCAATGTCCTCAATCCTTGATGCTCTCGATCACTTACTGGTTCTAGACGAGGATGTTGCGATGATGGAAGTAGTTCATGATAATAATGATATATTGAACGAGAAGATAATGGATTCTTCGAGGGGGGTGATTTCATCATCCTCGAGAATAGACCACTAAATGATCGGGAGCCAATAGAAATATTAGATAGCGAGGAAGAAGTTTAGTGCACATACAGTGTGGCCCAAATTGGGCCTACATGTATGGGGATCTTGGAAACTATAGAAGATAGAGAAACGGTTAAATGGGGAAAGTTTTTGACAATTATATTTCTAACTGAAAACCGTTTAGTACGCGGCCCTATCTTTTTTGGTTTTTGAAATATGTTGAAAAAACCAAAAAGATGTATTTTCGAAAATATGCTGTAGATTTCTTATTATTCATATTTTGGCAATCTGTAAAAACATTTTTAAAGCAACTTTTTAAGTAGATTTCAGTTCTCAATTTAATTTTGAACACGACGTTTCAGTTATTTTATACCATCATCAGGTTCATTTTTTCTTATGGGCGCCATATTACTTGTCAGAACGAGTAAAAGTATAATAGTTTTTATTATTATTATCTAATAATAACGATTTATTTGTGTATTCTGAATTTAAAAGAAAATGGCATTGCGTGTTTCTCACGAAGAAAAATTTGATTTGCTAGAATGTTACATTCATTGCAACTGAAATGCAAACCTTGCATTAGAAAGGTATTTTGAAAATTTTCCTGAAAGACCGCAGCCAAGTGTCAGACTTTTTCCAAAAATTGTTATGAACCTGAGAAACCATGGAAGTTTTGAAAAACCGCGGCCCAAGAGTTACGAAAAAGCAGGTAATAACGAGCGTGACGAAAATGTCAGAGCCTATTTTAATGCCGCTCCGACATCATCTACAAGAGCGTCGGCAAGAGACTTACCAACCCCGGGAAGTACCATACAAAGAGTCCTTAAGGAAATTCTGGAAAAAATCTTAAAAATCAGACTAAATAGATACTTAATTCAACACAATTTAGTTAGCATTAGACAATTCGGGTTTCAAGAAAAAAAGTCGACAGCGGACGCAATAGCAAGACTGACAGAACTTATGTATGGGGAAATTGACGGGTCAAGGCTAGCGCTATGTGTATTTTTGGACCTGGTGAAGGCGTTCGATACCGTCAGTCATTCTCAGCTATTGTCAAAGTTGGAGAGTGTTGGCGTAAGGGGAGTTGTGTTTGATTTGTTTAGATCGTATCTAGAAAACAGTCCCAATATGTAAAAATTGGAGCAGCTATTAGTGACGTTGCGACTGTGACTTGCGGCGTACCACAGGGAACAGTCTTGGGTCCCCTACTCTTTATCTTATACGTTAATGACATATTGACACAAAGAACTAGTGGAGAAATTATTTCGTTTGCAGATGACACTGCAATATTCTATACTGACAAGTCTTGGGAACAACTAAAAATAAAAGCAGAAACTGACCTAAAAAATATAAAGGAATCGTTTGATAGTAAAAAGCTCACCATAAATTCTACAAAAACATTTTTTCTTCCAATAACATCGTATGAAAATAATCTACCTACTTATGACACTTTAAAACTAAAAAACGGTGAGATTACTCGCACATAACAATAAAATATTTAGGTATTACCATAGATTGTCATTTGCGCTGGGGAGATCATGTTAATCAAGTAATGCAGAAAATAAGGGGGTTGTATTATAAATTTAGACAACTTAAAAAATTTCTCACCAGAAAACACATAATTGCCGTTTATAAAGGCTTAGTCGAATCTATATTGAGATATGCGATAATAGGGTGGGGTGGAGATCAGAAAGTCTCCGAACGAAGGCTTTCGCAAACTCGAATCTGGCTCAGAAAACTTTTGAATATCTTATCAATCTCTATCCTCAATATTTAACACAGTTGGAATCTTTGTTCACTAATTCATATATCTCGACAGCCGTTTCTGTGGGTTCTCGTGAGACTCTTTCATCTCTAATCGGTAGAGAGATGTACCTCTTCGAAAACTTCCTATCCGACGCCCACAATTGCGCTTGGGAGTGTCGTGTAGGCGATCCTCCCTCGGTTCAACTCAGAACACTAGATTCACACGCTAAAATCTGGCAATCCGAGGATGATGTTCTAGGATCTGTATCTGCTTGGTTATACTGGACGTTGGGCAATCGTTATCCCGAACAACGTCATTTACCAACCATCCTCGGGGAGTCGCCTGGTCAGTCTTCCCTTTATGCTGCCGCGTCGGCCATTCGTTTGGACGATGTCAGAAATATTTTACAACCTTATCTTTGGAAGCATAAGGAAAGCCACGCCAAAAAGATTGATCGTGGGTTAACCGAGATTAAAGGACTCGCACTTCCGGGTATTTGTCCCGCGTCTGAGAACTGGAAATGGGCAAATTTCATCACTGCCCTATCAGAAGTATATGTAGAATGGCGCAAAGAGGCAAAAGCCCCAGTCATCCCAAATAGTGCAATGCCGGGCGCAGAAGATCAGCCCCAGAAGAGCGTTGACCTTAGTGAATGGGGAAACGGGATCTATGTTGTGCCCGTGAACGGGGAAAACTTTATGGACTGGGAAGTGGGTATGTTAAAATTCAAAAATCCCCACATGGAGGTAGTTGAGGGTGAGGGAGGTTTCGAGGTGGCCATTCGTGGCTTCTACGATCCCTTCTTTGCCATATCTTCCTCCTTCCTTGACATCCCGCCAGTGCCCGTTCTCGGAGCAAGAAATGTGGTCCAGACCATTCCTGTTGGGCCCATTACCTCGAAAGCCCCTGTTCAAGCGGCAAAGACTGCTTTACCATCTGGACCGTCTGGCCCCTTTGCTTTAAAGGATGGCCTGGATGGGCCAAGGAACTATATTGCAGAGGTACGGCTCAAGGTTCTCGATATCAATAAACTGTCCAGAGAACAGAAAGAGGGTCTAAAAAAGGGCATACCCCACAATGTTCCCACATCATCGGGAGAAGACTTTTTTAACGCTAGGAGTAAGCGTGAAATCTCCACCTTTGCTAGCTTGATTCCGTGTCAGCTAACGTCGCTTTCCGACACGATCGACGCAATTCACCAGCTTTTTCCTGACTCCTCAAAAGAGTCAATTGGGTGGTACTTGGCCACCAAGTTGTTGTTGATGAAAAGCCAAGTCACCGTGATTGCAAGTGGTGGGGAAATTTCTGTAAAATCCAACACCTAACGTATAATATTCTCCAATGCCCCTTTTATGAATAAACTCCAAGCAGCCCAAAATAGAATTATAAAAATTTTATTAAATAAAAATATGAGATATCCCTCGGAAAACCTCTATATAGAAACAGGTTTGTTTACAGTAAAACAGCTATATTATCACGCCGCCGTTGTATATCAACATAGGGCCGATAATATGGTCAATGCGACTCAATCGGTACATGCGCATGACACCCGGTCGAGGGCTCGGGCTCAATCTGTAGTTCCGAGAATG
The DNA here is from genome assembly GCA_963920685.1 of Polydrusus tereticollis. Lineage (NCBI taxonomy): Eukaryota > Metazoa > Arthropoda > Insecta > Coleoptera > Curculionidae > Polydrusus > Polydrusus tereticollis. The sequence continues at coordinate 89,294,061 of OY987332.1, forward strand.
AGAAAGGGCGTTGGTCAACACTTTTTTGGATATATCGGAGTTAAAATATTGAATTTGATAAAGCAAGATCTCAAACCGAGCAGTAACAGTCTGAGATTCAAAATTGAGAGCAAAAATTGGATATTGTCAAGGGGTTTTTACATCTCTGAATTATTAAAAAATACTAACTAGTAATAATAATATAATTGAATAGGCACCTATTGTTACTGAATCATATATTTAGGTATTAGATTTAATTCATTAATTATATAGAAAGTAGGCACATCAATGAGAGAATATGGTATTATTTTGTTTTGTTTAGAAAAGTTAAGATTTTATTTAGGTCCGCCTGCGGTGTTTTTGACTGTAAACGGGAGTCGCCTACTAGCTTTACCGAAAGCTTTTACGACTTAACTTGTTTGCATCCAGTGCATCTCACGGTTATTGTATAATTCTGATACACATTTATTGTATAATTCTGTAATTGGATGTAAATAAATAAATAAAATAAAATAAATGAAGATTGAAGTGGAACGAGCAGCACCACGAAATAAAACAGATTTGATTCGGTCGGTTTAACAGGCCTGGACCACCATCACCGAACATTATGGCGGTGACCTAGTTTCGGGTGTACCTGTACGTTTAGTTAAGTGTTTGGAGTTAAACGGAGGTTGTATAAGTAAATGAGAAGACTTATTTGTTGCAATTTTATGATTTAAGTAATAAAAATATATACCGAAAAATTATAATTGTGCTTTCTTTTTTCCGGATACTTTCTAGACGGACTTTAGGTATATGGATGGAACTTATGATTATTGTACCAAATTTTTTTTGCAACTATTTACCATACATGCATATTCCAACGATATCTACATACCAGTGGCGTTTTGTTTGTTGCCAAACTAGGGAAAGCTGACCTACACCAAGCTATTTAAATATCATCAACAAAGTTGTAGCCAAAACGGGTGCAGCTTAAATATGAAAACAGTAGTCGTCGATTTCGAACGAGCCATCCACTCTAGTCTCCTAGAATGCTTTCCAGATGTTTCAATTGTTGATTGCAGATTTCATCTGGCACAATCATGGTAAGTTTTTAATTTTTATTGATTACTAGCGAGTACCCGGCATTCCCGGTATGCATTTACTAACTCAGAAACATTCGCGGGCATACGTCCAACCATTCCTCAAAGTTTCATGGCAATTTTTAGGAAGGCATAAGAGACAGACAGACAAGCATTCATTTTTTATTTATATAGAAGTTATGTAACATTTGTGGAAGAATTTAAGTAGAGAAATATGGAGAGAGCTAGACCAGTGGTGCGTTTTATGACCTAACCCGAGTGGTTCAGTGGTGTGGTTTACAACATAACCCGAGATTAAACCTGACTTTTTACGATCTAACCTTAGTGGAAACGCCGCTGCTAAAGTGGAGTAGTAAAATCCCAATTCTTATAAGCCATCCTTAAACCTAACTTTTTACGATCCAACCTAAGCCAACAATAAACCTAACTTTTTACTATCTAACCTTAGTGGAAACGCCGCTGTTAAAACGGCATAGTAAAATCATGATTTATATTTTCTAACTTAGTGAAACGCCGCTGGTGGATGGTAAAGCGAAATAAAACTCCAATTTATATGGTCTAACAACATAAGTATAATAAGGCGTCACATTTGTCACCCGCAATAATTATTTATACCTAAATAACCCTCCCAAACCCTCTGCCGCCTCGATTTAAAAAGAAAGGCACATAAAACGTTATTTATTCCGAAGAACTCTTATTAAAATTCAGAAGCATATCTAATAATTCTTTTCAATTTTGTGTCCTGGCACAGTTCGCCTTCGCTTCCTCCTTCGAGGGGCATATCCCTGGCAGTTCCGCGGCTCAGCTCAGTCAATATCTCAGGGGCGGCGATCTGTGTAGGGCAGTTTGAGACCGCACCAGGTCCTTTCCTGGGGACGGCCTCGGTAGTTGAGAGCATGTCGTGTTCTTCTTCGTCCTCCTCCGTCCGGGCTGGAGGGTTTTCACTGTGTAGTGCCATAATTTCGGCCAATGCAGTGTTTGCCGTACTCGGCTCCTTCGCTGCCGACCTGGGGCAGGTTATGCCCAGGTGGTAGGTCCTCGTACTCGGTGTCTTGGGGTCGGCACTAGGTACTGGAGGTGAGGCCTCCCCGTCCAGCTCTTGGCGTCGCCTGTTTTCCGTTATTCACTCGAAATACCACGTTCGCCACGTGGTTTTCGTCTTCCGCCGACCTGGTGCAGGTTGTGCCCAGGTGGTAATCGCTAGCACACGCCTTCCTGGCGATGGCGTCGGCTTCTGTAGGTGTGGCACGGTCCGTACAATGCTGGCAAAGCCGGCTATGTCGGATTCTCGGTGTATTTCTTTTTTTAATCTAATTTGCCACGTAGTTTTTGCGTCTTGCCGACCTGGTGCAGGTTATGCCCAGGTGGTAAACTATTGTATTCTCCTCCTCGACGATGGCGTCGACTATTACGGCTATGGCACGGCTTGTCCAATGCTGGCAACGTCGGCTATGTCGGATTCCCGTCGATTTTCTTCTTTTAATTAGCTTGCCACGCGGTTTTCACGTCTTGCCGACCTGGTGCAGGTTATGCCCAGGTGGTAAACTATTGTATTCTCCTCCTCGGCGATGGCGTCAGCTATTATAGCTATGGCACGGGTTGTCCAATGCTGGCAACGTCGGCTATATCGAGTTTTCGTAGTTTTACTGCTTCAAATTACTTCGCCGTAGGTTTTTACTTCTTCGCCGACCTGGTGCAAGTGATGCCCAGGTGGTGAACTCCTGTACACGCCTCCCTGGCGATGGCGTCGGCTGCTACGGTTATGGCACGGATTGTCCAAGCTTGGCAACGTCGGCGATGACCGGTTCTCGTCGTACACTTCTTCTTAAAATTAGTTCTCTAGGTGGAATGGTGCTCGGAACGATTGGCCCTCCTCCGACGATCGTGAGCGGACTCTTTCCCCTAGGTGCTTGCAAAATCTGTCCGTATTCCAGGTACAAACTTCTAAGACGGCCAGGAACCACTGTTTCCTCACAGTATCGGGCTCGACTACGGCGTCTCTCTCGCCGGTGCTTCTTCAGCACGCCTTGCTTTTAATCTTCAGGTTCACGTATGCCCTCTTGACATACCCAGGTCTCCGGAAGCTCCAAGATCAACTGGCAAATTTTATGGTGACGTCGTCCAAAGAAAAAGACTTATGCAGATTTTAAAACCCAGAAATAATGCTCCACAACACTTTTAGCTATTTACTGTTTCATGGTTCTGCACCGACTGGCTATTCCCAGCGAAATCGCGCTTTTTATAGCCGATTTCCACATGGCGAATACCACAACACCCCCCCCTTAAGAGCATTAATTATGGGGCGTTTATTTAACTGTACCCATCTGGTACAATTATACTCTATTTATAACATCAACTTAAAAATAACTAAATCTAAAATCAACAACTATCTAAGTTCAAAAAACAACAATAAAAACTAATACTAAGTTCATAACAACAATAACACTAATACTAAGTCCAAATAAACACGTTTTAAAATCACTTCCTTTCGTAGGATGATTTCTCTTTTTCTCTCGTCCGAGGCGATTCCTCAACCTCCGTAGCTCTAGCTTCGATAGGTGGTTCTTCTCCAGGTGACCCGGCATAGGCCTCCTGTGGATAGCTCTCTAGTGACCTGGGGGACTCCTTGGAGGCTTCAGGTGGCTTCTCTTTCGGCTGCCTCACTGCTGGTACGGCGACCTCGGGCTGAGGGGCCGTAATTTCTTCCACGTCTGGTGGCTTCTCATTAGGCTGCCTCAATGGTACCTCGGCGACCTCGGGCTGAGGGGCCGGAATTTCAGGGACTTCACGGGGTTGGCTATGCAGCTGGATCTGTGCGGAGACTCTGGTAGGCACATATCTCCAGGGAACTCCTTGCTGGTCATACTGGGTCTCCAAGCTTGGAGGACACAAGTACAAGTCCGTTACAGGCGGCTCCACGAATGCTGCAAATGGGTTGGATACTGGCAGTGGCGTACGTTTCACCGCGACTACCGTCCACCCTATATAATCTTCTCTTGACCTTCGGTCTTCTTGCCCATCTCTCAATTGTAGGTCCGTCAACGCCGGTTCCTTTGTTTTTTCTACTTCTGCACTCGGTTGATCAAACCCTGCAGCTGTAGCGGCCGTTGAGTCGAACAGTTCTTCTTCTTTGACTTCAATTTTGTCTTCAAAATCCGGAGGTGGCGAGATAACATTGAACTCGACCTCTTGGCCCACGTCTGGTGGTTCCAATACTTCATTCTTAATCACTATGTCTTCTTGGATCACGTCCGGTGGCTCCAATACTTCATCTGCAATTGCTTTATCTTCTTGGATCACGTCTGGTGGCTCCAAAATTTCAACTCTTGCTCGCTTCCCTAATTGCAACAATTGATTCGCTGCGATTTCTTCTTCCTCTGCTCGTAACAGTGCTATGCATGTTCTTTTATTAAACTTCACACCCTCCTCCGAATCTGAAGTTGGGGGTGAAGCATAACGCTGTCTAAGTCGTCTTACTCGACGGTGCTGTTGACGGTCTCTTCGAATCCCCGTCATTGGCGATTCTTCATTCGTCACTGTATCATTGTCAGTTGACGTCGTATCACTAACTATTTCCTCGCTATCTTCCGTAGCGGCTAGCACTCTTGTTGGTAAGCTGCTAACAGTTTGGCTGGTTGATTGGACTGGGTGTCGGTTTTCCGGATCTGCCAGGTCATCAACACAGGAAATATAATCATTGTTTCGAAAACTGAACAGTAACTTCTCTGGGTCTTCTATTTCCTCTTCCTCATCCGCTAAGTCCTCATTTCCACTTCCTTCTTGGATCCCACATTCTCTACGCAGGAGTTCCTGGTCATAATCGTCATCGTCTGCATGCAACGCGTACCACATTCCATCTTCCAGTGCTTGATGCTTATAATCCGCTCCCTGTGAAGGGTGATCAATTTGGTATTGCATGGCGCGCATAATCATCGCTCCATGCTTATTCGTACCAGGTATTTCTACAGGTGATCCATCCGGAAATATAAACCTTGGTTTTCTTGGTTTAACCACATTTGCTTGTTGTCTGTTTGGATTCGGATTATCCCGTCTCTCCCATGTTCTACTATATTGGGGTCTGTCTGGTGCCTGCGCCTGACCTCCTTGTTGCTGAGGCCTTCTTCCTTCGTTCCTACAGTTCCTGTGTAGGTGAGCGCCTCCACAACCAAAGCATTGTAAACGGCCTTGGTAGCCTTGGTACTGGGGCTGTCTGTTTCCACCATCAATTCTGCCATCTTGAGCGCTAACATTTGCTCTCGGTGCGGTGTACACCTCGGACGTCTTCCAATCCCGTTCCACCGTAATAGCAGCGTTTAGCAGTTCTTCTGTGCTTTGACAGTTCCAAGTCCGCAGCGCAGCCCGTAATGGACCGTTTAATCTGCTCAGCAGCAGTGGCACCACTTCTTCTTCCTGCCATCTCGGATTGATCCGCTGACAAATCTGCCTTTTTCGAATTAAAAAGGCTTCTGCACCTTCTCCCTTAACCTGGTCCTGGCCATACAGTTCTGCACGTAAGTGATTTACACACTCACTATTATTATAAGCTCTAAGTACTGCTTCCTGTAACTGCCTCCATGTAATTTGACCTCCTGCGTATATCTTCATTCGAATAGCCGCTTGTCCCGTCATTTGCCTAATTGCTAGGTCCGTCCACTGGTACGCCGGTGCTCCAACGTCTATGCAATAAGCCTGCATATGCTTTAAGAATAGCACCGGGTCCTCCGTATCGGTTCCCGCAAACTTAGGTGGTGGTGCTGAGATCGTCCTCCTCGGTTTATCCACTAATTGTCCTATGGATTGGGCTAATTCTTCCATAGTTCTCCACCTCAACGCCTCCATCGCTTGCCAATCTTGACCTGGCTCTGTTGGTTGCTCCTGTAGAGGTGGCAATGCCATTCCTCTAATTTTTCTTTCGTAATCTGGCTTCTGCCGGACTCCCCTTTGAGTTGGCGGAACTTGCCGACTTAACGGTGGCAGCGCCGAACCTCTAGGCTTGTCTTCATAGCTTGGCCTTACTCGTTCCTCATCCAAAGCAGATGGCATCTGCCGATCTCCAGGTGGCATAACTTTTCCCGACAATTTTGTTCGAGTTTCTTTTACAATAAACGAAGCCTCCTGGTTACAGGGTATCTCCTCATCTATTGTCGTGTCTTCGGAGTCGATATCCGAGTCTTCCTCGGATCCGCTACGAATCTCTACGTCTATTCCATATCTCTCCTCCCATATTCGGCGCTTCGCTCTTGTATTAAACGCTGGGCATTCCATGGGCAGGTATGTAAATGATTTGCGATCGCTTAGGCCAGCGGGCCTAACGTCGTCACAGGGTTCTTTGTTACTCCTTTTATTCGAGTAAGTCATCGAGTTGGGCGCCATGTCCTGGCACAGTTCGCCTTCGCTTCCTCCTTCGAGGGGCATATCCCTGGCAGTTCCGCGGCTCAGCTCAGTCAATATCTCAGGGGCGGCGATCTGTGTAGGGCAGTTTGAGACCGCACCAGGTCCTTTCCTGGGGACGGCCTCGGTAGTTGAGAGCATGTCGTGTTCTTCTTCGTCCTCCTCCGTCCGGGCTGGAGGGTTTTCACTGTGTAGTGCCATAATTTCGGCCAATGCAGTGTTTGCCGTACTCGGCTCCTTCGCTGCCGACCTGGGGCAGGTTATGCCCAGGTGGTAGGTCCTCGTACTCGGTGTCTTGGGGTCGGCACTAGGTACTGGAGGTGAGGCCTCCCCGTCCAGCTCTTGGCGTCGCCTGTTTTCCGTTATTCACTCGAAATACCACGTTCGCCACGTGGTTTTCGTCTTCCGCCGACCTGGTGCAGGTTGTGCCCAGGTGGTAATCGCTAGCACACGCCTTCCTGGCGATGGCGTCGGCTTCTGTAGGTGTGGCACGGTCCGTACAATGCTGGCAAAGCCGGCTATGTCGGATTCTCGGTGTATTTCTTTTTTTAATCTAATTTGCCACGTAGTTTTTGCGTCTTGCCGACCTGGTGCAGGTTATGCCCAGGTGGTAAACTATTGTATTCTCCTCCTCGACGATGGCGTCGACTATTACGGCTATGGCACGGCTTGTCCAATGCTGGCAACGTCGGCTATGTCGGATTCCCGTCGATTTTCTTCTTTTAATTAGCTTGCCACGCGGTTTTCACGTCTTGCCGACCTGGTGCAGGTTATGCCCAGGTGGTAAACTATTGTATTCTCCTCCTCGGCGATGGCGTCAGCTATTATAGCTATGGCACGGGTTGTCCAATGCTGGCAACGTCGGCTATATCGAGTTTTCGTAGTTTTACTGCTTCAAATTACTTCGCCGTAGGTTTTTACTTCTTCGCCGACCTGGTGCAAGTGATGCCCAGGTGGTGAACTCCTGTACACGCCTCCCTGGCGATGGCGTCGGCTGCTACGGTTATGGCACGGATTGTCCAAGCTTGGCAACGTCGGCGATGACCGGTTCTCGTCGTACACTTCTTCTTAAAATTAGTTCTCTAGGTGGAATGGTGCTCGGAACGATTGGCCCTCCTCCGACGATCGTGAGCGGACTCTTTCCCCTAGGTGCTTGCAAAATCTGTCCGTATTCCAGGTACAAACTTCTAAGACGGCCAGGAACCACTGTTTCCTCACAGTATCGGGCTCGACTACGGCGTCTCTCTCGCCGGTGCTTCTTCAGCACGCCTTGCTTTTAATCTTCAGGTTCACGTATGCCCTCTTGACATACCCAGGTCTCCGGAAGCTCCAAGATCAACTGGCAAATTTTATGGTGACGTCGTCCAAAGAAAAAGACTTATGCAGATTTTAAAACCCAGAAATAATGCTCCACAACACTTTTAGCTATTTACTGTTTCATGGTTCTGCACCGACTGGCTATTCCCAGCGAAATCGCGCTTTTTATAGCCGATTTCCACATGGCGAATACCACAACACCCCCCCCCTTAAGAGCATTAATTATGGGGCGTTTATTTAACTGTACCCATCTGGTACAATTATACTCTATTTATAACATCAACTTAAAAATAACTAAATCTAAAATCAACAACTATCTAAGTCCAAAAAACAACAATAAAAACTAATACTAAGTTCATAACAACAATAACACTAATACTAAGTCCAAATAAACACGTTTTAAAATCACTTCCTTTCGTAGGATGATTTCTCTTTTTCTCTCGTCCGAGGCGATTCCTCAACCTCCGTAGCTCTAGCTTCGATAGGTGGTTCTTCTCCAGGTGACCCGGCATAGGCCTCCTGTGGATAGCTCTCTAGTGACCTGGGGGACTCCTTGGAGGCTTCAGGTGGCTTCTCTTTCGGCTGCCTCACTGCTGGTACGGCGACCTCGGGCTGAGGGGCCGTAATTTCTTCCACGTCTGGTGGCTTCTCATTAGGCTGCCTCAATGGTACCTCGGCGACCTCGGGCTGAGGGGCCGGAATTTCAGGGACTTCACGGGGTTGGCTATGCAGCTGGATCTGTGCGGAGACTCTGGTAGGCACATATCTCCAGGGAACTCCTTGCTGGTCATACTGGGTCTCCAAGCTTGGAGGACACAAGTACAAGTCCGTTACAGGCGGCTCCACGAATGCTGCAAATGGGTTGGATACTGGCAGTGGCGTACGTTTCACCGCGACTACCGTCCACCCTATATAATCTTCTCTTGACCTTCGGTCTTCTTGCCCATCTCTCAATTGTAGGTCCGTCAACGCCGGTTCCTTTGTTTTTTCTACTTCTGCACTCGGTTGATCAAACCCTGCAGCTGTAGCGGCCGTTGAGTCGAACAGTTCTTCTTCTTTGACTTCAATTTTGTCTTCAAAATCCGGAGGTGGCGAGATAACATTGAACTCGACCTCTTGGCCCACGTCTGGTGGTTCCAATACTTCATTCTTAATCACTATGTCTTCTTGGATCACGTCCGGTGGCTCCAATACTTCATCTGCAATTGCTTTATCTTCTTGGATCACGTCTGGTGGCTCCAAAATTTCAACTCTTGCTCGCTTCCCTAATTGCAACAATTGATTCGCTGCGATTTCTTCTTCCTCTGCTCGTAACAGTGCTATGCATGTTCTTTTATTAAACTTCACACCCTCCTCCGAATCTGAAGTTGGGGGTGAAGCATAACGCTGTCTAAGTCGTCTTACTCGACGGTGCTGTTGACGGTCTCTTCGAATCCCCGTCATTGGCGATTCTTCATTCGTCACTGTATCATTGTCAGTTGACGTCGTATCACTAACTATTTCCTCGCTATCTTCCGTAGCGGCTAGCACTCTTGTTGGTAAGCTGCTAACAGTTTGGCTGGTTGATTGGACTGGGTGTCGGTTTTCCGGATCTGCCAGGTCATCAACACAGGAAATATAATCATTGTTTCGAAAACTGAACAGTAACTTCTCTGGGTCTTCTATTTCCTCTTCCTCATCCGCTAAGTCCTCATTTCCACTTCCTTCTTGGATCCCACATTCTCTACGCAGGAGTTCCTGGTCATAATCGTCATCGTCTGCATGCAACGCGTACCACATTCCATCTTCCAGTGCTTGATGCTTATAATCCGCTCCCTGTGAAGGGTGATCAATTTGGTATTGCATGGCGCGCATAATCATCGCTCCATGCTTATTCGTACCAGGTATTTCTACAGGTGATCCATCCGGAAATATAAACCTTGGTTTTCTTGGTTTAACCACATTTGCTTGTTGTCTGTTTGGATTCGGATTATCCCGTCTCTCCCATGTTCTACTATATTGGGGTCTGTCTGGTGCCTGCGCCTGACCTCCTTGTTGCTGAGGCCTTCTTCCTTCGTTCCTACAGTTCCTGTGTAGGTGAGCGCCTCCACAACCAAAGCATTGTAAACGGCCTTGGTAGCCTTGGTACTGGGGCTGTCTGTTTCCACCATCAATTCTGCCATCTTGAGCGCTAACATTTGCTCTCGGTGCGGTGTACACCTCGGACGTCTTCCAATCCCGTTCCACCGTAATAGCAGCGTTTAGCAGTTCTTCTGTGCTTTGACAGTTCCAAGTCCGCAGCGCAGCCCGTAATGGACCGTTTAATCTGCTCAGCAGCAGTGGCACCACTTCTTCTTCCTGCCATCTCGGATTGATCCGCTGACAAATCTGCCTTTTTCGAATTAAAAAGGCTTCTGCACCTTCTCCCTTAACCTGGTCCTGGCCATACAGTTCTGCACGTAAGTGATTTACACACTCACTATTATTATAAGCTCTAAGTACTGCTTCCTGTAACTGCCTCCATGTAATTTGACCTCCTGCGTATATCTTCATTCGAATAGCCGCTTGTCCCGTCATTTGCCTAATTGCTAGGTCCGTCCACTGGTACGCCGGTGCTCCAACGTCTATGCAATAAGCCTGCATATGCTTTAAGAATAGCACCGGGTCCTCCGTATCGGTTCCCGCAAACTTAGGTGGTGGTGCTGAGATCGTCCTCCTCGGTTTATCCACTAATTGTCCTATGGATTGGGCTAATTCTTCCATAGTTCTCCACCTCAACGCCTCCATCGCTTGCCAATCTTGACCTGGCTCTGTTGGTTGCTCCTGTAGAGGTGGCAATGCCATTCCTCTAATTTTTCTTTCGTAATCTGGCTTCTGCCGGACTCCCCTTTGAGTTGGCGGAACTTGCCGACTTAACGGTGGCAGCGCCGAACCTCTAGGCTTGTCTTCATAGCTTGGCCTTACTCGTTCCTCATCCAAAGCAGATGGCATCTGCCGATCTCCAGGTGGCATAACTTTTCCCGACAATTTTGTTCGAGTTTCTTTTACAATAAACGAAGCCTCCTGGTTACAGGGTATCTCCTCATCTATTGTCGTGTCTTCGGAGTCGATATCCGAGTCTTCCTCGGATCCGCTACGAATCTCTACGTCTATTCCATATCTCTCCTCCCATATTCGGCGCTTCGCTCTTGTATTAAACGCTGGGCATTCCATGGGCAGGTATGTAAATGATTTGCGATCGCTTAGGCCAGCGGGCCTAACGTCGTCACAGGGTTCTTTGTTACTCCTTTTATTCGAGTAAGTCATCGAGTTGGGCGCCATGTCCTGGCACAGTTCGCCTTCGCTTCCTCCTTCGAGGGGCATATCCCTGGCAGTTCCGCGGCTCAGCTCAGTCAATATCTCAGGGGCGGCGATCTGTGTAGGGCAGTTTGAGACCGCACCAGGTCCTTTCCTGGGGACGGCCTCGGTAGTTGAGAGCATGTCGTGTTCTTCTTCGTCCTCCTCCGTCCGGGCTGGAGGGTTTTCACTGTGTAGTGCCATAATTTCGGCCAATGCAGTGTTTGCCGTACTCGGCTCCTTCGCTGCCGACCTGGGGCAGGTTATGCCCAGGTGGTAGGTCCTCGTACTCGGTGTCTTGGGGTCGGCACTAGGTACTGGAGGTGAGGCCTCCCCGTCCAGCTCTTGGCGTCGCCTGTTTTCCGTTATTCACTCGAAATACCACGTTCGCCACGTGGTTTTCGTCTTCCGCCGACCTGGTGCAGGTTGTGCCCAGGTGGTAATCGCTAGCACACGCCTTCCTGGCGATGGCGTCGGCTTCTGTAGGTGTGGCACGGTCCGTACAATGCTGGCAAAGCCGGCTATGTCGGATTCTCGGTGTATTTCTTTTTTTAATCTAATTTGCCACGTAGTTTTTGCGTCTTGCCGACCTGGTGCAGGTTATGCCCAGGTGGTAAACTATTGTATTCTCCTCCTCGACGATGGCGTCGACTATTACGGCTATGGCACGGCTTGTCCAATGCTGGCAACGTCGGCTATGTCGGATTCCCGTCGATTTTCTTCTTTTAATTAGCTTGCCACGCGGTTTTCACGTCTTGCCGACCTGGTGCAGGTTATGCCCAGGTGGTAAACTATTGTATTCTCCTTCTCGGCGATGGCGTCAGCTATTATAGCTATGGCACGGGTTGTCCAATGCTGGCAACGTCGGCTATATCGAGTTTTCGTAGTTTTACTGCTTCAAATTACTTCGCCGTAGGTTTTTACTTCTTCGCCGACCTGGTGCAAGTGATGCCCAGGTGGTGAACTCCTGTACACGCCTCCCTGGCGATGGCGTCGGCTGCTACGGTTATGGCACGGATTGTCCAAGCTTGGCAACGTCGGCGATGACCGGTTCTCGTCGTACACTTCTTCTTAAAATTAGTTCTCTAGGTGGAATGGTGCTCGGAACGATTGGCCCTCCTCCGACGATCGTGAGCGGACTCTTTCCCCTAGGTGCTTGCAAAATCTGTCCGTATTCCAGGTACAAACTTCTAAGACGGCCAGGAACCACTGTTTCCTCACAGTATCGGGCTCGACTACGGCGTCTCTCTCGCCGGTGCTTCTTCAGCACGCCTTGCTTTTAATCTTCAGGTTCACGTATGCCCTCTTGACATACCCAGGTCTCCGGAAGCTCCAAGATCAACTGGCAAATTTTATGGTGACGTCGTCCAAAGAAAAAGACTTATGCAGATTTTAAAACCCAGAAATAATGCTCCACAACACTTTTAGCTATTTACTGTTTCATGGTTCTGCACCGACTGGCTATTCCCAGCGAAATCGCGTGTCCTGGCACAATTCGCCTTTGCTTCCTCCTTCAAGGGGCATATCCCTGGCGGTTGCGCGGCTAGCGTCAGTCGTTGTCTCAGGGGCGGCGATCTGTGCAGGGCAGTTTGAGACCGCCCCAGGTCGTATTTTGGGGTCGGCCTCGGTGGTAGAGAGCATGTCGTGTGTTCCGTCGTCCTCGGCCGTCCGGGCTGGAGGGGTTTCGTGATGTAATGCCATATTCTCGGCCATTACACTTTTTGCCACGTGCTTTTTGCGGTCTGCCGACCTGGTGCAGGTTATGCCCAGGTGGTAGCTTCTTGTATGCGCCTTCCTGGCGATGGCGTCGACTGCGGCAGGTGTGGCACTATGTGTCCAATGCTGGCAGCGCCGGCTATGTCGATTCTTGTACTATTTTTGCTTTAATTCGGTTTGCCGTTCGGTTTTACTTCTTTGCCGACCTGGTGCAGGGTATGCCCAGGTGGGAAATTGTGGTATACGCCTCCTCGGCGATGGCGTCCGCTACTACAGTGGTGGCACAGACCGTCTAGGGCTGGCAACTTCAACTGGAGCTTATTCACGTACTATTCTTTCTTTAAATTATTCTGCCACGTAGATTTCGCGTTTTGCCGACCTGGTGCAGGTTATGCCCAGGTGGTAAACTATTGTATACGCTTCCCTGGCGATGGCGTCAGCTGCTACGGTTATGGCATGGGTCATCCAATGTTGGCAACGTCGGCGATGGCTGGTGATCGTAGTTATTCTTCTCAAATTTCGTTTGCCGCTAGGTTTTCTTCGTCTGCCGACCTGGTGCAGGTTATGCCCAGGTGGTAGAGTATTGTATACGCTTCCCTGGCGATGGCGTCAGCTGCTACGGTTATGGCATGGGTCATCCAATGTTGGCAACGTCGGCGATGGCTGGTGATCGTAGTTTTCCTTCTCAAAATTCGTTTGCCGCTAAGTTTTCTTCGTCTGCCGACCTGGTGCGGGTTATGCCCAGGTGGTAGATGGTGGAATACGCCTCCTCGGCGATGGCGTCGGCTGCTACGGTTATGGCATGGGTCATCCAATGTTGGCAACGTCGGCGATGTTCGGGTACCGTATCCTCTTCTGTTTGCAGTGCTATTCTTAAAATTAGGTTTCGGTCTGGCTTGTACCTAGGTACAAACGCCGCGGAACGGCTAGGAACCACTGTTTCCTCACAGTATCGGGCTCGACTACGGCGTCCTTCCACCGGTGCTTCTTCAGCACGCCTTGCTTTAATCTTCGGGTTCAGCGTATGCCTCCTTGACATACCCAGGTGCTCGGCAGTTCCGAGTTCGACTGGCAATTTTACTTGGCGACGGTCGTCCAAAGAAAAAAACTTATGCAGATTTTAAAAACCAGAATTACTGCTCAACGAATATTTAGTTGTTTACTGTCTTATGGTTCTGCACCGACTGAATATTCCCAGTGAAATCGCGCTCTTTATAGCCGATTTCCACGTGGCGAATACCACAACACCCCCCCCCTTAAGAGCGGTAATTATGGTATGTTTATTTAACTGTACCCATCTGGTACAATTATACTGTATTTATAACTCAAATTCTTAAAAATAATTAACTTCATAACAATAAACAAATCAAATAACTAAGTTCATAACTAACCCTAAAACTAACGACTAAGTCCAAAAACAACAATAAAAACTAATAACTAAGTCCAAAAACAACAATAAACATATTTAAAATCACTCTGTTCTTTAAGACGATTTCTCTTTTTCCCTGGTTCGAGGCGATTTCTCAACCTCCACGGCGATGTCGTCAATGGGTGGCTCTCCTCCAGGTGACCTGGTCTAGGCCTCCTGTGGGTAGCTCTCTAGCGACCTGGGGGACTCCTCGGAGGCTTCAGGTGGCTTCTCTTTTCTGCTGCCTCAAAGCTAGTACGGCGACCTCGGTCTGAGGGGCCGTACTTTTCTTCCACGTCTGGTGGCTTCTCCTTAGGCAGGTATTCAATTAATTTACGATCGCTTCGGCCAGCGGGCCTAACGTCGTCACAGGGTTCTTTGTTACTCTTGTGTGTCGAGTAAGTCAACGAGTTGGGCGCCATGTCCTGGCACAATTCGCCTTTGCTTCCTCCTTCAAGGGGCATATCCCTGGCGGTTGCGCGGCTAGCGTCAGTCGTTGTCTCAGGGGCGGCGATCTGTGCAGGGCAGTTTGAGACCGCCCCAGGTCGTATTTTGGGGTCGGCCTCGGTGGTAGAGAGCATGTCGTGTGTTCCGTCGTCCTCGGCCGTCCGGGCTGGAGGGGTTTCGTGATGTAATGCCATATTCTCGGCCATTACACTTTTTGCCACGTGCTTTTTGCGGTCTGCCGACCTGGTGCAGGTTATGCCCAGGTGGTAGCTTCTTGTATGCGCCTTCCTGGCGATGGCGTCGACTGCGGCAGGTGTGGCACTATGTGTCCAATGCTGGCAGCGCCGGCTATGTCGATTCTTGTACTATTTTTGCTTTAATTCGGTTTGCCGTTCGGTTTTACTTCTTTGCCGACCTGGTGCAGGGTATGCCCAGGTGGGAAATTGTGGTATACGCCTCCTCGGCGATGGCGTCCGCTACTACAGTGGTGGCACAGACCGTCTAGGGCTGGCAACTTCAACTGGAGCTTATTCACGTACTATTCTTTCTTTAAATTATTCTGCCACGTAGATTTCGCGTTTTGCCGACCTGGTGCAGGTTATGCCCAGGTGGTAAACTATTGTATACGCTTCCCTGGCGATGGCGTCAGCTGCTACGGTTATGGCATGGGTCATCCAATGTTGGCAACGTCGGCGATGGCTGGTGATCGTAGTTATTCTTCTCAAATTTCGTTTGCCGCTAGGTTTTCTTCGTCTGCCGACCTGGTGCAGGTTATGCCCAGGTGGTAGAGTATTGTATACGCTTCCCTGGCGATGGCGTCAGCTGCTACGGTTATGGCATGGGTCATCCAATGTTGGCAACGTCGGCGATGGCTGGTGATCGTAGTTTTCCTTCTCAAAATTCGTTTGCCGCTAAGTTTTCTTCGTCTGCCGACCTGGTGCGGGTTATGCCCAGGTGGTAGATGGTGGAATACGCCTCCTCGGCGATGGCGTCGGCTGCTACGGTTATGGCATGGGTCATCCAATGTTGGCAACGTCGGCGATGTTCGGGTACCGTATCCTCTTCTGTTTGCAGTGCTATTCTTAAAATTAGGTTTCGGTCTGGCTTGTACCTAGGTACAAACGCCGCGGAACGGCTAGGAACCACTGTTTCCTCACAGTATCGGGCTCGACTACGGCGTCCTTCCACCGGTGCTTCTTCAGCACGCCTTGCTTTAATCTTCGGGTTCAGCGTATGCCTCCTTGACATACCCAGGTGCTCGGCAGTTCCGAGTTCGACTGGCAATTTTACTTGGCGACGGTCGTCCAAAGAAAAAAACTTATGCAGATTTTAAAAACCAGAATTACTGCTCAACGAATATTTAGTTGTTTACTGTCTTATGGTTCTGCACCGACTGAATATTCCCAGTGAAATCGCGCTCTTTATAGCCGATTTCCACGTGGCGAATACCACAACACGCGCTTTTTATAGCCGATTTCCACATGGCGAATACCACAACATTTGTACCACTTATAAAAAATGCAATGAAATAATTACCTAAATTATCTTAAAGTTCGAACTAAATTGTCTGATAGAAATGATAAAAAGATACACATTTTGTTTTAATTTTTATGCTACGACACTGATATCTTAGAACGGATAAATTCAAAGTTAAAGTTACCATTAAAGGACCCCTTTCTGCTAATCCTACCTAAGTTTTCTATAGCGCGTTTTAGCTATTTTAAACCGCAAAATAATGAAATAATGTTTATACATTTGTAATTTTTAGTACCTCATAAAATTAGAAAGGTATAAATATTATTTTATAAAGATAGTAATAAAATGTAACCATGCAGGCGCCGTGGAGGAGAAAAAAATGTGAATCATACCTTTTTTTATTTGTCTACCACCATATGCTTCTTTTTTAAAAATATCTCGAGAAATACAATCAATTTTATTGGCAACATGGCAACAATGACAACCTTGCATTGCAATCCACGCTGCGAACGCATTAATTATCCCCGTTTCAACGGGTATTTTCGTGTTTCGTTGCTGCTGACCAATGTTAATTGTTTTGGCGGGGAAGTAGAGAATTTTGTCTAGCATTTTAATTATCTGCCTGCAGTGATCTGATTTAAATTTCGGTTTTTGATTATTTTGTTATTGTTCTTATTTTATAAGTGAATATTTATACTATATTTAAACTATTTAAAAGTGATTGTTCTGCAGGTTTTAAGCAAAATATCGTAGGTAAGTAAATAAGCTAGAAAATGTATTAACGCTTTAATTTAAAAACAGTAACTCTTAAGTACTTAAGGCTAAGGGTGTTCTTTAAAAAAAATAAGAAACCTATATGTATTTACTACTACTATTTTATTTGATTTTGTAGAAAATGTCCAAAAAACAGTTAACGTTACTGAACTTTATGCATAAACCCCCTCAGGCAGCTGATTTGTCAACATCAGACCTTATTGCTGAAAGCTCTGGCAGTATCCTACATGACCCAAAGAGTACTACTGCAGGCGTTAGCGAGTCTACCATACAAAATGAGAGAGATCCATGTTATGGTCCTAAATGTGCAAATATTACATTAGGTATGATCAGATGCCATGGCTGGAATACAGCATAACTTTGGACGCAGCTTTTTGTTTTCCATGTCGATTGTTTTCCAGTCAATCAGGACGTGCTGATGATGCATTTGTCAAAAAAGGTGTCAGTAATTGGAAAAAATCATTGAGTAAATTTAAAAAACATGAGACATCACTAACACATAAAATAGCAAACCAATTTTTCCTTGAAAATCGATTAACAGGTGAAGAGAGTGTTGCCACACAAATATCATCTTTTCATCAAGAAACTATAAAGCTTAACCGTGAGTATTGAAAATTCATATTTGAAAATATTCTATGGATAGGAAAACAGAATTTAGCTTTTCGGGGAAATGATGAATCCAGCACATCAAATAATAAAGGTAATTTCTTAGAACTTGTTGATTTGTGAATTCGTGATAAAAATAAGCACTTTCATAACTTGCTTGAATCTAAAAGTTGCAAATATACTAGTAAAGTAATTCAAAATGAAATGATACAAATTGTTGGAGATTCTATTATTAAACAAATCGTGGATGAAGTAAATAACTCAAGTTATTATTCTCTTATCGTTGACGAAACTACGGATATTTCTAGTTGTGAACAAGTAGCCATAGGAATTAGAAATTGCCTTTTAAGAAATAAAACATTTATTATTAAAGAACGATTCGTTGGTTTTATAAATTGCCCTATTACTAGCGGCGAGAATTTGCATATTAAAATTAAAGAATTTTTAGAAGTCATTGGAATACCATTATGTAACTTAAGAGGTCAAGCGTACGATGGTGCGTCAAACATGAGCGGTCAATTTAGAGGTGTGGCAGCCAGATTTCGTGCAGATGAACCCCGAGCTATTTATTTTCATTGCCACGCTCATTTACTAGATTTGGCTGTCCCTAGATTTTGCGAAGATGTAAAATACCTACGTGATGCATTATCAAATATAAATAAATTATATAACATCATAGAGGCTTCGGCAAAACGTCACGATCTATTTCAAACAATTTTATCCGAAACGATTCCAGAGACAAAAATAAAAACCTTAAAAAGTTTATCTCAAACGAGATGGACCGTTAGACATACTGCAGTTAAAACGGTATTAAATTTATTGCTTGCCATCACTAAAACACTTTCAATCATTTCAGATGATTCAAATAATCCTAAAGTAGCGGCAGAGGCATCTGGTTTGTTGAAGGATTGATGAGGGATTTATTTTTTCTTTAATCGTTTTGGATATTATTTTGGGTCTAACTGACGGGTTTTCTAAAGAACTACAATCCCCTCAACTAATAATAACAAGTTTATATCCAAAACTAGAGGCAATTCTTGCTACCCTAGAAAGTTACCGTAACGAGAGTAAATTTAAAAACCTTATCGAAAAAACGAATTTTTTAAGTGGTCAGATCGAAAGTTATGGTTTTGAAGTTCAAAAATTTAGTTTAGCACGTCAAAGGAAAATTCCTAAAAAAATAGATTCTGGACAAACACAGTCGTTTACTTTTTCAAGCACCGAACAAATGATGCGAATCAACATATTTTATGTTTCAATAGATCAAGTTCTTGGTAACTTAAGAAAAAGGTTTTCAGAAAATGATTACGATTTAATTAATAAAATTAATAGTCTACCGACTGATCTAAACACCGATCTCAATGAAAATGACGTAAGTTTTGTCAACAATTTCTATAAATTGGGTTCTACGGATACTCTTATAAATCAACTTAATATTTATAGAAATTTTGTAAAAAAAATTATACCTAATTTGACGAATATTGAGAAATATGCAGAGGTCTTTTTAAAAAATGACCTGAAAACTATGCTGTTTTTAGTATGGAATTTATTTGAACTGTTGTTCAGCTGCCCTGTAACTTCTGCATCAGCTGAGCGTTTCTTTTCTGTTTTAAAACGGCTTAAGACACACCTTAGGTCTACCGTGGGACAGGAGCGTTTGGTTGGAGTTGCCTTAATGTCCATTGAGACGGAACTCGTTTCGAAAATGTTAAATCGAGATGATTTAATGGAAAAATTGGTGTGTAATTTTATGAATTTCAGTAATAGAAGACTGCAATTTCATAGTATTTAAACAAGGTATTTTTAAGGAATTTGTTGTTTTATTTTGTATCTAAAGTTAATGCAAACTTGTTTTTTTTGCCACATATATGGTAGAATAAAAATATGTTTTTTGTTTTTTTGAATAAGATTTTAATTAATGTATTATTTGTTAAAGTTGTTAACGATTTTTTGTTTCAAAACCAGTTGTCTCTGGTACATATTTTATACACAGAATAATAATAAAGCAATAAGAAAAACGATTTTTTTTAAATTTTGCCCCCTAGTCCAGGTTTAAGGCACCCTCGCATTGAAGCAAAAATCTTCGCGAAACATGTTAGTCATATCCAAAACCTATACAGTATGCGGCTGAAGAAAACTGAAATTATACAAATATTTTTTCGGGAAACCTAGTACTCAATAAATAAATTTATCGCTGATCCGGGTGCTTTATTATTTACATAATTTGATATAATTTGGGCGTGATCCTAAAAAATTTTTGGCTGCGGCGTTATTTGCTTGCGACGGCTACCAAAAATTGTGGCTGTAGTGCCCCCCCCCCAATATTTTGGGTCTAGAACCGCCCCTGCTTCTTTGTTTCTCCTCTACAGGACGCCGAACTGTAGTCATCTGATGAGCAAATTTTTTATTACTATCATAAGTTATGAGATGAATATTTTTATTTTGCACCCTCCCATCAATACAAAATATGCATTCTAATATCGAGAACCAATAGACTAATTTTTTCAATAATCATAGAATCACCCTAAAGAAAGGGAAAAGACTTCCTATCTTCATATTCTCGAAAAAAAACTAAAAAACAGTTGCTTTGCTAACGCTCCACCTCCGATATCTTTTCCTTATTTTCGTGCTGCTTTAGTTTTCCTTTGTTTTTATTCTAACTATTCTATTTATTTTTTCGTGCTGTGTGGGTGTTATTTTTTATTTTTTACCTTCAAGACTTTTTATTACCAATTTGCGTGTACCATCTTCTTTTTTGAAAAATGTAAGTATATATTTTTAAAGCTTTTATTATGTCTTAAGTACCCAGCTTATTAGTTAATTAAGTTATAATATAGGTCTCATAATTTTTGAAATTATTTTAAGACAATCTTACATTTCATCTAAAACTTTCTTTCTACGTATGTTAATCTAAAATGCAGCCATTTAACATTCTTATATAATATTAAAAAAAAAACAATGAAATAATCAAGTACCTTACTATGATGCCATTGTTGATAAATGACATATTCTTTTATTTTTAAAATTAACTAAACGAAACTTAAACATTACTTTTTTATATTTGTTTCAGGAATAACGAACAAAAAATAAGCCTCGCCAATATTTTATTGGCGGAGTTAATTTGCATAATTTGCTTGGAGCTCGTGGCGGAGTTGGCCAACCATAATATAGTTCAATGTCCGAGGGGGCATATTATGTGTGAGACGTGCTTTTTGGAGTAAGTTATATTCATTAGATAATAACTTTCCTCATCATTTTAACATTAGTATCTTATTGATTTTTTTTTCTTTTTTCTTTTAGATTTATACTTCATAACCAAAATCAACTTACTTTTATTGTTTAGTAAAAATATGTTGAAAAGATGGTAAGACTTCATATAGCAAATTTTACATATTAACAAGTTAGCATGTTATTTTACTTAATGATGTCAAATTATTTTTAACATTCACCCTTAAAATAAACTTTTATGATTGCAAAGATTTAATTAGAGCAATTTATTAGTTATGTTTATGTTATATGTTTAAACATATTTATTTGCAGACCACTACATTTCATTAGCCCCATGCTACGACTGCTAATTTATAGAAACATATTTTTAATAGATCCATAGAATTGTCATATAGCAAAATAATTCCATATTAAAATAAAAAATTATTAAACAATAATAATCAAAACGGAGAATAACTCAAACAGAAAATAATTCTAGTTGAGAATGCTAAACATAATTTAAAAATTATATAGTACTAAATGTTCTCTATTTTTTTCTTTTTTCTACTTTCAGATACGTCAATGGCTACGGCTACGAAGTATGTCCGACTTGCCGAGGCGACTTATGTGAGATGCGAATCCGCGGGGGCGACGCAATTCAAAGAATTATTAATAGAATTTCAACAGAAGTCGTTGCCGCCCGCCCCGAAGCCCCCCTCGTTGCTGCCGCCTACCCCAATGTCCTCATCCTTGATGCTCTCGATCACTTACTGGTTCTAGACGAGGATGTTGCGATGATGGAAGTAGTTCATGATAATAATGATATATTGAACGAGAAGATAATGGATTCTTCGAGGGGGGTGATTTCATCATCCTCGAGAATAGACCACTAAATGATCGGGAGCCAATAGAAATATTAGATAGCGAGGAAGAAGTTTAGTGCACATACAGTGTGGCCCAAATTGGGCCTACATGTATGGGGATCTTGGAAACTATAGAAGATAGAGAAACGGTTAAATGGGGAAAGTTTTTGACAATTATATTTCTAACTGAAAACCGTTTAGTACGCGGCCCTATCTTTTTTGGTTTTTGAAATATGTTGAAAAAACCAAAAAGATGTATTTTCGAAAATATGCTGTAGATTTCTTATTATTCATATTTTGGCAATCTGTAAAAACATTTTTAAAGCAACTTTTTAAGTAGATTTCAGTTCTCAATTTAATTTTGAACACGACGTTTCAGTTATTTTATACCATCATCAGGTTCATTTTTTCTTATGGGCGCCATATTACTTGTCAGAACGAGTAAAAGTATAATAGTTTTTATTATTATTATCTAATAATAACGATTTATTTGTGTATTCTGAATTTAAAAGAAAATGGCATTGCGTTTTTCTCACGAAGAAAAATTTGATTTGCTAGAATGTTACATTCATTGCAACTGAAATGCAAACCTTGCATTAGAAAGGTATTTTGAAAATTTTCCTGAAAGACCGCAGCCAAGTGTCAGACTTTTTCCAAAAATTGTTATGAACCTGAGAAACCATGGAAGTTTTGAAAAACCGCGGCCCAAGAGTTACGAAAAAGCAGGTAATAACGAGCGTGACGAAAATGTCAGAGCCTATTTTAATGCCGCTCCGACATCATCTACAAGAGCGTCGGCAAGAGACTTACCAACCCCGGGAAGTACCATACAAAGAGTCCTTAAGGAAATTCTGGAAAAAATCTTAAAAATCAGACTAAATAGATACTTAATTCAACACAATTTAGTTAGCATTAGACAATTCGGGTTTCAAGAAAAAAAGTCGACAGCGGACGCAATAGCAAGACTGACAGAACTTATGTATGGGGAAATTGACGGGTCAAGGCTAGCGCTATGTGTATTTTTGGACCTGGTGAAGGCGTTCGATACCGTCAGTCATTCTCAGCTATTGTCAAAGTTGGAGAGTGTTGGCGTAAGGGGAGTTGTGTTTGATTTGTTTAGATCGTATCTAGAAAACAGTCCCAATATGTAAAAATTGGAGCAGCTATTAGTGACGTTGCGACTGTGACTTGCGGCGTACCACAGGGAACAGTCTTGGGTCCCCTACTCTTTATCTTATACGTTAATGACATATTGACACAAAGAACTAGTGGAGAAATTATTTCGTTTGCAGATGACACTGCAATATTCTATACTGACAAGTCTTGGGAACAACTAAAAATAAAAGCAGAAACTAACCTAAAAAATATAAAGGAATCGTTTGATAGTAAAAAGCTCACCATAAATTCTACAAAAACATTTTTTCTTCCAATAACATCGTATGAAAATAATCTACCTACTTATGACACTTTAAAACTAAAAAACGGTGAGATTACTCGCACATAACAATAAAATATTTAGGTATTACCATAGATTGTCATTTGCGCTGGGGAGATCATGTTAATCAAGTAATGCAGAAAATAAGGGGGTTGTATTATAAATTTAGACAACTTAAAAAATTTCTCACCAGAAAACACATAATTGCCGTTTATAAAGGCTTAGTCGAATCTATATTGAGATATGCGATAATAGGGTGGGGTGGAGATCAGAAAGTCTCCGAACGAAGGCTTTCGCAAACTCGAATCTGGCTCAGAAAACTTTTGAATATCTTATCAATCTCTATCCTCAATATTTAACACAGTTGGAATCTTTGTTCACTAATTCATATATCTCGACAGCCGTTTCTGTGGGTTCTCGTGAGACTCTTTCATCTCTAATCGGTAGAGAGATGTACCTCTTCGAAAACTTCCTATCCGACGCCCACAATTGCGCTTGGGAGTGTCGTGTAGGCGATCCTCCCTCGGTTCAACTCAGAACACTAGATTCACACGCTAAAATCTGGCAATCCGAGGATGATGTTCTAGGATCTGTATCTGCTTGGTTATACTGGACGTTGGGCAATCGTTATCCCGAACAACGTCATTTACCAACCATCCTCGGGGAGTCGCCTGGCCAGTCTTCCCTTTATGCTGCCGCGTCGGCAATTCGTTTGGACGATGTCAGAAATATTTTACAACCTTATCTTTGGAAGCATAAGGAAAGCCACGCCAAAAAGATTGATCGTGGGTTAACCGAGATTAAAGGACTCGCACTTCCGGGTATTTGTCCCGCGTCTGAGAACTGGAAATGGGCAAATTTCATCACTGCCCTATCAGAAGTATATGTAGAATGGCGCAAAGAGGCAAAAGCCCCAGTCATCCCAAATAGTGCAATGCCGGGCGCAGAAGATCAGCCCCAGAAGAGCGTTGACCTTAGTGAATGGGGAAACGGGATCTATGTTGTGCCCGTGAACGGGGAAAACTTTATGGACTGGGAAGTGGGTATGTTAAAATTCAAAAATCCCCACATGGAGGTAGTTGAGGGTGAGGGAGGTTTCGAGGTGGCCATTCGTGGCTTCTACGATCCCTTCTTTGCCATATCTTCCTCCTTCCTTGACATCCCGCCAGTGCCCGTTCTCGGAGCAAGAAATGTGGTCCAGACCATTCCTGTTGGGCCCATTACCTCGAAAGCCCCTGTTCAAGCGGCAAAGACTGCTTTACCATCTGGACCGTCTGGCCCCTTTGCTTTAAAGGATGGCCTGGATGGGCCAAGGAACTATATTGCAGAGGTACGGCTCAAGGTTCTCGATATCAATAAACTGTCCAGAGAACAGAAAGAGGGTCTAAAAAAGGGCATACCCCACAATGTTCCCACATCATCGGGAGAAGACTTTTTTAACGCTAGGAGTAAGCGTGAAATCTCCACCTTTGCTAGCTTGATTCCGTGTCAGCTAACGTCGCTTTCCGACACGATCGACGCAATTCACCAGCTTTTTCCTGACTCCTCAAAAGAGTCAATTGGGTGGTACTTGGCCACCAAGTTGTTGTTGATGAAAAGCCAAGTCACCGTGATTGCAAGTGGTGGGGAAATTTCTGTAAAATCCAACACCTAACGTATAATATTCTCCAATGCCCCTTTTATGAATAAACTCCAAGCAGCCCAAAATAGAATTATAAAAATTTTATTAAATAAAAATATGAGATATCCCTCGGAAAACCTCTATATAGAAACAGGTTTGTTTACAGTAAAACAGCTATATTATCACGCCGCCGTTGTATATCAACATAGGGCCGATAATATGGTCAATGCGACTCAATCGGTACATGCGCATGACACCCGGTCGAGGGCTCGGGCTCAATCTGTAGTTCCGAGAATGAGAAAGGGCGTTGGTCAACACTTTTTTGGATATATCGGAGTTAAAATATTGAATTTGATAAAGCAAGATCTCAAACCGAGCAGTAACAGTCTGAGATTCAAAATTGAGAGCAAAAATTGGATATTGTCAAGGGGTTTTTACATCTCTGAATTATTAAAAAATACTAACTAGTAATAATAATATAATTGAATAGGCACCTATTGTTACTGAATCATATATTTAGGTATTAGATTTAATTCATTAATTATATAGAAAGTAGGCACATCAATGAGAGAATATGGTATTATTTTGTTTTGTTTAGAAAAGTTAAGATTTTATTTAGGTCCGCCTGCGGTGTTTTTGACTGTAAACGGGAGTCGCCTACTAGCTTTACCGAAAGCTTTCACGACTTAACTTGTTTGCATCCAGTGCATCTCACGGTTATTGTATAATTCTGATACACATTTATTGTATAATTCTGTAATTGGATGTAAATAAATAAATAAAATAAAATAAATGAAGATTGAAGTGGAACGAGCAGCACCACGAAATAAAACAGATTTGATTCGGTCGGTTTAACAGGCCTGGACCACCATCACCGAACATTATGGCGGTGACCTAGTTTCGGGTGTACCTGTACGTTTAGTTAAGTGTTTGGAGTTAAACGGAGCTTGTATAAGTAAATGAGAAGACTTATTTGTTGCAATTTTATGATTTAAGTAATAAAAATATATACCGAAAAATTATAATTGTGCTTTCTTTTTTCCGGATACTTTCTAGACGGACTATAGGTATATGGATGGAACTTATGATTATTGTACCAAATTTTTTTTGCAACTATTTACCATACATGCATATTCCAACGATATCTACATACCAGTGGCGTTTTGTTTGTTGCCAAACTAGGGAAAGCTGACCTACACCAAGCTATTTAAATATCATCAACAAAGTTGTAGCCAAAACGGCTGCAGCTTAAATATGAAAACAGTAGTCGTCGATTTCGAACGAGCCATCCACTCTAGTCTCCTAGAATGCTTTCCAGATGTTTCAATTGTTGATTGCAGATTTCATCTGGCACAATCATGGTAAGTTTTTAATTTTTATTGATTACTAGCGAGTACCCGGCATTCCCGGTATGCATTTACTAACTCAGAAACATTCGCGGGCATACGTCCAACCATTCCTCAAAGTTTCATGGCAATTTTTAGGAAGGCATAAGAGACAGACAGACAAGCATTCATTTTTTATTTATATAGAAGTTATGTAACATTTGTGGAAGAATTTAAGTAGAGAAATATGGAGAGAGCTAGACCAGTGGTGCGTTTTATGACCTAACCCGAGTGGTTCAGTGGTGTGGTTTACAACATAACCCGAGATTAAACCTGACTTTATACGATCTAACCTTAGTGGAAACGCCGCTGCTAAAGTGGAGTAGTAAAATCCCAATTCTTATAAGCCATCCTTAAACCTAACTTTTTACGATCCAACCTAAGCAAACAATAAACCTAACTTTTTACTATCTAACCTTAGTGGAAACGCCGCTGTTAAAACGGCATAGTAAAATCATGATTTATATTTTCTAACTTAGTGAAACGCCGCTGGTGGATGGTAAAGCGAAATAAAACTCCAATTTATATGGTCTAACAACATAAGTATAATAAGGCGTCACATTTGTCACCCGCAATAATTATTTATACCTAAATAACCCTCCCAAACCCTCTGCCGCCTCGATTTAAAAAGAAAGGCACATAAAACGTTATTTATTCCGAAGAACTCTTATTAAAATTCAGAAGCGTATCTAATAATTCTTTTCAATTTTGTACCACTTATAAAAAATGCAATGAAATAATTACCTAAATTATCTTAAAGTTCGAACTAAATTGTCTGATAGAAATGATAAAAAGATACACATTTTGTTTTAATTTTTATGCTACGACACTGATATCTTAGAACGGATAAATTCAAAGTTAAAGCTACCATTAAAGGACCCCTTTCTGCTAATCCTACCTAAGTTTTCTATAGCGCGTTTTAGCTATTTTAAACCGCAAAATAATGAAATAATGTTTATACATTTGTAATTTTTAGTACCTCATAAAATTAGAAAGGTATAAATATTATTTTATAAAGATAGTAATAAAATGTAACCATGCAGGCGCCGTGGAGGAGAAAAAAATGTGAATCATACCTTTTTTTATTTGTCTACCACCATATGCTTCTTTTTTAAAAATATCTCGAGAAATACAATCAATTTTATTGGCAACATGGCAACAATGACAACCTTGCATTGCAATCCACGCTGCGAACGCATTAATCATCCCCGTTTCAACGGGTATTTTCGTGTTTCGTTGCTGCTGACCAATGTTAATTGTTTTGGCGGGGAAGTAGAGAATTTTGTCTAGCATTTTAATTATCTGCCTGCAGTGATCTGATTTAAATTTCGGTTTTTAATTATTTTGTTATTGTTCTTATTTTATAAGTGAATATTTATACTATATTTAAACTATTTAAAAGTGATTGTTCTGCAGGTTTTAAGCAAAATATCGTAGGTAAGTAAATAAGCTAGAAAATGTATTAACGCTTTAATTTAAAAACAGTAACTCTTAAGTACTTAAGGCTAAGGGTGTTCTTTAAAAAAAATAAGAAACCTATATGTATTTACTACTACTATTTTATTTGATTTTGTAGAAAATGTCCAAAAAACAGTTAACGTTACTGAACTTTATGCATAAACCCCCTCAGGCAGCTGATTTGTCAACATCAGACCTTATTGCTGAAAGCTCTGGCAGTATCCTACATGACCCAAAGAGTACTACTGCAGGCGTTAGCGAGTCTACCATACAAAATGAGAGAGATCCATGTTATGGTCCTAAATGTGCAAATATTACATTAGGTATGATCAGATGCCATGGCTGGAATACAGCATAACTTTGGACGCAGCTTTTTGTTTTCCATGTCGATTGTTTTCCAGTCAATCAGGACGTGCTGATGATGCATTTGTCAAAAAAGGTGTCAGTAATTGGAAAAAATCATTGAGTAAATTTAAAAAACATGAGACATCACTAACACATAAAATAGCAAACCAATTTTTCCTTGAAAATCGATTAACAGGTGAAGAGAGTGTTGCCACACAAATATCATCTTTTCATCAAGAAACTATAAAGCTTAACCGTGAGTATTGAAAATTCATATTTGAAAATATTCTATGGATAGGAAAACAGAATTTAGCTTTTCGGGGAAATGATGAATCCAGCACATCAAATAATAAAGGTAATTTCTTAGAACTTGTTGATTTGTGAATTCGTGATAAAAATAAGCACTTTCATAACTTGCTTGAATCTAAAAGTTGCAAATATACTAGTAAAGTAATTCAAAATGAAATGATACAAATTGTTGGAGATTCTATTATTAAACAAATCGTGGATGAAGTAAATAACTCAAGTTATTATTCTCTTATCGTTGACGAAACTACGGATATTTCTAGTTGTGAACAAGTAGCCATAGGAATTAGAAATTGCCTTTTAAGAAATAAAACATTTATTATTAAAGAACGATTCGTTGGTTTTATAAATTGCCCTATTACTAGCGGCGAGAATTTGCATATTAAAATTAAAGAATTTTTAGAAGTCATTGGAATACCATTATGTAACTTAAGAGGTCAAGCGTACGATGGTGCGTCAAACATGAGCGGTCAATTTAGAGGTGTGGCAGCCAGATTTCGTGCAGATGAACCCCGAGCTATTTATTTTCATTGCCACGCTCATTTACTAGATTTGGCTGTCCCTAGATTTTGCGAAGATGTAAAATACCTACGAGTTATATCACGGTCCGACACTGAATAGTGCTGAGTGTGCATCTCAAGTAACATATAGAATACAACCCAGGAGAAGACAGGCAGTCAGTCAGAAGCCATAATTCCGAATACTTAATCTTTAATTATTGTACTTTATTTTCAATTGATGTATTTGTAACAAAAATAAATGTTTTTAAAAACAGACTCTCACGGTCGTAATAGTTAACTGGCGCAGTCGGTAGGATCTTTCGGGAAATCGATACGAATCGATCGTGTGGATATTTTTTCGTTTTAACGAATTAACCGAAAAAGAACCTAGTGTTGTGACGTTGGTGGAGGTGTTTAAAGCAGAGTGGATTTTTCTGAAAATCGAAAAATCCCAATCTATAGAAGATCTGTGGATTACCATCTACCAGCTAATCATCGGAGGATAGGACCAATATAGCTTATCTTCGCAAGGACCAAGATTTTGGGACGGACCACAATCGCCTAACCAGAGCTTGCCCTTATAGGAATGACCAGAGTAGACCTGTTTTTCTTTATGTAAGTGTAATTGGTAGAAGTTTATGTCGATCGATAACCTTATTAGTGATTTATGGAATTTTAATTTAGATACACCTTCGGCTGACTCTGTTTCTAGTAATCAATTAGAAGCATTAAATTCAAGAGAAACTCCTAATATAAGACAAACTAATAGTAATATTCAATCTAGCAATAGTTCTTTAGAAATAAGTACAATGGCTCAATTTAAACCGGAATATTTAAATTGTGTACCGAATTTTGATGGAAGTCCAAATGACTTAAATCGTTATTTAGCGACTTGTCAATCACTTATTGACACTTTTTACGATGCAACTAGGCCTCAAGATTTTAAAAATATCTATTTATTAAATTCTCTTATTGGTAAATTATCTGGCCAAGCTAAACTTGTTATAAATATTCAAAATGTAGGTACATGGGATGAGTTAAAAAATACCCTTAGGCGTAATTTCGCCGACCAGAGGGATGAAGCTTGTTTAAATCGAGATTTGGTAATGATGAAACAATTACCTAATGAAAAGCCAAGTCAATTTTATGATAGGGTATTGTATATTTTAAATTTATTGTGTTCGTTTATTGATTCACACGAAAATAACGATGCAGCAAAAATTTTAAAAAGAAATCTATATAATGAGCTTTCTTTAAAAACGTTTCTATCTGGGTTAAAAGAACCCCTTGGGACTACAATAAGATGTATGCGTCCTACATGTTTAATGCAAGCACTACAATTTGTTACCCAAGAATATAATGTACATTATTTCCAAAACCAAACAAAGCCGAGTGCGGCGTTCCAAAAACCTAACAATAATTTTAGGCCAATTCAACAAAATGCACATTTTAACAATTCTTGGCAGCCAAATTTTATTGCAAGACCAAATAATCCATTTAATGCGCACACGCCTAATAATGCGTTTAGGAATAGTTTTCCATCACAGCCTGTAAATATTGGGCCTAAATTTAATAGGCCGCAGCAAAAATATTTTACAAACTCTCAAGTTTTTAATAAACCCGGTAACAGGACGAACGTTTTTAGACCAAACCAGCAAAAACAATTAACACAGCCTACAGCTATGTCCGGCGTAGAAACGTCAATGTTTAAACCGTTACAGAGTACGTCAAATTATAACCCACCAAAATTAGCTTTCGAAGAAATTTATAACGCCGAAACTGAAAATGTAAATCGATCGGAAATTTTTGCCACTGACGAAAATCAGTATAATTATTTTGATCAATACTCTTATCATGACCAACCGCAACAATACGCCAACAAAGTGTATTATGAAACAGACGTTCAACCCGATTTTCATACGTCATCATCTGACCATGACCTAGCTCAACAGAACCCTTATGAACACTCCGAAAATAACGGAAATTTTCACGAGGTTACACAAGACAACCAAATAACTTAGAACCACAGATAATTTCATTCAACATGTCCAATCATAGCGAGCTATCATACATTGTTTTTCCGGAAACTAATTTAAAATTTTTGATCGATTCAGGTTCTACTAGATCGTTTATCGACCCAAATATTGCAAAACGTTTATACCCAAATCAATTAATAAATGAACCTTTTATAGTTTCAACGGTATTTCAAAAATCAGCCCATCAACATAGTGCCTTAATACCGGCTTCAAAACTATTTAAATTACCAAAAAATCAAAGCCTAAAATTCTATTTATTTAAATTTCACAATGTATTTGATGGACTTCTCGGACTTGATAATCTTAAAATTTTACAAGCGAATCTCGACTTTAATAAAGGATATTTAGTAACACCATATGCTCGTATTAAACTACAATTTCATAAAACGCAGAGTGAAATAAATTGTATAACAATTGCACCGCGTGTAGAACAAGTTATTAAGATTAAAACTTCTATAAAAAATGGTGACATAATAATACCGCATCAAAAATTGCATAATTGTGAGATACCGGAATGCTTATCTGTCGCTAGAAATGGATACGCCTTGACAACAATTATAAACAACACGTGTGAGCCCGTAACGCTAGATTTTTCAGAACCCATTGACGTAGAAACATTCAGCACTGTAGAAATGCAAGAAATTAATTTAAATAATTTTGAGGAATATTCAAAAGATTTAAAATTAGATTTTTCCAAATTCCGAACTGACCACCTTAATAGTGAAGAAGAGGCAAAAATTTTAAATTTAATTAAAGAATATACCGATATTTTTTATAATGAAAATCAAACACTAACTTTCACTAGTAAAATAAAACATAGAATAAAGACCACAGATGAAATACCTGTTTAT
Source organism: Polydrusus tereticollis (assembly GCA_963920685.1). Classification (NCBI taxonomy): domain Eukaryota; kingdom Metazoa; phylum Arthropoda; class Insecta; order Coleoptera; family Curculionidae; genus Polydrusus; species Polydrusus tereticollis. The sequence goes on from OY987332.1 coordinate 89,325,579, forward strand.
TCAAAATCATATCGTTATCCATTTGTTCATAAGCAGGAAGTGGAAAAACAAATTAAGAAAATGTTGGCCCAAAAAATCATACAGCCCAGTAGCTCACCCTGGAGTTCACCGATTTGGGTAGTTCCAAAGAAAGCCGATGCTTCGGGGGTGCAAAAATGGAGGGTAGTTTGTGATTTTAGGGGTTTGAACTCCAAAACCCTGGACGATAGGTATCCCCTTCCTAACATAACGGAATTATTAGACAAATTAGGAAAATGCCAATACTTTACCACATTGGATTTGGCTAGTGGGTTCCACCAAATTCAAATGCATGAAGAAGACATAGAGAAAACGGCATTTAACACCGAAAATGGTCACTATGAGTTCTTACGCATGCCCTTTGGATTGAAAAACGCGCCAGCGACGTTTTAGCGTGTAATGGACAACATTCTTCGAGGAATCCAGAACGAAAAATGTTTAGTCTATTTAGACGACATTATTGTGTATTCAACTTCACTACAAGAACACTTAGAAAGATTAAGAAGTGTATTTCAACGATTACGAGAATCCAATTTTAAGATCCAGCTGGATAAATCTGAATTCCTAAGAAAGGAAGTTGCATACTTAGGACATGTCGTAACGGCAGAGGGCGTAAAACCAAACCCGGATAAGATTAAAGCCATCAAAGATTTTCCCATCCCAAGAACAACGAAACAAATAAAAGGCTTCCTAGGGTTACTAGGTTATTATCGGCGATTTGTTAAGGATTTTGCAAAGCTGACAAAACCTATGACTAAATGTTTAAAAAAGGGTGCAACCATAGAACATAACCAAGAATTTCTTATGTGCTTTGAAACATGTAAAAATGTATTAATGAACGAACCGATACTCCAGTACCCGGATTTTTCCAAACCGTTTAATCTAACCACCGATGCAAGTATGGTTAGTTTAGGAGCAGTGCTTTCACAGGGACCCATAGGCCAAGATCTTCCGGTGGCGTACGCGTCCAGAACGTTAAACGATTCTGAGAGGAATTATTCAACCATAGAAAGAGAACTTTTGGCAATTGTGTGGGCCACCAAATACTTTCGCCCATATATTTTTGGAAGAAAAATAAATCTTATTACGGACCATAAACCACTGCAATGGTTGTTTTCGCTAAAAGACCCTAGCTCAAAATTGTTAAGATGGCGTATAAAACTTGACGAATTTGACTATGATATAATATATAAAAAAGGAAAGCTAAACACAAATGCAGATGCTTTATCACGTATCGAATTACATACGAAAGAGACAGAAGAAAATTTTACTCTTAAGGAATACATAGAAGATTTTAACAAAACACTACAAGGAGAGAATTCCACATACAACGATAATATAGACCAAATGTCAACAGTCGCGCAAGCAGGAGACAATGACCTTGCGCAGATCAACGATAAGGTAAGTGACGAATCAGCTGATCAAGAACCACCTGACGAGCACATGACCGTACATACAAACGAGAGCGAAGACCCTATAGTAGGAATTCCTATAGGCGAGATACCTGTAAATTATGGATCAAATCAGATAATTATTTCACCAGTATTACACTCTCCGGCAAAACCAAAAATTACTATTTTATTTGAGAAAAAACGCCGTTTCAATGTTCAAATATCACAAAACAATTTCGATGAAGACATATTAAACTTTGTTAAAGAACTTATAATTCCTGATAAACAATACCACTTATATTTTGAAAAACCCGAAATGTATGAACCATTTTGTGAAGTGATCCGAAAAACGTTTAAATGGCCCTCTTTAAAATTAAAACGGTGCCTAAAGAAATTAATAGATGTAACTGATAAAAACGACATTCCGGAAGTAATACAAAAATATCATGAATCAAAAACCAATCACCGTGGTATTGACGAGACATTACAACAAATAAAAGAAAATTATTATTGGCCAAATCTTAAAAACTCCATTCAAACCTACATCAACAACTGTGAAATTTGCCAAAAAAGTAAGTATGAACGTCATCCTATAAAGATGGAAATGAATATAACGCCAACGGCATCTCAACCTTTTGAAATCCTGCACCTAGACACATATACACTTGAACAAACTAAGTTTTTAACAATAATAGACACTTTTTCTAAATATGCGCAGGCATACGCACTTCAATCGCTGGCAGCTACGGAAATTGCTGACAAACTATTATTATACTTCTCACACCACAGTATACCGAAACAAATTACAATCGATAATGGAACTGAATTTAAAAATACTGTAGTTACTGAACTTCTTAATTTACATAAAATTAAATTACATTTTTGTTCACCGGACCACCCCCAATCAAACGGAGTAATGGAACGTCTTCATTCTACCTTGGTTGAACACATACGTTTATTAAATAATCAAAATTTTGCCAAAACACCAATATCTAAAAAAATGATATATGCCATATTAGCATATAACCATACTATCCATTCGGCAACTAATTTAAGACCTATTGACGTAATTAACGGTCACATTTCTAATAGCGATCCTTTCGATATAAAATTAGAACAATTATTCTTAAACGATTATGTTAACGCCCATAGAGAAAAATCCAAATTAATGTATTCCAACATTAACCAAAAATTGGCCGAAAATAAACAAAAAATTATTTCTAAAGTTAACGAAAATCGTGATAAACCGGAATTATTTCAACCTAATCAACAAGTTTACATTAAAAAACATGTTAGACAAAAAGTATCCGATAAATTCGCAAAACCAACAAAAATTGAATCAGTGAACCAAAACCGTAAGACCTTAACAACACAATCCCGCGCTAAGGTCCATATGGACAATTTAAAACGCCCACTCAGACAAACATACAGCTTTGACTAAAATATTATATTTAATTTCAGGTTGTTTTCTACTGTTATCGGAGACAGAGATAAAATTACAATCAGATCTTTAAAGGGAAACCCAGGAATATTACCATTAAAGCTAGGACACGCAAAACTTACGGAATACACCCACACTTTGATTCATTACTACGACCTAAACCCAATTTTAATAGAAATTAACAAATTGCATTTTAAATCGGAAAATATTACTAATTCACTCATAAAGCATAAAGAATATTTCACCGAGTCATCTAACTATTTAAAAATATTAAACTTAACCAAAGATAGGGTAGAAAATAAAATAAAAGAAATCTTACCACATCCTCAGAGAACTAGACGAGGGTTAGTTAATATAGTAGGTTCAGTATTCAAAGCTGTGACAGGAAATCTAGATGCGTCGGATGGAGAACGTTATGAAAAAATTATCAAAATCTTAGAAGAAAATCAAAATAAATTGGCTGGTAATATACGAAATCAAAACTCCATTTCTACAAGCGTCATAAACAAATTTAACTCAACCATACAACAAATAGGTCAAAATGAAAAACTAATAGAAAAGAAAATAAATCAAATTAGTCTTATAGTACAAACTACAACCTATAAGGAAAATGCGCATTTTATTAAGGACCTACTTAATCAAATTATTAACCTATATGAAATAATTAATTCAATATTGCAAGATATTGAAAATTCTATTACTTTTGCTAGACTAAAAATTATGCATCCAAGTATAATAGCATTAAATGACCTTTTAAATGAACTTAAAAAACTTGAAAAATTAGTAGGATTTAATCAATTGCCTTTACTTATAAAATTAGAAAATATGTTTTCATTCGAAAAAATTATTGACATTGATTGTTTCATTTTAAACAACAAAATAACATATCTCTTAAGAGTACCAATCTGCAAGGCGAGCGATTTTGAATATTAACATTTATATTCTGTACCAACTATACATCAGAGTCTGTTTAAGGTGGTAATACCTCGCGATAAATATTTAATAAAAAATCAATTACACTATTCATATCGGGGAACCCCCTGCAAAGAAATGGTGCCCAATTTATTCATATGCGAAGAAGAAGAACTTCAAGAAATAGATATGAGAAGCCCATGCGAAATACAGCTACTTCAATCCACAGAAAGCACCTCCACATGTCAACAAATTGACGTCACAATAACCCAACCAGTCATGAACCAATTAGACAAATCAAACAGTTGGTTACTAATATTCCCTATTGACAAAATAGTAGAACTAAAATGTCCACTACAAGAAGAAAGGCGCAAATTATATGGTACTTTTCTGGTTACCATACCAATCGAATGCCGATTCAAATTTGATGGAAAATCGATTACCAATGATCAACAAATAATCGATTCTGGAAAGCAACCAATACTTTTTCCAGATCTCGAAGATGCGCTGCCGCAGCTTCCTTTACTTAATTTGAGCTTTTACCTACCGAAAATAAAGCTAGATGAACTACATGAACTTAGAAATAAAATCGAAGAGAACGAACCACATATTCTTGGCGAAGTTCCGACCGTACCCAGCGTATGGACTATTTTTGTATATGTCGCCCTAATTGCCATTGGTGTGTACCTGCTATGTACATATATGGTACGAAAAGGATGGTTACACAAGAATGCTACCCCAACTGATGTCAGCAGTCTACCCATTGAACTACCCCCTACTAGGTGTAGTTAAATCTGAGGAGGGAGGAGTTATATCACGGTCCGACACTGAATAGTGCTGAGTGTGCATCTCAAGTAACATATAGAATACAACCCAGGAGAAGACAGGCAGTCAGTCAGAAGCCATAATTCCGAATACTTAATCTTTAATTATTGTACTTTATTTTCAATTGATGTATTTGTAACAAAAATAAATGTTTTTAAAAACAGACTCTCACGGTCGTAATAGTTAACTTACGTGATGCATTATCAAATATAAATAAATTATATAACATCATAGAGGCTTCGGCAAAACGTCACGATCTATTTCAAACAATTTTATCCGAAACGATTCCAGAGACAAAAATAAAAACCTTAAAAAGTTTATCTCAAACGAGATGGACCGTTAGACATACTGCAGTTAAAACGGTATTAAATTTATTGCCTGCCATCACTAAAACACTTTCAATCATTTCAGATGATTCAAATAATCCTAAAGTAGCGGCAGAGGCATCTGGTTTGTTGAAGGATTGATGAGGGATTTATTTTTTCTTTAATCGTTTTGGATATTATTTTGGGTCTAACTGACGGGTTTTCTAAAGAACTACAATCCCCTCAACTAATAATAACAAGTTTATATCCAAAACTAGAGGCAATTCTTGCTACCCTAGAAAGTTACCGTAACGAGAGTAAATTTAAAAACCTTATCGAAAAAACGAATTTTTTAAGTGGTCAGATCGAAAGTTATGGTTTTGAAGTTCAAAAATTTAGTTAGCACGTCAAAGGAAAATTCCTAAAAAAATAGATTCTGGACAAACACAGTCGTTTACTTTTTCAAGCACCGAACAAATGATGCGAATCAACATATTTTATGTTTCAATAGATCAAGTTCTTGGTAACCTAAGAAAAAGGTTTTCAGAAAATGATTACGATTTAATTAATAAAATTAATAGTCTACCGACTGATCTAAACACCGATCTCAATGAAAATTACGTAAGTTTTGTCAACAATTTCTATAAATTGGGTTCTACGGATACTCTTATAAATCAACTTAATATTTATAGAAATTTTGTAAAAAAAATTATACCTAGTTTGACGAATATTGAGAAATATGCAGAGGTCTTTTTAAAAAATGACCTGAAAACTATGCTGTTTTTAGTATGGAATTTATTTGAACTGTTGTTCAGCTGCCCTGTAACTTCTGCATCAGCTGAGCGTTTCTTTTCTGTTTTAAAACGGCTTAAGACACACCTTAGGTCTACCGTGGGACAGGAGCGTTTGGTTGGAGTTGCCTTAATGTCCATTGAGACGGAACTCGTTTCGAAAATGTTAAATCGAGATGATTTAATGGAAAAATTGGTGTGTAATTTTATAAATTTCAGTAATAGAAGACTGCAATTTCATAGTATTTAAACAAGGTATTTTTAAGGAATTTGTTGTTTTATTTTGTATCTAAAGTTAATGCAAACTTGTTTTTTTTGCCACATATATGGTAGAATAAAAATATGTTTTTTGTTTTTTTGAATAAGATTTTAATTAATGTATTATTTGTTAAAGTTGTTAACGATTTTTTGTTTCAAAACCAGTTGTCTCTGGTACATATTTTATACACAGAATAATAATAAAGCAATAAGAAAAACGATTTTTTTTAAATTTTGCCCCCTAGTCCAGGTTTAAGGCACCCTTGCATTGAAGCAAAAATCTTCGCGAAACATGTTAATCATATCCAAAACCTATACAGTATGCGGCTGAAGAAAACTGAAATTATACAAATATTTTTTCGGGAAACCTAGTACTCAATAAATAAATTTATCGCTGATCCGGGTGCTTTATTATTTACATAATTTGATATAATTTGGGCGTGATCCTAAAAAATTTTTGGCTGCGGCGTTATTTGCTTGCGACGGCTACCAAAAATTGTGGCTGTAGTGCCCCCCCCCCAATATTTTGGGTCTAGAACCGCCCCTGCTTCTTTGTTTCTCCTCTACAGGACGCCGAACTGTAGTCATCTGATGAGCAAATTTTTTATTACTATCATAAGTTATGGGATGAATATTTTTATTTTGCACCCTCCCATCAATACAAAATATGCATTCTAATATCGAGAACCAATAGACTAATTTTTTCAATAATCATAGAATCACCCTAAAGAAAGGGAAAAGACTTCCTATCTTCATATTCTCGAAAAAAAACTAAAAAACAGTTGCTTTGCTAACGCTCCACCTCCGATATCTTTTCCTTATTTTCGTGCTGCTTTAGTTTTCCTTTGTTTTTATTCTAACTATTCTATTTATTTTTTCGTGCTGTGTGGGTGTTATTTTTTATTTTTTACCTTCAAGACTTTTTATTACCAATTTGCGTGTACCATCTTCTTTTTTGAAAAATGTAAGTATATATTTTTAAAGCTTTTATTATGTCTTAAGTACCCAGCTTATTAGTTAATTAAGTTATAATATAGGTCTCATAATTTTTGAAATTATTTTAAGACAATCTTACATTTCATCTAAAACTTTCTTTCTACGTATGTTAATCTAAAATGCAGCCATTTAACATTCTTATATAATATTAAAAAAAAAACAATGAAATAATCAAGTACCTTACTATGATGCCATTGTTGATAAATGACATATGAAGGGGTTAGAAGTAAATGGGTACAAGTGCACTTTTTTCTGAAATGGAGTTAAGTGCATTTTAACTTAGTATAATAGATCAACTTTTGAGTGGTAAAAGGATATAAGTGAAATTCGATGTATTAGGCGCCATCTGTACTCGAGTAGAATAAGCTTGTTAAAAGAATAGAAAATTTCATGGACGCAAATGGATACAAGCGCACCTGTACCCTTTTACTACCAAATTTTAAGAAGTAGTGATAGCAGTTGTATTTATAAGTACTATTGACAGATAGAGGTTTTTTCGTGTTAAAGACTATGAATAGTAAAGAAAAGTACAATGTGAGGGCTGCAAAAGGTACGTGTAACTTAATTTAATAAAATCATAAGATTAATGTTCGAAAATATAGTAAAATCGAAAATCGGAACATAACCTTACACTGCGATTTAATTATAGCAGGTCCTAGTTATAAAGACGATACTGGCAGTGAGTCAGACCCTTTCAGCACTGATGAGGACAGTGATTACGTTCCCGATGACCCACTACAGGTTACAGGTGTCCTTAATGTTGATAATCAAGAAAATGACGATACACCTCAGGAAATCCCAAATGAAGAAACCGCAGATAATCAGGGTATGTACCACTAAAAAACTTCTACCCTTTCTATATAAAATTAATGTTTCAGTATATTATTCTAAATGAAAATATTCATATCTATTTTAGGCAAGCGTAAGAGAACGAGAAAAAGACATAAAAATATGAAAGAGTGGAAAAGACTAAAGGCCAAAGCTGCAAGACTTAGTGGCGAAACTTACAAAACCGCTAAAGGACAGAAAATTGAAAAAAAAGAGTTGAAAGCTTTCGAACACACATGCAGATACAATTGCAACAAAATTTCTGAGCAAGAGAGTCAGGCCATTTTTACAAAATTTTATCAATTGGGTAATTATGACTTACAATCAAATTTTATTGCATCCTGCATTAAAAAGAACAATCCAAGCCGAGTAAAAATTAATGCTTCCTCAAAAAAGAACTACGTTACAATAATAACACTATTAAATCTCAGGGTTTGTAAGCAGTATTTTTTGAATACTCTAGCAATATCGAACAAAAGATTTACCACAGTATGCCAAAAAATATCTGCTGAAGGCTTTGTACAGACTGATCAAAGAGGAAAACATACTCCATGTAACAAGGTTAATGATTCTACACGAAGTGACGTGATTCGGCACATAAAACAATTTCCCCGTTATCGCAGCCATTACTCCAGATCTCAAAATAATAATACCAAGTACCTGTCACACAGTTTAAACATTAAAAAAATGTACGAACTTTACTGCCAATGGTGTAATGAGAATGAAAAAGTTGCCGTAAAAGAGTCATATTACAGATTTATTTTCTGCACTGAATTTAATCTTAAATTTCATAAACCGCATTCTGACACGTGTAATACGTGCGATCGTTTAAACAATTTAATTAAGAATACCACAGATGACCAAGCAAGAAATAGTTACACGTTGGAGCTGGACCTGCATCACAGAAAAGTGCAAGGTGCAACCACTGCCAAGAGTAGAGATTTAGAGTACTGCAAACAAAATTCAGAAACAGCAAGACTTATTTGCTTTGACTTACAAAAAACTCTTGCAACGCCGCTTCTTACAACTAATAAAGTGTATTACCTAAGACAGCTTTGGACCTACAATCTATGTATACACGATATTGTTTCTGGGAAATCCTTCATGTACGTATGGGATGAAAGTGAAGCTTCCAGGGGATCTCAGGAGATTGGTTCCTGCCTGCTGAAGGTAATATTCAATATCACTTGTTGTTTATGTGTTACTACTGTACTTATAATGTTGTTTATGTTTTAGTACATTCAAGAATTGCCAGAACAAATTACTCATCTTATCTGTTATTCAGATTCATGCGGTGGTCAGAACAAAAATAAGAATATAACCAAACTCCTTATGTTTCTTGTCGAGTCTACTAATCTTCAAACGATTGACCACAAGTTTTTTGAGTCTGGTCATTCCTACATGGAATGTGACAGGTCTTTTGGTTTAATTGAAAGAAATGCTAAGAAAAACCCTCAAGTATTCATTCCTGAACACTGGATTAACCTTATACAAAAGACAACAAAAAATTTCGTAGTAACAAGGATGAATAAAAGTGATTTTGTTTCCTTTAGATATTTACATGACATTTTAAAAGACCCAAAAAAAGATAACCTAGGCTTCCCCTTGAAATGGCGTGAAATTGTTTGGTTTAGTTACAACAAAGGATCAGTATGAGCTTTTATTTTAAAAAGACCAGAAACATTGAATATCCTTTTCAAATTTCTGAAAATTTATCCACAAGGAAACGTGCCATTTTTATTACTGACTGTCTGAATACTGCGTTGTACCAATCCTCTAAAAAAATACCGTACCTAAAGTGGGAAAATCTAATGACAATATTGGAGTTTATACCACCTATATACCACACTTTTTATAATAATTTGCCACATGAAGAAAAGGCAGCAACAACAAAAAAGAAAAATAAGTCAAATAACCAGAAAACTACGAAAGTAATGACTGAAGTCGAAACTGAAACTGAGACAATACCAGAGTCAAATGAAAATTTAGAAGAATACCATGAAGACAACAATATTCTTGAATCAGATTACGAAGACGATTAAGTTAAGCTGATATTTTGAATGAAACTTGTTGTAAACTAACGTTTATTAATAAAAAGTACTGGTACAACTGCATTTTTTCAAATTTTTATTTAGAAGCAAAAGGGTACAAGTGACATTTTTTCAAAAAATGACGGCTCTTTACTTTTTCTCTTATTGCCTATCTAAAAGTAAGGTAGCGTTTTGTTAATATTTTTGTTTGTTTAAAACAGAAAGTAATGTTTAGCTTTCTTAAAAGGTCATGAAATCTGGCATATTTTTTAAACGTTATTTCCTCTAAATTTTAAAAATTGCACTTGTACCCATTTGCTTCTAACCCCTTCATATTCTTTTATTTTTAAAATTAACTAAACGAAACTTAAACATTACTTTTTTATATTTGTTTCAGGAATAACGAACAAAAAATAAGCCTCGCCAATATTTTATTGGCGGAGTTAATTTGCATAATTTGCTTGGAGCTCGTGGCGGAGTTGGCCAACCATAATATAGTTCAATGTCCGAGGGGGCATATTATGTGTGAGACGTGCTTTTTGGAGTAAGTTATATTCATTAGATAATAACTTTCCTCATCATTTTAACATTAGTATCTTATTGATTTTTTTTTCTTTTTTCTTTTAGATTTATACTTCATAACCAAAATCAACTTACTTTTATTGTTTAGTAAAAATATGTTGAAAAGATGGTAAGACTTCATATAGCAAATTTTACATATTAACAAGTTAGCATGTTATTTTACTTAATGATGTCAAATTATTTTTAACATTCACCCTTAAAATAAACTTTTATGATTGCAAAGATTTAATTAGAGCAATTTATTAGTTATGTTTATGTTATATGTTTAAACATATTTATTTGCAGACCACTACATTTCATTAGCCCCATGCTACGACTGCTAATTTATAGAAACATATTTTTAATAGATCCATAGAATTGTCATATAGCAAAATAATTCCATATTAAAATAAAAAATTATTAAACAATAATAATCAAAACGGAGAATAACTCAAACAGAAAATAATTCTAGTTGAGAATGCTAAACATAATTTAAAAATTATATAGTACTAAATGTTCTCTATTTTTTTCTTTTTTCTACTTTCAGATACGTCAATGGCTACGGCTACGAAGTATGTCCGACTTGCCGAGGCGACTTATGTGAGATGCGAATCCGCGGGGGCGACGCAATTCAAAGAATTATTAATAGAATTTCAACAGAAGTCGTTGCCGCCCGCCCCGAAGCCCCCCTCGTTGCTGCCGCCTACCCCAATGTCCTCATCCTTGATGCTCTCGATCACTTACTGGTTCTAGACGAGGATGTTGCGATGATGGAAGTAGTTCATGATAATAATGATATATTGAACGAGAAGATAATGGATTCTTCGAGGGGGGTGATTTCATCATCCTCGAGAATAGACCACTAAATGATCGGGAGCCAATAGAAATATTAGATAGCGAGGAAGAAGTTTAGTGCACATACAGTGTGGCCCAAATTGGGCCTACATGTATGGGGATCTTGGAAACTATAGAAGATAGAGAAACGGTTAAATGGGGAAAGTTTTTGACAATTATATTTCTAACTGAAAACCGTTTAGTACGCGGCCCTATCTTTTTTGGTTTTTGAAATATGTTGAAAAAACCAAAAAGATGTATTTTCGAAAATATGCTGTAGATTTCTTATTATTCATATTTTGGCAATCTGTAAAAACATTTTTAAAGCAACTTTTTAAGTAGATTTCAGTTCTCAATTTAATTTTGAACACGACGTTTCAGTTATTTTATACCATCATCAGGTTCATTTTTTCTTATGGGCGCCATATTACTTGTCAGAACGAGTAAAAGTATAATAGTTTTTATTATTATTATCTAATAATAACGATTTATTTGTGTATTCTGAATTTAAAAGAAAATGGCATTGCGTTTTTCTCACGAAGAAAAATTTGATTTGCTAGAATGTTACATTCATTGCAACTGAAATGCAAACCTTGCATTAGAAAGGTATTTTGAAAATTTTCCTGAAAGACCGCAGCCAAGTGTCAGACTTTTTCCAAAAATTGTTATGAACCTGAGAAACCATGGAAGTTTTGAAAAACCGCGGCCCAAGAGTTACGAAAAAGCAGGTAATAACGAGCGTGACGAAAATGTCAGAGCCTATTTTAATGCCGCTCCGACATCATCTACAAGAGCGTCGGCAAGAGACTTACCAACCCCGGGAAGTACCATACAAAGAGTCCTTAAGGAAATTCTGGAAAAAATCTTAAAAATCAGACTAAATAGATACTTAATTCAACACAATTTAGTTAGCATTAGACAATTCGGGTTTCAAGAAAAGAAGTCGACAGCGGACGCAATAGCAAGACTGACAGAACTTATGTATGGGGAAATTGACGGGTCAAGGCTAGCGCTATGTGTATTTTTGGACCTGGTGAAGGCGTTCGATACCGTCAGTCATTCTCAGCTATTGTCAAAGTTGGAGAGTGTTGGCGTAAGGGGAGTTGTGTTTGATTTGTTTAGATCGTATCTAGAAAACAGTCCCAATATGTAAAAATTGGAGCAGCTATTAGTGACGTTGCGACTGTGACTTGCGGCGTACCACAGGGAACAGTCTTGGGTCCCCTACTCTTTATCTTATACGTTAATGACATATTGACACAAAGAACTAGTGGAGAAATTATTTCGTTTGCAGATGACACTGCAATATTCTATACTGACAAGTCTTGGGAACAACTAAAAATAAAAGCAGAAACTGACCTAAAAAATATAAAGGAATCGTTTGATAGTAAAAAGCTCACCATAAATTCTACAAAAACATTTTTTCTTCCAATAACATCGTATGAAAATAATCTACCTACTTATGACACTTTAAAACTAAAAAACGGTGAGATTACTCGCACATAACAATAAAATATTTAGGTATTACCATAGATTGTCATTTGCGCTGGGGAGATCATGTTAATCAAGTAATGCAGAAAATAAGGGGGTTGTATTATAAATTTAGACAACTTAAAAAATTTCTCACCAGAAAACACATAATTGCCGTTTATAAAGGCTTAGTCGAATCTATATTGAGATATGCGATAATAGGGTGGGGTGGAGATCAGAAAGTCTCCGAACGAAGGCTTTCGCAAACTCGAATCTGGCTCAGAAAACTTTTGAATATCTTATCAATCTCTATCCTCAATATTTAACACAGTTGGAATCTTTGTTCACTAATTCATATATCTCGACAGCCGTTTCTGTGGGTTCTCGTGAGACTCTTTCATCTCTAATCGGTAGAGAGATGTACCTCTTCGAAAACTTCCTATCCGACGCCCACAATTGCGCTTGGGAGTGTCGTGTAGGCGATCCTCCCTCGGTTCAACTCAGAACACTAGATTCACACGCTAAAATCTGGCAATCCGAGGATGATGTTCTAGGATCTGTATCTGCTTGGTTATACTGGACGTTGGGCAATCGTTATCCCGAACAACGTCATTTACCAACCATCCTCGGGGAGTCGCCTGGTCAGTCTTCCCTTTATGCTGCCGCGTCGGCCATTCGTTTGGACGATGTCAGAAATATTTTACAACCTTATCTTTGGAAGCATAAGGAAAGCCACGCCAAAAAGATTGATCGTGGGTTAACCGAGATTAAAGGACTCGCACTTCCGGGTATTTGTCCCGCGTCTGAGAACTGGAAATGGGCAAATTTCATCACTGCCCTATCAGAAGTATATGTAGAATGGCGCAAAGAGGCAAAAGCCCCAGTCATCCCAAATAGTGCAATGCCGGGCGCAGAAGATCAGCCCCAGAAGAGCGTTGACCTTAGTGAATGGGGAAACGGGATCTATGTTGTGCCCGTGAACGGGGAAAACTTTATGGACTGGGAAGTGGGTATGTTAAAATTCAAAAATCCCCACATGGAGGTAGTTGAGGGTGAGGGAGGTTTCGAGGTGGCCATTCGTGGCTTCTACGATCCCTTCTTTGCCATATCTTCCTCCTTCCTTGACATCCCGCCAGTGCCCGTTCTCGGAGCAAGAAATGTGGTCCAGACCATTCCTGTTGGGCCCATTACCTCGAAAGCCCCTGTTCAAGCGGCAAAGACTGCTTTACCATCTGGACCGTCTGGCCCCTTTGCTTTAAAGGATGGCCTGGATGGGCCAAGGAACTATATTGCAGAGGTACGGCTCAAGGTTCTCGATATCAATAAACTGTCCAGAGAACAGAAAGAGGGTCTAAAAAAGGGCATACCCCACAATGTTCCCACATCATCGGGAGAAGACTTTTTTAACGCTAGGAGTAAGCGTGAAATCTCCACCTTTGCTAGCTTGATTCCGTGTCAGCTAACGTCGCTTTCCGACACGATCGACGCAATTCACCAGCTTTTTCCTGACTCCTCAAAAGAGTCAATTGGGTGGTACTTGGCCACCAAGTTGTTGTTGATGAAAAGCCAAGTCACCGTGATTGCAAGTGGTGGGGAAATTTCTGTAAAATCCAACACCTAACGTATAATATTCTCCAATGCCCCTTTTATGAATAAACTCCAAGCAGCCCAAAATAGAATTATAAAAATTTTATTAAATAAAAATATGAGATATCCCTCGGAAAACCTCTATATAGAAACAGGTTTGTTTACAGTAAAACAGCTATATTATCACGCCGCCGTTGTATATCAACATAGGGCCGATAATATGGTCAATGCGACTCAATCGGTACATGCGCATGACAGCCGGTCGAGGGCTCGGGCTCAATCTGTAGTTCCGAGAATGAGAAAGGACGTTGGTCAACACTTTTTTGGATATATCGGAGTTAAAATATTGAATTTGATAAAGCAAGATCTCAAACCGAGCAGTAACAGTCTGAGATTCAAAATTGAGAGCAAAAATTGGATATTGTCAAGGGGTTTTTACATCTCTGAATTATTAAAAAATACTAACTAGTAATAATAATATAATTGAATAGGCACCTATTGTTACTGAATCATATATTTAGGTATTAGATTTAATTCATTAATTATATAGAAAGTAGGCACATCAATGAGAGAATATGGTATTATTTTGTTTTGTTTAGAAAAGTTAAGATTTTATTTAGGTCCGCCTGCGGTGTTTTTGACTGTAAACGGGAGTCGCCTACTAGCTTTACCGAAAGCTTTCACGACTTAACTTGTTTGCATCCAGTGCATCTCACGGTTATTGTATAATTCTGATACACATTTATTGTATAATTCTGTAATTGGATGTAAATAAATAAATAAAATAAAATAAATGAAGATTGAAGTG
Source organism: Polydrusus tereticollis (assembly GCA_963920685.1). NCBI lineage: Eukaryota > Metazoa > Arthropoda > Insecta > Coleoptera > Curculionidae > Polydrusus > Polydrusus tereticollis. The sequence goes on from OY987332.1 coordinate 89,340,634, forward strand.
GAACGAGCAGCACCACGAAATAAAACAGATTTGATTCGGTCGGTTTAACAGGCCTGGACCACCATCACCGAACATTATGGCGGTGACCTAGTTTCGGGTGTACCTGTACGTTTAGTTAAGTGTTTGGAGTTAAACGGAGCTTGTATAAGTAAATGAGAAGACTTATTTGTTGCAATTTTATGATTTAAGTAATAAAAATATATACCGAAAAATTATAATTGTGCTTTCTTTTTTCCGGATACTTTCTAGACGGACTATAGGTATATGGATGGAACTTATGATTATTGTACCAAATTTTTTTTGCAACTATTTACCATACATGCATATTCCAACGATATCTACATACCAGTGGCGTTTTGTTTGTTGCCAAACTAGGGAAAGCTGACCTACACCAAGCTATTTAAATATCATCAACAAAGTTGTAGCCAAAACGGGTGCAGCTTAAATATGAAAACAGTAGTCGTCGATTTCGAACGAGCCATCCACTCTAGTCTCCTAGAATGCTTTCCAGATGTTTCAATTGTTGATTGCAGATTTCATCTGGCCCAATCATGGTAAGTTTTTAATTTTTATTGATTACTAGCGAGTACCCGGCATTCCCGGTATGCATTTACTAACTCAGAAACATTCGCGGGCATACGTCCAACCATTCCTCAAAGTTTCATGGCAATTTTTAGGAAGGCATAAGAGACAGACAGACAAGCATTCATTTTTTATTTATATAGAAGTTATGTAACATTTGTGGAAGAATTTAAGTAGAGAAATATGGAGAGAGCTAGACCAGTGGTGCGTTTTATGACCTAACCCGAGTGGTTCAGTGGTGTGGTTTACAACATAACCCGAGATTAAACCTGACTTTTTACGATCTAACCTTAGTGGAAACGCCGCTGCTAAAGTGGAGTAGTAAAATCCCAATTCTTATAAGCCATCCTTAAACCTAACTTTTTACGATCCAACCTAAGCCAACAATAAACCTAACTTTTTACTATCTAACCTTAGTGGAAACGCCGCTGTTAAAACGGCATAGTAAAATCATGATTTATATTTTCTAACTTAGTGAAACGCCGCTGGTGGATGGTAAAGCGAAATAAAACTCCAATTTATATGGTCTAACAACATAAGTATAATAAGGCGTCACATTTGTCACCCGCAATAATTATTTATACCTAAATAACCCTCCCAAACCCTCTGCCGCCTCGATTTAAAAAGAAAGGCACATAAAACGTTATTTATTCCGAAGAACTCTTATTAAAATTCAGAAGCATATCTAATAATTCTTTTCAATTTTGTACCACTTATAAAAAATGCAATGAAATAATTACCTAAATTATCTTAAAGTTCGAACTAAATTGTCTGATAGAAATGATAAAAAGATACACATTTTGTTTTAATTTTTATGCTACGACACTGATATCTTAGAACGGATAAATTCAAAGTTAAAGCTACCATTAAAGGACCCCTTTCTGCTAATCCTACCTAAGTTTTCTATAGCGCGTTTTAGCTATTTTAAACCGCAAAATAATGAAATAATGTTTATACATTTGTAATTTTTAGTACCTCATAAAATTAGAAAGGTATAAATATTATTTTATAAAGATAGTAATAAAATGTAACCATGCAGGCGCCGTGGAGGAGAAAAAAATGTGAATCATACCTTTTTTTATTTGTCTACCACCATATGCTTCTTTTTTAAAAATATCTCGAGAAATACAATCAATTTTATTGGCAACATGGCAACAATGACAACCTTGCATTGCAATCCACGCTGCGAACGCATTAATCATCCCCGTTGCAACGGGTATTTTCGTGTTTCGTTGCTGCTGACCAATGTTAATTGTTTTGGCGGGGAAGTAGAGAATTTTGTCTAGCATTTTAATTATCTGCCTGCAGTGATCTGATTTAAATTTCGGTTTTTGATTATTTTGTTATTGTTCTTATTTTATAAGTGAATATTTATACTATATTTAAACTATTTAAAAGTGATTGTTCTGCAGGTTTTAAGCAAAATATCGTAGGTAAGTAAATAAGCTAGAAAATGTATTAACGCTTTAATTTAAAAACAGTAACTCTTAAGTACTTAAGGCTAAGGGTGTTCTTTAAAAAAAATAAGAAACCTATATGTATTTACTACTACTATTTTATTTGATTTTGTAGAAAATGTCCAAAAAACAGTTAACGTTACTGAACTTTATGCATAAACCCCCTCAGGCAGCTGATTTGTCAACATCAGACCTTATTGCTGAAAGCTCTGGCAGTATCCTACATGACTCAAAGAGTACTACTGCAGGCGTTAGCGAGTCTACCATACAAAATGAGAGAGATCCATGTTATGGTCCTAAATGTGCAAATATTACATTAGGTATGATCAGATGCCATGGCTGGAATACAGCATAACTTTGGACGCAGCTTTTTGTTTTCCATGTCGATTGTTTTCCATGTCGATTGTTTTCCAGTCAATCAGGACGTGCTGATGATGCATTTGTCAAAAAAGGTGTCAGTAATTGGAAAAAATCATTGAGTAAATTTAAAAAACATGAGACATCACTAACACATAAAATAGCAAACCAATTTTTCCTTGAAAATCGATTAACAGGTGAAGAGAGTGTTGCCACACAAATATCATCTTTTCATCAAGAAACTATAAAGCTTAACCGTGAGTATTGAAAATTCATATTTGAAAATATTCTATGGATAGGAAAACAGAATTTAGCTTTTCGGGGAAATGATGAATCCAGCACATCAAATAATAAAGGTAATTTCTTAGAACTTGTTGATTTGTGAATTCGTGATAAAAATAAGCACTTTCATAACTTGCTTGAATCTAAAAGTTGCAAATATACTAGTAAAGTAATTCAAAATGAAATGATACAAATTGTTGGAGATTCTATTATTAAACAAATCGTGGATGAAGTAAATAACTCAAGATATTATTCTCTTATCGTTGACGAAACTACGGATATTTCTAGTTGTGAACAAGTAGCCATAGGAATTAGAAATTGCCTTTTAAGAAATAAAACATTTATTATTAAAGAACGATTCGTTGGTTTTATAAATTGCCCTATTACTAGCGGCGAGAATTTGCATATTAAAATTAAAGAATTTTTAGAAGTCATTGGAATACCATTATGTAACTTAAGAGGTCAAGCGTACGATGGTGCGTCAAACATGAGCGGTCAATTTAGAGGTGTGGCAGCCAGATTTCGTGCAGATGAACCCCGAGCTATTTATTTTCATTGCCACGCTCATTTACTAGATTTGGCTGTCCCTAGATTTTGCGAAGATGTAAAATACCTACGTGATGCATTATCAAATATAAATAAATTATATAACATCATAGAGGCTTCGGCAAAACGTCACGATCTATTTCAAACAATTTTATCCGAAACGATTCCAGAGACAAAAATAAAAACCTTAAAAAGTTTATCTCAAACGAGATGGACCGTTAGACATACTGCAGTTAAAACGGTATTAAATTTATTGCCTGCCATCACTAAAACACTTTTAATCATTTCAGATGATTCAAATAATCCTAAAGTAGCGGCAGAGGCATCTGGTTTGTTGAAGGATTGATGAGGGATTTATTTTTTCTTTAATCGTTTTGGATATTATTTTGGGTCTAACTGACGGGTTTTCTAAAGAACTACAATCCCCTCAACTAATAATAACAAGTTTATATCCAAAACTAGAGGCAATTCTTGCTACCCTAGAAAGTTACCGTAACGAGAGTAAATTTAAAAACCTTATCGAAAAAACGAATTTTTTAAGTGGTCAGATCGAAAGTTATGGTTTTGAAGTTCAAAAATTTAGTTTAGCACGTCAAAGGAAAATTCCTAAAAAAATAGATTCTGGACAAACACAGTCGTTTACTTTTTCAAGCACCGAACAAATGATGCGAATCAACATATTTTATGTTTCAATAGATCAAGTTCTTGGTAACCTAAGAAAAAGGTTTTCAGAAAATGATTACGATTTAATTAATAAAATTAATAGTCTACCGACTGATCTAAACACCGATCTCAATGAAAATGACGTAAGTTTTGTCAACAATTTCTATAAATTGGGTTCTACGGATACTCTTATAAATCAACTTATTATTTATAGAAATTTTGTAAAAAAAATTATACCTAATTTGACGAATATTGAGAAATATGCAGAGGTCTTTTTAAAAAATGACCTGAAAACTATCCTGTTTTTAGTATGGAATTTATTTGAACTGTTGTTCAGCTGCCCTGTAACTTCTGCATCAGCTGAGCGTTTCTTTTCTGTTTTAAAACGGCTTAAGACACACCTTAGGTCTACCGTGGGACAGGAGCGTTTGGTTGGAGTTGCCTTAATGTCCATTGAGACGGAACTCGTTTCGAAAATGTTAAATCGAGATGATTTAATGGAAAAATTGGTGTGTAATTTTATGAATTTCAGTAATAGAAGACTGCAATTTCATAGTATTTAAACAAGGTATTTTTAAGGAATTTGTTGTTTTATTTTGTATCTAAAGTTAATGCAAACTTGTTTTTTTTGCCACATATATGGTAGAATAAAAATATGTTTTTTGTTTTTTTGAATAAGATTTTAATTAATGTATTATTTGTTAAAGTTGTTAACGATTTTTTGTTTCAAAACCAGTTGTCTCTGGTACATATTTTATACTCAGAATAATAATAAAGCAATAAGAAAAACGATTTTTTTTAAATTTTGCCCCCTAGTCCAGGTTTAAGGCACCCTCGCATTGAAGCAAAAATCTTCGCGAAACATGTTAGTCATATCCAAAACCTATACAGTATGCGGCTGAAGAAAACTGAAATTATACAAATATTTTTTCGGGAAACCTAGTACTCAATAAATAAATTTATCGCTGATCCGGGTGCTTTATTATTTACATAATTTGATATAATTTGGGCGTGATCCTAAAAAATTTTTGGCTGCGGCGTTATCTGCTTGCGACGGCTACCAAAAATTGTGGCTGTAGTGCCCCCCCCCCCCAATATTTTGGGTCTAGAACCGCCCCTGCTTCTTTGTTTCTCCTCTACAGGACGCCGAACTGTAGTCATCTGATGAGCAAATTTTTTATTACTATCATAAGTTATGAGATGAATATTTTTATTTTGCACCCTCCCATCAATACAAAATATGCATTCTAATATCGAGAACCAATAGACTAATTTTTTCAATAATCATAGAATCACCCTAAAGAAAGGGAAAAGACTTCCTATCTTCATATTCTCGAAAAAAAACTAAAAAACAGTTGCTTTGCTAACGCTCCACCTCCGATATCTTTTCCTTATTTTCGTGCTGCTTTAGTTTTCCTTTGTTTTTATTCTAACTATTCTATTTATTTTTTCGTGCTGTGTGGGTGTTATTTTTTATTTTTTACCTTCAAGACTTTTTATTACCAATTTGCGTGTACCATCTTCTTTTTTGAAAAATGTAAGTATATATTTTTAAAGCTTTTATTATGTCTTAAGTACCCAGCTTATTAGTTAATTAAGTTATAATATAGGTCTCATAATTTTTGAAATTATTTTAAGACAATCTTACATTTCATCTAAAACTTTCTTTCTACGTATGTTAATCTAAAATGCAGCCATTTAACATTCTTATATAATATTAAAAAAAAAACAATGAAATAATCAAGTACCTTACTATGATGCCATTGTTGATAAATGACATATTCTTTTATTTTTAAAATTAACTAAACGAAACTTAAACATTACTTTTTTATATTTGTTTCAGGAATAACGAACAAAAAATAAGCCTCGCCAATATTTTATTGGCGGAGTTAATTTGCATAATTTGCTTGGAGCTCGTGGCGGAGTTGGCCAACCATAATATAGTTCAATGTCCGAGGGGGCATATTATGTGTGAGACGTGCTTTTTGGAGTAAGTTATATTCATTAGATAATAACTTTCCTCATCATTTTAACATTAGTATCTTATTGATTTTTTTTTCTTTTTTCTTTTAGATTTATACTTCATAACCAAAATCAACTTACTTTTATTGTTTAGTAAAAATATGTTGAAAAGATGGTAAGACTTCATATAGCAAATTTTACATATTAACAAGTTAGCATGTTATTTTACTTAATGATGTCAAATTATTTTTAACATTCACCCTTAAAATAAACTTTTATGATTGCAAAGATTTAATTAGAGCAATTTATTAGTTATGTTTATGTTATATGTTTAAACATATTTATTTGCAGACCACTACATTTCATTAGCCCCATGCTACGACTGCTAATTTATAGAAACATATTTTTAATAGATCCATAGAATTGTCATATAGCAAAATAATTCCATATTAAAATAAAAAATTATTAAACAATAATAATCAAAACGGAGAATAACTCAAACAGAAAATAATTCTAGTTGAGAATGCTAAACATAATTTAAAAATTATATAGTACTAAATGTTCTCTATTTTTTTCTTTTTTCTACTTTCAGATACGTCAATGGCTACGGCTACGAAGTATGTCCGACTTGCCGAGGCGACTTATGTGAGATGCGAATCCGCGGGGGCGACGCAATTCAAAGAATTATTAATAGAATTTCAACAGAAGTCGTTGCCGCCCGCCCCGAAGCCCCCCTCGTTGCTGCCGCCTACCCCAATGTCCTCATCCTTGATGCTCTCGATCACTTACTGGTTCTAGACGAGGATGTTGCGATGATGGAAGTAGTTCATGATAATAATGATATATTGAACGAGAAGATAATGGATTCTTCGAGGGGGGTGATTTCATCATCCTCGAGAATAGACCACTAAATGATCGGGAGCCAATAGAAATATTAGATAGCGAGGAAGAAGTTTAGTGCACATACAGTGTGGCCCAAATTGGGCCTACATGTATGGGGATCTTGGAAACTATAGAAGATAGAGAAACGGTTAAATGGGGAAAGTTTTTGACAATTATATTTCTAACTGAAAACCGTTTAGTACGCGGCCCTATCTTTTTTGGTTTTTGAAATATGTTGAAAAAACCAAAAAGATGTATTTTCGAAAATATGCTGTAGATTTCTTATTATTCATATTTTGGCAATCTGTAAAAACATTTTTAAAGCAACTTTTTAAGTAGATTTCAGTTCTCAATTTAATTTTGAACACGACGTTTCAGTTATTTTATACCATCATCAGGTTCATTTTTTCTTATGGGCGCCATATTACTTGTCAGAACGAGTAAAAGTATAATAGTTTTTATTATTATTATCTAATAATAACGATTTATTTGTGTATTCTGAATTTAAAAGAAAATGGCATTGCGTTTTTCTCACGAAGAAAAATTTGATTTGCTAGAATGTTACATTCATTGCAACTGAAATGCAAACCTTGCATTAGAAAGGTATTTTGAAAATTTTCCTGAAAGACCGCAGCCAAGTGTCAGACTTTTTCCAAAAATTGTTATGAACCTGAGAAACCATGGAAGTTTTGAAAAACCGCGGCCCAAGAGTTACGAAAAAGCAGGTAATAACGAGCGTGACGAAAATGTCAGAGCCTATTTTAATGCCGCTCCGACATCATCTACAAGAGCGTCGGCAAGAGACTTACCAACCCCGGGAAGTACCATACAAAGAGTCCTTAAGGAAATTCTGGAAAAAATCTTAAAAATCAGACTAAATAGATACTTAATTCAACACAATTTAGTTAGCATTAGACAATTCGGGTTTCAAGAAAAGAAGTCGACAGCGGACGCAATAGCAAGACTGACAGAACTTATGTATGGGGAAATTGACGGGTCAAGGCTAGCGCTATGTGTATTTTTGGACCTGGTGAAGGCGTTCGATACCGTCAGTCATTCTCAGCTATTGTCAAAGTTGGAGAGTGTTGGCGTAAGGGGAGTTGTGTTTGATTTGTTTAGATCGTATCTAGAAAACAGTCCCAATATGTAAAAATTGGAGCAGCTATTAGTGACGTTGCGACTGTGACTTGCGGCGTACCACAGGGAACAGTCTTGGGTCCCCTACTCTTTATCTTATACGTTAATGACATATTGACACAAAGAACTAGTGGAGAAATTATTTCGTTTGCAGATGACACTGCAATATTCTATACTGACAAGTCTTGGGAACAACTAAAAATAAAAGCAGAAACTGACCTAAAAAATATAAAGGAATCGTTTGATAGTAAAAAGCTCACCATAAATTCTACAAAAACATTTTTTCTTCCAATAACATCGTATGAAAATAATCTACCTACTTATGACACTTTAAAACTAAAAAACGGTGAGATTACTCGCACATAACAATAAAATATTTAGGTATTACCATAGATTGTCATTTGCGCTGGGGAGATCATGTTAATCAAGTAATGCAGAAAATAAGGGGGTTGTATTATAAATTTAGACAACTTAAAAAATTTCTCACCAGAAAACACATAATTGCCGTTTATAAAGGCTTAGTCGAATCTATATTGAGATATGCGATAATAGGGTGGGGTGGAGATCAGAAAGTCTCCGAACGAAGGCTTTCGCAAACTCGAATCTGGCTCAGAAAACTTTTGAATATCTTATCAATCTCTATCCTCAATATTTAACACAGTTGGAATCTTTGTTCACTAATTCATATATCTCGACAGCCGTTTCTGTGGGTTCTCGTGAGACTCTTTCATCTCTAATCGGTAGAGAGATGTACCTCTTCGAAAACTTCCTATCCGACGCCCACAATTGCGCTTGGGAGTGTCGTGTAGGCGATCCTCCCTCGGTTCAACTCAGAACACTAGATTCACACGCTAAAATCTGGCAATCCGAGGATGATGTTCTAGGATCTGTATCTGCTTGGTTATACTGGACGTTGGGCAATCGTTATCCCGAACAACGTCATTTACCAACCATCCTCGGGGAGTCGCCTGGTCAGTCTTCCCTTTATGCTGCCGCGTCGGCCATTCGTTTGGACGATGTCAGAAATATTTTACAACCTTATCTTTGGAAGCATAAGGAAAGCCACGCCAAAAAGATTGATCGTGGGTTAACCGAGATTAAAGGACTCGCACTTCCGGGTATTTGTCCCGCGTCTGAGAACTGGAAATGGGCAAATTTCATCACTGCCCTATCAGAAGTATATGTAGAATGGCGCAAAGAGGCAAAAGCCCCAGTCATCCCAAATAGTGCAATGCCGGGCGCAGAAGATCAGCCCCAGAAGAGCGTTGACCTTAGTGAATGGGGAAACGGGATCTATGTTGTGCCCGTGAACGGGGAAAACTTTATGGACTGGGAAGTGGGTATGTTAAAATTCAAAAATCCCCACATGGAGGTAGTTGAGGGTGAGGGAGGTTTCGAGGTGGCCATTCGTGGCTTCTACGATCCCTTCTTTGCCATATCTTCCTCCTTCCTTGACATCCCGCCAGTGCCCGTTCTCGGAGCAAGAAATGTGGTCCAGACCATTCCTGTTGGGCCCATTACCTCGAAAGCCCCTGTTCAAGCGGCAAAGACTGCTTTACCATCTGGACCGTCTGGCCCCTTTGCTTTAAAGGATGGCCTGGATGGGCCAAGGAACTATATTGCAGAGGTACGGCTCAAGGTTCTCGATATCAATAAACTGTCCAGAGAACAGAAAGAGGGTCTAAAAAAGGGCATACCCCACAATGTTCCCACATCATCGGGAGAAGACTTTTTTAACGCTAGGAGTAAGCGTGAAATCTCCACCTTTGCTAGCTTGATTCCGTGTCAGCTAACGTCGCTTTCCGACACGATCGACGCAATTCACCAGCTTTTTCCTGACTCCTCAAAAGAGTCAATTGGGTGGTACTTGGCCACCAAGTTGTTGTTGATGAAAAGCCAAGTCACCGTGATTGCAAGTGGTGGGGAAATTTCTGTAAAATCCAACACCTAACGTATAATATTCTCCAATGCCCCTTTTATGAATAAACTCCAAGCAGCCCAAAATAGAATTATAAAAATTTTATTAAATAAAAATATGAGATATCCCTCGGAAAACCTCTATATAGAAACAGGTTTGTTTACAGTAAAACAGCTATATTATCACGCCGCCGTTGTATATCAACATAGGGCCGATAATATGGTCAATGCGACTCAATCGGTACATGCGCATGACACCCGGTCGAGGGCTCGGGCTCAATCTGTAGTTCCGAGAATGAGAAAGGGCGTTGGTCAACACTTTTTTGGATATATCGGAGTTAAAATATTGAATTTGATAAAGCAAGATCTCAAACCGAGCAGTAACAGTCTGAGATTCAAAATTGAGAGCAAAAATTGGATATTGTCAAGGGGTTTTTACATCTCTGAATTATTAAAAAATACTAACTAGTAATAATAATATAATTGAATAGGCACCTATTGTTACTGAATCATATATTTAGGTATTAGATTTAATTCATTAATTATATAGAAAGTAGGCACATCAATGAGAGAATATGGTATTATTTTGTTTTGTTTAGAAAAGTTAAGATTTTATTTAGGTCCGCCTGCGGTGTTTATGACTGTAAACGGGAGTCGCCTACTAGCTTTACCGAAAGCTTTCACGACTTAACTTGTTTGCATCCAGTGCATCTCACGGTTATTGTATAATTCTGATACACATTTATTGTATAATTCTGTAATTGGATGTAAATAAATAAATAAAATAAAATAAATGAAGATTGAAGTGGAACGAGCAGCACCACGAAATAAAACAGATTTGATTCGGTCGGTTTAACAGGCCTGGACCACCATCACCGAACATTATGGCGGTGACCTAGTTTCGGGTGTACCTGTACGTTTAGTTAAGTGTTTGGAGTTAAACGGAGCTTGTATAAGTAAATGAGAAGACTTATTTGTTGCAATTTTATGATTTAAGTAATAAAAATATATACCGAAAAATTATAATTGTGCTTTCTTTTTTCCGGATACTTTCTAGACGGACTATAGGTATATGGATGGAACTTATGATTATTGTACCAAATTTTTTTTGCAACTATTTACCATACATGCATATTCCAACGATATCTACATACCAGTGGCGTTTTGTTTGTTGCCAAACTAGGGAAAGCTGACCTACACCAAGCTATTTAAATATCATCAACAAAGTTGTAGCCAAAACGGGTGCAGCTTAAATATGAAAACAGTAGTCGTCGATTTCGAACGAGCCATCCACTCTAGTCTCCTAGAATGCTTTTCAGATGTTTCAATTGTTGATTGCAGATTTCATCTGGCCCAATCATGGTAAGTTTTTAATTTTTATTGATTACTAGCGAGTACCCGGCATTCCCGGTATGCATTTACTAACTCAGAAACATTCGCGGGCATACGTCCAACCATTCCTCAAAGTTTCATGGCAATTTTTAGGAAGGCATAAGAGACAGACAGACAAGCATTCATTTTTTATTTATATAGAAGTTATGTAACATTTGTGGAAGAATTTAAGTAGAGAAATATGGAGAGAGCTAGACCAGTGGTGCGTTTTATGACCTAACCCGAGTGGTTCAGTGGTGTGGTTTACAACATAACCCGAGATTAAACCTGACTTTTTACGATCTAACCTTAGTGGAAACGCCGCTGCTAAAGTGGAGTAGTAAAATCCCAATTCTTATAAGCCATCCTTAAACCTAACTTTTTACGATCCAACCTAAGCCAACAATAAACCTAACTTTTTACTATCTAACCTTAGTGGAAACGCCGCTGTTAAAACGGCATAGTAAAATCATGATTTATATTTTCTAACTTAGTGAAACGCCGCTGGTGGATGGTAAAGCGAAATAAAACTCCAATTTATATGGTCTAACAACATAAGTATAATAAGGCGTCACATTTGTCACCCGCAATAATTATTTATACCTAAATAACCCTCCCAAACCCTCTGCCGCCTCGATTTAAAAAGAAAGGCACATAAAACGTTATTTATTCCGAAGAACTCTTATTAAAATTCAGAAGCATATCTAATAATTCTTTTCAATTTTGTACCACTTATAAAAAATGCAATGAAATAATTACCTAAATTATCTTAAAGTTCGAACTAAATTGTCTGATAGAAATGATAAAAAGATACACATTTTGTTTTAATTTTTATGCTACGACACTGATATCTTAGAACGGATAAATTCAAAGTTAAAGCTACCATTAAAGGACCCCTTTCTGCTAATCCTACCTAAGTTTTCTATAGCGCGTTTTAGCTATTTTAAACCGCAAAATAATGAAATAATGTTTATACATTTGTAATTTTTAGTACCTCATAAAATTAGAAAGGTATAAATATTATTTTATAAAGATAGTAATAAAATGTAACCATGCAGGCGCCGTGGAGGAGAAAAAAATGTGAATCATACCTTTTTTTATTTGTCTACCACCATATGCTTCTTTTTTAAAAATATCTCGAGAAATACAATCAATTTTATTGGCAACATGGCAACAATGACAACCTTGCATTGCAATCCACGCTGCGAACGCATTAATCATCCCCGTTGCAACGGGTATTTTCGTGTTTCGTTGCTGCTGACCAATGTTAATTGTTTTGGCGGGGAAGTAGAGAATTTTGTCTAGCATTTTAATTATCTGCCTGCAGTGATCTGATTTAAATTTCGGTTTTTGATTATTTTGTTATTGTTCTTATTTTATAAGTGAATATTTATACTATATTTAAACTATTTAAAAGTGATTGTTCTGCAGGTTTTAAGCAAAATATCGTAGGTAAGTAAATAAGCTAGAAAATGTATTAACGCTTTAATTTAAAAACAGTAACTCTTAAGTACTTAAGGCTAAGGGTGTTCTTTAAAAAAAATAAGAAACCTATATGTATTTACTACTACTATTTTATTTGATTTTGTAGAAAATGTCCAAAAAACAGTTAACGTTACTGAACTTTATGCATAAACCCCCTCAGGCAGCTGATTTGTCAACATCAGACCTTATTGCTGAAAGCTCTGGCAGTATCCTACATGACTCAAAGAGTACTACTGCAGGCGTTAGCGAGTCTACCATACAAAATGAGAGAGATCCATGTTATGGTCCTAAATGTGCAAATATTACATTAGGTATGATCAGATGCCATGGCTGGAATACAGCATAACTTTGGACGCAGCTTTTTGTTTTCCATGTCGATTGTTTTCCATGTCGATTGTTTTCCAGTCAATCAGGACGTGCTGATGATGCATTTGTCAAAAAAGGTGTCAGTAATTGGAAAAAATCATTGAGTAAATTTAAAAAACATGAGACATCACTAACACATAAAATAGCAAACCAATTTTTCCTTAAAAATCGATTAACAGGTGAAGAGAGTGTTGCCACACAAATATCATCTTTTCATCAAGAAACTATAAAGCTTAACCGTGAGTATTGAAAATTCATATTTGAAAATATTCTATGGATAGGAAAACAGAATTTAGCTTTTCGGGGAAATGATGAATCCAGCACATCAAATAATAAAGGTAATTTCTTAGAACTTGTTGATTTGTGAATTCGTGATAAAAATAAGCACTTTCATAACTTGCTTGAATCTAAAAGTTGCAAATATACTAGTAAAGTAATTCAAAATGAAATGATACAAATTGTTGGAGATTCTATTATTAAACAAATCGTGGATGAAGTAAATAACTCAAGTTATTATTCTCTTATCGTTGACGAAACTACGGATATTTCTAGTTGTGAACAAGTAGCCATAGGAATTAGAAATTGCCTTTTAAGAAATAAAACATTTATTATTAAAGAACGATTCGTTGGTTTTATAAATTGCCCTATTACTAGCGGCGAGAATTTGCATATTAAAATTAAAGAATTTTTAGAAGTCATTGGAATACCATTATGTAACTTAAGAGGTCAAGCGTACGATGGTGCGTCAAACATGAGCGGTCAATTTAGAGGTGTGGCAGCCAGATTTCGTGCAGATGAACCCCGAGCTATTTATTTTCATTGCCACGCTCATTTACTAGATTTGGCTGTCCCTAGATTTTGCGAAGATGTAAAATACCTACGTGATGCATTATCAAATATAAATAAATTATATAACATCATAGAGGCTTCGGCAAAACGTCACGATCTATTTCAAACAATTTTATCCGAAACGATTCCAGAGACAAAAATAAAAACCTTAAAAAGTTTATCTCAAACGAGATGGACCGTTAGACATACTGCAGTTAAAACGGTATTAAATTTATTGCCTGCCATCACTAAAACACTTTCAATCATTTCAGATGATTCAAATAATCCTAAAGTAGCGGCAGAGGCATCTGGTTTGTTGAAGGATTGATGAGGGATTTATTTTTTCTTTAATCGTTTTGGATATTATTTTGGGTCTAACTGACGGGTTTTCTAAAGAACTACAATCCCCTCAACTAATAATAACAAGTTTATATCCAAAACTAGAGGCAATTCTTGCTACCCTAGAAAGTTACCGTAACGAGAGTAAATTTAAAAACCTTATCGAAAAAACGAATTTTTTAAGTGGTCAGATCGAAAGTTATGGTTTTGAAGTTCAAAAATTTAGTTTAGCACGTCAAAGGAAAATTCCTAAAAAAATAGATTCTGGACAAACACAGTCGTTTACTTTTTCAAGCACCGAACAAATGATGCGAATCAACATATTTTATGTTTCAATAGATCAAGTTCTTGGTAACCTAAGAAAAAGGTTTTCAGAAAATGATTACGATTTAATTAATAAAATTAATAGTCTACCGACTGATCTAAACACCGATCTCAATGAAAATGACGTAAGTTTTGTCAACAATTTCTATAAATTGGGTTCTACGGATACTCTTATAAATCAACTTAATATTTATAGAAATTTTGTAAAAAAAATTATACCTAATTTGACGAATATTGAGAAATATGCAGAGGTCTTTTTAAAAAATGACCTGAAAACTATGCTGTTTTTAGTATGGAATTTATTTGAACTGTTGTTCAGCTGCCCTGTAACTTCTGCATCAGCTGAGCGTTTCTTTTCTGTTTTAAAACGGCTTAAGACACACCTTAGGTCTACCGTGGGACAGGAGCGTTTGGTTGGAGTTGCCTTAATGTCCATTGAGACGGAACTCGTTTCGAAAATGTTAAATCGAGATGATTTAATGGAAAAATTGGTGTGTAATTTTATGAATTTCAGTAATAGAAGACTGCAATTTCATAGTATTTAAACAAGGTATTTTTAAGGAATTTGTTGTTTTATTTTGTATCTAAAGTTAATGCAAACTTGTTTTTTTTGCCACATATATGGTAGAATAAAAATATGTTTTTTGTTTTTTTGAATAAGATTTTAATTAATGTATTATTTGTTAAAGTTGTTAACGATTTTTTGTTTCAAAACCAGTTGTCTCTGGTACATATTTTATACACAGAATAATAATAAAGCAATAAGAAAAACGATTTTTTTTAAATTTTGCCCCCTAGTCCAGGTTTAAGGCACCCTCGCATTGAAGCAAAAATCTTCGCGAAACATGTTAGTCATATCCAAAACCTATACAGTATGCGGCTGAAGAAAACTGAAATTATACAAATATTTTTTCGGGAAACCTAGTACTCAATAAATAAATTTATCGCTGATCCGGGTGCTTTATTATTTACATAATTTGATATAATTTGGGCGTGATCCTAAAAAATTTTTGGCTGCGGCGTTATTTGCTTGCGACGGCTACCAAAAATTGTGGCTGTAGTGCCCCCCCCCCCCCCCCCCCAATATTTTGGGTCTAGAACCGCCCCTGCTTCTTTGTTTCTCCTCTACAGGACGCCGAACTGTAGTCATCTGATGAGCAAATTTTTTATTACTATCATAAGTTATGAGATGAATATTTTTATTTTGCACCCTCCCATCAATACAAAATATGCATTCTAATATCGAGAACCAATAGACTAATTTTTTCAATAATCATAGAATCACCCTAAAGAAAGGGAAAAGACTTCCTATCTTCATATTCTCGAAAAAAAACTAAAAAACAGTTGCTTTGCTAACGCTCCACCTCCGATATCTTTTCCTTATTTTCGTGCTGCTTTAGTTTTCCTTTGTTTTTATTCTAACTATTCTATTTATTTTTTCGTGCTGTGTGGGTGTTATTTTTTATTTTTTACCTTCAAGACTTTTTATTACCAATTTGCGTGTACCATCTTCTTTTTTGAAAAATGTAAGTATATATTTTTAAAGCTTTTATTATGTCTTAAGTACCCAGCTTATTAGTTAATTAAGTTATAATATAGGTCTCATAATTTTTGAAATTATTTTAAGACAATCTTACATTTCATCTAAAACTTTCTTTCTACGTATGTTAATCTAAAATGCAGCCATTTAACATTCTTATATAATATTAAAAAAAAAACAATGAAATAATCAAGTACCTTACTATGATGCCATTGTTGATAAATGACATATTCTTTTATTTTTAAAATTAACTAAACGAAACTTAAACATTACTTTTTTATATTTGTTTCAGGAATAACGAACAAAAAATAAGCCTCGCCAATATTTTATTGGCGGAGTTAATTTGCATAATTTGCTTGGAGCTCGTGGCGGAGTTGGCCAACCATAATATAGTTCAATGTCCGAGGGGGCATATTATGTGTGAGACGTGCTTTTTGGAGTAAGTTATATTCATTAGATAATAACTTTCCTCATCATTTTAACATTAGTATCTTATTGATTTTTTTTTCTTTTTTCTTTTAGATTTATACTTCATAACCAAAATCAACTTACTTTTATTGTTTAGTAAAAATATGTTGAAAAGATGGTAAGACTTCATATAGCAAATTTTACATATTAACAAGTTAGCATGTTATTTTACTTAATGATGTCAAATTATTTTTAACATTCACCCTTAAAATAAACTTTTATGATTGCAAAGATTTAATTAGAGCAATTTATTAGTTATGTTTATGTTATATGTTTAAACATATTTATTTGCAGACCACTACATTTCATTAGCCCCATGCTACGACTGCTAATTTATAGAAACATATTTTTAATAGATCCATAGAATTGTCATATAGCAAAATAATTCCATATTAAAATAAAAAATTATTAAACAATAATAATCAAAACGGAGAATAACTCAAACAGAAAATAATTCTAGTTGTGAATGCTAAACATAATTTAAAAATTATATAGTACTAAATGTTCTCTATTTTTTTCTTTTTTCTACTTTCAGATACGTCAATGGCTACGGCTACGAAGTATGTCCGACTTGCCGAGGCGACTTATGTGAGATGCGAATCCGCGGGGGCGACGCAATTCAAAGAATTATTAATAGAATTTCAACAGAAGTCGTTGCCGCCCGCCCCGAAGCCCCCCTCGTTGCTGCCGCCTACCCCAATGTCCTCATCCTTGATGCTCTCGATCACTTACTGGTTCTAGACGAGGATGTTGCGATGATGGAAGTAGTTCATGATAATAATGATATATTGAACGAGAAGATAATGGATTCTTCGAGGGGGGTGATTTCATCATCCTCGAGAATAGACCACTAAATGATCGGGAGCCAATAGAAATATTAGATAGCGAGGAAGAAGTTTAGTGCACATACAGTGTGGCCCAAATTGGGCCTACATGTATGGGGATCTTGGAAACTATAGAAGATAGAGAAACGGTTAAATGGAGAAAGTTTTTGACAATTATATTTCTAACTGAAAACCGTTTAGTACGCGGCCCTATCTTTTTTGGTTTTTGAAATATGTTGAAAAAACCAAAAAGATGTATTTTCGAAAATATGCTGTAGATTTCTTATTATTCATATTTTGGCAATCTGTAAAAACATTTTTAAAGCAACTTTTTAAGTAGATTTCAGTTCTCAATTTAATTTTGAACACGACGTTTCAGTTATTTTATACCATCATCAGGTTCATTTTTTCTTATGGGCGCCATATTACTTGTCAGAACGAGTAAAAGTATAATAGTTTTTATTATTATTATCTAATAATAACGATTTATTTGTGTATTCTGAATTTAAAAGAAAATGGCATTGCGTTTTTCTCACGAAGAAAAATTTGATTTGCTAGAATGTTACATTCATTGCAACTGAAATGCAAACCTTGCATTAGAAAGGTATTTTGAAAATTTTCCTGAAAGACCGCAGCCAAGTCGCTGCCTGAGTACTACAAGGTTGTATGTTACAAAATTGGATAATACCAAATTATAATGTAACATGGTTCTATGTATCGCCAGCTGTTCATAGAACCGTGTAAAATTCACATTGCCGTTCAAAATACTTCACAAAACCCAAAAAATCAAAGGTGTATGTTTTTAAAATAGGAAGTTTGATAACCATAGTCCTATGTTTAACATAAAACTATGTTATTCAAATATTTTTGTCATAATAATATAACAAAGTTGTATGTAAAACATAGAACTGTGGTTCATTATTTTAAAATATTATTTTCAGAATAACGGGTGTATGTTGTAACATACACCTTTGTGTTTTCAACTTCATATGATTTTTATAGGTTATGTGCAAATAACAAAAGTTAATAGTGCTCGAACTTTGTGTATTGTTTTTGTTTTAAAATGGACCAAAATAGTGACAATGAACAGTACTGGGATGGGTATGATTCCGACAAAGATGAGGAGTATGTGCCAGAAGAAATGCCTCCTAAAAAATGTATAAGGTAAGTAATTCCATAATTTGCGGTGTAATTTAAGGTTACATTTTTGTAAAAATTCTAAAAAGTAATTACTTTAGTACATAATTTAGTAAGTTATACCTTCATATAATCCGTTATCCAAAGCACGTAATTAAGTTGTTGGAATTCGGGATTTTAGCCATATTTATAACAAATCACTTTTTTTTTAGTATAAAAATTAGAGGAAAACTAATTAGAATACCATCATGTGAGTCAAACGAGCAGAGTCCTTCATCTAAACAAACCAGGTTAGTAGTGTTGTTATTAAGATGGTTGGTTGGTTTGTACCTAAAATATTTTTTTTTGTATACAGGGTGTGCAACTTAAAATGGAAACAAGCTTATATTTTCGTTATTAATGTATTTATTTGTGAGTGTTTACATAATATGACCCCAAGCCGAACTTTTCCACGGCTATAATTTTAGTGAAATCATAGGCGGACAGTTGTACACGGGTTTTTAGCGAAAGATTTAAAGAGTAAAGTATAGTAAAGAGTAGCGATAATAAATAGTTTCATATTGTTTGACTTAAGGTTGGCCGTAACTAAAACTGGGAGGTCTGGAAAAGAGGACGACAAAGATTATGCATTACCTAAAATCGATGAAAGAGTTGGAGATGGAGGGCAAGATGATGCGTTACTCAAAATTATTGATATAGGAAAAAATAAAGAACAAGACAGTAATCGTGCTTCTAATTACTTGAATGAGGGTAATGCATTAACGGACGCTGATCCTACAAAGTTAGTCAATAACAGGTAATTAATTTGTACGTTAGTAGTTGATGCTAATTAATAAGTTGTTATTTTCAGTTCAGTAGAAGATGACGATCATGTAGACTTGAACGTGGGGATTATAAACGAGAATGAAGACTTGGAAACTATAGAAAACCAGGAAGAACTTCCAACTGAAGGTACAGAAGTACAGGAAAAAAAGGTTTCGCGGAAAAGACTCAGAAACCCAAAGAAATGGGCATGCAACATACGCAAAGAGAAATTTGATAAAGGCCTAGAATACGTCAGCTCGAGGAAGAAAATAACACCTGCTAGAAAAATTCAAACAAAAAAAGACTGCTATGAAAAATGCATTTATAAATGCTCCAGAAAATTAAGTGAAGAGGATAGAAAAAAAATATTTTCTCACTTTTATGAATTAAATGCAAGAGAAAAACAAATTTATATTTTGAATACAACAGAATCAAGTAATCCTGAGCGGAGACGAAAAGGAAAGACTTCTGATAATTCGAAAAAATCTAAGAGTTATAGATATTTTTTTACCTTAAATAACAATAATATCCAGGTATGCAAAACTTTCTATTGTGGGACGCTAGCAATAAGTCAAAAACCGATATATACTGCGCATAAACGTTCAACAATATCGAATACCCTCCAAAAAAGTACTCAGGGAAAACATAGAAAAAAATATACCTCAGATGATGCAACAAATCTAGTACGGAAACACATAAGTATGTTCCCTAAAGTTGAAAGCCATTATTGCCGCGCAGATTCTAAAAGAGAGTACCTTGAAGGAAATCTTTCCATTATGAAGATGTACGACATGTATAAAGATTTTGCGAGAGAAAATGATGCGAATCCCGTAAAAATACATGTGTATCGTAAAATTTTTTGTACAGAATACAACTATTCCTTTAATAAACCATCCAAAGATAAATGTGATTTATGCGCAGAAGTAGATCTTCAAAAGAAAGAAAAAACATTAAGCCAAGAAAAGGAAAACGAATATGTGAGACACCGCAATGAAAAAATTTTAATGAGAGAAGAAAAAAAAAAGGATATTGACTCGGGAAAACCAATTTTATGCTTTGATTTGGAAAATGTTTTGACTTGTCCCAAGGGAGATGTAAAAAACTTTTTCTATAAAAGTAAGCTAAATGTCTATAATATGACCGCCCACTTTTCAGTAAATCGCAAGATCTACTGTGCAATCTGGTCTGAAGCCACACGTGGGAGGTCTGGTAATGATATTGCCAGTTCTGTATACAAAATTTTAAGAAAAGTCGTAGAGGACCACCCGTTGCTAGAAGAATTAATATTGTGGAGCGACAGTTGCGTGCCTCAGAACCGTAACAGTATTATGAGTTTGGCGATTGCACATCTGCTACAAACAAGTACAAATCTTAAAAGCGTTACCATGAAATTTTCCGTGCCAGGACATTCTTGCGTACAAGAAGTAGACTCCATCCACAGCGTTATAGAACGGAGTTTAAGAAAGTCTGAGTATTTTTCTCCTGTGTCCTTGCTACGATTTCTATTAAAAGTAAATACAAAAAAACCTTACACAATTATTCAAATGCAGGAAAAAGATTTTTTGGATTTTAATTTCCATTCTTCTAAACTGAAATACAGTTTAGTTCCTTTTGCGAAAGTGGTATCGTTACAATTCACCAATTCTTTTTTTGAAATTAAGTACAAGACGTCTTTCTCTGAATACGAATTCACGTCTATTAATTTAAGACAACGTAGTGTAAGAAAACATGTTACAGCAGCTGACAGTGATGGAAATATTCCAAATTGCATTAAAAAAAATGATGTCAAATCTTCCTTGGGTAAAAACAAGGTTGAAGCCCTAAAATCGATGTTCAAGTGGATGCCCGAAACTGATAAGCAGTTTTACGAACAAATATTTTCAAAACTATAAATTATTCCAAAAAAGAACTGACAATTCTATAAAAATTCCATAGTTGTAAGTTACATTTAGTAAGACTATATTTCAAAATGGAATAACAAAGTTGTATGTTTTTTCTATTTTTTTATAAATAAGGATAATATTTAAAAAAAAAATTGTTTCCTTTTGTATGCTATCCCAATAACCCTTTTAGTATCTGCAAAAAAAACAAAACCATAAAAAAGTGTTACCACAACGATAATCCATGGGGCACAATATTTAACATAGCTTTTCTCCATTTCATGTTTTTGTATCATACAACCTTGTAATAATCAGGCAGCGAAGTGTCAGACTTTTTCCAAAAATTGTTATGAACCTGAGAAACCATGGAAGTTTTGAAAAACCGCGGCCCAAGAGTTACGAAAAAGCAGGTAATAACGAGCGTGACGAAAATGTCAGAGCCTATTTTAATGCCGCTCCGACATCATCTACAAGAGCGTCGGCAAGAGACTTACCAACCCCGGGAAGTACCATACAAAGAGTCCTTAAGGAAATTCTGGAAAAAATCTTAAAAATCAGACTAAATAGATACTTAATTCAACACAATTTAGTTAGCATTAGACAATTCGGGTTTCAAGAAAAAAAGTCGACAGCGGACGCAATAGCAAGACTGACAGAACTTATGTATGGGGAAATTGACGGGTCAAGGCTAGCGCTATGTGTATTTTTGGACCTGGTGAAGGCGTTCGATACCGTCAGTCATTCTCAGCTATTGTCAAAGTTGGAGAGTGTTGGCGTAAGGGGAGTTGTGTTTGATTTGTTTAGATCGTATCTAGAAAACAGTCCCAATATGTAAAAATTGGAGCAGCTATTAGTGACGTTGCGACTGTGACTTGCGGCGTACCACAGGGAACAGTCTTGGGTCCCCTACTCTTTATCTTATACGTTAATGACATATTGACACAAAGAACTAGTGGAGAAATTATTTCGTTTGCAGATGACACTGCAATATTCTATACTGACAAGTCTTGGGAACAACTAAAAATAAAAGCAGAAACTGACCTAAAAAATATAAAGGAATCGTTTGATAGTAAAAAGCTCACCATAAATTCTACAAAAACATTTTTTCTTCCAATAACATCGTATGAAAATAATCTACCTACTTATGACACTTTAAAACTAAAAAACGGTGAGATTACTCGCACATAACAATAAAATATTTAGGTATTACCATAGATTGTCATTTGCGCTGGGGAGATCATGTTAATCAAGTAATGCAGAAAATAAGGGGGTTGTATTATAAATTTAGACAACTTAAAAAATTTCTCACCAGAAAACACATAATTGCCGTTTATAAAGGCTTAGTCGAATCTATATTGAGATATGCGATAATAGGGTGGGGTGGAGATCAGAAAGTCTCCGAACGAAGGCTTTCGCAAACTCGAATCTGGCTCAGAAAACTTTTGAATATCTTATCAATCTCTATCCTCAATATTTAACACAGTTGGAATCTTTGTTCACTAATTCATATATCTCGACAGCCGTTTCTGTGGGTTCTCGTGAGACTCTTTCATCTCTAATCGGTAGAGAGATGTACCTCTTCGAAAACTTCCTATTCGACGCCCACAATTGCGCTTGGGAGTGTCGTGTAGGCGATCCTCCCTCGGTTCAACTCAGAACACTAGATTCACACGCTAAAATCTGGCAATCCGAGGATGATGTTCTAGGATCTGTATCTGCTTGGTTATACTGGACGTTGGGCAATCGTTATCCCGAACAACGTCATTTACCAACCATCCTCGGGGAGTCGCCTGGTCAGTCTTCCCTTTATGCTGCCGCGTCGGCCATTCGTTTGGACGATGTCAGAAATATTTTACAACCTTATCTTTGGAAGCATAAGGAAAGCCACGCCAAAAAGATTGATCGTGGGTTAACCGAGATTAAAGGACTCGCACTTCCGGGTATTTGTCCCGCGTCTGAGAACTGGAAATGGGCAAATTTCATCACTGCCCTATCAGAAGTATATGTAGAATGGCGCAAAGAGGCAAAAGCCCCAGTCATCCCAAATAGTGCAATGCCGGGCGCAGAAGATCAGCCCCAGAAGAGCGTTGACCTTAGTGAATGGGGAAACGGGATCTATGTTGTGCCCGTGAACGGGGAAAACTTTATGGACTGGGAAGTGGGTATGTTAAAATTCAAAAATCCCCACATGGAGGTAGTTGAGGGTGAGGGAGGTTTCGAGGTGGCCATTCGTGGCTTCTACGATCCCTTCTTTGCCATATCTTCCTCCTTCCTTGACATCCCGCCAGTGCCCGTTCTCGGAGCAAGAAATGTGGTCCAGACCATTCCTGTTGGGCCCATTACCTCGAAAGCCCCTGTTCAAGCGGCAAAGACTGCTTTACCATCTGGACCGTCTGGCCCCTTTGCTTTAAAGGATGGCCTGGATGGGCCAAGGAACTATATTGCAGAGGTACGGCTCAAGGTTCTCGATATCAATAAACTGTCCAGAGAACAGAAAGAGGGTCTAAAAAAGGGCATACCCCACAATGTTCCCACATCATCGGGAGAAGACTTTTTTAACGCTAGGAGTAAGCGTGAAATCTCCACCTTTGCTAGCTTGATTCCGTGTCAGCTAACGTCGCTTTCCGACACGATCGACGCAATTCACCAGCTTTTTCCTGACTCCTCAAAAGAGTCAATTGGGTGGTACTTGGCCACCAAGTTGTTGTTGATGAAAAGCCAAGTCACCGTGATTGCAAGTGGTGGGGAAATTTCTGTAAAATCCAACACCTAACGTATAATATTCTCCAATGCCCCTTTTATGAATAAACTCCAAGCAGCCCAAAATAGAATTATAAAAATTTTATTAAATAAAAATATGAGATATCCCTCGGAAAACCTCTATATAGAAACAGGTTTGTTTACAGTAAAACAGCTATATTATCACGCCGCCGTTGTATATCAACATAGGGCCGATAATATGGTCAATGCGACTCAATCGGTACATGCGCATGACACCCGGTCGAGGGCTCGGGCTCAATCTGTAGTTCCGAGAATGAGAAAGGACGTTGGTCAACACTTTTTTGGATATATCGGAGTTAAAATATTGAATTTGATAAAGCAAGATCTCAAACCGAGCAGTAACAGTCTGAGATTCAAAATTGAGAGCAAAAATTGGATATTGTCAAGGGGTTTTTACATCTCTGAATTATTAAAAAATACTAACTAGTAATAATAATATAATTGAATAGGCACCTATTGTTACTGAATCATATATTTAGGTATTAGATTTAATTCATTAATTATATAGAAAGTAGGCACATCAATGAGAGAATATGGTATTATTTTGTTTTGTTTAGAAAAGTTAAGATTTTATTTAGGTCCGCCTGCGGTGTTTTTGACTGTAAACGGGAGTCGCCTACTAGCTTTACCGAAAGCTTTCACGACTTAACTTGTTTGCATCCAGTGCATCTCACGGTTATTGTATAATTCTGATACACATTTATTGTATAATTCTGTAATTGGATGTAAATAAATAAATAAAATAAAATAAATGAAGATTGAAGTGGAACGAGCAGCACCACGAAATAAAACAGATTTGATTCGGTCGGTTTAACAGGCCTGGACCACCATCACCGAACATTATGGCGGTGACCTAGTTTCGGGTGTACCTGTACGTTTAGTTAAGTGTTTGGAGTTAAACGGAGCTTGTATAAGTAAATGAGAAGACTTATTTGTTGCAATTTTATGATTTAAGTAATAAAAATATATACCGAAAAATTATAATTGTGCTTTCTTTTTTCCGGATACTTTCTAGACGGACTATAGGTATATGGATGGAACTTATGATTATTGTACCAAATTTTTTTTGCAACTATTTACCATACATGCATATTCCAACGATATCTACATACCAGTGGCGTTTTGTTTGTTGCCAAACTAGGGAAAGCTGACCTACACCAAGCTATTTAAATATCATCAACAAAGTTGTAGCCAAAACGGGTGCAGCTTAAATATGAAAACAGTAGTCGTCGATTTCGAACGAGCCATCCACTCTAGTCTCCTAGAATGCTTTCCAGATGTTTCAATTGTTGATTGCAGATTTCATCTGGCCCAATCATGGTAAGTTTTTAATTTTTATTGATTACTAGCGAGTACCCGGCATTCCCGGTATGCATTTACTAACTCAGAAACATTCGCGGGCATACGTCCAACCATTCCTCAAAGTTTCATGGCAATTTTTAGGAAGGCATAAGAGACAGACAGACAAGCATTCATTTTTTATTTATATAGAAGTTATGTAACATTTGTGGAAGAATTTAAGTAGAGAAATATGGAGAGAGCTAGACCAGTGGTGCGTTTTATGACCTAACCCGAGTGGTTCAGTGGTGTGGTTTACAACATAACCCGAGATTAAACCTGACTTTTTACGATCTAACCTTAGTGGAAACGCCGCTGCTAAAGTGGAGTAGTAAAATCCCAATTCTTATAAGCCATCCTTAAACCTAACTTTTTACGATCCAACCTAAGCCAACAATAAACCTAACTTTTTACTATCTAACCTTAGTGGAAACGCCGCTGTTAAAACGGCATAGTAAAATCATGATTTATATTTTCTAACTTAGTGAAACGCCGCTGGTGGATGGTAAAGCGAAATAAAACTCCAATTTATATGGTCTAACAACATAAGTATAATAAGGCGTCACATTTGTCACCCGCAATAATTATTTATACCTAAATAACCCTCCCAAACCCTCTGCCGCCTCGATTTAAAAAGAAAGGCACATAAAACGTTTTTTATTCCGAAGAACTCTTATTAAAATTCAGAAGCATATCTAATAATTCTTTTCAATTTTGTACCACTTATAAAAAATGCAATGAAATAATTACCTAAATTATCTTAAAGTTCGAACTAAATTGTCTGATAGAAATGATAAAAAGATACACATTTTGTTTTAATTTTTATGCTACGACACTGATATCTTAGAACGGATAAATTCAAAGTTAAAGCTACCATTAAAGGACCCCTTTCTGCTAATCCTACCTAAGTTTTCTATAGCGCGTTTTAGCTATTTTAAACCGCAAAATAATGAAATAATGTTTATACATTTGTAATTTTTAGTACCTCATAAAATTAGAAAGGTATAAATATTATTTTATAAAGATAGTAATAAAATGTAACCATGCAGGCGCCGTGGAGGAGAAAAAAATGTGAATCATACCTTTTTTTATTTGTCTACCACCATATGCTTCTTTTTTAAAAATATCTCGAGAAATACAATCAATTTTATTGGCAACATGGCAACAATGACAACCTTGCATTGCAATCCACGCTGCGAACGCATTAATCATCCCCGTTTCAACGGGTATTTTCGTGTTTCGTTGCTGCTGACCAATGTTAATTGTTTTGGCGGGGAAGTAGAGAATTTTGTCTAGCATTTTAATTATCTGCCTGCAGTGATCTGATTTAAATTTCGGTTTTTGATAATTTTGTTATTGTTCTTATTTTATAAGTGAATATTTATACTATATTTAAACTATTTAAAAGTGATTGTTCTGCAGGTTTTAAGCAAAATATCGTAGGTAAGTAAATAAGCTAGAAAATGTATTAACGCTTTAATTTAAAAACAGTAACTCTTAAGTACTTAAGGCTAAGGGTGTTCTTTAAAAAAAATAAGAAACCTATATGTATTTACTACTACTATTTTATTTGATTTTGTAGAAAATGTCCAAAAAACAGTTAACGTTACTGAACTTTATGCATAAACCCCCTCAGGCAGCTGATTTGTCAACATCAGACCTTATTGCTGAAAGCTCTGGCAGTATCCTACATGACTCAAAGAGTACTACTGCAGGCGTTAGCGAGTCTACCATACAAAATGAGAGAGATCCATGTTATGGTCCTAAATGTGCAAATATTACATTAGGTATGATCAGATGCCATGGCTGGAATACAGCATAACTTTGGACGCAGCTTTTTGTTTTCCATGTCGATTGTTTTCCATGTCGATTGTTTTCCAGTCAATCAGGACGTGCTGATGATGCATTTGTCAAAAAAGGTGTCAGTAATTGGAAAAAATCATTGAGTAAATTTAAAAAACATGAGACATCACTAACACATAAAATAGCAAACCAATTTTTCCTTGAAAATCGATTAACAGGTGAAGAGAGTGTTGCCACACAAATATCATCTTTTCATCAAGAAACTATAAAGCTTAACCGTGAGTATTGAAAATTCATATTTGAAAATATTCTATGGATAGGAAAACAGAATTTAGCTTTTCGGGGAAATGATGAATCCAGCACATCAAATAATAAAGGTAATTTCTTAGAACTTGTTGATTTGTGAATTCGTGATAAAAATAAGCACTTTCATAACTTGCTTGAATCTAAAAGTTGCAAATATACTAGTAAAGTAATTCAAAATGAAATGATACAAATTGTTGGAGATTCTATTATTAAACAAATCGTGGATGAAGTAAATAACTCAAGTTATTATTCTCTTATCGTTGACGAAACTACGGATATTTCTAGTTGTGAACAAGTAGCCATAGGAATTAGAAATTGCCTTTTAAGAAATAAAACATTTATTATTAAAGAACGATTCGTTGGTTTTATAAATTGCCCTATTACTAGCGGCGAGAATTTGCATATTAAAATTAAAGAATTTTTAGAAGTCATTGGAATACCATTATGTAACTTAAGAGGTCAAGCGTACGATGGTGCGTCAAACATGAGCGGTCAATTTAGAGGTGTGGCAGCCAGATTTCGTGCAGATGAACCCCGAGCTATTTATTTTCATTGCCACGCTCATTTACTAGATTTGGCTGTCCCTAGATTTTGCGAAGATGTAAAATACCTACGTGATGCATTATCAAATATAAATAAATTATATAACATCATAGAGGCTTCGGCAAAACGTCACGATCTATTTCAAACAATTTTATCCGAAACGATTCCAGAGACAAAAATAAAAACCTTAAAAAGTTTATCTCAAACGAGATGGACCGTTAGACATACTGCAGTTAAAACGGTATTAAATTTATTGCCTGCCATCACTAAAACACTTTCAATCATTTCAGATGATTCAAATAATCCTAAAGTAGCGGCAGAGGCATCTGGTTTGTTGAAGGATTGATGAGGGATTTATTTTTTCTTTAATCGTTTTGGATATTATTTTGGGTCTAACTGACGGGTTTTCTAAAGAACTACAATCCCCTCAACTAATAATAACAAGTTTATATCCAAAACTAGAGGCAATTCTTGCTACCCTAGAAAGTTACCGTAACGAGAGTAAATTTAAAAACCTTATCGAAAAAACGAATTTTTTAAGTGGTCAGATCGAAAGTTATGGTTTTGAAGTTCAAAAATTTAGTTTAGCACGTCAAAGGAAAATTCCTAAAAAAATAGATTCTGGACAAACACAGTCGTTTACTTTTTCAAGCACCGAACAAATGATGCGAATCAACATATTTTATGTTTCAATAGATCAAGTTCTTGGTAACCTAAGAAAAAGGTTTTCAGAAAATGATTACGATTTAATTAATAAAATTAATAGTCTACCGACTGATCTAAACACCGATCTCAATGAAAATGACGTAAGTTTTGTCAACAATTTCTATAAATTGGGTTCTACGGATACTCTTATAAATCAACTTAATATTTATAGAAATTTTGTAAAAAAAATTATACCTAATTTGACGAATATTGAGAAATATGCAGAGGTCTTTTTAAAAAATGACCTGAAAACTATGCTGTTTTTAGTATGGAATTTATTTGAACTGTTGTTCAGCTGCCCTGTAACTTCTGCATCAGCTGAGCGTTTCTTTTCTGTTTTAAAACGGCTTAAGACACACCTTAGGTCTACCGTGGGACAGGAGCGTTTGGTTGGAGTTGCCTTAATGTCCATTGAGACGGAACTCGTTTCGAAAATGTTAAATCGAGATGATTTAATGGAAAAATTGGTGTGTAATTTTATGAATTTCAGTAATAGAAGACTGCAATTTCATAGTATTTAAACAAGGTATTTTTAAGGAATTTGTTGTTTTATTTTGTATCTAAAGTTAATGCAAACTTGTTTTTTTTGCCACATATATGGTAGAATAAAAATATGTTTTTTGTTTTTTTGAATAAGATTTTAATTAATGTATTATTTGTTAAAGTTGTTAACGATTTTTTGTTTCAAAACCAGTTGTCTCTGGTACATATTTTATACACAGAATAATAATAAAGCAATAAGAAAAACGATTTTTTTTAAATTTTGCCCCCTAGTCCAGGTTTAAGGCACCCTCGCATTGAAGCAAAAATCTTCGCGAAACATGTTAGTCATATCCAAAACCTATACAGTATGCGGCTGAAGAAAACTGAAATTATACAAATATTTTTTCGGGAAACCTAGTACTCAATAAATAAATTTATCGCTGATCCGGGTGCTTTATTATTTACATAATTTGATATAATTTGGGCGTGATCCTAAAAAATTTTTGGCTGCGGCGTTATCTGCTTGCGACGGCTACCAAAAATTGTGGCTGTAGTGCCCCCCCCCCCAATATTTTGGGTCTAGAACCGCCCCTGCTTCTTTGTTTCTCCTCTACAGGACGCCGAACTGTAGTCATCTGATGAGCAAATTTTTTATTACTATCATAAGTTATGAGATGAATATTTTTATTTTGCACCCTCCCATCAATACAAAATATGCATTCTAATATCGAGAACCAATAGACTAATTTTTTCAATAATCATAGAATCACCCTAAAGAAAGGGAAAAGACTTCCTATCTTCATATTCTCGAAAAAAAACTAAAAAACAGTTGCTTTGCTAACGCTCCACCTCCGATATATTTTCCTTATTTTCGTGCTGCTTTAGTTTTCCTTTGTTTTTATTCTAACTATTCTATTTATTTTTTCGTGCTGTGTGGGTGTTATTTTTTATTTTTTACCTTCAAGACTTTTTATTACCAATTTGCGTGTACCATCTTCTTTTTTGAAAAATGTAAGTATATATTTTTAAAGCTTTTATTATGTCTTAAGTACCCAGCTTATTAGTTAATTAAGTTATAATATAGGTCTCATAATTTTTGAAATTATTTTAAGACAATCTTACATTTCATCTAAAACTTTCTTTCTACGTATGTTAATCTAAAATGCAGCCATTTAACATTCTTATATAATATTAAAAAAAAAACAATGAAATAATCAAGTACCTTACTATGATGCCATTGTTGATAAATGACATATTCTTTTATTTTTAAAATTAACTAAACGAAACTTAAACATTACTTTTTTATATTTGTTTCAGGAATAACGAACAAAAAATAAGCCTCGCCAATATTTTATTGGCGGAGTTAATTTGCATAATTTGCTTGGAGCTCGTGGCGGAGTTGGCCAACCATAATATAGTTCAATGTCCGAGGGGGCATATTATGTGTGAGACGTGCTTTTTGGAGTAAGTTATATTCATTAGATAATAACTTTCCTCATCATTTTAACATTAGTATCTTATTGATTTTTTTTTCTTTTTTCTTTTAGATTTATACTTCATAACCAAAATCAACTTACTTTTATTGTTTAGTAAAAATATGTTGAAAAGATGATAAGACTTCATATAGCAAATTTTACATATTAACAAGTTAGCATGTTATTTTACTTAATGATGTCAAATTATTTTTAACATTCACCCTTAAAATAAACTTTTATGATTGCAAAGATTTAATTAGAGCAATTTATTAGTTATGTTTATGTTATATGTTTAAACATATTTATTTGCAGACCACTACATTTCATTAGCCCCATGCTACGACTGCTAATTTATAGAAACATATTTTTAATAGATCCATAGAATTGTCATATAGCAAAATAATTCCATATTAAAATAAAAAATTATTAAACAATAATAATCAAAACGGAGAATAACTCAAACAGAAAATAATTCTAGTTGAGAATGCTAAACATAATTTAAAAATTATATAGTACTAAATGTTCTCTATTTTTTTCTTTTTTCTACTTTCAGATACGTCAATGGCTACGGCTACGAAGTATGTCCGACTTGCCGAGGCGACTTATGTGAGATGCGAATCCGCGGGGGCGACGCAATTCAAAGAATTATTAATAGAATTTCAACAGAAGTCGTTGCCGCCCGCCCCGAAGCCCCCCTCGTTGCTGCCGCCTACCCCAATGTCCTCATCCTTGATGCTCTCGATCATTTACTGGTTCTAGACGAGGATGTTGCGATGATGGAAGTAGTTCATGATAATAATGATATATTGAACTCACCCCCCTATGAACGAGAAGATAATGGATTCTTCGAGGGGGGTGATTTCATCATCCTCGAGAATAGACCACTAAATGATCGGGAGCCAATAGAAATATTAGATAGCGAGGAAGAAGTTTAGTGCACATACAGTGTGGCCCAAATTGGACCTACATGTATGGGGATCTTGGAAACTATAGAAGATAGAGAAACGGTTAAATGGGGAAAGTTTTTGACAATTATATTTCTAACTGAAAACCGTTTAGTACGCGGCCCTATCTTTTTTGGTTTTTGAAATATGTTGAAAAAACCAAAAAGATGTATTTTCGAAAATATGCTGTAGATTTCTTATTATTCATATTTTGGCAATCTGTAAAAACATTTTTAAAGCAACTTTTTAAGTAGATTTCAGTTCTCAATTTAATTTTGAACACGACGTTTCAGTTATTTTATACCATCATCAGGTTCATTTTTTCTTATGGGCGCCATATTACTTGTCAGAACGAGTAAAAGTATAATAGTTTTTATTATTATTATCTAATAATAACGATTTATTTGTGTATTCTGAATTTAAAAGAAAATGGCATTGCGTTTTTCTCACGAAGAAAAATTTGATTTGCTAGAATGTTACATTCATTGCAACAGAAATGCAAACCTTGCATTAGAAAGGTATTTTGAAAATTTTCCTGAAAGACCGCAGCCAAGTGTCAGACTTTTTCCAAAAATTGTTATGAACCTGAGAAACCATGGAAGTTTTGAAAAACCGCGGCCCAAGAGTTACGAAAAAGCAGGTAATAACGAGCGTGACGAAAATGTCAGAGCCTATTTTAATGCCGCTCCGACATCATCTACAAGAGCGTCGGCAAGAGACTTACCAACACCGGGAAGTACCATACAAAGAGTCCTTAAGGAAAATAAATATCGACCATACAAGCCAACTATAGTTCAGGGTTTACGAGAAACGGATTATCCAAGAAGAATGCAGTTTTCAAATTGGTATGTGAATCAATGCGAACAAAATCATGATTTCAGTCGTCTTGTAATTTGGACCGATGAATCACATTTTACCAACTGCGGGGTATTTAATAGACATAACCATCATTTTTGGGCAACAGAAAACCCTCACCAATTGGCTCAACGAAGACTGCAAACCCGATTTGGTTTTAATGTATGGTGTGGTATGTATGGTAAGTAATGTCACCTAGCTTGCTAAATACATAGCAGGTATTAAGTAACCCAGCTTTACTTTTCTCCTTACATTTTAGACAACAGACTTATAGGACCATTCTTTTATAATCATACGTTGAATGGCCAAAGATACTTGGAGCTGTTAGAAGATCAAATATTACCGGCAATTAGAGCAAGAGTTCCTCAAGATCAATTGAATAATATTTGGTTTCAACAAGACGGTTGTCCCGCACATAATGTTCGGGAAGTTCAAACTCTCTTAAGACAGATATTTGATGACAAATTAATTTCAAACGGCGGACCAGTTAATTGGCCTGCTAGATCCCCTGATATAACTCCTCTCGATTTTTATTTATGGGGTTATGTAAAAAATGAAGTATATGAGTTTGAACCCCCGGAATCTGTACAAGAATTAGAAGAGAGAGTGAGGAATGTGTTTACGAGCATAAATGGCAACACGCTTCGCAGGGTCATCAATACTGTGTTAAAAAAGTGTCAAAAATGTATTAATAAAAACGGCCAACATTTCGAATAAGTATAGTAAGTTAGATATTTTTTCTTATTTTCTTTTCAAAACAA
This sequence comes from Polydrusus tereticollis, assembly GCA_963920685.1. Lineage (NCBI taxonomy): Eukaryota > Metazoa > Arthropoda > Insecta > Coleoptera > Curculionidae > Polydrusus > Polydrusus tereticollis. Next base: position 89,373,779 of record OY987332.1, read on the forward strand.
TAATTATTATTCATTGCGTTTTTAGTTTTCTTTATTTGAAATGTTAATATGAGATTTTTAACCATAAGGAAAAAATAAAATAATGTATTATAATATTATGATATTTTAAACAAATTTAACCCTGCCTAATGTGTTCTTCTCAAATTTGACGTGTTGCGAAAATTAATTTTCTTTATTTTTCAAGTCAATTTCATTTATTTTCCAACAAATAATACATCGTTGAAAAGCGGACGTTATAAGCTACCTTTTAAGTATAAAATATAATATGGCGCCCATAAGAAAAAATGAACCTGATGATGGTATAAAATAACTGAAACGTCGTGTTCAAAATTAAATTGCAGAACTGAAATCTACTTAAAAAGTTGCTTTGAAAATGTTTTTACAGATTGCCAAAATAGTGAATAATAAGAAATCTACAGCATATTTTCGAAAATACATCTTTTTGGTTTTTTCAACATATTTCAAAAACCAAAAAAGATAGGGCCGCGTACTAAACGGTTTTCAGTTAGAAATATAATTGTCAAAAACTTTCCCCATTTAACCGTTTCTCTATCTTCTATAGTTTCCAAGATCCCCATACATGTAGGCCCAATTTGGGCCACACTGTATATTTTACCCATTTTTTTTATTTTATATAGATTTTTTACATCAAAAAGGTCAATGTCTTATTTTTGTTTTCCCAAATCTCAATTAGCGCTAAAAAAACAGGATAGGACTAGGAAAAAAAATCACTTGCTTATCTTTAAAAAAACCTGAGTAAATGTCAAAATTCAATTAGCTATTTAGTTCAGATATTTTATTAAAAAATTCATTACTATTATCGCCACCTACGCACAGGGTTAAAAAGTATGAGAAACTTTGCGAATATCATTTTCCATGATTCTCCCGACTACCGCACCGCTGTCACATTTCAATATTCTTGCCAACATTTAACTTTTGAAATTAGCATAATAACAAATCCTTTACAATGAATAAAACAAACACATTCAAAATTTTAAAATCTCATAATAAGAATATAAACTAAAATTATAATGCGTAGCAGCTCCAAAATCTAACAAGTTTCGACTAGTCGAATGACGTCAGTTTACATCTGTGAAGAATACCCAACTCTCAACTCATAAAAAATGGTCAAACTTTGCCGGTAAATGATGTAGGGGAAGGATGGGTAACTCGAGATGCTTATGTTTTAGCACTCAAATTTACTATATTTATAGTAAATTTGAGTGCTAAAAAACCTTGATAACTTGCTTTTGTAAGTTTTGTTAAAGGTGTTTAAATTTGTTTTCAAATTTGAAATAAAATGGAGTGCAGCATTTGCAAGAAGACTTACTCGGCAGCATCCGCTTTAAAAAGGCATCAAAAGCAACCGCATTCAACTAGTCAGAAACAATTTAGTTGTCATTTATGTCCGCTAACTAGCAACAGAAAGGAGGTTTTCAAAATGCATCTTAGAAAACATCAAAAAGATGGCTATTTAGCCGACAAATTTGTATGCTATTCAGTCATTCACGGGGGTTCAAAGAATAAAGATCTAATTAGCTGCAGTCATCATATGACGTCATAACTCGAGATGATGAGTTATTTTCACAAGATTTAAAAATTGTAATACGCATTTAGTTAAAAGTTCCTAAAGCATAATCTGGGACTTTTCTGGGAGTTGTCATATCCATAATCGGACAAATAAAAAGTTATTAAAAGTTACAAAGTCGTTTATTTTGTGTTTTTAAGTTAGAATAAATACTTAGGCATAAAAAGTGTTATTAAATAAATATTATATAGAGTCAGAATAAGACTTATATAATATACAGAGTTAGAATAAAAGTTTTGAAATATTTTTTATTACGTTTTAACAAAGCTGTTGTGAGTCAGACACATGGCCTTAAATTACGCAGCAGTTTTTGAACAAATGCAAGACGTGCTGCTACCGTCTTCGCCGAGCGGCTTCCTGGAGGCCTGGATCAATGATGCCATGGCCGCATACTCGCCCAATGGACAAACAGAACTCCAGGAAGTCAGCTATGACTTTTCCGTCAACGTTGCGGAGGTGGCAAAGGGCCCAGACCGAGATGCCAACTCATTAACAGGTGTTCAGGACCTGTTAGGGTTCTCTAAACCTCCGTCCGACTGCCGGCCGAGTGGCAAAGAAGTGGCAAGCGTCCCAAACCCCGTGGATGGCTCACCGAAGGCGTTAACAACTAAGCCTGAAGAAGAGGATCTCTGGTCGTGGTGTGAAGATGTACCGCCGTGGGGAATGCTGGGTGAAGCGGAAGAAAAACAAGTTTATATTGAACTAGCTGATCGTCAGCATATTAGAAACTGTGGTGCGCATGCGTCAGAGCTACCTGGGAACGTAGACGTAAGCGAACACCTCACTTATAAAGAATCGTTAAAGAACATTAAATACTTATTTCTAGACTCTTAAAAATTAAGTGCAATCGAACAATAAATGATTTTCGTCATGAATATTTATCAGTAACACATTACTCTTGACATAGGAAAATTCAAATTGATAATTACTTACCTTAGTACTTTTTCAGAAGCTTGAATCATTGCATATAACCGTCTGAGGATACCCAAACTTCCCCTAACATATTTCTCCGTAACCGGGGGAAAAGGGGTATAAAAGCGGCTTTGATGGGATAGAGATTTCAGATCCAAGTTAAACTTGATACCGAAGCAGCCTAAAAAAGTTTAAAAGTTTGCTACCTTGATAACTTGCTTTTGTAAGTTTTGTTAAAGGTGTTTAAATTTGTTTTCAAATTTGAAATAAAATGGAGTGCAGCATTTGCAAGAAGACTTACTCGGCAGCATCCGCTTTAAAAAGGCATCAAAAGCAACCGCATTCAACTAGTCAGAAACAATTTAGTTGTCATTTATGTCCGCTAACTAGCAACAGAAAGGAGGTTTTCAAAATGCATCTTAGAAAACATCAAAAAGATGAAGCAAAAAAAGCCGAAAAAGCTGCCACTTTAGCTAATAATGTAAATAATAAACAGATTAATAAGATAAATGAAAAACAAGCTAAAATTAATGATGGAGCCTCAACATCAACCATTAGATGTCAAGAATGAGAGGTAGATGTCAACAGAAAAAATATAAGCGCTCACAACATTATTTCATAAAAAAAATTGTTGCATCAACATTGGTCCAAATGTCCAATTGATCAATTCAGCTTTAAAAAAAAAACATTTACACATGTAGAATAAGCAGTGCGGAAGAAACAATACAAAATGTAAATGAATTTATGTCTCAAATTAAACCGGATGTCCTAAATTTAATCAAAAAGAAAATAAATGAGCAGGAAAATGGAATGAAAATCAACTTTGAGCTTTTTTCCTCATATATATTAGCATCAAAACAAAATGAAGACGGAAATGATGTACAAAATGAAATAAAATCATTTAATAGCAAATATCGCATTGCAACAATATCCTCAGATTTGGAAGACCTGTATTCAGAATTTTCTGAAATATTAAAAGTGAAAAGTGAAGAGTTTCAGGTAAGTCATACTAATAGTATTATTCGATTTCTTATATCTAAAAAAAAAATTATTTTATTTTAGCGAAAAGATTCCGGATGGTCGATGATTGGAATTTTATATTTAGAAGTAAACTTGCTTAGATTTGAACCATTTCGAGGATCATCTTATATACCTCTTCTAAAAGACATAGAAGATAAAAAAGCTGTTATTAATATAAAAAATAGCGATAATAAATGCTTCGCCTATAGTATTCTCTGTCATCTTTATCCTGCCGCTGAACATGTTTATGGAGTTATTATGAAGATTGAAGAACATTTAGATGAACTAAATTTAAATAATTTATCATTTCCCATGGAATTAAATAATATCCAAAAGTTCGAGAAACAAAACAGCGATATAAGCGTCAACGTTTTTGGACTTAACAAGAAAAATGATAAACATGATGTTGTAGGACCTTTATATCATACAAAGCAACGAAAAATTAATCATGTAAATCTCTTATACATTGAAGATATTTCAGCGGGGGCATCACATTTTTGTTACATAAAAGATTTAAGTAAACTAATCTCGAGGCAGAGAACTACTCATAATGAAAGAGTTTTATGTATGCGACGGTTGCTTAGCAACATTTTTAGCCCAAGATAAATTAAAAAAGCATTTAGATTTAAATGACTGTCTTAAAGTTAGAACAGAGCTTCCAAATGCATTTAATAATATTATTGAATTTAAAGATCATCATAAAGCATTTCCTATGCCATTCTGTGTATATGCAGATTTTGAAACTTTCACATCGCAAATCCAGATCCATCGAAAAAATATACAGTGGATAGACATGTACACAAAGCATTCAGTTTTGCATATTTTGTGAAATGTGAACATGACAATTCACTTTCATTTTTAAAGCAATATAGAGGTTTCGATTGCGTTAAAGTTTTCACAAAGTGGTTAATTCAAGATGTTAGAGAGATACATGAAAAATATTATTGGAACCCAAAGCCTATGAAAAAACTAATACCTGAGCAGCAAAATGATTTTTTAAATTCCGAAGTTTGCTTTTTAATAGAGTGAGAGACCATTGCCATTTCTCAGGTAAGCGATAAAAATTATTAATACATAGCTAGTTTTATAAAAGGTTATATATATAAACACCAAAAATAAATTATAAACGTCAACTGTCATTCTACTCCTTTAAAATTCATGTTCTTTCGTCAGCCGCATCCTACTTCTATTGCTATTCGGAGAATATCGGATCTGAAGAAGTAATCTCTTTTCTCCCTAATTTTATTTTTTCTCACTTAGACATCCGAGCAAAAAATCTAGAAATGAAGACTTTGGTGCAAAAACCGGATAAGTCCAATTTTTATCAAAACTTACTTCCCAATTTTATCTTGTTCTATTTAATATCGCCGATCGTTTGGTACAAGAATCAGTTAATTCCAAGCCATATAAATGTGTTTTCTTATTATCGAGGACTTAACTGAATAGCTCTTGGTTGCAAGAATCAGATAATTCCAGGACTTATCTGTTTTTTGCACCAAATTAATGTAGTTGTAGTGGGGTGACTTAACCGACTCGCCAGTCACCATCGGCTTAACTCTGCCTGCTGGACTAACCTGTTTTCTGGTTTAGTTGAATGTTGTTCGCGGTCAAGATAAGGCGTCATTTTACGTATTTTTAAAATGTCGTCGGCTGAGTCTGAAGACGAACCGTTTCAGTCGTCGGGAAGTGAGTATGTTCCAAGTGATCATGATAAACCGGGTCCGAGCGGGATTGGAAAACTTTACATACGAAATGAAAAGTCAAAGACTGTAAATAAAGTTAAAGTGAAACAGAATGTTGATAAACCTCAGAAAAAAGGTAAGAAGTGCATTCAAAGTCCAGAAAAATGGCAGCGAAATGTAATCAAGAGCAGAAAAGCTAAAGGCGAAGTATATACAACTAAATCAGGGCGTCTGGTACCAGCAAGAACTGTTGGCAGGAAATGTACGTGCCGTAAGAAATGTTTTTCGTCGGTTGGAGATGCTAATATAAGGAAGATTCTGCATGAGTTTAACGTTATAGCAGATCAGCATAAGCAAGACACCTATTTATGTGGATTAATTTGCCCCCAGCCCGTAGCTAAAAAAAGAAAGAGGATAGATTCGAAGAAAGACCGACACGTTTCTTTTAAATACAAAGTAAGTTAAAAGTTCAAATTTTGTCTTACACATTGGCTTGTATAGACTTTACGCTACTGTAAACCGTTTTAGAAATACATGCATCTTGCATCATGTTTCGCTTTATTTCAGATTCGTGTCGACGGAAAAGAATATCCAATCTGCAAACAGACACTCTGGGCTATCCATGGAGTCACGAGACATCGAATAGATCGGTTAGCAAAATCATTACAAGGAAGTATTTCTGCACCACCGGACATGAGAGGGAGGCATTTGAATCGGCCTAATAAAATACCCGCCAATACTCACATAAAAAGTTTCCCTAGGCGCTCATCGCATTACAGCAGGGAGCAAAATGGTGGAAGATTTTATTTAGCAGCTGACTTAAATATAACAAAAATGTATAAAATGTATTTGGAGAAATATGAACCAGACATCTATGCGAAAATAGAAAGAGGTGAGAAATATAAAGCAAAGGTATCATATGATTTTTACTACCGCTACTTCCTGCATAATTTCAATATAAGCTTTGGCAGTCCCAGGTCTGACACCTGTCAAACTTGTGTTCGTCTACAAAATTCAATAAACGCCGAGCAAGATAGTGAGTCTAAGGTTGCCCTTCAAGTGGAAAAGAAGCATCACGTACTGAAGTCCGAAAAATTTTACACTTCTTTAAAAGAAAAGACAAATTTAGCAAAAGATGATCCCTCGATAGAGGTACTTAGTTTTGACTTCCAACAAAATTTGCCATTACCCCACATACCAGCAGGGGATGTATTTTACAAGCGGCAACTATGGTTATATAACTTTTGTATTCATTCTGCTACTAGTGGTATTTCAACTTTTTATATGTACGACGAAGTAACTTCCAAGAAGGGCAGCAACGAAGTCATTAGTTTCGTAAACCATTACCTATATAACTTTTTTCCAGAGACGGTAAAGAAAATATTCTTATTTTCTGATAATGCATTTGCACAAAACAAAAATCAGACGTTGGTCAAATATTTATATACATTTACAAAGTTAAACAACAAGGGCATCGAAACTGTTATTCATCAATACCCTGAGCCAGGGAGTTTCCTGCCCTGTGACCGGTCATTTGCGTTAATAGAAAAGGCAAAACGGCGCAAGGAAAGAGTTCACTTACCAGATGAGTGGAAGGCACTAGTTCGAAAAACTTCAAATAAGTTTAGGGTTATTGAAAATGTAACACAAGATATGATAATGGATTTTACAAGTCACTTTAAACCTTATTTTAAAGCAACCTTTACGAGCAAAGAAAAACAAAAATTTGCGATTTCCACATACAGACTTATTCAATATAAACGTGACTGTGCTTATTTTGAATGTAGTATTACAACTGGTTTGCCGATTTTTTCACGTTTCTATCCCTGTAAAGAAGGTTTTCAGTTATCTCTGCCCAACTCAAAGATGATCCAACCATATCCACTACCTCTAAATGAGAAAAAAGCCATCGATGTGAAACTTTTGGCAGAAAAGTACGTTCCGGCAATAGATTTATGGTATTGGCGGATGGTTTTGAGGGAGTCACAAGGTGAAGATTTAGAAATCCATGAAGACGAAATGCCTAGTGCCGAAGACCTTGCCTACGAATCTGATTCTTCGTTTGTGTAACCTTAAATGTATGTTTTAAAGGTTTTTTTTTACGTTTTGTCGTGTATTCGACTATATTCTGTCAATAAAATAGTTAAAAAAATAATATTGTCGTTTTTTATTAAGATTTTGGTGCAAGAAACAGTTAAATCCAAATTTTATTCATTAATTTTTTTTAACACTGTTGATTGAAATTATAATATTTTATGCCTTAATTACTCTATATCATATCCCTAAACTTCAGTGTTAGTCTGTGCTTATTTTGTTTTACCAACTACTAACATAAGCAGTTTTTTTTTTTAATTTTCTCCGAAAGTAATAAAATGGACTTATCAGGTTTTTGCACCAAAGTCTTCAAATATTTTGCGATTCATGTGGGGGGCAAAATAAAAATTACAATATTTTCAAATTTATCCACTATGTGGTAGTTACTGCCAGACGGCTTGAAAGTATAAGAATTATATTTCCAATTCGAGGTCATTCTTATCTCGAATTAGTGGAGTAAAAAAGTGGTAAAAATGTTTCGGTTTTTTTCTTCGACTTAGAACCAAATGAAACCTCACCCAAATCATTAGTTGGGTTATTTTATATACGAAATGGGCAGTTACGACTTTTTTTAGTGGTACCGAGTTTTGTAAAATCGAAAAACTGGCAAAAATGCGGAGATTCAAAAAATTGACTTTTTATCGTTCACCCTCCAATAACTCCGAAACTATTCAACATATCCGATTGATTTTTTTTTATTTGAAGAGCATACATAAGCGATGATAACTGAGGCGATATAATTTTCAGATTTTTTATTTTCCATTTTTTTCAAGACCTCAAAAATGAAAATTGAATTTTTTGTATTGAAATTTTCAGTAAGCGAGAAACTTTTTTATTTGGAAAATTTTCATACTATATGCAGCGAATGAAATGTAGTAAAATATATGAGGAAATTTTCAAAAAAAACCGCAGCCTCTTATCTACAATAGTTTTCGAAATATGATTTTTTGAACCGAGCCATACGTAGCGTGAATCGTAACTTGGCAACCTCGACGCTCTACTTTGCTCATTGCGGTTCGTTTAAGTGGACGCGCGCGGTTAATATTCGTATAAACATGCTGACGATAATGTAAACAAACTGGAAAAGTGCATTTAGAAGACGATAATCCAAGACGTGTTTTTATTGTGCCTTATACTGTGTTAGGTTGAATACGTGAACTTTTTTAATATAAGTGTCTTTCTGTTCGGTGAATTTGGTGAAAAAACATCGGTTAAACCTATCATAAGAATGACAATGGAGTGTCTTTTATGTGGGCGATCAGATAAAAGTGATCCCTTAGTGAAAAAGTCAACTCAAAAAGGCTTAGAAATAATAAAAAGTTTTGCTGAGAGAAGAAATGACAGATTTAGCCTTAACATTATAAAAAATAAAGATGCGATATCAAACGGTACACTAAAAGTGAGTTACCATGTGTCTTGTCGGAAAAACTTTACAAGTGAACAAAACTTAACACAATCAAATGAACCAGAGCCATCTACTAGCACTGCCACTCGAAGTACTCAGAATTCGTTTGATATTCGCCGAATGTTTTTGATTTGTGGTCAATCGGGAACCAAGAAGAAAGAAAAATTAACTGCGATACAAACAGGTTAGTACATCTAGGTTGGACCTATTAAAAAAATATGAATAAGTATGTAAACAATAATTACGTATGCACAAAATATATCCTATCCGTAATTTACCTCTACCTTCATCAGTTTACCCAAATTTTCTGATAAATTCTTCTCACTGATTCTTTACAGGCGCAAATATTCAAATTTTACTCCCAAATATTTTCCTTAAGAAGATATATCAACCTTTGACAATTTCTGTTTTTATTTTTTATTCAGGAACGGGAAAAAGTACACATGAAAAAATACTCAAGGCAGCTCAAGAAAGGGACGATGTTTCTATGATATCAAAACTGTGTGGTAACGAAGATTTATTTGCCTATGATGTCAAGTATCATAAACGATGCTATAGCCATTACATATCTAAAAACAATATTCGTGCATTCCAAAACAAACAACGAATATTGACAGACGAAGTTTCGTTATCACAAGAACCAAGACAAAAACTACAAAAACAAGATAATTCCACAGATACCTCAGAATCTTCAGTTGAATCCCAGATAAATTATTTAAATCATGAGCCTTTTTTTTGGAGAAAATGAAATACTAATATTACACAGAGCTGCACAAATACTGAAAAAACAGATTAGAGATTTTCAACTGAAGCAGAAACAATTTCCTATTCCTGAAGACATAAATGAGCAAATCTTCCAGGAGCAAATTCCCAAAATGTTATTTCAATTTATTTCTTGGTTAATTGATGATAAAGCCTTTGAAAAAAATGATGTTAACGTTAAAACTGCGATTCCATGCAACATAATCATGGGTTTGTATGACAAAGGGTACAAGAAAAATTATTTTCAAATTGGATTGGGTGTATACGTGCATCATTTGGTTCGCAATAAACAGCTTTTGGATACTTTAACCCGGATTGGTTTCAGTTGTACGTACAATGATGTTAGACAATTAACAACTGCTTTGGCTAAAGAAAAAATCAATACCAATGATGTTAACATACCACCTGGCATTCAAACAGTTAACAATATTGAACAAAACTTCATTCACGCTGCTATCGATAATTTTGACCTGAATGAAGAGACAATAGACGGCAAGAACACTACGCATTGTATGGCCATGGTTTTGTTTCAAGAACGTTTCTCAAATCGTTCTTATGTAGAAACAAATATTCCTAGAGAAGGACCCTATGCACTAAGCGAAGATGAAACATATTTATGGTTTCAGCACATTTTGAAATATAATAAACCACCCAATCGGCCACTACCAAATTTACACCAGAATGTACAACTTAATAGAGAAAATGATGCCGTCTCCAGAAAAATTAGCTTAACTTGGACACTTGCCCATTTTTTTTAAAAAGGAAGGGCCTTTTTTGAACTGGACGGATTTTAATAACGTTTTATCAAAACGTAATATCTCTTAGATATTTTTTATTTGCAATTTTTAAATAACCCACCAACGGAATTCGATACAATCTTCACTGCATTGGTACGACTAGTTCAACTAGCAATTGCAATAAATCAGGATCATATTGTTGTAACAGCAGATTTGGCTATTTACTCTATAGCTAGAGAAATTTTATGGAATAAACCTGCAGAATTGAATTAAAAGGAAAAGTAACATTGATGATTGGCGGCATGCATTTAAATATGGCCTTTATAGCTAGTATAGGGTATCTCTTTAGCGATGGAGGGCTCTTCACATTACTGACAGAAACAGACATTTACGGTGCAAATACGTGTAAAATGATGCTTGAAGGTAAGGAGTACTCAAGGGCTATTCGTGGACTAACACTAGCTGCCAATGCTCTGTCTAGGTTATTCTTCAAATACTTCTTTAAGTGGTATGACGGTCTGGAATCTATCAACTTTGAAAAGAGTGCAGTGGAAGAGCTCGCTGAAAAAGTGATATATGAGTTTCAAAATGGTCTTCACCATGAAGGACATTTCAATGATATTCTTGAAATCGTTGAACTTCTACAAGGTCATATGAAAGATTTTATCAATTCTAGCAGTTCAACATCATTGACGTTTAAATACTGGTGCTCTTTTCTTGACGCCATTGATCTATTATGGCGTCTGCTACGATCAGAACGGACTGCGCACTTTGAAGCCCACTTATGTGCAGTTTATGATACTTTACCATATTTGTCCGCTGCTGGAAGAAACTTGTACTTCAAATGGGTTCCTGAATATTTAAAAGATATGGAAAATTTGAAAACGGAGCATTACTTCGATGGATGACGACGCGTCACTCGTTAGGTGAATACTCAAAACATTTTCTAGGTAAGTTGAAAGTTGATTATACAGGGTGTCCCGAAACTGCTCGGACATATTTTAAGGATAAATTCTATGATAAAAAATAAGACGAAATTACTTTAGTCTAAAATTAAAAAAAATCATATGTTCTCGAGTAATTAATAATCAAAAGTGCGCCAATAGAGAGCGAGAGTATAACAGACGATTGTACGTGAATAGGTTGTAATGCTCGTCTAGGAGGGCGGAGAGTTGAAGATGGTTGGTACTTTTGTAAACGATAACTACGAAAAGGATGGAGGGAGAGAAGGAGAGTCAACGACCATAGAATCTTGAAGATTAGAAATGACTAATTGTTAATTCTATGGGCGTTGACTTTCATTCCCTCCCTTTCTCTCTTTCGTAGTACAGATTCGTTTACAAAAGTACCAACCACCTTCAACTCTCCGCCCTCCTAGACGAGCATTACAGACAACCTATTCACGTACAATCGTCTGTTATACTCTCGCTCTCTATTGGCGCACTTTTGATTATTAATTACTCGAGAACATATGATTTTTTTAAATTTTAGACTTAAGTAATTTCATCTTATTTTTCATCATAGAATTTATCCTTAAAATGTCCGAGCAGTTTTGGGACAAAATTAATTTGGGGCAAATTAAGTATAATTTAGAAATAATTTTATACTGTTCACAGATATTTAATAAAAAATCCTGAAGATAAACCTCAAGGAATAAAGTCAGCTTGTAGAAATGAAGAAGATGTAATTAAAATATTGAATGCAGTTGAGGCCAATTGGTGCAATCCATTCGATTTGGATAATGTTCCCAAACAACTAATAACTATATGCACGGGAAAAGTAGCCACAAAAGAAATTGAAAAAAGTCTATCCAATTATTTAGAAACAGCTGCTGAAAAAACAACTAACATCTTCGAAAGGTCTGTTGAAAGTTTTTGGAGGCCCATAAAGAGGGACAAAATAATGACTTTTAAAGACGGAACTAAGAAGCCCATAAGTCTTTCTAAAAAAATGGTTGTAGGGTCGGAATTCATGTTTCGTAGAATAATCTGTGCAGCGAGATTCCAAGAAATTGATTTAAATGACCTATTATCGTATGAGCTAACTTTAGTTCCTTCAGCACTGTTTCATGAAGATGGTTCGATGCGAAAATCTGCAAAGGCTGAATTGTGTCATAGATTGGAACAAAATACTGAGAAAATGGATTTACCTCCAAATGTAGATTTTTATATTATTGATGGTATGGTTACTCATTTAGGAATTGAAACCTACTTCTTCTATGACATTCAACGACTTAGGGCAAATATTTTTGAAAAGAATATTAAGTAGCGGTCGCAAATGTAATGCCAGAAGATTTACAGTAATATTTGATAATTACATCTCCCAGTCATTAAAATCTGCCGAGAGACTAAGACGTGGTGAATAATCTGACATAACTCAATATAAAGTTTCTGGGCCCCGGAAGGTTCCAGTTTTTAAAGATCTTCTCAAATCATCCGCCAACAAGAAATCTTTATTAATTTTTATGGTGGATAATATTTTGAAGAATGCAGCAAATTTGTTAGATAAAGACGAATCATTGATAATTAGCAGGAGGATCTGAAAATCCCGTCTTTATCATAACCCGGGATAAAGAACCTGAACTTTGGCAGAAATTCAAAAGTAACCAAGAAGAGGCAGATACGCGGATCATTCTATATGTCCTGGCAGAGAGAGAGAGAGCATGGTAACACCATTCTAGTTAGGTCTGTGGATACCGATGTTTTTATTTTACTTCTGCATCATTACGTCGTTACGGAGCAAATACACGGTTGCAGACTATTTATGGAATTGGGGCATTTGAAAGATAAACGTTTCTTATCAATTCAGGACATAGTTAAAAGTTTGGGAGAAACAGTTTCAAAAAATATTTTGGCGATCCATTGTCTCACGGGCTGTGACACAACAAGTGCATTTTTCAAAATTGGCAAGAAGACAGCCTTTGATGTACTAGTCAAGAATATTGAGATTTTAAAAGAACTATATAATTTGCCGTTTTTACCTGACAGTGAAGCAGTGAAGCAGTGAACCTGAGCACCAAATATATTTTACTTTTGTATAGAAATAATAAAAACGATATTTCATCCTTAAATGCTCTGCGGATACAGTTAACAGCAAATTTAAACAGACCTGCGATGGAACTGCCACCAACTAACAATGCATTTCAACAACACTTAAAAAGGTATTCAACTTATAAAACGTGTATATATGTATATTTTGTATATATGTTAGTTCAATACTATAATGTTTTTTTTTATTATTATTTCAGGTGCATATATCAACTCAAAATTTGGTATTCCAGTCACGTACTCTATACCAATTTTGATAACCCAAATAAATATGTATGAACAAATGAGACCAATATCTGGACACCGATATTTTCGACACAAGATCCTGTGCCACATGAAATCAGAAACATTCTGGTTTTGCGATGGTCTGACGCAACCTGCAACAGCAAAAAATGTAAATGTGTATCGCAAGGCTTAAAGTGCTATGAAGAATGTAATTGCAGATTCTGTAGCAACAAAGAAATAATAGGCACAGCAGTCTTTGGATGAAGATTTCTGAATTCTATGATTTTGAAAACAATATATTTTGCCTATTCGAAATTCAGAAATAAAAATGTTCATTAGTTCATTGAAATTACGTCTAGACTTCCTTGATTCTCCTAATCATCGGCTTATGGTAATACATACTTTGCTTCGATGGCTCAGCATAAACATATTTTTTAATGCATACGTAGCGCGGCGCCGCCGCCGCCGCGCCGACACTGACTCTGGTCCGCGCTACGTATGGCGCGGTTCAAAAAATCATACTTTGAAAACTATTCTAGATAAAAGACTGCGGTTTTTTTGAAAATTTCCTCATATATTTTACTACATTTCATTCGCAGCATATAGTATGAAAATTTTCCAAATAAAAAAGTTTCTCGCTTACTGAAAATTTCAATACAAAAAATTCAATTTTCATTTTTGAGGTCTTGAAAAAAATGGAAAATAAAAAATCTGAAAATTATATCGCCTTAGTTATCATCGCTTATGTATGCTCTTCAAATAAAAAAAAATCAATCGGATATGTTGAATAGTTTCGGAGTTATCGGAGGGTGAACGATAAAAAGTCAATTTTTTGAATTTCCGCATTTTTGCCACTGTTTTCGATTTTACAATACTCGGTACCACTAAAAAAAAGTCGTAATTGCCCATTTCGTATGTACAATAACCTAACTAATGATTTGGGTGAGGTTTCATCTGGTTCTAAGTCGATTTATTTTTTTTCAAGAAGGAAGCGACTTTTACAGGCTTTTTTACTCCACTAAATGTGATAAGAATATGGGCCTCATCAGCCAGCAGACGAAAGCTGAAACCGTAAGTGACTGGATCGACGAGTTTAAGAGAGCAAGAACGAAACCCGCTCCTTTCCAGGTGATTGAAGTAGATCAGTGTTTAATTCGTCAATGGAATAACTACTTGGCACCGTCCTACACATTAAAATGTCCATTTGCAGTACGACCTATTCGTGAATTACTGGTATAAGCAATTCACCCTCAATTTGTGACACATCGATCAACTTATAATGGATCATTTGAAACATCCATAGTTTGCAAAATCTCTATTAAACAAATGGATGTCTCAGGATCTAAAGAATTTTTTCTTCCTAACAGAAAATACACTGGTAATAAAAGTAGATTTGTGTTTTTGTCAAAATAATATATCAAAATATTTTTTGTTTTCAGATCAGTTAGCAATCAGTCTTAAAAAATGGGAAGACCTGCAGCATCTCAAGCAGTTTTGCGACACTCCTGCCAAAGAGTTTCTTAATACGCTTGCTCATAACACAACAAAGAAAGTACCCAAAAATACTCGCACGCCTATTGCTCATAAGACAGCAAAGAAAGTACCCAAAAAGACTCGCACGCCTATTGAAAACGAAAAAGCAAAACCTAACAAAAGCAGTTCAGAAAAAAAGGGGAAGAAATAAAAAAGAACGTACGATCTTAAAGACAAGTTATGAAAGAAATACGAAAAAAAAACTCTTTTAGTTTCTTTATTGTATTCTTACGTTATAGCTAGTACAACTTGTTTGTTTCTATTGGCAATAAGAAATAAATTATCCTTAAAATGCATACAGTTAATTTTCTTAACTTTGCCTTGCTGTCATAGTATTTTCGTTTTAGAATTTAAAATGCATTTTCTGGCAAATAAACTTAAAGTGACTATCATCGTTTTTGCAGTGAGCCCTTCATATTATATCAAGTTAATTTTATGTAAGAACATTCAATAAAGTACCCCTTTTTGCTTTAAACAGCGGATTTTTTTTGGCGAGTAGACGCAACCTTTCGTTCCCAGTGTTCCATTATCGGAACGCAATTTTCTTCAAGCATCTTGAGTTTATATTTACCTTTTTGGCTAAAGTTAATGTTATTGAGCTTAAATAAGTCTAAAATTATAAAAATTAACATTATTTGACCAATTTAAAAAATTCGGGCATTGACAAACCCAATATATTTTAAAACTTGGACAAAAATGGGTTAAACCCGTTTGCAGCAGTTAGACCACGGCCAAATGAGAACAAGCCAAGAAAACGACAATACGTTTAAAATTCTAACATCTACACCGACTAAAATCGAACTAGAGCCGAAGGAAAATGATAAACCAGCAAAATCAGATAAAGTCTAACTCTGCGAAACGAGCTGTTTTCGAAAATAAAAATTACCAACAAGAAGAATAGTCCTACCCAGGATGTGCGGAAATATACATTGATTCTCCTACCGAACATTGGATTCGATTCTTCAATTGCAATTCATGGTGGCATGAAGCATGCACAATAGGGTGCAGCGTTAAAATTTATTTTTGATTGTGTCAATCTAATAGGTCTTTAAAGTTGGGATTTACCGTTGAAAAAAAAATAGCATTTTTTATTTTTTTTTTTCGGATTAATTTTTCCACCCCCGCAACCCCTTTGAAATAAATTTAAAAAAAAACCAATAATTTTCAAACACAATAGGGCCCACAGGATGAAACAGAATAAAATAATGATTTATTGTAAATACAATTTTTGTGCGAGACGCAATTTCCACCCCCGCAGCCCCTTTGAAATAAATTTTAAAAAAATCAATAATTTTCAAACACAATAGGGTCCACAGGATGAAACAGAATAAAATATTGATTTTTCGTAAATACAATTTTTGTGTGAGACGTCGTTTTCCACCCTCGCAACCCCAACGAAGCAACAAATAAATAAATAATTAAAAGTGATTCGGTATCGGTATTGATCGGGCTAAGTCTGTATTTGCTCCCGCTGTGATCGCTAGACTCTTGTGTGGAGGGGATGCATCATAAATATCAGGTGATTAAAGTGCGACAGCCGAACCATGATACAAAGATATGATACTGACAGCGTGCGCGGTGGCTCGTGACGTCACGCAGTGAGCTATTTTTTGAATTTAACGCGCGAACTATACGGCAACGTGATGTTTACGGCACTAAAAGGCGAATTTATATGAAATTTTTATTAAATTTCCATTAAATTTTAAAAGGGGTAGACGTGGAAGAGTAGTAGTTGTAATTGTAATATTAAAACATGTTTTTTAAAGAGGCTGAACTATTAGATATTCGTTATAGATACCTTACCATAAAGAAACCAATAATCATGGACTGAATACAAGAAATAAATATGTATAATGATAATGTGGAATATAGGATATTGAGTCGAAAATGCTTGTCAAGAAAAATCTGCATTTTTTTCAAAATAATAATTTATTTTTCAACATCAATATACCACAAGACATTAAAACAACAAAAAATAATTTGTAATATACACAAACACACATGAATTAATATTCAATTTGGAATAGATTCCTTAAAAATTTATAAAATTTACCTATTTTTAAAATAAGAAGCAATTGTTTCGTTATAAATTATCGTGAATTGTAAATGACAAAAATTTTAAAAAGGGTTAATAATTAATAATCTTATAGTCCACTTCATGTATTTATTTCTCTTTGTTTGAGATGTTTGATCCACTTAGTTTGAATTTATAACTATTACAAATATTACCCCTTTAAAAAATTTGAAAAAATAAAGCCATAAAATGCATTCGAAAATTACCGTTTCTAGAGCCTACTGTAAATTTATATAAACCAAATAGTTATTTAGATATAGAAAATCTGTAAGCTCTTGGGCCAGAGGAATAAATAACTATGGCCTTAGAAATATCATCAGCTGTCCATCGGAGGCGAGTTCTTGAGCCCTCTAATTTTTTTAGCTGCTCTTCGCTAAAGAGCTTTCCAATATGATGTTGCCGTTCTTCCAAAAAGTTTATCTTTTCCCTAAGCTTGACTATTATTTTATCTCGCTCATCTGCATCGGTATTAACTCTAAAAGAATCAGTATTTAATTTCTATACCTATCACAATAAATTCAAATCAAATTGCACATCTCAATTTGCAATTATTAGTATCACCAGCGACTAGCTATATTTACCCAACATTTTGAGTCGATTCACTCAAGACCTGCTCGGGAATGCTATGACAAGAAGTGCTTGGACCATCACCACAGAGGAAATTATTTATACCATCACCACTATTATTATTCGAAACATTTAACCTACAAAAGATAAATTCAAGAAAACTGGAGTTAATCATGTAAAAAATACAACCCCTATACACAATAGTCAAATAAATGAATAAAAGTCGCTATCCCAAAGATTGGAAGCCTCCTTGATCGCGAATTATTGAAAAATAAAATCTTTAAAATTTTAAAATTTAAACAATTTAAATAATCAAAAAATTAAAGTTCTGCAAACGTCAACAAAAAGCTTAAAGAAAACAACAGCAAAGAATATTAAACTAATGCAACCAAAACCATTTCAAAATAGAAGTAAAGGAGCCACGCTCCAGCTTAAGAAAATACCCATACAACGGAAATTAATAAAAAAGTATATAAAAGCTGACAGAAATGCCCCTAAATTATTATAAAAACTAATCAATAGTACAAATAATACAATAATACAAAATAGAAAAATCGTATGCGAAAAGGGCAAACAAATAAATAATACCTATTATACCAACACACATAGGTATATTTAAATATGTAAGTCGCAATCGGAGAATATTACAGTAAAAACCAATTCACCAAATTTCAAGCGAATTTACTAAGATGAACAAATGAACATGCACAGCAATAAAAAAAAATTGACTTACCCCTTTACAATATTTTCAACCATTCGTTGTTGTTGAGTTTTTTCTTGGCGCTCCACTCTACCAGAAGTACCTATCTTTTTCTCACGACATGTTGGGAAGATTTTTTGATGGTACCGCGTTTTCTCTTAGGGACCGATAACTGTTAGGTGTATATCCCAACAATTCGTGTTTTAAATTACGTGCATAATCATCGTCACTGAAATGTTTCGAGCAAACACGGGCATTTTTAATAATAAACTTATCCTTGCGTTTACACACATGCTTCCAAACAGCTTGCAATTCCTTGTCCTTTGGGAAACTAAAAAACTTTATACCGGGCGTAAAACTCTTACATTGATTATCAACCTTACAACCAAATACCGCACATCTCATTTTTTATAATTAAAGGACATTTATAATTTAAAAAAGACCGACTCGTACACCAAAACCGTATGTAAACAACAGGAATATGGCCGCCTTTTATCACTGTCTGACGTCACGAAAGACACGCCCACCTGCGCGATATCATATCTTCTGTAGTTGTATCATGCCGCCGAACGTATTTTTAGTCTATTTAAAGTAGTTGTGTTGTGCGTGTGTCCGTTTATTATGTCTAAATCCGTAGCAACTCGCGGCGTTGTTATAACGTGCTTGATTTTTGGAAAACCAGAAGAACTTTACCGTTATATGTTACCAACAATAGAAGAATGCTTGAAGTACTTTGTGTTTGTTCAAAATAGTTTAGTGAAACTGAAAGTAAATAAAAAATGCGTTAACTCTCAAGCTTTCACGACTCTAGCAGAGGTAATCGGAGATATTTGGAAACGTGCCTCAATTCCAGTTGTTTCAAGAGCAAGGATTATATTCTTGCTTAAACAATACCACAACCGAAAGTTAGGCTTACTTAAATCTTTTAAAAGGGATAGCCAAAAGCAATCTTTCCAAGAAACACTCACTGCGTTCAAGCAATCGAGTAAATCTCTTTTTGAAATGCCCTAAATATAGAAATTGTCGCTGTGGAAAAATATTTAAGGTCAGTTTTTCTTTATTCTCTTGATGATTAATATTTGTTAAAATACG
This sequence comes from Polydrusus tereticollis, assembly GCA_963920685.1. Lineage (NCBI taxonomy): Eukaryota > Metazoa > Arthropoda > Insecta > Coleoptera > Curculionidae > Polydrusus > Polydrusus tereticollis. Next base: position 89,393,217 of record OY987332.1, read on the forward strand.
GGATATTTTTTCCAGATACCCCTTGTAGAACGCAATTTTCTTAAAGATCAGCGGTCATGTCGCAAAATGAAGATAGGAGGTACAGATAGAAAATTTTGTAAAAAATTAGAATCACGTAAGCTGAAAGAGGTTCGCAAATGCCCAGCATCTTCATCTGGAAGCAGCCAATAATTCACAGAAAAAAAACGGCTGAAATCTCTGAAGAAATGCCCGAATCTCAACAAGATGATTTTGAGTTTACTGAAAATAATAATCTTGGATGCTTATTTGATAAGACCGCTACGGTAAAAACTAGAAATGTTCTGCAGCTTGTTAATTTACCCACTATGCTCGATAGATATAAGATTTCTGACAGAGTTGGTGCTGCAATAGCTTCAGCGACGCTCCTCGATGTTGGTGTAATTAGTAGAGAAGATCAATCTAATGTCATAGACCAGAGTAAGATAAGAAGATCAAGAACAAGGAAGAGAAATGAATTACAATCTGAAATAGGGCTTAATCCAACGAGAGGGCTATCTTTTGACGGGCGTAAGGACCACACCATTTCACTTTTAGAAGATACGAAACGCCGAACCTCCAGCATTGAAGAACATATCCTCTTAATTGAAGAACCGGGATCCAAATATATAGGTCACGTGACACCCGCATCGTCCAGTGCTTTCAATATTTTTAGAAGTATCGAGGATTTTTTTAAAATTTCTTCAAAATCATTGAGTGAAATAGAAGCTGTAGGTTGTGACGGAACCATTACTAATACAGGACATAAGAATGGTATTATTGTCCGTTTGGAGCAACATATTAATGCTTCTGTTCAGTGGTTCGTTTGTCAGCTGCATGCGAATAAATTGCCTCTGCGTCACTTAATTCAGCACATAGATGGTGGTACTTCAGGTCCGAAAGTTTTATCAGAATTAATAGGGAAAATGCTTCAAGACTGCGAAAAACTTCCACTGGTTAATTTCACGAAAATAAGTGTAAAATTGCCAGATATTTCCAGGAACAGCTTAAGCACAGATCAGGCTTACCTATTTGATAAATTAGTTTCTACAGGATTGTGTGACCAGGGATTGATTAAAAGACAACCAGGAAAACTAGTTCATTCCCGATGGCTAACCACTGCTAATCGAATCTTAAGACTTTATGTGTCAACCGAAAACCCATCGAGTAGCTTTGAGGGTCTAGTAAAGTTTGTTATGAAGGTTTATGCACCAATGTGGTTTAGAATAAAAACAAAACCATCATACGTTTATGCAAGGTGACCAACCGTCCCGATTTGGCCGGGACAAGTTCCGGTTTTTGATAAGTCATCCCGGAATAAAAATACGTCCCGAAATGTCCCGTTTGTGTTCGTACTTGTACCAATTGTACCGAATTCAAAGAATTTTCGAAAACAATGACAACGCTGCATTAACCGTAACTAAGATTTGTGAATTTTACGATTGGGTTTTGAAAAACCTAACTTGGCCGACATCTTACGACGAAATCGGAAAGCAATATTGATTTACCTCGGTCGAAAACGCGACAGGTTTCAAAGATTTCGGGATTTCCCTGGGGACACTGCATAAAATATTTATTTTACGAAATCTATCGAAAATATCGAGCCAACTGCTGTGGCTGTGATTAGTTAAGTGGATGAGTGCTGTGGACTGTGGAAGTCCTGTTCTTGAATCGGCCAGTGGAGTGTAAGTAACTCTTTTAGGTTTTGATATATTCATATTTTGCCAGTAATATAGTAAAGTCCAAAAATTGCTTAAAGAAATGTTACTTACTGTTAAAAAAATGTACCTAAATTAAGTATGTATAATTTTAATTTTTTTTTAGATCCTACGCTACGTTATGTCTGGAAAAGGTGGCAAAAGATGAAAGTGCACATTTAATGCAAGCTTGCAGGCAAAATATCCTTTCATACATAATTATAGTCAAGATGAATCAGAAGTACAATGCAGTTTCTGTGCATCCAAATTTTCGGTGGCTCACGGAGGTAATACAGATATTCAATGCCATATAAACTCAACCAAACACAAAAATAGTGCAAAGGCAGTAGCTAGCACCAGTAGTATTAAAAATTTTTGTATCACAACATCGTGTAACGAAACAACAAAAAAGGTACTTGCTGCCGAAGGTACATGGGCCTACCACTTAATTCAGCATAACCACAGCTTCAGATCGGCAGATTGTACGTCCAAATTAATTAACGTAATGTTCGAGCCCAAGTACTCGTCGGCTCGTACTAAATCAAATGCAATAATTAGTGGGGTATTTGAACCTATGACCATGCAGACCGTCGAGGCTGATTTAAATTCAGTAAATTTTATAACTGTATGTTGGGATGCATCAAATCACAAAAATACAAAACTAATGCCTATATTGGTGAGATTTTTTCTTCCATCAACTGGTACTCAACTTAAGATTTTAGAGTTAAAAGATATTCCAGGCGAGACCTCCGACCTGGTAAGCAAGTATGTTATTAACGTAATAACAAATTTTAATATAAATGATAAGGTGATTGGGCTATGTGCGGATAACACTAACTCAAATTTTGGCGGGGCAGCCAGGAAAGGCGCAAATAATGTTTATACCAAAATCAAAAAAGGTCTCGACAAGCCTAACTTAGTGGGAATTGGTTGCATGGCACATATTATAAATAATTGTATCAAAACCGCTTGCGACATTCTTCCAGTTGATATAGAGACATTTATACTAAAAGTGTTTTATTTTTTTAATACATACACTGTCAGAGTGGAAAAACTCAAAGAATTTTGCGAATTTGTAGATATAGAACATATAAATGTATTGGGGTACAGTAATACACGTTGGCTTGCTCTTCTTCCGGCAATTGAAAGACAACTGAAACTTTATCCAGCGTTAAAATCATATTCCATGTCAATAGAAAAATGTCCCACCCTAATTAAGAATTTTTTCAATAATCCAGAGACGGAATTTTGGCTTCTTTTCGTTCACAATGTTGCATTATTATTTCACAAAACTGTTTTACTCATTCAAAGCCGTGAAATATCGGCTTTAGAAAGCCTAAATATATTTAAAGATTTAAAGCAAAAAATTGCAGCTCGGAAGGAGGAGAGTTATATTCCAATTATTTTAAAAAATATGCTAAAAACTGAGGACTTTCTTGATAAACAGCACACAATAGAAAAACATATTTTTGAATTTTATTTAACTGCCGAAAAATACTTGAGACAATGGGAAAATCCCGACTGTCAAAATTTGGAAACTTTTAGGTGGGTTTTGTTACAAGAAACTCCTAAATTTTCAAGCATTCAGCCAAGCATAGAAGTTGTTTCATTAAACAATTCCAAAATAAAAATAGACGAGGATGGATTATTTGATGAAACAACCTGCATAAAACAATATGTCACAGAAAAAAAAATTGAAGAATGGCAGGCCAGCAATATCAGTGTTAGTTGCAGATGGACTGAAATTTTAAATTTTTGCGTGAAAAATAAATTAAATTACTACAATACTTTTTTGTTGGTTGAATTCGCTTTATGTCTTCCTGGAACTAACGCTGAGTTAGAGAGGGTGTTTTCTATAATTAATAATATTTGGACAGCAGAAAAAAGTCAATTGAAGGTTGATACTTTAAAATCGATGATCATAACTCGGGTCAATAATAAATTAACGTGTTTAGAATTTTATAAGGCTTTACTTGAGAACGAAATGGCATTAAAATCCATTAGCAGTCAATCAAAATACAAATTTAAGTAGAAGTGCAGGATACATTATGTTTATTGTAAGACTTGATTAGTTTTATTTTAGTTTAGTTTAATTAATGTTAATAATTAAAATTACGTACTAACCTGAATATCTACATAGATTTATATGTCGTATGTATTAAAAAGACAAATTAAAAGTACATTCATCTTTATTTAAAAAATTTTCCTTAAAATGTCCCGATTTTATACTTTAGAAAGTTGGTCACCTTGGTTTATGGAGCGAAGCATTTGTTTGATACCAATCAACTTTCACGATATCTACCTCAGGATCTAAAATATGTTATTGATCCTGTAATCCAAAGAAATGGCTACTTTGGACACCCAGAGAATGTGCTACTAGCAATGCTAGCTGACAGTAAGAAAACTATTAGAGAATTGGCGTTCAGGCGAATTATGAAAATCCGCTCACATTTAGATCTTCAAACAGATGTTCGTAGGGGAAAGGGAGGCACATTCTACCACGGGGCACATTCAACCAATTGCTATATCTTTGTTTGTATTTGAAATTGGCGCCCGAAAATGTCATACTAAACTCGGTTACAACCGGCCATCCATCTTTGTGAAATACAATCGTTATATCTGCTTTCGTACTTTATCAATAAATTGTAAAATAAATCTGGGCTATTCACAGTAAGTATTTAACTCATTTTATTTTACTGTTAGTTAACACACTTTTGCTGAAATTTGCATGGCTTATGGGTCGGTATTTTGAACTATTATTAAAAATAAAGCCGATAAAGTTTTCCTAACCTTAAAGTTTACTGGGTAAATTTTACTTCATTAATTCTTAACAGTGTAGGGAAGGGGCACTTTCAACCATACATATACGGGGCACGTTCGACCAGTGGTTGAATCTGCCCCATTTGCGAGAGCAAACAATTAAATCAATAAATTTTATTTTAGATGGTACGTAGCTATAAAAAAAAGACGAGTAGAGCTGATATTAATGAAAGCAATATGAAAAATGCAATTCGTGAAGTTTTAAAACGGAATATGTCGGAAAGAAGAGCTGCTCAAAGTTTTAACGTAAAAAGAGGAACACTTCATTCCAGAATTGAAAAAATAAAAAAAAAAGTATTTACCTGAACAGTTAAGTTCATTATATAATGATGATTCTGCCAATGAACGCCACCAAGATGAAGATAATGGTCCAACTTACTCAAGTAAATAATATACGGTTTGCCAGGTCTTTACAACCGCTCAGGAAATTGAACTAGAGGTGCGTCGAATCAGTATGATCCATACAAATTATACGAATCAATGCGATGATTCGAATGGTACGGATCCACACTTTCGAAATAATTCGTATCACAATTCACAATGTGCTATTGCCCGATTTGATAGTCAAACGTACGAGATACGAGCCGACCGAGTTGATCGGCGACGGACCCATACAACTCAATACGAGGCAATGTGTGTATGCATGGTTGCATGCGGCTTTGTTTACATGCAATGATATCGTAGATTAAGAGGTTTCGTGCTAATTAAGAATAAATTGACATAAGTATAGTATGAGTAAAATATTATAAATAAATATTATTTCTTTTTATTGATTTTTAGCTTTAAAGAAAACAAAACACTTCCCAAAAGTCTGCGTAAATATTTTACTAAAAACTGTGAACTATATATAAATAAACATTATATATGATATTATTATGTAATTATTATTAACATGGCAAAATAAAACAAGATGAATAATATTCTCTTTGGACAGACAAATACTTACACTTACTGTATGTTTTCTACTTAAAAGGACAGAAATTTAGTAAAAGTACTAAAAACTAAAAAAAATAACAAATCCATTAATTTATATTAATAACAATTAAACAAATATTCTTTTTTGGTAGATAAATATCAAAGTAAGGTGGTGTAGACACTAAATTCGTGACCCTTATTACAGTAATTGCACAATCTTAAAGTACTGATTAAAATATCTTTAAATCCAAATTTTTTAAATTAAAATTCAAGAAAACAAGTTGTGAAACTCTTTTTGGACTTAATCTTGAACGTTTTTCTGTTACAATTTGTCCACTTTTAGAAAACACCCGTTCACATGGCACTGACGTTGCAACAATACAAAGTTTTTTTTTCATAACTTCAAATAATCTTGGGTAAATGTGCATTCCCGCCACCAAAGTAGTGGATTTTCGGAGCGTTTTAAAAGAGGTTCTTGTATGTATCTATTAATTTCGACTATGCTTGCTGCGGTGCTGTTCTGATTTCTGGTAAGATGAACAGTTTGTTTATCATACTCATCCCAAATTGATTTTTCTGATGTATTCTGTTTTTGTTCTTCCTCTTCCAGCTGTGTATTTGTTTATGCATTATCTCTCCTTACCGAACCTTCAACTCGAACCCCAGCACATATTTCGGTGATTGAGGCTTTAGCTTTTTCATAGCAAGTATCGCTTCTAAATCCATGTCTCTTAAACCTTGGGTCCAAAAACGTAGTTTCAGCCAGTAGTAAGTTCATTTCAATATTGTGAAATCGTTTTTCAATCTGTTGTTGTAAAACTTGTATCATATTTTGGCATTCTGTAGGTAGGTCTCCAACATTTTGATCAGCAAAACGCCGAGCTATGAGGCTGCTATAAACAATTAATTTGGAAATGGTGACATTTTTTTCCGAACTTATGTCAACCGTGACTTCAAAGAAGCACTTTAAAAATTCACCAGAACATTCTATTATTTTCCAGTCGTTTTGGTCTAGCAATTCTTGCTGGAAATTAACCAACGCGAGAGTTGAGATTAAGGGATCCCTTAGTTTCAATATTCTGAAAAACATATCGTATGTACTATTCCAACGAGTTGGAACATCCTGTTTTAATTTGATTTCTTCGGTGCCCATTTGCTTCTGAATTCCTAGTAGTCTTGCCGCTGCTTGAGGACTTCTTTTGAAATATGCTACTATTTGTTTTACTTTTGTATGCACTTGTTCGATTTCCTTGAGACTGGCCTGAACAATTAAATTGAGCGAGTGAGCATAACATGGCACATGTTTCCAGCCATATAATCGAACTGCAGCAGTTATGTTTGCCGCATTATCTGTTACAACAGCTACAACTTTTGTATGGATGTTCCATTCCTGAAGAACCCTTGTAATTTCATTTGCGAGATTTTCTGCTGTATGTCGGTCAGAATATGTAAAACAGTCCAACAAAAATGATTTCATATTACATCCATTATCTATGAAATGAACTGTTAGAGCCAAATAACTATCATTGCTTAAAGACGTCCACCCGTCGGTGGTTACTGTCACAGCTGTAGTCGTTTCCAATTGCTTTTTTACCTCTTCAGTAGCAGCCTTATGCAACTGAGGCAATAAGTTGTTTGACAGAGTTTTTCGAGTTGGCAAGTTGTAAGAAGAATTCAACATTTTTACTAAGTTTTGAAATTCAATATCCTCGACAACACTAAAAGGCTGATAGTGGGCTGCTATCATTTTAACCACCTGGAAGTCAATTTTAATCCTTTTACTTTGTGGAAGCGGTCGAGAAACATAATCACTAATTCTGTTTAATTTACGTTTAATTGGCTGTCGCATGTACGTTGGTTCTTCTGATTTGGAAGTCGATGGAATAGATGCAGAACGTATAGTGGTGGATTGTGTTGCAGAAGAGAGATCAGTATTATTTTCAGAAAATAATTGGTTTGTCGGATTACGCGAACTGGATGGCTCTATCGGTAACTGTAAATTATCTTCTTCAATTTCTAGATCTTCTGAAGTAGAGTTTGCTAAAACAGTTGGATGTTTTGTGCGAATATGCCGCAATAAATTTGCAGTTGATCCTCCTTTGACAGAATAAACAGAAGAACAATATCTGCATTTTGCTGTTGTGTCTGAAGATTTATTAAAATGATCCCATACAACACTTCTGGTCTTCATGCTTAAGCTATTTTTTATTTTTAAAATTTATAAATAATTTGTATACCTATGAACTAGTACTCACTCTTAACGTCCTAACTCAAAGTTTAAAGTTTCATTCGAAGCGGGTTAGCCCACGGCAAACCTTCTGGCGGCGACGGCTGGTTTCGAAGTAAATTTGCCAAATAAAATTAAGAAACACGCCCGTCGAATACCTATTCGGATCAAATCGGGAGATCCGCATCGTAGTTGGCAACTCGGTGACGGTGACACTTATTTTACCTACCTTTCCTTTTAGTATTTTGATACGAATCTTTTAGTACGAATCATTTTATTTTTAAATCAAATCGGTACGGATCTTTAAAACGATTCGAATCGCCCATCTCTAAATTAAACTAGTTAAATACCGTCAACCGGGGTTAAGTGGATCGGCCGGGGTTAAGGCGATCAAACACGTTTTTGCACAATAATAAATGCGCACGAGCCATATGAGTACGCTTGGATGTAGTTCTGACCCATGATACTATTACTAAAGAAGATAAACCCACGCGCATGCGATAAGCCTATCTCTCTCGCACGGCTAACGTCATCGGGAGACAAATTTTCCCACTTTTATATGACGTTTGCCTGTTTTGGTGTGTTTTATTATGTTATTTGATTTGTTACAAGTAAATAATACGCGTTAAAGTTTAATAAGTTGTAGCTAAAAACATTCTAAACATTTATTACTATGGTGTACTGTGCAGTGGTGGGTTGTTCCAACAACAACAACAAAAAAAGCAAAGAGTTCTCGGATTGTCGTTTTTTTAGATTTCCAAGGAACAAACAAGTTTGCGAAGAATGGATTCTTAAGTGCTATCAGCAACACAAATTTAATGTGAAAACATCTAGAATCTGTTCAAAGCATTTCGCAGAAAGTGATTATAGGTTAAAAGAGAAACTTTTAGAATTGCCTCAAAATAAATGGAAATTAAAAAGTGATGCAGTACCTTCTCTACTATTAATAAAATCGTCAAGTATCCAGACATCTGTTCAGCTAAAACGTACTGTAAGAATGACAAAAAGACTTAATAAGAAGTTAATAAAAGATTTGTAAGTATATTTGTTTGTACATTATTTTTTTTTATATTCTTTAAAAACAGCAACACTTTTTCGCATGACACACTAATTGAGGGGTCTAGAATCAAAACTCACATTCTCCCAGTTTTATAGTTTGTGGTAAAACGCAAAAAACGTTTATGATCGAATTCTATGTAAATTATTTTTGTTTTTTTGGTTTGCATTTTTAGATAGGCATGTAGATGATATAACGAGTTAAATTATTGTCGATAGTATGCTTTTTTTTCTCTTAATTTGATATTTATGCTGGAGAATATGAGATTTTTAACTAACTTGTGAAAAATGTGAGTTTAGTAGTTTGTGTTCCTGTGGATAATGTGAGTTTTGCTACTAAACCCAATCTTTCCACCACAATTTATATGGGAAATAGTGATTTTTGTTGCTAATTTATAGTCTGAATACATGGATACGTACCTTGTTATCAATAAATTGTTATTTATTGTAGCCAACAAGAACCTGGGATATCTAATATCGAGGCACGAGCTGAACTATCCAATGTTGAGACACGAGGTGAAAAGGAAGAAGAGAAAGAAATCTTGCCTGAGAAAAATAAAAATGTTTCTACACAGACTACAAGGTAGAAAATATAATTTAAAAAATTAAATTTATTTACCTATTTCAAGTCAATTTTTTTTGTAGTGAAATTGATTGTGTGGAACAAGTTAAGATTTTGCAAAGTGAAAATTTATATTTAAAGACATTACTGCACAAAGAGAGGGAAGAAAAGAAAACTATTGAACAAATATTTACAGAAGGGCAACTTCGAAAATTAAAAACTGCCAAACAAGTTCAGTGGTCTGTTGAAGATGTTGCTTCCGCTATTTCCTTATATGCAGGAGGTGCACGGTCATACCGTTTATTAAGGAAAAGAGGCTATCCTTTGCCTTCGGTTTCCACTTTAAGAAGATGGGCAAGTAAATTAAATATTCAACCAGGTATGCCAATTTTATGATAAAAATGTAATGTAAATAATTGTTGTATTTGTAAATTTTTATTTTATATATTTATATTCATTATTATGTCAGTTTACAGGGAAACTAAGTAATTTATTTTTAGGTTTACTAAATATAGTACTGATGCTGATGAAAAACACATCTCTATCCAAAATGGAAAAATCATGTGTTTTACTCTTTGATGAAATGAAAATTCAAAGTTCATATGATTATGATAAGAAGAATGACACAACCTTAGGACCTAGCAAATATGTCCAAGTTATTATGGCTCGTGGAATATGTGGAGACTGGAAGCAGCCGATATTTTATGATTACGATCGAAAACTAACCAAAAATCTTTTGTATAAAGTCATAACCAAATTAGAAAATATTGGCTACCCAGTTTATGCAATTAACAGTGATTTAGGAGGCAGCAATAGGGGACTGTGGAACTCTTTAAATATTACGGAAGAAACAACATGGTTTATAAATCCAATAAGCAACAAAAGAGTATATGCATTTGCAGATGCACCACATATGATCAAACTCTTAAGAAATCATTTTCTTGATACTGGATTTTTATTAAATGACAAATTTATAACATCCACACCAATTGTTGATTTACTTCAAAATACACAAAACTTAGATTTAAATATTGCACATAAAATTAACACTGATTTTTTAACAGTAAAGGGTGCCCAACGGCAAAAAGTTAAACTTGCAACCAAGTTGTTTTCGCACACAGTATCAAAAGCGATTTCAAGGCTGGGGATATTGGGTATTTTTAAAACTGAAAACAATTGGCTTGAATGTTCAGAGTTATTAAAAGTTACCAATGACTGGTTCGATGTATTTAACTCTAAAGTTCCACAAAGCGACTCAAGAGCTCGTGTGAAAGCATATGGTTTAGCTTTACCCGAGCAAAATGAAATTTTAGATAAAATGGAAAAAACCATGTACAATCTTAAAAAAGTTGGTTCTAACACGCTGTTACCATTTCAACGTGGTATAATTATTAGTATCAGGTCTTTAAAACAACTTTTTATTGATATGAAGGAGGATTTTAATATAAAATATTTATTAACATATAATTTAAATCAAGATCCTCTGGAAGGCCTTTTTTCGATTATAAGAGCAATTGGAGGTTTATATGATCATCCAACTGCTTTACAATTTAAATATAGGTTAAGAAATTATCTTATGGGGCGAAATGATGAGGTAATTTCAGAATCGGCAAACGTCGCTAGAACAAGTGATGCTCCAAATATTGCTATTGCAAGCATAAGTGGTGTTTCAAACCTTGATACATACGAAAACGACGTCGATGATTCTAAAATTGTTACTGGACAAATGTTTGGGGCCTTGACCTTAAATTTACCTAACAATAGTGATGTTGATGAAAATCAATCTGTTGATGTTTCAGACAAAGTGTTGGAACAGCATGTTCAAGAACTGGAGTGGGATGGTTTAGAAAATTTGGCTGGGTTCATTGCATTTAAGTTACAAAAGAAAGAAAAGCTTGGTTATATTCCAGACAGCAATGAAACGTCATTTTCCTGGGTAAATCATCTTTCTGAAGGCGGTCTACTAAAACCAAATCTAGATTTTCTGACTAAATGTAATGGACTTGACCACATTTTTAAAAATTTCAATAAAGAGTCATTTAAACTGTCCAAAAATTATTTAAAAACACTAATGGATTTAGCTCAATCTGTTGATTTAAGTATAGAAGCCAAGCATCTTTTTTTTAGATGCTTGGCTTCTATACTTAAATCAACAGATTGAGAAGATAAAGATAAAGAAAAGAGCAAAGTTAGGAAAAGAAAAATGACAAAAATTGTAAAGTAAATTAATAAATCATTGATGATAGCAGTACATAATAACTTCAAACCTGAATTAGTAGATTATACTAAAAAATAAATTATATAACAACAATAAAATTAATGGAGTACCTATATATATACCCACATCTGTCAAAACACAATCAAAATTTGCAGTTCTTAATTTAATTGGTAAACTTTGCAATAATACTTCTGTTTCTGAAAAAAAAAACAGAAGTATTCCGTAGGCCCGTAGCCTTCAAAACAAACAACAATCTAAGTAAATTCATTAAAAAAATAAAGATAAAACCCCACACTTAACAAATTAGGAGTATATAAATTAACTTGTAGATATGGTAGCTGCCCTGTAGGTCGAACTGATCTTTCCTTTAAAAGTCTCAGAACATATAGATATAGGTACTCTTTTATCAACAAAAACATGTCATATTTAAAAATAAAAACTTGAAAATTTACAAAAACATTGTTTCTTTGTTTTTAATTTCAAAGTGTAATTAAATTAATAAATCTTGTATTTTGTAAAATGTACCTACTTAATAAATGTTTCTTTTATGGCCTTTTCTAAAATCCCAAGAAAAATTACATTTATTGGCGCATTAATCTAAAAACTGGTTAATAGTTATTAAAAACCTAGAAATCAAGCAGTATTTGTTTATTCGAGAGGCAAAGTTTTAAGCCTGAGAGAAGCGATTGCGCCAATTTGGTTTTCCGATTAATAAAAAGACACTTTTAAGTATAATAGGTAGGTATTGCTATTTTGTGCACTTTGGAAAAAATTCTCAAGGAAGAAGTATTTGAACTAGTTAGCAATCTCTGAAAAAATGCCACTTTATTGCATTTTAGCCCCCAAAGTGTGTAAAATAATATTTACCTCATATTTTTTCGAGTAGGTACCTACCTACCGATGCTGGAATTCTTTACCATAATTTATTGAAATAAACAAACTTCCTTTCGCTTTTTACAAAGTAAAACTATATACATAGGTAGGTATAGGTAATAATAATAAAGTTTCAAACTTAATTCCTTGACATTTGTAGGTACCTAGGTATCTACCTATACAATATTTAAAGGCTAACAATTGTATAGTATGGATCATAAAGGAAATATCTTTATATACTTACTACTAATAAACCAAAACTTCATTAAAATATATTAAAAATGAATTAAAACCGCCTTAAACCCACTCTTCTTCCATACTGACAAGCAGGGTTTTTGAATTTTTGTCGCCCGGTGACGTCATGCGCAACGCCGACCGAAATTGGTTCGCCAAGTGGGTTTATCTTTCTTTAGTAATAGTATCATGGTTCTGACCGGTCGGCTTGCTTCAGTGGTAGTGCAGACTCTGTGAGAGGTGGCCGATTGACAAAATTCAAGGTGAGTTACGAGAAATAAATTATAAAGCGGGTAACACATATTTAGCTCTTTCTTAAAACTTAAAAATCGTTTGGTTCCGCACGCGACTGTGTTCACTTTATAAATTTTTTGCCACCATGGGTTAATAGCCCCATGTGTAACTTAGATCTGGGCGGTAGAATTATTTGAAAATCTGTGACCAGAGTCAATCTGTCATTTTTTTTATAAATAATGTGCCATTGCCGGGTAAAGTGGATCAGCGCTTTTGACACGAGGTATTGTATTATTTTGAGGTTATTATACTACCTAACCTACATAATATGTTGGTAATTCCCAGAATTCTGCATTTATACATGATTAAGTCGTGAACCAGTGGCGTGCATGATTGATTTAAGGGGGTGTAGGTAAAATTTTATTGTTACATAGGGAAAAAGGGGGGTCGTTATTTGGAATTAATTTAAGACCTACCTACTATTGTTTTAGATGGCTAGAAAATATGTGAAAAAGTTGGGGCAATATGGAAACAGAAATTATTCGGCAATATTCTTGGAGAGCCGGCAGGATGTCACAAAGAGAAGCTTCGGTATCGTACGGAGTGCCATATACAAGGGCGGATCCAGGGGGGGGGGTCATGGGGGTCATGACCCCCCCCCCCTGGGCGGTTTACATTTTTTTTTAATATCTAAATAATAAAAATACTTTAACTTGGACATCATATTATCTAGTCACTTCTCGGAATTTTATAAAGCGAAATTCTTTCAACATACGTAAAAACTATTGTGGAGTCAAAAAGAGTGAGTTCATAACATGACCCAGTGCACATTTTTTTTTTACAAATTGAAAACACTTATTTTACGGCGTCGTGCAAAACCAAAACGAACGCTGTCGGCAATATTATGGTACGCTACTGACTCTTTTCTGTAAACCATCTAATGTGGCAGTCGCTTACCTTACGCCGACGCGAGGTGTATTAACCAATCAAAATAAAATTCGGCGCGTGAAGTGTTGTGTGGAACCGCTCGCTGTTACGCTGTTGCCGTTATCGTTTGGATTGGAGCGTCGTGTTTTATTCACAGGCACAGGTTAAATGATAAAGAAACAAATTTAATAGGAGTATAGCAACAATGGATAAGATAGACGACCTCAACTGAACGGCATACGGCATGTAATCATTATTGTATTGTTCTTCGCTCTTCGCTCTTGTTCTTGTTTAACGGTATTGCAAGATTACTGATTAACGATTAACAGCAACCGACCAACCGGACCGGGATAAATGCATAATAATAATTTAATACTTATCTTTTGAGTTTGAGATAGAGAAGTTTCTAAAAGTTGTTTTTACTTTGCTTGTAGGAAATGGTAAGTGTCATCATAGAAAAAAATCATAATTAGTTACCAGTGTTAGTTCTACTCAAATATCGTTAGGTACAGGTAGATAGGGTACGAATAAATATGTAATAAATCAAGTTTCTTAACCACCTGATAAAAATCCTTATACAATAAGGACTAAACAAATAATGCTATAAACAGTCCTTGTCCATATAGTATAAGGCTTTTTATCAGGTGGTTAAGAAACTTGATTTCTTACATATTTATTCGTATTTATGCTCCACCTGAGTCACCTGACAAGTGTTAGATTACTGTTTGTAGATTATAGGGTACGTCATACGTCAGAGTTATTGGCAAGGTATGTTTTTTCGCCCCTAAGTGGTGATACTTTCAGCTTCAGATAACTGCCAGATAACTACTCAATAGATATTTGTCATGACAATGATTGAATTATTTTTGCAATAATATGTATAGTGTATAGTACATCGTGGCTCGTGGCGTTTACGTGTCTCATAAAATTTTTAAAACATTTTCATTATTTTTTCCATTTTAAAGTATTGAAATACAAGATAATATCCGCTCTTTGTTTGGAAATGACGGATGAGGAAATATTTCTATTTCTTCCATTTTAATCTTATACACACATTACCTGAAGCTGCTAAATCTGAACTGATGTATTATTTAAGTATATTGCCATTTTTGCTTTGTTATACTGACATGGGTGATGGTGATGGGTGTTTTTGCCTGCAGGGTGACTCTAAAGAAAAAGATGGTCGTGGTGGTGGTAGTGGTAGTTCGAAACGTAATGCATGTAGTGGTACAAGAAAGATAGATTCATTTTTTATAAAAAAACCTAAGCTTGAGACTAATAAAGACCCGAAAAATTTACCTATACTAGCTACTAACACAAATGATAATACTGACAATGTGTGTGCTGCTGATGCTTCCTCATCTTAATTAACCCTAGAAGAAGAAAACAAATTTACTTCGGCTGATGCTCAAAGCTTGCCGATACCATCTACGTCAACTACCAATCTTGATCAGAACAGTTCACTTTCTCAATCAGAATTTTTCTCTGACATTGGATGGCATGTAGGAAAAAAGATAGACGATAAAACAAGAGCTATGTTGCTCGAGAAGCATTGGTTGCCACCCCCAAATTATATTTTTCCACACTGCGTGGTTACCAAAAAAGGAAAACAAACAAAGAAATATGCACAGAAGTCACACCTTGATAAGTTTCACTGGCTGGTTTTATCGCATAAAGATCAAGGCCTTTATTGGAAATATTGTGTTTTATTTGCAGAAAAATTCGGAGGTGGCATCCAGTCAAAAACACCTCTAAAACGTCTCGTGAAAGAACCATTAAAAGCTTTTGATGATTTGCTTGGTGAAAATGGTGTATTGTTGACTCATGAGCGAAATCAATACCACCAAAATGCCGTCCAAAGTGGAAACATTTTTTTAACCGCTTTTCATAAACCTGACCTTGATATCATTAACCGAATAAGTAGTCAAAGAATGACACAAGTTAACGAAAATAGGGAACGATTACAACCCATTGTAAAAACGATAATTTTTTGTGGTCGTCAAAATATATCGTTACGTGGTCATCGCGACGATGGCAAATTGGCGGTGTTGGATAAAAAAGAAATTAATCACAGCATGGTAGCTGGTGAAGGAAACTTTAGGGCACTCTTGAAATTCCGTATAGAATCTGGTGACCCAGCATTACAACATCATTTAGAGACTTCTAATTCTAATGCAACATACATCAGCAAAACTGTGCAAAATGAATTAATTGATGTTTGCAAGGAGATCATTCAGGAAAATATTTTACAAAATGTAAAGGCAGCTAAGTACTTCTCAATTTTGTTCGATGAAACAACAGACTTATCACATACTTCACAGCTGAGTCTTTCATTTAGATATCTTCACAGCGGCACCATAAGGGAAGATTTTGTGACTTTTTGTGATGTTCACGATATGCTTAAAAGCAATGATAATGAGACATGTGATGTGGAGCCTCGGGTGACAGGAATAGCACTAGCGAAAATAGTCGAAACCCTCTGCCTCAGATTTGATTTAGACTTAACATGGTGTGTGGGTATTGGGACGGACAGTTGTTCGGTTATGGCTTCAGAGACAAGAGGGGCTGTAAAGAAGTTGTCAAAAAGAGCCGTACATGCCAGACGTTGTCCATGCAGCAATCATGTTCTTAATAACTCGTTGGCTATGTCATCTAAAGTAACATCTTGTCGCAATACTTCGAGCACAATGAAAAAAGTTGTTGCATTCGCCAATGCTTCCGCAAAAAGGCATCAAATTTTTAAAAAAGAACTTGGAGCTTCAATGCAAGGTATCTGTGAGACGCGTTGGGTTGAGCGGCATGATGGTCATCTTCAATTTCAAGGAGACAACTTAGTAAAAATTTGTAACGCTCTGGAAAAGATTTCTACTTGGCAAGACAATAAAACTGCTACTGATGCGCATTGCTTGCTACAAACATTGCGCAGTTCAGACTTTATAGTAACATCTATCTGCTTAAGTGATGTTTTAGGTAAGTACACAGCGATTAACGCGTAAAGATCAAATTTTAGTTTAGTTAATTTTTTAGGTACAACTGTATCCTTGAGCAGGGTATTACAAACAAGCTCAATTGATTTAAAGAAGGCTACAGAGGCAATAAATGATACAATGAGTGTTCTGCAAAAAAAAGGGAACAAGTTGACACAGTGTTCAAACAACTTTTCGATGAGGCAAAAGAAGTAGCTGAACAACTTGACGTTGAAATAAAATGCCCCAGATTGGTTTCAAGGCAAGTATACAGAGCTAGTAATCAACCAGCTCAATCAGCCGAGGAGTATTTTCGCAGGAGCGTCTACATCCCTCTTCTAGACTCCATAATAAACGACCTTCAAGAGCGGTTATCTCCAGAGGTACTTGATTTGTTCCAATTTGGCGTGTTAATTCCAAAACCTAATCATACCTCTACTAATAAGGACATAGAAATGGTTAAGCACGTCGTCGTTACTTATAAAGAACTAATAGGAAACACCCCAGTGTCGGTGGTAGTCAATGAATATCGGTTGTGGGCAGAAAAATGGAAACGGGAGCAGGCTATACCGCAGGCGATTCCTGATCTTATAGTGAATTGCGATATTGATATGTATCCAAATATAAGGAAGCTTTTGTGTATTCTTGCTACACTACCAGTTAGTGTAGCGACGGCAGAGAGGTCCTTCTCCACACTTAGGAGGCTGAAATCGTGGTTGAGAGCATCAATGGCGGAAGACCGACTAACGGGATTGGCGCTTCTCCATGTTCATAAAAACATTCCTATCGAAGTGGAGGAAGTAATTAATCGTTTCGCAAGAAGGCAGAAGAGGAAAATTAATTTTGTAATTTAAATCCATTTTTTAGGTAAAATTTTTGGCTTTTTTTTGCGTCTTTTTTTTCGTCTTGGGAGGGGACAAATACGTCACCTCACCTTAACGCCACTGATGTGACCCCCCCCCCCCCTGACTTAAAAGCTGGATCCGCCCTTGGCCATATACGACTTTAAATAGCCACGTGCATGGCAAGCACCTGCTTCAATATGGAAGACCAGCCGTACTATGCAAGGACGATGAGGAAGCTTTGGTTGATTCGCTCCAGTTATGTGGTCAATGGGGATTCCCCATGAAGCCACTGGGTGTTGGAAAAATTGTCCAGCAATTTCTCAATAAGAAAGGCATAGTAGAATCAAGGTTTCGTAACAATCTACCTGGTGCAGATTGGTTTTCTTTATTTATGGCAAGACATCCCGAATTAACAGTCAAATTTGCAGAAAACAGAAAACACTAAACGAGTTCGAGCGGCTGTTTCCCATGAATCAGTTGAAGAATATTTCGAGAATCTTCGTACGGTTTTGGAAAACGTGCCTGCCTCAAGCATCGTCAATTACGATGAATCCGCATTTAGAGATGGTCCCGGAGCTGCGAAAGTAGTGGTGAAGAAGGGGACAAGGCATGCTCACAGAACACTAGAAGCCAGTAAAGCAAGCACCACCGTCATGTTTGCGATTGCGGCCGATGGCACAAGATTGCCACCCTATGTGGCTTATAAAGCTAAAAACATGTACGAAGGTTGGAAAGAAGGGGGTTTACCAGGACCAGAATATAATATCTCAAAGAGTGGTTGGTTTGATAGCGCAGATTTTGAGCACTGGTTTTTTACTATCATGCTCCCATTTTTCCGAAGGTTGGAAGGTCCAAAAATTCTCATTGGTGAGAACCTAAGAAGTCATTTAACGGTCAGTGTCATTGAAGCGTGCGAGACAAACAACATACGATTTGTATTGCTACCGCTGAATTCTACGCACATGCTGCAACCGCTGGATGTGTGTTACTTTAGACCGTTAAAAGCAGCATGGAAATCGGTCATCGAAGAATGGAAATTGAAAAATCGGGGTCTTCTTCCCAAAACGCTCTTTCCAACGAAATTAAAAGAAGCAGTCAATAAACTTGGCCCCAAGTCTGAGAAAAATGCAGTTTCTGGCTTCAAAGCGTGTGGGATCATGCCTTTCAATCCGCAAGTGGTTTTGGAAAAAATTACATATCGAAAAGCACCGGCTGAAGGTGCTAATGAGTCTTGGACAAGTGTCATTGTGGCGCATCTCAATGAATTAAAAACTGGGAGTAATTCTGCTCCAAAACGCGGAAAGAAAGTAGCGGTGATTGCTGGAAAAAGCATCACCTCAGGCGACCTGGGACAGAAAAAAGCTCCAGTTTCGACCAATGAGAAGAAGAGAAAAAGACAACTTAGCAGCAGCTCTGAAATCTGAAATCGTCAAACCAATGTGAAAACACGAATTCCGATATAATATGCGAACCAGATCAATTCGTTCTTGTAAAATTTGGGACGAACAAACGGGACCGACATTTTATTGCAAAAATACTCGCAGTGGATGAATCTGAAGTCACCGTCAGCAGTCTAAGGAAAACAAGTTCTAAAAAAGAATTTTTGTTCGTATATCCGCAGATAGCCGACATTTCAGTGATCTCCAGGGACCAAATTGTAAAAAACATTACCCTGAAGAGTTCAAATAGAGGACGGTTTATTTTTTACATCAATAAAGAAGACGAAAATATTTTAGAATAACATTTTTTCGTTTTGTTTTGCCTTTTTTTATTTTTGACTTTTTATTTATTTTTCTCGTTTTGTTTTGAATTATTTTAGTTTTGTTATGTTTTTATTCAGAATTTATTTATATTTTAGTTAATAAGTGTGGCTGTGTAACAGACTGAGAATAAACCTTTATTTTTAATTTCTACCATTTATTGAATGCCTGTTCCCAAGAAAAAATTTTTTTTTTATTTAAATTGTGATCTACTTTACCCCAAACTAGTGTAAAATGGATTTTGAGCGATTTAAAAGCAGTGATCCACTTTACCCCACTTTGCAGGGGAAAGTGGATCACTATATCTGTTTTTCCTATCTATCTTTTCTTCAAATTCGGAAAATAATACTACTTTTTGTGACATTCAATCAAATCTATATTTTTTACTGACTTCTTTAAACAGGTAACAGGTAACAGGTAACAAGTAATAAAAGGTATAATTATCATCAAATCTTTCACATTATTCCCCCCTGTTTAATAAATGATTTATAATTTAATTTAACTCTAATCTACACAATTTAGTAACCGGTCTGCGGTATATGGATGAAGATGTCTGGACATCAGCTACTCTGATTCTACCATCAGGGCCAGGAAAGACTGCTTTAATTTTTCCTAGTTTCCATTTGTATCTTGGCGCATTATCGTCAACTAGTATGACCATATCGTTAATTTTAATTGGTTCATTATCACAAATCCATTTATTCCTTTTTGTAAGCACCGGTAAGTATTCTTTTACCCATCTGCTCCAAAACATATCGGCCAGCTGTTGTGATTTTTTCCATTCTCTCCTTAGACAGCCAGAGCTAGGATATGTAAGGAAAGATTCATCATTCTCATCTGGTCCTATAAGGAAATGATTGGGCGTTAGTGCTTCTAAATCTTGGGGGTCTGTTGAAATTTTTGTTAGTGGTCGGGAATTTACTATTTTCTCTGCTTCAGCAAAAAGGGTAAGTAAAACTTCGTCTCTCAAAGACTGGTCATGCAGAGTTTTTCATATGACCTTTTTTACTAAGCCAATAAGCCTCTCCCAAGCTCCTCCCATAAATGGTACACCTGGCGGGTTAAACTTAAATTCTATTCCTTTCACCGTTAGAGCATTAACAATTCTGCTTTCATCAATGTTTTCCCCAAATTCTTTGGCAGCTGATTTCAGATTCGTTCCATTATCGCATATTATTATCTTTGGACTTCCTCTGCGGGCGATAAATCGTCTTAACGCCATTAAAGCCGAATCCGTATTCAAACTATGAGCAACTTCAAGATGTATAGCTCTAATGGATAAACAAGTAAAAACCACTCCCCATCTCTTTTCTTTTCGTCTACCCACAGTCACATTTATTGGTCCGAAATAGTCCATTCCGGTGTTTACGAAGCTTCGTATCTCTCGTGTTAGTCTTATTGACGGAATTTGTCCCATAATCGGAACTTTTGGTTTTGCTCTTTCGTTTTTGCATTTTTGACATTTTGCAAAAATTGACTTAACAGCTGCTCGTCCATTAATAACCCAGTACTTTTCCCTGACTTGATTTAATACCAATTCTACTCCCTGATGATGGCATTCTTCATGACAATGTTGAATAATCAATTTTGTATACTGATGCTTCGGGTGAAGTATAGTTGGTCTTCTAGTTTCAGCACATAAACATTTTGCAAAGTCAATTCTTCCGCTTAGAATTAAAAGTTCGTCTTTTAGAATTGGATTTAGAGAAACTAGTACACTTCTTTTGGGTAGTGGTCTGCCATTCTTAAGATTCTTGATTTCCTCTGGAAATGATTCTTCCTGTGATTGTCGCATCCATAACTTTTCGGCGTCTTTCATTTCTTGTATAGACAATTCGGATGGGTATATCCTTTTCTGCATAATTTTCCCTACAAATCTAAATACCCAAGCTGTTGCTCGTATCAGTCGAAGCCATTTTCAAAAGTTTTTAATGTTAGGTAGAACTTCAGTATAGTTAATACCAATGTTCTGTGTAGTTAGATTCATAAATTCCTTTTTTATTTCAACTGAACTGAGGTTTTCCATTAATATTTCTTCGTTTTCTTCCTGTTTAGCCCAAGTGCCCTCGGGGTCTTTTAGAAATGACGGTCCATATATCCATTCTCTCGAAATTATACATTTCTGTTTTTTATCACTTCTAGTAGCTTCATCAGCAATATTAGATTTCGTCGGTACCCATCTCCAGTCTTCAATCTTGGAATTATCTTGAATTTCTCCAACTCTGTGTGCTACAAATTGTTTATATTTTCGTCCGTCACTTTTTATCCAATTTAGTACACATTTTGAATCTGTCCAGAAGTAAGTCTGAGTTATGGCAATTTCCAGTTCTCCTTTTATGGAATTTGCTAATCGGCAGCCCATCACAGCAGCTTGTAGTTCACAACGAGGGATAGACAAAGGCTTGAGTGGACAAACTCTTGTTTTAGCTGCAATAAGAGAAGTTTCAATTTTATCATTGACAGTTCTGAGATAAGACACGGCAGCGAAGGCCTTTTCACTGCTGTCGCAGAAGACATGAAGCTCGATTCTGTGCGCAGTTGGTATCATTCGAGAGTAACACCTTGGAATTCTGATTTTTGATACCTCTTGTAGATCTTCTATCCATTCATACCAAGACAATTTTAGTTTAACATTCAGGAACTATGATCATGTTTGACACAGATCAACTTGCTCCAGTCATCACAACACAATTGTGGGGTGACTACCGTCGGCGAGTTATCGAAGACAGTGAAGGTAGAATAGAGCGTAACTATATACCTTGGCAAAGTGTAAAGGGATTTGCTATTCCACAGGAACACACGTATGGACGAATATTAAGGATGGCAGCTTCTCCAGACGTACAAATATTGCTGAATGGAGAATTCGAGCCACTTGTAATTTGGCCTGATATACCAAACACCGCTCTTTTGACAGATGATAATCGATTCCAAGCTGAAGATGACGGACAGCAGCAATTTTATCCCCAAGACATCCTCAATGCCATTTATTATTGGGTATTGCGCTAATGACGTAGCTAAATTAGAAGAGTATATCCAATTTGTTAACATTATTTATTGGGGGAAGAAGACAGATGGTGTGCCGATGGCTGTCAATATACCAAACCTTACTATTGCATTACCAAGAGCATCTATGCGGGGATTCCTCTTAATGCCATTTTTGGAAACGTTAAGTACTCAAAAAGAGCTAGCTAGTCTTGTGCCAAAATACGATAAATATGTGGTAGTTACAGAAATATTGAATATGATTTTGCCCATGGCACTCATTACTAGTTGGATTCGACGGCAACAAATAGATTATGGGATAATTAAGAATGTCTTCCCATTAGAAATATTAGATCCTTACATGAATTTGTTCAAATTGGAAGTCCATTTCACACCATTCTTGGTGTTGTGTAACCTTACCTAAAAGTATAGATATTCAGGGTCGAAAGACAATTTCTTCGTTTTTTAAAAATACTTTATTTTTTATTAAAATATTTGACTTCTTATATCTTTTTTTTTTATCAACAAATCAATGGCAACTTAAAACTAATCTTCTGTCATCTCCTGGCACCATCCATATTAGCTACCTTCTCCATAACCTGTCAGTTACCAGTTACCTTCTCCATAACATTCTCCTCCGCAGTAATTGTTCCGTCTAAATGAACAATTACTCTTCATTTTTCTTAACATCTAATTTGCAAATTCTGGTGACTGGTCGACGAAGAATAGTACCATTGGCAAGTCTAACATCTACCATTCTTATGCGTTTATCTTTCCCAGGATAAACTTGAATAATTTTACCTTTGGGCCATAGGTTTCTTGGTCCATCTGGATTTACAACAATAACTACGTCATTTTCTTTTATTGGTATAGCTTCTTTAAACCATTTGTTTCTTTTTATCAAAGTTGGCATATATTCTTGTAGCCATCTTTTCCAAAAAAAATCGCTTAGCTTTTGAGCCGCTTTCCATTTTGTCAATAGGTTAATATTCGTTTCTTCTGTTTGTGCACAAGGCAGAGCACAATAAGAAGGTCCTATTAAGAAATGATTTGGTGTGAGTGGTTCTGAGTCTTCTGAGTCGATAGATAAATGAGTCAATAGTCTTGAATTTATAATATTTTCTGCTTCAATGAATGTGGTTCTCAGGACATATTCTTGCGGACATCGTGACGTTAATATCTCTTTTAAAACCTTTTTTACGCATTGTATCATTCTTTCCCATACTCCTCCCATATGAGGAGCTAGAGGCGGATTAAATGTCCATTTGATGTCCTTTAGAGTGCAAAACTTAACTATTTCCGTTTGCTTTAGATTTCTGAGTGCATTAGTTAATTCTTTTTCCGCAGATTTAAAGTTTGATCCATTGTCGCTGAATAGTTCTTCTGGAAATCCTCTTCGGCATCCAAACTGTCGAAGAACATGGATAAATTTTTTAGATGTCCGACAATGACAAGTGTGATGAAAATCCAGCTCTTAAGAAAAGTGATAAAAAGACCGTATTTTCGTGCCAACATTGTAAAAAACGAGTCGTTAACGTAGTAAAGTGTAGAAAGTGTAATAATTCGTACCATCCGGCTTGCTTAGAACAGGCTGCAGAACAGAAAAGCGCCGAGTGCATCCATGAACCGCTCAAGGTTAGAAAAGAGAGTGTAAACATTCTAAATGAAGAGTCGGCAGAAGTCGATCTGCTCAAAGTTCTAATTAAGGAGTTACAAAGCAAGAACCAAATTCTCATGGAAAACAACCAGCTTCTGAAAGAAAAGGTAGATATTCTGGAGAATAAAGTTAAAAAACAGAAAAATGCAAGTCACGTTAATAATATGCAACCACCGCAATCTTTACAATCAGAGACATCTAGTAAAATCCTACCCCATGAAAATGCGGTTAATAAACCTAACTTCGTGAACATCGAAAATACCAATGTGCCGAATATAAATATCGATATGGCAAACAAGGTCATATTGAATTCCGAAAACAAAAAAGCTTTAAATAATACCGTCGATCCACCGCCCAATCCTAAGGCTGACGTTGATGACAAACAAGGAAATGATTGGATTGAGGTTAGTTATTCAAAAAATAAAAACAAACAAACAATGAACAAAACAAAAGTGAACACATCTAGTCGTCCTGAACCCCTTAGGGGTGTAAATGAAAATAAAACTTCTTTGAAACCCGCGGAGAGGATTTCGTTTCTGTTTTTGTCAGAACTGGCTCCTGATGTTACGAGCGAAAATGTTAAGTCCTTTCTGCAGGAGAACAACCTTGGAAGAGAGTATTCCTGTGAGAAGATGAAGACCAAGAGAGAAAAGTACTGTAGCTCATTCAAGCTCGCAGTGCCCTTTAATGAAGCGGAAAAATACCTGTGTCCAGATATCTGGCCAAAAGGCATCTTAATAAACCATTTTCGCAACCTACAGCGCCAGAGTGTGGCAACAGTGAGTCCAAAAAGAAGAATTTAAAAGTGTTACACATAAACGTACGATCTATTAGGAAAAAGAGAGACGAATTAGAAGCATTCCTTGCTGACAAGGATATAGACATAATCTGTCTCACAGAACATTGGTTGACTGAACAGGAACTTGAAGTTTTTCAAATACAGGGATACAAGTTAATAAGTTTTTCCTCAAGAAGACAGACAGTGGGTGGCGGAACAGCGATCCTTGTTAAACCTTGCATCAAGGCGAACAATGTAAATACTAATTTTAACTTTAATGTAGATGAATGCGCTGAATATTGTATTGTATACTGTGAAAATATAAAAATGTACATTTTAACTATTTATAGGTCACCAGCGGGCCCTATTGACACCTTCTTGGAAACGTTAGAGGGTATATTAACCCCACTTAATCTAAACAAACATATTTTGATAGCTGGAGACTTCAATGTTCACTTTAACACACCTGATGCTGCCACAGCTAAACTGTGTGACATGCTAGCAGGTTTTGGCCTTGAACGGACAATTTATGCACCCACCCGAGGGGTGTCTTGTCTCGATAATATCTTTTGCAGTAGCGGCATACAGGTACACAACACACTCGTGGTGGATGTTGGGGTTTCTGATCATAGGGGACAACTGGTTGGGTTCTCCGTGCCTGAGGAAGTGGATTTTTCACGGAATAAAAAGGTATGTAGGCCTATAACCCGGAGAGGGTTGTTCATGTTTCATGACAGGCTGTCTGAAATGTCTTGGGATTTCATTAATGACGGTTCTACTAGTGTGGATCAGAAATTTGATCTATTCATGCAAATACTTGAACATGCTTATCTGAATTCATTTCCAGAAAAAACATATGCAGTTAGGTCGAATCAGGGTAATAATATCAGTTGGTTTAATGAAGAGCTGAAGGTAATGAGGGATAGGCTGGGTTTCTTAAAAAATTTATCTGAACAGTATGGGGGTGTAGATAAAAAATACTATAATGACTATAAAGCTGTTTATAAAACCAAAATAAAGGATGCCAAGGTAAGTGCTAACGATAATCTCATTAGAAACTCTAACTATTCTGCAAAAACTATGTGGAATATTATAAACGAGCAAAGAGGAAGATCAAAGGAGAGCTCCAGCAAGACTGAATTAACGCCTGATGATTTCAATAACTTTTTTAGTAGCGTAGCTGAAAATGTAGTGAATCACATTCCACATGTGAACTGCAATCCAATAAAATTTTTAAACTCTTTACAAAAACCTTTGAATGAATTTCTGTTTTCTGAGGTTAGTTATAATGAGGTCCGTGATGTAATTAATAGTTTGAAAAATAAGAATAGTAGAGACGTATTTGGCTTAAATGTGAAACTGATAAAAAACGTAAAAAATATAATATTGATACCACTTACAAGACTCATAAATATTGCTTTTAGGAATGACACTTTCCCGGATGTCTTGAAGAAGGCCATTGTAGCACCAATATATAAAAAAGGCAATCATGACCTGCCTGAAAACTATAGACCTATATCTCTCCTCCCGGTCGTGTCCAAGATATTTGAGAAATGTATGGCATTGAGACTGGTGTCATTTTTTGAGGCGAACGATCTTTTCTCTGAACATCAATTTGGTTTCCGCAGGGGTAAAAGTACTTCAATGGCTATACTTGATCTTGTCTCACAAATTACTGAAGCCTTTCATGATAAAATGTACAGCGCAGTGCTGTTTTGTGACTTGAGCAAGGCATTCGACTGTGTCGATCACGACATTCTTCTAAAAAAACTTCATATCTACAATTTTGGCCATGACAGTATCGAACTGTTAAGATCATATCTCAGTAACCGCTCCCAAAAGGTGAGATGTGGTGGAGTGACGTCAGGGGAAAGGAATGTCAATATTAGTGTCCCGCAGGGATCAATTCTTGGCCCAATTTTGTTTCTGATATATATCAACGATTTACCGGCTAGCAATGCCTCTCAACTGTTCACCATTTTCGCTGACGACACGACCATCTCCCTCACTGATAGTACACTAGACGGCTCAAAGGCAAAATGCGATGTGGGCCAGGAGGATGCCGAGCTCTGGTTCTCTGCGAACAGACTGCTGCTGAATAAGGACAAGACTGTGAAGATGATATTCTCCATGCGTAATCTGCCCGAGGATGACATAACAGAGGCAGGGTTTCTGGGAGTCACATTGGACTCGAGGCTGCAGTGGGACCCCCACATTCGGGCGGTGGCTAGAAGGTTGACGAGGGGAATCTACGTTCTTCGACACTTGTCATCATGTGTATCTCTTCAAATTCTGAGGGTAGCCTACTTCGCTCTATTTCAGTCGCATGTATCTTATGCAATTTTGACATGGGGACATTCATCGGGGGTGCATAGATTGTTTGGCCTGCAGAGGAGAGCGGTGAGAGTCCTAGAAAAGCTTGGATACGGGGATGATTGCAGGAATGCCTTTATTTCTCTAAAAATTCTCACTGTGCCCAGCCTGTATATCTGGGAAGCATTAATCTACGCTAAAACTAGCAATTACCAAACTCATGAAAATATTCATGACCATGATACAAGAACTAAGGGCAATTTGGTACCCCTCTATAGACGTCTAAGAAGGTGTCAGGATGGTCCAGGTTATTGGGCCATTAAGTTTTTCAATAAACTACCTGAAAACTTGAGAGGACTACCTCTCAATTTATATAAAAAAAAAATAAAACAAATTTTATTGGACAAGGCTGTTTATTCATTCAGTGAATTTTTAAATTGTACATTTTAAAACAAATTATGTGTGTGACTGTATTCTGTATTTTGTATTTTGTAATATTTTAAAACTAGTGCATCTTGAATATTTTAAAATTAATGTAATTTGTCATTGTGTAGTATGTGTCTGTATTTAATGATAAGTTTTATAATGTTGTGTATTAACTATATTGACGTGTGTAAACCTTTGTGTATATGACATGAATAAATTTACTGAATTACTGAATTACTGAATTACTAAAACTGTCTGTGGTCAAGTCATGGGAAATTTCCAAATGTATGGCTCGTGTTGTCATACATGTAAAAATTACTCCGTATCGTTTTTCTCTGCTTCTCTTTACCGCAACATAAAAGGGTCCAAAATAGTCTACGCCAGTTTTTATGAAACATCTGATCGTTGGTTCCAAACGACAGCTTGGTAGTTGACCCATAATTGGAATATCTGGTAAAGCTTTTCTAATGTTACATTTTTGACAATGTCTGCCGACGGATTTCACTGCCTGGCGAATATGAAGTATCCAAAATTTTTGTCGCAAATTATTTATTATTATTTCTGTTCCTTGGTGAAATACTTGCTCATGAAAATTTTGTATAATTAATTGGGTTATTTTATGTTTTGGGTCCAGTATTAGTGGGTTTTTAACATCATCTGTAACGTTGACTGCATTATTCAGTCTTCCACCCAGTCGAATTAAATTTTCCTTGTCTAATTCACAAGATAATGTATAAAGTCTGTTGGATTTACTTAAAGTTTTCTTTTGTTTCAGTAGTCGAACTTCTTCACCAAAGGTATCCATCTGAGATTTCCTATATAAAATGTTTTCGGCTTTCTTAATTTCACCATTGTCTAATTCTCCAGCTTTCTTATTCCCTCGGCAATTATTTATAAATCGAAGCATCCATGCTGTTGCTCTTCTAAGTCGATTCCATTTCGAAAATCTCTTTGGGTCCGGTATACTAACTTCGTCAGGAATGAAATTTAGAAGAACATGGTCATTTTTAACCTCTAAGTCGTATTCTGTATTCTTCAGTACCTGCTCTTTTTCTACTTTTTCTGTAGGCCAATCTTTCATATCTTCTTGCAAAAATTTGGGTCCAAATAACCAAGTACTTTCGTTTGAAAAGTCCAGAGGTTTTATCTTCTTTGTTGCTTCATCTGCCACATTTTGTTTTGAAGGGACATATCGCCACTCGGTTGAATTGGTTAAATCTTGAATTTCTCCCAACCCTAACGCTACAAATATTTTAAATCTCTGAGCTTCGGAACGAATCCAGTAAAGCACAGTTTTAGAGTCGGTCCAATAAAACGTGTTGACAATATTAAGATTTAAACTGGATTTTAATGTATTTCCTAATCTTGCTCCCATGACAGCTGCCTGTAACTCCATCCTTGGTATAGATAGAGGCTTTAATGGCGCAACTCTAGCCTTTGATGTCACAAAGGCTGTCTGAACCTCCTCTCCCCTCTGAAGTCTTAGATAAGCAACTGTCGCATAGCATTTGTCCGATGCGTCTGTAAAAATATGCAATTGAATAGTACTGTTGTTTCTACATAAAGAAAAATATTGTCTAGGAATCTTAAATTTAAAAATTATTTTTAAATCTTCCAGCCATATGTTCCATTTGTCCAGTAAATTGTCAGGAATTTCGTCGTCCCAATCGATTTTCTGCCTCCAGATGTCCTGTAATAAAACTTTACCCAGTATAATGAAATTTGATAAAAATCCTAGAGGGTCAAAAATGGACATAATAACTTTTAATACTTCTCTCTTAGTTGGAATTTTTTTCTTTTCTAAAATGTCTTCATTTATTTTGTGAAATTTGGTTTCGAAACCAAATGTGTCCTCTTCTGGATTCCACCATACACCTAAAATTCTTTCAATATTTGGTTCCAATTTGTCATTCAAATTTTTGTCTCCCTGTGCAGTCAATTTTGGATCCATACCTGCGAGTAAATTATTTGAATTTGATATCCAATTACATATTTCGAAACCTCCTTGTTTGTGGACATATATAACATCTTGAATTAACTTTTTTGCCTCAGCCTCTGTGTCTGCGTTGCCTAAATAATCATCCATATAATGAGACGAAATTATTTCTTTTGATGCCTCTGTATGAGAATGTATAAAGTCCATAGCATTCCGGTTTTTAGCTTCTTGTGCTAAGCAGGGTCCGCTGGTTGAGCCGAAGAAAACAACTTGTAATTCATAGACATCAGGAGGTCTTTCGCGATCGATTCCCCGCCACAAGAACCTCTGAGCACAGCGATCTTCTTCTCTCACCTGAACTTGTAAAAACATCTCTTTAATATCTGCTGTAAACGCATACTTTTTTATCCTGAAATTTAATAGAATGGAGTGAAGAGAGTTATATAAATCTGGTCCTGTAAGCAAACAATCATTTAGACTTATCCCATTACATTTAGAAGCAGCGTCGAAAACAATTCTTAATTTGTTTGGTTTATTTGGATTTATTATGCCAAAATGAGGTAAATACCATGTCTTTGTATTTTCTTTTGTTGCTTCAGTAGTGTCAAGTTTTTTTATATAACCTTTATTTTCCAAATCCAACATTTTTGTACAGTATGCTTGTCCAAATTGCAAAATTTTGTCCATTTTCTTTTCAGTACACAAAAGTCGTTTCATGGCATTTGAATAACTTTCGGGAAAAACGATTTGTTCATTTTTCCACAAAAGTCCTGTTTCGAATTTTTCACCAATCCTCTTCATGGTTTTGTTTAAAATTTCTTGAGCTTTGATATCGTCTTTTGTGAAACTTTTGTTGACTTTATCCAGTCCATAATTGTCAATTTGCCACTGTTGCTTCACTAAGTCATGGAGAATGTCCAAGTCATCTTTTTCTCCATGACTTACATGGGATACAAACCGGTTACCCAAATTAACGGTTGATCCCGTACTAACATTCCCATGAATAACCCAACCTAAAAGTGTCTTGCTCAGTGCTGGTCCATTCCATGGTCCTGTTACGACTTTCCTATTAATAAGAAGAGGCCAGTTGTCTTGTCCTATCAATAATAAGGGTTTAGCTTTAATCATTGTCGAAACTCTATCACCTATATATGGATATTTACTTACTATTTCTTCCATATTTACGGTCTGTGTGGGCAATGACAAACCTTTTATTGTCCGGGCATGTCTTATCTGAAAATTGTTACCATTTACTCGGGATTGAATATTGCATGATACAACCTTGGAATCTTCCTGTTGATTGACTTGATTATTTGTCCATTGAATACATAAGGAATGTTTCGGTCCGTCAAGGGCTAATTGGGCAGCTAAATCTTCATCTATGAGGGTTACAGTCGAAGCATCATCTAATAACGCAAATGTTTGCACATAACTTTCACCTTTACTAATAACTACAGCTAAAATTTTTAAAAAAACATTTTTATTTCCCGTTATATGACAATTTATTTCAGTTAAATCCTTATTTATAGGCTTTCCCGAAGAAATATTTTTATTATGTTCAAAAAATTTTACTTCATCCTTATGTAAAAATGCGTGATGAGGTTTAGTACACCTATTTATCCCACATTTCTTAATTTTTCTACACTTCTTTGTAATATGGTTAGGCATTAAACATGAAAAGCATATTTTATTTGTTGTAGCAAAACGCCAACGTTCATCATTATTCATTGATTTAAATTTAAAACAGGTACTTAGGTGATGTACATCTCCGTTACAACAAATACACCTTTTTTCAGATGGTATAAGACCTGTTGCCAAAGTTATGCCTTTCTGTTGACAACCTTTGCTACCTTTATAACCCTTATTACTGAAGTCTGTTGTCATTTTTGGCAATTGTATTTGACAAGCAATTGAAGCCTTATTGTTTAACCATGAATTAAATTCCAATATTTTGTAATTTTGAAGAGGTTTGCTAGAAATGTGTTCTATCCAGTTTAATTTGTGATTTGTCGGAAGTTTATTTAGTAGTTCTTGCAATAGAATTGGATTTTGTAGATGATCATGTTGATTTAGGGCTTCAATGGTCCCCACAAAATTATTTATTTGGTCAGAAAAATCAATCAACATATCTAACCTATCCTCTCTAACCACAGGAAAGTTTTTAATTTTCTCTAATAGCATCAATATAATATGTTCTGGCCGTCCAAATCTACTTTGTAAAGTATCAATAACTTTATCTACGTTTTGTGGCATTATAAGTAAGCTTTCAACAATTTTTCTAGCATATCCCTTCAAGCAATTTTGAAGTCTACATAAATTTTCTTCTTTCGTAAAGCCGCAAATAGCTGTCGTGTTCTGGTACTGATAAATGAAATTTGGCCACTCAGTAGGATCTCCAGTAAAGTATGGCAGATTCTTAGGCATTGATTGTCTAGTAAGCATTTTAGCGCAATATGACGAAGCTATTTGTTGCTCAACACTAAAACTAGGTACTACCTTAAGAGATTCCTGTTGTGAAAGTTGCGAGTGTCGTTCAGACCTATCCCATGGATCCACCCAATTCTTGATATTTGGCCTTTCTTTTATTGACTCACTACCCACCGACTCAGAATCGTCTTCTTCTAATGTTGTTAGCTTCATTTTCAACTCTAAATCAAGCATCTCTTGTTGATGCTTGTGCTCTAACTCTTTCTTTTTCATTTCCGTTTCAATTCTTACTTGTTCTCGTCTGGATACTTGACTTAATTTCGTTGAGGAAGTACGAATTTTCGGAACATCAGATATTTTCGTAGAATTCTTACTCACAATAGTTGGAGTTTTGTCATGTCCTAGTCTAGCTTGAATGCGCCGACTTCTCCTTGGTAATTGCGGAACCGACTTCGACATCTTTGTTGGACTGTAATTTAAGTGTTGATTCTTGCTAGGCGAAAAGGGCCACTTATGTTGTGTAACCTTACCTAAAAGTATAGATATTCAGGGTCGAAAGACAATTTCTTCGTTTTTTAAAATACTTTATTTTTTATTAAAATATTTGACTTCTTATCTCTTTTTTTTTATATCAACAAATCAATGGCAACTTAAAACTAATCTTCTGTCATCTCCTGGCACCATCCATATTAGCTACCTTCTTCATAACCTGTCAGTTACCAGTTACCTTCTCCATAACACTTGGGATTGGTCCAGAAGAGCCTTAATGCCTTAGGGTATAAAGGCAAAGTTGGTCGAATGATTGGAAGTTCATATTCTACTGCAAACCGGGATGTATATCGAATATTTGCTGCGGCAGAAACTAGTTTCTGGAATAGTGGAGACCTAATGGGCTATGTACACAAAATGATCACAGGTAGTGGAGCTCAAGGTTATATCAAGCCAATACCGATGGAATTGCCACATTCTCTCGCAGAGCAATTAATATTTTTGGGTGAGTTACCAGCTGGGAAACGAGTTGAATTAATGGCGAGCCTGGGAGAGTTGATAGATGTTAAATGGTATTTGTGTACTCAAACCCGTGAAACTCGTGACACAGTAACTGTGGAAATGGCTCCTCCTCTGCGATTACCTAATCAGTGTAAGAAAGATCAACAACACCTAGCTATCACTCGCTATGATGGGAGTCGTGAGCGGTGGGGCTATAAGCTTGGTCCAAATGGAGTCTTTGCTGCTAATGATGAGAAGCATGATCGCTATAACTTGATTTGGACAGTGAATTTGGCAAGGCAAGAAATGTTCACTCATCCAATGGGAGGAGTGATATTAGACCAACATCCACATCCGATATTGCCTAATGAATTGCCCCGACTACCGGATTTTAGACGAATTAATCCAAGAAGACAACGAAGACCAGCTCCTCAAGCACCTCCACAACTTCCACCCAACAATCCAGCTGATGAGGGTAATGATGACGGTGGAGATCGAAGAAGAAGAAGAATTGTCCGGCAAGTTATACCACAGCGAGCCGTCCCTGATCAACGTTCTCTAAGAAGAATGAATTTACAGGGACTATTACAACGACCTAGAGAGGAATATCCACCATTGAATCGTTTTGATCAGCGACCAGAAGGTCCTATAGATGATGAAAGCAGCAGTAGTAGTGATAACGATGATCCAGATAATGGAGGAGAAGGGATTTTGCGCGAAGCTATGAAACAAAATACTGTTTTAGAAATAGCTGCTATATTAGAAGTTCCAGAATTAGCTAATTTGGTTCAAGCTAATCCAGAAGAAATGAACCATTTTCTAGATTTTGGACAACCAGCATGGCGAGATAGATTCACTGAAGGGGATGGTTATCCAAGAATACCAACAGATAATAGAGAAAGGTTGAATCTAAGAGGAATGTGTTTAGCTGCTGCTGAAAGTCATCCCAGGGTGGATCGAGGTCCAGATAAATCAATCATTGTTATACCTAACCAGGTAGGAGATCACACTGTAACCTCTTTAACCGTGATAGCTGGTACGTAAATAAAGTTACTTATCTTTTTTTTTTTTTAATTATACATGGTCCACGGCTATCACTTGCCTCAGCTAGCCCAAGCTTGGGGCAATTATTGGTTGGGGTGGTCCTTTAATAGGGTTTTAGCAGGGGTACTTGCCAGTGGGTCAACAAAATGCACAGGTGCGGGCCCCAGAGGATGCTGCAAGGCGAACTAAGCCAAATGGTGTTATTTCGAGCGCCACTCACAGTTTCTTTTTAATTCTGGCCCGCCTTAACAACAACAAATCTCTGTGAGTAGACAATGGGGTCCGCAACGGTGGCAAAACACAACACAAAATTAGATTGATAAGTTATTTAATAAAAAAAATATGAAGGCAGGCAAACTTCGACAGTTGTTCTATAGTTGTACTAATTTAGTAGAAATAAGAAAGTGTGGGCCTTATGTACTATTTTAAAAGGGCGTAAAAGTTGCAACTTTCTTACATTGTGCTCAATACATTCTGAATCTGAAACCGTCGGGGTGTATCACTTAAAGTGCACTCTTCCGATTTTCCATCAAAGTAAGGAAAATCTTTTTCAATGGTTTGTTTAGCCATTAGCTTGCTTTCGATTCCCAATTTTGTGCCGTTGGTTACAGAATTGATCGCATGAGTAATTGTGTTACAAAGAAGTTTTATATCATCATTACCTTTTTTATTGTAATTTGATCTTAGTGACTTTTCCATCCCTTCACTTTCTTGCGACTCGGAATGACTTTCATATTCACGAAGGGAATGTCTATTAACCTTGTTTACCCATTTTTGAACATTTGAAAACTGCTCCTCGGGTAATATTCTTATATTAGTTTGTTTATCAGCGGAAGTACGACTACCGCTCAAAGAAAAGATATCATCTTCTTCAATGTCAATCTCGGCGTTTCTAAGTTCGTTTTCGATTTCTAATAATTTAAGATCATTTTCTAATTTATTTTTTTCAATGTCTAGTTTCTTCTGTTCTATCTCTCGTTTTTTTCTTTCTGTCTCATAAGCTAATCTTTTTCTTTCTAAGTTAATCTGCGATTTTCTTAAATTACAATATTTTTCCATAGAAGGCGAAATTTCTACTTTGCTACTTTTACTTGATTTACCTTGTATATCTATTTTCGATCTTTCATTTTCTGGAGCCTCAGAGTATGTTTTCTTAGGAGTATTTTTCTTGCCAAACATGTCAGGCCAAACAAAATCGGCTGATAAACTTCTGTTCATTCCTGCTCCTCTTCTTCTTATTCTGTCCATTACAAGAAGTCGTTTCAAAGGTCGTCGGGGTCACCAATGTTTTTCCTATCTATCTTTTCTTCAAATTCGGAAAATTATACTACTTTTTGTGACATTCAATCAAATCTATATTTTTTACTGACTTCTTTAAACAGGTAACAGGTAACAGGTAACAAGTAATAAAAGGTATAATTATCATCAAATCTTTCACAATATCGTTACCCTAATGCGCAAATGTCGTCTTTACCCTAATGCGTCAAAAGTCCACTTTAGGTCGAAATTGAGATTTTGGCGTCATCTCGTAGAAAAACATATAAGGTATCTATTTAAAAATTTGCAATGCAAAAATACAGTTCCCTGTTATTTAAAAACGCGTGCTAGAAAACCTCGTTAGTCCGCACATGGTAAATTGGAAGAAGAAACTATCGTAAGTCCGTCAGTTTACACTGAAGCACCCGGCGTATAGAACCCGGGTGCTTTCGTGAGGCGGCTTCTTATCTAACCCTAATTAAATCCCAATTTTTATAAGCCATCCTTAAACCCGACTTTTTAGGATCCAACCTGAGCCATCCTTAAACCAGACTTTTTATGATTTAACCTTAGTTGAAACGCCGCTGTTAAAGCGGTATAGTAAAAAACATGATTTATATTTTCTAACTTAGTGAAACGCCACTGGTGGATGGCAAAGCGAAATAAAACCCTAATTTATATGGTCTAACAAGATAAGTATAATAAGGCGGTATATTATTTGTCACCGCAATAATTATTTATACCTAAATGACCCTCTCAAACCCTCCTCCGACTCGATTTAAAAAGAAAGGGACATAAAACTTTATTTATTTCGAAGAACCCTCATTAAAATTCAGAAGCATATCTAATAATTGTTTTCAATTTTGCACCACTTATAAAAATGCAATGAAATAATTAGCAAGAATCATTTGTTTAAAATATCTTAAATGTTTGAATCAAATTGGCTAATAGAAGTGATAAAAAAGATACACATTTTGTTTTAATTTTTTATGCTACGACATTGATATCTTATAACGGATAAATTCAAAGTTAAAGCTACCAATAAAGGGTTCCTTTCTGCTAATCATACCTAAGTTTTCTATAGCACGTTTTAGCATTTTAAACCACAAAATATTATAATTTTTAACACCTCATAAAATTAGAAAGGTATAATCATTATTTTATAAAGATAGTAATAAAATGTAACCATGCAGACGCCGCCGTCTCGGAGAGGAGAAACAAAAATGTGCATCATACCTTTTTTTTATTTGTCTACCACCGCATGCTTCTTTGTTTCTCCTCTATAGGGCGCCAAACTATAACCATCTGATGAACACATTTTTATTACTATCATAAGATATGAGATGGATATTTTTATTTTGCACCCTCTCCCATCAATGTAAAATATGCATTCTAATATCGAGAGCCAATAGGCTAATTTTTCAATAATCATAAAATCTCCCTAAAGAAAGGGAAAAGGCTACCCTTCTTAATATTCTCGATAAACTAAAAAAAAAAGTTGCTTTGCTAACGCTCCACCTCCGGTATCTCTTCTTAGTTTTCCTCTGTTTTTATTCAAACTATTATATTTATTTTTTTTAACTGTATTATATATCAACTATTTTTTAATTTAAGTGTTGTATTATATAGATATATTAAGTTTGACTTTTTCGTGCTGTGTGTTATTTTTTTACCTCCAAAACTTTTATTAACAAATTGTGTGTACCATCTTCTTTTTTGAAAAATGTAAGTATATATTTTTAAAGCTTTTATCATGTCTTAAGCACCCAACTTATTAGTTGATAAATGTCATATCCTTTTATTTTTAAAATTAACTAAACGAAACTTAAACATTACTTTTTTATATTTGTTTCAGGAATAACGAACAAAAAATTAACATCGCGAATATTTTATTAGCGGAGTTAATTTGTGTTATTTGTTTGGAGCTCGTGGTGGAGTTGACGAACCACAACATTGTACAGTGTCCGAGGAGGCATATTATGTGCGAGACATGTTTTTTAGAGTAAGTTGTATTCATTAGATAATAACTTTCCTCATCTTTTCAACATTCACCCTTAAAATAAACTTTTATGATTACAAAGATTTAATTAGAACAATTCATTAGTTGTGTTATATGTTTAAACATATTTATTTGCAGACCACTACATTTCATTAGCTCCATGCTAGGACTGCTAATTTATAGAAACATATTTTTAATAGATCCATAGAATTCTCATATAGCAAAATAATTCCACATCAAAATAAAAAGTATTAAACAATAATAATCAAAACAGAAAATACTTCTAGTTGAGAATGCTAAACATAATTTAGAAATTATATAGTGCCAAATATTCTCTATTTTTCTTTTTCTACTTTCAGATACGTCAATGGCTACGGGTATGAGGTATGTCCTACTTGCCGAGGTGATCTGTGGGAGATGCGAATGCGTGGGGGTGACGCAATTCAAAGATTAATAAATAGAATTGCAAGTGAAGTCGTTGCCCCCCTCGTTGCTGCCTCCCACCCCGAAGCCCCCCTCGTTGCTGTCCCCCACCCCGAAGCCCCCCTCGATGCTGCCCCCCACCCCGAAGCCCCCCTCGCTGCTGTCGCCCACCCCGAAGCCCCCCTCGCTGCTGTCGCCCACCCCAATATGTTCATCCACAATGCTCTCGATCATTTACTGGTTCTAGACGAGGATGTTGCGATGATAGATAATGATGTATTAAACTCACCCCCCTATGAACAAGAAGATGATGGTTTCTTCGAGGGGGGTGATTTCATCATCCTCGAGAATAGACCACTAAATGATCGAGAGTTAATACAAATATTAGACAGTGATGAAGAAGTTTAGTCTGCATATATTTTTTAAATTTTTTTATTTTATATACATTTTTACATCAAAAAGATTATTGTTTTATTTTTGTTTTCCCAAATCCCAATTAGCGCTAAAAAAAAAATCATAATACATTACTAGGTGTGAAAGCAATTGCGCTGCAAAATATAGTGTATACCGACTCTGAGGTAGTTAATTAAAATCCCAATTAGCGCTAAAAAAAAATCAATTAGATATTTACTTTAGATATTTTAATATAAAAATTCAATATTATTAGCGTCACCTACGCATAGGGTTAAAAAGTATGAGAAACTTTGCGAATATCATTTTCCATGATTCTCTCGACCACCACATCGATGTCACATTTCAATATTCTCACCAACATTTAACTTTTGAAATTAGCATAATAACAAATCCTTTACAATGAATTAAACAAACGCATACATAATTTTAAAATCTCATAATAAGAATATAAGCTAAAATCTAACAAGTTTCGACAAGTTGAAACTTGTCAGTTTACATCTGTAGAGAATACCCAACTCTCGAATCATAAAAAATGGTCAAACTTTGTCGGTAAATACCCTTCTATGATGTAGGGGAAGGACAGGTAACTCGAGATGCTTATAAAGAACATTATTTGCTTATTTCTAGACTCTTAAAAATTAGATGCAATCGAACAATAAATGTTTTCATCATGTATATTTATCAGTAACACATTACTTTCGACATACGTAAATTCAAATTGATAATTACTTGCCTTAGTACTTTTTTAGAAGCTTGAATCATTGCATATAACCGTCTGAGGATACCCAAACTTCCCCTAACATATTTCTCCGTAACCGGGGAAAAAGGGGTATAAAAGCGGCTTTGATGGGATGGAGATTTCAGTTCCAAGTTAAACTTGATACCGAAGCAACTTGTTAAGACTAAACTAACCTTACAAGATTAATAATTTCAAAGTAAGTTTTGCTAACTTTTATTTTATTTCATTTACATTAAAATGGAATGTATTACATGTCATAAAAGTTATTCAACGTTGTCAGCTTTAAAAAGACATCAAAAACAACAGCATTCAAGTAGTCGGAAACAATTTAGTTGTCATTTATGTCCGCTAACTAGCAATAGAAAGGATATTTTTAAAAAACACCTTAAAACCCATGAAAGAAGTGAGGCAAAAAAAGCCGAAAAAGCTGCAACTTTGGTTAATAATGTAAATAATGTAAATAATAAACAGATTAATAAGATAAATGATGGAGCCTCAACATCGTCATCTAGCATTAGATGTCAAGAATGTCAGATAGATGTCAACAGAAAAAATATGAGCGCTCACTTAAAAACATTATTTCATAAAAAAAATTGTAGTGTTAGCATTGGACCAAATGTTAAATTGATCAATTCAGCTTTTAAAAAAAATATTTGCACATATAGAATAAGCAGTGCGGAAGAAACAATACAAAATGTAAATGAATTTATGTCTCAAATTAAACCAGATGTCCTAAATTTAATCAAAAAGAAAATAAATGAGCAGGAAAATGGAATGAAAATCAACTTTGAGCTTTTTGCCTCCTATATATTAGCAACAAAACAAAATGAAGACGGAAATGATGTGCAAAATGAAATAAAATCATTTAATAGCAAATATCGCATTGCAACAATATCCTCAAATTTGGAAGACCTGTATTCAGAATTTTCTGAAATATTAAAAGTGAAAAGTGAAGAGTTTCAGGTAAGTCATACTAATAGCATTATTCGATTTCTTATATCTAAAAAAAATTTATTTTATTTTAGCAAAAAGATTCCGGATGGTCGATGATTGGAATTTTATATTTAGAAGTAAACTTGCTTAGATTTGAACCATTCCGAGGATCATCTTATATACCCCTTCCAAAAGACATAGAAGATAAAAAAGCTGTTATTAATATTAGAAATAGCGATAATAAATGCTTCGCCTATAGTATTCTCTACCATCTATATCCTGCTGTCAGAAATGCCGAAAGAGTTAGCAATTATGAAGAACATTTAGATGAACTAAATTTAAATAATTTATCATTTCCCATGGAATTAAATAATATCCAAAAATTTGAGAAGCAAAACAGCGATATAAGCGTCAACGTTTTTGGACTTAGTAAGAAAAAGGATAAACATGATGTTGTAGGACCTTTATATCATACAAAGCAACGAAAAATTAATCATGTAAATCTCTTATACATCGAAGATATTTCAACGGGGGCATCACATTTTTGTTACATAAAAGATTTAAGTAAACTAATCTCAAAGCAAAGAACTAATCATGACGGAAGAGTTTATGTATGCGACGGCTGTCTAGTTACATTTTTGACCGAAGATAAATTAAAAAAGCATTTAGATTTAAATGACTGCCTTAAAGTTAGAACAGAGCTTCCAAATGCATTTAATAATATTATTGAATTTAAAGATCATCATAAAGCATTTCCTATGCCATTCTGTGTATATGCAGATTTTGAAACTTTGCTAGAGCCCATCCATAGAGCGAATCCAGATCCATCCAAAAAATATACAGTGGATACACACGTGCACAAACCGTTCAGTTTTGCATATTTTGTGAAATGCGAACATGACAATTCCCTCTCATTTTTAAAACAATATAGAGGTGTGGATTGTGTTGAAGTTTTTACAAAGTGGCTAATTCAAGATATTAGACAGATTCATGAAAAATATTATTCAAACCCAAAGCCTATGAAAAAACTAACACCCCAGGAGCAAAATGATTTTTTAAATGCCAAAGTTTGTTTTTTATGTCAAGAGGCATTTCCACTTAGTAATGAAGATATCTCTCTTAATAGAGTGAGAGACCATTGTCATTTCTCAGGTAAGCGATAAAAATTATTAATCTATAGCTATTATTATAAAACTATTATAGATATAAAATATTTAGATAAATTATATTTACAATGAATGTAATTAAATTATGATTTTTAGGCTTATACCGAGGTGCCGCTCATAGTAAATGCAATCTAAAATATAGAACGCCATACTTTTTACCTATATTTTTCCACAATGGTAGCCACTATGATTTTCATATTTGCATCGAGGAAATGTTTAAAAACTCCGAATCTATCGAAGTAGTTCCACAAAATAAAGAGCTCTATATTGGATTTACAGCAAAAATAAAGTTAACCGAAGATGTGAATGATACCGATTTAAACGAAGCACATCAGAAAAAAAGATTTTTTAATTTACGTTTTTTGGATTCGTTCCGGTTTATGCCCAACAGTTTAGAAAACCTTGCAAAGACTTTAAGCGAAGATCAGCTAATTGAAACTAGAAGACTATTTTCAGATAATGATCAGTTCAATTTAATGCGACGAAAGGGAGTTTTCCCCTATGAGTTTGTTGATTCATATGCAAAACTAGAATCTACTCAACAACTCCCAGCAATATCGGATTTTTACAGCACATTATATGAAGAATGTATTAGCGAAGAAGATTATATTCATGCACAGAAAGTTTGGAAGGCATTTAATTGCAAGAATTTAGCCGAATATTCAGATTTGTACTTGAAAACTGATGTTATTTTGATGGCTGATATATTCGAATCATTTAGAAGGCTCTTTCGCTCTCTATACAATCTGGAGGCTTGCTTTTTTTACACTCTCCCATCGCTAGCCTGGTCTTGTATGCTGTCTTATACAAAGGTATGATGATTAACTTTCCATTTTTTCATCACAAGGTTTAATGCTTATTTTTTTTTTTAATTGCAGGTAAAACTAGAACTTCTTACCGATCCAGATATGTTACACCTAATTAGAAAGGGGATCCGAGGCGGCGTCGTACAGTGTGCGCACCGTCATGCTGTGGCAAATAACAAGTACATACCAAACGACTTGGAAGATGATTTTAATTACATAAAGTATGATTCAAAACAAGAGGAAACTTATCTCACCTATTTGGATGCCAACAACTTATATGGATCAGCTTTATCACAATACTTACCTTATGGTGGTTTTAGATGGCTTAAAGATGATAAAATTCAAAATTTTAACGTGGTAAATCAATGTTCAAACAATGAGAGCGCAATAGGTTATATTTTAGAAGTAGATTTATTATATCCGGAAGAAATTCATGACTTACATAACGAGCTTCCTTTTTGCCCTGAAAATATAGTTGCACCTAATGGTACAAGTCGTATGCCCAAGTTAATTCCGAATTTATGCGATAAAAAACGTTATGTCATACATTATAGAAATTTATATCAAGCCCTTCAACATGGTATAATTTTAGAAAAAATTCATAGAATTATTGAATTTAGACAGTCTGATTGGTTAAAAATTTATATAGATAAAAATACTGCTATGAGACAGGCTGCAACCAATGACTTTGATAAAGATAAATATAAATTAGCAAATAATGCGGTTTTCGGTAAATGTATGGAGGCAGTAGAAAAGAGAAAAAGTGTAAAGTTGGTAAAACAATGGGAAAATATTCAACAAAAAAAGGGGGCTCAAACATTTATTTCTCAATCTAAAATAGATAGCGTTAAAGTTTTCAATGAAAATTTTGTAGGCATTCAACTTAAAAAAGAAAAAGTTGTTTTTAACAAACCAATTTATGCAGGGTTTTGTGTTCTTGATATTTCAAAGACTATCATGTACGAATTTCATTATGATTTTATAAAAGAAAAATATAAAGATAATTCAAAACTCTTATACACGGATACAGATTCATTAATATATAAGATTACTACTAAAGATTTTTATGCTGACATGAAGGATAATCTTAATAAGTTTGATACGTCTAATTATGCATTGAACAATCCATATTCAATTCCTTTGGTAAACAAAGCAGTTTTAGGGGTATTTAAAGATGAAGCTAAAGGTTTGCCCATGCTTGAATTTGTCGGTCTTAGACCAAAATTATATGACTATGTTATAGCTAAACCTAATAGCAGCGGACATTATGGAGAAGTTATTAAGAAGGGGAAAGGGATCAAGAAGTCTGTAATAAAGAGGCTTAAACATAGTGCATACAAAACATGTCTCTTAAGTAAAAATATTGTTTTAAGTAGACAAACTGTTTTTAGATCAATAAAGCATGTTATACATACGGAATCGGTCAATAAGATAGCTTTATCTGCGAACGATGATAAGAGATATATTTTGCCTGACGGAATAAGCACTCTTGCGTGGGGTCATTATAAAATCGACTTTTTAAATGCTATACATGAAAGTTTTTAATAATATATTTTCATTAATATTTTACAAAAATATTAACCATATGCTATTTTCTCCAAGTCGGATATAATAGTAAAAAAAAAACGTATCTCGACAAGAATAAACATGTTTCAACAAGTCTAAACCTGTTTCAACT
The DNA here is from genome assembly GCA_963920685.1 of Polydrusus tereticollis. Lineage (NCBI taxonomy): Eukaryota > Metazoa > Arthropoda > Insecta > Coleoptera > Curculionidae > Polydrusus > Polydrusus tereticollis. The sequence goes on from OY987332.1 coordinate 89,436,516, forward strand.
CGCCTAAAGCTGAAAGCTGTTTCGAGACGGTGAAAGCTGATTCATATTGCCGAAGGCTGTTTCCATTGGTTGGCAGCTGTTTCGACTTGTCGAAACTTGTTTGTAAACGAGGGTGGGATGGGTAGGGAGACTGTAACTATAAAAGAACTTAAAGCAGATGGTTTAAGCTATAGTAAGCCAAATGACCAAGTCGCTGCAACTACAACATCAAATTAAAAGTTTTTCTGAAAAAATTAGAAAACTGAAAAAAGATATTAAACAATACGAACAAAAGAAGCAGGTTATATATCTATTAAAGAAACTAAGATTATAACATGGCTAGTCAATCTTCTATGACTTCATCAGATTTCTGCTATCCTGAAAATATAGATATGTTGCTACCAAATTATAGCGAAAAAATAGAGGAAGAAAAATATTTGATTAACGAGAGCATTATACATCTCCTCGCAGTTCCCATAAAAATTTCTACAGGCTTAAGTACTATGCAGGGCTTTCTACCGACAGTCAAGCTAACATATGTTGCTCCCTGCTCTAAGGATAGCATTTCTATATCATTCATGGATATAGATTGGCATGAACTATTTGAACATATGCTGAATATGTCTCCATTAGTTAATGTTGACGGAACACTGACTGAGAATGTAATGATTTTTCAGCAGTTTAAACTTACAAGTATACCATGTGAAGGGCAAACATTATTAAAATTGGAAAAATATAATAATATTTTATATTTTTGTAAAGAATGGCTTCAGGAAATTAAATTATATTCTCATGTTATTGACTATAAGCTAAAAATTTTAAAAGAAATTGATTTCTCAAGTCATTATACTAGTATTTTATTATATGTAACCGATTATGATAGTGATGTAACATATTCCGAAAAAATTAAAAATGTATGTAGTTTACAGTTATCTATTCAGAATTATTGCATGTTAGAATATTTAGCTTTTAATTATCACCAAATATTATGTGATATTACGAAAATTTTTTTATCAAATGAATAACCTAAAAATAAAAAACAAAGTATTTATTAAAAAGTTGTTTTATTTACCTTTAAGCTACAAATACAAATATATGTAATAAGTTAGGTTAAGAATTAATAATACTATAATATGACATCAGCTTCATTAACGCACGTAGGTTTGGGAAATCCTAGCCAGCGAACTAAAACTTGGTTAACACCATTTTTTCTTCGCTTTCTTATAATTTTCTCCACCAAATAAACATCAGGAAGTTTGGTTTTTTGTAGTTCTTGTTGATAAAAACAACCCTTTATCAGCTGACCATTCATATCTTCTAATAGGAAAGTTGGTGGATTGTTAATATTAATTTTGACTATTTTGAATAACTCTGGAGACCAGTTAATTTCAAATCCTTTACTGAATGCACCTTTATATTTGCTTATCCTGACAATATCGTCTATTTTTAGTATCTTTTTTCTAACAGCTATTTTCGGAACATTATATACGTTTAACAGTGTATTAGGTTTAACGTCGCAGGGCTTCATTCCTGTGGTACTATGCTTGCTATTATTATAATCGTTTGTAATTTCTTGTAAAATATCAAACCAAATGTGAGATCCACGTAAAGAGAAATATTTGTATATTCGGTTTTTTAATGTGCGTATAACACGCTCGACAATTGCCGCTTTTTTATTACTATAGATAAAAAAATTATTTATTTTATATTTTTTCATTAAAGAATTAAAGTGCGAATTTTTAAATTCTGAGCCCATATCAGAACCTATATTTTTAGGTGAATATCCTGCCGATTCAAGTATATCTTTCATACTTTTAGTAACTTCGCTTCCAGTTTTCGATTTAAGCGGTCTAGTCCAAACAAATTTAGAAAAACAATTTATAACCACTAATACATAGCGAAAACCTCTATTAAGATGTGAATATGGTTGAAACTCCATATATGAAAATAGTCATAATAATCTCGTATTACAGTTTTACGCCTAGAAAAATTTCGACGTGTGGGTTTATGGAGTTCTTCAACGACTTGTCTTTTTTCTTTAGAGATCATCTTGTAAATTGTTGACGTGACTAGAGTAGCTTGATAACTAGAAAGGTTTCCAATATACAGCGCGTTAAATTCATTTTTTATTTCGACATTATTTTTTAATCACCACTTTTGAATGTTTAGTATCTTTTATTTTTTCATTTATGATTCGCTCCATCTCTTTTGGGATATTACTTTTATCTAATAAATTGTTTATATGTTTATCTATGTATTCTGTAATTAGCTTATCCAGAGTCTCATTTTGCTCTTCAATCACCGTTTTATGAAGATATGGTATAACATCATCGTTTATTGTATTGGTTAACTGTTTACTGCTATACTTTAACCTTTCTGTTAAATCTTCTTCCACTTTAAAATCAATATAGGCGCTTAGATTTCTGTTTAGCCATTCAGTAGTTTCAGCTAACATATTTCTTAACTTTTCTTCCAATACTTTCATTTTTTCAGTCAAATAATTCATTGTCACAGCATCATTTAAGTCTGTAGGTGGCGAAACATTGGTTAGCCGTTTTCCTTGTAAATCATAATTTCCGTCGGAAGTTAGTTTGTAGGCGCTTATAGGGGTTTCTCTAAGTTTAAACTGGAATGAGTCTTTCCATTTACGTTTACGACCAAATTTATCTATTGTGTTAACACTCATCATTTTATGTATAAACTGAGATGAAAATTGGAATGTTACGTATTATAAGGCGTTTAATATATTATATTAGCTTCTCGTAGTTCTTCTAAAATGGATATAATTTCATTATCATGTGCCGTGCTTCCAGCTAATTTAGACGCCCAAAGGAGGCGGAGACGTTCGATCAATTCCTGGGGAGTATTCCAGTAAACAAATTCTTTATTTTTAAAGTTTAGTTGTTTGGTATTTAGCGGTAATCTTGTTATTGATTTTCCTTCTTTAAAAATAAGAGGTCTTATTAAGTATAAATATTTTTTTGATTGACTGCGGTTAAGTCCTTGAGTTGGATTATATTGATTAAAAATTACATTTGTTTTATGTAGAATTTCTTGATATATACCCTTTGTTTGCTCGCTTATAGCATCAGGATTTTCTAACGCTTTTGGATGTTTTAAAAAAAGTATATCCAAAAGTTCTGCAGATGCTGGATATGTTCCAATATTTGTACTACCACGCCAAAAGGAAATCTCACTAGGAGGAAATCTAACCTCAGTGTTCCCCATGTGAAGTTTATTTTTTGAATCTACGCGAATTCCATATCTTACATCAAACCTGGATATATTACGTTTTATTTTTTCCACATAACTCATTGAAATTGAATGTGGACTAGCATGCGAGGAAAAGTCTATCTTTCTTGTTTTTAGCTGTTTATCATGTTTGATAATAGGAGGTGTATCACTTAAATTCGGTGTTGAGAAAATATCTTCTGCAGGTATTGTACTGATATGCGGTGAAACAGCGTCAGATGTCTCATCAAAGCTGTCATCATGAACATCGACATCATCAGACGAATAAGGCTGGCTAGTTGTTTTTACAATAGTGGTTTGGCTTTTGTTAGCTGAGGGAGGCTGCATATTAGATTTTTTTGATGCAACTTGAACAGCATCAGAAATAGATTTTAAACGAGTTGTAACAGGCTGATAAAATTCTTCAAGTCCACTCTTGTTTTCAAATTGCTTATTTTTAATGCTATAATATTTTTTACGCACAGCATCAGTTGCTTCAATCAGTTTGCGTTTTTAGTAACTTCGCTTCCAGTTTTCGATTTAAGCGGTCTAGTCCAAACAAATTTAGAAAAACAATTTATAACCACTAATACATAGCGAAAACCTCTATTAAGATGTGAATATGGTTGAAACTCCATTAGGTCAATTTGAAAATAGTCATAATAATCTCGTATTACAGTTTTACGCCTAGAAAAATTTCGACGTGTGGGTTTATGGAGTTCTTCAACGACTTGTCTTTTTTCTTTAGAGATCATTTTGTAAATTGTTGACGTGACTAGAGTAGCTTGATAACTAGAAAGGTTTCCAATATACAGCGCGTTAAATTCATTTTTTATTTCGACATTATTTTTTAATCACCACTTTTGAATGTTTAGTATCTTTTATTTTTTCATTTATGATTCGCTCCATCTCTTTTGGGATATTACTTTTATCTAATAAATTGTTTATATGTTTATCTATGTATTCTGTAATTAGCTTATCCAGAGTCTCATTTTGCTCTTCAATCACCGTTTTATGAAGATATGGTATAACATCATCGTTTATTGTATTGGTTAACTGTTTACTGCTATACTTTAACCTTTCTGTTAAATCTTCTTCCACTTTAAAATCAATATAGGCGCTTAGATTTCTGTTTAGCCATTCAGTAGTTTCAGCTAACATATTTCTTAACTTTTCTTCCAATACTTTCATTTTTTCAGTCAAATAATTCATTGTCACAGCATCATTTAAGTCTGTAGGTGGCGAAACATTGGTTAGCCGTTTTCCTTGTAAATCATAATTTCCGTCGGAAGTTAGTTTGTAGGCGCTTATAGGGGTTTCTCTAAGTTTAAACTGGAATGAGTCTTTCCATTTACGTTTACGACCAAATTTATCTATTGTGTTAACACTCATCATTTTATGTATAAACTGAGATGAAAATTGGAATGTTACGTATTATAAGGCGTTTAATATATTATATTAGCTTCTCGTAGTTCTTCTAAAATGGATATAATTTCATTATCATGTGCCGTGCTTCCAGCTAATTTAGACGCCCAAAGGAGGCGGAGACGTTCGATCAATTCCTGGGGAGTATTCCAGTAAACAAATTCTTTATTTTTAAAGTTTAGTTGTTTGGTATTTAGCGGTAATCTTGTTATTGATTTTCCTTCTTTAAAAATAAGAGGTCTTATTAAGTATAAATATTTTTTTGATTGACTGCGGTTAAGTCCTTGAGTTGGATTATATTGATTAAAAATTCCATTTGTTTTATGTAGAATTTCTTGATATATACCCTTTGTTTGCTCGCTTATAGCATCAGGATTTTCTAACGCTTTTGGATGTTTTAAAAAAAGTATATCCAAAAGTTCTGCAGATGCTGGATGTGTTCCAATATTTGTACTACCACGCCAAAAGAAAATCTCACTAGGAGGAAATCTAACCTCAGTGTTCCCCATGTGAAGTTTATTTTTTGAATCTACGCGAATTCCATATCTTACATCAAACCTGGATATATTACGTTTTATTTTTTCCACATAACTCATTGAAATTGAATGTGGACTAGCATGCGAGGAAAAGTCTATCTTTCTTGTTTTTAGCTGTTTATCATGTTTGATAATAGGAGGTGTATCACTTAAATTCGGTGTTGAGAAAATATCTTCTGCAGGTATTGTACTGATATGCGGTGAAACAGCGTCAGATGTCTCATCAAAGCTGTCATCATGAACATCGACATCATCAGACGAATAAGGCTGGCTAGTTGTTTTTACAATAGTGGTTTGGCTTTTGTTAGCTGAGGGAGGCTGCATATTAGATTTTTTTGATGCAACTTGAACAGCATCAGAAATAGATTTTAAACGAGTTGTAACAGGCTGATAAAATTCTTCAAGTCCACTCTTGTTTTCAAATTGCTTATTTTTAATGCTATAATATTTTTTACGCACAGCATCAGTTGCTTCAATCAGTTTGCGTTTAAGCTCAATTTCTGAAGTATCGTTCATTTTTTTTTTTACTCCTCTCCCTTTACTGTCTCAATGTTAAATGATATAAAATTTTAAAAATAAATGTATTTATCAAATCCTATTCGATATCTGCCTCTCTTTAAATCGCTATCTTTATCAATAACTAGGAAACCATATTTTTCTTTCCAACACTCTGCACACATTTCTAGAAATTCAGAAAATGATATATCTGGAGAAACATGATCTAAATAAATGTGTTTAAGGTTTGTTTGATCTTGATTAAACAGAATAAGAAAATTTGCATTATCACGAATTAATTGTTTTGGAACTTTAGAATATGTCTGAGCTAAGTAGAAACAGTCAATGTTTTTATGTCTCCCCATACTAAAATATAAACGAATAGTATATTGTCTTTCACAAACTACATCGTCAAATATAAAAACAGAATTAGGTTTAGCATCCGCAGGATTAACTATTGTCTCATTGGAAGCATAAGTATAGAAACCAATTTCCTTAATCGGCTTGAGTACTTTGCGAATATAATCATATTTTGGTTGATATAAGGACTTTGAATAAATATATATATTTTCAAAACAAAGGCCTTTAGGATGAGTTAGAAGGGTTATCATAGCATTTGTTTTCCCACAATTTGAAGGACCTATTAAAAGCGCTCTTATTGAATTTGGTAATAAAGGTCCATTCCTTTTAGTAGTCGGCAACCCTGCTCCAACGGTCTGATCCAGATTGTCAACTTCTAATTCATAACCTGATTTTTCAATAAACATATTGCTGTAAATATACTTTACTTGCACACTATATTTTATTTTAATGTCAGCCGCCAAACGATTAGGACGTATATCCTCTCGCTCCAGCAGCACCAAGGCGAGTGGTAAAGGCTTAGTTGATACTGTAATAAATAAGCTACCAATTGAATTACATTTACCTGGATATCAGTATTGCGGGCCTGGAACAAAGTTAGAGAAAAGACTCACCCGCGGTGATCCTGGAATAAATTCATTAGATATTGCATGTAAAAAGCATGATATAGCCTATGCAAGACATAAAAAGTTAAGTGAACGACATAAAGCAGATTACGAACTTGAACAAAGTGCTTGGAAACGTGTAAAGTCGGCAAACTCTAGTTTTGGCGAAAAAACTGCAGCTTGGCTAGTAACGACTGGAATGAAAATAAAAAGAAAGCTTGGCATGGGATGTAAAAAACCAACTGGAATGAAAATAAAAAAGAAGCTTGGTAGGGGGAGTAAAAAAGCAAGTGGAATGAAAATAAAAAAGAAGCTTGGTAGAGGATGTAAAAAAGCATTACCTAAACGTAAAAAGAGTATTAAAATAAATAAAAAACAGAAAAAAATAGTTTTTGGTAGCGGGATTATAAATAAAATTCGTAAAAATTTAAAGAAACGTTTAAATTTAGACCCGAAAAAATCGGATATACAAAAAATGGCAAAAATGGGAATAATAGTGGCGCAAAAAACATTAAAAGTTCACGGAGGTAAAAGAAAAATACAAACTCCGCGCATCATACCATTACCAAAGCAGGGAGGAATTTTACCTCTGATTCCTATATTTGCAGGACTTTCTGCTTTGGGTTCGTTAGCTGGCGGGGCTGCTGGAATCATAAGAGCGATAAAAACAGCTAAAGATGTTTCATCGGGAAAGCGTTATGATAAAAATATAGATGAAGGAAAAAAGGGTAATGGATTATATCTTAAGCCATATCGCAGTGGTTTGGGGCTATATCTAAAACCATATAAAAGTTCAAAAAACTAATAAAATCCCTACCTCCAAAAGCGCTTACAAATTTCGACTTGTCTAAGTATGCATTACAGCTAAATGTTCCATATTTTAGAGGTGTATATATGAGAGATGCTATGCCAAAAACAGGTCCTAACAAGTTTGAAAGTGGAATTGTTAATTTGGATGATGCCGAGGGGGTAGGGACGCATTGGGTTGCATATAAGAAGAAAAATGATAAAACATATTATTACGATAGCTTCGGAGATTTACCTCCACCAAGTGAGTTAGTTAGTTATTTGTATACTGGGCGATATAAAACAGAAAATATCTTCTATAACTACATTCGCGAACAAGATTTTGATACAGTCTGGTGTGGACATTTATGCTTAAAGTTTCTTGCTAAAAAAAAGTTAAGAAATGGAGAATGATGCTATAAAAAAGATCTCTCAATCTATGCAAGTGTTTTTCAAATCGAGAAGCTTATTAAATATGACAAAGGAGGAGTTAGTTTATATGCCCAAAGAAGTTATTATAAATTGTGCATTTCGAGAAATCCCGTTTATTTGGTCTAAGCTTCCTAAACACTTACAGGAAGATCCAGATTTAAAAAACTATTTATTTTGTACTGAGCATGAGCAGGATGATAGTGAGGATGGAGATGTAAATGATGGTCCTCCGAAGCGAAAATTATTCTGTTGTTATTGTAAAATGAAGGATATAAATATAGCAACAGAAAATAAAATTGAAGTTTTACCATCGGATAAACGTTGTATATTACAATAAATATTGAAATACATCTAAATTTTTTGTAGTCATGTCGTACACGTTTACCTTATCAGATCATAGCAGCGTGTTGAGTGCTAATTTTTTTCCCTCGCTTGAGCTTGAGAAGAATTCAATATATGGTTTAGGATTGTTGGGATTTTACACTTATAATTCAATTTTTAACATAGATGAAAATAATAATTTACTTGGATTTGGTGAGCCTGATCAGAAAAAGTTTACTTACTTTAGAATTAAACCAGGTGCATATGAAATTGATGAAATCCATAAAGAAATTCAGAAAGAAATCAAGAAAAAGAAATATTTAGAAAATAATAATGAAATTGATGATATGAATAGAATATTTAGTTTGGAGGCTAATAACAACACTTTAAAGTGTCAGCTTAAATCTACATTGGATTTAGATTTTTCAATAAAATCCTCTTTAGGAAGAACGCTTGGATTTGCAGAGAAAGTGTTTAAAGCCAATAAGCTTCATGAATCCACTCTACCAGTGGATATAATGAAAGTTCGAATGATACGAGTTGACTGTAATATTATTTCTGGAGCATATCTGAATTCAACAAAATCTCATACTTTATTCGAATTTGATATTGACGTTGAACCTGGTTATAAACTTTCTAAGGAGCCGCATAATATATTATATCAGGTTCTCTACTTTCTTCCAAATTTCTCCATAAAAACCTCTGGGCACACCTATCTTCGTTTCTAACCTGTACCTGATGAAACATTTCACGAATATCTCCACAAAACGCAATTTTCTTCTGTCGAAATTTTAACAGAATGCCCACCAATGGTTGTAACAAATCAGGACCCGATAGAAGGTAATCATTCAAGCTTTTCCCATGAGATTTTGCTGCACAGTCAAAAACTAGTCTTATCTTGCCTTTATTTTCGTTCTCGACAGCAAAGTGTGGTAGGTACCATGTCCAAGGTGGTTCAATGGTTGCCTTTTCTTTGTTTAGCTTTTCTGCATATCCTTTCTCAATATATGATTGTATTTTCTGGTTGTATTCTTTGGCAAAATTCTCGTTTTTTCTACATTTCCTTTCCACGCACCTAAGCCTCTGCAAAGCCATGGACTTGCTTTCAGGTAATCTAGGGTGTTTGGTTTTCCAAAGAAGTCCTATTTCATACTTTTCTTCACTTTTTCTTACGGTTTCTTTCATGATATTTACAGCATGCTGTTCTTCTTTAGACATTTTATTTTCTGTCACAACAACTCCAAAAGACTCTGTAGAAAATGTATTTTTCATCATTTCTTCCAACTGTTCTGTCCCATTTTTATTGTGAATATGTAATATGTGAGAAAAAAGGTCCCTAGAATTTACTACATTTGGTCCATGAATTGACCAACCCAGTTTACAATAACTGGCTATTGGCACATTTTTTGTTCCACTTTGAACTCTCTGTGCAATAATCAGGTTTATGTTATCTTGCCCTATTAATATCATCGGTTTTTTACATATCATATCATTTACAGGAATGTTTTTTAAATGTGGATATTCTCTAAAATCTTTCATCTCCACGGTTTGGGCCGGTAACGCCAAATTTTTAACTGTATGTACATTCCTCATGGTATACACTTTCGAATTTCTACCTGTACTTGAAATCTTGAGGTTTAAACATTCTGAATTTTCTTGGCGGGAAGCCACATCATTAGTCCATTGTAAACAAAGTTCTTGTTTCTCTCCATAAACTCCCAATTGTTTACTAATTTCAGCGTCAACAAGTGTAATGGTGGAAGCTTCGTCACATAGAGCCAAAATTTCTAAATTTATGTATGGACCATGTAATATTATAGGTATCATTCTTAGTAGCACATTCTTAGTAGAATGGTTAACAGCATATACTACCTCCTTATTAGATGCATCAATATTCACTGTCTCTTTTTTTTGACTTTTATGTAGTAGAGGGTGGTGAAACAGTTTACAATCTTCAACACCACACGCTTTTCTTCTATTACACGTACTTCTCTGATGGTTCGTTTCTAAACAACAAAAACAGAGTCGTCTTTCCGTTACTATTTTCCATCTAGTGTTTATATCTTCGTTTTTCATTTTTTGGCAATTTTCGTGGTAGTTCTTACCACAGTAACAACACAGTTTTTTAATTTCAGTTGTTTTCAATACTTTTTCAAAATTTGTTTTGAACGGAGGTTTTGGTTGAAAATTTCCATGGCAAACAGCATTCGCAATCGTTTCTAACCATCTAGTAAAAACTTCCAAATCAACTTCCTCTTCTTTTTCAGTAACTACTTCTCCCCATCGGAGTCTTAAGGTATCTGGAAGTTTTCCTGTCAGTTCTCGTAAAAGTTGTGGATTTTTTAGATGTCCTTGCGAATTTAAAGATTTCATCATCGCTAAAAGATTAGATACCTCGTTGGAAAACTGAATAACCTTATCTAAGTTATTTTCTCGAATATATGGAAGAAACCGAACTCTTGATATCATGGATTCTATTATGTGGCCTGATCTACCAAATCTCAACTTTAATGTTTTTATCACTTGCTCAACATTTTCCCCCATCAACATCATGCCCACTACGGCACTTCTTGCTTCTTCTTTTAAGCATTTTTGTAACTTTATCATTATTTCTTCGCTAGAATACCCACAAAGTTTAGAAATATTACAAAATTGTTGATAAAACAAAGGCCACTCTTCCGATTTTCCATCAAAGTAAGGAAAATCTTTTTCAATGGTTTGTTTAGCCATTAGCTTGCTTTCGATTCCCAATTTTGTGCCGTTGGTTACAGAATTGATCGCATGAGTAATTGTGTTACAAAGAAGTTTTATATCATCATTACCTTTTTTATTGTAATTTGATCTTAGTGACTTTTCCATCCCTTCACTTTCTTGCGACTCGGAATGACTTTCATATTCACGAAGGGAATGTCTATTAACCTTGTTTACCCATTTTTGAACATTTGAAAACTGCTCCTCGGGTAATATTCTTATATTAGTTTGTTTATCAGCGGAAGTACGACTACCGCTCAAAGAAAAGATATCATCTTCTTCAATGTCAATCTCGGCGTTTCTAAGTTCGTTTTCGATTTCTAATAATTTAAGATCATTTTCTAATTTATTTTTTTCAATGTCTAGTTTCTTCTGTTCTATCTCTCGTTTTTTTCTTTCTGTCTCATAAGCTAATCTTTTTCTTTCTAAGTTAATCTGCGATTTTCTTAAATTACAATATTTTTCCATAGAAGGCGAAATTTCTACTTTGCTACTTTTACTTGATTTACCTTGTATATCTATTTTCGATCTTTCATTTTCTGGAGCCTCAAAGTATGTTTTCTTAGGAGTATTTTTCTTGCCAAACATGTCAGGCCAAACAAAATCTGCTGATAAACTTCTGTTCATTCCTGCTCCTCTTCTTCTTATTCTGTCCATTACAAGAAGTCGTTTCAAAGGTCGTCGGGGTCACCAATGTTTTTCCTATCTATCTTTTCTTCAAATTCGGAAAATTATACTACTTTTTGTGACATTCAATCAAATCTATATTTTTTACTGACTTCTTTAAACAGGTAACAGGTAACAGGTAACAAGTAATAAAAGGTATAATTATCATCAAATCTTTCACAATATCGTTACCCTAATGCGCAAATGTCATCTTTACCCTAATGCGTCAAAAGTCCACTTTAGGTCGAAATTGAGATTTTGGCGTCATCTCGTAGAAAAACATATAAGGTATCTATTTAAAAATTTGCAATGCAAAAATACAGTTCCCTGTTATTTAAAAACGCGTGCTAGAAAACCTCGTTAGTCCGCACATGGTAAATTGGAAGAAGAAATTATCGTAAGTCCGTCAGTTTACACTGAAGCACCCGGCGTATAGAACCTTCCCTGTTCATATTAGTATTATATATTTTTACGCAATATTAGATAGATAAGTGTTTTTTTATCGATTTTGGTAAGTATGTTTTTATATTTATAGCATGCAAATACTGGAAAATAAAGCCTCTAAATACTTAAAAACACATAATAAATTTAGACTTGAGTAGCTAGAAATAGACAGAGCTGACTCAGTGGTGCTGGTGGTGCGTTTTATGATCTAACCCAGGTGGTGCGTTTTATGACCTAACCCGGGTGGTTCGGTGGTGCTGTTTATGACCTAACCCGGGTGGTTCGGTGGTGCTGTTTATGAGCTAACCCGGGTGCTTTCGTGAGGCGACTTCTTATCTAACCCTAATTTGAACCTGAATATTTATGAACTAACCCGGGTGCTTTCATGAGGCGGCTTCTTATCTAACCCTAATTAAATCCCAATTTTTATAAGCCATCCTTAAACCCGACTTTTTAGGATCCAACCTGAGCCATCCTTAAACCAGACTTTTTATGATTTAACCTTAGTTGAAACGCCGCTGTTAAAGCGGTATAGTAAAAAACATGATTTATATTTTCTAACTTAGTGAAACGCCACTGGTGGATGGCAAAGCGAAATAAAACCCTAATTTATATGGTCTAACAAGATAAGTATAATAAGGCGGTACATTATTTGTCACCGCAATAATTATTTATACCTAAATGACCCTCTCAAACCCTCCTCCGACTCGATTTAAAAAGAAAGGGACATAAAACTTTATTTATTTCGAAGAACCCTCATTAAAATTCAGAAGCATATCTAATAATTGTTTTCAATTTTGCACCACTTATAAAAATGCAATGAAATAATTAGCAAGAATCATTTGTTTAAAATATCTTAAATGTTTGAATCAAATTGGCTAATAGAAGTGGATAAAAAAGATACACATTTTGTTTTAATTTTTTATGCTACGACATTGATATCTTATAACGGATAAATTCAAAGTTAAAGCTACCAATAAAGGGTTCCTTTCTGCTAATCATACCTAAGTTTTCTATAGCACGTTTTAGCATTTTAAACCACAAAATATTATAATTTTTAACACCTCATAAAATTAGAAAGGTATAATCATTATTTTATAAAGATAGTAATAAAATGTAACCATGCAGACGCCGCCGTCTCGGAGAGGAGAAACAAAAATGTGCATCATACCTTTTTTTTATTTGTCTACCACCGCATGCTTCTTTGTTTCTCCTCTATAGGGCGCCAAACTATAACCATCTGATGAACACATTTTTATTACTATCATAAGATATGAGATGGATATTTTTATTTTGCACCCTCTCCCATCAATGTAAAATATGCATTCTAATATCGAGAGCCAATAGGCTAATTTTTCAATAATCATAAAATCTCCCTAAAGAAAGGGAAAAGGCTACCCTTCTTAATATTCTCGATAAACTAAAAAAAACAGTTGCTTTGCTAACGCTCCACCTCCGGTATCTCTTCTTAGTTTTCCTCTGTTTTTATTCAAACTATTATATTTATTTTTTTTAACTGTATTATATATCAACTATTTTTTAATTTAAGTGTTGTATTATATAGATATATTAAGTTTGACTTTTTCGTGCTGTGTGTTATTTTTTTACCTCCAAAACTTTTATTAACAAATTGTGTGTACCATCTTCTTTTTTGAAAAATGTAAGTATATATTTTTAAAGCTTTTATCATGTCTTAAGCACCCAACTTATTAGTTGATAAATGTCATATCCTTTTATTTTTAAAATTAACTAAACGAAACTTAAACATTACTTTTTTATATTTGTTTCAGGAATAACGAACAAAAAATTAACATCGCGAATATTTTATTAGCGGAGTTAATTTGTGTTATTTGTTTGGAGCTCGTGGTGGAGTTGACGAACCACAACATTGTACAGTGTCCGAGGGGGCATATTATGTGCGAGACATGTTTTTTAGAGTAAGTTGTATTCATTAGATAATAACTTTCCTCATCTTTTCAACATTCACCCTTAAAATAAACTTTTATGATTACAAAGATTTAATTAGAACAATTCATTAGTTATGTTATATGTTTAAACATATTTATTTGCAGACCACTACATTTCATTAGCTCCATGCTAGGACTGCTAATTTATAGAAACATATTTTTAATAGATCCATAGAATTCTCATATAGCAAAATAATTCCACATCAAAATAAAAAGTATTAAACAATAATAATCAAAACAGAAAATAATTCTAGTTGAGAATGCTAAACATAAATTAGAAATTATATAGTGCCAAATATTCTCTATTTTTCTTTTTCTACTTTCAGATACGTCAATGGCTACGGGTATGAGGTATGTCCTACTTGCCGAGGTGATCTGTGGGAGATGCGAATGCGTGGGGGTGACGCAATTCAAAGATTAATAAATAGAATTGCAAGTGAAGTCGTTGCCCCCCTCGTTGCTGTCTCCCACCCCGAAGCCCCCCTCGTTGCTGTCCCCCACCCCGAAGCCCCCCTCGATGCTGCCCCCCACCCCGAAGCCTCCCTCGCTGCTGTCGCCCACCCCGAAGCCCCCCTCGCTGCTGTCGCCCACCCCAATATGTTCATCCACAATGCTCTCGATCATTTACTGGTTCTAGACGAGGATGTTGCGATGATAGATAATGATGTATTAAACTCACCCCCCTATGAACAAGAAGATGATGGTTTCTTCGAGGGGGGTGATTTCATCATCCTCGAGAATAGACCACTAAATGATCGAGAGTTAATACAAATATTAGACAGTGATGAAGAAGTTTAGTCTGCATATATTTTTTAAATTTTTTTATTTTATATACATTTTTACATCAAAAAGATTATTGTTTTATTTTTGTTTTCCCAAATCCCAATTAGCGCTAAAAAAAAAAAAATCATAATACATTACTAGGTGTGAAAGCAATTGCGCTGCAAAATATAGTGTATACCGACTCTGAGGTAGTTAATTAAAATCCCAATTAGCGCTAAAAAAAAAATCAATTAGATATTTACTTTAGATATTTTAATAAAAAAATTCAATATTATTAGCGTCACCTACGCATAGGGTTAAAAAGTATGAGAAACTTTGCGAATATCATTTTCCATGATTCTCTCGACCACCACATCGATGTCACATTTCAATATTCTCACCAACATTTAACTTTTGAAATTAGCATAATAACAAATCCTTTACAATGAATTAAACAAACGCATACATAATTTTAAAATCTCATAATAAGAATATAAGCTAAAATCTAACAAGTTTCGACAAGTTGAAACTTGTCAGTTTACATCTGTAGAGAATACCCAACTCTCGAATCATAAAAAATGGTCAAACTTTGTCGGTAAATACCCTTCTATGATGTAGGGGAAGGACAGGTAACTCGAGATGCTTATAAAGAACATTATTTGCTTATTTCTAGACTCTTAAAAATTAGATGCAATCGAACAATAAATGTTTTCATCATGTATATTTATCAGTAACACATTACTTTCGACATACGTAAATTCAAATTGATAATTACTTGCCTTAGTACTTTTTTAGAAGCTTGAATCATTGCATATAACCGTCTGAGGATACCCAAACTTCCCCTAACATATTTCTCCGTAACCGGGGAAAAAGGGGTATAAAAGCGGCTTTTGTTCTGGTATTGGATTTTACTATAAATAGCCGACAAGTTCGTATGCTATTCAGTCATTCACGGGGGTTCAAACTGATAAGATCAAATTAGCTGCAGTCATCATATGACGTCATAACTCGAGATGATGAGTTATTTTCACAAGAATTAAATTTGTAATACGTAGTTTAACGGAAAGTTCCTAAAGCATAATCTGGGACTTTCTTGGGAGATGTCCAAACAATAGTCGGACCAATAAATATCTAGTTAAAGTTCCGAAGTTGTTTAATTTTGTGTTTTTAAGTTGAATAAATACTTAGGCATAAAAAGTGTTATTAGTTGGATATTATATAGAGTCAGAATAAGGCCTATATAATATACAGAGTTAGGAGAAAAGTTTTGAAATAGTTTTATTACGTTTTAACAAGACTGTTGTGATTTAGACACATGGCCTTAAATTACGCAGCAGTCTTCGACAGAATGCAAGACGTGTTGCTACCGTCTTCGCCGAGCGGCTTCCTGGAGGCCTGGATCAATGATGCCATGGCCGCATACTCGCCCAATGGACCAACAGAGCTCCAGGAAGTAAGCTACGACTTTTCCGTCAACGTTACGGAGGTGGCGAAGGGCCCAGACCGAGATGCCACATCTGCACCTGGTGTCCAGGACCTGTTAGGGTTCCCTAAACCTCCGTCCGACTGCCGGCCGAGTGGCAAGGAAGTGGCAAGCGACCCAAACCCCGTGGGTGACTCACCGCAGGCAATAACAACTAAGCCTGAAGAAGAGGATCTCTGGTCGTGGTGTGAAGATATACAGCCGTGGGGAATGCTGGGTGAAGCGGAAGAAAAACAAGAATATATTGAATTAGCTGATCGTCAGCGTATGAGAAACTGTAGTGCGCATGCGTCAGAGCTACCTGGAAACGTAGACGTATCGTTGCATTACATGGCGCCCGAGCGAAAGACCGTTAAAGGCAAGGAAGACTTAAAGCCCTTCGATGCGCCTAGGTCAAAGACCCATGTCAAGGAATTTAAAGAAGTTTTGAAGTTTGAAGAAGTTAAAGGAGTTGAAGAAGTTTTGAAATATGACGTGCCTGAAGTGGTGTCCCATCAAACAGAAGTAGATGCGGAGACAGTCTTGTGGTTGCATAGCAAGTTAGAGAAGGAGGCCCCAGGAGATGGGCGGTGGATAACCGCACTCCTAGGGATTGTTGGAACGCAAGCAATGGACCCGGTTGCCAGGGACCTGCGTGTGAGCATCCAGAGAGATGTTAGGGTACCGCTGGTAGACCGTTTTGGAGTTGTGGGGCGTCAGGAGGAAGACGGAGTGGCGGTGTGGTGTCCGAGGAACCACAGGCGAAATATACTCAACTTGGCTCATGGAATACGCCACAATACTAGACAAGGAATGAAGGAGATTATCAAGAAGTGGTTATGGTGGCCGACGATAGACAAGGATGTGGACACGCACTTTAGTCAGTGTTTGTGTTGTCAGCATTTCAAAGAGGATGACCTGTGCCACGGAATGTTAAAACCGTGGGGCACAGTTATTATTACGATTATTGAAGATTTACCCAGGACCAGACACAGTAGATTTACAGCCTTGTACTGTGCTGTTGATGTATTCAGTGGATTTATAGAAGCAAGACCACATAGAAGTATTCACCCAGCTTCGCTGATAGAATTTATACAAGCCGAAGTGATTAGCAGATGGGGAACACCCACTTTGTTGATGCTAGCGCCAGATGTGGCCAAGTATAGAGAGAAGATAGCCCATGCAACCAACATAACAACGGTTGGCACGGCAGAGAAATCAGTAATGTCCACGATGATACCATTTGAAAAAATGAAGACCAGAATTTTAGCGTTGACCAGAGACGAATGGCCTCTACAGTTGCAGTCCTTGCTGAACCAAGCCAGGAGCTGCAGAGATGCTTTTAATGGAGCCACAGCCAGAGAGATGGTGATGAACACCAAGACGATCCTCCAGACCAGAACGTTCTAAAGCGTAGCATAGAGTAGAAATGGAGCTACGGCCAGAGGGATGGCGATCAACACCAGGACAATCCTCGAGAAACAGATGAAGAAAAGTGTACATATTAGTTAGGTAAATTGTAACTGTAAATATTTTGTTGTTGTTGTTTATTCGACAACAGCTAAATTGATCTCTAAAGGGGGGGGGGTGTTCTGGTATTGGATTTTACTATAAATAGCCGACAAGTTCGTATGCTATTCAGTCATTCACGGGGGTTCAAACTGATAAGATCAAATTAGCTGCAGTCATCATATGACGTCATAACTCGAGATGATGAGTTATTTTCACAAGAATTAAATTTGTAATACGTAGTTTAACGGAAAGTTCCTAAAGCATAATCTGGGACTTTCTTGGGAGTTGTCCAAACAATAGTCGGACCAATAAATATCTAGTTAAAGTTCCGAAGTTGTTTAATTTTGTGTTTTTAAGTTGAATAAATACTTAGGCATAAAAAGTGTTATTAGTTGGATATTATATAGAGTCAGAATAAGGCCTATATAATATACAGAGTTAGGAGAAAAATTTTGAAATAGTTTTATTACGTTTTAACAAGACTGTTGTGATTTAGACACATGGCCTTAAATTACGCAGCAGTCTTCGACAGAATGCAAGACGTGTTGCTACCGTCTTCGCCGAGCGGCTTCCTGGAGGCCTGGATCAATGATGCCATGGCCGCATACTCGCCCAATGGACCAACAGAGCTCCAGGAAGTCAGCTACGACTTTTCCGTCAACGTTACGGAGGTGGCGAAGGGCCCAGACCGAGATGCCACATCTGCACCTGGTGTCCAGGACCTGTTAGGGTTCCCTAAACCTCCGTCCGACTGCCGGCCGAGTGGCAAGGAAGTGGCAAGCGACCCAAACCCCGTGGGTGACTCACCGCAGGCAATAACAACTAAGCCTGAAGAAGAGGATCTCTGGTCGTGGTGTGAAGATATACAGCCGTGGGGAATGCTGGGTGAAGCGGAAGAAAAACAAGAATATATTGAATTAGCTGATCGTCAGCGTATGAGAAACTGTAGTGCGCATGCGTCAGAGCTACCTGGGAACGTAGACGTATCGTTGCATTACACTTTGATGGGATGGAGATTTCAGTTCCAAGTTAAACTTGATACCGAAGCAACTTGTTAAGACTAAACTAACCTTACAAGATTAATAATTTCAAAGTAAGTTTTGCTAACTTTTATTTTATTTCATTTACATTAAAATGGAATGTATTACATGTCATAAAAGTTATTCAACGTTGTCAGCTTTAAAAAGACATCAAAAACAACAGCATTCAAGTAGTCAGAAACAATTTAGTTGTCATTTATGTCCGCTAACTAGCAATAGAAAGGATATTTTTAAAAAACACCTTAAAACCCATGAAAGAAGTGAGGCAAAAAAAGCCGAAAAAGCTGCAACTTTGGTTAATAATGTAAATAATAAACAGATTAATAAGATAAATGATGGAGCCTCAACATCGTCATCTAGCATTAGATGTCAAGAATGTCAGATAGATGTCAACAGAAAAAATATGAGCGCTCACTTAAAAACATTATTTCATAGAAAAAATTGTAGTGTTAGCATTGGACCAAATGTTAAATTGATCAATTCAGCTTTTAAAAAAAACATTTGCACATATAGAATAAGCAGTGCGGAAGAAACAATACAAAATGTAAATGAATTTATGTCTCAAATTAAACCAGATGTCCTAAATTTAATCAAAAAGAAAATAAATGAGCAGGAAAATGGTATGAAAATCAACTTTGAGCTTTTTGCCTCCTATATATTAGCAACAAAACAAAATGAAGACGGAAATGATGTGCAAAATGAAATAAAATCATTTAATAGCAAATATCGCATTGCAACAATATCCTCAAATTTGGAAGACCTGTATTCAGAATTTTCTGAAATATTAAAAGTGAAAAGTGAAGAGTTTCAGGTAAGTCATACTAATAGCATTATTCGATTTCTTATATCTAAAAAAAATTTATTTTATTTTAGCAAAAAGATTCCGGATGGTCGATGATTGGAATTTTATATTTAGAAGTAAACTTGCTTAGATTTGAACCATTCCGAGGATCATCTTATATACCCCCTCCAAAAGACATAGAAGATAAAAAAGCTGTTATTAATATTAGAAATAGCGATAATAAATGCTTCGCCTATAGTATTCTCTACCATCTATATCCTGCTGTCAGAAATGCCGAAAGAGTTAGCAATTATGAAGAACATTTAGATGAACTAAATTTAAATAATTTATCATTTCCCATAGAATTAAATAATATCCAAAAATTTGAGAAGCAAAACAGCGATATAAGCGTCAACGTTTTTGGACTTAGTAAGAAAAAGGATAAACATGATGTTGTAGGACCTTTATATCATACAAAGCAACGAAAAATTAATCATGTAAATCTCTTATACATCGAAGATATTTCAACGGGGGCATCACATTTTTGTTACATAAAAGATTTAAGTAAACTAATCTCAAAGCAAAGAACTAATCATGACGGAAGAGTTTATGTATGCGACGGCTGTCTAGTTACATTTTTGACCGAAGATAAATTAAAAAAGCATTTAGATTTAAATGACTGCCTTAAAGTTAGAACAGAGCTTCCAAATGCATTTAATAATATTATTGAATTTAAAGATCATCATAAAGCATTTCCTATGCCATTCTGTGTATATGCAGATTTTGAAACTTTGCTAGAGCCCATCCATAGAGCGAATCCAGATCCATCCAAAAAATATACAGTGGATACACACGTGCACAAACCGTTCAGTTTTGCATATTTTGTGAAATGCGAACATGACAATTCCCTCTCATTTTTAAAACAATATAGAGGTGTGGATTGTGTTGAAGTTTTTACAAAGTGGCTAATTCAAGATATTAGACAGCGATAAAAATTATTAATCTATAGCTATTATTATAAAACTATTATAGATATAAAATATTTAGATAAATTATATTTACAATGAATGTAATTAAATTATGATTTTTAGGCTTATACCGAGGTGCCGCTCATAGTAAATGCAATCTAAAATACAGAACGCCATACTTTTTACCTATATTTTTCCACAATGGTAGCCACTATGATTTTCATATTTGCATCGAGGAAATGTTTAAAAACTCCGAATCTATCGAAGTAGTTCCACAAAATAAAGAGCTCTATATTGCATTTACAGCAAAAATAAAGTTAACCGAAGATGTGAATGATACCGATTTAAACGAAGCACATCAGAAAAAAAGATTTTTTAATTTACGTTTTTTGGATTCGTTCCGGTTTATGCCCAACAGTTTAGAAAACCTTGCAAAGACTTTAAGCGAAGATCATAAATTCAAAGTTAAAGCTACCAATAAAGGGTTCCTTTCTGCTAATCATACCTAAGTTTTCTATAGCACGTTTTAGCATTTTAAACCACAAAATATTATAATTTTTAACACCTCATAAAATTAGAAAGGTATAATCATTATTTTATAAAGATAGTAATAAAATGTAACCATGCAGACGCCGCCGTCTCGGAGAGGAGAAACAAAAATGTGCATCATACCTTTTTTTTATTTGTCTACCACCGCATGCTTCTTTGTTTCTCCTCTATAGGGCGCCAAACTATAACCATCTGATGAACACATTTTTATTACTATCATAAGATATGAGATGGATATTTTTATTTTGCACCCTCTCCCATCAATGTAAAATATGCATTCTAATATCGAGAGCCAATAGGCTAATTTTTCAATAATCATAAAATCTCCCTAAAGAAAGGGAAAAGGCTACCCTTCTTAATATTCTCGATAAACTAAAAAAAACAGTTGCTTTGCTAACGCTCCACCTCCGGTATCTCTTCTTAGTTTTCCTCTGTTTTTATTCAAACTATTATATTTATTTTTTTTAACTGTATTATATATCAACTATTTTTTAATTTAAGTGTTGTATTATATAGATATATTAAGTTTGACTTTTTCGTGCTGTGTGTTATTTTTTTACCTCCAAAACTTTTATTAACAAATTGTGTGTACCATCTTCTTTTTTGAAAAATGTAAGTATATATTTTTAAAGCTTTTATCATGTCTTAAGCACCCAACTTATTAGTTGATAAATGTCATATCCTTTTATTTTTAAAATTAACTAAACGAAACTTAAACATTACTTTTTTATATTTGTTTCAGGAATAACGAACAAAAAATTAACATCGCGAATATTTTATTAGCGGAGTTAATTTGTGTTATTTGTTTGGAGCTCGTGGTGGAGTTGACGAACCACAACATTGTACAGTGTCCGAGGGGGCATATTATGTGCGAGACATGTTTTTTAGAGTAAGTTGTATTCATTAGATAATAACTTTCCTCATCTTTTCAACATTCACCCTTAAAATAAACTTTTATGATTACAAAGATTTAATTAGAACAATTCATTAGTTATGTTATATGTTTAAACATATTTATTTGCAGACCACTACATTTCATTAGCTCCATGCTAGGACTGCTAATTTATAGAAACATATTTTTAATAGATCCATAGAATTCTCATATAGCAAAATAATTCCACATCAAAATAAAAAGTATTAAACAATAATAATCAAAACAGAAAATAATTCTAGTTGAGAATGCTAAACATAAATTAGAAATTATATAGTGCCAAATATTCTCTATTTTTCTTTTTCTACTTTCAGATACGTCAATGGCTACGGGTATGAGGTATGTCCTACTTGCCGAGGTGATCTGTGGGAGATGCGAATGCGTGGGGGTGACGCAATTCAAAGATTAATAAATAGAATTGCAAGTGAAGTCGTTGCCCCCCTCGTTGCTGTCTCCCACCCCGAAGCCCCCCTCGTTGCTGTCCCCCACCCCGAAGCCCCCCTCGCTGCTGTCGCCCACCCCGAAGCCCCCCTCGCTGCTGTCGCCCACCCCAATATGTTCATCCACAATGCTCTCGATCATTTACTGGTTCTAGACGAGGATGTTGCGATGATAGATAATGATGTATTAAACTCACCCCCCTATGAACAAGAAGATGATGGTTTCTTCGAGGGGGGTGATTTCATCATCCTCGAGAATAGACCACTAAATGATCGAGAGTTAATACAAATATTAGACAGTGATGAAGAAGTTTAGTCTGCATATATTTTTTAAATTTTTTTATTTTATATACATTTTTACATCAAAAAGATTATTGTTTTATTTTTGTTTTCCCAAATCCCAATTAGCGCTAAAAAAAAAAAAAATCATAATACATTACTAGGTGTGAAAGCAATTGCGCTGCAAAATATAGTGTATACCGACTCTGAGGTAGTTAATTAAAATCCCAATTAGCGCTAAAAAAAAATCAATTAGATATTTACTTTAGATATTTTAATAAAAAAATTCAATATTATTAGCGTCACCTACGCATAGGGTTAAAAAGTATGAGAAACTTTGCGAATATCATTTTCCATGATTCTCTCGACCACCACATCGATGTCACATTTCAATATTCTCACCAACATTTAACTTTTGAAATTAGCATAATAACAAATCCTTTACAATGAATTAAACAAACGCATACATAATTTTAAAATCTCATAATAAGAATATAAGCTAAAATCTAACAAGTTTCGACAAGTTGAAACTTGTCAGTTTACATCTGTAGAGAATACCCAACTCTCGAATCATAAAAAATGGTCAAACTTTGTCGGTAAATACCCTTCTATGATGTAGGGGAAGGACAGGTAACTCGAGATGCTTATAAAGAACATTATTTGCTTATTTCTAGACTCTTAAAAATTAGATGCAATCGAACAATAAATGTTTTCATCATGTATATTTATCAGTAACACATTACTTTCGACATACGTAAATTCAAATTGATAATTACTTGCCTTAGTACTTTTTTAGAAGCTTGAATCATTGCATATAACCGTCTGAGGATACCCAAACTTCCCCTAACATATTTCTCCGTAACCGGGGAAAAAGGGGTATAAAAGCGGCTTTGATGGGATGGAGATTTCAGTTCCAAGTTAAACTTGATACCGAAGCAACTTGTTAAGACTAAACTAACCTTACAAGATTAATAATTTCAAAGTAAGTTTTGCTAACTTTTATTTTATTTCATTTACATTAAAATGGAATGTATTACATGTCATAAAAGTTATTCAACGTTGTCAGCTTTAAAAAGACATCAAAAACAACAGCATTCAAGTAGTCAGAAACAATTTAGTTGTCATTTATGTCCGCTAACTAGCAATAGAAAGGATATTTTTAAAAAACACCTTAAAACCCATGAAAGAAGTGAGGCAAAAAAAGCCGAAAAAGCTGCAACTTTGGTTAATAATGTAAATAATAAACAGATTAATAAGATAAATGATGGAGCCTCAACATCGTCATCTAGCATTAGATGTCAAGAATGTCAGATAGATGTCAACAGAAAAAATATGAGCGCTCACTTAAAAACATTATTTCATAGAAAAAATTGTAGTGTTAGCATTGGACCAAATGTTAAATTGATCAATTCAGCTTTTAAAAAAAACATTTGCACATATAGAATAAGCAGTGCGGAAGAAACAATACAAAATGTAAATGAATTTATGTCTCAAATTAAACCAGATGTCCTAAATTTAATCAAAAAGAAAATAAATGAGCAGGAAAATGGTATGAAAATCAACTTTGAGCTTTTTGCCTCCTATATATTAGCAACAAAACAAAATGAAGACGGAAATGATGTGCAAAATGAAATAAAATCATTTAATAGCAAATATCGCATTGCAACAATATCCTCAAATTTGGAAGACCTGTATTCAGAATTTTCTGAAATATTAAAAGTGAAAAGTGAAGAGTTTCAGGTAAGTCATACTAATAGCATTATTCGATTTCTTATATCTAAAAAAAATTTATTTTATTTTAGCAAAAAGATTCCGGATGGTCGATGATTGGAATTTTATATTTAGAAGTAAACTTGCTTAGATTTGAACCATTCCGAGGATCATCTTATATACCCCCTCCAAAAGACATAGAAGATAAAAAAGCTGTTATTAATATTAGAAATAGCGATAATAAATGCTTCGCCTATAGTATTCTCTACCATCTATATCCTGCTGTCAGAAATGCCGAAAGAGTTAGCAATTATGAAGAACATTTAGATGAACTAAATTTAAATAATTTATCATTTCCCATGGAATTAAATAATATCCAAAAATTTGAGAAGCAAAACAGCGATATAAGCGTCAACGTTTTTGGACTTAGTAAGAAAAAGGATAAACATGATGTTGTAGGACCTTTATATCATACAAAGCAACGAAAAATTAATCATGTAAATCTCTTATACATCGAAGATATTTCAACGGGGGCATCACATTTTTGTTACATAAAAGATTTAAGTAAACTAATCTCAAAGCAAAGAACTAATCATGACGGAAGAGTTTATGTATGCGACGGCTGTCTAGTTACATTTTTGACCGAAGATAAATTAAAAAAGCATTTAGATTTAAATGACTGCCTTAAAGTTAGAACAGAGCTTCCAAATGCATTTAATAATATTATTGAATTTAAAGATCATCATAAAGCATTTCCTATGCCATTCTGTGTATATGCAGATTTTGAAACTTTGCTAGAGCCCATCCATAGAGCGAATCCAGATCCATCCAAAAAATATACAGTGGATACACACGTGCACAAACCGTTCAGTTTTGCATATTTTGTGAAATGCGAACATGACAATTCCCTCTCATTTTTAAAACAATATAGAGGTGTGGATTGTGTTGAAGTTTTTACAAAGTGGCTAATTCAAGATATTAGACAGATTCATGAAAAATATTATTCAAACCCAAAGCCTATGAAAAAACTAACACCCCAGGAGCAAAATGATTTTTTAAATGCCAAAGTTTGTTTTTTATGTCAAGAGGCATTTCCACTTAGTAATGAAGATATCTCTCTTAATAGAGTGAAAGACCATTGTCATTTCTCAGGTAAGCGATAAAAATTATTAATCTATAGCTATTATTATAAAACTATTATAGATATAAAATATTTAGATAAATTATATTTACAATGAATGTAATTAAATTATGATTTTTAGGCTTATACCGAGGTGCCGCTCATAGTAAATGCAATCTAAAATATAGAACGCCATACTTTTTACCTATATTTTTCCACAATGGTAGCCACTATGATTTTCATATTTGCATCGAGGAAATGTTTAAAAACTCCGAATCTATCGAAGTAGTTCCACAAAATAAAGAGCTCTATATTGGATTTACAGCAAAAATAAAGTTAACCGAAGATGTGAATGATACCGATTTAAACGAAGCACATCAGAAAAAAAGATTTTTTAATTTACGTTTTTTGGATTCGTTCCGGTTTATGCCCAACAGTTTAGAAAACCTTGCAAAGACTTTAAGCGAAGATCAGCTAATTGAAACTAGAAGACTATTTTCAGATAATGATCAGTTCAATTTAATGCGACGAAAGGGAGTTTTCCCCTATGAGTTTGTTGATTCATATGCAAAACTAGAATCTACTCAACAACTCCCAGCAATATCGGATTTTTACAGCACATTATATGAAGAATGTATTAGCGAAGAAGATTATATTCATGCACAGAAAGTTTGGAAGGCATTTAATTGCAAGAATTTAGCCGAATATTCAGATTTGTACTTGAAAACTGATGTTATTTTGATGGCTGATATATTCGAATCATTTAGAAGGCTCTTTCGCTCTCTATACAATCTGGAGGCTTGCTTTTTTTACACTCTCCCATCGCTAGCCTGGTCTTGTATGCTGTCTTATACAAAGGTATGATGATTAACTTTCCATTTTTTCATCACAAGGTTTAATGCTTATTTTTTTTTTAATTGCAGGTAAAACTAGAACTTCTTACCGATCCAGATATGTTACACCTAATTAGAAAGGGGATCCGAGGCGGCGTCGTACAATGTGCGCACCGTCATGCTGTGGCAAATAACAAGTACATACCAAACGACTTGGAAGATGATTTTAATTACATAAAGTATGATTCAAAACAAGAGGAAACTTATCTCACCTATTTGGATGCCAACAACTTATATGGATCAGCTTTATCACAATACTTACCTTATGGTGGTTTTAGATGGCTTAAAGATGATGAAATTCAAAATTTTAACGTGGTAAATCAATGTTCAAACAATGAGAGCGCAATAGGTTATATTTTAGAAGTAGATTTATTATATCCGGAAGAAATTCATGACTTACATAACGAGCTTCCTTTTTGCCCTGAAAATATAGTTGCACCTAATGGTACAAGTCGTATGCCCAAGTTAATTCCGAATTTATGCGATAAAAAACGTTATGTCATACATTATAGAAATTTATATCAAGCCCTTCAACATGGTATAATTTTAGAAAAAATTCATAGAATTATTGAATTTAGACAGTCTGATTGGTTAAAAATTTATATAGATAAAAATACTGCTATGAGACAGGCTGCAACCAATGACTTTGATAAAGATAAATATAAATTAGCAAATAATGCGGTTTTCGGTAAATGTATGGAGGCAGTAGAAAAGAGAAAAAGTGTAAAGTTGGTAAAACAATGGGAAAATATTCAACAAAAAAAGGGGGCTCAAACATTTATTTCTCAATCTAAAATAGATAGCGTTAAAGTTTTCAATGAAAATTTTTTAGGCATTCAACTTAAAAAAGAAAAAGTTGTTTTTAACAAACCAATTTATGCAGGGTTTTGTGTTCTTGATATTTCAAAGACTATCATGTACGAATTTCATTATGATTTTATAAAAGAAAAATATAAAGATAATTCAAAACTCTTATACACGGATACAGATTCATTAATATATAAGATTACTACTAAAGATTTTTATGCTGACATGAAGGATAATCTTAATAAGTTTGATACGTCTAATTATGCATTGAACAATCCATATTCAATTCCTTTGGTAAACAAAGCAGTTTTAGGGGTATTTAAAGATGAAGCTAAAGGTTTGCCCATGCTTGAATTTGTCGGTCTTAGACCAAAATTATATGACTATGTTATAGCTAAACCTAATAGCAGCGGACATTATGGAGAAGTTATTAAGAAGGGGAAAGGGATCAAGAAGTCTGTAATAAAGAGGCTTAAACATAGTGCATACAAAACATGTCTCTTAAGTAAAAATATTGTTTTAAGTAGACAAACTGTTTTTAGATCAATAAAGCATGTTATACATACGGAATCGGTCAATAAGATAGCTTTATCTGCGAACGATGATAAGAGATATATTTTGCCTGACGGAATAAGCACTCTTGCGTGGGGTCATTATAAAATCGACTTTTTAAATGCTATACATGAAAGTTTTTAATAATATATTTTCATTAATATTTTACAAAAATATTAACCATATGCTATTTTCTCCAAGTCGGATATAATTGTAAAAAAAAAACGTATCTCGACAAGAATAAACATGTTTCAACAAGTCTAAACCTGTTTCAACTCGCCTAAAGCTGAAAGCTGTTTCGAGACGGTGAAAGCTGATTCATATTGCCGAAGGCTGTTTCCATTGGTTGGCAGCTGTTTCGACTTGTCGAAACTTGTTTGTAAACGAGGGTGGGATGGGTAGGGAGACTGTAACTATAAAAGAACTTAAAGCAAATGGTTTAAGCTATAGTAAGCCAAATGACCAAGTCGCTGCAACTACAACATCAAATTAAAAGTTTTTCTGAAAAAATTAGAAAACTGAAAAAAGATATTAAACAATACGAACAAAAGAAGCAGGTTATATATCTATTAAAGAAACTAAGATTATAACATGGCTAGTCAATCTTCTATGACTTCATCAGATTTCTGCTATCCTGAAAATATAGATATGTTGCTACCAAATTATAGCGAAAAAATAGAGGAAGAAAAATATTTGATTAACGAGAGCATTATACATCTCCTCGCAGTTCCCATAAAAATTTCTACAGGCTTAAGTACTATGCAGGGCTTTCTACCGACAGTCAAGCTAACATATGTTGCTCCCTGCTCTAAGGATAGCATTTCTATATCATTCATGGATATAGATTGGCATGAACTATTTGAACATATGCTGAATATGTCTCCATTAGTTAATGTTGACGGAACACTGACTGAGAATGTAATGATTTTTCAGCAGTTTAAACTTACAAGTATACCATGTGAAGGGCAAACATTATTAAAATTGGAAAAATATAATAATAATTATTTCTCAAGTCATTATACTAGTATTTTATTATATGTAACCGATTATGATAGTGATGTAACATATTCCGAAAAAATTAAAAATGTATGTAGTTTACAGTTATCTATTCAGAATTATTGCATGTTAGAATATTTAGCTTTTAATTATCACCAAATATTATGTGATAATACGAAAATTTTTTTATCAAATGAATAACCTAAAAATAAAAAACAAAGTATTTATTAAAAAGTTGTTTTATTTACCTTTAAGCTACAAATACAAATATATGTAATAAGTTAGGTTAAGAATTAATAATACTATAATATGACATCAGCTTCATTAACCCACGTAGGTTTGGGAAATCCTAGCCAGCGAACTAAAACTTGGTTAACACCATTTTTTCTTCGCTTTCTTATAATTTTCTCCACCCAATAAACATCAGGAAGTTTGGTTTTTTGTAGTTCTTGTTGATAAAAACAACCCTTTATCAGCTGACCATTCATATCTTCTAATAGGAAAGTTGGTGGATTGTTAATATTAATTTTGACTATTTTGAATAACTCTGGAGACCAGTTAATTTCAAATCCTTTACTGAATGCACCTTTATATTTGCTTATCCTGACAATATCGTCTATTTTTAGTAACTTTTTTCTAACAGCTATTTTCGGAACATTATATACGTTTAACAGTGTATTAGGTTTAACGTCGCAGGGCTTCATTCCTGTGGTACTATGCTTGCTATTATTATAATCGTTTGTAATTTCTTGTAAAATATCAAACCAAATGTGAGATCCACGTAAAGAGAAATATTTGTATATTCGGTTTTTTAATGTGCGTATAACACGCTCGACAATTGCCGCTTTTTTATTACTATAGATAAAAAAATTATTTATTTTATATTTTTTCATTAAAGAATTAAAGTGCGAATTTTTAAATTCTGAGCCCATATCAGAACCTATATTTTTAGGTGAATATCCTGCCGATTCAAGTATATCTTTCATACTTTTAGTAACTTCGCTTCCAGTTTTCGATTTAAGCGGTCTAGTCCAAACAAATTTAGAAAAACAATTTATAACCACTAATACATAGCGAAAACCTCTATTAAGATGTGAATATGGTTGAAACTCCATTAGGTCAATTTGAAAATAGTCATAATAATCTCGTATTACAGTTTTACGCCTAGAAAAATTTCGACGTGTGGGTTTATGGAGTTCTTCAACGACTTGTCTTTTTTCTTTAGAGATCATCTTGTAAATTGTTGACGTGACTAGAGTAGCTTGATAACTAGAAAGGTTTCCAATATACAGCGCGTTAAATTCATTTTTTATTTCGACATTATTTTTTAATCACCACTTTTGAATGTTTAGTATCTTTTATTTTTTCATTTATGATTCGCTCCATCTCTTTTGGGATATTACTTTTATCTAATAAATTGTTTATATGTTTATCTATGTATTCTGTAATTAGCTTATCCAGAGTCTCATTTTGCTCTTCAATCACCGTTTTATGAAGATATGGTATAACATCATCGTTTATTGTATTGGTTAACTGTTTACTGCTATACTTTAACCTTTCTGTTAAATCTTCTTCCACTTTAAAATCAATATAGGCGCTTAGATTTCTGTTTAGCCATTCAGTAGTTTCAGCTAACATATTTCTTAACTTTTCTTCCAATACTTTTATTTTTTCAGTCAAATAATTCATTGTCACAGCATCATTTAAGTCTGTAGGTGGCGAAACATTGGTTAGCCGTTTTCCTTGTAAATCATAATTTCCGTCGGAAGTTAGTTTGTAGGCGCTTATAGGGGTTTCTCTAAGTTTAAACTGGAATGAGTCTTTCCATTTACGTTTACGACCAAATTTATCTATTGTGTTAACACTCATCATTTTATGTATAAACTGAGATGAAAATTGGAATGTTACGTATTATAAGGCGTTTAATATATTATATTAGCTTCTCGTAGTTCTTCTAAAATGGATATAATTTCATTATCATGTGCCGTGCTTCCAGCTAATTTAGACGCCCAAAGGAGGCGGAGACGTTCGATCAATTCCTGGGGAGTATTCCAGTAAACAAATTCTTTATTTTTAAAGTTTAGTTGTTTGGTATTTAGCGGTAATCTTGTTATTGATTTTCCTTCTTTAAAAATAAGAGGTCTTATTAAGTATAAATATTTTTTTGATTGACTGCGGTTAAGTCCTTGAGTTGGATTATATTGATTAAAAATTACATTTGTTTTATGTAGAATTTCTTGATATATACCCTTTGTTTGCTCGCTTATAGCATCAGGATTTTCTAACGCTTTTGGATGTTTTAAAAAAAGTATATCCAAAAGTTCTGCAGATGCTGGATATGTTCCAATATTTGTACTACCACGCCAAAAGGAAATCTCACTAGGAGGAAATCTAACCTCAGTGTTCCCCATGTGAAGTTTATTTTTTGAATCTACGCGAATTCCATATCTTACATCAAACCTGGATATATTACGTTTTATTTTTTCCACATAACTCATTGAAATTGAATGTGGACTAGCATGCGAGGAAAAGTCTATCTTTCTTGTTTTTAGCTGTTTATCATGTTTGATAATAGGAGGTGTATCACTTAAATTCGGTGTTGAGAAAATATCTTCTGCAGGTATTGTACTGATATGCGGTGAAACAGCGTCAGATGTCTCATCAAAGCTGTCATCATGAACATCGACATCATCAGACGAATAAGGCTGGCTAGTTGTTTTTACAATAGTGGTTTGGCTTTTGTTAGCTGAGGGAGGCTGCATATTAGATTTTTTTGATGCAACTTGAACAGCATCAGAAATAGATTTTAAACGAGTTGTAACAGGCTGATAAAATTCTTCAAGTCCACTCTTGTTTTCAAATTGCTTATTTTTAATGCTATAATATTTTTTACGCACAGCATCAGTTGCTTCAATCAGTTTGCGTTTAAGCTCAATTTCTGAAGTATCGTTCATTTTTTTTTTACTCCTCTCCCTTTAGGCTCCTTTTATACTGGGATTCTGAATCTAAGATTCCGGTATCTCGGCTTCACATTTAACATAGCGCTTAAGCGAAGCGTTTAGACGGGCGTCTTCTCGGATACAGAATCGCGATTCTAAATTTCGGAATCGCACTAATTTCAGCCGCCCGGCTACGGAATACGAATCGGCGACAGGTTTAACATTAGTTTATATGTAAGCATTTTCATTGCGATTCTCGTTCAGTTGCCTCTTGCCAGCTCCGTATGAAGGGTTGTTTCTAGGATAGTTTAAATTCGACATGGATGTTGTAAAAACTCTTTTCGACACTGACAAGTTTATATCGGCGATAGAGGCACGTCCAAGCTTATGGGATACTTCGGCAGAAGAGTATTCGAATAAAACAATAAAACAGGCACACTGGGTGGAGGTGGCTAAAGATATGAACAACGACTTTGAACAGATGCCATCAGCAAGTCAAAATGAATATGGTAAGTTTAGCTCGACGCACGTCGATTTTTTATTTTTTTTTTGTGCATTTTTGGAAGTTTATTTAATGTTTACAGGTTGTCCCAAAAACAAGTTAGGATGGTTTACTTAATTTTTTTAACTGAAACACCCTATATTAATAAAAAAATCGACGTATTCAAGCGTTCTTCATAAAAACTAAACGTAGGTAACCTAAATAGAGGGTAGTCCATACTTTTTTTCCACACTGTACAGAAGAATCACATGTAAAGTATCCAAACACATTTTCCCAACACGTATTTTATTATTAAGTTAAGAGTAAAATTGTACCTACTTCTTAAAAAATCATAGGAAAATTATAATTTTTTAAAATGGGCTAAACTTGAATAACTAATTGTTATTATTTAACATGGTTTACTTATTTATTATGATAGATTAAATTTTTGTATTTTGCCAAGGAACGGCTCCCGTAGTCATGAAATACTCCGCAAAATACTCTCGGACAGTGCTAGGAGTTTTCCCAAAATAGTTATTGTCCAAATTATTTAAATCATTGTCAAAGAGTCCGTGATAACTGAGCGTATCTTCATGTTTGTAACCATCTCGAACACGCACGAAGTTGTGAAGAATTACACACGCTTTCACTATATTCTCTGCGAAACTTATTGAAACGTTTAAAGGTTTATGGAAAATTCTCCACTTGTTGGTAAGGATACCGAAAGAGCATTCAATGTATCTACGTGCTCTGCACAATCGATAATTGTACATCCTTTTATTCACTGGTAAATATTTTCCCCCATATGGCCGCATCAGATTCATGGAAAGCCCAAATGCTTCATCTCCAATAATTACATAGGGCATTTTAACATCCTCCTTTCCGGGTAAAAACGAGGCATCTGGAATATCTAGTGTTTTTGACATTAACCGTTGATAAAGTACGGATTTTTTAAAAATAGCTGAGTCACTGTTTTTGCCATAATCTCCAATGTCCACAAACGTAAAACAATAATTGGCATCACACATTGCCAGCAGCTGGATAGAGAAAAATGATTTATAATTAAAATATAGGGATCCACTGTGGGATGGTTTTATTATGCGTATGTGTTTCCCATCGATAGATCCAATACAATTAGGAAAATTTGAATTTTTTAAAAAGCCATCTGCAATTTTGAGCCACTTTTGACGGTCGTTTATAGGAATACATTGTCCTCGCATGGTCTCCCAAATCATTTTGGTCACGTCTTGAATAATCTGACTTAATGTGGTGACCCCTATCCTAAAATTGTAATGCATCTCAGTTAGAGAACATCCCGTAGCTAGGTATCTGTAAAGAAAAAAGTGATTATTATTTTTAGGAAAAGACCTGCAAAAGAAGTGGAAAAGTTTAAGAAATTCATTCGCGCGAGAGCTAGCCAAAAGAAAGCAAAAAAAATCAGGATCTGGAGCTACCTGGAAGACATATATTTACTTCGAGCAGCTATCGTTCTTAACAAGATCTGCTACTGATAAAGAGTATGTTGAATAAAGTCGTATTATTTTTTATAATATCTAATCTTTATATTTCTAGAACAACCGCCAGCATGCCACCTGATCCCGAGAGCAACAGCGAAAATGAATATGACAAAATCGATGATAGTGCATCTAGTTCAGGCCAACCTCCTAAACGTAAACAGAACAAATATGACAAGAACCGGGACCAGGCTAATGAAGTTCTGGAAGTCATAAAACGCAGTATTCAGGAAAGGGAACATACTGAACGACGATTAGACGAAGATGAAGATCGACAGTTCCTTCTGTCATTATTAGGTGACCTGAGAAGACTTAACCCAGGGAAAAAAATGGAGGTGAAGCTAGAAATGATGCAAGCTTTAAGGAAAGCTTCTATGTCGGCTCCATTACCTCCGATAACTTTCAGGAACCCTCCTGCACCTCAAAGCTTAGCTATGCCTCCAGCACCTTATTTGTACCCTTCAAATGCCACATCAATGTTCCACCAACCCGATTTATCAGCGTGTTCCCCACATATGCATCCCACTAGTTCTTTTTCTCACTTTCAACAACCAATGGATTATCATCAACAGAAAAATGATAGCTTTTATACACAGCCACAATCTAATCTACAGGATGTTCCTATAAGTATGCCATCTCCTGCGATATCTCCTGGCCTACTGTCTCCGGCATCATCCTCCTGTAACTCACAGGCATCTGAAGTTATAGATTTGCTAAGTTCATATGATAAATAATTTCTTTGTTACAGTATATACAGGGCGGCCCATTAGTGTGAGAACCTTAAATAGCTTTGTTTAGCTTTGTTACTATTTAAAATACATCAAAATTGTTTTTATGAAAGTTGAAGGGCACACCTCTTTTTTTCTTTTTTATGATCAGGACTGCTGCTGCACAAACAGCTAATTTTTGACGGTCCATGTTTGTTTTGGAAAACGGAAGACTGATGACTGAAGAGAAAACTGTACTTAAGACGGAGTGTATGAAGGATCGTCAGCGTTCAGTGTTGCATTGCAACTTATGACTGTGCAAGCAAAACGAGCGAAAAGCATGCATGTCTGAGCCGGCCTTTAGCATTGGACCAAATGTTAAATTGATCAATTCAGCTTTTAAAAAAAACATTTGCACATATAGAATAAGCAGTGCGGAAGAAACAATACAAAATGTAAATGAATTTATGTCTCAAATTAAACCAGATGTCCTAAATTTAATCAAAAAGAAAATAAATGAGCAGGAAAATGGAATGAAAATCAACTTTGAGCTTTTTGCCTCCTATATATTAGCAACAAAACAAAATGAAGACGGAAATGATGTGCAAAATGAAATAAAATCATTTAATAGCAAATATCGCATTGCAACAATATCCTCAAATTTGGAAGACCTGTTTCAGAATTTTCTGAAATATTAAAAGTGAAAAGTGAAGAGTTTCAGGTAAGTCATACTAATAGCATTATTCGATTTCTTATATCTAAAAAAAATTTATTTTATTTTAGCAAAAAGATTCCGGATGGTCGATGATTGGAATTTTATATTTAGAAGTAAACTTGCTTAGATTTGAACCATTCCGAGGATCATCTTATATACCCCTTCCAAAAGACATAGAAGATAAAAAAGCTGTTATTAATATTAGAAATAGCGATAATAAATGCTTCGCCTATAGTATTCTCTACCATCTATATCCTGCTGTCAGAAATGCCGAAAGAGTTAGCAATTATGAAGAACATTTAGATGAACTAAATTTAAATAATTTATCATTTCCCATGGAATTAAATAATATCCAAAAATTTGAGAAGCAAAACAGCGATATAAGCGTCAACGTTTTTGGACTTAGTAAGAAAAAGGATAAACATGATGTTGTAGGACCTTTATATCATACAAAGCAACGAAAAATTAATCATGTAAATCTCTTATACATCGAAGATATTTCAACGGGGGCATCACATTTTTGTTACATAAAAGATTTAAGTAAACTAATCTCAAAGCAAAGAACTAATCATGACGGAAGAGTTTATGTATGCGACGGCTGTCTAGTTACATTTTTGACCGAAGATAAATTAAAAAAGCATTTAGATTTAAATGACTGCCTTAAAGTTAGAACAGAGCTTCCAAATGCATTTAATAATATTATTGAATTTAAAGATCATCATAAAGCATTTCCTATGCCATTCTGTGTATATGCAGATTTTGAAACTTTGCTAGAGCCCATCCATAGAGCGAATCCAGATCCATCCAAAAAATATACAGTGGATACACACGTGCACAAACCGTTCAGTTTTGCATATTTTGTGAAATGCGAACATGACAATTCCCTCTCATTTTTAAAACAATATAGAGGTGTGGATTGTGTTGAAGTTTTTACAAAGTGGCTAATTCAAGATATTAGACAGATTCATGAAAAATATTATTCAAACCCAAAGCCTATGAAAAAACTAACACCCCAGGAGCAAAATGATTTTTTAAATGCCAAAGTTTGTTTTTTATGTCAAGAGGCATTTCCACTTAGTAATGAAGATATCTCTCTTAATAGAGTGAGAGACCATTGTCATTTCTCAGGTAAGCGATAAAAATTATTAATCTATAGCTATTATTATAAAACTATTATAGATATAAAATATTTAGATAAATTATATTTACAATGAATGTAATTAAATTATGATTTTTAGGCTTATACCGAGGTGCCGCTCATAGTAAATGCAATCTAAAATATAGAACGCCATACTTTTTACCTATATTTTTCCACAATGGTAGCCACTATGATTTTCATATTTGCATCGAGGAAATGTTTAAAAACTCCGAATCTATCGAAGTAGTTCCACAAAATAAAGAGCTCTATATTGGATTTACAGCAAAAATAAAGTTAACCGAAGATGTGAATGATACCGATTTAAACGAAGCACATCAGAAAAAAAGATTTTTTAATTTACGTTTTTTGGATTCGTTCCGGTTTATGCCCAACAGTTTAGAAAACCTTGCAAAGACTTTAAGCGAAGATCAGCTAATTGAAACTAGAAGACTATTTTCAGATAATGATCAGTTCAATTTAATGCGACGAAAGGGAGTTTTCCCCTATGAGTTTGTTGATTCATATGCAAAACTAGAATCTACTCAACAACTCCCAGCAATATCGGATTTTTACAGCACATTATATGAAGAATGTATTAGCGAAGAAGATTATATTCATGCACAGAAAGTTTGGAAGGCATTTAATTGCAAGAATTTAGCCGAATATTCAGATTTGTACTTGAAAACTGATGTTATTTTGATGGCTGATATATTCGAATCATTTAGAAGGCTCTTTCGCTCTCTATACAATCTGGAGGCTTGCTTTTTTTACACTCTCCCATCGCTAGCCTGGTCTTGTATGCTGTCTTATACAAAGGTATGATGATTAACTTTCCATTTTTTCACAAGGTTTAATGCTTATTTTTTTTTTTAATTGCAGGTAAAACTAGAACTTCTTACCGATCCAGATATGTTACACCTAATTAGAAAGGGGATCCGAGGCGGCGTCGTACAATGTGCGCACCGTCATGCTGTGGCAAATAACAAGTACATACCAAACGACTTGGAAGATGATTTTAATTACATAAAGTATGATTCAAAACAAGAGGAAACTTATCTCACCTATTTGGATGCCAACAACTTATATGGATCAGCTTTATCACAATACTTACCTTATGGTGGTTTTAGATGGCTTAAAGATGATGAAATTCAAAATTTTAACGTGGTAAATCAATGTTCAAACAATGAGAGCGCAATAGGTTATATTTTAGAAGTAGATTTATTATATCCGGAAGAAATTCATGACTTACATAACGAGCTTCCTTTTTGCCCTGAAAATATAGTTGCACCTAATGGTACAAGTCGTATGCCCAAGTTAATTCCGAATTTATGCGATAAAAAACGTTATGTCATACATTATAGAAATTTATATCAAGCCCTTCAACATGGTATAATTTTAGAAAAAATTCATAGAATTATTGAATTTAGACAGTCTGATTGGTTAAAAATTTATATAGATAAAAATACTGCTATGAGACAGGCTGCAACCAATGACTTTGATAAAGATAAATATAAATTAGCAAATAATGCGGTTTTCGGTAAATGTATGGAGGCAGTAGAAAAGAGAAAAAGTGTAAAGTTGGTAAAACAATGGGAAAATATTCAACAAAAAAAGGGGGCTCAAACATTTATTTCTCAATCTAAAATAGATAGCGTTAAAGTTTTCAATGAAAATTTTTTAGGCATTCAACTTAAAAAAGAAAAAGTTGTTTTTAACAAACCAATTTATGCAGGGTTTTGTGTTCTTGATATTTCAAAGACTATCATGTACGAATTTCATTATGATTTTATAAAAGAAAAATATAAAGATAATTCAAAACTCTTATACACGGATACAGATTCATTAATATATAAGATTACTACTAAAGATTTTTATGCTGACATGAAGGATAATCTTAATAAGTTTGATACGTCTAATTATGCATTGAACAATCCATATTCAATTCCTTTGGTAAACAAAGCAGTTTTAGGGGTATTTAAAGATGAAGCTAAAGGTTTGCCCATGCTTGAATTTGTCGGTCTTAGACCAAAATTATATGACTATGTTATAGCTAAACCTAATAGCAGCGGACATTATGGAGAAGTTATTAAGAAGGGGAAAGGGATCAAGAAGTCTGTAATAAAGAGGCTTAAACATAGTGCATACAAAACATGTCTCTTAAGTAAAAATATTGTTTTAAGTAGACAAACTGTTTTTAGATCAATAAAGCATGTTATACATACGGAATCGGTCAATAAGATAGCTTTATCTGCGAACGATGATAAGAGATATATTTTGCCTGACGGAATAAGCACTCTTGCGTGGGGTCATTATAAAATCGACTTTTTAAATGCTATACATGAAAGTTTTTAATAATATATTTTCATTAATATTTTACAAAAATATTAACCATATGCTATTTTCTCCAAGTCGGATATAATTGTAAAAAAAAAACGTATCTCGACAAGAATAAACATGTTTCAACAAGTCTAAACCTGTTTCAACTCGCCTAAAGCTGAAAGCTGTTTCGAGACGGTGAAAGCTGATTCATATTGCCGAAGGCTGTTTCCATTGGTTGGCAGCTGTTTCGACTTGTCGAAACTTGTTTGTAAACGAGGGTGGGATGGGTAGGGAGACTGTAACTATAAAAGAACTTAAAGCAAATGGTTTAAGCTATAGTAAGCCAAATGACCAAGTCGCTGCAACTACAACATCAAATTAAAAGTTTTTCTGAAAAAATTAGAAAACTGAAAAAAGATATTAAACAATACGAACAAAAGAAGCAGGTTATATATCTATTAAAGAAACTAAGATTATAACATGGCTAGTCAATCTTCTATGACTTCATCAGATTTCTGCTATCCTGAAAATATAGATATGTTGCTACCAAATTATAGCGAAAAAATAGAGGAAGAAAAATATTTGATTAACGAGAGCATTATACATCTCCTCGCAGTTCCCATAAAAATTTCTACAGGCTTAAGTACTATGCAGGGCTTTCTACCGACAGTCAAGCTAACATATGTTGCTCCCTGCTCTAAGGATAGCATTTCTATATCATTCATGGATATAGATTGGCATGAACTATTTGAACATATGCTGAATATGTCTCCATTAGTTAATGTTGACGGAACACTGACTGAGAATGTAATGATTTTTCAGCAGTTTAAACTTACAAGTATACCATGTGAAGGGCAAACATTATTAAAATTGGAAAAATATAATAATAATTATTTCTCAAGTCATTATACTAGTATTTTATTATATGTAACCGATTATGATAGTGATGTAACATATTCCGAAAAAATTAAAAATGTATGTAGTTTACAGTTATCTATTCAGAATTATTGCATGTTAGAATATTTAGCTTTTAATTATCACCAAATATTATGTGATAATACGAAAATTTTTTTATCAAATGAATAACCTAAAAATAAAAAACAAAGTATTTATTAAAAAGTTGTTTTATTTACCTTTAAGCTACAAATACAAATATATGTAATAAGTTAGGTTAAGAATTAATAATACTATAATATGACATCAGCTTCATTAACCCACGTAGGTTTGGGAAATCCTAGCCAGCGAACTAAAACTTGGTTAACACCATTTTTTCTTCGCTTTCTTATAATTTTCTCCACCCAATAAACATCAGGAAGTTTGGTTTTTTGTAGTTCTTGTTGATAAAAACAACCCTTTATCAGCTGACCATTCATATCTTCTAATAGGAAAGTTGGTGGATTGTTAATATTAATTTTGACTATTTTGAATAACTCTGGAGACCAGTTAATTTCAAATCCTTTACTGAATGCACCTTTATATTTGCTTATCCTGACAATATCGTCTATTTTTAGTAACTTTTTTCTAACAGCTATTTTCGGAACATTATATACGTTTAACAGTGTATTAGGTTTAACGTCGCAGGGCTTCATTCCTGTGGTACTATGCTTGCTATTATTATAATCGTTTGTAATTTCTTGTAAAATATCAAACCAAATGTGAGATCCACGTAAAGAGAAATATTTGTATATTCGGTTTTTTAATGTGCGTATAACACGCTCGACAATTGCCGCTTTTTTATTACTATAGATAAAAAAATTATTTATTTTATATTTTTTCATTAAAGAATTAAAGTGCGAATTTTTAAATTCTGAGCCCATATCAGAACCTATATTTTTAGGTGAATATCCTGCCGATTCAAGTATATCTTTCATACTTTTAGTAACTTCGCTTCCAGTTTTCGATTTAAGCGGTCTAGTCCAAACAAATTTAGAAAAACAATTTATAACCACTAATACATAGCGAAAACCTCTATTAAGATGTGAATATGGTTGAAACTCCATTAGGTCAATTTGAAAATAGTCATAATAATCTCGTATTACAGTTTTACGCCTAGAAAAATTTCGACGTGTGGGTTTATGGAGTTCTTCAACGACTTGTCTTTTTTCTTTAGAGATCATCTTGTAAATTGTTGACGTGACTAGAGTAGCTTGATAACTAGAAAGGTTTCCAATATACAGCGCGTTAAATTCATTTTTTATTTCGACATTATTTTTTAATCACCACTTTTGAATGTTTAGTATCTTTTATTTTTTCATTTATGATTCGCTCCATCTCTTTTGGGATATTACTTTTATCTAATAAATTGTTTATATGTTTATCTATGTATTCTGTAATTAGCTTATCCAGAGTCTCATTTTGCTCTTCAATCACCGTTTTATGAAGATATGGTATAACATCATCGTTTATTGTATTGGTTAACTGTTTACTGCTATACTTTAACCTTTCTGTTAAATCTTCTTCCACTTTAAAATCAATATAGGCGCTTAGATTTCTGTTTAGCCATTCAGTAGTTTCAGCTAACATATTTCTTAACTTTTCTTCCAATACTTTTATTTTTTCAGTCAAATAATTCATTGTCACAGCATC
Organism: Polydrusus tereticollis; assembly: GCA_963920685.1. Classification (NCBI taxonomy): domain Eukaryota; kingdom Metazoa; phylum Arthropoda; class Insecta; order Coleoptera; family Curculionidae; genus Polydrusus; species Polydrusus tereticollis. Next base: position 89,477,715 of record OY987332.1, read on the forward strand.
ATTTAAGTCTGTAGGTGGCGAAACATTGGTTAGCCGTTTTCCTTGTAAATCATAATTTCCGTCGGAAGTTAGTTTGTAGGCGCTTATAGGGGTTTCTCTAAGTTTAAACTGGAATGAGTCTTTCCATTTACGTTTACGACCAAATTTATCTATTGTGTTAACACTCATCATTTTATGTATAAACTGAGATGAAAATTGGAATGTTACGTATTATAAGGCGTTTAATATATTATATTAGCTTCTCGTAGTTCTTCTAAAATGGATATAATTTCATTATCATGTGCCGTGCTTCCAGCTAATTTAGACGCCCAAAGGAGGCGGAGACGTTCGATCAATTCCTGGGGAGTATTCCAGTAAACAAATTCTTTATTTTTAAAGTTTAGTTGTTTGGTATTTAGCGGTAATCTTGTTATTGATTTTCCTTCTTTAAAAATAAGAGGTCTTATTAAGTATAAATATTTTTTTGATTGACTGCGGTTAAGTCCTTGAGTTGGATTATATTGATTAAAAATTACATTTGTTTTATGTAGAATTTCTTGATATATACCCTTTGTTTGCTCGCTTATAGCATCAGGATTTTCTAACGCTTTTGGATGTTTTAAAAAAAGTATATCCAAAAGTTCTGCAGATGCTGGATATGTTCCAATATTTGTACTACCACGCCAAAAGGAAATCTCACTAGGAGGAAATCTAACCTCAGTGTTCCCCATGTGAAGTTTATTTTTTGAATCTACGCGAATTCCATATCTTACATCAAACCTGGATATATTACGTTTTATTTTTTCCACATAACTCATTGAAATTGAATGTGGACTAGCATGCGAGGAAAAGTCTATCTTTCTTGTTTTTAGCTGTTTATCATGTTTGATAATAGGAGGTGTATCACTTAAATTCGGTGTTGAGAAAATATCTTCTGCAGGTATTGTACTGATATGCGGTGAAACAGCGTCAGATGTCTCATCAAAGCTGTCATCATGAACATCGACATCATCAGACGAATAAGGCTGGCTAGTTGTTTTTACAATAGTGGTTTGGCTTTTGTTAGCTGAGGGAGGCTGCATATTAGATTTTTTTGATGCAACTTGAACAGCATCAGAAATAGATTTTAAACGAGTTGTAACAGGCTGATAAAATTCTTCAAGTCCACTCTTGTTTTCAAATTGCTTATTTTTAATGCTATAATATTTTTTACGCACAGCATCAGTTGCTTCAATCAGTTTGCGTTTAAGCTCAATTTCTGAAGTATCGTTCATTTTTTTTTTACTCCTCTCCCTTTAGGCTCCTTTTATACTGGGATTCTGAATCTAAGATTCCGGTATCTCGGCTTCACATTTAACATAGCGCTTAAGCGAAGCGTTTAGACGGGCGTCTTCTCGGATACAGAATCGCGATTCTAAATTTCGGAATCGCACTAATTTCAGCCGCCCGGCTACGGAATACGAATCGGCGACAGGTTTAACATTAGTTTATATGTAAGCATTTTCATTGCGATTCTCGTTCAGTTGCCTCTTGCCAGCTCCGTATGAAGGGTTGTTTCTAGGATAGTTTAAATTCGACATGGATGTTGTAAAAACTCTTTTCGACACTGACAAGTTTATATCGGCGATAGAGGCACGTCCAAGCTTATGGGATACTTCGGCAGAAGAGTATTCGAATAAAACAATAAAACAGGCACACTGGGTGGAGGTGGCTAAAGATATGAACAACGACTTTGAACAGATGCCATCAGCAAGTCAAAATGAATATGGTAAGTTTAGCTCGACGCACGTCGATTTTTTATTTTTTTTTTGTGCATTTTTGGAAGTTTATTTAATGTTTACAGGTTGTCCCAAAAACAAGTTAGGATGGTTTACTTAATTTTTTTAACTGAAACACCCTATATTAATAAAAAAATCGACGTATTCAAGCGTTCTTCATAAAAACTAAACGTAGGTAACCTAAATAGAGGGTAGTCCATACTTTTTTTCCACACTGTACAGAAGAATCACATGTAAAGTATCCAAACACATTTTCCCAACACGTATTTTATTATTAAGTTAAGAGTAAAATTGTACCTACTTCTTAAAAAATCATAGGAAAATTATAATTTTTTAAAATGGGCTAAACTTGAATAACTAATTGTTATTATTTAACATGGTTTACTTATTTATTATGATAGATTAAATTTTTGTATTTTGCCAAGGAACGGCTCCCGTAGTCATGAAATACTCCGCAAAATACTCTCGGACAGTGCTAGGAGTTTTCCCAAAATAGTTATTGTCCAAATTATTTAAATCATTGTCAAAGAGTCCGTGATAACTGAGCGTATCTTCATGTTTGTAACCATCTCGAACACGCACGCACTTATTGAAACGTTTAAAGGTTTATGGAAAATTCTCCACTTGTTGGTAAGGATACCGAAAGAGCATTCAATGTATCTACGTGCTCTGCACAATCGATAATTGTACATCCTTTTATTCACTGGTAAATATTTTCCCCCATATGGCCGCATCAGATTCATGGAAAGCCCAAATGCTTCATCTCCAATAATTACATAGGGCATTTTAACATCCTCCTTTCCGGGTAAAAACGAGGCATCTGGAATATCTAGTGTTTTTGACATTAACCGTTGATAAAGTACGGATTTTTTAAAAATAGCTGAGTCACTGTTTTTGCCATAATCTCCAATGTCCACAAACGTAAAACAATAATTGGCATCACACATTGCCAGCAGCTGGATAGAGAAAAATGATTTATAATTAAAATATAGGGATCCACTGTGGGATGGTTTTATTATGCGTATGTGTTTCCCATCGATAGATCCAATACAATTAGGAAAATTTGAATTTTTTAAAAAGCCATCTGCAATTTTGAGCCACTTTTGACGGTCGTTTATAGGAATACATTGTCCTCGCATGGTCTCCCAAATCATTTTGGTCACGTCTTGAATAATCTGACTTAATGTGGTGACCCCTATCCTAAAATTGTAATGCATCTCAGTTAGAGAACATCCCGTAGCTAGGTATCTGTAAAGAAAAAAGTGATTATTATTTTTAGGAAAAGACCTGCAAAAGAAGTGGAAAAGTTTAAGAAATTCATTCGCGCGAGAGCTAGCCAAAAGAAAGCAAAAAAAATCAGGATCTGGAGCTACCTGGAAGACATATATTTACTTCGAGCAGCTATCGTTCTTAACAAGATCTGCTACTGATAAAGAGTATGTTGAATAAAGTCGTATTATTTTTTATAATATCTAATCTTTATATTTCTAGAACAACCGCCAGCATGCCACCTGATCCCGAGAGCAACAGCGAAAATGAATATGACAAAATCGATGATAGTGCATCTAGTTCAGGCCAACCTCCTAAACGTAAACAGAACAAATATGACAAGAACCGGGACCAGGCTAATGAAGTTCTGGAAGTCATAAAACGCAGTATTCAGGAAAGGGAACATACTGAACGACGATTAGACGAAGATGAAGATCGACAGTTCCTTCTGTCATTATTAGGTGACCTGAGAAGACTTAACCCAGGGAAAAAAATGGAGGTGAAGCTAGAAATGATGCAAGCTTTAAGGAAAGCTTCTATGTCGGCTCCATTACCTCCGATAACTTTCAGGAACCCTCCTGCACCTCAAAGCTTAGCTATGCCTCCAGCACCTTATTTGTACCCTTCAAATGCCACATCAATGTTCCACCAACCCGATTTATCAGCGTGTTCCCCACATATGCATCCCACTAGTTCTTTTTCTCACTTTCAACAACCAATGGATTATCATCAACAGAAAAATGATAGCTTTTATACACAGCCACAATCTAATCTACAGGATGTTCCTATAAGTATGCCATCTCCTGCGATATCTCCTGGCCTACTGTCTCCGGCATCATCCTCCTGTAACTCACAGGCATCTGAAGTTATAGATTTGCTAAGTTCATATGATAAATAATTTCTTTGTTACAGTATATACAGGGCGGCCCATTAGTGTGAGAACCTTAAATAGCTTTGTTTAGCTTTGTTACTATTTAAAATACATCAAAATTGTTTTTATGAAAGTTGAAGGGCACAATATAAATAGTAACGGAGCTATTGAAGGTTCTCATACTATTGGGCCACCCTGTATATACGATGGTAAAATGTATAATAAACCTATGAAAAAATTAATCATATATATACGCATATTTCATGTACTTACCTCAAAGTTACCATTAGCCTTTCCTCCGATGTTATACTTCGCCGCAAAACTGTATCGGTCTTAGAAATTTTGTCTTTCAAGATATTGTGTAACTCGTCAAAAGACCGAATTGACATTCTGAAATAATTAAAAAATTTCTCGGGGTGTTCTCTCAACTTTCTATACAGTAAAACGTATCCCCCCGCTATATTACGTTCGCTGATTATTGGATGAATCCACATTCTACGTTTCCTAACTTTTTTCTTTTTTTTACACAACATCTGATAATAATATAACAACAATGCTTCTTCTACTGGATTCATTTCAATACTGAAGAAGCGTGCGGCCCTGGAATTAATCGCCTCTCCACAAAATATTGCCAAACCGCGCAAGATTAGAAAATTATGCATTCCGAATCTCGTTAGAATTCACGTGAGATTCTGAATCCCAGATACTGAATCTCGCATTCAGAATCCCAGTGTAAAAGGAGCCTTACTGTCTCAATGTTAAATGATATAAAATTTTAAAAATAAATGTATTTATCAAATCCTATTCGATATCTGCCTCTCTTTAAATCGCTATCTTTATCAATAACTAGGAAACCATATTTTTCTTTCCAACACTCTGCACACATTTCTAGAAATTCAGAAAATGATATATCTGGAGAAACATGATCTAAATAAATGTGTTTAAGGTTTGTTTGATCTTGATTAAACAGAATAAGAAAATTTGCATTATCACGAATTAATTGTTTTGGAACTTTAGAATAGGTCTGAGCTAAGTAGAAACAGTCAATGTTTTTATGTCTCCCCATACTAAAATATAAACGAATAGTATATTGTCTTTCACAAATTACATCGTCAAATATAAAAACAGAATTAGGTTTAGCATCCGCAGGATTAACTATTGTCTCATTGGAAGCATAAGTATAGAAACCAATTTCCTTAATCGGCTTGAGTACTTTGCGAATATAATCATATTTTGGTTGATATAAGGACTTTGAATAAATATATATATTTTCAAAACAAAGGCCTTTAGGATGAGTTAGAAGGGTTATCATAGCATTTGTTTTCCCACAATTTGAAGGACCTATTAAAAGCGCTCTTATTGAATTTGGTAATAAAGGTCCATTCCTTTTAGTAGTCGGCAACCCTGCTCCAACGGTCTGATCCAGATTGTCAACTTCCAATTCATAACCTGATTTTTCAATAAACATATTGCTGTAAATATACTTTACTTGCACACTATATTTTATTTTAATGTCAGCCGCCAAACGATTAGGACGTATATCCTCTCGCTCCAGCAGCACCAAGGCGAGTGGTAAAGGCTTAGTTGATACTGTAATAAATAAGCTACCAATTGAATTACATTTACCTGGATATCAGTATTGCGGACCTGGAACAAAGTTAGAGAAAAGACTCACCCGCGGTGATCCTGGAATAAATTCATTAGATATTGCATGTAAAAAGCATGATATAGCCTATGCAAGACATAAAAAGTTAAGTGAACGACATAAAGCAGATTACGAACTTGAACAAAGTGCTTGGAAACGTGTAAAGTCGGCAAACTCTAGTTTTGGCGAAAAAACTGCAGCTTGGCTAGTAACGACTGGAATGAAAATAAAAAGAAAGCTTGGCATGGGATGTAAAAAACCAACTGGAATGAAAATAAAAAAGAAGCTTGGTAGGGGGAGTAAAAAAGCAAGTGGAATGAAAATAAAAAAGAAGCTTGGTAGAGGATGTAAAAAAGCATTACCTAAACGTAAAAAGAGTATTAAAATAAATAAAAAACAGAAAAAAATAGTTTTTGGTAGCGGGATTATAAATAAAATTCGTAAAAATTTAAAGAAACGTTTAAATTTAGACCCGAAAAAATCGGATATACAAAAAATGGCAAAAATGGGAATAATAGTGGCGCAAAAAACATTAAAAGTTCACGGAGGTAAAAGAAAAATACAAACTCCGCGCATCATACCATTACCAAAGCAGGGAGGAATTTTACCTCTGATTCCTATATTTGCAGGACTTTCTGCTTTGGGTTCGTTAGCTGGCGGGGCTGCTGGAATCATAAGAGCGATAAAAACAGCTAAAGATGTTTCATCGGGAAAGCGTTATGATAAAAATATAGATGAAGGAAAAAAGGGTAATGGATTATATCTTAAGCCATATCGCAGTGGTTTGGGGCTATATCTAAAACCATATAAAAGTTCAAAAAACTAATAAAATCCCTACCTCCAAAAGCGCTTACAAATTTCGACTTGTCTAAGTATGCATTACAGCTAAATGTTCCATATTTTAGAGGTGTATATATGAGAGATGCTATGCCAAAAACAGGTCCTAACAAGTTTGAAAGTGGAATTGTTAATTTGGATGATGTCGAGGGGGTAGGGACGCATTGGGTTGCATATAAGAAGAAAAATGATAAAACATATTATTACGATAGCTTCGGAGATTTACCTCCACCAAGTGAGTTAGTTAGTTATTTGTATACTGGGCGATATAAAACAGAAAATATCTTCTATAACTACATTCGCGAACAAGATTTTGATACAGTCTGGTGTGGACATTTATGCTTAAAGTTTCTTGCTAAAAAAAAGTTAAGAAATGGAGAATGATGCTATAAAAAAGATCTCTCAATCTATGCAAGTGTTTTTCAAATCGAGAAGCTTATTAAATATGACAAAGGAGGAGTTAGTTTATATGCCCAAAGAAGTTATTATAAATTGTGCATTTCGAGAAATCCCGTTTATTTGGTCTAAGCTTCCTAAACACTTACAGGAAGATCCAGATTTAAAAAACTATTTATTTTGTACTGAGCATGAGCAGGATGATAGTGAGGATGGAGATGTAAATGATGGTCCTCCGAAGCGAAAATTATTCTGTTGTTATTGTAAAATGAAGGATATAAATATAGCAACAGAAAATAAAATTAAAGTTTTACCATCGGATAAACGTTGTATATTACAATAAATATTGAAATACATCTAAATTTTTTGTAGTCATGTCGTACACGTTTACCTTATCAGATCATAGCAGCGTGTTGAGTGCTAATTTTTTTCCCTCGCTTGAGCTTGAGAAGAATTCAATATATGGTTTAGGATTGTTGGGATTTTACACTTATAATTCAATTTTTAACATAGATGAAAATAATAATTTACTTGGATTTGGTGAGCCTGATCAGAAAAAGTTTACTTACTTTAGAATTAAACCAGGTGCATATGAAATTGATGAAATCCATAAAGAAATTCAGAAAGAAATCAAGAAAAAGAAATATTTAGAAAATAATAATGAAATTGATGATATGAATAGAATATTTAGTTTGGAGGCTAATAACAACACTTTAAAGTGTCAGCTTAAATCTACATTGGATTTAGATTTTTCAATAAAATCCTCTTTAGGAAGAACGCTTGGATTTGCAGAGAAAGTGTTTAAAGCCAATAAGCTTCATGAATCCACTCTACCAGTGGATATAATGAAAGTTCGAATGATACGAGTTGACTGTAATATTATTTCTGGAGCATATCTGAATTCAACAAAATCTCATACTTTATTCGAATTTGATATTGACGTTGAACCTGGTTATAAACTTTCTAAGGAGCCGCATAATATAATATATATGCCCATACAACCTTTGGGTCGTCAGTTTATAGATAACATTACGTTGAGAATCTTGGACGATCAAGGAGACTTGGTTAATTTCCAATGAGAGAAAATTATAATTAAAGAAAATTACATAATGGGATTTCAATATAATTCTCAGATTTATAAATATCAAAAATCGTCTAAGATAATAAAAGATAATAAAAGCAGTAAACCTAAAACTATAGCACGCATTCTAAAAAGAAACGTTGATCTGAAAGGAAGTGATATAAGCATCGAAGATCGTGAATTTTTGAAATCCTTGGGTTTACAACTAAAAATTTAAGAAAATATGGCCACCATTTCAACAAGTGAAAAATTGGAGGTTTCTCTATACAATCTGGAGGCTTGCTTTTTTTACACTCTCCCATCGCTAGCCTGGTCTTGTATGCTGTCTTATACAAAGGTATGATGATTAACTTTCCATTTTTTCACAAGGTTTAATGCTTATTTTTTTTTTTAATTGCAGGTAAAACTAGAACTTCTTACCGATCCAGATATGTTACACCTAATTAGAAAGGGGATCCGAGGCGGCGTCGTACAATGTGCGTACCGTCATGCTGTGGCAAATAACAAGTACATACCAAACGACTTGGAAGATGATTTTAATTACATAATATATGATTCAAAACAAGAGGAAACTTATCTCACCTATTTGGATGCCAACAACTTATATGGATCAGCTTTATCACAATACTTACCTTATGGTGGTTTTAGATGGCTTAAAGATGATGAAATTCAAAATTTTAACGTGGTAAATCAATGTTCAAACAATGAGAGCGCAATAGGTTATATTTTAGAAGTAGATTTATTATATCCGGAAGAAATTCATGACTTACATAACGAGCTTCCTTTTTGCCCTGAAAATATAGTTGCACCTAATGGTACAAGTCGTATGCCCAAGTTAATTCCGAATTTATGCGATAAAAAACGTTATGTCATACATTATAGAAATTTATATCAAGCCCTTCAACATGGTATAATTTTAGAAAGAATTCATAGAATTATTGAATTTAGACAGTCTGATTGGTTAAAAATTTATATAGATAAAAATACTGCTATGAGACAGGCTGCAACCAATGACTTTGATAAAGATAAATATAAATTAGCAAATAATGCGGTTTTCGGTAAATGTATGGAGGCAGTAGAAAAGAGAAAAAGTGTAAAGTTGGTAAAACAATGGGAAAATATTCAACAAAAAAAGGGGGCTCAAACATTTATTTCTCAATCTAAAATAGATAGCGTTAAAGTTTTCAATGAAAATTTTTTAGGCATTCAACTTAAAAAAGAAAAAGTTGTTTTTAACAAACCAATTTATGCAGGGTTTTGTGTTCTTGATATTTCAAAGACTATCATGTACGAATTTCATTATGATTTTATAAAAGAAAAATATAAAGATAATTCAAAACTCTTATACACGGATACAGATTCATTAATATATAAGATTACTACTAAAGATTTTTATGCTGACATGAAGGATAATCTTAATAAGTTTGATACGTCTAATTATGCATTGAACAATCCATATTCAATTCCTTTGGTAAACAAAGCAGTTTTAGGGGTATTTAAAGATGAAGCTAAAGGTTTGCCCATGCTTGAATTTGTCGGTCTTAGACCAAAATTATATGACTATGTTATAGCTAAACCTAATAGCAGCGGACATTATGGAGAAGTTATTAAGAAGGGGAAAGGGATCAAGAAGTCTGTAATAAAGAGGCTTAAACATAGTGCATACAAAACATGTCTCTTAAGTAAAAATATTGTTTTAAGTAGACAAACTGTTTTTAGATCAATAAAGCATGTTATACATACGGAATCGGTCAATAAGATAGCTTTATCTGCGAACGATGATAAGAGATATATTTTGCCTGACGGAATAAGCACTCTTGCGTGGGGTCATTATAAAATCGACTTTTTAAATGCTATACATGAAAGTTTTTAATAATATATTTTCATTAATATTTTACAAAAATATTAACCATATGCTATTTTCTCCAAGTCGGATATAATTGTAAAAAAAAAACGTATCTCGACAAGAATAAACATGTTTCAACAAGTCTAAACCTGTTTCAACTCGCCTAAAGCTGAAAGCTGTTTCGAGACGGTGAAAGCTGATTCATATTGCCGAAGGCTGTTTCCATTGGTTGGCAGCTGTTTCGACTTGTCGAAACTTGTTTGTAAACGAGGGTGGGATGGGTAGGGAGACTGTAACTATAAAAGAACTTAAAGCAAATGGTTTAAGCTATAGTAAGCCAAATGACCAAGTCGCTGCAACTACAACATCAAATTAAAAGTTTTTCTGAAAAAATTAGAAAACTGAAAAAAGATATTAAACAATACGAACAAAAGAAGCAGGTTATATATCTATTAAAGAAACTAAGATTATAACATGGCTAGTCAATCTTCTATGACTTCATCAGATTTCTGCTATCCTGAAAATATAGATATGTTGCTACCAAATTATAGCGAAAAAATAGAGGAAGAAAAATATTTGATTAACGAGAGCATTATACATCTCCTCGCAGTTCCCATAAAAATTTCTACAGGCTTAAGTACTATGCAGGGCTTTCTACCGACAGTCAAGCTAACATATGTTGCTCCCTGCTCTAAGGATAGCATTTCTATATCATTCATGGATATAGATTGGCATGAACTATTTGAACATATGCTGAATATGTCTCCATTAGTTAATGTTGACGGAACACTGACTGAGAATGTAATGATTTTTCAGCAGTTTAAACTTACAAGTATACCATGTGAAGGGCAAACATTATTAAAATTGGAAAAATATAATAATAATTATTTCTCAAGTCATTATACTAGTATTTTATTATATGTAACCGATTATGATAGTGATGTAACATATTCCGAAAAAATTAAAAATGTATGTAGTTTACAGTTATCTATTCAGAATTATTGCATGTTAGAATATTTAGCTTTTAATTATCACCAAATATTATGTGATAATACGAAAATTTTTTTATCAAATGAATAACCTAAAAATAAAAAACAAAGTATTTATTAAAAAGTTGTTTTATTTACCTTTAAGCTACAAATACAAATATATGTAATAAGTTAGGTTAAGAATTAATAATACTATAATATGACATCAGCTTCATTAACCCACGTAGGTTTGGGAAATCCTAGCCAGCGAACTAAAACTTGGTTAACACCATTTTTTCTTCGCTTTCTTATAATTTTCTCCACCCAATAAACATCAGGAAGTTTGGTTTTTTGTAGTTCTTGTTGATAAAAACAACCCTTTATCAGCTGACCATTCATATCTTCTAATAGGAAAGTTGGTGGATTGTTAATATTAATTTTGACTATTTTGAATAACTCTGGAGACCAGTTAATTTCAAATCCTTTACTGAATGCACCTTTATATTTGCTTATCCTGACAATATCGTCTATTTTTAGTAACTTTTTTCTAACAGCTATTTTCGGAACATTATATACGTTTAACAGTGTATTAGGTTTAACGTCGCAGGGCTTCATTCCTGTGGTACTATGCTTGCTATTATTATAATCGTTTGTAATTTCTTGTAAAATATCAAACCAAATGTGAGATCCACGTAAAGAGAAATATTTGTATATTCGGTTTTTTAATGTGCGTATAACACGCTCGACAATTGCCGCTTTTTTATTACTATAGATAAAAAAATTATTTATTTTATATTTTTTCATTAAAGAATTAAAGTGCGAATTTTTAAATTCTGAGCCCATATCAGAACCTATATTTTTAGGTGAATATCCTGCCGATTCAAGTATATCTTTCATACTTTTAGTAACTTCGCTTCCAGTTTTCGATTTAAGCGGTCTAGTCCAAACAAATTTAGAAAAACAATTTATAACCACTAATACATAGCGAAAACCTCTATTAAGATGTGAATATGGTTGAAACTCCATTAGGTCAATTTGAAAATAGTCATAATAATCTCGTATTACAGTTTTACGCCTAGAAAAATTTCGACGTGTGGGTTTATGGAGTTCTTCAACGACTTGTCTTTTTTCTTTAGAGATCATCTTGTAAATTGTTGACGTGACTAGAGTAGCTTGATAACTAGAAAGGTTTCCAATATACAGCGCGTTAAATTCATTTTTTATTTCGACATTATTTTTTAATCACCACTTTTGAATGTTTAGTATCTTTTATTTTTTCATTTATGATTCGCTCCATCTCTTTTGGGATATTACTTTTATCTAATAAATTGTTTATATGTTTATCTATGTATTCTGTAATTAGCTTATCCAGAGTCTCATTTTGCTCTTCAATCACCGTTTTATGAAGATATGGTATAACATCATCGTTTATTGTATTGGTTAACTGTTTACTGCTATACTTTAACCTTTCTGTTAAATCTTCTTCCACTTTAAAATCAATATAGGCGCTTAGATTTCTGTTTAGCCATTCAGTAGTTTCAGCTAACATATTTCTTAACTTTTCTTCCAATACTTTTATTTTTTCAGTCAAATAATTCATTGTCACAGCATCATTTAAGTCTGTAGGTGGCGAAACATTGGTTAGCCGTTTTCCTTGTAAATCATAATTTCCGTCGGAAGTTAGTTTGTAGGCGCTTATAGGGGTTTCTCTAAGTTTAAACTGGAATGAGTCTTTCCATTTACGTTTACGACCAAATTTATCTATTGTGTTAACACTCATCATTTTATGTATAAACTGAGATGAAAATTGGAATGTTACGTATTATAAGGCGTTTAATATATTATATTAGCTTCTCGTAGTTCTTCTAAAATGGATATAATTTCATTATCATGTGCCGTGCTTCCAGCTAATTTAGACGCCCAAAGGAGGCGGAGACGTTCGATCAATTCCTGGGGAGTATTCCAGTAAACAAATTCTTTATTTTTAAAGTTTAGTTGTTTGGTATTTAGCGGTAATCTTGTTATTGATTTTCCTTCTTTAAAAATAAGAGGTCTTATTAAGTATAAATATTTTTTTGATTGACTGCGGTTAAGTCCTTGAGTTGGATTATATTGATTAAAAATTACATTTGTTTTATGTAGAATTTCTTGATATATACCCTTTGTTTGCTCGCTTATAGCATCAGGATTTTCTAACGCTTTTGGATGTTTTAAAAAAAGTATATCCAAAAGTTCTGCAGATGCTGGATATGTTCCAATATTTGTACTACCACGCCAAAAGGAAATCTCACTAGGAGGAAATCTAACCTCAGTGTTCCCCATGTGAAGTTTATTTTTTGAATCTACGCGAATTCCATATCTTACATCAAACCTGGATATATTACGTTTTATTTTTTCCACATAACTCATTGAAATTGAATGTGGACTAGCATGCGAGGAAAAGTCTATCTTTCTTGTTTTTAGCTGTTTATCATGTTTGATAATAGGAGGTGTATCACTTAAATTCGGTGTTGAGAAAATATCTTCTGCAGGTATTGTACTGATATGCGGTGAAACAGCGTCAGATGTCTCATCAAAGCTGTCATCATGAACATCGACATCATCAGACGAATAAGGCTGGCTAGTTGTTTTTACAATAGTGGTTTGGCTTTTGTTAGCTGAGGGAGGCTGCATATTAGATTTTTTTGATGCAACTTGAACAGCATCAGAAATAGATTTTAAACGAGTTGTAACAGGCTGATAAAATTCTTCAAGTCCACTCTTGTTTTCAAATTGCTTATTTTTAATGCTATAATATTTTTTACGCACAGCATCAGTTGCTTCAATCAGTTTGCGTTTAAGCTCAATTTCTGAAGTATCGTTCATTTTTTTTTTACTCCTCTCCCTTTAGGCTCCTTTTATACTGGGATTCTGAATCTAAGATTCCGGTATCTCGGCTTCACATTTAACATAGCGCTTAAGCGAAGCGTTTAGACGGGCGTCTTCTCGGATACAGAATCGCGATTCTAAATTTCGGAATCGCACTAATTTCAGCCGCCCGGCTACGGAATACGAATCGGCGACAGGTTTAACATTAGTTTATATGTAAGCATTTTCATTGCGATTCTCGTTCAGTTGCCTCTTGCCAGCTCCGTATGAAGGGTTGTTTCTAGGATAGTTTAAATTCGACATGGATGTTGTAAAAACTCTTTTCGACACTGACAAGTTTATATCGGCGATAGAGGCACGTCCAAGCTTATGGGATACTTCGGCAGAAGAGTATTCGAATAAAACAATAAAACAGGCACACTGGGTGGAGGTGGCTAAAGATATGAACAACGACTTTGAACAGATGCCATCAGCAAGTCAAAATGAATATGGTAAGTTTAGCTCGACGCACGTCGATTTTTTATTTTTTTTTTGTGCATTTTTGGAAGTTTATTTAATGTTTACAGGTTGTCCCAAAAACAAGTTAGGATGGTTTACTTAATTTTTTTAACTGAAACACCCTATATTAATAAAAAAATCGACGTATTCAAGCGTTCTTCATAAAAACTAAACGTAGGTAACCTAAATAGAGGGTAGTCCATACTTTTTTTCCACACTGTACAGAAGAATCACATGTAAAGTATCCAAACACATTTTCCCAACACGTATTTTATTATTAAGTTAAGAGTAAAATTGTACCTACTTCTTAAAAAATCATAGGAAAATTATAATTTTTTAAAATGGGCTAAACTTGAATAACTAATTGTTATTATTTAACATGGTTTACTTATTTATTATGATAGATTAAATTTTTGTATTTTGCCAAGGAACGGCTCCCGTAGTCATGAAATACTCCGCAAAATACTCTCGGACAGTGCTAGGAGTTTTCCCAAAATAGTTATTGTCCAAATTATTTAAATCATTGTCAAAGAGTCCGTGATAACTGAGCGTATCTTCATGTTTGTAACCATCTCGAACACGCACGAAGTTGTGAAGAATTACACACGCTTTCACTATATTCTCTGCGAAACTTATTGAAACGTTTAAAGGTTTATGGAAAATTCTCCACTTGTTGGTAAGGATACCGAAAGAGCATTCAATGTATCTACGTGCTCTGCACAATCGATAATTGTACATCCTTTTATTCACTGGTAAATATTTTCCCCCATATGGCCGCATCAGATTCATGGAAAGCCCAAATGCTTCATCTCCAATAATTACATAGGGCATTTTAACATCCTCCTTTCCGGGTAAAAACGAGGCATCTGGAATATCTAGTGTTTTTGACATTAACCGTTGATAAAGTACGGATTTTTTAAAAATAGCTGAGTCACTGTTTTTGCCATAATCTCCAATGTCCACAAACGTAAAACAATAATTGGCATCACACATTGCCAGCAGCTGGATAGAGAAAAATGATTTATAATTAAAATATAGGGATCCACTGTGGGATGGTTTTATTATGCGTATGTGTTTCCCATCGATAGATCCAATACAATTAGGAAAATTTGAATTTTTTAAAAAGCCATCTGCAATTTTGAGCCACTTTTGACGGTCGTTTATAGGAATACATTGTCCTCGCATGGTCTCCCAAATCATTTTGGTCACGTCTTGAATAATCTGACTTAATGTGGTGACCCCTATCCTAAAATTGTAATGCATCTCAGTTAGAGAACATCCCGTAGCTAGGTATCTGTAAAGAAAAAAGTGATTATTATTTTTAGGAAAAGACCTGCAAAAGAAGTGGAAAAGTTTAAGAAATTCATTCGCGCGAGAGCTAGCCAAAAGAAAGCAAAAAAAATCAGGATCTGGAGCTACCTGGAAGACATATATTTACTTCGAGCAGCTATCGTTCTTAACAAGATCTGCTACTGATAAAGAGTATGTTGAATAAAGTCGTATTATTTTTTATAATATCTAATCTTTATATTTCTAGAACAACCGCCAGCATGCCACCTGATCCCGAGAGCAACAGCGAAAATGAATATGACAAAATCGATGATAGTGCATCTAGTTCAGGCCAACCTCCTAAACGTAAACAGAACAAATATGACAAGAACCGGGACCAGGCTAATGAAGTTCTGGAAGTCATAAAACGCAGTATTCAGGAAAGGGAACATACTGAACGACGATTAGACGAAGATGAAGATCGACAGTTCCTTCTGTCATTATTAGGTGACCTGAGAAGACTTAACCCAGGGAAAAAAATGGAGGTGAAGCTAGAAATGATGCAAGCTTTAAGGAAAGCTTCTATGTCGGCTCCATTACCTCCGATAACTTTCAGGAACCCTCCTGCACCTCAAAGCTTAGCTATGCCTCCAGCACCTTGTTTGTACCCTTCAAATGCCACATCAATGTTCCACCAACCCGATTTATCAGCGTGTTCCCCACATATGCATCCCACTAGTTCTTTTTCTCACTTTCAACAACCAATGGATTATCATCAACAGAAAAATGATAGCTTTTATACACAGCCACAATCTAATCTACAGGATGTTCCTATAAGTATGCCATCTCCTGCGATATCTCCTGGCCTACTGTCTCCGGCATCATCCTCCTGTAACTCACAGGCATCTGAAGTTATAGATTTGCTAAGTTCATATGATAAATAATTTCTTTGTTACAGTATATACAGGGCGGCCCATTAGTGTGAGAACCTTAAATAGCTTTGTTTAGCTTTGTTACTATTTAAAATACATCAAAATTGTTTTTATGAAAGTTGAAGGGCACAATATAAATAGTAACGGAGCTATTGAAGGTTCTCATACTATTGGGCCACCCTGTATATACGATGGTAAAATGTATAATAAACCTATGAAAAAATTAATCATATATATACGCATATTTCATGTACTTACCTCAAAGTTACCATTAGCCTTTCCTCCGATGTTATACTTCGCCGCAAAACTGTATCGGTCTTAGAAATTTTGTCTTTCAAGATATTGTGTAACTCGTCAAAAGACCGAATTGACATTCTGAAATAATTAAAAAATTTCTCGGGGTGTTCTCTCAACTTTCTATACAGTAAAACGTATCCCCCCGCTATATTACGTTCGCTGATTATTGGATGAATCCACATTCTACGTTTCCTAACTTTTTTCTTTTTTTTACACAACATCTGATAATAATATAACAACAATGCTTCTTCTACTGGATTCATTTCAATACTGAAGAAGCGTGCGGCCCTGGAATTAATCGCCTCTCCACAAAATATTGCCAAACCGCGCAAGATTAGAAAATTATGCATTCCGAATCTCGTTAGAATTCACGTGAGATTCTGAATCCCAGATACTGAATCTCGCATTCAGAATCCCAGTGTAAAAGGAGCCTTACTGTCTCAATGTTAAATGATATAAAATTTTAAAAATAAATGTATTTATCAAATCCTATTCGATATCTGCCTCTCTTTAAATCGCTATCTTTATCAATAACTAGGAAACCATATTTTTCTTTCCAACACTCTGCACACATTTCTAGAAATTCAGAAAATGATATATCTGGAGAAACATGATCTAAATAAATGTGTTTAAGGTTTGTTTGATCTTGATTAAACAGAATAAGAAAATTTGCATTATCACGAATTAATTGTTTTGGAACTTTAGAATAGGTCTGAGCTAAGTAGAAACAGTCAATGTTTTTATGTCTCCCCATACTAAAATATAAACGAATAGTATATTGTCTTTCACAAATTACATCGTCAAATATAAAAACAGAATTAGGTTTAGCATCCGCAGGATTAACTATTGTCTCATTGGAAGCATAAGTATAGAAACCAATTTCCTTAATCGGCTTGAGTACTTTGCGAATATAATCATATTTTGGTTGATATAAGGACTTTGAATAAATATATATATTTTCAAAACAAAGGCCTTTAGGATGAGTTAGAAGGGTTATCATAGCATTTGTTTTCCCACAATTTGAAGGACCTATTAAAAGCGCTCTTATTGAATTTGGTAATAAAGGTCCATTCCTTTTAGTAGTCGGCAACCCTGCTCCAACGGTCTGATCCAGATTGTCAACTTCCAATTCATAACCTGATTTTTCAATAAACATATTGCTGTAAATATACTTTACTTGCACACTATATTTTATTTTAATGTCAGCCGCCAAACGATTAGGACGTATATCCTCTCGCTCCAGCAGCACCAAGGCGAGTGGTAAAGGCTTAGTTGATACTGTAATAAATAAGCTACCAATTGAATTACATTTACCTGGATATCAGTATTGCGGACCTGGAACAAAGTTAGAGAAAATACTCACCCGCGGTGATCCTGGAATAAATTCATTAGATATTGCATGTAAAAAGCATGATATAGCCTATGCAAGACATAAAAAGTTAAGTGAACGACATAAAGCAGATTACGAACTTGAACAAAGTGCTTGGAAACGTGTAAAGTCGGCAAACTCTAGTTTTGGCGAAAAAACTGCAGCTTGGCTAGTAACGACTGGAATGAAAATAAAAAGAAAGCTTGGCATGGGATGTAAAAAACCAACTGGAATGAAAATAAAAAAGAAGCTTGGTAGGGGGAGTAAAAAAGCAAGTGGAATGAAAATAAAAAAGAAGCTTGGTAGAGGATGTAAAAAAGCATTACCTAAACGTAAAAAGAGTATTAAAATAAATAAAAAACAGAAAAAAATAGTTTTTGGTAGCGGGATTATAAATAAAATTCGTAAAAATTTAAAGAAACGTTTAAATTTAGACCCGAAAAAATCGGATATACAAAAAATGGCAAAAATGGGAATAATAGTGGCGCAAAAAACATTAAAAGTTCACGGAGGTAAAAGAAAAATACAAACTCCGCGCATCATACCATTACCAAAGCAGGGAGGAATTTTACCTCTGATTCCTATATTTGCAGGACTTTCTGCTTTGGGTTCGTTAGCTGGCGGGGCTGCTGGAATCATAAGAGCGATAAAAACAGCTAAAGATGTTTCATCGGGAAAGCGTTATGATAAAAATATAGATGAAGGAAAAAAGGGTAATGGATTATATCTTAAGCCATATCGCAGTGGTTTGGGGCTATATCTAAAACCATATAAAAGTTCAAAAAACTAATAAAATCCCTACCTCCAAAAGCGCTTACAAATTTCGACTTGTCTAAGTATGCATTACAGCTAAATGTTCCATATTTTAGAGGTGTATATATGAGAGATGCTATGCCAAAAACAGGTCCTAACAAGTTTGAAAGTGGAATTGTTAATTTGGATGATGTCGAGGGGGTAGGGACGCATTGGGTTGCATATAAGAAGAAAAATGATAAAACATATTATTACGATAGCTTCGGAGATTTACCTCCACCAAGTGAGTTAGTTAGTTATTTGTATACTGGGCGATATAAAACAGAAAATATCTTCTATAACTACATTCGCGAACAAGATTTTGATACAGTCTGGTGTGGACATTTATGCTTAAAGTTTCTTGCTAAAAAAAAGTTAAGAAATGGAGAATGATGCTATAAAAAAGATCTCTCAATCTATGCAAGTGTTTTTCAAATCGAGAAGCTTATTAAATATGACAAAGGAGGAGTTAGTTTATATGCCCAAAGAAGTTATTATAAATTGTGCATTTCGAGAAATCCCGTTTATTTGGTCTAAGCTTCCTAAACACTTACAGGAAGATCCAGATTTAAAAAACTATTTATTTTGTACTGAGCATGAGCAGGATGATAGTGAGGATGGAGATGTAAATGATGGTCCTCCGAAGCGAAAATTATTCTGTTGTTATTGTAAAATGAAGGATATAAATATAGCAACAGAAAATAAAATTGAAGTTTTACCATCGGATAAACGTTGTATATTACAATATATACAGGGTTAGGCATCTTCGAGGTCCATTTTTTTATACTGGCGTCAGTTTAAGAACATTTGGATTTTGTGAGGACGTCCTCAAAGATACAAAATTTTGCATATATATGTAGGAGTTATTTGGAGAACCTGACTAATTTGGCATAAATAGGTACGAGCTACTTTGAGATCCGACTGGTGCTGCCACCTACCATTTCTTTTTCTAATTTAAAGATTTAGTTTGAAGTCCTCCGCCAGATGGAACTTGGCTGGTTAAAGCAGCACTATCATGATGGCGTAATGCGACGATAGGTGGCGCAGCGCGAAGTTTGCCCTTGGTGCTGAGTTTATGCAACTAATTATGCAGACTGTTTGTTTACATACTTTTATTTTCTTATAAAAAAGACATCTGGGTTCTTTTGCATCTTAAAAATTATTAAGAAATTGCAATTTTGTCAGGTCTTGTGCATTTTTATTTGCATTTGGTTGTTCTGTTCGTCGTCCCTATTTGTGGTGGCGTAATATCCAAGGAAACGTAAGTAAAAAGAGGTGTTAATCTTAAAAATATAAAGGGCCTATAAGAAATATCGTTTTTTTTTCAGATGATGTCGGAAGAAGAGCTATTTTTGTTTCCAGCAGGAGAGTATAGAAGCTTGTTTCTTAAGTTTAGCGCTATTTCGAAAAAAACACGGCCTATGAATAAAGAAAGAAATGACCATATTGTCTTTAAAGGAAAATAGTTGAATATTTTGCAGCCACACATGAGCCCGAACAGTTTTTTTAAATATACTGGTATGTACCCTCAAATTAATTAAACCTTTCATAAACACACCCCCAATATCACCTGGGCAACGACTAGCATTGACTTTGAAGAAAATTTGTTTATTTATCAATAGGTTGTTCAGCTGCCTTTATTCCTATGATATTATGAAAGAAGTTTATAATTTTCAATTGGAAAATAAAATTATTTTATTATTATTATGTTAAAATAGAAAGCCTAAGAATTTAATCGCATAATTTAGCTAAGAAATATAAGAAAAAAATATATAAAAGCAAATATATAAAGTTGTTTTTATTTTTTAGCTATTTATCAGAAATAAAGAAATTGCCCGGAATAACCATACTGAGAAAAGCATTTTACGAGATGGACTAAAAACATTGAAAGACAATGCAAAAACCATCATGGGAGTATTTTTTTTGTTCTTCCAAGAAATCTTTTAGGTAGGTATTAGAAACAGAGAAGTCATACATTTTTTTCTTACTTGATTTCTTTTAGCATGATTTGGCTCTGTATGATTCCTATTCACTTTTTATTGAAACACCCTGTATATATAAAATAATGTGTTTCACTGTATCTAAATTAAATTGTTTCAGGCCAGATTATTACGATTTCAAACTGGTAGATAGAGTGTCTGCTGATGGTAGCCAGTATATAGACATAATATGGATCACATACAAAGAGATGCAATTAAACCAGCTTTAGATTCAGTTAGTTCTTCAGAGGTTTCACTCATAGAAAAATTTAATCTAATTTTTGCTAAAAATGCTGAACTTCAAAATGTTAGAAAAATTTTGCAGTTCGTTTTTTCTAAGTATGCATAAACTGACTATTGAACATGTAAAGTCAGAGAAAGCAATAGGTGCGTGAATTGTGATTGTCCAAATGTTGTTGCATAAATAAAATGAGCTTTTGAGTAAACAAAAATTCTTTTAATTTGTACAGAATTCAACAAACTACATTTAAAAAAAAAGATAACAATAGAAACTACAAAAAAGGAAACAGAAACATAACTGTTGTGAGTTTTTCCATTTGCTTCCACAAAATTCAGCACAAGGTAACTAAGAAAGTTTATCTAATTGTTTTTCTTCATATTTTTTGGCTACGGCATTTGATGCCAATGTGTTTACCAGTGTGGCAGTTGGCTTCCTTCTATCAGGCCTCTAAAATTAAAAAAAAAAAACTTATTTTTAAGTTTGCAGGGTGCCTACTAATGAACCGAAACCGACAGGATTTTGATATAAAAGTAGGACATTTCTTTAAAAATTGTTAGGGGCCCCCTATGAAAGAGCTACTTGCAAGGTTTTAATTTAATTAAAGATAATATGTGGATCTCAAAATTCTATAGTGTTCAAAGTTTCTGTTTTTTCTATATGTACTTTTAAGTAACTGGTAGCCAAACTTAAAGAGTTACCTAACAGAAATACCATTTATTAGAAATCTTACTTTTTTGGGTGTCCCTCTTCCACATATGCCTCCTCTGCCTTCACCATTTCCTCTATTTCTTTTATTATTTGCATCCTGATTTTTAATTTGAGATACAGCTGGATCATTTACTTGTTCATCTTCAGAGTCCATATCTTGATTCTCATTTTTATCTCTCATACCAGGCCGAAATAGTGCAGGACTTAGAAGTCTTTTCAGGTCATTTGTTTTTCATTGTCTAAATCATCCTGTACCTATATCCTTTTCCTAAAAAACATTTTTATTTGACCAGTTTAACTACGTTATAATGTTATCTTGCAATATATACTTGGGCAGTACATAATATGCTCTTTTAATACCAATAATAATAAGCTTCTTGTCGTACCTCTGCCTTATTCTTCCTCATTGCCGGTTTCTTGTTTTCATATCATCTTTTTAGTTGTTAGATGGTTCGATTATTTAAATAGGACGAGGTTGCGTTAAACTCGTTCCCCCAGGCTTCGTTTTCTTGCAAAATGTTTAGCATTTTGTTTCTTTATTTTCCAATAAATTTTTATATTGAAGTGCTAATGTAAAAAGATGATTTACTTCCCTGGGGCTAAAATTCAGCCCCCTAATTCTTTTTGCTTCTGCCAACATCGTAAAGAATATGAATCGTTTTTGAAAAAGTCAACTCAACATTCAACAATAAAAATTTTGAGGTTAAAAACAATGTTCCAATCCAACCATAAACGCCATATTAGAAAATTCAGCGCCATCTAGTGACACTTGATTTTCGCGAATTATACGCGGCCAGGTTCGCATAGTCGCAGCAATGCCTCTACGTAGCGCCGCGTTATGATGTTCTATTATACGAGGGACGCTTGAGTATGTTTAATTTCCAATTTTTTTGTAAAAAAACTTAAAAAATACAGCCAGTTTTACCTACTACCTTGTTTAGAAAGGCATTTAACACTTTTTATCAGATGATGGCAGGTTTTAAGTATGAAATTTCAAATTTGTCTAAAAAGAATGCCTAAAGTAAAATGTAACTTTAATGGTTATTTTTGATTTTTAACGAAAAATATTGGGAAAAGCATCAATTTTTAGGTTTCTGGGGTCGGAAAATTCGATTTTGCTACAAAATTTGACGTTCCACCCGTCCGTCCCCGCCATTGTTATCGAAATATTTGTAAATTATTTTGATTGTCAACTTAATTTTAGAGTAAAATTTGCATATCTGAATCTAAATACAGTAGAAAGTACGAATTTTACAAAATAAAGTTGTTTCAGGCAATCTGAACGGACCTGATTCAGAAATGCAAATTTTACTTTAAAATTAAGTTGACAATAAAAATAATTCACAAATTTTTTCGATAACAATGGCGGGGACGGGTGTAACGTCAACTTTTGTAGCAAAATCGAGTTCTTCGACCCCAGAAACCTACAATTTGATGCTTTTCCCAATATTTTGAACGGAAAATCAAAAATGAATGAATGAAGATACATATTACTTTTAATGGATATTTTTTTGCAAAATTCGAAATTTCAAACTTAAAACCTTTCATGATATGATAAAAAGTGTTACATGCCTTTCTAAATAAGGTACTGGATAAACAGGCTGTATTGTGCTTGTTTTTTACAAAAAAATTCGAAATTTTAAACAGTGTGTCCAAGATATGGGAAATATTTTTATTTTCGATTTCTCAGAAAATTTTATTCTTGATAAAAGTTGGTGCTTGTGTTGAAACTAAAAACGCATATTTCCAATTTCACCTGCGCCTAATAGTAAGGGAGCAAATGCCATTTTTTCAAAATAGGTTTTTGGAGTTGAGCGTACTGGGTGCAGAAACAAATAAAGTATTAGTTATTTCCAGTGAAATGAATAGAGTTGGATTCTATCATACTTTTGATTAGAACCTAAGTTGGCTAAAATGTGTTTAAATATACGTGCAACACTCTAATATCTACACCAACTCGTATCATTGAAAAGTTCTAAAATTCTTGCAACTACTTAATAATTTTTTATTATAAACCCATGTTCAGTTATTTGATAAATATATTAAAATTGGGTAAACAAAAAATCGACCAGAGGCGAACCGTTTAGGAAAAAATTGAGTTTAAGGAAAAAAAATGGGAAATTGAAACACATAACTCAAATTTCGTATTTTGGCTAAGTATTTAATTTGCAAAATCATTTCCTTGTAAAATTTTGTTGTATTTTTAATAATTAGGGTACTTTATTCTTAAGGCAATTTTGAAAAAATTACATTTGCTCCCTTACTATTAGGCGCAGGTGAAATTGGAAATATGCGTTTTTAGTTTCAACGCAAGCACCAACTTTTATCAAGAATAAAATTTTCTGAGAAATCGAAAATAAAAATATTTCCCATATCTTGGACACACTGTTTAAAATTTCGAATTTTTTTGTAAAAAACAAGCACAATACAGCCTGTTTATCCAGTACCTTATTTAGAAAGGCATGTAACACTTTTTATCATATCATGAAAGGTTTTAAGTTTGAAATTTCGAATTTTGCAAAAAAATATCCATTAAAAGTAATATGTATCTTCATTCATTCATTTTTGATTTTCCGTTCAAAATATTGGGAAAAGCATCAAATTCTAGGTTTCTGCGGTCGAAGAATTCGATTTTGCTACAAAAGTTGACGTTACACCCGTCCCCGCCATTGTTATCGAAAAAATTTGTGAATTATTTTTATTGTCAACTTAATTTTAAAGTAAAATTTGCATTTCTGAATCAGGTCCGTTCAGATTGCCTGAAACAACTTTATTTTGTAAAATTCGTACTTTCTACTGTATTTAGATTCAGATATGCAAATTTTACTCTAAAATTAAGTTGACAATCAAAATAATTCACAAATTTTTTCGATAACAATGGCGGGGACGCGTGTAACGTCAACTTTTGTAGCAAAATCGAATTCTTCGACCCCAGAAACCTACAATTTGATGCTTTTCCCAATATTTTGAACGGAAAATCAAAAATGAATGAATGAAGATACATATTACTTTTAATGGATATTTTTTTGCAAAATTCGAAATTTCAAACTTAAAACCTTTCATGATATGATAAAAAGTGTTACATGCCTTTCTAAATAAGGTACTGGATAAACAGGCTGTATTGTGCTTGTTTTTTACAAAAAAATTCGAAATTTTAAACAGTGTGTCCAAGATATGGGAAATATTTTTATTTTCGATTTCTCAGAAAATTTTATTCTTGATAAAAGTTGGTGCTTGCGTTGAAACTAAAAACGCATATTTCCAATTTCACCTGCGCCTAATAGTAAGGGAGCAAATGTAATTTTTTCAAAATTGCCTTAAGAATAAAGTACCCTAATTATTAAAAATACAACAAAATTTTACAAGGAAATGATTTTGCAAATTAAATACTTAGCCAAAATACGAAATTTGAGTTATGTGTTTCAATTTCCCATTTTTTTTCCTTAAACTCAATTTTTTCCTAAACGGTTCGCCTCTGGTCGATTTTTTGTTTACCCAATTTTAATATATTTATCAAATAACTGAACATGGGTTTATAATAAAAAATTATTAAGTAGTTGCAAGAATTTTAGAACTTTTCAATGATACGAGTTGGTGTAGATATTAGAGTGTTGCACGTATATTTAAACACATTTTAGCCAACTTAGGTTCTAATCAAAAGTATGATAGAATCCAACTCTATTCATTTCACTGGAAATAACTAATACTTTATTTGTTTCTGCACCCAGTACGCTCAACTCCAAAAACCTATTTTGAAAAAATGGCATTTGCTCCCTTACTATTAGGCGCAGGTAAAAGTTGAAATATGCGTTTTTAGTTTTAACGCATGCACCAACTTGTATCAAGAATAAAATTTTCTGAGAAATCGAAAATAAAAATATTTCCCATATCTTGGACACACTGTTTAAAATTTCGAATTTTTTTGTAAAAAACAAGCACAATACAGCCTGTTTATCCAGTACCTTATTTAGAAAGGCATGTAACACTTTTTATCATATCATGAAAGGTTTTAAGTTTGAAATTTCGAATTTTGCAAAAAAATATCCATTAAAAGTAATATGTATCTTCATTCATTCATTTTTGATTTTCCGTTCAAAATATTGGGAAAAGCATCAAATTCTAGGTTTCTGGGGTCGAAGAATTCGATTTTGCTACAAAAGTTGACGTTACACCCGTCCCCGCCATTGTTATCGAAAAAATTTGTGAATTATTTTTATTGTCAACTTAATTTTAAAGTAAAATTTGCATTTCTGAATCAGGTCCGTTCAGATTGCCTGAAACAACTTTATTTTGTAAAATTCGTACTTTCTACTGTATTTAGATTCAGATATGCAAATTTTACTCTAAAATTAAGTTGACAATCAAAATAATTCACAAATTTTTTCGATAACAATGGCGGGGACGCGTGTAACGTCAACTTTTGTAGCAAAATCGAATTCTTCGACCCCAGAAACCTACAATTTGATGCTTTTCCCAATATTTTGAACGGAAAATCAAAAATGAATGAATGAAGATACATATTACTTTTAATGGATATTTTTTTGCAAAATTCGAAATTTCAAACTTAAAACCTTTCATGATATGATAAAAAGTGTTACATGCCTTTCTAAATAAGGTACTGGATAAACAGGCTGTATTGTGCTTGTTTTTTACAAAAAAATTCGAAATTTTAAACAGTGTGTCCAAGATATGGGAAATATTTTTATTTTCGATTTCTCAGAAAATTTTATTCTTGATAAAAGTTGGTGCTTGTGTTGAAACTAAAAACGCATATTTCCAATTTCACCTGCGCCTAATAGTAAGGGAGCAAATGCCATTTTTTCAAAATAGGTTTTTGGAGTTGAGCGTACTGGGTGCAGAAACAAATAAAGTATTAGTTATTTCCAGTGAAATGAATAGAGTTGGATTCTATCATACTTTTGATTAGAACCTAAGTTGGCTAAAATGTGTTTAAATATACGTGCAACACTCTAATATCTACACCAACTCGTATCATTGAAAAGTTCTAAAATTCTTGCAACTACTTAATAATTTTTTATTATAAACCCATGTTCAGTTATTTGATAAATATATTAAAATTGGGTAAACAAAAAATCGACCAGAGGCGAACCGTTTAGGAAAAAATTGAGTTTAAGGAAAAAAAATGGGAAATTGAAACACATAACTCAAATTTCGTATTTTGGCTAAGTATTTAATTTGCAAAATCATTTCCTTGTAAAATTTTGTTGTATTTTTAATAATTAGGGTACTTTATTCTTAAGGCAATTTTGAAAAAATTACATTTGCTCCCTTACTATTAGGCGCAGGTGAAATTGGAAATATGCGTTTTTAGTTTCAACGCAAGCACCAACTTTTATCAAGAATAAAATTTTCTGAGAAATCGAAAATAAAAATATTTCCCATATCTTGGACACACTGTTTAAAATTTCGAATTTTTTTGTAAAAAACAAGCACAATACAGCCTGTTTATCCAGTACCTTATTTAGAAAGGCATGTAACACTTTTTATCATATCATGAAAGGTTTTAAGTTTGAAATTTCGAATTTTGCAAAAAAATATCCATTAAAAGTAATATGTATCTTCATTCATTCATTTTTGATTTTCCGTTCAAAATATTGGGAAAAGCATCAAATTCTAGGTTTCTGGGGTCGAAGAATTCGATTTTGCTACAAAAGTTGACGTTACACCCGTCCCCGCCATTGTTATCGAAAAAATTTGTGAATTATTTTTATTGTCAACTTAATTTTAAAGTAAAATTTGCATTTCTGAATCAGGTCCGTTCAGATTGCCTGAAACAACTTTATTTTGTAAAATTCGTACTTTCTACTGTATTTAGATTCAGATATGCAAATTTTACTCTAAAATTAAGTTGACAATCAAAATAATTCACAAATTTTTTCGATAACAATGGCGGGGACGCGTGTAACGTCAACTTTTGTAGCAAAATCGAATTCTTCGACCCCAGAAACCTACAATTTGATGCTTTTCCCAATATTTTGAACGGAAAATCAAAAATGAATGAATGAAGATACATATTACTTTTAATGGATATTTTTTTGCAAAATTCGAAATTTCAAACTTAAAACCTTTCATGATATGATAAAAAGTGTTACATGCCTTTCTAAATAAGGTACTGGATAAACAGGCTGTATTGTGCTTGTTTTTTACAAAAAAATTCGAAATTTTAAACAGTGTGTCCAAGATATGGGAAATATTTTTATTTTCGATTTCTCAGAAAATTTTATTCTTGATAAAAGTTGGTGCTTGCGTTGAAACTAAAAACGCATATTTCCAATTTCACCTGCGCCTAATAGTAAGGGAGCAAATGTAATTTTTTCAAAATTGCCTTAAGAATAAAGTACCCTAATTATTAAAAATACAACAAAATTTTACAAGGAAATGATTTTGCAAATTAAATACTTAGCCAAAATACGAAATTTGAGTTATGTGTTTCAATTTCCCATTTTTTTTCCTTAAACTCAATTTTTTCCTAAACGGTTCGCCTCTGGTCGATTTTTTGTTTACCCAATTTTAATATATTTATCAAATAACTGAACATGGGTTTATAATAAAAAATTATTAAGTAGTTGCAAGAATTTTAGAACTTTTCAATGATACGAGTTGGTGTAGATATTAGAGTGTTGCACGTATATTTAAACACATTTTAGCCAACTTAGGTTCTAATCAAAAGTATGATAGAATCCAACTCTATTCATTTCACTGGAAATAACTAATACTTTATTTGTTTCTGCACCCAGTACGCTCAACTCCAAAAACCTATTTTGAAAAAATGGCATTTGCTCCCTTACTATTAGGCGCAGGTAAAAGTTGAAATATGCGTTTTTAGTTTTAACGCATGCACCAACTTGTATCAAGAATAAAATTTTCTGAGAAATCGAAAATAAAAATATTTCCCATATCTTGGACACACTGTTTAAAATTTCGAATTTTTTTGTAAAAAACAAGCACAATACAGCCTGTTTATCCAGTACCTTATTTAGAAAGGCATGTAACACTTTTTATCATATCATGAAAGGTTTTAAGTTTGAAATTTCGAATTTTGCAAAAAAATATCCATTAAAAGTAATATGTATCTTCATTCATTCATTTTTGATTTTCCGTTCAAAATATTGGGAAAAGCATCAAATTCTAGGTTTCTGGGGTCGAAGAATTCGATTTTGCTACAAAATTTGACGTTACACCCGTCCCCGCCATTGTTATCGAAAAAATTTGTGAATTATTTTTATTGTCAACTTAATTTTAAAGTAAAATTTGCATTTCTGAATCAGGTCCGTTCAGATTGCCTGAAACAACTTTATTTTGTAAAATTCGTACTTTCTACTGTATTTAGATTCAGATATGCAAATTTTACTCTAAAATTAAGTTGACAATCAAAATAATTTACAAATATTTCGATAACAATGGCGGGGACGGACGGGTGGAACGTCAAATTTTGTAGCAAAATCGAATTTTCCGACCCCAGAAACCTAAAAATTGATGCTTTTCCCAATATTTTCCGTTAAAGTATTCCTACTTTAGACATATTTAAGCGTCCCTCGTATAATGTGTTTCCAAAACATCAAAACAACTTTATCTTCTAAAATTCCTCCTGTCTACCTATCTCTATTTATTATAGTAAATATTTAAAAACTTATAAAAATATCTCTTTCTAGCGCATTATATTCCTCAGGTCTCGGTCAAATCAGACTTGCATATTAATCTGTCGACTATCTCTCTCTCTCATAATATTACCTATAAAAAGAGACAGACCTTGTTAAAAACGAAATATATATTACGCCAACTAACTGAGGGGCTTTATTATCCGTTTTTTGGATAAAAGAAGAAGAAGAGAAGTTCTGTCAATTTTGTAAAATGAACGAATAGACAGCCTAAGTGATGACGTCACAAGGGGCGTGTTTTAAAAAATCTTTCCAAACAAAAATAAATTGCATTGAAAATCCCATAAGAGATTTTTGCAAGCATTGATACACGTTTATAAGCGACAAATAAGCAATTCCTTCAAATTATTCATATTTTTGGTGATATCATTGACAAATTTACAGCCACAGATAGAGGTAAGTGTTTCCTGAAAATATTTAATCGCCATTTGAAAAAGTTTGAGGTTATGTTATTGTTGTTTACATTATTGTTTATTAAGACATAATTGTTAGTTTTTTGTAAAATAAAGCTTGTGGTAGTGTTTATTTATTAATATGAAATTAATAATTTATATTATAGATTCAATATTGGCTAAAGTGGTTACGTATTTTGTTACCCGAACAGAAAATTTTCAAGTTTGTTGTATTCCCTGCAGAGAGAGGAATGCCCTATAAGCATCTTATAAGGTACATAATAGAACAATTATTATGTTAAAAAGGGATAAACGCCTTGGAGTTGAACCATTATTTGCTTTACAATGGTAGAAGTCAAGATAGAGCAGAGAACCTTCCCAACATTCTTTGGTTTGTACCTGCCATTTTGGACACAATGACAGAAAGAATAGGGCTACAATATTTGAGTTCAGCGCTTAAAGGCAATTTAGCATTACATCTCCAGAAAAAAGGTATGTTATAGCTTTTATTATACAAAATGTATTCACATTCCTAAAAACTAAAGTAAAAAATGTGAACATTTAATAGTTTGATTTAACTTTTAATAGAAAAGCAAGGCCAACATTATATTAAATTATTTTTAGAAAAGAAGTGAGCAGACAGATGTTACCGAAGATATTGACTCATGCTTTAGGAGCATCGTTAGAAGCAGAAAAGTATTTTTTAATAAAAGATTTGGAAAAAAGTTCAAAAAAACCTTTAAAAACTTTTAGTACCTACGCTTTAGTTACAACTATTCTCATATCCTTATGTATGGACAGGGATATCAATGCTATACCTAATACAATTAATTTGAAACATATATTATGTAGATTATAAAACAATGTAATAAAAATAACAATAAATATTTGTTTAAATTTTTATAATTTCAGTACATCAAATGTTAAGGTCTACAGTATTTCTAAAATTGCTGATCAATCTGATTATCCATAGCTGCATGAATAAGGCTTACTGGGATATAGCTCCTCAGCTGTTTTAACTTCGCTGGATTTAGTTTTTTATATATATTATAACTTTTGTCTTTCATCATAGTGTGAACTTCTCCGATCTGAATCAAATTGCATCCATAGGACATGGTTTGACTCCAAGGCATTTACCCCTTTTTAACATAATAATATTTGCTCTATTAGGTACCTTATAAGTGATGTCCGAGCTTTCCTTTCTTTTATCTTTGCAGGGAATACAACAAACTTGAAAATTTTCTGTTCGGGTAACAAAATACGTAACCACTTTAGCCAATATTGAATCTATAATATAAATTATTTAGGCTATAGACTGGGTCTACTTCATATTAATAAATAAACACTAACACGAGCTTTATTTTACAAAAAAACTACAATTATGTCTTAATAAACAATAATGTAAACAACAATAACATAACCTCAAACTTTTTCAAATGGCGATTAAATATTTTCAGGAAACACTTACCTCTATCTGTGGCTGTAAATGGGTCAATCATATCACCAAAAATATGAATAATTTGAAGAAATTGCTTATTTGTCGCTTATAAACGTGTATCAATGCTTGCAAAAATCTCTTATGGGATTTTCAATGCAATTTATTTTTGTTTGGAAAGATTTTTTAAAACACGCCCCTTGTGACGTCAGACTTAGGCTGTCCATTAAAAATCAATAAAATTGTTTTTTTTCCCATGAAAATCTGACATGATATTGTCATACCTTTAATTAAACCTAATTCATTCATTATATTTATTTTATATTGTTAATAAAATCAAGAGAAGAATCACATATCACATGTATTTATGTTTCTTGAAAATATGGTGACGGTGTTGATAATTATTTAGTGTTAGTTTATACAGATAAACGTTGTAAATATTGTCTTATAGTTTATTAATTATGTAAATTTGAAGAAATAGTCAATTCTTAAAGTGGAATTGTAAGTATGGGGGTAAAACAAAACAAAAAAAGTCTTCATCCACTAGTTTATTGACATTATATTATTTTAGGAGTTTTCATTAGAGAGACAAATAATGAATATGTAGGTATTCAATAATTTTAGATAATTTTAATTATAAAAAGTAGGTATATTAGGTTACCTTTTTCACTCTTTTGCTTCTATTAACATCAAATACTTGCTTTATCACATGTAGAAAAACATCTTCTGGTTTCAATACAACTGAATTTTGTAATGTTTTGTTTGGGGAATCCTACAAAATATAATATTATTTTCCTCTTGCCTATTTAATGATACAATTTTTCAGCAAATGCAAATGAATTTGAGTGTGTAGTGTGAATGATTTTTCATCACAATTGGTAAATATCGCTTAACGCTTAGTTCAAAACCACCACTTATAAAAATTGTCATATCGAGGGGAATATTGTATTAATATTATAGTTTGTGTAGTTTGCTCTAATTAATTTTTAGATTTAAATCACAACACAGATGAAATCCAATAATATGCTCTTACTTACACGCTGATAGATTTATTGGATAGATCTATCATTTTGTTGCTTCTTTGTTTCAATAACACAGCCCTCATTATACACAAAACATTGTAGGTTAACCAAATTTGACTTACAAATGTTGGTGGTTTGCTGGTTTGTTACTTAAAATCTTTCTTCTCGATTACCACGCCTTCTATTCCCAAGTTTATCTTGATAGACTGGTTTTTACATACATTGAACAGCAGCACACTGCTTTTTAATAAACTTGGATCAAAGAAAATAAACTCTGCTTCGATTGTAAAATCAGTGAATAGCAAAGGTCATTGAGGTCAAAGTACGTAAACTCTGCAAACAAAATTACTGCAAAATACTGTAGTAATATGATCCGATGCTTTGTTCATATAATATTTAAAAAAGGTTTACAAATAATAATTACAATAATGACCATATTATAATAAGCCAAATATTCTATTAATTTGTTTATACAGATTATTTGACGTATAAAAATAATTATTGACATGACGGGAAATATACCACAGATTGTTGATGGCCTCAATACCACAGAGTAGATGTAAAGTAGTTCGGACAGAAATACAGATTTCTATAATCGAATTACAGTTTTCTGTAATTGGTCAAGTGAAGATAAATATACGCAGTCCCCGAAATGATTCCAACATATACTAAATGTTGGTCCTTAAACATGCTTAGTCGTGTATATATATAAATATTGAAATACATCTAAATTTTTTGTAGTCATGTCGTACACGTTTACCTTATCAGATCATAGCAGCGTGTTGAGTGCTAATTTTTTTCCCTCGCTTGAGCTTGAGAAGAATTCAATATATGGTTTAGGATTGTTGGGATTTTACACTTATAATTCAATTTTTAACATAGATGAAAATAATAATTTACTTGGATTTGGTGAGCCTGATCAGAAAAAGTTTACTTACTTTAGAATTAAACCAGGTGCATATGAAATTGATGAAATCCATAAAGAAATTCAGAAAGAAATCAAGAAAAAGAAATATTTAGAAAATAATAATGAAATTGATGATATGAATAGAATATTTAGTTTGGAGGCTAATAACAACACTTTAAAGTGTCAGCTTAAATCTACATTGGATTTAGATTTTTCAATAAAATCCTCTTTAGGAAGAACGCTTGGATTTGCAGAGAAAGTGTTTAAAGCCAATAAGCTTCATGAATCCACTCTACCAGTGGATATAATGAAAGTTCGAATGATACGAGTTGACTGTAATATTATTTCTGGAGCATATCTGAATTCAACAAAATCTCATACTTTATTCGAATTTGATATTGACGTTGAACCTGGTTATAAACTTTCTAAGGAGCCGCATAATATAATATATCAGGTTCTCTACTTTCTTCCAAATTTCTCCATAAAAACCTCTGGGCACACCTATCTTCGTTTCTAACCTGTACCTGATGAAACATTTCACGAATATCTCCACAAAACGCAATTTTCTTCTGTCGAAATTTTAACAGAATGCCCACCAAAGGTTGTAACAAATCAGGACCCGATAGAAGGTAATCATTCAAGCTTTTCCCATGAGATTTTGCTGCACAGTCAAAAACTAGTCTTATCTTGCCTTTATTTTCGTTCTCGACAGCAAAGTGTGGTAGGTACCATGTCCAAGGTGGTTCAATGGTTGCCTTTTCTTTGTTTAGCTTTTCTGCATATCCTTTCTCAATATATGATTGTATTTTCTGGTTGTATTCTTTGGCAAAATTCTCGTTTTTTCTACATTTCCTTTCCACGCACCTAAGCCTCTGCAAAGCCATGGACTTGCTTTCAGGTAATCTAGGGTGTTTGGTTTTCCAAAGAAGTCCTATTTCATACTTCTCTTCACTTTTTCTTACGGTTTCTTTCATGATATTTACAGCATGCTGTTCTTCTTTAGACATTTTATTTTCTGTCACGACAACTCCAAAAGACTCTGTAGAAAATGTATTTTTCATCATTTCTTCCAACTGTTCTGTCCCATTTTTATTGTGAATATGTAATATGTGAGAAAAAAGGTCCCTAGAATTTACTACATTTGGTCCATGAATTGACCAACCCAGTTTACAATAACTGGCTATTGGCACATTTTTTGTTCCACTTTGAACTCTCTGTGCAATAATCAGGTTTATGTTATCTTGCCCTATTAATATCATCGGTTTTTTACATATCATATCATTTACAGGAATGTTTTTTAAATGTGGATATTCTCTAAAATCTTTCATCTCCACGGTTTGGGCCGGTAACGCCAAATTTTTAACTGTATGTACATTCCTCATGGTATACACTTTCGAATTTCTACCTGTACTTGAAATCTTGAGGTTTAAACATTCTGAATTTTCTTGGCGGGAAGCCACATCATTAGTCCATTGTAAACAAAGTTCTTGTTTCTCTCCATAAACTCCCAATTGTTTACTAATTTCAGCGTCAACAAGTGTAATGGTGGAAGCTTCGTCACATAGAGCCAAAATTTCTAAATTTATGTATGGACCATGTAATATTATAGGTATCATTCTTAGTAGCACATTCTTAGTAGAATGGTTAACAGCATATACTACCTCCTTATTAGATGCATCAATATTCACTGTCTCTTTTTTTTTACTTTTATGTAGTAGAGGGTGGTGAAACAGTTTACAATCTTCAACACCACACGCTTTTCTTCTATTACACGTACTTCTCTGATGGTTCGTTTCTAAACAACAAAAACAGAGTCGTCTTTCCGTTACTATTTTCCATCTAGTGTTTATATCTTCGTTTTTCATTTTTTGGCAATTTTCGTGGTAGTTCTTACCACAGTAACAACACAGTTTTTTAATTTCAGTTGTTTTCAATACTTTTTCAAAATTTGTTTTGAACGGAGGTTTTGGTTGAAAATTTCCATGGCAAACAGCATTCGCAATCGTTTCTAACCATCTAGTAAAAACTTCCAAATCAACTTCCTCTTCTTTTTCAGTAACTACTTCTCCCCATCGGAGTCTTAAGGTATCTGGAAGTTTTCCTGTCAGTTCTCGTAAAAGTTGTGGATTTTTTAGATGTCCTTGCGAATTTAAAGATTTCATCATCGCTAAAAGATTAGATACCTCGTTGGAAAACTGAATAACCTTATCTAAGTTATTTTCTCGAATATATGGAAGAAACCGAACTCTTGATATCATGGATTCTATTATGTGGCCTGATCTACCAAATCTCATCTTTAATGTTTTTATCACTTGCTCAACATTTTCCCCCATCAACATCATGCCCACTACGGCACTTCTTGCTTCTCCTTTTAAGCATTTTTGTAACTTTATCATTATTTCTTCGCTAGAATACCCACAAAGTTTAGAAATATTACAAAATTGTTGATAAAACAAAGGCCACTCTTCCGATTTTCCATCAAAGTAAGGAAAATCTTTTTCAATGGTTTGTTTAGCCATTAGCTTGCTTTCGATTCCCAATTTTGTGCCGTTGGTTACAGAATTGATCGCATGAGTAATTGTGTTACAAAGAAGTTTTATATCATCATTACCTTTTTAATTGTAATTTGATCTTAGTGACTTTTCCATCCCTTCACTTTCTTGCGACTCGGAATGACTTTCATATTCACGAAGGAAATGTCTATTAACCTTGTTTACCCATTTTTGAACATTTGAAAACTGCTCCTCGGGTAATATTCTTATATTAGTTTGTTTATCAGCGGAAGTACGACTACCGCTCAAAGAAAAGATATCATCTTCTTCAATGTCAATCTCGGCGTTTCTAAGTTCGTTTTCGATTTCTAATAATTTAAGATCATTTTCTAATTTATTTTTTTCAATGTCTAGTTTCTTCTGTTCTATCTCTCGTTTTTTTCTTTCTGTCTCATAAGCTAATCTTTTTCTTTCTAAGTTAATCTGCGATTTTCTTAAATTACAATATTTTTCCATAGAAGGCGAAATTTCTACTTTGCTACTTTTACTTGATTTACCTTGTATATCTATTTTCGATCTTTCATTTTCTGGAGCCTCAAAGTATGTTTTCTTAGGAGTATTTTTCTTGCCAAACATGTCAGGCCAAACAAAATCTGCTGATAAACTTCTGTTCATTCCTGCTCCTCTTCTTCTTATTCTGTCCATTACAAGAAGTCGTTTCAAAGGTCGTCGGGGTCACCAATGTTTTTCCTATCTATCTTTTCTTCAAATTCGGAAAATTATACTACTTTTTGTGACATTCAATCAAATCTATATTTTTTACTGACTTCTTTAAACAGGTAACAGGTAACAGGTAACAAGTAATAAAAGGTATAATTATCATCAAATCTTTCACAATATCGTTACCCTAATGCGCAAATGTCGTCTTTACCCTAATGCGTCAAAAGTCCACTTTAGGTCGAAATTGAGATTTTGGCGTCATCTCGTAGAAAAACATATAAGGTATCTATTTAAAAATTTGCAATGCAAAAATACAGTTCCCTGTTATTTAAAAACGCGTGCTAGAAAACCTCGTTAGTCCGCACATGGTAAATTGGAAGAAGAAATTATCGTAAGTCCGTCAGTTTACACTGAAGCACCCGGCGTATAGAACCTTCCCTGTTCATATTAGTATTATATATTTTTACGCAATATTAGATAGATAAGTGTTTTTTTATCGATTTTGGTAAGTATGTTTTTATATTTATAGCATGCAAATACTGGAAAATAAAGCCTCTAAATACTTAAAAACACATAATAAATTTAGACTTGAGTAGCTAGAAATAGACAGAGCTGACTCAGTGGTGCTGGTGGTGCGTTTTATGATCTAACCCAGGTGGTGCGTTTTATGACCCAACCCGGGTGGTTCGGTGGTGCTGTTTATGACCTAACCCGGGTGGTTCGGTGGTGCTGTTTATGAGCTAACCCGGGTGCTTTCGTGAGGCGACTTCTTATCTAACCCTAATTTGAACCTGAATATTTATGAACTAACCCGGGTGCTTTCGTGAGGCGGCTTCTTATCTAACCCTAATTAAATCCCAATTTTTATAAGCCATCCTTAAACCCGACTTTTTAGGATCCAACCTGAGCCATCCTTAAACCAGACTTTTTATGATTTAACCTTAGTTGAAACGCCGCTGTTAAAGCGGTATAGTAAAAAACATGATTTATATTTTCTAACTTAGTGAAACGCCACTGGTGGATGGCAAAGCGAAATAAAACCCTAATTTATATGGTCTAACAAGATAAGTATAATAAGGCGGTACATTATTTGTCACCGCAATAATTATTTATACCTAAATGACCCTCTCAAACCCTCCTCCGACTCGATTTAAAAAGAAAGGGACATAAAACTTTATTTATTTCGAAGAACCCTCATTAAAATTCAGAAGCATATCTAATAATTGTTTTCAATTTTGCACCACTTATAAAAATGCAATGAAATAATTAGCAAGAATCATTTGTTTAAAATATCTTAAATGTTTGAATCAAATTGGCTAATAGAAGTGATAAAAAAGATACACATTTTGTTTTAATTTTTTATGCTACGACATTGATATCTTATAACGGATAAATTCAAAGTTAAAGCTACCAATAAAGGGTTCCTTTCTGCTAATCATACCTAAGTTTTCTATAGCACGTTTTAGCATTTTAAACCACAAAATATTATAATTTTTAACACCTCATAAAATTAGAAAGGTATAATCATTATTTTATAAAGATAGTAATAAAATGTAACCATGCAGACGCCGCCGTCTCGGAGAGGAGAAACAAAAATGTGCATCATACCTTTTTTTTATTTGTCTACCACCGCATGCTTCTTTGTTTCTCCTCTATAGGGCGCCAAACTATAACCATCTGATGAACACATTTTTATTACTATCATAAGATATGAGATGGATATTTTTATTTTGCACCCTCTCCCATCAATGTAAAATATGCATTCTAATATCGAGAGCCAATAGGCTAATTTTTCAATAATCATAAAATCTCCCTAAAGAAAGGGAAAAGGCTACCCTTCTTAATATTCTCGATAAACTAAAAAAAACAGTTGCTTTGCTAACGCTCCACCTCCGGTATCTCTTCTTAGTTTTCCTCTGTTTTTATTCAAACTATTATATTTATTTTTTTTAACTGTATTATATATCAACTATTTTTTAATTTAAGTGTTGTATTATATAGATATATTAAGTTTGACTTTTTCGTGCTGTGTGTTATTTTTTTACCTCCAAAACTTTTATTAACAAATTGTGTGTACCATCTTCTTTTTTGAAAAATGTAAGTATATATTTTTAAAGCTTTTATCATGTCTTAAGCACCCAACTTATTAGTTGATAAATGTCATATCCTTTTATTTTTAAAATTAACTAAACGAAACTTAAACATTACTTTTTTATATTTGTTTCAGGAATAACGAACAAAAAATTAACATCGCGAATATTTTATTAGCGGAGTTAATTTGTGTTATTTGTTTGGAGCTCGTGGTGGAGTTGACGAACCACAACATTGTACAGTGTCCGAGGGGGCATATTATGTGCGAGACATGTTTTTTAGAGTAAGTTGTATTCATTAGATAATAACTTTCCTCATCTTTTCAACATTCACCCTTAAAATAAACTTTTATGATTACAAAGATTTAATTAGAACAATTCATTAGTTATGTTATATGTTTAAACATATTTATTTGCAGACCACTACATTTCATTAGCTCCATGCTAGGACTGCTAATTTATAGAAACATATTTTTAATAGATCCATAGAATTCTCATATAGCAAAATAATTCCACATCAAAATAAAAAGTATTAAACAATAATAATCAAAACAGAAAATAATTCTAGTTGAGAATGCTAAACATAAATTAGAAATTATATAGTGCCAAATATTCTCTATTTTTCTTTTTCTACTTTCAGATACGTCAATGGCTACGGGTATGAGGTATGTCCTACTTGCCGAGGTGATCTGTGGGAGATGCGAATGCGTGGGGGTGACGCAATTCAAAGATTAATAAATAGAATTGCAAGTGAAGTCGTTGCCCCCCTCGTTGCTGTCTCCCACCCCGAAGCCCCCCTCGTTGCTGTCCCCCACCCCGAAGCCCCCCTCGATGCTGCCCCCCACCCCGAAGCCCCCCTCGCTGCTGTCGCCCACCCCGAAGCCCCCCTCGCTGCTGTCGCCCACCCCAATATGTTCATCCACAATGCTCTCGATCATTTACTGGTTCTAGACGAGGATGTTGCGATGATAGATAATGATGTATTAAACTCACCCCCCTATGAACAAGAAGATGATGGTTTCTTCGAGGGGGGTGATTTCATCATCCTCGAGAATAGACCACTAAATGATCGAGAGTTAATACAAATATTAGACAGTGATGAAGAAGTTTAGTCTGCATATATTTTTTAAATTTTTTTATTTTATATACATTTTTACATCAAAAAGATTATTGTTTTATTTTTGTTTTCCCAAATCCCAATTAGCGCTAAAAAAAAAAAAAAATCATAATACATTACTAGGTGTGAAAGCAATTGCGCTGCAAAATATAGTGTATACCGACTCTGAGGTAGTTAATTAAAATCCCAATTAGCGCTAAAAAAAAAATCAATTAGATATTTACTTTAGATATTTTAATAAAAAAATTCAATATTATTAGCGTCACCTACGCATAGGGTTAAAAAGTATGAGAAACTTTGCGAATATCATTTTCCATGATTCTCTCGACCACCACATCGATGTCACATTTCAATATTCTCACCAACATTTAACTTTTGAAATTAGCATAATAACAAATCCTTTACAATGAATTAAACAAACG
The DNA here is from genome assembly GCA_963920685.1 of Polydrusus tereticollis. Classification (NCBI taxonomy): domain Eukaryota; kingdom Metazoa; phylum Arthropoda; class Insecta; order Coleoptera; family Curculionidae; genus Polydrusus; species Polydrusus tereticollis. The sequence continues at coordinate 89,517,614 of OY987332.1, forward strand.
CATACATAATTTTAAAATCTCATAATAAGAATATAAGCTAAAATCTAACAAGTTTCGACAAGTTGAAACTTGTCAGTTTACATCTGTAGAGAATACCCAACTCTCGAATCATAAAAAATGGTCAAACTTTGTCGGTAAATACCCTTCTATGATGTAGGGGAAGGACAGGTAACTCGAGATGCTTATAAAGAACATTATTTGCTTATTTCTAGACTCTTAAAAATTAGATGCAATCGAACAATAAATGTTTTCATCATGTATATTTATATCAGTAACACATTACTTTCGACATACGTAAATTCAAATTGATAATTACTTGCCTTAGTACTTTTTTAGAAGCTTGAATCATTGCATATAACCGTCTGAGGATACCCAAACTTCCCCTAACATATTTCTCCGTAACCGGGGAAAAAGGGGTATAAAAGCGGCTTTGATGGGATGGAGATTTCAGTTCCAAGTTAAACTTGATACCGAAGCAACTTGTTAAGACTAAACTAACCTTACAAGATTAATAATTTCAAAGTAAGTTTTGCTAACTTTTATTTTATTTCATTTACATTAAAATGGAATGTATTACATGTCATAAAAGTTATTCAACGTTGTCAGCTTTAAAAAGACATCAAAAACAACAGCATTCAAGTAGTCAGAAACAATTTAGTTGTCATTTATGTCCGCTAACTAGCAATAGAAAGGATATTTTTAAAAAACACCTTAAAACCCATGAAAGAAGTGAGGCAAAAAAAGCCGAAAAAGCTGCAACTTTGGTTAATAATGTAAATAATAAACAGATTAATAAGATAAATGATGGAGCCTCAACATCGTCATCTAGCATTAGATGTCAAGAATGTCAGATAGATGTCAACAGAAAAAATATGAGCGCTCACTTAAAAACATTATTTCATAGAAAAAATTGTAGTGTTAGCATTGAACCAAATGTTAAATTGATCAATTCAGCTTTTAAAAAAAACATTTGCACATATAGAATAAGCAGTGCGGAAGAAACAATACAAAATGTAAATGAATTTATGTCTCAAATTAAACCAGATGTCCTAAATTTAATCAAAAAGAAAATAAATGAGCAGGAAAATGGAATGAAAATCAACTTTGAGCTTTTTGCCTCCTATATATTAGCAACAAAACAAAATGAAGACGGAAATGATGTGCAAAATGAAATAAAATCATTTAATAGCAAATATCGCATTGCAACAATATCCTCAAATTTGGAAGACCTGTATTCAGAATTTTCTGAAATATTAAAAGTGAAAAGTGAAGAGTTTCAGGTAAGTCATACTAATAGCATTATTCGATTTCTTATATCTAAAAAAAATTTATTTTATTTTAGCAAAAAGATTCCGGATGGTCGATGATTGGAATTTTATATTTAGAAGTAAACTTGCTTAGATTTGAACCATTCCGGGGATCATCTTATATACCCCCTCCAAAAGACATAGAAGATAAAAAAGCTGTTATTAATATTAGAAATAGCGATAATAAATGCTTCGCCTATAGTATTCTCTACCATCTATATCCTGCTGTCAGAAATGCCGAAAGAGTTAGCAATTATGAAGAACATTTAGATGAACTAAATTTAAATAATTTATCATTTCCCATGGAATTAAATAATATCCAAAAATTTGAGAAGCAAAACAGCGATATAAGCGTCAACGTTTTTGGACTTAGTAAGAAAAAGGATAAACATGATGTTGTAGGACCTTTATATCATACAAAGCAACGAAAAATTAATCATGTAAATCTCTTATACATCGAAGATATTTCAACGGGGGCATCACATTTTTGTTACATAAAAGATTTAAGTAAACTAATCTCAAAGCAAAGAACTAATCATGACGGAAGAGTTTATGTATGCGACGGCTGTCTAGTTACATTTTTGACCGAAGATAAATTAAAAAAGCATTTAGATTTAAATGACTGCCTTAAAGTTAGAACAGAGCTTCCAAATGCATTTAATAATATTATTGAATTTAAAGATCATCATAAAGCATTTCCTATGCCATTCTGTGTATATGCAGATTTTGAAACTTTGCTAGAGCCCATCCATAGAGCGAATCCAGATCCATCCAAAAAATATACAGTGGATACACACGTGCACAAACAGTTCAGTTTTGCATATTTTGTGAAATGCGAACATGACAATTCCCTCTCATTTTTAAAACAATATAGAGGTGTGGATTGTGTTGAAGTTTTTACAAAGTGGCTAATTCAAGATATTAGACAGATTCATGAAAAATATTATTCAAACCCAAAGCCTATGAAAAAACTAACACCCCAGGAGCAAAATGATTTTTTAAATGCCAAAGTTTGTTTTTTATGTCAAGAGGCATTTCCACTTAGTAATGAAGATATCTCTCTTAATAGAGTGAAAGACCATTGTCATTTCTCAGGTAAGCGATAAAAATTATTAATCTATAGCTATTATTATAAAACTATTATAGATATAAAATATTTAGATAAATTATATTTACAATGAATGTAATTAAATTATGATTTTTAGGCTTATACCGAGGTGCCGCTCATAGTAAATGCAATCTAAAATATAGAACGCCATACTTTTTACCTATATTTTTCCACAATGGTAGCCACTATGATTTTCATATTTGCATCGAGGAAATGTTTAAAAACTCCGAATCTATCGAAGTAGTTCCACAAAATAAAGAGCTCTATATTGGATTTACAGCAAAAATAAAGTTAACCGAAGATGTGAATGATACCGATTTAAACGAAGCACATCAGAAAAAAAGATTTTTTAATTTACGTTTTTTGGATTCGTTCCGGTTTATGCCCAACAGTTTAGAAAACCTTGCAAAGACTTTAAGCGAAGATCAGCTAATTGAAACTAGAAGACTATTTTCAGATAATGATCAGTTCAATTTAATGCGACGAAAGGGAGTTTTCCCCTATGAGTTTGTTGATTCATATGCAAAACTAGAATCTACTCAACAACTCCCAGCAATATCGGATTTTTACAGCACATTATATGAAGAATGTATTAGCGAAGAAGATTATATTCATGCACAGAAAGTTTGGAAGGCATTTAATTGCAAGAATTTAGCCGAATATTCAGATTTGTACTTGAAAACTGATGTTATTTTGATGGCTGATATATTCGAATCATTTAGAAGGCTCTTTCGCTCTCTATACAATCTGGAGGCTTGCTTTTTTTACACTCTCCCATCGCTAGCCTGGTCTTGTATGCTGTCTTATACAAAGGTATGATGATTAACTTTCCATTTTTTCATCACAAGGTTTAATGCTTATTTTTTTTTTAATTGCAGGTAAAACTAGAACTTCTTACCGATCCAGATATGTTACACCTAATTAGAAAGGGGATCCGAGGCGGCGTCGTACAATGTGCGCACCGTCATGCTGTGGCAAATAACAAGTACATACCAAACGACTTGGAAGATGATTTTAATTACATAAAGTATGATTCAAAACAAGAGGAAACTTATCTCACCTATTTGGATGCCAACAACTTATATGGATCAGCTTTATCACAATACTTACCTTATGGTGGTTTTAGATGGCTTAAAGATGATGAAATTCAAAATTTTAACGTGGTAAATCAATGTTCAAACAATGAGAGCGCAATAGGTTATATTTTAGAAGTAGATTTATTATATCCGGAAGAAATTCATGACTTACATAACGAGCTTCCTTTTTGCCCTGAAAATATAGTTGCACCTAATGGTACAAGTCGTATGCCCAAGTTAATTCCGAATTTATGCGATAAAAAACGTTATGTCATACATTATAGAAATTTATATCAAGCCCTTCAACATGGTATAATTTTAGAAAAAATTCATAGAATTATTGAATTTAGACAGTCTGATTGGTTAAAAATTTATATAGATAAAAATACTGCTATGAGACAGGCTGCAACCAATGACTTTGATAAAGATAAATATAAATTAGCAAATAATGCGGTTTTCGGTAAATGTATGGAGGCAGTAGAAAAGAGAAAAAGTGTAAAGTTGGTAAAACAATGGGAAAATATTCAACAAAAAAAGGGGGCTCAAACATTTATTTCTCAATCTAAAATAGATAGCGTTAAAGTTTTCAATGAAAATTTTTTAGGCATTCAACTTAAAAAAGAAAAAGTTGTTTTTAACAAACCAATTTATGCAGGGTTTTGTGTTCTTGATATTTCAAAGACTATCATGTACGAATTTCATTATGATTTTATAAAAGAAAAATATAAAGATAATTCAAAACTCTTATACACGGATACAGATTCATTAATATATAAGATTACTACTAAAGATTTTTATGCTGACATGAAGGATAATCTTAATAAGTTTGATACGTCTAATTATGCATTAAACAATCCATATTCAATTCCTTTGGTAAACAAAGCAGTTTTAGGGGTATTTAAAGATGAAGCTAAAGGTTTGCCCATGCTTGAATTTGTCGGTCTTAGACCAAAATTATATGACTATGTTATAGCTAAACCTAATAGCAGCGGACATTATGGAGAAGTTATTAAGAAGGGGAAAGGGATCAAGAAGTCTGTAATAAAGAGGCTTAAACATAGTGCATACAAAACATGTCTCTTAAGTAAAAATATTGTTTTAAGTAGACAAACTGTTTTTAGATCAATAAAGCATGTTATACATACGGAATCGGTCAATAAGATAGCTTTATCTGCGAACGATGATAAGAGATATATTTTGCCTGACGGAATAAGCACTCTTGCGTGGGGTCATTATAAAATCGACTTTTTAAATGCTATACATGAAAGTTTTTAATAATATATTTTCATTAATATTTTACAAAAATATTAACCATATGCTATTTTCTCCAAGTCGGATATAATTGTAAAACAAAAACGTATCTCGACAAGAATAAACATGTTTCAACAAGTCTAAACCTGTTTCAACTCGCCTAAAGCTGAAAGCTGTTTCGAGACGGTGAAAGCTGATTCATATTGCCGAAGGCTGTTTCCATTGGTTGGCAGCTGTTTCGACTTGTCGAAACTTGTTTGTAAACGAGGGTGGGATGGGTAGGGAGACTGTAACTATAAAAGAACTTAAAGCAGATGGTTTAAGCTATAGTAAGCCAAATGACCAAGTCGCTGCAACTACAACATCAAATTAAAAGTTTTTCTGAAAAAATTAGAAAACTGAAAAAAGATATTAAACAATACGAACAAAAGAAGCAGGTTATATATCTATTAAAGAAACTAAGATTATAACATGGCTAGTCAATCTTCTATGACTTCATCAGATTTCTGCTATCCTGAAAATATAGATATGTTGCTACCAAATTATAGCGAAAAAATAGAGGAAGAAAAATATTTGATTAACGAGAGCATTATACATCTCCTCGCAGTTCCCATAAAAATTTCTACAGGCTTAAGTACTATGCAGGGCTTTCTACCGACAGTCAAGCTAACATATGTTGCTCCCTGCTCTAAGGATAGCATTTCTATATCATTCATGGATATAGATTGGCATGAACTATTTGAACATATGCTGAATATGTCTCCATTAGTTAATGTTGACGGAACACTGACTGAGAATGTAATGATTTTTCAGCAGTTTAAACTTACAAGTATACCATGTGAAGGGCAAACATTATTAAAATTGGAAAAATATAATAATAATTATTTCTCAAGTCATTATACTAGTATTTTATTATATGTAACCGATTATGATAGTGATGTAACATATTCCGAAAAAATTAAAAATGTATGTAGTTTACAGTTATCTATTCAGAATTATTGCATGTTAGAATATTTAGCTTTTAATTATCACCAAATATTATGTGATAATACGAAAATTTTTTTATCAAATGAATAACCTAAAAATAAAAAACAAAGTATTTATTAAAAAGTTGTTTTATTTACCTTTAAGCTACAAATACAAATATATGTAATAAGTTAGGTTAAGAATTAATAATACTATAATATGACATCAGCTTCATTAACCCACGTAGGTTTGGGAAATCCTAGCCAGCGAACTAAAACTTGGTTAACACCATTTTTTCTTCGCTTTCTTATAATTTTCTCCACCCAATAAACATCAGGAAGTTTGGTTTTTTGTAGTTCTTGTTGATAAAAACAACCCTTTATCAGCTGACCATTCATATCTTCTAATAGGAAAGTTGGTGGATTGTTAATATTAATTTTGACTATTTTGAATAACTCTGGAGACCAGTTAATTTCAAATCCTTTACTGAATGCACCTTTATATTTGCTTATCCTGACAATATCGTCTATTTTTAGTATCTTTTTTCTAACAGCTATTTTCGGAACATTATATACGTTTAACAGTGTATTAGGTTTAACGTCGCAGGGCTTCATTCCTGTGGTACTATGCTTGCTATTATTATAATCGTTTGTAATTTCTTGTAAAATATCAAACCAAATGTGAGATCCACGTAAAGAGAAATATTTGTATATTCGGTTTTTTAATGTGCGTATAACACGCTCGACAATTGCCGCTTTTTTATTACTATAGATAAAAAAATTATTTATTTTATATTTTTTCATTAAAGAATTAAAGTGCGAATTTTTAAATTCTGAGCCCATATCAGAACCTATATTTTTAGGTGAATATCCTGCCGATTCAAGTATATCTTTCATACTTTTAGTAACTTCGCTTCCAGTTTTCGATTTAAGCGGTCTAGTCCAAACAAATTTAGAAAAACAATTTATAACCACTAATACATAGCGAAAACCTCTATTAAGATGTGAATATGGTTGAAACTCCATTAGGTCAATTTGAAAATAGTCATAATAATCTCGTATTACAGTTTTACGCCTAGAAAAATTTCGACGTGTGGGTTTATGGAGTTCTTCAACGACTTGTCTTTTTTCTTTAGAGATCATCTTGTAAATTGTTGACGTGACTAGAGTAGCTTGATAACTAGAAAGGTTTCCAATATACAGCGCGTTAAATTCATTTTTTATTTCGACATTATTTTTTAATCACCACTTTTGAATGTTTAGTATCTTTTATTTTTTCATTTATGATTCGCTCCATCTCTTTTGGGATATTACTTTTATCTAATAAATTGTTTATATGTTTATCTATGTATTCTGTAATTAGCTTATCCAGAGTCTCATTTTGCTCTTCAATCACCGTTTTATGAAGATATGGTATAACATCATCGTTTATTGTATTGGTTAACTGTTTACTGCTATACTTTAACCTTTCTGTTAAATCTTCTTCCACTTTAAAATCAATATAGGCGCTTAGATTTCTGTTTAGCCATTCAGTAGTTTCAGCTAACATATTTCTTAACTTTTCTTCCAATACTTTTATTTTTTCAGTCAAATAATTCATTGTCACAGCATCATTTAAGTCTGTAGGTGGCGAAACATTGGTTAGCCGTTTTCCTTGTAAATCATAATTTCCGTCGGAAGTTAGTTTGTAGGCGCTTATAGGGGTTTCTCTAAGTTTAAACTGGAATGAGTCTTTCCATTTACGTTTACGACCAAATTTATCTATTGTGTTAACACTCATCATTTTATGTATAAACTGAGATGAAAATTGGAATGTTACGTATTATAAGGCGTTTAATATATTATATTAGCTTCTCGTAGTTCTTCTAAAATGGATATAATTTCATTATCATGTGCCGTGCTTCCAGCTAATTTAGACGCCCAAAGGAGGCGGAGACGTTCGATCAATTCCTAGGGAGTATTCCAGTAAACAAATTCTTTATTTTTAAAGTTTAGTTGTTTGGTATTTAGCGGTAATCTTGTTATTGATTTTCCTTCTTTAAAAATAAGAGGTCTTATTAAGTATAAATATTTTTTTGATTGACTGCGGTTAAGTCCTTGAGTTGGATTATATTGATTAAAAATTACATTTGTTTTATGTAGAATTTCTTGATATATACCCTTTGTTTGCTCGCTTATAGCATCAGGATTTTCTAACGCTTTTGGATGTTTTAAAAAAAGTATATCCAAAAGTTCTGCAGATGCTGGATATGTTCCAATATTTGTACTACCACGCCAAAAGGAAATCTCACTAGGAGGAAATCTAACCTCAGTGTTCCCCATGTGAAGTTTATTTTTTGAATCTACGCGAATTCCATATCTTACATCAAACCTGGATATATTACGTTTTATTTTTTCCACATAACTCATTGAAATTGAATGTGGACTAGCATGCGAGGAAAAGTCTATCTTTCTTGTTTTTAGCTGTTTATCATGTTTGATAATAGGAGGTGTATCACTTAAATTCGGTGTTGAGAAAATATCTTCTGCAGGTATTGTACTGATATGCGGTGAAACAGCGTCAGATGTCTCATCAAAGCTGTCATCATGAACATCGACATCATCAGACGAATAAGGCTGGCTAGTTGTTTTTACAATAGTGGTTTGGCTTTTGTTAGCTGAGGGAGGCTGCATATTAGATTTTTTTGATGCAACTTGAACAGCATCAGAAATAGATTTTAAACGAGTTGTAACAGGCTGATAAAATTCTTCAAGTCCACTCTTGTTTTCAAATTGCTTATTTTTAATGCTATAATATTTTTTACGCACAGCATCAGTTGCTTCAATCAGTTTGCGTTTAAGCTCAATTTCTGAAGTATCGTTCATTTTTTTTTTACTCCTCTCCCTTTAGGCTCCTTTTATACTGGGATTCTGAATCTAAGATTCCGGTATCTCGGCTTCACATTTAACATAGCGCTTAAGCGAAGCGTTTAGACGGGCGTCTTCTCGGATACAGAATCGCGATTCTAAATTTCGGAATCGCACTAATTTCAGCCGCCCGGCTACGGAATACGAATCGGCGACAGGTTTAACATTAGTTTATATGTAAGCATTTTCATTGCGATTCTCGTTCAGTTGCCTCTTGCCAGCTCCGTATGAAGGGTTGTTTCTAGGATAGTTTAAATTCGACATGGATGTTGTAAAAACTCTTTTCGACACTGACAAGTTTATATCGGCGATAGAGGCACGTCCAAGCTTATGGGATACTTCGGCAGAAGAGTATTCGAATAAAACAATAAAACAGGCACACTGGGTGGAGGTGGCTAAAGATATGAACAACGACTTTGAACAGATGCCATCAGCAAGTCAAAATGAATATGGTAAGTTTAGCTCGACGCACGTCGATTTTTTATTTTTTTTTTGTGCATTTTTGGAAGTTTATTTAATGTTTACAGGTTGTCCCAAAAACAAGTTAGGATGGTTTACTTAATTTTTTTAACTGAAACACCCTATATTAATAAAAAAATCGACGTATTCAAGCGTTCTTCATAAAAACTAAACGTAGGTAACCTAAATAGAGGGTAGTCCATACTTTTTTTCCACACTGTACAGAAGAATCACATGTAAAGTATCCAAACACATTTTCCCAACACGTATTTTATTATTAAGTTAAGAGTAAAATTGTACCTACTTCTTAAAAAATCATAGGAAAATTATAATTTTTTAAAATGGGCTAAACTTGAATAACTAATTGTTATTATTTAACATGGTTTACTTATTTATTATGATAGATTAAATTTTTGTATTTTGCCAAGGAACGGCTCCCGTAGTCATGAAATACTCCGCAAAATACTCTCGGACAGTGCTAGGAGTTTTCCCAAAATAGTTATTGTCCAAATTATTTAAATCATTGTCAAAGAGTCCGTGATAACTGAGCGTATCTTCATGTTTGTAACCATCTCGAACACGCACGAAGTTGTGAAGAATTACACACGCTTTCACTATATTCTCTGCGAAACTTATTGAAACGTTTAAAGGTTTATGGAAAATTCTCCACTTGTTGGTAAGGATACCGAAAGAGCATTCAATGTATCTACGTGCTCTGCACAATCGATAATTGTACATCCTTTTATTCACTGGTAAATATTTTCCCCCATATGGCCGCATCAGATTCATGGAAAGCCCAAATGCTTCATCTCCAATAATTACATAGGGCATTTTAACATCCTCCTTTCCGGGTAAAAACGAGGCATCTCGAATATCTAGTGTTTTTGACATTAACCGTTGATAAAGTACGGATTTTTTAAAAATAGCTGAGTCACTGTTTTTGCCATAATCTCCAATGTCCACAAACGTAAAACAATAATTGGCATCACACATTGCCAGCAGCTGGATAGAGAAAAATGATTTATAATTAAAATATAGGGATCCACTGTGGGATGGTTTTATTATGCGTATGTGTTTCCCATCGATAGATCCAATACAATTAGGAAAATTTGAATTTTTTAAAAAGCCATCTGCAATTTTGAGCCACTTTTGACGGTCGTTTATAGGAATACATTGTCCTCGCATGGTCTCCCAAATCATTTTGGTCACGTCTTGAATAATCTGACTTAATGTGGTGACCCCTATCCTAAAATTGTAATGCATCTCAGTTAGAGAACATCCCGTAGCTAGGTATCTGTAAAGAAAAAAGTGATTATTATTTTTAGGAAAAGACCTGCAAAAGAAGTGGAAAAGTTTAAGAAATTCATTCGCGCGAGAGCTAGCCAAAAGAAAGCAAAAAAAATCAGGATCTGGAGCTACCTGGAAGACATATATTTACTTCGAGCAGCTATCGTTCTTAACAAGATCTGCTACTGATAAAGAGTATGTTGAATAAAGTCGTATTATTTTTTATAATATCTAATCTTTATATTTCTAGAACAACCGCCAGCATGCCACCTGATCCCGAGAGCAACAGCGAAAATGAATATGACAAAATCGATGATAGTGCATCTAGTTCAGGCCAACCTCCTAAACGTAAACAGAACAAATATGACAAGAACCGGGACCAGGCTAATGAAGTTCTGGAAGTCATAAAACGCAGTATTCAGGAAAGGGAACATACTGAACGACGATTAGACGAAGATGAAGATCGACAGTTCCTTCTGTCATTATTAGGTGACCTGAGAAGACTTAACCCAGGGAAAAAAATGGAGGTGAAGCTAGAAATGATGCAAGCTTTAAGGAAAGCTTCTATGTCGGCTCCATTACCTCCGATAACTTTCAGGAACCCTCCTGCACCTCAAAGCTTAGCTATGCCTCCAGCACCTTATTTGTACCCTTCAAATGCCACATCAATGTTCCACCAACCCGATTTATCAGCGTGTTCCCCACATATGCATCCCACTAGTTCTTTTTCTCACTTTCAACAACCAATGGATTATCATCAACAGAAAAATGATAGCTTTTATACACAGCCACAATCTAATCTACAGGATGTTCCTATAAGTATGCCATCTCCTGCGATATCTCCTGGCCTACTGTCTCCGGCATCATCCTCCTGTAACTCACAGGCATCTGAAGTTATAGATTTGCTAAGTTCATATGATAAATAATTTCTTTGTTACAGTATATACAGGGCGGCCCATTAGTGTGAGAACCTTAAATAGCTTTGTTTAGCTTTGTTACTATTTAAAATACATCAAAATTGTTTTTATGAAAGTTGAAGGGCACAATATAAATAGTAACGGAGCTATTGAAGGTTCTCATACTATTGGGCCACCCTGTATATACGATGGTAAAATGTATAATAAACCTATGAAAAAATTAATCATATATATACGCATATTTCATGTACTTACCTCAAAGTTACCATTAGCCTTTCCTCCGATGTTATACTTCGCCGCAAAACTGTATCGGTCTTAGAAATTTTGTCTTTCAAGATATTGTGTAACTCGTCAAAAGACCGAATTGACATTCTGAAATAATTAAAAAATTTCTCGGGGTGTTCTCTCAACTTTCTATACAGTAAAACGTATCCCCCCGCTATATTACGTTCGCTGATTATTGGATGAATCCACATTCTACGTTTCCTAACTTTTTTCTTTTTTTTACACAACATCTGATAATAATATAACAACAATGCTTCTTCTACTGGATTCATTTCAATACTGAAGAAGCGTGCGGCCCTGGAATTAATCGCCTCTCCACAAAATATTGCCAAACCGCGCAAGATTAGAAAATTATGCATTCCGAATCTCGTTAGAATTCACGTGAGATTCTGAATCCCAGATACTGAATCTCGCATTCAGAATCCCAGTGTAAAAGGAGCCTTACTGTCTCAATGTTAAATGATATAAAATTTTAAAAATAAATGTATTTATCAAATCCTATTCGATATCTGCCTCTCTTTAAATCGCTATCTTTATCAATAACTAGGAAACCATATTTTTCTTTCCAACACTCTGCACACATTTCTAGAAATTCAGAAAATGATATATCTGGAGAAACATGATCTAAATAAATGTGTTTAAGGTTTGTTTGATCTTGATTAAACAGAATAAGAAAATTTGCATTATCACGAATTAATTGTTTTGGAACTTTAGAATAGGTCTGAGCTAAGTAGAAACAGTCAATGTTTTTATGTCTCCCCATACTAAAATATAAACGAATAGTATATTGTCTTTCACAAATTACATCGTCAAATATAAAAACAGAATTAGGTTTAGCATCCGCAGGATTAACTATTGTCTCATTGGAAGCATAAGTATAGAAACCAATTTCCTTAATCGGCTTGAGTACTTTGCGAATATAATCATATTTTGGTTGATATAAGGACTTTGAATAAATATATATATTTTCAAAACAAAGGCCTTTAGGATGAGTTAGAAGGGTTATCATAGCATTTGTTTTCCCACAATTTGAAGGACCTATTAAAAGCGCTCTTATTGAATTTGGTAATAAAGGTCCATTCCTTTTAGTAGTCGGCAACCCTGCTCCAACGGTCTGATCCAGATTGTCAACTTCCAATTCATAACCTGATTTTTCAATAAACATATTGCTGTAAATATACTTTACTTGCACACTATATTTTATTTTAATGTCAGCCGCCAAACGATTAGGACGTATATCCTCTCGCTCCAGCAGCACCAAGGCGAGTGGTAAAGGCTTAGTTGATACTGTAATAAATAAGCTACCAATTGAATTACATTTACCTGGATATCAGTATTGCGGACCTGGAACAAAGTTAGAGAAAAGACTCACCCGCGGTGATCCTGGAATAAATTCATTAGATATTGCATGTAAAAAGCATGATATAGCCTATGCAAGACATGAAAAGTTAAGTGAACGACATAAAGCAGATTACGAACTTGAACAAAGTGCTTGGAAACGTGTAAAGTCGGCAAACTCTAGTTTTGGCGAAAAAACTGCAGCTTGGCTAGTAACGACTGGAATGAAAATAAAAAGAAAGCTTGGCATGGGATGTAAAAAACCAACTGGAATGAAAATAAAAAAGAAGCTTGGTAGGGGGAGTAAAAAAGCAAGTGGAATGAAAATAAAAAAGAAGCTTGGTAGAGGATGTAAAAAAGCATTACCTAAACGTAAAAAGAGTATTAAAATAAATAAAAAACAGAAAAAAATAGTTTTTGGTAGCGGGATTATAAATAAAATTCGTAAAAATTTAAAGAAACGTTTAAATTTAGACCCGAAAAAATCGGATATACAAAAAATGGCAAAAATGGGAATAATAGTGGCGCAAAAAACATTAAAAGTTCACGGAGGTAAAAGAAAAATACAAACTCCGCGCATCATACCATTACCAAAGCAGGGAGGAATTTTACCTCTGATTCCTATATTTGCAGGACTTTCTGCTTTGGGTTCGTTAGCTGGCGGGGCTGCTGGAATCATAAGAGCGATAAAAACAGCTAAAGATGTTTCATCGGGAAAGCGTTATGATAAAAATATAGATGAAGGAAAAAAGGGTAATGGATTATATCTTAAGCCATATCGCAGTGGTTTGGGGCTATATCTAAAACCATATAAAAGTTCAAAAAACTAATAAAATCCCTACCTCCAAAAGCGCTTACAAATTTCGACTTGTCTAAGTATGCATTACAGCTAAATGTTCCATATTTTAGAGGTGTATATATGAGAGATGCTATGCCAAAAACAGGTCCTAACAAGTTTGAAAGTGGAATTGTTAATTTGGATGATGTCGAGGGGGTAGGGACGCATTGGGTTGCATATAAGAAGAAAAATGATAAAACATATTATTACGATAGCTTCGGAGATTTACCTCCACCAAGTGAGTTAGTTAGTTATTTGTATACTGGGCGATATAAAACAGAAAATATCTTCTATAACTACATTCGCGAACAAGATTTTGATACAGTCTGGTGTGGACATTTATGCTTAAAGTTTCTTGCTAAAAAAAAGTTAAGAAATGGAGAATGATGCTATAAAAAAGATCTCTCAATCTATGCAAGTGTTTTTCAAATCGAGAAGCTTATTAAATATGACAAAGGAGGAGTTAGTTTATATGCCCAAAGAAGTTATTATAAATTGTGCATTTCGAGAAATCCCGTTTATTTGGTCTAAGCTTCCTAAACACTTACAGGAAGATCCAGATTTAAAAAACTATTTATTTTGTACTGAGCATGAGCAGGATGATAGTGAGGATGGAGATGTAAATGATGGTCCTCCGAAGCGAAAATTATTCTGTTGTTATTGTAAAATGAAGGATATAAATATAGCAACAGAAAATAAAATTGAAGTTTTACCATCGGATAAACGTTGTATATTACAATAAATATTGAAATACATCTAAATTTTTTGTAGTCATGTCGTACACGTTTACCTTATCAGATCATAGCAGCGTGTTGAGTGCTAATTTTTTTCCCTCGCTTGAGCTTGAGAAGAATTCAATATATGGTTTAGGATTGTTGGGATTTTACACTTATAATTCAATTTTTAACATAGATGAAAATAATAATTTACTTGGATTTGGTGAGCCTGATCAGAAAAAGTTTACTTACTTTAGAATTAAACCAGGTGCATATGAAATTGATGAAATCCATAAAGAAATTCAGAAAGAAATCAAGAAAAAGAAATATTTAGAAAATAATAATGAAATTGATGATATGAATAGAATATTTAGTTTGGAGGCTAATAACAACACTTTAAAGTGTCAGCTTAAATCTACATTGGATTTAGATTTTTCAATAAAATCCTCTTTAGGAAGAACGCTTGGATTTGCAGAGAAAGTGTTTAAAGCCAATAAGCTTCATGAATCCACTCTACCAGTGGATATAATGAAAGTTCGAATGATACGAGTTGACTGTAATATTATTTCTGGAGCATATCTGAATTCAACAAAATCTCATACTTTATTCGAATTTGATATTGACGTTGAACCTGGTTATAAACTTTCTAAGGAGCCGCATAATATAATATATCAGGTTCTCTACTTTCTTCCAAATTTCTCCATAAAAACCTCTGGGCACACCTATCTTCGTTTCTAACCTGTACCTGATGAAACATTTCACGAATATCTCCACAAAACGCAATTTTCTTCTGTCGAAATTTTAACAGAATGCCCACCAAAGGTTGTAACAAATCAGGACCCGATAGAAGGTAATCATTCAAGCTTTTCCCATGAGATTTTGCTGCACAGTCAAAAACTAGTCTTATCTTGCCTTTATTTTCGTTCTCGACAGCAAAGTGTGGTAGGTACCATGTCCAAGGTGGTTCAATGGTTGCCTTTTCTTTGTTTAGCTTTTCTGCATATCCTTTCTCAATATATGATTGTATTTTCTGGTTGTATTCTTTGGCAAAATTCTCGTTTTTTCTACATTTCCTTTCCACGCACCTAAGCCTCTGCAAAGCCATGGACTTGCTTTCAGGTAATCTAGGGTGTTTGGTTTTCCAAAGAAGTCCTATTTCATACTTCTCTTCACTTTTTCTTACGGTTTCTTTCATGATATTTACAGCATGCTGTTCTTCTTTAGACATTTTATTTTCTGTCACGACAACTCCAAAAGACTCTGTAGAAAATGTATTTTTCATCATTTCTTCCAACTGTTCTGTCCCATTTTTATTGTGAATATGTAATATGTGAGAAAAAAGGTCCCTAGAATTTACTACATTTGGTCCATGAATTGACCAACCCAGTTTACAATAACTGGCTATTGGCACATTTTTTGTTCCACTTTGAACTCTCTGTGCAATAATCAGGTTTATGTTATCTTGCCCTATTAATATCATCGGTTTTTTACATATCATATCATTTACAGGAATGTTTTTTAAATGTGGATATTCTCTAAAATCTTTCATCTCCACGGTTTGGGCCGGTAACGCCAAATTTTTAACTGTATGTACATTCCTCATGGTATACACTTTCGAATTTCTACCTGTACTTGAAATCTTGAGGTTTAAACATTCTGAATTTTCTTGGCGGGAAGCCACATCATTAGTCCATTGTAAACAAAGTTCTTGTTTCTCTCCATAAACTCCCAATTGTTTACTAATTTCAGCGTCAACAAGTGTAATGGTGGAAGCTTCGTCACATAGAGCCAAAATTTCTAAATTTATGTATGGACCATGTAATATTATAGGTATCATTCTTAGTAGCACATTCTTAGTAGAATGGTTAACAGCATATACTACCTCCTTATTAGATGCATCAATATTCACTGTCTCTTTTTTTTTACTTTTATGTAGTAGAGGGTGGTGAAACAGTTTACAATCTTCAACACCACACGCTTTTCTTCTATTACACGTACTTCTCTGATGGTTCGTTTCTAAACAACAAAAACAGAGTCGTCTTTCCGTTACTATTTTCCATCTAGTGTTTATATCTTCGTTTTTCATTTTTTGGCAATTTTCGTGGTAGTTCTTACCACAGTAACAACACAGTTTTTTAATTTCAGTTGTTTTCAATACTTTTTCAAAATTTGTTTTGAACGGAGGTTTTGGTTGAAAATTTCCATGGCAAACAGCATTCGCAATCGTTTCTAACCATCTAGTAAAAACTTCCAAATCAACTTCCTCTTCTTTTTCAGTAACTACTTCTCCCCATCGGAGTCTTAAGGTATCTGGAAGTTTTCCTGTCAGTTCTCGTAAAAGTTGTGGATTTTTTAGATGTCCTTGCGAATTTAAAGATTTCATCATCGCTAAAAGATTAGATACCTCGTTGGAAAACTGAATAACCTTATCTAAGTTATTTTCTCGAATATATGGAAGAAACCGAACTCTTGATATCATGGATTCTATTATGTGGCCTGATCTACCAAATCTCATCTTTAATGTTTTTATCACTTGCTCAACATTTTCCCCCATCAACATCATGCCCACTACGGCACTTCTTGCTTCTCCTTTTAAGCATTTTTGTAACTTTATCATTATTTCTTCGCTAGAATACCCACAAAGTTTAGAAATATTACAAAATTGTTGATAAAACAAAGGCCACTCTTCCGATTTTCCATCAAAGTAAGGAAAATCTTTTTCAATGGTTTGTTTAGCCATTAGCTTGCTTTCGATTCCCAATTTTGTGCCGTTGGTTACAGAATTGATCGCATGAGTAATTGTGTTACAAAGAAGTTTTATATCATCATTACCTTTTTAATTGTAATTTGATCTTAGTGACTTTTCCATCCCTTCACTTTCTTGCGACTCGGAATGACTTTCATATTCACGAAGGAAATGTCTATTAACCTTGTTTACCCATTTTTGAACATTTGAAAACTGCTCCTCGGGTAATATTCTTATATTAGTTTGTTTATCAGCGGAAGTACGACTACCGCTCAAAGAAAAGATATCATCTTCTTCAATGTCAATCTCGGCGTTTCTAAGTTCGTTTTCGATTTCTAATAATTTAAGATCATTTTCTAATTTATTTTTTTCAATGTCTAGTTTCTTCTGTTCTATCTCTCGTTTTTTTCTTTCTGTCTCATAAGCTAATCTTTTTCTTTCTAAGTTAATCTGCGATTTTCTTAAATTACAATATTTTTCCATAGAAGGCGAAATTTCTACTTTGCTACTTTTACTTGATTTACCTTGTATATCTATTTTCGATCTTTCATTTTCTGGAGCCTCAAAGTATGTTTTCTTAGGAGTATTTTTCTTGCCAAACATGTCAGGCCAAACAAAATCTGCTGATAAACTTCTGTTCATTCCTGCTCCTCTTCTTCTTATTCTGTCCATTACAAGAAGTCGTTTCAAAGGTCGTCGGGGTCACCAATGTTTTTCCTATCTATCTTTTCTTCAAATTCGGAAAATTATACTACTTTTTGTGACATTCAATCAAATCTATATTTTTTACTGACTTCTTTAAACAGGTAACAGGTAACAGGTAACAAGTAATAAAAGGTATAATTATCATCAAATCTTTCACAATATCGTTACCCTAATGCGCAAATGTCGTCTTTACCCTAATGCGTCAAAAGTCCACTTTAGGTCGAAATTGAGATTTTGGCGTCATCTCGTAGAAAAACATATAAGGTATCTATTTAAAAATTTGCAATGCAAAAATACAGTTCCCTGTTATTTAAAAACGCGTGCTAGAAAACCTCGTTAGTCCGCACATGGTAAATTGGAAGAAGAAATTATCGTAAGTCCGTCAGTTTACACTGAAGCACCCGGCGTATAGAACCTTCCCTGTTCATATTAGTATTATATATTTTTACGCAATATTAGATAGATAAGTGTTTTTTTATCGATTTTGGTAAGTATGTTTTTATATTTATAGCATGCAAATACTGGAAAATAAAGCCTCTAAATACTTAAAAACACATAATAAATTTAGACTTGAGTAGCTAGAAATAGACAGAGCTGACTCAGTGGTGCTGGTGGTGCGTTTTATGATCTAACCCAGGTGGTGCGTTTTATGACCCAACCCGGGTGGTTCGGTGGTGCTGTTTATGACCTAACCCGGGTGGTTCGGTGGTGCTGTTTATGAGCTAACCCGGGTGCTTTCGTGAGGCGACTTCTTATCTAACCCTAATTTGAACCTGAATATTTATGAACTAACCCGGGTGCTTTCGTGAGGCGGCTTCTTATCTAACCCTAATTAAATCCCAATTTTTATAAGCCATCCTTAAACCCGACTTTTTAGGATCCAACCTGAGCCATCCTTAAACCAGACTTTTTATGATTTAACCTTAGTTGAAACGCCGCTGTTAAAGCGGTATAGTAAAAAACATGATTTATATTTTCTAACTTAGTGAAACGCCACTGGTGGATGGCAAAGCGAAATAAAACCCTAATTTATATGGTCTAACAAGATAAGTATAATAAGGCGGTACATTATTTGTCACCGCAATAATTATTTATACCTAAATGACCCTCTCAAACCCTCCTCCGACTCGATTTAAAAAGAAAGGGACATAAAACTTTATTTATTTCGAAGAACCCTCATTAAAATTCAGAAGCATATCTAATAATTGTTTTCAATTTTGCACCACTTATAAAAATGCAATGAAATAATTAGCAAGAATCATTTGTTTAAAATATCTTAAATGTTTGAATCAAATTGGCTAATAGAAGTGATAAAAAAGATACACATTTTGTTTTAATTTTTTATGCTACGACATTGATATCTTATAACGGATAAATTCAAAGTTAAAGCTACCAATAAAGGGTTCCTTTCTGCTAATCATACCTAAGTTTTCTATAGCACGTTTTAGCATTTTAAACCACAAAATATTATAATTTTTAACACCTCATAAAATTAGAAAGGTATAATCATTATTTTATAAAGATAGTAATAAAATGTAACCATGCAGACGCCGCCGTCTCGGAGAGGAGAAACAAAAATGTGCATCATACCTTTTTTTTATTTGTCTACCACCGCATGCTTCTTTGTTTCTCCTCTATAGGGCGCCAAACTATAACCATCTGATGAACACATTTTTATTACTATCATAAGATATGAGATGGATATTTTTATTTTGCACCCTCTCCCATCAATGTAAAATATGCATTCTAATATCGAGAGCCAATAGGCTAATTTTTCAATAATCATAAAATCTCCCTAAAGAAAGGGAAAAGGCTACCCTTCTTAATATTCTCGATAAACTAAAAAAAACAGTTGCTTTGCTAACGCTCCACCTCCGGTATCTCTTCTTAGTTTTCCTCTGTTTTTATTCAAACTATTATATTTATTTTTTTTAACTGTATTATATATCAACTATTTTTTAATTTAAGTGTTGTATTATATAGATATATTAAGTTTGACTTTTTCGTGCTGTGTGTTATTTTTTTACCTCCAAAACTTTTATTAACAAATTGTGTGTACCATCTTCTTTTTTGAAAAATGTAAGTATATATTTTTAAAGCTTTTATCATGTCTTAAGCACCCAACTTATTAGTTGATAAATGTCATATCCTTTTATTTTTAAAATTAACTAAACGAAACTTAAACATTACTTTTTTATATTTGTTTCAGGAATAACGAACAAAAAATTAACATCGCGAATATTTTATTAGCGGAGTTAATTTGTGTTATTTGTTTGGAGCTCGTGGTGGAGTTGACGAACCACAACATTGTACAGTGTCCGAGGGGGCATATTATGTGCGAGACATGTTTTTTAGAGTAAGTTGTATTCATTAGATAATAACTTTCCTCATCTTTTCAACATTCACCCTTAAAATAAACTTTTATGATTACAAAGATTTAATTAGAACAATTCATTAGTTATGTTATATGTTTAAACATATTTATTTGCAGACCACTACATTTCATTAGCTCCATGCTAGGACTGCTAATTTATAGAAACATATTTTTAATAGATCCATAGAATTCTCATATAGCAAAATAATTCCACATCAAAATAAAAAGTATTAAACAATAATAATCAAAACAGAAAATAATTCTAGTTGAGAATGCTAAACATAAATTAGAAATTATATAGTGCCAAATATTCTCTATTTTTCTTTTTCTACTTTCAGATACGTCAATGGCTACGGGTATGAGGTATGTCCTACTTGCCGAGGTGATCTGTGGGAGATGCGAATGCGTGGGGGTGACGCAATTCAAAGATTAATAAATAGAATTGCAAGTGAAGTCGTTGCCCCCCTCGTTGCTGTCTCCCACCCCGAAGCCCCCCTCGTTGCTGTCCCCCACCCCGAAGCCCCCCTCGATGCTGCCCCCCACCCCGAAGCCCCCCTCGCTGCTGTCGCCCACCCCGAAGCCCCCCTCGCTGCTGTCGCCCACCCCAATATGTTCATCCACAATGCTCTCGATCATTTACTGGTTCTAGACGAGGATGTTGCGATGATAGATAATGATGTATTAAACTCACCCCCCTATGAACAAGAAGATGATGGTTTCTTCGAGGGGGGTGATTTCATCATCCTCGAGAATAGACCACTAAATGATCGAGAGTTAATACAAATATTAGACAGTGATGAAGAAGTTTAGTCTGCATATATTTTTTAAATTTTTTTATTTTATATACATTTTTACATCAAAAAGATTATTGTTTTATTTTTGTTTTCCCAAATCCCAATTAGCGCTAAAAAAAAAAAAAAATCATAATACATTACTAGGTGTGAAAGCAATTGCGCTGCAAAATATAGTGTATACCGACTCTGAGGTAGTTAATTAAAATCCCAATTAGCGCTAAAAAAAAAATCAATTAGATATTTACTTTAGATATTTTAATAAAAAAATTCAATATTATTAGCGTCACCTACGCATAGGGTTAAAAAGTATGAGAAACTTTGCGAATATCATTTTCCATGATTCTCTCGACCACCACATCGATGTCACATTTCAATATTCTCACCAACATTTAACTTTTGAAATTAGCATAATAACAAATCCTTTACAATGAATTAAACAAACGCATACATAATTTTAAAATCTCATAATAAGAATATAAGCTAAAATCTAACAAGTTTCGACAAGTTGAAACTTGTCAGTTTACATCTGTAGAGAATACCCAACTCTCGAATCATAAAAAATGGTCAAACTTTGTCGGTAAATACCCTTCTATGATGTAGGGGAAGGACAGGTAACTCGAGATGCTTATAAAGAACATTATTTGCTTATTTCTAGACTCTTAAAAATTAGATGCAATCGAACAATAAATGTTTTCATCATGTATATTTATATCAGTAACACATTACTTTCGACATACGTAAATTCAAATTGATAATTACTTGCCTTAGTACTTTTTTAGAAGCTTGAATCATTGCATATAACCGTCTGAGGATACCCAAACTTCCCCTAACATATTTCTCCGTAACCGGGGAAAAAGGGGTATAAAAGCGGCTTTGATGGGATGGAGATTTCAGTTCCAAGTTAAACTTGATACCGAAGCAACTTGTTAAGACTAAACTAACCTTACAAGATTAATAATTTCAAAGTAAGTTTTGCTAACTTTTATTTTATTTCATTTACATTAAAATGGAATGTATTACATGTCATAAAAGTTATTCAACGTTGTCAGCTTTAAAAAGACATCAAAAACAACAGCATTCAAGTAGTCAGAAACAATTTAGTTGTCATTTATGTCCGCTAACTAGCAATAGAAAGGATATTTTTAAAAAACACCTTAAAACCCATGAAAGAAGTGAGGCAAAAAAAGCCGAAAAAGCTGCAACTTTGGTTAATAATGTAAATAATAAACAGATTAATAAGATAAATGATGGAGCCTCAACATCGTCATCTAGCATTAGATGTCAAGAATGTCAGATAGATGTCAACAGAAAAAATATGAGCGCTCACTTAAAAACATTATTTCATAGAAAAAATTGTAGTGTTAGCATTGAACCAAATGTTAAATTGATCAATTCAGCTTTTAAAAAAAACATTTGCACATATAGAATAAGCAGTGCGGAAGAAACAATACAAAATGTAAATGAATTTATGTCTCAAATTAAACCAGATGTCCTAAATTTAATCAAAAAGAAAATAAATGAGCAGGAAAATGGAATGAAAATCAACTTTGAGCTTTTTGCCTCCTATATATTAGCAACAAAACAAAATGAAGACGGAAATGATGTGCAAAATGAAATAAAATCATTTAATAGCAAATATCGCATTGCAACAATATCCTCAAATTTGGAAGACCTGTATTCAGAATTTTCTGAAATATTAAAAGTGAAAAGTGAAGAGTTTCAGGTAAGTCATACTAATAGCATTATTCGATTTCTTATATCTAAAAAAAATTTATTTTATTTTAGCAAAAAGATTCCGGATGGTCGATGATTGGAATTTTATATTTAGAAGTAAACTTGCTTAGATTTGAACCATTCCGGGGATCATCTTATATACCCCCTCCAAAAGACATAGAAGATAAAAAAGCTGTTATTAATATTAGAAATAGCGATAATAAATGCTTCGCCTATAGTATTCTCTACCATCTATATCCTGCTGTCAGAAATGCCGAAAGAGTTAGCAATTATGAAGAACATTTAGATGAACTAAATTTAAATAATTTATCATTTCCCATGGAATTAAATAATATCCAAAAATTTGAGAAGCAAAACAGCGATATAAGCGTCAACGTTTTTGGACTTAGTAAGAAAAAGGATAAACATGATGTTGTAGGACCTTTATATCATACAAAGCAACGAAAAATTAATCATGTAAATCTCTTATACATCGAAGATATTTCAACGGGGGCATCACATTTTTGTTACATAAAAGATTTAAGTAAACTAATCTCAAAGCAAAGAACTAATCATGACGGAAGAGTTTATGTATGCGACGGCTGTCTAGTTACATTTTTGACCGAAGATAAATTAAAAAAGCATTTAGATTTAAATGACTGCCTTAAAGTTAGAACAGAGCTTCCAAATGCATTTAATAATATTATTGAATTTAAAGATCATCATAAAGCATTTCCTATGCCATTCTGTGTATATGCAGATTTTGAAACTTTGCTAGAGCCCATCCATAGAGCGAATCCAGATCCATCCAAAAAATATACAGTGGATACACACGTGCACAAACAGTTCAGTTTTGCATATTTTGTGAAATGCGAACATGACAATTCCCTCTCATTTTTAAAACAATATAGAGGTGTGGATTGTGTTGAAGTTTTTACAAAGTGGCTAATTCAAGATATTAGACAGATTCATGAAAAATATTATTTAAACCCAAAGCCTATGAAAAAACTAACACCCCAGGAGCAAAATGATTTTTTAAATGCCAAAGTTTGTTTTTTATGTCAAGAGGCATTTCCACTTAGTAATGAAGATATCTCTCTTAATAGAGTGAAAGACCATTGTCATTTCTCAGGTAAGCGATAAAAATTATTAATCTATAGCTATTATTATAAAACTATTATAGATATAAAATATTTAGATAAATTATATTTACAATGAATGTAATTAAATTATGATTTTTAGGCTTATACCGAGGTGCCGCTCATAGTAAATGCAATCTAAAATATAGAACGCCATACTTTTTACCTATATTTTTCCACAATGGTAGCCACTATGATTTTCATATTTGCATCGAGGAAATGTTTAAAAACTCCGAATCTATCGAAGTAGTTCCACAAAATAAAGAGCTCTATATTGGATTTACAGCAAAAATAAAGTTAACCGAAGATGTGAATGATACCGATTTAAACGAAGCACATCAGAAAAAAAGATTTTTTAATTTACGTTTTTTGGATTCGTTCCGGTTTATGCCCAACAGTTTAGAAAACCTTGCAAAGACTTTAAGCGAAGATCAGCTAATTGAAACTAGAAGACTATTTTCAGATAATGATCAGTTCAATTTAATGCGACGAAAGGGAGTTTTCCCCTATGAGTTTGTTGATTCATATGCAAAACTAGAATCTACTCAACAACTCCCAGCAATATCGGATTTTTACAGCACATTATATGAAGAATGTATTAGCGAAGAAGATTATATTCATGCACAGAAAGTTTGGAAGGCATTTAATTGCAAGAATTTAGCCGAATATTCAGATTTGTACTTGAAAACTGATGTTATTTTGATGGCTGATATATTCGAATCATTTAGAAGGCTCTTTCGCTCTCTATACAATCTGGAGGCTTGCTTTTTTTACACTCTCCCATCGCTAGCCTGGTCTTGTATGCTGTCTTATACAAAGGTATGATGATTAACTTTCCATTTTTTCATCACAAGGTTTAATGCTTATTTTTTTTTTTAATTGCAGGTAAAACTAGAACTTCTTACCGATCCAGATATGTTACACCTAATTAGAAAGGGGATCCGAGGCGGCGTCGTACAATGTGCGCACCGTCATGCTGTGGCAAATAACAAGTACATACCAAACGACTTGGAAGATGATTTTAATTACATAAAGTATGATTCAAAACAAGAGGAAACTTATCTCACCTATTTGGATGCCAACAACTTATATGGATCAGCTTTATCACAATACTTACCTTATGGTGGTTTTAGATGGCTTAAAGATGATGAAATTCAAAATTTTAACGTGGTAAATCAATGTTCAAACAATGAGAGCGCAATAGGTTATATTTTAGAAGTAGATTTATTATATCCGGAAGAAATTCATGACTTACATAACGAGCTTCCTTTTTGCCCTGAAAATATAGTTGCACCTAATGGTACAAGTCGTATGCCCAAGTTAATTCCGAATTTATGCGATAAAAAACGTTATGTCATACATTATAGAAATTTATATCAAGCCCTTCAACATGGTATAATTTTAGAAAAAATTCATAGAATTATTGAATTTAGACAGTCTGATTGGTTAAAAATTTATATAGATAAAAATACTGCTATGAGACAGGCTGCAACCAATGACTTTGATAAAGATAAATATAAATTAGCAAATAATGCGGTTTTTGGTAAATGTATGGAGGCAGTAGAAAAGAGAAAAAGTGTAAAGTTGGTAAAACAATGGGAAAATATTCAACAAAAAAAGGGGGCTCAAACATTTATTTCTCAATCTAAAATAGATAGCGTTAAAGTTTTCAATGAAAATTTTGTAGGCATTCAACTTAAAAAAGAAAAAGTTGTTTTTAACAAACCAATTTATGCAGGGTTTTGTGTTCTTGATATTTCAAAGACTATCATGTACGAATTTCATTATGATTTTATAAAAGAAAAATATAAAGATAATTCAAAACTCTTATACACGGATACAGATTCATTAATATATAAGATTACTACTAAAGATTTTTATGCTGACATGAAGGATAATCTTAATAAGTTTGATACGTCTAATTATGCATTGAACAATCCATATTCAATTCCTTTGGTAAACAAAGCAGTTTTAGGGGTATTTAAAGATGAAGCTAAAGGTTTGCCCATGCTTGAATTTGTCGGTCTTAGACCAAAATTATATGACTATGTTATAGCTAAACCTAATAGCAGCGGACATTATGGAGAAGTTATTAAGAAGGGGAAAGGGATCAAGAAGTCTGTAATAAAGAGGCTTAAACATAGTGCATACAAAACATGTCTCTTAAGTAAAAATATTGTTTTAAGTAGACAAACTGTTTTTAGATCAATAAAGCATGTTATACATACGGAATCGGTCAATAAGATAGCTTTATCTGCGAACGATGATAAGAGATATATTTTGCCTGACGGAATAAGCACTCTTGCGTGGGGTCATTATAAAATCGACTTTTTAAATGCTATACATGAAAGTTTTTAATAATATATTTTCATTAATATTTTACAAAAATATTAACCATATGCTATTTTCTCCAAGTCGGATATAATAGTAAAGAAAAAAAACGTATCTCGACAAGAATAAAACATGTTTCAACAAGTCTAAACCTGTTTCAACTCGCCTAAAGCTGAAAGCTGTTTCGAGACGTTGAAAGCTGATTCATATTGCCGAAGGCTGTTTCCATTGGTTGGCAGCTGTTTCGACTTGTCGAAACTTGTTTGTAAACGAGGGTGGGATGGGTAGGGAGACTGTAACTATAAAAGAACTTAAAGCAGATGGTTTAAGCTATAGTAAGCCAAATGACCAAGTCGCTGCAACTACAACATCAAATTAAAAGTTTTTCTGAAAAAATTAGAAAACTGAAAAAAGATATTAAACAATACGAACAAAAGAAGCAGGTTATATATCTATTAAAGAAACTAAGATTATAACATGGCTAGTCAATCTTCTATGACTTCATCAGATTTCTGCTATCCTGAATATATAGATATGTTGCTACCAAATTATAGCGAAAAAATAGAGGAAGAAAAATATTTGATTAACGAGAGCATTATACATCTCCTCGCAGTTCCCATAAAAATTTCTACAGGCTTAAGTACTATGCAGGGCTTTCTACCGACAGTCAAGCTAACATATGTTGCTCCCTGCTCTAAGGATAGCATTTCTATATCATTCATGGATATAGATTGGCATGAACTATTTGAACATATGCTGAATATGTCTCCATTAGTTAATGTTGACGGAACACTGACTGAGAATGTAATGATTTTTCAGCAGTTTAAACTTACAAGTATACCATGTGAAGGGCAAACATTATTAAAATTGGAAAAATATAATAATATTTTATATTTTTGTAAAGAATGGCTTCAGGAAATTAAATTATATTCTCATGTTATTGACTATAAGCTAAAAATTTTAAAAGAAATTGATTTCTCAAGTCATTATACTAGTATTTTATTATATGTAACCGATTATGATAGTGATGTAACATATTCCGAAAAAATTAAAAATGTATGTAGTTTACAGTTATCTATTCAGAATTATTGCATGTTAGAATATTTAGCTTTTAATTATCACCAAATATTATGTGATATTACGAAAATTTTGTATATGAAATGAATAACCTAAAAATAAAAAACAAAGTATTTATTAAAAAGTTGTTTTATTTACCTTTAAGCTACAAATACAAATATATGTAATAAGTTAGGTTAAGAATTAATAATACTATAATATGACATCAGCTTCATTAACCCACGTAGGTTTGGGAAATCCTAGCCAGCGAACTAAAACTTGGTTAACACCATTTTTTCTTCGCTTTCTTATAATTTTCTCCACCAAATAAACATCAGGAAGTTTGGTTTTTTGTAGTTCTTGTTGATAAAAACAACCCTTTATCAGCTGACCATTCATATCTTCTAATAGGAAAGTTGGTGGATTGTTAATATTAATTTTGACTATTTTGAATAACTCTGGAGACCAGTTAATTTCAAATCCTTCACTGAATGCACCTTTATATTTGCTTATCCTGACAATATCGTCTATTTTTAGTATCTTTTTTCTAACAGCTATTTTCGGAACATTATATACGTTTAACAGTGTATTAGGTTTAACGTCGCAGGGCTTCATTCCTGTGGTACTATGCTTGCTATTATTATAATCGCTTGTAATTTCTTGTAAAATATAAAGAGAAATATTTGTATATTCGGTTTTTTAATGTGCGTATAACACGCTCGACAATTGCCGCTTTTTTATTACTATAGATAAAAAAATTATTTATTTTATATTTTTTCATTAAAGAATTAAAGTGCGAATTTTTAAATTCTGTGCCCATATCAGAACCTATATTTTTAGGTGAATATCCTGCCGATTCAAGTATATCTTTCATACTTTTAGTAACTTCGCTTCCAGTTTTCGATTTAAGCGGTCTAGTCCAAACAAATTTAGAAAAACAATTTATAACCACTAATACATAGCGAAAACCTCTATTAAGATGTGAATATGGTTGAAACTCCATTAGGTCAATTTGAAAATAGTCATAATAATCTCGTATTACAGTTTTACGCCTAGAAAAATTTCGACGTGTGGGTTTATGGAGTTCTTCAACGACTTGTCTTTTTTCTTTAGAGATCATCTTGTAAATTGTTGACGTGACTAGAGTAGCTTGATAACTAGAAAGGTTTCCAATATACAGCGCGTTAAATTCATTTTTTATTTCAACATTATTTTTTAATCACCACTTTTGAATGTTTAGTATCTTTTATTTTTTCATTTATGATTCGCTCCATCTCTTTAGGGATATTACTTTTATCTAATAAATTGTTTATATGTTTATCTATGTATTCTGTAATTAGCTTATCCAGAGTCTCATTTTGCTCTTCAATCACCGTTTTATGAAGATATGGTATAACATCATCGTTTATTGTATTGGTTAACTGTTTACTGCTATACTTTAACCTTTCTGTTAAATCTTCTTTCACTTTAAAATCAATATAGGCGCTTAGATTTCTGTTTAGCCATTCAGTAGTTTCAGCTAACATATTTCTTAACTTTTCTTCCAATACTTTCATTTTTTCAGTCAAATAATTCATTGTCACAGCATCATTTAAGTTTGTAGGTGGCGAAACATTGGTTAGCCGTTTTCCTTGTAAATCATAATTTCCGTCGGAAGTTAGTTTGTAGGCGCTTATAGGGGTTTCTCTAAGTTTAAACTGGAATGAGTCTTTCCATTTACGTTTACGACCAAATTTATCTATTGTGTTAACACTCATCATTTTATGTATAAACTGAGATGAAAATTGGAATGTTACGTATTATAAGGCGTTTAATATATTATATTAGCTTCTCGTAGTTCTTCTAAAATGGATATAATTTCATTATCATGTGCCGTGCTTCCAGCTAATTTAGACGCCCAAAGGAGGCGGAGACGTTCGATCAATTCCTGGGGAGTATTCCAGTAAACAAATTCTTTATTTTTAAAGTTTAGTTGTTTGGTATTTAGTGGTAATCTTGTTATTGATTTTCCTTCTTTAAAAATAAGAGGTCTTATTAAGTATAAATATTTTTTTGATTGACTGCGGTTAAGTCCTTGAGTTGGATTATATTGATTAAAAGTTACATTTGTTTTATGTAGAATTTCTTGATATACACCCTTTGTTTGCTCGCTTATAGCATCAGGATTTTCTAACGCTTTTGGATGTTTTAAAAAAAGTATATCCAAAAGTTCTGCAGATGCTGGATATGTTCCAATATTTGTACTACCACGCCAAAAGGAAATCTCACTAGGAGGAAATCTAACCTCAGTGTTCCCCATGTGAAGTTTATTTTTTGAATCTACGCGAATTCCATATCTTACATCAAACCTGGATATATTACGTTTTATTTTTTCCACATAACTCATTGAAATTGAATGTGGACTAGCATGCGAGGAAATTGATAATAGGAGGTGTATCACTTAAATTCGGTGTTGAGAAAATATCTTCTGCAGGTATTGTACTGATATGCGGTGAAACAGCGTCAGATGTCTCATCAAAGCTGTCATCATGAACATCGACATCATCAGACGAATAAGGCTGGCTAGTTGTTTTTACAATAGTGGTTTGGCTTTTGTTAGCTGAGGGAGGCTGCATATTAGATTTTTTTGATGCAACTTGAACAGCATCAGAAATAGATTTTAAACGAGTTGTAACAGGCTGATAAAATTCTTCAAGTCCACTCTTGTTTTCAAATTGCTTATTTTTAATGCTATAATATTTTTTACGCACAGCATCAGTTGCTTCAATCAGTTTGCGTTTAAGCTCAATTTCTGAAGTATCGTTCATTTTTTTTTTTTACTCCTCTCCCTTTACTGTCTCAATGTTAAATGATATAAAATTTTAAAAATAAATGTATTTATCAAATCCTATTCGATATCTGCCTCTCTTTAAATCGCTATCTTTATCAATAACTAGGAAACCATATTTTTCTTTCCAACACTCTGCACACATTTCTAGAAATTCAGAAAATGATATATCTGGAGAAACATGATCTAAATAAATGTGTTTAAGGTTTGTTTGATCTTGATTAAACAGAATAAGAAAATTTGCATTATCACGAATTAATTGTTTTGGAACTTTAGAATAGGTCTGAGCTAAGTAGAAACAGTCAATGTTTTTATGTCTCCCCATACTAAAATATAAACGAATAGTATATTGTCTTTCACAAATTACATCGTCAAATATAAAAACAGAATTAGGTTTAGCATCCGCAGGATTAACTATTGTCTCATTGGAAGCATAAGTATAGAAACCAATTTCCTTAATCGGCTTGAGTACTTTGCGAATATAATCATATTTTGGTTGATATAAGGACTTTGAATAAATATATATATTTTCAAAACAAAGGCCTTTAGGATGAGTTAGAAGGGTTATCATAGCATTTGTTTTCCCACAATTTGAAGGACCTATTAAAAGCGCTCTTATTGAATTTGGTAATAAAGGTCCATTCCTTTTAGTAGTCGGCAACCCTGCTCCAACGGTCTGATCCAGATTGTCAACTTCCAATTCATAACCTGATTTTTCAATAAACATATTGCTGTAAATATACTTTACTTGCACACTATATTTTATTTTAATGTCAGCCGCCAAACGATTAGGACGTATATCCTCTCGCTCCAGCAGCACCAAGGCGAGTGGTAAAGGCTTAGTTGATACTGTAATAAATAAGCTACCAATTGAATTACATTTACCTGGATATCAGTATTGCGGACCTGGAACAAAGTTAGAGAAAAGACTCACCCGCGGTGATCCTGGAATAAATTCATTAGATATTGCATGTAAAAAGCATGATATAGCCTATGCAAGACATGAAAAGTTAAGTGAACGACATAAAGCAGATTACGAACTTGAACAAAGTGCTTGGAAACGTGTAAAGTCGGCAAACTCTAGTTTTGGCGAAAAAACTGCAGCTTGGCTAGTAACGACTGGAATGAAAATAAAAAGAAAGCTTGGCATGGGATGTAAAAAACCAACTGGAATGAAAATAAAAAAGAAGCTTGGTAGGGGGAGTAAAAAAGCAAGTGGAATGAAAATAAAAAAGAAGCTTGGTAGAGGATGTAAAAAAGCATTACCTAAACGTAAAAAGAGTATTAAAATAAATAAAAAACAGAAAAAAATAGTTTTTGGTAGCGGGATTATAAATAAAATTCGTAAAAATTTAAAGAAACGTTTAAATTTAGACCCGAAAAAATCGGATATACAAAAAATGGCAAAAATGGGAATAATAGTGGCGCAAAAAACATTAAAAGTTCACGGAGGTAAAAGAAAAATACAAACTCCGCGCATCATACCATTACCAAAGCAGGGAGGAATTTTACCTCTGATTCCTATATTTGCAGGACTTTCTGCTTTGGGTTCGTTAGCTGGCGGGGCTGCTGGAATCATAAGAGCGATAAAAACAGCTAAAGATGTTTCATCGGGAAAGCGTTATGATAAAAATATAGATGAAGGAAAAAAGGGTAATGGATTATATCTTAAGCCATATCGCAGTGGTTTGGGGCTATATCTAAAACCATATAAAAGTTCAAAAAACTAATAAAATCCCTACCTCCAAAAGCGCTTACAAATTTCGACTTGTCTAAGTATGCATTACAGCTAAATGTTCCATATTTTAGAGGTGTATATATGAGAGATGCTATGCCAAAAACAGGTCCTAACAAGTTTGAAAGTGGAATTGTTAATTTGGATGATGTCGAGGGGGTAGGGACGCATTGGGTTGCATATAAGAAGAAAAATGATAAAACATATTATTACGATAGCTTCGGAGATTTACCTCCACCAAGTGAGTTAGTTAGTTATTTGTATACTGGGCGATATAAAACAGAAAATATCTTCTATAACTACATTCGCGAACAAGATTTTGATACAGTCTGGTGTGGACATTTATGCTTAAAGTTTCTTGCTAAAAAAAAGTTAAGAAATGGAGAATGATGCTATAAAAAAGATCTCTCAATCTATGCAAGTGTTTTTCAAATCGAGAAGCTTATTAAATATGACAAAGGAGGAGTTAGTTTATATGCCCAAAGAAGTTATTATAAATTGTGCATTTCGAGAAATCCCGTTTATTTGGTCTAAGCTTCCTAAACACTTACAGGAAGATCCAGATTTAAAAAACTATTTATTTTGTACTGAGCATGAGCAGGATGATAGTGAGGATGGAGATGTAAATGATGGTCCTCCGAAGCGAAAATTATTCTGTTGTTATTGTAAAATGAAGGATATAAATATAGCAACAGAAAATAAAATTAAAGTTTTACCATCGGATAAACGTTGTATATTACAATAAATATTGAAATACATCTAAATTTTTTGTAGTCATGTCGTACACGTTTACCTTATCAGATCATAGCAGCGTGTTGAGTGCTAATTTTTTTCCCTCGCTTGAGCTTGAGAAGAATTCAATATATGGTTTAGGATTGTTGGGATTTTACACTTATAATTCAATTTTTAACATAGATGAAAATAATAATTTACTTGGATTTGGTGAGCCTGATCAGAAAAAGTTTACTTACTTTAGAATTAAACCAGGTGCATATGAAATTGATGAAATCCATAAAGAAATTCAGAAAGAAATCAAGAAAAAGAAATATTTAGAAAATAATAATGAAATTGATGATATGAATAGAATATTTAGTTTGGAGGCTAATAACAACACTTTAAAGTGTCAGCTTAAATCTACATTGGATTTAGATTTTTCAATAAAATCCTCTTTAGGAAGAACGCTTGGATTTGCAGAGAAAGTGTTTAAAGCCAATAAGCTTCATGAATCCACTCTACCAGTGGATATAATGAAAGTTCGAATGATACGAGTTGACTGTAATATTATTTCTGGAGCATATCTGAATTCAACAAAATCTCATACTTTATTCGAATTTGATATTGACGTTGAACCTGGTTATAAACTTTCTAAGGAGCCGCATAATATAATATATATGCCCATACAACCTTTGGGTCGTCAGTTTATAGATAACATTACGTTGAGAATCTTGGACGATCAAGGAGACTTGGTTAATTTCCAATGAGAGAAAATTATAATTAAATTAGAATTAAAGAAAATTACATAATGGGATTTCAATATAATTCTCAGATTTATAAATATCAAAAATCGTCTAAGATAATAAAAGATAATAAAAGCAGTAAACCTAAAACTATAGCACGCATTCTAAAAAGAAACGTTGATCTGAAAGGAAGTGATATAAGCATCGAAGATCGTGAATTTTTGAAATCCTTGGGTTTACAACTAAAAATTTAAGAAAATATGGCCACCATTTCAACAAGTGAAAAATTGGAGGTTTTTGATGATCCTGTATTTGATTATTCACTTGTCAGTTTAAATGAGCATACATATAAACCTTATGGGTCACCAACATATAGCAATTCTGATGAAATCCGTATACCAATTCATTTTCAAGATCTAATACTCAATATTGCAGATAGTTACATATATATTGAGGGCACATTTAATTCAAGTGATGCTACAAAAAAATGCTATTTGTCAAATAATTGTTTGGCATTTTTATTTGATGAAATTAGATATGAAATGGGTGGTGAACAAGTATCTATAGTCAGAAAACCTGGAATCACCACAGCGTTAAAGACATTGGTATCATTTAATCCACTGCATAGTAAAAACTTACTTACCACAGGATGGGGTTTAAATGAGGGATGTCAAGTTATTTTGGATAAAACAAGCCATATATTTAGCGGAAAGCTACCCTTAAAATATCTATTGGGTTTTGCAGAAGACTATTTGAAAGGAGTCCTTAATGTAAAGCAGGAATTAATAATGGTTTTATCTAGATCATATGTTAACTGCTACGTCGGCGAAGTAGAAGCAACTATTAATCTAAGCAAAATTGAATGGAAAGTTCGTCATATTGTTCCCGAAGATCGACAAAAGCTTAAGCTGCTTTCCCGCATAAATAAAGGTGGAAATAATGCGCAAGTAAATATAGCTTATAGAATGTGGGATCTATATGAGCTTCCAACACTACGAGAAACGACTTCAGATATATGGGCTTTAAAAACGAGTACCTATCTTGAAAAACCAAGATATCTTATTCTCAGCTTTATAAGCGCCGATAGTTTGGACAACTACAAAAAGAATGCGATAGATTTTATAAACGCGGGTATTCGAGATATTCGCGTGTATTTAAATAGCAACGTATTTCCTTATGAAAGATGGAACTTGGATTTTAGCAAAAAGCTTTGTGGTCCTGCATACTACGCATACGAAAATTTTCAGCGTAGTTACTATAATCGACAAGATTGTAGCCCCCTACTTGATTTAGATGAATTTTTCGCAAACCCGGTCTTTGTCATTGATTCCAGTCAGCAAGCGGATAATAACATAAAAAATTCGACAGTAGACATAAAAATTGAATTTGAAACGCGTAACAAATTTGCAAAAAACATTAAAGTTTTTGCATTGGTGTTACACGATGCATTTTTAAGCTATAATGCTTTAGATGGTTCTGTTCGAACCGGGTGTAATTTTTTGGGTAGATAAATTTATACTAATTAGTTTAGCTTAATAACAAAGTTAAGAATTATAGTAGTATAGAACATAACATATTATGTAGTTTGTATAATCCTGAATTTTGAATAAATTATGATTAAATTATATTATGGATTTTATTTTACCTTAACTAATCGAATTTTAAATTAAGGTTTGAGCATACCATAAAAGGAAGGGTCATTTAGGTATAAATCATTATTGCGGTGACAAATGTGCCGCCTTATTATACTTATCTTGTTAGACCATATAAATTAGGGTTTTATTTCGCTTTGCCATCCACCAGTGGCGTTTCACTAAGTTAGAAAATATAAATCATGTTTTTTACTATACCGCTTTAACAGCGGCGTTTCAACTAAGGTTAAATCATAAAAAGTCTGGTTTAAGGATGGCTCAGGTTGGATCCTAAAAAGTCGGGTTTAAGGATGGCTTATAAAAATTGGGATTTAATTATCCCGCTTTAGCAGCGGCGTTTCAACTAAGGTTAAATCATAAAAAGTCTGGTTTTATCTCGGGTTAGTTCATAAATATTCAGGTTCAAATTAGGGTTAGATAAGAAGCCGCCTCACGAAAGCACCCGGGTTAGTTCATAAATATTCAGGTTCAAATTAGGGTTAGATAAGAAGCCGCCTCACGAAAGCACCCGGGTTAGCTCATAAACAGCACCACCCGGGTTAGGTCATAAACAGCACCACCGAACCACCCGGGTTAGGTCATAAAACGCACCACCTGCACCACCTGGGTTAGATCATAAAACGCACCACCAGCACCACTGAGTCAGCTCTGTCTATTTCTAGCTACTGACTTGGACTTACGACTTTTTCCAGTGACCGATATACTGGACATACGACTATTTCGTACAAACAAATTTATTACCTACTGTTTAAACAGTGATATTATTAGTGTAACAAATTTTAACAATTATTATTTTTTTATTAACTCAGTAAAGCAAATTATCTTATGGAGACTTTTATTCATTTTAACACCATGGACGGAATTATCATTATCTACTTAATCAATACAGTACGTGTAGATTTAGAAAAAATATCCTACTCATAGTGTCAAAATAAGTACAGATTTATTATTAAGTACCGGCACACAATTATTTTATTATTTTCAGAAGCAGAATCGAAAAGGGTCAAAATGGCGCAATATACGAGTCGAACGAAAAAAATGTTTTTAATGATGGACGAAAGCATGCCTGATAAAATGTACGGAAAAAAATTAAAAGCAGACAACGATGTTCCAATACCTTCCATAGAAGTAATTTCAGAGCCACCTAATCTTTGCGAGCAAGAATCATCTAGCAATCAATTGTACCTCAGAGACCGAAGAACAAATTTTGCCTATGGAAGAGGAGCCCTTTCTATTTGAAGAGCGGCAAATGAATCAATCCGGAAATTTTTCGATGTTGAGCTGTAATTTTGAAAATATCAGTGTTGATGACATAGTATTAGACTGTCAGAATTTTATAGTGGATTTAAATTCTGGGACACTAGTACCTGAAGAATTTACCGAAGATCAGACTAATTTACAACTTCTAAAACCGAACATTGAATACAAAGAAAATGATTCTAGCGATGCGAAACAAAATGAAGCAGAAGTTCTACTTGTGACAATACTAATGATAATGAAAACGAGAATATGGGTTTAAATGATTATGAAAACGAAAACAGTTCTTCCTCGATAAGCATAAGCAGCGTATCTTCGCTAGATGACCAACTAAACGTTAGTGATACTGGTGTCAGAAAAAGAAGGAAGAGACAAAAAGTTGATGAGAAAACTTGGTGTAAAAATGCAAATAAACAAAAAAGAGAAAAAGGGGAGAAATACTTTGAGAAAAGAAAAACTGGTGGTTCCTGGGATTATCAAATAAGTAGGGAAGAAAGACAGCTGAAAGAGGTATGCAATTGCAAAGCATCTTTAAAAAATAAAAAAATGCAGTGTAGGGTCTTAAGCGACCAAGAAAGACAAGATATTTTTAAGAAATTTTGGACTGACATGACGTGGGAACAGCGCAAAACTTATGTAGATCTTCAAGTCAAGAAAGACAATACTCAAAGGGTCAGAAACAGAAAAGAGGAAAATAAGTCGAGACGGGAGTACTCCTGGATTTATAGCTTAGAAAATTTGAAGGGAAAGATTTTTCGTGTGTGTAAGAAAATGTTTTTGAGTACCCTAGCTTTAAAAGAACGAACAGTCATAGACTGGAGAAAAGTCCAAGCAGAGTTCAAGAAGAAATAGAGGAAAATACACAAACTGGTACCAGAGGACTGGAAAAGGACAGAAAAGATGTTTTAAAAGAGTTTTTCAGAGACCTGCCGAAGGTAGAGTCTCATTATTGTCGGTCTAGAACAGCTAAATCATATTTAGAGTCAACTTGGAGTTCCAAACTGGAACTGTACAGATTTTATAAATCTTATTGTAATACTCGTGGAACCAAGTGTGTATCAGTTGCCTTGTTTTCACATGTTTTTAAAGAACTTAACTTAAGAATTTTTAAACTCAGAAAAGACGAATGCGATATCTGTGTTAGTCATCGCATGAAAAACCTATCCGATGAAGATTACCCAGGTAGCAGACTGACGTCTGTCGACGTCGCCTAATGGTGATTCTGGACCTAATAGGTCAGTTAGTATCAGTTTGGTCAGTTAGTGACGTTCACAATGCGTCATTTTATGACGTTATATTAACTGACGTTTTTTTAACGTCAAACGTTGACGACAAAATAACGTCGACCTAGAAACTTTATTGACATTTATTTGACATATATCGAACGCAATAAATATTATTAATTTATACACACGACATTTATTACTACGATGAGTTCGGCTATAGGTATATTAACGCATAATCAAAACAAAATCTACTTGTACAGAGTAACAATTTACAGATATTTTGAATTTAAAGTAATCGTCATTTCCTCAATTATAATTGGTTGCATTGCGGTATGACGTCACAAAATGAGATATAATTTCGTGGGTCAATGTTGGCTTCACGTGGATAATTTTCCTTTTGTACTGTTGGCGGCCTTTATTTATCAAGTGATGCCCATGCAACGACAAACTGAACATCTTTTATCTTCGTTTAGTGCATTACCAACTAGAAAAACATCGCGGAGAAGTACAGTCTTGACTCGTTTCTCGTTACTTTTTAACCTAACTTTTATAACTTTTTGTTGGGTTTCGGCATGGTTTCGGAGCAGAATTTGGCGGGTTTCGTTATAATCGCCTCCATAATAATTATTAATTGGAAATTGTGCAACAGTGATCCGACAGAGTAAGTATACAAGTAGTTAATTTTCTTCGATATAAATTCCCTTTAGTTTAAATTAAACTCCTATTTCCAACACCAACTGAACCTCAACCTCGCCAACTTTTCGAGTTTATAAATCCAGCTTAAAGGGGGCTTAGCTTAGGCTTATAATACTGCGGAGCTTACCTGCTTAAAGTGGCAATTAATCTTACCTTCACTGCAGGAAAATATCAAGGTTTGTTTTGGTTTTGTATGGCTGGATTTCTGATTAAAATTCTAGAAATCTTGCCATCTTATTGAAGGAAATATTCAATGTAGCACTTGGATTTGTACGTTTATAGTTATTCTACCAACCTGCATGTACCTAGACTACAAATATTTTTAAGGCTATGCTATTACAGTAGGATATCCACATCCTATAAACAGAGCTGTGCGGTACTCGGGTACAAGTACTCTTCACTTGCACTCTTAACTACATTTTGAGGTACTCGGTACTCAGGCCAAGACACTTTTTGAATCATGTACTTGTACTTGTACTTGAACTGCTTTAGAAAATAAAAAATACCCGGTACTTTTTATTGTACTGAGTAAATTTCAAAATACCCGAGTACATGCTTTTGTACTCGAAAACATTTGTTATACCCGGGTATTTTCATTCTATTCGAATACATTTGCAGTTACTGAGTAAAATTATTGGACTCTAAGTACATATTTATTTGGCCACAAGTACATTTTCAGACAAGTTGAGACTTTGAGACCTGACATTATGTTACGATACGACCAATTTTTTGGCATTTCTTGTTTAGCCTGCAGATGCGTGGCATCGTTCCGTTGATCGTTGTGATTTGCGAACGAAAATCTTCAACTTTTCTTTGCACTTTGACACTGTGACCACAAATTTCAAATTCTAAGCCCTATATTATATTATAGTAATTTTTAAAAGGTAAAGTAAATTGCTTCACAAAGCATGTATTTATAATTTACAAAAAAAACTTTGGTATATAATTAATTTAATAATAGATATTTTCGCAACTAAAATTGTTTTACTATTTTTTCATTATTAGTCATTGCATTTGTCCTTAGTAGTTAGTTTTAGCTATTATTTCCCACGTATATGTTAAGAATCACCCTGTATAATGCCTAACAGGTATTAATAAATTTAATACCTAATGTCAATAAAGATATTTATTTTTTATTAAAAATATTTAATACAAGTGTTGATGCGTAGAAAAACACGCAAAATTTTACACTATATACAGGGTGAGTCGGGAGGAATTTATTTATTTATTTATTTCCTTCCATCAAATAGACTTCAAAGTATTCATATCGTCATGCAATAGCAGTAGTTTAAAACATACAAAAGTATTACAAGCAGATACAAAAAAAATAAAAAAATATACCTACATAATATGTAAAACTTACAAAGTACAAATTACATGCATAAAAATCAAGCACAACCTACGGAGAACAGAAAAAAAAACAAAATTAACTCAAATATTCGTCTATAGAGTAAAAGCGGTTTTCAAAGAGATAGCACAGTAGAGATTTTTTGAACTTTTTAATTGAATCTATAGTCTTAATATTATCTGGGAGCTTGTTAGCAATATAACTACAAAAGCCTAACTCTAAGAGCGTAATCTATGCATCAAAATAACAAGAAAAAACTCAAATGTTGTTATCCAATATTCTTTTGTCTCCAAGTTGTAACGCAAAAAGAAAATATTGCTTTAATATAGCTTTCCTGTAATAAATGGTATTATTTTTCGCTTTTGAG
Organism: Polydrusus tereticollis; assembly: GCA_963920685.1. Lineage (NCBI taxonomy): Eukaryota > Metazoa > Arthropoda > Insecta > Coleoptera > Curculionidae > Polydrusus > Polydrusus tereticollis. Next base: position 89,557,491 of record OY987332.1, read on the forward strand.
TAATAATTGTTGTGCTGTCACTAACCTTTAGTGTCAGTATAAAATGTTACATTGATTCACCGTTAACTTTCGGATTTGTATCATTTAAATTTTATAAAATGCCACACATTTATTCACATCTCGAATACGCCAATATAGTTTTTATTTATGGTTTGTGTAATATACAGGGCATCACTACTTAAGTTTTTACAAAATTAGTGACAGCACAACAATTATTACTCAAAAGCGAAAAATAATACCATTTATTACAGGAAAGCTAAATTAAAGCAATATTTTGTTTTTGCGTTATAACTTGATAACAAATGAATATTGGATAACAACATTTAAGTTTTTTCTTATTATTTTGATGCATAGATTACACCCTTAGAGTTAGGCCCATTCCTCCCGACTCACCCTGTATATATTTATTATTAATAACTGCTTTTACACGTCAAAATGGTGAATACACAACAAAGAAAAATATAAAAATATAAAATTCAATAAACAGTACACTACAATGAACTAAGTACATCAAAGACAATACTAAAAATTTAAAATAACATTTTTTTTTTTTAATTTAAAAATAACATTTCACAAGTAACACATTAAAATATATTAGCAGTTCAAATACTCTGACAGCTCATATCACAAAGTCATATCACCAAAATTATTCTGCAAATATTCATTAGTTGAATAGAATGCTTTAGAAATTAAGTATTTTTTTATTATTACTTTAAAATTCTTTAACTTCAACTCCCTAATAGCAATAGGAAGCACATTAAAAAATGTAACACATAAGTACCCAGTACCGTCTCTGGCTTTCGAGAGTCTATGAAAAAGAGCAACAACATTTTTGTTATTCCGAGTGGAGTAATTATGGACACTCTCATGCGTTGTAAAGTTGTCCATGTTTTATCTGATGTAAACGAGGCACTATAGCCAATCCCCATCAGTACTCTTATAAATTGTTTTGTTGTAGTATGTATGCAGTAATTCAATTTACTCCCGAACAGGGTGGTGGCTTGGCTGTGGTAAACAAAGCATGGTTAACGCCAAGGAAAAAGGAAATATTTTGGCCTCCACTTAAGGATCAAAAACAGTACGAAAGAGCTTTAAGAGCATCAGATGAGGTTAATGTAGAAACTTGGAAGATATATGATGTTCAGCGGATATTTTATGAGACGGGTAAGGTATAAGTACCAGTAACTTAAATTTATTTTTCTAATTTCTTCAATCATCACAGATGAATACGAAAAAGCCAAAGAAAAACTCAAAATATCGGAAGATACATCAAACTTAGAAACCGAAACAGAAACGGAGGAAATAAGTTATGGTACGAGGAAAAAAAGGCGAGTAACCAAGCCATTACGATTTGAGTCTAGTGATAGTGAAGTAGAAGAAATACGCAACTTACCTCCTCCCCCCCGAATCAGGACTCCTTCGAAGCTCAAAGGTAATATAATATATAATATAAGTAATATTAAAGTTAAGGGTTAATGTGAAATCTGTATAAATATTAATTTGTCTTTCTTTTTAAACTATTTACTTAGTTATTGCTCAAGTACATAATCCTCATACTGACGCAGTTTACTCGCAAGGTGTAGATTGTACAGCCAGAGCTTCATCCTATACTTCATTTGTACCCATTACTCCCGTTGATTCTCCAATAAGTTCGAGTTCATCTATTCAAATAGACACTCCAACTAGAGCTTCTCAAAAATTTTTAGGACCAGAAAAATCAGGTATATTTAATTATTCATTTTGAAAATTGCTTATTTTCAAGCCTGACAAATTTAGTATATTAGAATACACTGTTGAAGGATATGTGACTGTCTTATTTAAAAATACAATTTTTCTAAAATCATTTTGTTCTGTTTTTAGGATTTCAAGTTCTTCTTGAAAATTTACTAGAAGTTAAAAATCAAAATAAAACAATATTGGCCCACATTGCCAAACTAGCCGAAGAGAGGGAAGGCCCGAAAAATTGCCCAGATTTGCCAGTACAGTTGCCAATAAAAACATTGGAGAATCTAGATGATATCGAAACATTTTTAGGGAATCCACGAAACTTTAACGCATTGGTAAGTCTTTGGAACTTGTTTAAAATGCAATTAAACAAGCTGTTGTTAATATTACTGACAAAATGTTAATACCGAGGTTAATAAAAAATTTGTTTGTGAACTTTGTTTCAGGTAGCTTATTATTCCAGTTTAGGAGGAAGTAATGTTCCCTCCAAAACCAACAAAATATTAAGGAGCAGCATACATGATACATTAAGTAGCAGATATAATTATTTTGGACGCAAGCAAAAGAGATCATTTAACAGTTTAAAGATTTGTGATTGTATAATAGGTAAGGAAGTATAAAAAGCTGGACCAACAAATTTATAAGAACTAGGTAGCACTAGTCGAAACGTATGGCATAAATATTTAGTTTTACTTTACTTATTAAGTTTATATTTTAATTTCTATTTCTCATATTAACAGTGTGTTATATTTTCCAGAGGCTGTAAAGCATGCATGTGGTTGCACTTCAATGGAGGTTGAATCTGCAATAAAAGTATGGCTAAAACATGCTCCCCAACGACTAAAAAAGGGCGATGAGTAAGAAAAACAATATTAGATACTAGATATTTATAACAAAATATATTAAAATGTCCACGCCCAATAAAATAAAATATTATAAGGAACTTGTTGGAAAGCGTCAAGTATACAGAAGAATTGCAAAAGAAGTAAATCTTGTACTAGATAACTGTGTAGTTCAAAATAATGATTTAGTAACTCCAACTGTAACAGTTGAGGAAGTTCAACTTGATAATTCTTTTACAGAGAATATTGTTGTACAAAAGCATGAAAATGTACTTCAGGCTTATAATTCATGTTATGAAATTTCTGAAAATTTTTCCCTACTTTCTGAACCTAGTGAAAATACAGATGAAGCATTGCTTAGTTCTGAGCAAATAACTGATCGAATTTCTTCCCAAAATAATTTAAGAGTTAGCTTAAGGCATTGGGCACTTCAAAATAGTAAAGTACCACACTCTGCAATAATAATGATTTAGTAACTCCAACTGTAACAGTTGAGGAAGTTCAACTTGATAATTCTTTTACAGAGAATATTGTTGTACAAAAGCATGAAAATGTACTTCAGGCTTATAATTCATGTTATGAAATTTCTGAAAATTTTTCCCTACTTTCTGAACCTAGTGAAAATACAGATGAAGCATTGCTTAGTTCTGAGCAAATAACTGATCGAATTTCTTCCCAAAATAATTTAAGAGTTAGCTTAAGGTATTGGGCACTTCAAAATAGTAAAGTACCACACTCTGCAATAAGTGCCCTCTTACATATTTTGTCTCCATTTCATCCAAATTTACCATTAGATGCCCGAACCTTATTAGGTACTCCTGTAAATTCCCTTGTATCGAATCCCTTTATTAAATTTGATACAGGAGAATATGTACACCTAGGAATTTCTCAAAATATAAGGAGGCTTATTTTAAGTGGCACTCTTCATGACGATGTAATATCCTTATCTTTTAATATTGACGGTCTTCCACTGTTTAATAATTCAACCATACAAGCATGGCCTATTCTAGTATTAATAAAATCTGTTGTAAAAATAAAGCCATTTGCTGCAGGGATTTTTTGTGGAAAATCTAAGCCTAAACCAATTGAACTTTATTTTGAGGCATTTATTAATGAACTCCTTGACCTGTTACATAATGGCTTGCTTGTGCGCGATAAATTGTATAATTTTGAAATACATAGTTTTGTTTGTGATGCGCCCGCAAAAGCGTTTATAAAATGTATTAACAGTGGCGTAACTAGCGGTGTTCCATGTGTGCCATGCACACGGGCCCGGGCCCCATAGGGGCCCCCGGCCGCGACCATTCACATTTACCTTTAATAAATCCCGGAATTCGGACAGAGCGTATTATATTACCCAAAGAAAAAAATAGGCACCAACCATCTATTACTTTTTATTATATTTTGTCTAGGTGCTCCAAAAATTTTTATGAATGCAATGTCGCAATTATCGTATCACACTTCTGTAAAAATGTACGAACTAAATTTTGACTCCTTCGGCGAGTAACAAAGCTCGACTCCCGGGAATAAGTGTGTTTGTAAACAGTAGACACACCGCCAACATCAAACGCGCCGCGGCCACTTTTAATGATTTATGATTTGGAATGTGAATAGGCCGCTGTCTATATATTTCCAATAAAAAAGCGTTAAGCGCGCTAAGTAAAAAAAGGTGGTTAAAAATTTTTTGTTTCTGTTTGCAGTTTTGTTTTAGTTTTAGCAGCAGAATAAGTTAAGAGTAATCAGACTAGGTAGTGGTAGGCCAACATTTTAAACGAGTTGATTTTTAAGTTAATTATTTTATTATTGAATTACTAAAAAATAAGGTAAGTTGTGTTGGGTTAAAAAATAAAAGAAGGTTTGATGTTTTAAAATCAAAATACATAATAATAATTTTATAATAATACTGATATAATATAATCGGGCATTTAAAGTAGAGTTAATTTTTTTGTAGAATGAGCACTTATAAACATAAATCCGGTGCTCAAAAGCGAAAGGAGCTAGAAAAGGCGGAGGAAAAAAAGCGAAAGTTGCCAAAAATTACATCTTTTTTTAATACATCGTCTCCTGTGACTACTGCGCTTTCCGCAACTAGTTGTTCTAGTAGCCAGAGCCAGAGTGAGTAAGCTAACAAATATAGATTTAACAACGTTATAAATATATATAGGTATATATTTTTTTTTAGTTAAAACTGTTGAAAATATACCATCTTTAAATTGCCCCAATCAGCCAAAATTCGAATCTGAGATTGTTGGCGGAAACTTAGATTCTCACAGTTTTATTAAAGCAACAAACGTTACAGATATTACTAATGTTAGTGAAGTGCTTCAAGTTGAAAGAGTTTATAGTTTAGACGTTAATATTATATCTGATAAAACCGAAGTTAAAACTGATTTTTTTAAAACTGATAAAGGATATTATAGTAACGAGTTATCAATTGCTGAAAAAAGATTTTTGGTGGACAAAGAGCCTTGTAGGCCACTGGAACATTTTCCTAAAAACAGTGATGGTAGAAGTTTTTCAAAATTTTTTTATAGTAAAACAAATAAATCAGGTATTAAAACTGAGCGTTTATGGCTTTGTTACTCTCAAGTCCTTGACAAATGTTATTGTCTACCTTGTTGGTTGTTCGGAGAAGCTAATGATAACATGGCAAATGGTTATAATGATTGGAGACATCTTCAGCAGGCAATCAGCAGACATGAAGAAAACCTTAGGCATAACGAATCCTGTGCAATTTATGACCATTGGAGATTAAATAAAACGATTGATCTGGAACTGGAATCAACAATTCGCCAAGAAATATCTGTATGGAGGAAGATTTTAAAGCGTGTTATTGACGTCACCTTAACATTAGCTTCCTGTAATATGCCATTAAGGGGACATGATGAAACCCAAAACTCTAAAAATCCAGGTGTTTTTTTATCAATAATTAAGTTACTCGCCAAGTATGACACAGAACTAAACAGTTTATTGGAAAATAAGAAAAATAATTCAATCACTTACCTAAGCCCAAGTGTACAAAACGAAATAATTCAGATACTAGGCAATGCTATTAAACAAAAAATCATTAAAGAAATAAAAAGTTCACCTTTTTTCTCGGTTATAATTGATACTACCCAGGATGCTGCAAAAGTTGACCAGTTAAGTGCCATTGTTCGATATGTAACCACAGATTATACAGAAAATAAGCCAGCAAAAATTGTAATCCATGAATCTTTTTTGGGGTTTGTGTCAGTCAAAGACCAGACGAGTACAGCTCTTAGTACTACTATATTAGACATTTTAAGAGACAATGAACTACCCTTAGAAAGGCTTCGTGGACAAGGCTATGACGGAGCTGCAAATATGAGCGGAATTTATAATGGCGTTCAAGCTGCGATATCGGAGATATCGCTTTATGCTCCATATGTGCATTGCGCAGCTCATAATTTAAATTTAGTTCTTAACGACTCCGTTAAAAATGTTGAAGAAATAAGAAATTTTTATGATTTAGTACAAAGAATATATGTATTTTTTGGACATAGTATTAAACGATGGGCTCTCTTACAAAGTGTTACCAAAAATAACATAACATTAAAAAAACTAACACCTACTCGTTGGTCGTCAAGACATGATGCTCTAGAAGCTCTTCGTTTTAGATATGTGGATATTTTAAAAGCCCTTTCAAAAATTATTTTAACTTCTATTAACAGGCCCGAGGTTAATGATGCAACTTCTTTAAAAAATCAATTAGAAAAATTTGAAACTGTCTTTCTCATTCTTTTTCAAACAAAAATTTTGAAAAATATTGACACTGTTTCTAAGCTTTTGCAAAACAAACAGCAAAATATTGAGCAGGCATCAAAACTTTTTACAACTTCGTATGAAAATTTAAAAAAAAAGCGTGATGATTTTGATTTAATTATAACGGAAGCTACTGATTTAGCGGGAGAATGGGGTACTACCACTGAATTTACAAAAAAAAGAATATTTCGTCCAAAAATACTCTTTGATGAAATAAAAAACCATTACCTAATTCAAACAAATAAAGATTGGTTTAAAATAAACGTATTTTTTAAAACGTTAGATATAATTATAGTTCAGTTAAAAACACGAACTTCTGGACTAAACGAGGTTTATTCAAATTTTCGCGTATTATCCCCAGACGTATTACGTAATCCTTCTCTTTCTGATAAGGAATTATATGAAATGGGCCAGGCTCTATACCTGAAGTATCCCGAAGATATTTCGGATAAAATTTCATCTCAATTACTCTCTTTTAGGTAATGTTTTCGAACTAATTTAGATGAAATTAGATCCATTTTTGAATTAAACGAATTAATTCTAATTAAAAATTTTTCTTCCTGTTGTAGTTTCAGCGAAATTTTGACAGCATGCAACCTATTTCTTACTATACCCGTTACTGTGGCCTCAGCTGAAAGATCATTTTCGAAGTTAAAATTAATTAAGAATTATTTAAGGAACACTATGGGTGAAGAAAGATTATCAGCATTGTCAATTATTTCTATAGAAAATGAGGTTGCTCGAACATTAGATATTGATAATTTAGTGTCAACTTTTGCACATTCTAAAGCAAGAAAAAAAAATTCTAACTCCACTTTATGTTTTTTATTTAACGTGATTTTTTTAATGTTTTTGTTTATTTTATTACAGTAGGTACCTACATAATAATACATGTGTTTCTTATATTTTGTATTTACGTTAAAAATGTTATTTATTTGGCTAGTTTAATTTATGTTTTTTTTTGATCTTTTGTAAAATATAAACTTTGAAATGTTTTTACATTCTTGTGCTAGGGCGGGGGGCTAGGGGCAAGGTTCTTCCCAAAAAATAACCTTATATATCCTTAAGAATTACATTTTGTATCTTGTATCAGTAACCCATGGACCTATAACTAATACAAAATTAAATCCTGGATCCGCCCTTGTCATGTACTGATGTATATTATTATATTTTTATTTTAATAAATATGTGCAGGGGCCCGGCAAAACTGTTGAACACAGGCCCATGGCTGCATTGTTACGCCACTGTGTATTAAGTTACATAGTGGCTACTCATCCTGTGAAAGATGTGTTGAACCAGGTGAATATGTAAATAGTCGAATTATATTTCGAGGTATATCCGCAAAAAATAGATCTGATCAAAGTTTTAGAGCTGAATCTGATGAGGAGCATCATACGGGAAAAACGCCCTTATTAAAATTAAATTTTGATTTAATTACATGCTTTCCGATCGATTACATGCACTGTATATTAGGGTGGAGCGAAATTTTTTTTTTTTGAAATTTGATTGGCCTTAGTTATCAAAAGTTGCCTGGTATATTAGGGATCAAATAAACATTTTACTTTTTTTGATCAAAGACAGTCTTGAGGGTCCACTTGACTCCTAAAAAAATCATGTAGCCCAAATTTTACCTATTATACTAAAATATTTTTGCGTAGCAAAAATATTTATTTTTGTTTGGCATTATCCATGATTAAGTTGTTGGAGGACATCTAAAATCAAAAAAAAATTTAACCCAAACATTTATGTTTTATTCAGGGTCCGCCGCGTACCTGAAAAGTGCCATTTTATGGAATTTCTATGCATAGCTAATTAACATACCAAAAATGCAGGACCACGTGCCCTACCTCTTGTCGGCATATTTTCAGATGTTTTGTCTGGGGCATTTAATTAATTTATAATCATTGTTTATTACTTCAGGCCTTATTCCCCAGGCCAGCACTTTTATGCCTTTAGTGTGTGCGAAATAGTATACGAGAAAGTAGAGCGACGGAATTAATAATTTTATCAAGAGATATTAATTTTTAAAGTTCGTTATTGGTTTAGTGAATTTTGTTATTATATTAGTATAAAATGGCAAGTGCAAGTAGTGTAAAAACTAGAAAAAAATCTGCGTGTCCCATATTTGGACAAGGAAGTGATTTGGACAAAAGAGTGTTACCGACATATTACGATATTATGAAGGTTTACTTACATATCCGTGATAGTCTTATACCTGAAGTTAATTCCAAAGAAGCAACGTTCTTTGATATTTCCCAGATTCTTATACAAAAAATACAAGACCTGTGGGATACAGCTTCAATTCCAACCCTTAGTAAGCAAAGAATGGTAAAAATGTTGAAAGACTATCATAAAAAGTATATGAAGATAAAAAAATTTTCAGACAAAAAAGATCTTTTTAAAATAAAAAGTGAATCTTTTTTAGAACACGCAAAAGCAACACTTTTTGATGTATCTTACTGTAAGTGCAAGGAGTTTTCAAGTTGTAAGTGCAGTAAAGATAAGAAAATCCCTAAATTGGAACGGCAATTTATTGTCGACCAGAGGACAGTTCGGAAAATGGGTATTGGTAACATCGATATTACAACAACAAATCAAATGGTTAAGAAGCATGCTCGGCAATTAGCTTTTAAAAATAAGGTAACAAAATTAAAAATAACGACAAGTGATACTCAGAAATCCATTGATATCGAAGATGAAGAAGTAACCCCCGAGAAAAATATAGATCCACAGTTTATTTGTAAAATACAAGATGAACCGTCTACATCTTCAGGGGTTAGGTCATCTCAAATGCGAAAATCTATACCCACAGTGGCTTTAGAATGTGATAGGACTTCTGTTTCCGATCGTGCAGCAGCCAGAATTGCCTCTGCTGTTCTAAAAGATTTTGGTATCATGACGGAGAGTGCAACAAGCAATGTAATAGACCGATCAAAAATTCGAAGAGCGAGAAAACGACAGAGGAATTTACTTCAGATTGCTGAAAAGCGTGAAACCCAATACCCTCTATCAGTTTATTTTGACGGCAGAAAGGACCGAACATTAAAAATGGAACGACGTGGTAAAAAATATTACAGAGTAAATGTCGTGGAAGAACACATTGTGTTAATTGAAGAACCCAATTCAAAATATATAGGCCACGTGAGTCCAGAATCCGGAAGCTCAATCAGTTGCGCAAGAAGTATAATTAATTACTTGCAAAGTTCTGCCGACTTATCACATCTCATCGCTTTAGGATGTGATGGAACTGTTACCAATACTGGCATAAAAGGGGGAATTATAAGACTAATTGAGTTACATTTAAAAAGAAATTTACACTGGTTTGTATGTCAACTACACGGAAATGAGCTTCCCCTTCGTCACCTATTTTATAGTATAGATGGTAAAACGACTGGACCAAAAAGTTTTTCTGGGCCAATTGGAACTCTATTGCAGACATGTGAGACTCTGCCTGTAGTAGAATTTGAAAAAATTGGATCTGAAATACCGTTGTTGGACTTAAAAGATCTCAGCTCTGATCAGAAATACTTACTAGAGATCAGTCAAGCTGTGATAAGTGGAACTGTGTCTGAGGATGTAGCGAAAAAAAATCCAGGAAAGTTGGCTCATGCGCGTTGGGTTACCTTTGCCAATAGAATATTACGACTATATGTTGCCACCTCTAATCCTTGCGAAAAATTAAGGAAACTTGTCACATATGTGGTAAAAGTGTATGCACCAATTTGGTTCCGTATAAAAAATAATAATTTATGTACAGATGGTGCAAATAATCTGTTTTATCTAATTAAACTATCACGGTATTTAGATGAGCCTGACAGAAAAATCGTGGACGCCGCTATTCAAAGAAACGCATATTTCGCACACCCAGAAAATGTACTGCTTTGTATGGTTGCTGATCACCGACAACATGTTAGGGAGCTTGCCTTACGCCGTATTCTAAAAGCTAGATGTTCTAAAGAGAAAAGCGACGGGACAGCTTTAAGAGTCTTTAGAATACCCCCGCTTAATTTTGAAGCTAAAGACTACATCGAAATATTAGACTGGCAAAACCTAGATGTAACGGATCCACCTGCATTGGCAAGATACTCGGATGAAGAGCTAAAAATGTTCATAGATACTGGAGAATCACCAGAAGTTCCAAAGTTTCCATGTCATACACAAACTGTGGAAAGACATATTAAGCTTGTGACGGAGGCTTCATCATCAGTCTGCGGTCACATTAGAAGAGACGGTTTTATTCGGTCCAAAATTCATTCGCAGCGTTTAATGCCAAAATTTGAAACAAAAAAAGAATATAAATGCTAAGACTACACCAGCATTGGTTGGGAGGTTGGGTTGGTGTAGGGTGGGGCTCGATTAGCAGTCACCTCCACGTGGTGAGCTCTGGGTTATTTTGATCTATTAATCAAGATAAGCGAAGAACTGCTAAAAATACCAATAATTTTTTTGAATCAAATTTAACTTCAAACAATTAATAAAGAAAAAGATGATAATTTTTTTTAATCAAATTCAACTTCAAAAAATTAATAAAGTAAAAAGATAGGGCGGACCCTAATGATATTTTTTAAATTTAAAAAATAAAAAATGACAATAATTAAGACCCCAAAATGCAACTTTTTACACTAGTGCTGACTTGTTTTAAAAAAAAAATTAAAAGTCAAGATTTAAGGGTGCGGTGGACCCTCAGGACCTATTTCAAATTCAAAAAATAAAACATAATATTAAATCAGAACATAAAATACAACTTTTCCGCACTAAGGCTAGTTCGATTTCAAAAAAAGAAAATTTTGGATTAAATTCGCTCCACCCTACTGTATATTACTTGGTGTTGTAAAAAAACTGTTAAACAGTTGGATTACTGGAAATAATTACAACGTTCGTTTCAGTAGCCGACAGATTAACATTATTAGTTCTAAGATAGAGGCTCTAAGTCCATTTTTTACTGCTGAATTTAATAGAAAGCTTGTAACACTCTCAAATATTGCTTATTGGAAAGCTACACAGTTTAGAACTTTCCTCCTGTATGTTGGTCCTTTTGTTTTACAAGATATTGATAAATCAGTCTATGAACATTTCTTATTATTACATTGCCGTATATCGATTTTATTAAGTAAAAGGCACATAAGGAATTTTGGTTGTGATTTAGCCAATGATCTATTAAAGAATTTAAATTTATTTAATTAAACTGTATGGTTTAGATTTTCTTGTATACAATATTCACAATGTTTTGCATATTGCCGATGACGCTAAAAAATATGGACCACTAGATAATATTTCAGCTTTCCCGTTTGAGAATTACCTAGGAGAAATTAAAAGTTTGGTCAGATCTTCAAAAGATCCACTAAAGCAGCTGTATAGACGTTTGACTGAACTAAATTTTTTGAGCACTACAAAACAAGATAAGATTAATGTTTCATTATTTGTAGAACATACTGAAGGGCCTACATTATATAAAACCAATTGCAAACAATTCAAAAAGGTTTTTTGCAAAGATATGTATTTTTCAATAAAATCCTTTTCTATTTCAAATTGCTATATTCTCACATTTGAAAATAAAGTAATTCAAGAAGAGAATATTCTTCAAGGCAATGACAATTCTTTATATTTTGTTGGTAAGGAGTTTTTAAATTATGAACCTCTTTATTATTACCCATTTAAATCCAGTAATCTGGATATTTATATCATAAGTCAATTATCTGACTTTAAAGTATATAATGTGGATAGAATAGTTACCAAGTGTTTGGTATTTCCATATCAAAAGGAACCAAACAAATATGTCTCATTCCCTCTACTTCACGACCTTAGTGATCCTTTACCCACATGAATAAAATAATTATATAAGGACCTGTTTTATATTATGTGTTGTGTAGTATTTTATTTTTAGCATAGTTTTGTCTCGTGAAAGAGATTTTTTTTTTATTTTTGAACACCGGAAACCGCCTCGATCTATATATGGAAAAGTATACATGAAAAGTTTTTGAAAATTTTACAGCTGCTGGGGGCAACCCGGCCAAAATATTTTCAATAGGGTGACACTTCCGGTTATACCGGAAGTAGGTGTCAACTTGCTTATTTTAAATGGAACACCCTGTATATTATTACATTTTTGAATTCTACATAAAATTACAATAATTTTTTAATAGGTGCATTATAACTCTAAACTTAATAGTTTCCGAAATATCGACTTTTGAAAAGTGACATTTTTCAACTTTGACAGCTTCTAGCTTCTTAACAGTACGTCTTAGAGCAAAACGGCTTAAATGTCCCTATCTTACTTTTTCATTATCTTTCCAAAAGTGTCAACTTCCGGTTAAGCTGGAAATACTATATTTTAGCTTTTGCGTTACATCCGGATTAACCGGAAGTTGACACTTTTGGAAATATAACAAAAAAGTAAGATAGGGACATGTAAGCCGTTTTGCTCTGAGACATACCGTTAGAAAGCTAGAAGCTGTCAAATTTCAAAAATGTCATTTTTCAAAAGTTGATAACTTGGAATATATTAAGTTTAGACTTATATTATACCTATTAAAAAATTGTTGTAATTTTATGTGGAATTGAAAAATGTAATAGTAATATTTCATTTAAAATCAGCAGGTTGACACCTACTTCCGGTATAACCGAAAGTGCCACCCTATTGGAAATATTTTAGCCGGGTTGCCCCCAGCAACATTAGCACACTGTCAAATTTTGAAAAACTTTCTATGTATAGTTTTCCATATATCGATCGAGGCGGTTTTCGGTGGGACACCCTGTATTAGTTCTAAGGAATTAATTTGCTTTTCCGTTTGAAGAATATTAGTTAATTGACAATAAATTTGTCTTGAAAGATTTTGCTTTAATTTTTCCTCTCTTCCCAACCTTTTTTTTTAATCGAAGTAATTTAAATGTCTACATGGACGTTATTTAAACGTCCTAATTGACGTAATTTAAACGTCCTTATTGACGTCATTTAAACGTCCTAATTGACGTCATATTACCTGTGACATTGTCACGTTACTTAAACGTATATTATACGTCAAGACACTGGTCATTTTGACGAAAGCCATGCCCAAAAAATAACGTTGTTTTGACGTCAGCCTGCTACCTGGGTACGCCCTGCACGAAATAAAGAAAAACAAAGCAAGAGAAGCAAAAGAAAAACACAAAGTTTCCGGAAACAGGGTTTTTTGTATGGACATGCAGGCCGTTTTATTAAGTCCAAAGTCAAATACTTCTGCTCTTTATTTCAAAATGAAGCTCATGGTTCATAACTTCACCATTTTTGATATGATATTAAATAAAGGGTATTGCTTTGTATGGCATGAAGCAGCGGGAGGCGTAACTGCAGATAATTATTCTTCAATAATCTGTTCTTTTATAATTGACAACGTTCTAGGGGATTTGAAACCTAATCAAAATATTATTCTATATAGTGACGGATGCGCTGCCCAAAACAGAAATGTCACACTTTCTAACGCCCTTTTAAACTTGGCTATTCAGCACAACATCACAATCGAACAAAAGTACTTAGAAAGAGGACATACTCAAATGGAGGCTGACCACATGCATTCATTGATTGAAAGGAAACTGCGAAATACAAACATAAATGTTCCAGCAGACTATGTAGGTGTTTTTCTTCAGGCTAGACAAAACCCCAGTCCATTCATAGTAAAATACCTTACCTTTGATTTTTTTAAAAACTTTCAATCTATTAAAATGTTGTCGTCAATCAGACCGGGGCGCCAAATTGGAGATCCCGTCGTCACGAATATTAGAGCTTTAAAATATGATAGGGATGGCAATATTTTTTTAAAGATTAGGCATACTAGTGACTATGGTGCATTTGAACAAAGAAATTTTTCGAAAAATAAACAACAAGCTCGTGACTACAACACCTTACCAAAGCTATACAGTAAACCCCTTTCAATTAAAAAGGAAAAGTGGGAACATCTACAAAAACTGAAAGAAAGCATTCCACGTGATTTTCACTTTTTTTTATGATAAGTTGGCTTTTCATTAATAATTATGGATAATTTATTTCTATTGTTCTTTCTCCACTTTTGTTTATCATTTGTACGACTTTTTTTGATATTGCTTGTAATAATAACGTTCATAGCTACCCAATATTGCCTTGTTTTTTTACTACACCTGAAAGAAAATGTCGTAAGTCCACTATTTATGGAAGAAAATGTCATAGGTCCATTAAAAAATATCTAAATCAGTGTTTCTCCTTAGCGTATTTTAAAATATTACAATCTATCACTAAGCTAATAATATAAAAAAAATATAATCCTCTCTCACTAATTATTTCACTCCTTATTGATTTTTTTGTTCCCCTGTAAAATTGGACAAAATGGACTTACGGCATTTGCGAATTAGGGTAACGATATATGTATAAAAAAAATACTATAAAGCTAGTTTTACATAATGTAACGATAGCATTCGAAGCCTAGAGAGTGAGAGAATCTAAATATGAAGTTTCAACCCAAAATTTAAAGCGGTTACGAAGTTATTGCAAAAAAATCGATTTTTTTGATCCACTTAACCCCGTTTGACGGTATATAAAAACTTGTTCAGACATGAACTATGGGTTAACTTATCAACAGATAAGAGTGCTGGCTTACGAGTATGCAGGTATTCTGCCTACCTGTAAATTTTCAGAGAAATGGAAAATTGAAAAAAAGGCTGGCCTAGAATGGTTAAAATCTTTTATGAAACGTAACAAAGATACCATAACTTTACGAAAACCTGAAAGTACCAGCATGGCACGTGCAACTGGCTTTAAATAAAACAAGTGTTGCAGCGTTTTTCGAAAATTATATCCCAGTAGTTCAAAAATATAATTTAAGACCCGAACAACTATTTAATGTAGATGAGACAGGGGCAACCACTGTATTAAAACCTGTAAAGATTGTTTCTACTAAAGGCAAAAAACAAGTACCTAAGTCAAGCAGCTTCTGCCGAGAGGGGAGAACTAACAACATTTGTGGGAATAATAAACGCAGTTGGATTTGCCTTGCCACCAGTTTATGTTTTCCCTAGAGTACGACATCTGAATGAGTACCTTATTGATGCCCCTACTTCAAGTCTTGCGTTAGGTAGTCACAGTGGCTGGATGACAGGTGAATTATTTATTAAAGTATTGGAACATATTCAGAAACACACGAAATGTTCAAAAGAAAATATTATTCTCCTTTTATTAGACAATCACGAATCACACACAACTGTAAGAGCTATTTCTTTTTGTCGGGATAATGGGATAATTATGCTTTCATTCCCACCCCATACGTCCCATAAACTTCAACCACTTGATGTTGGAGTTTATGGGCCATTTAAAAATGCATGTGCAGTGACCTTTAACGACTGGATGACCTCAAATCCTGGAAGAACAATTACTATTAAACAAATAGCTCATTTAACTAAAGTTGCCTTCTACGCTGCCTTTACTCAAAAAAATATAACAAATTCTTTCGAAAAACCAGGTTTATGGCCTATAAACAGATTCGCATTCCGAGATGAAAACTTTGCTGCAAGCTTTGTTTATAATCCCACTGTGACTCCTGGCATTCAAGCTAATGAAAATGTTCGATTAATTTTCACTGAGGTGAATACCGTTGTAAATCAAGATATCCAAGCTAATGAAAATCCTTCATCAGATTTACCTACCAACGCGAATCTATTACTAAATGAACCAAGTACAAGTTCTTCTGTTGCATTAACACCTGATTTAGTCAGACCATTTCCACGGCCAATAAGAAAACAACAAAACAACAGGAAAAACAGGCAGGGAAAATCACGCAATTACACTGACACCCCTGAGAAGGAGAGGCTGCAACAACTGGAGAATGAAAGAGAAAGTCTGAAGAAAAAGCAAGAAGAGCGAAAAAGACAGAAAATTATAAAGCAAGTTTTTCCAGAAAATAAGAAACTTAAGCTGACAAGGAAATATAGCACAAGTAGTTCTGATGAAGATCAATCGATATTGCTAGAATCAGACGACCCGAGTGATGATTTTAGTGAGAAAGAAAATTTGTTACCAAAACTTAAAGATGAAGATGTCATTAATGAAAATGATTTTTTACTAGTAAAGTTTATTGTAAAATCAACTACCATCCACTACGTCGAGAAAGTTATTGAAATAATAAAACCTAATGAATACATGATACAATTTTTACGTCGGAAGGTACTTGGATACAAATTTATTTATCCTCTTGTCGATGACGTATCTGTTGTAAACCGTTCCGATGTAGTACTGAAACTACCACAACCGACTTCAGCTAAAACTGCTAGGACATCAAGATTGCTTTTCTTCGCCAAAAACCTTTCCTCATATTTCATTAATTAAGAGCAGTACCTAATTTTCCAATTTCAAAAATAACCTTGTACCTATTTAATTTAGGTACATATCATTATTTTTAAAAATAATTAGTTATTACTGTCATAATGTATACTAGGTACTTAAGTAATGTTGATAGTTACAAAAATCTAATTTTTAAAAGATTGACTGCTATGCTGCTAACTTTTTCATTTTAAAGTTAATACAGTGGCGTATTTACGGGGGGGGGGGGGGGCTCAGGGGGCCCGCCCCCCCCCCGAAATGTATTTTCAATTTTTAGGTACTGGATAAGCACATTACATTTGTTGTGTAGCGAATATATTAATAAAAAAAAGTTTCGTTTTACTTGGGATAAATTAAATAAACGTGGCAACTAGGCCGCAATGTGTATTTGAGGCTCTATAGTATCTAGTAATGTGCTTATGTATATTGTTGATTTTTTAAGTAATTGTGCAGTTGAACACTGATCTGTGTCTCTGTGATGCCAGAAAAACGAAAAGCCAGTACAAGTAAAAGTAAAAGTATTCTTGACTTTTTCTCAAAGAAATCAAAAACGGGTAAGTAGATAAATAGTAAATTTAAGGTTAAGTTTGGCTGCCGGCTGACAACCTCGGGAACCTGGTTTAGTTGAAAAAATAAATAAAACACAGTTGTCTCTCAAACTCTCGATAATAATATTATCGTCATATTATGACCCCTAATGACAGCATGTCGAAAATATACAATTACTATGTTCGTTTCATAAATACCGATTCTATGTTAGCACACTGCACAGCGACCACAGCGTTGCCGAGTTCAAAAATTTATAACTGAAAACAAGGACTGTTTGGTGTTTGGTTAAAAATACACAGCACTATAAAAAGTAGAAAATAATTATTTAAAAAAAGAAAATAGATGGAGACATTTTTAATCTGTATGTAATGTTAGTGCTACATACTGGGCGAAAATTATGACCTAATTAAAATTTTCGTTTCTACAAAAAAGTTTTTAACAACTGCAAATACAATATTTCTTGTGTTATTAGGGGTTCTTTTATTTCAGAAATAGAAGCTCGCAATGCCTTTGCAACTGACTTATTGTCACCATGCAGAAAAAAGTTCCGATGCTACGGAAATCACTCAGCCGTTAGAAGCAACCAAAGAGCCTGATGCTGGAACTTCAGTAGACAGGAAGTATGATATTGTAAATTTTGTAAATAAAAAGCTAGAGGATGCAGTTGTTATGGATGTCTTAGAAAATATATGGACTCCTCAAGCTCTGTTTGCATTTCCATATACGTCTACTAATAAAAAAAGGAGAAAATTTTGTTACAATTGGCTGCAACAGTGTAGATGGTTGAGTTATTCACCAACAGTTGATGGAGCCTTTTGTAAATTTTGCGCCTTATTCGCTCCAGCAGAAGCTGGAACACATAATCAACAGCTTGGCATCTTTGTAAAAAAACCATACCGTACGTGGAAAAATGCACTTGGAAGACTTTCGTGAACATGAAAAAAAAGTATACCATGCAAACGCTATTTGTAGGGCTAATGAGTTTATTAAATTTATGAAAGGACAACAAGCCTCAATTGACATAATTATAGATTCAGAGAAAGAAAAACAAATTCAGACCAATAGGCAGAAATTGATCCCTATAATTGAAGCTATTATTCTTTGCGGTCGTCAAGAAATGGCTTTACGTGGCCACCGTGACAGCGGACAAGTAAATATCGAGCTCGAAGACGACAAAATTAATCAAGGAAATTTTAGGATATCGAGCTAGAGGCGATGAAAATCTCAAACAACTTTTACAAGGAGAGGGGCAACGTACCAAATATATAAGTCCTGGAATCCAAAATGATATTATTGCAGCCTGCGGTAAAGCCATCATTGATGATATTGTTTGCCGAATAAATAAAGCTAAAGCGTTTTCAATACTTGCTGATGAGACTGATGATATTTCCGGAATCGAACAGCTTTCAATTGGAGTAAAGTACTATGACTTTGAAGAAAAAATAGATCGAGAAGACTTTTTAAGATTTGTACCTGTAACTGATTTAACCGGCCAC
Source organism: Polydrusus tereticollis (assembly GCA_963920685.1). NCBI lineage: Eukaryota > Metazoa > Arthropoda > Insecta > Coleoptera > Curculionidae > Polydrusus > Polydrusus tereticollis. Next base: position 89,576,207 of record OY987332.1, read on the forward strand.
GGGTTAGCGACTACTATCGTATCAGAACTAAAAATGCTTGGCATTGATATGCAGTACTTAAGAGGCCAAGGTTACGATGGAGCATCCTCAATGTCTGGCTATTTAAATGGTGCTCAAGCTGTTATTGCACAAACATACAAGATGGCCCCATGTGTACATTGTATGGGTCATGTATTCAACTTAGTAGTTACAGATGCATGCGACGTACCCACTGTTAGAAATGCTTTGGGTACAATTCAAGAGATAAGAAATTTTTTTATTTCACCAAAAAGAAGAGCTATCCTTAATGATCAGATAGAACTACTAAATACCACCGCTCAAGGGTTGAAACGACTTTGTCAAACAAGATGGATTGAGAGATTTCACGCTGTTGATGACTTTATAGAACTATTTGATCCTGTCATTAATTCGTTAAATGTTATAAGTGGTTGGCCAGATAAATCGGTATCGCGAGAAGCGTCTGCTTTTATAAACACCTTAACTTCTGCAGAATTCCTAGTTGCCATTATTGTAGTGCTATATTTATTTTCTTACGGTCTACCTTTCAGCAAATTTCTGCAAAGTAAAAATATCGATCTAATGGCGGCTCTACATCACGCTAGCAATCTAACCATTGTCTTGGAAAAGATGAGATCTTCTGCTGAGTTAGAATTTAAGAAACTATTTCAAAAGGCTCAAAACCTAGCTAGCGAGCATGACGTAGATATACAGCTTCCCCGGTTGGTGAGTAAACAACGTCATCGCGCAAACCCAAAAGTAAACGATCCAGAAGAATATTACAGAATAACTGTGTTCATACCTTTTTTGGATTCGTTTTTAAGAACACTAAAGGAAAGATTTGAGGCCCATCGTAATTTATTTAGAGGATTTTCCAGTTTACTGCCATCTTCCAATGCGGGATTACTATTACATGAATGGAATGATGGCCTTGATAGTCTGGTTACTTATTATGAACAGGATGATATGCTTGAAGGAAAAACTATTATTCAGGCCGAGTTTCATTTATGGCATCAAACTATCGAGTCCGAGTTTAATAAAAATGGAGTTTGTTTGCCTTCGAATTCTGTAGATGCCCTAAGAAAATGCAATTCAATGCTCTTTCCTAATATTTATAGGCTGCTACAATTGCTTGCGACATTACCTATTTCCACTGCATCTTCAGAGAGGTCGTTTTCGCCCTTAAAGCGACTCAAGACATATCTCCGCAATACAATTGGACAGGTAGGTACCTACCTAATTATTATTACTTATAAATTAATTTTCTTGCCAACCAAAGTTTTTGTCTTGTTACAGAATCGGCTTAATGGATTAGCGGTTTTAAGTGTACATAGACAACATGATATTAATTTGCAAGTTGTTCTCGATAACCTAGCAAGGCAGAAAGATCGCCGAATATTATTATAAAAATTGAAATATGTTAAAAGTATGTTATAAGTATACAAAACATGTTAACTTTCCCTTGCCTATGACTATGATAAACTTATTTTGGGATAACTTATTTTATTTGTTTTTATTGTTGCGTTGCCCCCCCCCCCCCCCCCCCCAGATGAAAATCGTAAATACGCCACTGGGGTATTATATTTAAAGTATCAAAGTAGCTAGTACTTTTTAGTAGAATCGGCAACACTACACAGTTAAAAATATGTTTAAAGGAGAGAGCACGTCTACTTATGTAAGTTCACAAAAAACATGTTTAAAACGTGTTTTAAACACATCCAAAATTAATTTAAGGTTTGAATAAAAAAATCCATCTAGTAAGACCCGTTCTTTTAAAAATAACAGAACAACAAATCGAATTAAATGTTAAAAATGTGTGCCCCCAGATGAAAATCGTAAATACGCCACTGAGTTAATACTTAAGTTAAGTTGTTCTAATAAAAATATCTGTTGTTTAAGAAATTGTTTGTCTTTTTATCAATTATTTATATATGGTTGAAACTACCCCAGCATGTGGTGGAATGTACCCCACCGGAGAGGCAGTTTCAACCGTTTGTAATGTTTTTTTTTTCTTAATCATACACCCCACAAAAGATCAAATTTTTGAATTGGTAAAACAAAGATATAATGTTTGTTGTTCCGGTACATACATTCACTTTTATAATAATTGAGTATTAACCAGTTGATCCGCTATTTTACAAAAATTGGTTGAATGTGCCTCCCTTTCCCCTACATTTATTCTGCCCAAGTTCAATTTTGAGGCCGCTGACTATTATGATCTCCTAGATTGGCAAGGATGTGCCCTTACTGAACCACCGCTTTTGAGAAACGTGTCTGAAAACGATTTAAGAAAGATTGTTGAAAATCCATTTGAATCTCTTATTTTTAAAGAAATAGCAGTTTCCGTGCCACATTCAAGCGTAGAAAGGGCAGTCAAGCTTGTTACAGAAGCCTCGGTGAAAGTAACCGATCAAAAAAAGCGGGATGGTGTAATTAGAAACACAATTTCTTCCAGGACCGTAATGCCAAAATTTAATACGAAAGCGGAGTTTTCATTAGATAAGTAAGGGACTTTAATACGTTTTAATTATCGTTTGTTTATTTTTGGCAGTTAATGTGTTCCACATTTTGCATTTGAACTTAATAAATTTAATTTAGTAGTTAAGCTGTGTAATTATTTTCTCTGGAGGGGGTTGCGGTGGTTGAAAATAATATTTAAAAGGGGAGTTAAGGATAGCAAACGTTATCACCATAGCATATGTGACGTCTCGGTAATAAACATAAATTAAGAAAATAATTTTATTTAGAAGTTATGACAGGGTCTAGACCTTTAACATAAAATATTCTCACTAAGAAAATTCATAAAAATTATCAACAATAAAAAAAAGGTTAATTTGGGTCACCATGTCGCCAACCAAGATAAAAACATGTTTTTATGAAAAAAAAATATAAAATAATTAAGAATGACCTACCTTAAATTAAAAGGTAAAATAAACCAAAGAAATTCTGCACACCATGGAAAAACAAGTCAAAATCCTGAAATTAAAATAAAAACTTTCAAACTTAATTTTCCAAACACCTTTCCGATTTAATTTTAATTAGAGAATAAATTCGATCAAAAATCGCGAATACACTAAAGTGTATAAACTAACTCCAAAAGAACGAGGCGCAACATCACCGCAACGTCACATACGTATACCTGAATATAGTTCATAACTTGAGACAAGGCAATTGAAATTCGCTAGTTAAAATAAGATTAGCATAAATCAAAAGGAATGAACAATACTCGATTTGCTATTGACCATACCAAATAAGGTAATCTGGCAATCGAGTGCTGGACGCAATTTATTTGGACTGATGACACGCTAGTCGGGGGTCTATAAAAACACAATCTCGGGATAGCAGTAGTTAGTTGACAGTTAATACTTTAACCAGGACTAATACAGAAGGTCCTGCTGCAAGTCGGTCGGTCGGTTATTAAGTGAAACTTTCGGACAAAGTGTTGCTAGTGTTACGGTATAATGAAAAATTAATTTCTGAAGCCAATTTTCAGAATTTCGCGGAATTAAAACCGAGGCTACGGCGAGCCTATAGAACATAGTCGCGACAGTCAGTTAAAAAGTCGACCAAGAAGTAAGTGCCTGCAAATGGTGATTTCTTTTGGAATCCGTATATTTTCCTAATTATTTTACTACTGAGTTAAGTTGTAATGGTGGCTCCACATGACAAGTGTTTACTTTATGAAGGAAAATAAAGATGTTAGTGAATTATCGAACAATGTGTTTTCCTTTTCTGTGCAATAGGGCTTTCCTTAAGGCATCAGGCAAATTAGTAAATTAAAGTAGTTAGTATTGGGTGATACATCGTCTAAATCTGCAAGAACTTGACCAGAGAAATACGAAGAGATATACTGCAAGAACTACTTGTTGCTTAGTGTGAGATGCTGATCTACCAGGGGCAAGCTAATAGTAAGGAGGTTAGTCCTAGTTGGGTAAGTTCAAATATGTGCTCCCTTTCTGAGAAGTGAACCCACAAAGTAAAGATCTTGTACCCAGCCCCGTAGCGCCCAATCTGATTTACTCTTACCGGGCTGGTGTTCACAATTGGTGTCAGGTGTGGGGTATATTTTGATGTTCAGGATTAACGAAAGTTAGCCACATCTGAGAGAAATTTTCAACTTGTATTCAACCAGACTAAAAATTCAAAATGACGACTAGAACACCACCTATTTCTCCAGCAGTATCTCCAGTACCTTCAAAGAAAATAATAAATAACAATGTAATCATTGGAATTGATTCTATTTCAACATACGATGGACAAAGCAGCATTGAAGAGTTTCTTTCAGTTATCGACGAAACTGCACTTTTAGCCAACTGGACGGATGAACAAAAAGTGGCTATTGCTCGACTTAAACTAAGAAATAAGGCAAAGCAATTTATAGAATCGGAGCCAATACTAAAAACTACAATTTCCTGGACTACTTTAAAAGATGCATTGAAGAAACAGTTTATGCGACAATATGTTAAGGGTGCCGCCATGAAAAATTTTATAGAATGTCGCCAAAGAAGTGGTGAAACTTGCCGTCAATTTCTCACTAGATTGAAATTGCTAGCAAATCGCACAGTGACGTTGACAGGAATTCCAGACACGGACCGGGTCATAACTACAAAGTTGGAACAAGATGTGACTACCCAGTTTACTTTAGGCCTGCTTATGCCAATTAAGCAGAGAGTTTTGTCAGCAAACCCAAAATCTCTGAACGATGCTTTAACACATGCCGAAATGGAGGAATCCATAGAAAACCTGATACATCCAACAATTTCCAAGGAATGCAGAGTCGTGCAAAATCAAAATGACAGGAGGATGGAACCACAAGGGCCACAAACAAACCAATACAATAGAAGATACGGAAACCAAAACACTCAGAGGCCGGTTAGATGTTTTAAGTGTAATAAGGAAGGTCATACTTCAAAGTACTGCCCTATGACATGTTTTAAATGTGGGAAAATTGGACATTTTAGAGGAGACTGTCCGGAAAACAACACCCCTCGACGATGTTATCGATGCCGAAAACCCGGACATACAGCCAGATTTTGTCCACAAGTGGAAGACGGAAGCCAACCAGTGAATTTTGCTTTAAACCGCAACACAGTCGCTCAACAACCCCGGAGAACGGCTGTACCAGAAGCAAGTTGGGACTAAAGGACAAAAAGGTAGGGATATTTACGTGCTCACAAAGTGAATCTCCGAAATCGTCCAATGTTACAAAAGTGTTAATAAAAAATACAAATTTTTATGCGTTAGTGGACTCAGGAGCCGTAGTTTCCCTAGTGAAACCCGATATTGCCAGGGGGTTTAAAATTGAACGTACTCGGACAGTGATAGTTGACATTCAAGGAAATAATATTCCAACCTTAGGTACAGTGCATTTACCAATTACTTTTATGGGTGGAAAAACAGTCTACCATAGTTTTGTTGTAGTAAGTTCGGATAGTTTTCGGGCAGACATGTTATTAGGAATAGACTTTCTAAGAAAATATAGTGTAAAAATTGATTGGGGAAATAGTTGTATGTATGCTTTTGACGAGGAGATACCTCTAATGGACGAAGAAACCATGGAAGAAGTGGATGCTATGGTAACGCTATCGAGACATGAAGTGGAGAGGATGTTGCAAGGGATACAACAAGAGTTAAAGAACTTAAACCGAAGATTAGAAGAAATGGAGGTCAAAACAAAGGCTAGTTATGCTAATCATTCCTCGTTAGTACCAATAACGAAGGAATGTGGAAATCAGACGATTGGTACTCGTTTGGACTCCGCCATTAACAACGAAGTACAAGTAGCTAATGAGACTTTGGAAAGACCTAGGAAAACTGCAGTTTCCAGAAAAAAGAAGATATCAAGCAACGTCAGTGGTTGTCCACAAGAAAGTCAAAATAGTCAAATAGTGAAAAGCCACGAGGAGCAAATTGCATCAAGGTGCAGACCCAGTGCTTTGGAAGAGAGAAGAGTGATACGTTTTAAAGAAAATGTAAAAATTCCAGCGATGTGTCAAGCAGTATGTATGGCGACTTTGGAACAAGCGTCATGGGTCAAGGCTCAACATATAGTGATTGAACCGTTGGAAGATGGTCCCCAAGAATTGCTAGTTGCAAGAGTTCTTTGTAAAGCGACGAAGGAGGTACCAGTACGTGTAAGTAATATTACGAATAAAGAAATCGTAATATCTGAGAAAACAATAATTGCGCAGGCATTTGAAGCCGAAGAAGAGAGACCTATCAATGGAAATAAAAAGAATATGATCGGAGCAATTAGTGCAAAAGATAAGGAAGAAATACTAACCCAGTTGGGTTTAGATAAATTATTAAACAAGGATCAGGAGATGCTAAAGGACTTAGTAATGGAATATATTGAAATATTTAAGTCTCCTAATCAAAAATTATCGTGTACATCCCAGGTTACCCATCGGATTATTACAGAGAATATTCCTCCAATCTGTAAAAGACCTTATAGAGTACCTTATCACCGACAAGAAATATTGAAAGAGGAAATACAGAAGTTATTGGACGACAATATCATTGAGGAAAGCGCATCTCCATGGAGTTTCCCGGCTATCCTTGTGGAGAAGAAGCGACATCCAGGTGAAGATGTACAATATAGACTTGTAATCGATTATCGGGAGCTCAATAACATAACAAAGACAGACTATTTTCCTCTACCAAATATACAAGAAACAATCGACAAATTGTCAGGAGCATGTATATTCTCAACCATGGATTTGGCGTCTGGCTATTTTCAGGTTCCGTTACAGCCAGAAGATCAGGAAAAGACAGCCTTTTCGACTCCGGAAAATCACTACCAATTCAAAAGAATGGCGATGGGATTGAAAATGCACCAGCCACTTGGAGCCGTCTAATGCAACATATATTCGGCAAATTAACGTATACAGAGTGCCTAGTTTATTTGGATGATATAATAGTATTTTCCGTGGATATGGATACACATTTAGAACGCCTTAGACATATCTTCCAAAAAATGAAGGAAAGCAATTTAAAATTTAAACCAACAAAATGCATTTTCCTTAGAGAAGAAATTGAATATTTGGGGCATATAATCAAAAAAGGTGGATTTACCGCTCATCCTAATAAGACAGAAATTATCAAAACCTACCCTATTCCAAGAAATGTGAGATAAATTAGAGCATTTCTCGGACTTTGTGGATTTTATAGGAAATTTGTTCCGAATTTTGCAAAAATCAGTCAGCCCATAACAGCCCTAACTAAAAAGAATGTACGATTCCATTGGGCGGAGGAACAAACTACAGCATTTGAAGCCTTAAAGACAGCTCTTATTACGCCACCAATTTTAAAATATCCTGATTTTAAGAAGGAATTTATTGTGAATACTGACGCAAGCGCAACCGCCATAGCGTCAATTCTAACTCAAAAATATGATGGTTTAGAACATCCAATTATGTATTCTAGTCGAACACTTAATGCCGCCGAACAACGCTATTCAACAATTGAACGTGAAATGTTAGCCGTTGTGGACGCCGTAAGAAGATACAGAGTGTATTTGACTGGAACCCATTTCACCATTGTAACTGATCATCGACCTTTGAGATTCTTACTTACCGTTAAGGACCCTAGTTCCAGACTAGCAAAATGGGCGATATACCTAATGGAATTTAGTTTTACAATTGTTTATCGGCCAGGAAAAATGAACTCCAATGTTGACGCGCTCACCAGATTAAGACATGACGATATAGAAGGTAACCCTGCAGAATCCATCCAACCTAAGGAACCGCAAGTAGTCGCAGCAATCTCCGAGGAAAATGACATTTACCCTACAGTGTCTGTTATCTGGAGCAGAAGTGAAATAAAAGAACTTCAACATAAGGATCCCAAATTAAGTCAAATAATAACAGCCTGTGAACAAGATAATGAGCCATACTATTTGAGTGCAGACGCACTACTCTATCGAAAACGTGAACACGATCAGAGAAATGATCAACTAATGGCACCAGCATCAATAACTCCAGAATTACTAAACATGTATCACACGTCAATTCTAGCTGCTCACCCCGGTCAAAAGAAAACTCAAGCACTAATCTTAAGAGATTTTTATTGGCCTACCCTACGAAAAGATGTCAAGACTTACATAGAAAAATGTCATTCATGCAATATTCGAAAAACAAATGCTCAACCACCTGTGGAATTACAAAAATCTTACATACCATCGAGAGTTTGGGGACGAATTTCACTCGATCTTGTGGGTCCTCTAAATAAAACAAGGGATGGAAATCGATTTATTTTGACGTGTGTAGATTTCTTAACACGCTATCCTGTATGTATAGCAATACCAGATATAAAAGCTGAAACCGTGGCGAGAGCATTTGTCGAAAATGTTGTCACAGTGTATGGAGTACCTCAAGAACTGCTTACGGACTGCGGAAAACAATTCGTCGGGCAATTATTCCAAGAAATCTGCAAATTAATGGAAATAACTAAACTTCGAACAACGCCTTACCATCCAGCAGCAAATGGAATATTGGAAAGATATCATAAAACTCTAAAAACAATGATAAGTCATTTCGTAAATGAATATAATGACAGTTGGGACAGAATATTACCCTATTGTGTAATGGCCTATAGGAATTTACCTCACGATGCCACAAAAGAGTCTCCGTATTACCTGATGTTTGGACGCGATTTCTCGCTTCCAATCCAGTTGACAATAAACGATAATAAAGTGAGATATGACCTTGATGATAATTACGCCAGTGAATTAGTAACCAGAATGCACATTGCACATGAAATAGCAAAGAAAAATATTAAGAAAAGCATTGACAACAGATGTGAAAGGTTAAATCAACGGAAAACACGACGAGAATTTTTATTGGGTAAGTTTACCTATACAGTCCTGCGATACCTGGGAAAAATTTAAGCCGCAAGTTACATGCTAAATGGAAAGGACCCTATCAAATAATTGACAAAAAGGGACCAGTAACCTTTAAGATAAAAGAAATGCATGGGAAAAAGGAACATATGGTACATGCGGAAATACTTAAACTATACAAAGGAGGAGAACAAAATTTCAATGAGGAAAAGGAAAAATTTAACAGAAAACGATTTGAAGATAAGGGGAAAGGAAAACCCGAAGAGCGTATAGAAAATGAAGTGGCAGATCAAGATGAAGTAGATGAATTTTTAAACCAAGGTACTGAACTAAGAGAAGAAAATGCTGGAAATCCGGAAAATCAAGATTTAACTAGCAGTGAAGAAGAAGAGGATGAGAATTCCGACTCTGCGGAATCCACCCTTCAACCTGAAGACGAATCTGAGGGAGAACTCACCGACGAATATAATAGTGCTCTCGAGAATTCAGGTAGTGACGATGAAGAAAATGAGAATGTCAGACAAACCCGTACTCGAGAAGTGAAAATGCCTAGCCGATTTAACGACTATGTTTTAGATTTTTAATTTAAATTTGGAGTCACCATGTATAGAATAAGAATTAATGTATAATATTATTGTAGTGGGAAGAATAACGCTGATACTATGGTATTGCATGTATTGCATAGAAGCCGCCCTAATAGCTTACGATTGTAAGAATCCATCAACGAACGTTACTGTGATATCATTACGAGAAGTAGCGTCCTGTCCAAACCCTGAAACTGGCTATGATATCCAGGAAGGATATGCCCAAATTGTGGAGAAAAGAAGGTTTGAATATGTGCATGTATACTCGTGTCTTATTGAAGTAACAAGAACTATAAAACAGTGTGGAATGTTCTCACACGAATCTTCAGTGGAAGGTGGGTTACTAACATACATACACGAAATAGGAGCAGAAGAGTGTCGAAAGACTCATCTCTATAGGGAATTTCGAGGACTTAGAGGGCATATAATTTCAAGGTTGAGAGCCAATGCCACCATATCGTCATCTGCGACATTAGCGGGTAAAATTGATGGAAACCGAAACTGTGAAGCTGGTCAGTATAATGAAAACGGACTCAACTGGAACAATGTAGTTGTACAGTCAAGTATAAAAATTACGTTAAGTGACCATTATGCTAAAGTTTCCTTGGATACAAACGAAATTAGATTAACAAATGGAGTGACATGTCAATTTTTAGAAGGTTATTGCATGGATGCAATAAATGGAGAATCTACATGGGAAAGAAACGTATTTGGTGAATGTAGCCAATATAACATAATATACGATGGAAAAGCTACGTATGTAAAAGAAAAGAGACCACAAAATGCTGGAAACAGATACCTAGTTGTCGAAAGCAAGGATAAAGTATTCGCAATGCAACTAAAACGTCAACAGGCAACGTGTGGATCATTCGTATGGGAGAGTGAGCATCCTCGCTTACTGATCTTAGAAAAGAAAAGTGCCACCGAGCATACTTCGTTCTCTTTAAATAAGCTAAATGAGGAAGCAGATCTCCTAACGTACATCAATACCAAGTTCCTGTACGTGGAGCAATCGGTCAAACGAAGTATTAATAGCATGTTTGCACAGACTATACATCGAGGATGTTTGCTACACCGAGAAATATTGAAAAATCGACTATTATTAGCACCACTTACATCTAATGCAGTAGCTTCCGTTGTCAAAAATCAACTAGGTTATATAGGAACTGTATCCGGGGAGGTCATGTACATCCTCAAGTGTCTCCCCATAACAGTCGAGGTAAGACGAGAAGAAAACTGTTATGTAGAATTACCTGTTACAGTCAATAACAAGAGCTATTTTATGTCTCCAGTGACCAGAATTTTACAAGAGCACGCCATTGAAATAGAATGCAACCCGATAATACCAGCTATGTATTATCTTGACAACAAGTGGGTGGGATTTGAACCACGCCCTGTACAAGGAATAACACCCCAAGTATTGAGTATTGACTCTGAGGAACCATTTATCTTCCAGTCAATTAAAGAATTAGGATCAGGCGGACTTTATACATATAAAGAGATAAAGAAAGCTCAGGACGCCATGTTGTTCAATTCCGAGAGAGAAGCCTTAAGTAATATTATTGTTAGAAAAATGGCTGGACAGAATATAGAATCACAAGGATATTCAACTTTAACCTTATTTAATAAACAAGAACTAGAAGAAATAGCAAATTCAACAATCAGAAAGTTGTATGGTTATTTCACCATACTGGGAGAATGGACCAGTGGAATTTTGGGATTATATTTTATCTTTAGAGCATTAAAGTACATAGTAGAGATATTTTTAAATGCAGTTGCCTTGCATAAACTAGGAGGATGCTCTTTTCACATATTAGCATCATTTTGGGACACGTTGACATTATTTGTGCTACATCACAAGCAGAGAAAAGAATTTACCAATAGCAGCTCGTATATGCGAAATTCAGAGATACCAGTCGAACCCTTAAAGCAAATTGAAGCTCCAACCGCTCCTGAACAATCGAACAGATACATGGATGGCTACTCCAGACCAAAACAAGTAACTATCAAGGTTGAAGATGAAGATAAATCAGCCAATTTACCGGAAAATCCTAGAAACTGGACGTTTAAAACGCTTCGAACAGACTTAACCCAAGTAAACCCTGCTCCAGAACAGTTTGTCAAAATAGCATGGAGTATGTATGGTAAAGACGACCAAAAACCAGAAAACTAAGACCATTTATCATAATTACATAAGTGTGAGCAGTATAATTTCCGCTTGAACATTGCAGAGTACCACCAAAAGTCGAACTAAATAATATTATGTTGAGCAGTGCTAATCCTAAAAACTGCCAGACTCCCGGAACAGCGCGCGCGGTACCAAAGATGCAGCGCGAGAAAACTAACAAAAATAACCCTTATGTATAGCAGTCAAAGATGCGGCCAAGACGCATGAAAACTGGAAGGCTAAATTCACACTGGAAACACGGGTTCGGGTTAACGTAGGAATGGAGCACCGAAACGCATAGACGAGGATTGTTTATATTGAAATGCTAATGAAAAATGAACCTTAAGTAGGGCTGCATAAGGAATATGAAATTTAGGCAAAGAATTATCAATTTCATTGTTTCTCTAGGCCGAAGCTACACTTAGAAAAGGGATCCAAAAAGAAGGATCGATATATTAAAATCAATAATTAGAACAAAGATGGCCATTGACCAAATTAATATAAAAGAGATTCGAAAAATTCAGGAAAAATCAGTGTTAAAAAAATTTATTCAATTATCAACTAGTAAAAGTACAGTAGTGTTGTGGTGGATTAGGAAGATTTTAGTTTAGTGAACGGACTATTGACGGGTATTTAAATATTTAATTATTGGAACTATTTTTATTTCATTCATTTCATTTTGGACTTGAACATTATTTTTAAGTTAGTGAACGGACCATTGGGGAAAAATTTAATTATTCATATATTGGAACTATTTTTCCTTATTTTATTTTGGGGCTTAAACTTTCATAATTTAGTGAACAGACTAGCGGGTAAAAATTTATTTAGTGGACTTATCTTGTTCGGACTCGAAGTTATAAACTCAGTGTTCGGGGTTATAATCAAAAATAAAATATGATGTGGATGCTGTTATTTTTTTATTATATGGGCCTCATCACAGAGCCATGGCTCCAAGACTATCTATACCGCCTGGCTCTGTACCATCTGTACGAATTAGGGAGGATGACCTCGCCCGCTGATCAACACCCTATGCTACAGCCTATCCGGGCGCTGAGGGCCCTGTGGACAGACCTGGTCCACAGTCAGTACCAGGTGGTACGTACCAGGATGGCCACCCTCTTGGGGCGGGGACACCTCCCCTTGGAACCGTGCCCCTGTGCCCTCTGCAGCACTCCACCAACCGGCCTATTCGCACCCGCAGAGTTTTGGGCAGTATGGCGCCGCCTAAGGCTGCCGGCCTGCCAATGTCCCGTGTGTCAGGCCCCCGAAAATCCCCATCGGGAAGCCGCTGCAGATCCACCAACCACCGCCTACTGCCAACCCTCCCAGCAGCGGAAAGTGCCGGCACCAAGCACCCCAAGGGCCAACCCCCGCATGGAACCCCAAGCCGGACCATCCGGGTTAGGGCGGGCCAGATCACTACCCTCCAACCCAAGGTCCCCCTCACAACCCGGGCCATCTGGCTTATGCCGAACAAGACCATACCCACCCCAGGAGCGACCCCCACCAACCAACGCCCCACGACCCCCGGTCGAGGCAAACAGGCCTCCTCCAGCGGCCGACGTAGAGATGCCCGCGGCCATACCGCCGCCTCCGGCCGTGGTAAACGAGCAACCCCCGGCCGTCAACCCTCCTCCCCGGCCACCAAACCGCCAATGGCGCTATGTCCTGGAGCCATTGCCAGGGCAGTTCCGAATGGTGATCCGGAGAGACTCCAGAGACCTGGACGAGGGTTATTGTTCGACGTAAACAGGATTCTCCTCAGTAAGTTAGTTATTTTATGGGACCATCGTAGAACTTAGTGACTAATGTAAATATATGTATATAGATAGGTAGTGCCATAACCATGAAACAGGGATGAAACAAAAAAAAAAAAAGAGAAAAAAAATTTATTTCTAATTTAAGTTAGGTAGGAAACTACCGTAAAAATTCTCAATATAATGCAAATTACCATCGCGTAATTTAACCCTTTAAATCCATACGGACTACATTCCGAAATATTTTCTTCTGCTTGCAAAGATGATCAGGGAATAAATTTTAATTTGTCTTTAAAGAAACAATTTCAATTAGAAAAATCAATAAAATAATATAAGTACGTTTACCTCACATAAAGTTAATGGATACTAGTATGTAACAAACATTTTTGTATAATATTCTTGACATCACCTACCTCAGTATTAGTCGACTAGAATAAAAATTAATTTAAATAAAGCATTTTAAAAAAAAATTAAAACTTAAAAATGATTTTCTAAGTTTAAAAAAAAAACATAATTTCGAATATCGCGTTCTGAGAAAATAACAGAGCTTAAGGGTAAGAATACACCATTTCCCAAGAAAAATTTTAAGAAAATACTACTTAACGGATTTAAGACATCATTTCAGTAAGTAGGAAAAAAAAAAAATTTAAAAATATATAAATAACCGTCCAGATTTATATTATTTAGTGATACCCGTTTAATTAAATCAATATTCTCCGTTAATAAAAGGATAATCTTGCGACAAGCATTATTCAAAAGGTTGGTTTATAAATGTTCTAGGAAAAATTGTTAGCAATAAATACTAATAATAATATATTAATTAAGGAATTAACCATGTTCTGCCTAAATGACAAACGGAATCCTGAGCTTGGTATAATGAATTGAAGTAAATTAATTAAATCCGCGTTTGACATTTAGGTCATAACATCTTAACTAAAAATTTTGTGTGAATTAAATAAAACGAGTGTAAACCTAGTCAACAGTAGTGATAGAAATATTTGTAGGATAAGAGCCGAGAATTATAATAATCTCGGATAACAGCAAGCGCTTATTTTCTGGTCGAAATAAAAAAAAGCGAAAAGAAAACAAATAGGCCGGGACCCTCATAAATTAAACTTATCTTATGATCGCACGGGTCCAAAATGCACCATAGCAAGTCGATGAATAGAAGCTGGATTATTTACGTTATGAACTTAATGTTAAAGTCAAAGGCAATAAATTGTATTGCCATTGACTCAATAATGAGGGAGGAGTGTGACGTCTCGGTAATAAACATAAATTAAGAAAATAATTTTATTTAGAAGTTATGACAGGGTCTAGACCTTTAACATAAAATATTCTCACTAAGAAAATTCATAAAAATTATCAACAATAAAAAAAAGGTTAATTTGGGTCACCATGTCGCCAACCAAGATAAAAAAATGTTTTTATGAAAAAAAAAATATAAAATAATTAAGAATGACCTACCTTAAATTAAAAGGTAAAATAAACCAAAGAAATTCTGCACACCATGGAAAAACAAGTCAAAATCCTGAAATTAAAATAAAAACTTTCAAACTTAATTTTCCAAACACCTTTCCGATTTAATTTTAATTAGAGAATAAATTCGATCAAAAATCGCGAATACACTAAAGTGTATAAACTAACTCCAAAAGAACGAGGCGCAACATCACCGCAACGTCACATACGTATACCTGAATATAGTTCATAACTTGAGACAAAATAAGATTAGCATAAATCAAAAGGAATGAACAATACTCGATTTGCTATTGACCATACCAAATAAGGTAATCTGGCAATCGAGTGCTGGACGCAATTTATTTGGACTGATGACACGCTAGTCGGGGGTCTATAAAAACACAATCTCGGGATAGCAGTAGTTAGTTGACAGTTAATACTTTAACCAGGACTAATACAGAAGGTCCTGCTGCAAGTCGGTCGGTCGGTTATTAAGTGAAACTTTCGGACAAAGTGTTGCTAGTGTTACGGTATAATGAAAAATTAATTTCTGAAGCCAATTTTCAGAATTTCGCGGAATTAAAACCGAGGCTACGGCGAGCCTATAGAACATAGTCGCGACAGTCAGTTAAAAAGTCGACCAAGTGCCTGCAAATGGTGATTTCTTTTGGAATCCGTATATTTTCCTAATTATTTTACTACTGAGTTAAGTTGTAATGGTGGCTCCACATGACAAGTGTTTACTTTATGAAGGAAAATAAAGATGTTAGTGAATTATCGAACAATGTGTTTTCCTTTTCTGTGCAATAGGGCTTTCCTTAAGGCATCAGGCAAATTAGTAAATTAAAGTAGTTAGTATTGGGTGATACATCGTCTGAATCTGCAAGAACTTGACCAGAGAAATACGAAGAGATATACTGCAAGAACTACTTGTTGCTTAGTGTGAGATGCTGATCTACCAGGGGCAAGCTAATAGTAAGGAGGTTAGTCCTAGTTGGGTAAGTTCAAATATGTGCTCCCTTTCTGAGAAGTGAACCCACAAAGTAAAGATCTTGTACCCAGCCCCGTAGCGCCCAATCTGATTTACTCTTACCGGGCTGGTGTTCACACATATTCTGCTTTTAGAGTTATGTAATATATTTTAAAAAATTTATTTTTAAAAATCCGCAGGGGTTGCGGGGGTGGAAAATAATATCTTACGCAAACATTGTAATTACCAAAAATCAATATTTTATTCCGTTTTATCCTGTGGGTCCTATTGTGTTTGAAAATTATTGATTTTTTTTTTAATTTATTTTAAAGGGGTTGCGGAGGTGGTAAAGGAATTTTTCTTTCGTAAAATAAAAAAACAATCGTTTTGTTTAGGCAAACCCCAACTTTCGACGAGTAGGTATTGTGTTTTAGTATTTTAAAAAAAGTCAAAATCCTCTATTCAACGCTGCACCATAATGCACAAGCTATGAAGGGCACAAACATTTTGCTTGCGACATATGCAGATAACTCGTCTACAAGTCCCAATAGTGTCGTCACGTTGCCCCGTAGGTGAGACAAGTTTGAAAATATGACATGTTTTTTTTATTTTCTGTTTTTAGGTAATTTATTGTAATGCACTTAGTTTGTTATGTTATGTACAAAATAAAATTTGTTATTAAAACTCATTTCTGGTAAATATACTTTTTATTTATAATTTAAGCTTCTTCTTTTGTTTGTTTTCATTACCCTCGCCAACTTGCCCCACTCTCCCCTAATACTAATCCCTATTGTTATTCGCCCCATTTACGGTACTCTTATTGCGAAAGCAACAGGCACTAAATATAAATAACTCGTCAAATTACACCCCTCGCCGTTAACACATACACTGTGATTGTCATAAAACTGCCACCTCCATTTCGAAAGACCGCAAGTCAATACTTGTGTTGTGTGAAGATCCTAGCCTTAAACTAAGAAATTCTGTTTTGGGACCTGAACCAAACCCTACAGCTGCAGCCGAAGGAATGGTACATGAACGACGGTTTAGAAAATTATAATCCACTAAAATAACCTAGAAATAAATGTAACGAACGCAGCGTTTTAGTTGCCTTGGCATTCGATTCCATGCACAATTTGCAACTTCCTGAAGTTCATGTCTGAGATTTATTTGACTTATCCTAAATAAGTGTAAGGGTGTTTTGCATAACCAGTTTGAAAACGTCGTTGCCAAAAGTCTCAACGAAGTACTCTAATAAGAATGTGCGCGAGATTCCTAGCCTCAAACAGTTCAGAAAATCAAGAACTTTTATTATGTTCCTGGTTAATGCAGTTACATCAGAAATCATATACGATCAAGCATACACATTGCATCACCACTTATAGGCAGGATTGTTTTAGATTATATAATTCAAAAAATTGATTTACCAAGATCTTTTAATTTCCAATTGTGAAAGAAGTAGGAATTAAATATAAATCATGTTGTGGAAATACACACATTGCCGTTTAAACATACTGTTACTGAGATTAAACTCACAAGTGAATTTTGGTGTATGTAATCCAGCATGCTTTAGTTTTGGATCATCGTCTTTTTCTCATCTGTCTCTTCACCAACTAGCCACATGGTCTGTTTCATTAAGAGTTCTGGGTGATCCCTACTTAGTTCAGAACCACCCCTCAAAAAGAACTGAGACCAAGGCAGCCAAAAATGTATGATTGCCTAATCTGTATTGAGTAGTAGTCATTCCTTCACATAAGCGAGTTCTTCACATTTCACAGCAACTAGTTCATTATGACGAAAAATGGTATTCAGATAACTTTTGGTAAGAATAATGAACTAGGTTTATCTTGTAGTGATATTGGGCCAGTGGATCTTTCAGGTACATTTTTAGCAATGCTGCTCGACTATTGCCAAGCTGAAATAAGCACGAACTGACGTGACAAAGTTCGGTAAACATCATAAATATATGAAGAACTAATCAGTTAAGGTTCTAATTCATGACAGGCGAATTACTTTCTTTCGGATATACTAGTAGCCAAGTAGCTTTTGAACTAGATATCCAGATATGCTGGCAATATTCTAATGATGAGGGAAGAACACCTTCTGTTAATGTATACTGGTATTTTTGGTTTGTTGAGAAGCTATGACCTTCTGCATTTGGGAGATGCACATAAGAAAACGCAATACCTACATGTTTGCACATAGATCTTGTAGTGCAACATATACAAAAATATAAAGACAGGAAACCCAATATAATACTGTACATATATTGTCCTTTTAGTCGATGAACCTCTAAGGTCGTAACATTTTAAGTACGATCAAATGTTGTAACCTTACTATATTTTTTCCTTCGTAAAGTTTGCAAGCGATAAACTTTTTAATATCAAATCCAATCCAATTCAAGATTGTATTGTGTTTAATATTCTGCGATCCCACAATTCAGCACGGTGACATGGTTGAGGATCTTGCAAGGTTGGAGGGATGGATTGGGGACTGGTTGATTAGGCTAAATGTTGGTAAGTGTGCAGTGCTGCATATTGGATATAACAACCCATTGCTGGATTACCACATTGATGACCGCAAATTAAGGGAGCTGACTGAGCAGGTGGACCGGGGTATATGCGTATCACATGACCTCAAATGGGAGCACCATGTGAATGCAGCTGTGAAGAGGGCCAACGTCACAGTTTACTTGATACGTCGCTGTTTCAGAGAAATGTCCCCAGAGTTGTTCCTGCGAGCCTACAAAGCGTATGTAGTAAGACCAATACTGGAACATGCTATCGTGGTGTGGTGTCCTTACTTTAGAAAGGACATAGACCTCCTTGAAAGAGTTCAGAGAAGGGCAACGAAAATCCCGCCTACCCTCCAGAACCTGCCCTATGAAGATAGAATAAAGGCCCTAAAATTAACTACACTTCAGGAGCGTAGAGACAGAGGGTGCTTGATTGAGACCCATAAGATTGTTCATGGGAATTACACATGCGACATAGATTTTTTCCACCGAGATGCCGGTCCCCGCTTACGTGGTCATTCCCTAAAGTTGACTACTGAACTCAGCCATAGGCTCTCAAAAATAAATTTTCTGTCAAACCGCGTGGTACGAAAGTGGAATAAACTTCCCGATGAAATTGTCACAGTTCCCACTCTTAACGCCTTTAAGAGCAGACTGGATGCAATGTGTAAATAAGTGGAAAGTCGGTTTCGTTGACAATTGAGTGACATTGAGTGACTTTAAGCACTTCGACAAAAATCAATGGCAGTTTACCGGATTCTCCGCCTACTGTCAAAAAACCTATAATAATAATAAAAATTTTGTGTAATTTTTTAACTCAAAAACTTTTCAGTAAAACCTCAACAACTTTTTAGTTATTATTGAAGTCTAAATTCAAATCTTTGTTATCGAGCGAATGACCTTCCTCACATAGTGTTCCACAACGAATCCATACACACACGCACCGCTCCCAGAGCGCTACAAAAAATTTATCCTGCAGTGATGTGTATGATCATTAAAAAAAAACTCCAAAGCCGATGCTATTGTTTCCAATCTTTAGTATGAAAGTAAAACCATCAAAAATGAACACCCTATACAAGGTGTTACAGATTTGAGGTAAGTACAGAGACCTCTTAAACTATACAAAATACAAAGTCGATTAAATGGAGGCAAAGTTCCGAATAACTTCGGAGATATCCGATAAACAACGAAAATTAGCACATTCGTTTTTATTTTACCCTAATTACATTTATTGAGATAATTTCACACAAATGTCACATTTTCATTGCCACTTTTCTCCTCTAGAAGTTTACATAATTAATTTTCAGTTCCGACGTTTCGTTTTCGGGCTTCCATCATCAACTTCCTTTTTTTCGAATACGGACCTGGAACTTAAATTGCATATTTTTGATTCTCATACTACTAAAACCTAATATTCAATGTTTTCTGAATGCCATTCGTAGGGGAGAGTGGGTAGACAATGGACACAGGGAGACAATGGACACATCATATATTTCGTATCGAAATAATCCAAATCGATTGGCAGTGCGACGTAAACATCCAAAGGTGAAGGTGCTCATTGTGCCATCAAAGTGAATTGGTATACTTAAGGCAGAAAAGTTTAATAATATTTTTCTAATTTTTGGTAAGTATAGTGTAATATTTCCCAATAATTCTGTAGACTCTAGATCGTCAAAATCTTGTTTCTGATTCCAGTTTCTTAGAAATTATGCTTTTTTATTCATATAGTGAGGTTATGTCTATAAATTTGCCGATAAATTAACGACTTTCAATTTGTGGCGCCAAATTTAAAAAATAATGTTATTTGGGGACAGAATGGACAACTGTCCATTATCTCCCCAAGTGTTCATTATCAACCAATAATTTTTAAATGTACAAAAAAATCTTTATCTCTATTCTTTCAGACTCGAAGAAAATGCCAAGAAAATACAAAAGAAAAAATGAGCGAGAGTTTAATGCAAATAATATGAGACAGGCTATAGTTGATGTAAATAATATATAATAATAAATGATATATAATAATAAATGATAAATCATAATATGATCATAAGACAAAGTGCCCGAAAAAAACAAGTTACTAAAAGCAGGTTATATAACTACATAACTAAGGCCCGCGATGATGGCCTTGAAAATGTATCATTAACTCCTAACTTTCGTAAATCTCAAGTATTTCAGCAGAAATGGAAATTAACTAGTCTATCCATCAGGATGGATGACATGTGAAAACTTTTTAAATGTTTTGGAACATTTTGTTAAACATGTCAGGTGCAGCATAGAAAATAAGGTTTTACTAATCA
The DNA here is from genome assembly GCA_963920685.1 of Polydrusus tereticollis. NCBI lineage: Eukaryota > Metazoa > Arthropoda > Insecta > Coleoptera > Curculionidae > Polydrusus > Polydrusus tereticollis. The sequence goes on from OY987332.1 coordinate 89,596,788, forward strand.
TGGATAACCATGAATCACATTTATCCATAGATGCAGTTGAGATTTGCAGAGCATACGGGATCGTAATACTGACACTTCCTCCTCATACGTCCAACAAACTCATCTAAACTACAACCACTGGATCACACAGTCTTTGGCCCCTTCAAGACGTTTTTTAACAAAGCAGCTGATGCCTTTCAAACTTTGAGTATTTATAATCTTCCACTTCTATACCTCCAATCATGGGATCGAGCTGCAAATCCAGTTAACATAAAATCTGGATTTAGATGCTCTGGAATTGTTCCCTTTGATAAAAACATATTTTCAGAGGAAGAGTTTTTATCATCTTCAGTAACAGATCGTGAGCAACCAGAAGCAGAAAATGATTCTACCAATGAAGATGATGTTACTCATACTTTCAATGAGAATATCAACGAACCGTCAACAAGTTTTTTGGCTGAAAAATTGTGCTGCTACTACTCCTACGTCTGACAAAAATAAAAATAATTCATTTGTTACCCCGGATGCTATTAGGCCGTTTCCAAAAGCTCCGGCGAGAAAAGAAACTAGTAAGAAAGGAAGAAAAAGGGGTCGTTGCATGATTGCAACAGATACTCCAGAAAAGCTTTTGTTGGAGGAAAAGTAAAACAAAACTCACAAAAAAATGAAACTTTAGCAAATAAAAAGGAAGAGGTGAAGAGACAATGTTTTCAAAAATATTCGACTGACGAAGAAATCGAAGACGTGGTCTACGACGACGAGTCATCTGATGGAAGTATATGCTTTGAAACGGAAGAAGAAAAGTCTGCCACAGAGGTTCCAAAGGGCGGATACAAAGTTGTTAATGTTTACGGAAAGGGGACAGCTAGAAAATATGTGGCCATTGTTGAGGAAAGATTTCTAAATGGATACGATGTCCGTTTCTTAAAAAGAAACATTCCGTCTAACAGGTTTTCGTTAACTAATGAGGAGCTAGCATCAGTTTCTTACAAATACGTTGTAACAGTTCTGCCAAATCCCATTGAAGATTCAAGGCCAAGATTTCGTGGTATGATATACTTTAATGTAGATTTAAGTGAACATAGTTTGCAATAATGCACTGCATTTTTTAAAGATATTTTATATGAAGAAAAATTTGAGTTACCAAACTGTACCTATGTACTGATTTATAGAATATATGTTATGTTATTTTTTATTTCTTTTGTACCAACAGTACCAATAAACGTTTATAAATAATATATGAACTGGATAATATTTATTTTTTATTGGCAATAAGAAAATAAAGAATAAGTTCATAGTCTCCCTGATACGTCCATAGTCTCCCCGATATGTGTCCACTATCTCCCAGACAAGGGGGGAGTGTGGACAAAATGCACACCTACATATTATCAAATGCCAACTACATCCTATGATAAACCTTGCCCAAATTGCGTCAAAATATAATAATACAATATGTTAGCTGTCACTTACATGGGGAATAAATTTTCCATTTAAAAAAATAAAAAGTCCGTTGCCATTTTTGTCAAAACTGTCCATTGTCTACCCACTCTCCCCTACCTTTCGTTTCTTAAAAATTTTTGGATTTTTATACAAATACCACCCTGGTGAAAATCAAAACAAAAACAGATACATAATAGATAAACTTAAATAAAGGACTAACAATTGGTAACGAAATTACAAATATTTCTGTGTATTCATACACTGACATAATTTTGGCGTTGACCCATATATTATTATGTTATTAAATTTCAACCTTTGGCCCAGTTACGTGATAACATTATAACTTTATGCCGATCTTTAGGCAGAAGATTAATTTTAAGGGCAGTAACAAAAGTAAATAACAACCCAGTTAAATATCTAAACGTAAACGACAATCTGTTCGAACATTTAAGAGGTTCAAGGATATTCTTACCTTTTCTTAATTTTATTTTAACGTTATCGGTGCCTTATACTGTCTTAATATGACGTGTATCTTATTTAAGTAAGTTTATCTAAATTTATCTATTTTTGTTCTGTTTCTCTCACTCTATTTATTATTATTAAATAGGTATTTTAAAGACGAAAAATATTTTAGTTTCCTCTTATACCCCCGCTGCTCAATTTCAAACAAATACTGTGAATTTCACCAGGCTAGTATTTGTAAAAGATCCCAAAACCTTGCTGATGTATTTTTAAGAAACAAAACGTCCGAATATCATTCGGAATGAAATATTAGTTTTTAGGGGTATGAGAATCAAAATTATTCAATTTGAATTCCAGTCCGGTCGAAAAAATCAAGTTGATGATGGTGGCCCGAACATGAAACGTCGGAATTTAAAATTAATTATGTTAACTTGTAGAGAAGAAAAGTGGCAATGGAAATGTGACATTTGTTTGAAATAATTTCAACAAATGTAATCAGGAAAAAAACGAATTTGCTAATTTTCGTTTTCTTTCGAATGTCTCCGAAGATATTCGGAACCTTCAAATTCTTTCAGTGGCGTTTTGTTGAACACCGTATTTCGGAACACCCTGTTTAAGAAAAAATGCAGTAAAAAATGTAATCAAAACACCAATAATTCCTCATGTTTATTTTGGGGTAACAATAAATAGGGGGTAAATAATAACACATTTTGATTTACAATACAATGAGGATGAAAACCAAACTTTTAAAAATAATATTTTTAAAGGAACATAAACGTCAAGTGGATACAACGTTAAGTCTGAGTTCGTACAATAAAAACCCAATAAAATTCCAGGTTTTCCCAGACTATTAAAACATAACTCATTGCCAGTAATTTGAACTTAATTACTATTTTTTCTTTGCTTTATCTTGTTTTTAAAAAATTTGAGGCAGTCCCAAAAAGGGAAAAAATAGGGCTGTTTAAAATGGGAACAAAACATGAATAACATAATAATAATGTGTTAGTGTTAGAAATTTAATACACCGGGGCACAAAAAAGTTATGAAGTTTTAAATGTACGCAAAGTCATGCTAGTGGTGCCCTCTGCAAGGTACATCAAAACTGGTATCGGATCTATATTTCGCATTCCAAAAGACCCTTTGTATCAAATTATATGCTGCTATTGTTAAGATAAATATTTGATTTCGGAAACTATGGACTTTTGAACTAAGGTAAGTTGAGCTAAATCGCCATATTTTAGTCTTAGAAATGTGTGCAAGCATTTTCTAAGAACCTTTTACAGAGACCCTGTATATAAAATAAACTAGTGAAATTAAAAACATGTACGCCACTACCTTTTTTGGTTTTGATCGCACAGTAATGTCTAATGCAAAGTACCGATATGTAAACAAATTAAAAAAAAAATTTAATTGAAAACGGTCACTTTTCATGTAAATTTTCTCTAACAACTAAAATTTAAGAACTAGTCATGCAAATAAAACCCAACATGTTTCGAACATATATGGTCATCGTCAGGGGATAATGACGTTGGTCATTTATGCCTTATAATGCGAGATTATTCAACAAAGTTTTCAAAAGCAATTTGGAAAGACCACGTTGTCACATACGTGTCAGGTTACGAGTTTATGTTGGGAATAATGAAGTGATATCTTTAAATATACAGGGTGTCCTTGAAATGACTGTACAATGCTTAACCACAAATTTCTTAAGCAAAAATAAGGCCATCTAGGCAAACTTACCTATATGCAATGTTGCTTCGTTTTGCCGCTACAGGGCGCTAAACTTCTCAAATTAATATCGTTTCTTCGGAACAAGTTCTAAACGCCTTTATCAATTTTCACTAATTTTGGGACTAAGAATTACTACTATTATTGGCGTGTTTTGACACAAGCTCGATCTTTCTTTAATGCCTGGAAATTTAAAAATGGCGCGTGATTCGAAAATAAAAGTTTGTACTTTTGTTGTTGTTTTGAAACTTTTTTGTCTCTTGTAAAAATTTCGCCAGACATACAGTTTCTTTTCCAAAAAATTATATAAGCTTGCCTAGATCGCCTTATTTTTGGTTAAGCGTTGTACAGTCATTTCAAAGATACCCTGTATATTGTGGAGGTGGACCGCCTATGTTTTACTTGTTTAAACTAAAATGTTTTTTCATAATTCATAATATAAAATCTTCATATCATCAACATCACACCATTCACAATTGAACTTCAACTTCAAAATTTTGATTCAACTCGACTTTGGTATCCCCTGAAGATCGACGTCTAGACGCCCAAAACATGTAGGAAACATAACAACCCCTTTTTATAATTAGACTTGTGGGGGAAGACTTGATTATTTCATTTACAAATATTTATGAAAAAAATGTGTACCCACTAAAAGTTAAAATAATATCTAAAGCGGTCCCTAACACATTAAGTAAAAACCATTTTTTTTTCAAATTTTCAATCTTAAAAATAAAGCGGCTACGAACCTATGTTTATATCAACTTATCTTAAAAATTTAGGAGTAGAGAAATTCTTGAACTTTTTTTTAGTAATGTAATTAAATTATTTGCCAACGTTTCGATAGTTTGGTGTCTACCTTCTTCAGGTCTAAAAGGAATAACACCCTGAGTTTTAACATATCCTTAATTATTACTCTGTATGCCGCTACATTTTGTAGTAATAAATATGTATAAACATTGGTGTTTGGAAGCAAGTAATTATAATAAATCTGCTGGTATTTCAATGAGCAAATTCTCAGTGTAATACCGGCGAATCCTTTTAACCCACCTTTTGCCTGGCCATGTAAGCTAAAGTCGACTATCGAAAGTGCCTTCGATACATCTCCATCACCAGCCTCTATATTATTCCTGGATCAAAAGTGAAATTCCCGTGATTTAAAAAAAAATGTTTCGAAATTCCTGGGTTTTTCTAAAAATCCTTCCCTACTTTTCCTGGTTGTCCAATAAAGAACGAAGCTTGTAACAAAATAAAATAATCGTTGTCGAAAAAAGAAATAAGTATACAAAGTGCTGTTCAGGATAAAATAGGGTTCGATAAGTTGATGCGCATGCTAAGAGGGGACGAGAAGCGACATCTGTATATTATGTAGTTTTTAAGCTTCCTTCCTATGGATGAAAACTCTATGGTTACAAGTCATTGTGACAATGGCGCATTGTTGGTAGTTGCTTGAACACAAGGGGTTCGAATAAAAGAGAATAACGAATCAAATAGGAATTCATGATGTGATTCTTTCCGGAAAGATAATAAATTGCACAAGAAAAAAACTTTGTGCCCGATGAGTGCCGTGCTTCCTCACTTCACGCAGAAGCGAAATCGCATGCAAACACCTGCCGAATATATAAAAAGTAATATGCACATATAATAATTTTTAAATTTTACAGAAATGTTAATTTGAAGCAATCAGACGAAAGATGAAGAGTCAGAAAAAAAAATAGAACTACGATCCGGATGTCACAAATTTATATGTAAAATTTGCTGATTGTTTTAAACCGTAGACCTTTAAAAAGTCGGATTTAGTCTTAAATTTGGGCAAAAACTTCTCAGGGAGCTATCCGACATGTTATAAATCCATCTCTTGATTCTTGTCCATAAACCGATGATGATGCTTCTGTTACTAACTTCAATCATTTTTTTAAGTTTGCATGTGGAAAACTTCTTAGTGGCTGGTGGCTCGTTAATAACAACTAATTGCCAGTTTATCAGCTCATTGGCTTCAAAATTAATCTATGATACTTTAAATTCTCGTACACCCGTCTCAAGCATTGCTAACAAGATATTTTCTGGATCTGGAAAATATTCGTTGATTTTAATAATTTTGTCAACAACTTTTCTCAAATTGGGTGGCATATATCGGGATTATTGTATCAGTTTTTAGTAAATGTTCTGGACCATATTTTTCTTGGATTGAAAACCATGTTGGAACTTACACAGGGTCTGGAGTTCCTACATTCAGTAGCAACACTCTATTTGAGGTGATTATCCAACTTGAATGTGCTATATTTCAATGAAGATTATTGGCTAAATCTTCTGCCACGTTTCCACGTGATACGGACAAACTTATCGCATATAGATATTTTTGGTCGGCGCTTAAAATATTTTAATCAATATCAAGTTCTGTGCAAATTTAGGTGACCGGCATTAATTCGCAAGATGATAATTTGTTCGCCAGAAAATGTAGAAGGTCCAGTAGTTGCATTAAATGACACAAAGGTAGATCATTTACGTGCAGCATACAAATGAACCACTGCAATGACAATGACCGTCCGATTTGCAGTGTTATCTCTTCGCCTGTCATAATAAATGGCTCGCTATACTGTTCTCTTCTGTTTTTGCTGCATTCTTACAGTTTCCCGTGTTCTTTTTCTTTGTCTTATTTTACAAGTCTCTCTCGTTGTTACTAGTCCAACATCCTTTAATACCGCATAAGCTATTATAGCAGCGGATCTATCGGAAACGCCCGTTCGATCGGAAGCTTGTGCGAGACCTGGTAACTTTATACGCATTTGTTTTGAAGTGGGCTCGGCTTGATTTACACCTAAACAAACGATATCATCGGTCTCTTGATCATCTGATGAAAATTCAATATCCGACACTTTGGAAGTGGAAGTTGAACTCAAATGTGTTAGTTTCCAGTTCGCTTCGATGTAAAGATCGCTCAATTCTTTCCGTTGTTGCCAGGTCAATTGAGCCAATAAACATTTTTCTCTCGTTTCTTTGGTCTAATAGAAAATTTCTTTCTCTAATGGGTATTTTATTTTTGCACTTGCAGAACGAAAATGTCACGCACTTGCAGGACGAAATGTCAAAAAGTTTTGTTTCTGCAATCTGTTTAAACTCTAGCACTTTTTGTCTAAGAGCATCAGTATTTCGAGATTTTAAGGGTTTTTTAAGTTTTCTCAATTTTCCGTGATATTTCTTTAACAAATGTAAAATTTGTTGATCCGACACTACCGGAATAGATGTCTTAGACCAGATTGCTTTCAGTTCCGCTATTAGAATGACTGAAATGTTACCTAAAGTCGGCTCTGCTTTACGTTGAGAGGCATTAATCAACGTTTGACGTATATACGAATAATTCTTCATTACATCTTGATATGTAGGCAGACCATCCTCCTTGAATTTTGAAGGAGCCCCGAACACAGGACACTTAATGTCAATCCTAGTAATCGGCATATTTTACCAAAAACTGTCGTGTTTAGATTATGCAGAGCGTAATAATTAGTCAGTCCGCCATTTTTCAAGTATAGGTCCTCGGGTTCTAGGCAGTCAGATTTTTTGCTTCACCCTAGTGGTCGTGTCTACGCTGCGAGTAATCGCTGAAAAATAAAAAAATAATTATTGAAGAGTGATTTAATTTTAATTTTTAAAAAATGATATTGGAGAAAACAAAAAATGTTTCACTTCTTCATAGGAAACTGGCATAAAGTTTTAACAAAACCCAAGAAAACTAAGCTAGGAATGTAACAAAGCAGGCATTTCACTAAAAAAAAAACTGCTTTTTAATGCTGCCTTAAGAGCGCATATCAGTGGAGCACGTGGTCCGATTTCGGGTTTCGCCACGGAAGAGCGTAAGCCAGTGTAAATTGCGGTCATTGCTAAGGCAGCCTCGCAGAAGCTTGGAATACTTTTCCGAACTAAGAACCTCTATAAAGCCCAAATTCGACCATCACTGGAGTAATGTTCGCATATTTGGGGCTCTGCTCCTAAACATACCCCGAGATTGCTAGATTATATTCAAAGAAGAGCTATTCGATTGATCGGTAACCATGATCTGACAAACAACCTGGAAAGTCTTGAACATAGAAGGCAGGTTGACGACTTGAGTCCATTCTACAAATATTTTCATGACAAGTGCTCAACTGAGGTTGCCCGCTTGCTTCCACCCAGAGCGGTGCATGGTCGAAATACACGACGTGCCACTGCAGCCCACCCGTACGTGGTTCAGGTTAGTGTCGCTCGAGCAACACTGTTTAAAAATTCTTTCATCTGGAGAACGTCATCACTCTGGAACGACCTCTCTGAGGCCGTGTTCCCCAACGGTATAATCTCCAAAGATTCAAGACCAACGTGAATCATTTCTTGCGCACACGCACCGCTAGCAGAGCGCCATAAAGGATTAATCCTGCAGTGCTGTGCCTCGTCATAAAAAAATATTACAAATGAATATTATGATCGGTTAGGATATTGTCTAGCTGTTAATGGAGGGTTGTTCGACTCATTTAATTAATTCCTGTTTTTGTGAAAATCTGTAGTCTTAGTTAGGTATGTTATGTTAAATTAAAGGCTTAGTAAGAAAAACATAATGGTGTCTTTTATTTTGGATGGGTAGTAGCCGAATTGGTGAAACGAGAATGTGTTTTTAATGTGAAATAATCTGTATTTGTTATGTCCAGCTTTACGTCAATTCTTGATAATAGCTTCATAGAAAATATTTGCTGGTGTTTGCTGTATTACCTCAACTATGAAAATTTCGTACTTTTGCCATCACATTTAATTGAATAAGTTAGGATTGGCTCATTAAAATTTATTCAAACCTGGCACATGGGTTTATTATCTCGGCCTCTTCAAAAAATTACAATAAAATTTTTCTCCTAAATGTACAGGGGAGTCAATATTTAGCCACCTCAAAATTTACATGGGATTTCCTATGTTCAACTAAGCCATGCATCACCCGATATGTAAAATTAAAAATTATTATATTATTATTACCCGGCATGCATCAAAAACATTTTTTAAATAAAATAGTTATAAATTTAGGGGTCGCAAAAGTTGATTGAATCGTTTTGAGCTTTCTGGTGTTGTAAAGAACCGTCTCCTTCCGAAGCCTATTGAAATTTAGCCAGGTCGGAAGATAGCAACTATTTTGTTTTATTATTTAAAAATCGAAAAGTGGCAATTTTTAAAAATTAATAACCTGCACAAAAAACGTCCTATCGAAATGCGGTTTATACCGTTGGATAGACCATCTCAAATACTCAATTTTTTTAACACATCTCTCTATACCTAAAAAATTTTAATATCGTAGATTTTCGAAAAAAACTAAAAATGAGTATTTTTTAAAATGGTTTACATATTTTTTAGGTTTAAAAAAGTGTTAATCAAAATTTTGAATACGTTATTGGAAAGCGCTACTAAAATTATGTACAGGGTGTCCATTTTTTGATGTGATTTAAGGGTGTCTCGGTAACTAGTAAATACTGCAATACTTTTTCGTGAAACAAAAGATGCCGTAAACAGAATTGTCAAAGCTTTCTTAGTTTTTAAGCTACAGGGTGTTTTCGAAAATGTTGCATTTTTACCACCATTTCGGTTATGGTTTAAGAGAGTTCTTTAAGTAGAATTCAGTAGCGTGTTTACTTTTTTTCTGGGTGTCTAACTTTTTGAGATTTAAAGCAAACATATGATTTTTTAAATGGGACACCCTGTATATTTTTCTCTTATTTGATTGGGCTATTTTTAAGCTTTTCAATAGTATATAATAGTTGATAGTCATTATTAACAATAAACGCACAAATCGAAAAATTTAGAAAATAAGGGTATTAGTCTATACCATTGAAATAAACAAAAGAATATGTCATTACTGCTAAAAGTAAGTCGTAGCACAGCATTCCCAGTACGTAAATGGTGCAGAATCTTTACTTTTTAGGTTTGTAATGATATTTATTTAATAATTCTTTAAACAAGATTTTATTATTCCGAGATCTTTTTCTAATACTTTGCATCAGGGTTGTTATGTTTAAAACAAAATGTTTAAAACAAATGTTTTAAACATATTTGTTTAAAACTGTTTAAAACATGTTTAAAACAGTGTTTTTTTTTTTAAGTTTTTTTTTTTGTCAAGCTTTACTGAAAATCACATAAAACTGTTAAAACAAAAAATATTGAATTAAAAACAAAAATAGCAATATTTATATCTAACGTTTAATATTAAAAGTACATAATTATAAAAACACGTTTAAGACTAGCTCTAGGTCTTAGTTTATATATCTACCTACAGTCTGTGTACCGGGTTCCAATAACATAAGCAAATAAAAAGTGTAAACATATAAAAGCGCCTTATAAAAGTAACAAAGACAAACAAACTAAAAACTAAACCAAAAGTCTCCTAGTCATTCTACTAAACTCTACTCTTGGTTTGAATTAAGCTGCTTAAATATGGTTACAAGTTTCGCGGCATTTTCTGTTCCTAATCGATTTCGAAGCTCACTATAAATTATGCCAAATGTCGAGAAAAGGCGTTTGAGTCTTGCAGATGAAGCTGAAGCTGAGTGAAGATAATAATTTAGTAAAAAATAATATTTTTTCCGATGAAGCTACATTCTCCTTGATTGGTAATGCGGACAGAAAAAATTGTCGTTGTTGGACAACAGAAAATCGGCATTGGATGATGGAGGTTCACAGCCAGTACCCTCAAAAAACAAATATGTGGTGTGAAATAGTGCGCGGAGGAGTAATTGATCCATTTTTCTTTAACTGGACAAATATATCTCGAATTTCTCCAACTTGATTAGTTCCAGCATTAGTGACTTTTATTTCCGAATCCATTGAACCCAGACTCCCCCGACGAAGAACTGATGTTCCAGCAAGATGGTACTCCTCCGCACTATGCTGCCACTGTACGTACATGTTTAGATGAAACCTTTCCCAATCGGAAGGAGAAGAGCTATCGAATGGACTGCTAGATCGCCAGGCCTAACTCCGCTGAACTTCTTTTTGTGTGGTTACCTCAAATCGAAAGTGTGTGTTGACCGGTCAAACAATTTGCAGGAGTTGAAAGAGATGATCTGAAGGGAAATGCTTGCCATAACTCCGGAATTGGTTGAAAACGTGCAAAAAGTTATTGATTGCGTTGGATATTGTCAAGCCATAAATGGCACACATTTTTAACATTTAATTCGATTTGTTGTTCTGTTATTTTTAAAAGAACGGGTCTTACTAGATGGATTTTTTTATTCAAACCTTAAATTAATTTTGGATGTGTTTAAAATAGTGATCGACCGATATGACTTTTTTAGCCGATACCGATAATCGGCCGATACCGATAATGTCTTGGCCGATAACGATATATATCGGCATATCGGCCTTTTTTAATTGATAACATTATTAATGTCTAAAATCTGAATATTCTGTAATATAATTTATAATTCTTTAACGTTCAATTTAAAATCACAAAAATAAAAACAAAAATTGCACTTTGGCAACACAGCAATAGGCGGTAATTTATGTGGCTCAGCGCCAAATCATTGGTGAATCCCCTTAATTTGAATTTCTCGGTGAATCCCGTGCGTTTATTGCCGTGCATTCAGTATTGCATTCTTAAAGCAGATCGTTTTAAGTTCGATTATTTCTTGGCGTAATTTAGTTAATCTTTAACAAAGACATAATATTAATAGTTAATAATAATCCTATTGGAGTTTGGTGGAGTGCAAAGTAGCGAAATGTATGGAAAAACTATTTATTGGAAATATTTCATAAAGAATAAATTATCCCCAGCAGATAAGAAATCCACCGCAAAATGTAAATTGTGTGACATAACCATTTCATTAGGGGGAGTGGGAAAATCGGCGAATACCTCAAACATGAAATATCATTTAGAGAAAAAACATCCTCAAGAATATTATAAATTGAAAGGGACTGATTCAAGCTCAGGTTAGTACTAAATTTTTATTTTCCAGTTCACGTTATAAAAATATTTGTTAACAATAGGACCTGCTCATTCAGGATTATATTATTATATAGGATTGAGGGGCAAACCACCCAGGAATTTTTTGCTAAAAATCTAGGGATTTATTTTATTAGGAATTTAGGGAATTTTAAGGGAATTTGTGTAAAAAAATTACTGAAAAAATCTGAAGAATTAAGTAATTTGTTGGGAATTTGGGGAAATTAAAGGAATTTGTGTAGGAGGGGGGACATTTTTCTTTTTCATCACTTTAAATCGTTTCATTAACAATTAACACCTACGATATGATTTTATTTAAAAACCAATTTCCCCGTTTATTTCAACGTTTTGACTTTTGATCACCCTGAGTCTATTTTTTTTAGAAACGGCTGGACCTTCTAGTAGTTCTAGTAGTACTTCTAACTCTAACTCTAAGCTATTGCAAGTCTCACTGGCTGACTCTTTCAAGCAAATGCAAAAGTGGGACATTAATTCATCCAGAGCGAAGGAGTTTCACTACCTTATAGGTGAAATGATATGTTTAGATAATCAGCCATTCAGCATTGTATCAGATGATGGCTTTACTCGGCTACTAAAGAAAGCTATTCCAAATTATGAAATTCCTTCTGACAAATACTTCAGAGAAAAAGTTGTACCAGATATTTACTCAAGATGTAAAGCACAAGTGACTCAAAAAATTTAAAATATGTTGGGAAAAGCATCTTTTACTACAGATATTTGGACGTGCAAATATACAAACAGTTCTTTTTTGTCTCTCACAATCCATTTTTTTGAAAAAACATGTTTAAGTTTAAATCAGAGATCCCATTTTTCACTTGCCTGCGAGAAGTTCCCAGGATCTCATACAGGAGACGCCATAGCTGAAGCATTTAATTCTTTGTTACAAGAATGGAATATAAAAAGGGAACATATTCACTTAGTATTAGCAGACAATGCTGCCAATATGAGGAATGGTTTTGTTAAGGCAAAAGTAAATCATGAAGCATGCTTCATTCATTCTTTACAACTTGTAATACAGGATGCTATATAAAGTCAACGTTCAGTCAGTGATTTAATAGCAAGATCAAGAAAAATCGTTTCGCATTTGAATCACTCTCAAACTGCTTGCGATAAACTAAGTAAACTACAAGAACAACTAAACCTTCCTAAACACAAACTTTTCCAAGATGTACAAACACGTTGGAATTCCTCATTTTATCTACTCTCTCGCCTACTTGAACAAAAACAAGCAGTAAATTTATATATTTTGGATCATGGGACTCTTACAGACTTGACATTTTCCGAATGGGAATTAGTTGGAAGCATTTTAAATTTGTTAAAGCCATTTGAAGACATAACAAAAATTACAAGTTCTTCAGACTGCTGCATATCTGAAGTCATTCCATTTGTTTCGACTATCACTGCCTATCTTAACAAAGAAAACGCTAATTTTGCAGGAGTAGGTACAATGAAAGAAGAATTGAAAAACAGCTTGAAAAAACGATTTCAGAATATATTTATAAAAAAACATTATACCATCGCGACTTTCTTGGATCCTCGCTTCAAAGACAATTTTTTTACAAAAGACCGTGATTTTATATGCGAATACATAACTACAAATCTAAAGTCCCAAATAAAAGAAAACAATACATCTGTAGAACATTCCAGTTCCCGTGACATTTCAGATTACATTCAAGACCATACAATAAATGAAACTATAGATTCTATAGAAATTGATAGTGATGACAACGAACCACTTGCTAAGTATGTTCGAACTTCTGAACCTGAGACTAGTCGAACATCTGGCCAAAATCTGTTTTGGGAAATCTACGAAGAATTTGCCGGAGAAGGGATGAGCTCCACAAAAACAAAAACCATTCCAACAACATCTTCTTGTGACACAAAATCATCTTCTAGGGCATCCATTTGTGAAGAAGTGAATGCTGAAATTACAGAATATAAGAAACATCCTCTTCTTGAAAGAAAAGCGAATCCCATTTCTTGGTGGCAAGAAAAACGAGAAGTTCTACCATTATTATATAATCAAGCTCTTATATATTTATCTGCACCAGTTGGCAGTGTTGCAAGTAAGCAAATGTTTTCAGAAGCTGGAACCGTAAATTCGGCGAAAAGGAATCGGCTGAATCCAGAAACAACCGAGAAACTAATATTTTTACATGATAATTTGCCTAAACTACATTATTCATATTAAATGCCTATTTCATGTTATATCTACCATAATTTCTTAAGATTAACTTATTTGAAATATTACTTTAAATTTAAATATAAAAAAAATGTTTTAAGCTGCTATGGTTGTTTTTATACATCGGCCGATATAGCCGATATATATTTACATCTATCGGCCGATACCGATAATCGGCTCTCGGCCGATATAGCCGATATATCGGTATCGGTATCGGTCGATCACTAGTTTAAAACACGTTTTAAACATGTTTTTTCTTGAACAGTTTAAAACAGTTTAAAACAAAAAAAAAACAGTTTTAAACAAAAAAAAACATGTTTTTAAGTTTTTTTTTTTAAATAAACATGTTTTTTTTCAACCCTGCTTTGCATGAACTTGTAGTGCCTCTACAAAAGCCATAACGTTCATTTCGTCCCTTTCGCGATTCTCTTTATTATATATGATTTAGGTTTTGGCTTTATAAATGATCGATTCTTAATAAAATTAATTTTTAAACTTGAAAATGTTACTTGATTGAGCTGCCTTCTCTCTGGATATCTATGAAAGTAAGAACTCTATAAGTTTGATATTTAAATTATAAGATTGTAAACTTACCTATTTTCATGGCACTCTATATGGCAAACTAACATGTCGTACCTTTCAAGATTTTCATATACAGGGTAATTGATGGTGGATGGTCTAATAGACGTTCTAGTTAACGAATCACTTTGAAAATTTGTGAACTTACATAAGTAGACGTGCTCTCTCTCCTTTAAACATATTTTTAACTGTGCAGTGTTGCCGATTCTACTAAAAAGTACTAGCTACTATATAATATAATACCCTGTATATTAATTTTTTTTAGAATGCCTATTAATTAATTAATAAATTCTCTTAACATTTTCCTATACCTATCTGTCATCGTTTTCGAGAAAATAATTAATTTCTGTTTTCTTTTTAGCAAAGCATGGCCTTCAAAAACTGCCGATATTTTTGACTTCGTGACAGATTAGGACATGGAAATTTGGTCAAAAGTTAGGTAATATCCATAGACATTTTATATTGTGTCTATATCTTAGTTAATATAGTACAGGGTGTTTAAGAAATACAAATATTTTGATGATTTGGAAAAATTACTAAAATTATACTTTTTATCTTATTTTAATTAATTTTATCTTTGATTCTAAAAGCTCTTAGAATATTCTGTCTTTCTATATAAAATGTTCTTATACCCATCTAGAACAGTTTTTGACTTATGAACATTTATTTGCGAAATTAATTGTTCAATCATATGGGTTTTCAGTTATAATCTCCCTAGAGCTTGGATAATTTCCGAAAATTTTTTCGAGGCGCGAATTTTCTTAAAAAAATTCGCAACCGAGAGAAAACTAACTGATAATAATTCAGGCTCGCGGGAGATTCGGTACGAAAATTTTATACCAGAAATTATTTTGAAATTAAAATTATTTATTTATTTTATTTTTTTTACTTTTCCTTTGCCCTAGCAAAAAAAGTAAGAATCACAGTCTTAAATCTTCATACTATAAATAATTTTATACTACTATACAGAAAGGAAAATTAATAATGACCCATGCAAAATCAATGACAATTTTACGCGGTAACATAAAATCTGTGAAGTTGGCTGTGACTGCAGCGCTTTGGTGGAATGACGTTTTATGTTATTCGCCATATTAGAATAAAATGAATGAAAAATTGTACAATCTTTGTTCCTTTTGTACGAAATCTGAGCATATTCAAAATTATCATAAAAATATAAAATATTTAACGTATTTGGTGAACAATTCCGGCTTAAATCCCGAACAAGAAGATCTATTCAAAGGTATGGGCAATATTCTTTGTGAAATTATACCATATTTCACCCATAAATCTAGTGTTGAGAAGAACAAAATCATATCGAAGTATTACTTTTATTTCATGAAACATAGACATTTAGTGAAGAAAACCCACAGCTCTTTACTTTATTCGCCATTGAAGAAAAAAGAAGTGAAAAATGAATTTCAAAAATACTTGCAAATAATAATTGATGTTGTCAATAATAAATAACATGTACTTATTGTTAAATTGAAAATAAATATTTGTCAAAAATAGTCTACGCTTCTGTTACTCTGGCATCTGCACGTGACAGCTGTCAAGTCAGGGAAATTATCACTTATTAATTTTGCAGCTAGGTCACGTGACCGAAAAAATTTTCGGAAAATTCAGGTTGTCGTCATAGCAACCTGTCAAAATGAAGGCATCTGATTGCCTTAAAACAACAGGTATGAAATTTTCAGTCAAATTTAACAAGTAGCCTATAGAAACTTTTGTTTTGAAAAGGTTGACATTCTGCTATTATTTATTTAGTTTATTTGTCAGTTGGTGTATTTAAAAATTCTATTTTAAAGTTTTAAGAAAAATGGAAGAAAAAAACAACTATTCAAATACAGTACTTATGAATTTATTTGTTTTACATGGTCAGTGTTATAAGATAATTAGCCGCACTTGCAGAAGATTCAACGAAATGTATCCAAATTTGCCATCAATGAACAACACGAAATTTAGACGAATTCAAAGCAATTTTCAAAATTTTGGATCGTCCTTGAAAGTTACCAGAACTTTACCTAGACCTGTAACGTCTAACGAGGAAAATGAAATTAATGTTTTGGCGTATTTTCATGCCTATCCACAATAAGATGTGCCAAAGAAGATTTGGGCTTAACCTATTTTTGTGTGCAATCAATATTGTCTAAACATAATATGCATGGTTATAAATTTACCAAAGTTCATTTTCTTAAGCCTGAGGACTTTCCACAAAGGATTTTGTTTTGCGAAAATTAATAATTCATATTCAGGAAGACCCACAATTCTTACGGAAAATTATTCGGAGTGATGAATCGAAATTTTCTCGCGAAGGAATTTTTAATAGGAAAAATATTCATTATTGGGCGGAAGAAAATCCCCATGTTACGAGAGATTGAACATTTCAAGAAAAATTTGGATTTAATGTTTTTTGTTTATTGATGAACGACAAAATTCGATATTTGATGTATGATGAAAACTTGACTTCTAGAAAATACTTAGAAATTTTAACTACGTTTGTTGAAAATTTCGTGGACAATCTTCCTCTTGCTCAGTATGGCAGTAGCTGGTATCAACTGGACGAGGCTCCCGCTCATTGCACTGTCGCAGTAAGTGCGGAAATACAGAGAATTTTCAAAGATCGCTCATTCCGGCGTTTGGGACCTTGGAATTGGCCTGCCAGGTCCCCAGACTTGACGCCTTTAGATTTTTACCTTTGGGGTACTGTCAAAGATATTGTTTACAAAACACCAGTAAATTCAAGGGAGGAGTTGGAAGATCGGGTGAATTGCGCTTTTCAAAGTTTGGATGCTGATGAACTTAGACTTACTACTGCAAATGGTGTTAATACTCGAATTCTAAAACGCTTAGATGTCAACGGTCAACATTTTGAACATTTATTAAAAACTAATCAATTTTATTTTTTATTTTTTAGTAGTTTTGTAAGAAGTCAAAAGAAAATTATTTGTATGTCGCCCTGTACGCAACAACTTACGAGTTAGTTAAGTAACCTTAAGCTTTAAAAATTTACGCAATTGCTTTGAATTCGTTTAAATTATAAATAATAAATTCATAAAGTACTCTACTATTTGATAGTTGTTGTTTTCTTCCATTTTTCTTACAACTTTAAAATATAATTTTTAAATACACCAACTGACAAATAAACTAAATAAATGAGAATGTCAACCATTTCAAAACAAAAGTTTCCATAGGCTACTTGTTAAATTTGACTGAAAACTCATATAGAATGATATCTGTTAACAATTAATTTCGCAAATAAATGCTCATAAGTCAAAAACTGTTCTAGATGGGTATAGAAACATTTCATATAGAAAGACAGAAAACTTTAAGAGCTTCTAGAGTCAGAGATAAAATACATTTAAAAAAAAGTATAATTTTAGTAATTTTTCCAAATCATCAAAATATTTGTATTTCTGAAACACCCTGTACTATAATATCTAAGATATAGATACAAAGTAAAATGTCTCTGGATATTACCTAACTTTCCACCAAATTTCCATGTCCTAATCTGTTACGAAGTCAAAAATATCGGCAGTTTTTAAAGGTCATGCTTTGCGAAAAAAAACAGAAATTAATTATTATCTCGAAAACGATGACAGATAGGTATAGGAAAATGTTAAGAGAATTTATTAATAAATTAATAGGGATTCTAAAAAAAAAATTAATATACAGGGTATTCTATTTAAAATATCAAATTAGCTAGTACTTTTTAGTAGAATCGGCAGCACTGCACAGTAAAAATATTTTTAAAGGAGAGAGCACGTACACTTATGTAAGTTTCCAAATTTTCAAAGTGATTCGTTGACTAGTTCGCCAAAACGTTTAATAGGCCATCCACCATCAATCACCCTGTAGACACATATTGACAAATATGCATGTCAGATAGATATTCTTTTGTTTGTTTCAATGGTTTGATGGCCTATACTACCCTAATTTTCTAAATGGTGTACTGTGCGTTTATTTTAATAGTAACTATCAAGTATTATATACTTTTGAAAAGCTTAAAAATAGCCCAATCAAATAAGAGAAAAATATAGAGGGTAACCCATTTAAAAAATCATAAGTCTGCTTTAAATCTCGAAAAGACTCCCAGAAAAAAGTAAGTACGCCCCTGAATTCTACTTTAAAAAAAACTCTTAGAAACAGTTTTCAATTTTTTAATAAGTTAATTAAAGGATAACCGAAATACAGGGGGTGGTCAAAAAGCCAACATTTTCGAAAACACCCTGTAGCTTAAAAATCAAGAAAGCTATGACAATTCTGTTTGCGACATCTTTTGTTTAACGAAAAAGTAGCGAAGTAATGTAAAAACCGCAAGTCTCTTTCTTTACTAGCTACCGAGATACCCGGCAATTACATCGAAAAATGGACAGAATGAACACCCTAAACAATGTATATTTTTAATTCGAAATTTTTTATATAGACTGCAAAAAATTTAAATTCCTCTTTATTTTTTTTTTTATTGAAATATTTTATAGGAAATGTATTTTTTTACTGGGTTTATTCTGCCCTCATCATCTTTTAATAATTATCACTAAAAAAAATTAAAAGTTTCTTACTAGCATTACAGATATATCAGTTTGATGCCTCGAAAACTGCCAAAATATCACACATTTTCACCTGAAAACATTCTAAAAACAAAAAAGGTTGGCCATGATAAATAGTCTGTATTGGCAAAGATTAAAATACTTTTAGTGATAAAATCACATACTGTTTGATTTAAAGAATGTGATATATGTTTTTTAAAAAAGTTTTCTTTTAGTGAACACAGTAATTTTTTTAGAAATGGCCGTATTTATTTTATAAAATTTAATATGCAAAAGTTATTTTAATATTCCTAGTGACCATATACCTAAAGAGTGAATACGTTATTAATTTTTGAACAAATATGATCCAAGTAAGTTGTTTTTCAGTGATTTTGTATGAGTTTTAAAATATCCATTTAGGTTTGCCCATAAGACACACGGAATTGTGTAAAAATAGGCAAAATTGATATTCGTTTTTGGTGAGTAATATTTATCTTAATTTAAATTGTAGATGTTAAAGTTGTGTTGCTTAAAAGCTACTTATTATGTGAAACAAATGAGGATTCCGGATTTGAAAAGTAATAACGCACTTAGATGTCTTTAGACTATTTGGCTGATTTCTATGTGTTTATTTTATACAGGATGAAGAATAAGTCGGGGAAAATTTAAAACCCCTATCCAGCTAACTCTGGCGATGTTACTTAATATTTCGTAATGTCTTTGACCGGCTTGAGTGTTCGGGTGTTTAAATAAATTATGTTTGACTTGAACACAATTGTTATTAAAAATGGTAAAATATACAGGACTATATTTCCTTGAATATTAATAATGAAAATGATTATCTATGGAAATGTTGTGGTAGAGAAAACTCAATTTTGTCGAAATACGAAAATTCACATATACAGGATATCACAAAATGTCGATTTTTAATTTATGTGACTCAAAAGCTACTTCTTAATTGTCTTGATTTTTTTTTAAACAGGTAATTATAAATAAACTTATGTAAAAATGAAAAATTAAGTCAATTTTTCATAATAATGAAACACTATATCGATGTTATTTTAATATTTTGTAGGGGATTTAAGGATTTTTTGTTTGTTTGAGCAAGTTGTTTTTAGTTTAGCGTAGGTACCTATTCATGTACAGGGTGTCCCATTTTTCGATGTAATTGCAGGGTATTTCGGTAACTAGTAAAGATAGACTTACGGTTTTTACATTAAGGCGCTACCTTTTTGTGAAACAAAAGATGCCGCAAACAGAATTGTCATAGCTTCCTTAGTTCTTAAGCTACAGGGTGTTTTCGAAAATGTTGGCTTTTTGACCACCCCCTGTATTTCGGTTATCCTTTAACTTATTAAAAAATTGAAAAAATGTTTCTAAGAGAGTTTTTTAAAGTAAAATTCAGTGGCGTGCTTACTCTTGTTTCTGGGAGTCTTACTTTTCGAGATTTAAAGCAAGCATATGGTTTTTTAAATGGGACACCCTGTATATTATTCTCTTATTTGATTGAGCTATTTTTAATTGACAGTTACTATTAACAATAAACGCACAATACACAATTTAGAAAATTAAAGTATTATAGGCCATTAAACCATAGAAACAAACAAAAAATATCTATCTGGCATGTCTATATGTCAAAATGTATAGGCAAAAATAACGTTTTGTTAAAATATTTGTCATCATTTCACTAAAGTTTAAAAAAATTACGAAAATATAGTAGTATGAAAATTTTTAAAAATACGACATGTTAGTTTTCTTGATAGAGTGTCACGAAAATAGGTGTGTTTACAATTTTGTAACTTAAATATCTAACTTATAGAGTTCATTTCTTACTTTCATAGACATTCAGAGAGGAGGCAGCCCAATCAAGTAACATTTTGAAGTTTAAAAATTAATCCAAATAAGAATCGATCATTTATAAAGTCAAGACCTAATTCGTATATAATAAAGAGAATCGCAAAAGGGACGAAATGAACGTTATGACTTTTGTAGAGACACCACACGTTCGTGCACAGTCATAGAAAAAGATCTTCGAGTAATAAAATCTTGTCTAAAAAAAATATTAAATAAATATCATTTGAAACCCTAAGAAGTAAATATTGTGCATCGTGTACTGGGAATGCTGTGCGACGACTTACTTTCAGCAGTAATGACATATTCTTTTGTTTGTTTCAATGGTTTAGTAGCCTACTACCCTTATTTTCTAAATCTTTCGTTTTGTGCGTTTATTGTTAATAATAACCATCAACTATTATATATTTTTTTCCACTATTAACCTATAACATCGCCATTATTGACCGATTATTAACGTTAGAAATCGTTTTTCTCTACCTTATAAGTTATTATTGACCATGGTCTATAATAAGGCATTGAAATCCATTATTGACCGATCTTCAAGAATCTATTTGAACGCAGGTTACTTGATTTTTTGATTCTACAACATCAATTCATAAACATGAATGTGGTTAGGCAACCAGATAATTATCAATACATATTAGATTATTAGAGATGCTGATATTGTAAAATATCGATACAATCAACATTTTTTCTGCTTCCATCCTTAATTCTGGAGGTGTACACATAATAATATCACTAACATTTTCTTCGCTCAATTTTTAAAAAAAAACGAAAACTCGTGAAATCTGATGACATAAATGAACAAAAATTGACATTAACAAAGCCACCTGACAAAACAACAAAATATTTTGCCAATTCCAAAGCGCAGGTAACTTGATTAAAAAATATACTTATACCTACCTATCATTTTTTATAATTATTAATACTATAAAGATAAATGTCTTATAAAAGTTGTAGTGGAAAAAATATTATATTAACCACGGTTTAGACAGCTTATAGCCCTCGCGTCTTAAATCCCTCGTCGCTCCGCTCCTCGTGATTTAAACTTGCCGCTCGGGCAATAATGATGGCTGTCTAAACCTTGGTTAATAATATACTATTGAAAAGCTTATAAATAGCCCAATTAAATAAGAGAAAAATATACAGGGTGTTTCGAAAACACCCTGTAGCTTAAAAACCAAGAAAGCTATGACAATTCTGTATGCGGCATCTTCTGTTTCACAGAAAAGTAGCGCAGTAATGTAAAAACAGCAAGTATCTATCTTTACTAGTTATCGATATACCCTGCAATTACATCGAAAAATGGACACCCTGAACAGATACCTGGTATTTATATTTTTCTAGTTATTATTAAATCGTTATTAAGATTCAAGATTATTTAAAATAAGATTTGCTACATAAGAAACTATGTGATGAAGATTTTTTGTTGTGTAGGTTTTTTTTATCGATTTCTTTAATCTTTTTGCCTGATTACTGTGTTGATTTCGTACAGGATGTAAAAGAAAGTCATGTAAAAATAAAACACTATGTTTTGTTGTCTTACAGTAGAGCGACGTTAGTTAATATTTTTTAACGTTTTTTCCAGTTTTGAGTATACCGGATGTCCCAAAATATATTGAAGTTTAACAAAATTCATCATATAAATTTAGTTGAGCGAAATTACTATAGTCTGTTTCTTAATGCAAGAGAGTAATAAATCATTATTGAACTATAAAACCCAGTGGTCTTCGACGTATTCCATAGGCGTAGTCTAATTAATATTTCATATAACATTCGGAGTTGCAAAAATAGTTGAAATGTGTTCGAATATTACTGGAGTCGGACAATCAACAATATACCGACTTGTGCACGAGGATAAACGCGGCCTCATCAGGTCACCAAAGAGAGAATTATAGGAAGAAAAGAAACTGTAACAAATGAGGATGAAAAGACTGCCATCAGAAGAATCATACACTCGTTTTACTTAAAAAAACGAAATACCTACCTTGAACAAAATAATGTCTGAAATGAAAAAGTATGATTTCATTCCACCCATGAGTAAGAAGAAACTATGGAAAACTTTGAAGGAAATAAATTTTTGTTATGAAAAAATTCAAAACAGAAAATCACTTTTAATAGAGAAAGACGAAATCATCTGCTGGCGACGACGATATTTGAGGGCAGTTAGACAGTTTCGAAGGGAAAACAAGAATATATGGTCCACTGGAGTAAAAGCACCCTCGGGAAAAGGTAAAAGATTAATAATTACTCACATAGGTAGCAAAAATGGATTTGTCGATAACGGCTTACTAGCATTTAAATCAAAACGGACTGGAGACTATCCTGAAGACATGAACGCTGATGTCTTTGAAGAATACTTCCAGCAAATGCTAGATCTTATTCCTCCTGGGTCTGTTATAGTCCTGGATAATGCCAGCTACCACTCAAGAAAATCCGAAAAAATACAAACGTCTTCTTGGAAAAAAATGACATCATTCATTGGCTTACTGTAAATAAGAAGCCATTTCATAAAGATATGCTGAAAAAGGAGCTACTGGAGATTGTAAAGTTGAATAAACCTCCTTGTATGAAATTTGTTGTAGACGAAATCGCTTCAAAACGAAATAACTGTACTTCGCCTTCCGCCATATCACTGTGAATTAAACCCCATAGAATTGGTGTGGGCCAAAGTAGAAGGATTTGTAGCAAGGCATAACAATACTTTTAAAATGAGAGATGTTGGAAACCTCTTGCAAGAGGGAATAAAGACGGTGGATTGTGAAAAATGGAGTAAGTGCGTCGAAAATGTGATTGAAATAGAAGAAATAATGTGGGAAGCTGATAACATGCTAGAAAACACTGTAGAGCCCCTTATTATTTCTCTGGACCCCAACGACGATAGTTCATCGGACTACTCGGAACATGATGACTAAAATTTAAAAATTAAGTTGTTGTATTGTACATAGTAGATTTTTGTTAAATGTTAATATTTAAACTACGTGTAGCAACGCCGCTCTTACATTACTTTCATTCGCCAAACTCGTCTTTCTATTGAATGCTAATTAGGGTGACCCTAATTTAGGACCGATTCGGGGTGTGTAGGTCTGAAATACGGAATTTTTAAAATCTATCATTGCAATTTACCTCAAATTTACAATGGAACCTTTAAGTTGTCCACCTTGCTTAATGGCTTCTGTCATTGCAAATTTACATTTTATTACTCTCTGACATTAAGAAACAGAGTATATTAAAAATGGAAAAATATAAATAGCTTTTTGTTTTAAACATAAACAGAGTGTTGTCAATTAACACTGTCTGCTCATCGAACCTCTTTGTTAAAAAGATTTAAAAATAGCCCTCGCACAGTTACTCCAAATAAGTAATAGGATACAAATAAAAATGACAACCCTTACTTGACTAAAAACCCGATTGTTTCCAAATCATAGTCCGCAGGACTTATGTTAGTAATGTTTTATTGTATTTATTAAAGTAATAATGCATATTTTGGTTGACTTTTTGAATGCATTCCATGTTTGGTTGCAGATGTATAGAAACACACAGCAAAAGTCACAGCTAGTACCAAACACTCGGAAACACGAGCAAGAGCGTCATTTAAAATGTATACGTTTCGAAAATATTTCTAAATTTGTGGGAAACAGTTTCCAATTTTTGTTGTAAACAGAAACATAGTTTAGTTACATCTACCAAAATGTGTCTAAATTGCTACTTAGGGTTAATCTCCAAAACGTCTCGATCTTCAAAATCTCGTTAACAGTTAACTTAAACACCATATATAAGGTATATACAGGGTATTCCATACTCGATGGTACGTTAGAAGTATCTGGAGAACGAAAAGAAAAATAATTTTGAAATTTTCACTACGGCCATAGGAGGCTGCAGTCTAGCTTTTAAAAACAATTTCGCGGTTGCAGTAGTGCCAGATCTATTGATACTTGACATCAACTTTGGAATTTTAAATGGGACACCCTGCTGTTTATTTTATTTTTTAGCTTATTCGAAGCAATCTAGGTTTTTCTTGTATAGGATATTTTTCCATTTCTCTTGCCGTTTCTTAAATATTAATTATTTTGTGTCTTCTTTTTTACCGAAACTATGTGAATTAAAACTTCAATATTTTCGTCTCCAGTTGTCAAATCAACGTAACATTTTAACATCATTTAGTCAACATGTGGTACTTTAATTTTGGCAACATAGGATCGCCGACTTCTATACAGAGTGTCCTAAAATTAATTGCAATTCAGATTTTATAAATTTGATCAAAAGTCACTTTTTTTAAAAGGAACACCCTGTATATTGTTAAAGTGTTGAATAGAGTGGACCAATTGAATTTTTTTCATATGGAGTGTTCCTCTACCTATTTTGAACCGCTTTCGATTTATAAGCCATTTTATGAATAATTACTATTCATATTCGAGAACTAGACATTAAAGATCTAAATCGATAAGTGTGTCATGATGTAAAAACTGCAATACATAACGATGGTGACATGGCATGTCTCACTTTTTAGTTTGGGTTCGCTTATGTCAGATTAAAATAGCAAAAACGGAGAATAACAAATGCGGATATTTTAAATTTGCTTTATATTCACGACGAGCGTCAAAGAATTGTTTCAAGAACCTGCAGAAGATTTAACGCTCTTTTTCCGAATTTGCCGCCAATGAACCCACGGAAATTTTTCAGATTTGAAGGTAATTTTTTAAATTTCGGAAATGTACAGGCTCCAAGATATCAATTTCACCCTGTTACTGAAAACGAAGAAAATGAAATTAACGTTTTGGCGTATTTTCATGCCTATCCCCATGCTTCAAAACAAGTGCCAAAAATGGATGGAAAAAGGAATAAATCGAACATCAATATGGAGAATTTTACATAAACATAATATGCATAGCTACAAACTAATTACATTACAGGCTTTACAAGCAGGTGATCCTCCAAAACGTGTAGATCTTTGCGAAATGTTATTAATTCGAACACAGGAGGATCCAGATTTTCTGAAAATAATTATTTGGGCTGATGAAGCAAAATTCTCACGCGAAGGAGTCTTTAACCGTCAAAATAATTACTATTGGGCGGCAGTTATCAATCTATATTTATGATGAAAATTTAACTTCTGCAAAATATCTCGAAATTCTAAGAACGACCGTATCTGACTTTTTGGATAATCTACCGCTTATCGATTTGAGAAATTGTTGGTATCAATTAGATGGAGCTCCTGCTCATTGTATCCATGAAGTTTCCGCGGAACTGTATAATATGTTTGAAGATAGGTGGATAAGACGTGGAGGACCATGGAGTTGGCCACCGCGATCTCCAGATCTTAATCCTTTAGACTTTTTCCTATGGGATAAAATTAAAGAAGTGGTTTATAAAACACCAGTAAATTCAAAAGAAGATCTAGAAAATCGGGTAAGGCGCGCTTTTGAAGAACTTGATCCATTAGGGCTACTACCGGTCATGTGATGCCATGTATTACCGATTGCTTACATGAAAATGGTCAGCACTTTAAACATCTGACGTATTAGGTGAGAATTCCAAAAGTTTTAATTTACTGATAAAATCGGTTCTTTTCAGAACCATAATTTATTATGAAAGGAAATTTGTTTTGATCATGGCACACTTATTGATTTAGATCTTTAATGTCTAGTTCTCGAATATGAATAGTAATTGTTCATAAAATGGCTTATAAATCGAAAGCGGTTCAAAATAGGTAGAGGAACACTATATGAAAAAAATTCAATTGGTCCACTCTATTTAACACTTCAATAATATACAGGGTGTTCCATTTAAAAAAGTGACTTTTGATCAAATTTATAA
This sequence comes from Polydrusus tereticollis, assembly GCA_963920685.1. Taxonomy (NCBI): domain Eukaryota; kingdom Metazoa; phylum Arthropoda; class Insecta; order Coleoptera; family Curculionidae; genus Polydrusus; species Polydrusus tereticollis. The sequence continues at coordinate 89,623,318 of OY987332.1, forward strand.
AATCTGAATTGCAATTAATTTTTAGGACACTCTGTATAGAAGTACCACATGTTGACTCAATGATGTTAAAATGTTACGTTGATTTGACATCTGGAGACGAAAATATTGAAGTTTTAATTCACATAGTTTCGGTAAAAAAAAGACACAAAATAATTAATATCTAAGAAACGGCAAGAGAAATGGAAAAATATCCTATACAAGAAAAACCTAGATTGCTTCGTAGAATCTAAAAATAAAATAAACTACAGGATGTCCCATTTAAACTTCCAAAGTTGATGTCAGTTATCAATAGATCTGGCACCACTGCAACCGCGAAATTATTTTTGAAAGCTAGAGCGCAGCCTTCTATGGCCGTAGTGAAAATTTCAAATCTTTTCGTTCTCCAGATACTTCTAACGTACCATCGAGTATGGAATACCCTGTATATTAAGAAAATCCTCTGGGGTAAAAGTATTTTAGCTTTAATTCTTAGGCTTAAGGTAATCTGCTCATAGTTTGATTACAATGGGCATTTATGACACCCTGTATAAGCTTACAAGCGTCTAGCGAGACCAAATATACTTTGGCTGTGAAGCTATGGCATGCACAGAAACTACCAAATTTCCCCGCCTATATTTAAACTTGGTTAAAATGTAGAATACTTATTTATGAAATGTGCAAGTCGATATTGTGGGACACATTTCATATTTATACGACTTTAACATATAAAAGGATTAAATAGTATCTAGGTGTTACCTAAAACCAAAAATGTGATGTTATAGAAAGAAGTGTTTTTAAATTAGGAAGAGTGTCCTAAGGAACATGTATTTATATTACAAATTTTTAATTCCGTAAGATTTTATTATAAATCCATAAAAAATTAAATAACTTAACTTGTCAAAATTGAGTTTATTTTAAATAGTTTATTGAACCTTCCAGATCTATAAGGGCATTTTAATTTTTCTTTGACTGTGTTATACGGGGTGTCGGGATAAAGATACGGAGAGGTCATATCTCGGAAACGATCTATTTTACAGATTTAAAAAAAAAGCTACCATAATAAAAATTGTCAAGAGAAATTCATTAAAAATATTCAAGTTTCGGAAATTGTCGCAAGAGGGCTTAACGGCTCATTTATTTTTAAATCCTAGCTTCTACCAGGACACGTTTATACTTTATACGATAATGCTTTATAATATCGCTAGAAACAACATATCTTTAGCATTTGCCAAAAAAACAGAGGCTACGGGGTTCTTTCAAAAGTTTTATAATAAAATTTACAACAAAATACCAGTTTTCACCAGTTCACGTTTATACCTTATGATGCTTAACAGGAAAATTCTAGTTTTTACCATTTCTACAAGATATAAACTAGAATTTTCTTATAAATTTTACTATTAAACTTTTGAATGAACCCCGTAGCCTCTGTTGGTTAACAAATGCTTAAGATATGTTGTTTCTAGCGATATTGTAAATCATCGTATAAAGTATACACGTGAACTGGTAGAAACTAGGATTTTCTTGTAACTTTTAATATAAAATACTCAACCTTTTGAATGAGTCTCGTAGCCTCTGTGTATTAGCAAATGCTAAATATACGTTGTTTCTAGCAATATTATAAAGTATCGTGTTTAAAGTATGAACGTGAACTGGTGGAAACTACTATTTTCTTCTAACTTTGAATCTAAAACTTTTGAATGGACCCCCTAGCCTCTGGTTTTTGGCAAAAGTTTAAACAGTTATTGTCTTTTGGTTTCCTTATTAATATCAAAATAAATAAAAGGCGATACGGTACGCTCCGCGTCAAAAATTTATACTGGGTGGTCGTTTAGTGTGGCAAAGTAGAATAGCTCCGTTTGTATTTATAATACACAAAAAATGTTAATATAAAAGTTGAAGGATAGCAAGTGAGTTATAACGTAAAATTATTTTTGACTCTATTTTTGGCTCAACAAAGAGGAACAAGAATTTCTTTTTTAAATGAAACACCCTATATATTTTTGCACTTTTAAATTCTCCTCGATATTCCGCGTATCGTGGCAAACATAGTTTTTAATTATTTTGCAATGTTGCCAATTTATTTAAAAATATTCTTTTTTGGAAGAAAAAACTTGGCACCTTAAAATTTGAAAATAATTGAATTAACTCAAGACATTCGAAACATTCTCGAGGGTATCAAAGATAAAGACTAAACTAATTCAAGACTTAAGACCCTCAGAACATTCCATACTTTGTACAGGGTGCACTCTAGAAACGTGTCAACTTTTTACATTTTAAAATTAATTTCTTCTTTTTCAAATGGAACACGCTGTATTTTAATATTTTATCTTGTAGAGTCTTTTGCCCTCTACAACTTTTCTCAAAAAGGTTCATTAGTTATTTTTGCTCATTTTGGCGTAATATTTTTTTAAAATAAAGTCTGAGAAAAATGTTTTTTTTTTTATTTTATTTTTTAGTTAGCCATGACGGACAAAAATAAATAATAGCAAAAGTAATAGTAAAATTTTATTAAGATGTCATTGTCATTTTATTTCTTAGTTTTTATCAAGTTAAATATATATTGTGACAAAAATGAATTACTCAAATGTAGGAATGATCGATATGATTTATGTCTTGGGTGCTAGTGATAAAAATGCTTTATTAGCTACAAGAATTTATGAAGAACGATACCCAGAGCGAAGACACCCTGATAAAAAGGCTTTTGAAAAGCTAATGGAGAAATTTGAAACTACAGGAAGTGTGGCTTATAAAAAAAATGACCAAAGAAAACGGGTATGCACCGAAGAAAATGAATTGAACGTTCTGTTGTCACAAAACAGATGGTCCCTAAACGATTGGGAAGGAAGGAAGGAGCCTACGTAGTTTTTTTCGAGAAAACTCTAACGGGGCAGATCTATTTGGACTTTCTTCATAATGATTTATCACAGCTTATTGCCCATATACCGAACATAGTTCAAGAACGCATGTAGCTTTTTCATGATGGAGCCCCGGTGCACTCCACAAGGCTCATTAGGGAATTCTTAGACGAAACTTATGGTCGGCAATGGATTGGAAGAGGAGGACCTGTATCATGGCCAGCTAGATCGCCGGATATGAGAAAAATGGATTTTTCTATATGGGGATTTGTTAAAGATCAGGTGTACAAAATGTCTCCGATAACTAAAGAAGACATAAAAATTCGCATAAGCAATTGTTTGCAAGCAATTACTACCAAAATATGTCGCAATTTAAGCGAAGAATTTGAAGATCGTGTCCAGAAGTGTATAGAGGCTTATGGAGGACACATTAAACATTTAATTAGATAGTTTATGTAAGCAGTTAGATAAACTGATTAAAGCACCTTAAATAAGTAAAATAAAAAAAAACATTTTTCTCACGACTTTTTATTAAAAAAAAATATTACGCCAAAATGAGCAAAAATAACTAATGAACCTTTCAACAAAAGTTGTAGAGGGGAAAAAACTCTACGAGATAAAATATTAAAATACAGGGTGTTCCATTTGAAAAAATAATTAATTATTTTTAAAATGTGAAAAGTTGACACGTTTGTAGAGCACACCCTGTACAAAATATGGAATGTTCTGAGGGTCTTAAGTCTTGATTTAGTCTTTATCTTTGATATCATCGAAAATATTTCGAATGTCTTGAGTTAATTCAATTATATTTCAAATTTTAAGGTGCCAAGTTCTTTCTTCCAAAAAAGAATATTTTTAAATAACTTGGCAACATTGCAAAATAACTAAAAACTATGTTTGCCACGATACGCGGAATATCTAGGGGAATTTAAAAGTGCGAAAATATACAGGATGTTCTATTTAAAAAAAAATCTTGTTCCTCTTTGTTGAGCTACTCTATAGAGTCAAAAATAATTTTACGTTATAACTCACTTGCTGTCCTTCAACTTTTATATTAACATTTTTTGTGTATTATAAATAAAAACGGAGCTATTCTACTTTGCCACACTAAACGACCGCCCTGTAGAATCGGCCGCTGGCCGCTAGTTTCAGGTTGATTCATTTTGAGTTTCAAAGGGAGTTTCGAAATTCGGCTATATGACAATAATTGACATTTTCAGATAGTTAATAATTTTTCTGGAATTTATTTTTAGCTGATACATTTTTGCAATTTTTAATTCGATTAAATTTTGGAATTTATTGGAAAATTATACTTTTCTGTAAATAATAATTTTCAATCAATTTGGAGTTCATGGAAAATTATAATTTTTGCCAATTATAATTTTAATTCTACTTAGAACGCTTATTTTGTCGATACAATAGAAACTATAGCAATTATTCTGAGAATGAAGATAATCGGACGTGAAGGTACCGGGCCTTACAGTTTAGTCGAGTTTAGTGAAACTGATATTTTATTTTATTGGAACGTTATGATATTGGAAAATTATAGTTTACTAAGGAATTATAGTGAGAGCTGGAAAGCAGGAGCTTTTAATTAATACATAACTTTGACCATTTAAACTCCGCACCATATGAAACTCTTTATTATTAATGAGGTTAGTTCAAATTAAATAAATGCAATCGTTTTTGCTTCCAATTAGACTACAAATTATATATTCAATTGTCACCATCTGTCATTCGGTATCTGTCAAAAATGACAATTTTGTCAAAAAATGCTGAAAAATGACATTGTTTAACCGAATTTCAAAAAATGTTATTTTTTTATTTTTATTTTATTTTTTTTTTATGATAAGGCACAGCACTACAGGATAAATCCTTTATGGCGCTCTAGGAGCGGTGCGTGTGCGCAGAAAAGGTTGTTTCTAGTATAATTTTAGGCCTATGTACAAAGTTTCAGATGTCTAGGGCAAAGTTGAACTTTTTGCCATTTTTTCGAATTAACATGTTTTTTTATAATGTAAGTTGATTTAGTGGATAATAAACTATTTGCTTATACCATACTCAATATTTTATTTAGTTTGTATGCTTACTTTTTACTAGAATGCCATTTTTTTTTCGAAATATAAAATTAGAGGCAAAAAAATTTGACATGGGTAGTGCAAAGTTATCATAATTTAACAATTTTAACAGATAGACGTCAGATGTTCCATTTTTTCTTATAGTAAATACACGTACAAAGTTAAGAAAACTTATAATAAAATTCGCAGATATCAGATTAGGTCACAATTTAAACGCATTTTCTTGTATCCACAATAAAATATCAAGGCAATTTCAAATTTTATAAGTAGGCTATGGAAAAAAAAGGAATTAGAGTGCCGAATAAATAAAAGAAATGTCATAAGTTGGAATATTTTCGCAAGTTATAGTTTTCACTGTTATCACCAATGTTGTCCATTCAAGAAAAAATAGAAATTGTCTTAATTTGTGGAGAAAATATGCCTCACCGGCAAGTATCTGACATTTTTAATGAAAGGCATCCAGAAAGAAATTTGCAGCACAGCATCGTTTCAAGAATAATGTCAAAGTTTAGAGAAACTGGATCTGTTCAAAATAATTTTAAAATATCTCACGCAGCGATGAAGAAGCACAATTTAATGCTTGTTTAAGTGTTATTGACCACGGTCAAACTAGTATAACCAAGATAAGTGATTTAACAGGGTACAAGAGAGAAAAATTCTTCAGAAAAATCGATTTCGGCCATATAAACCCAAGTTTATAAATACATTGAAAGAACGCGATTTTGATATCCGTCTAGATTTTTCGTTTTGGTATTAGGGTCAATTCGAGGAGAATATTATTTTTCCATACAATATCTTATGGGCAGATGAAGTCACTTTCTCTTCGAATGGTACCGTGAGCTCACAAAATTGCCGATGGTGGTCCCAAGAAAATCCCAACTTCACAATTGAATGTCGCGACCAGATCATTTTAAAACCAATGCATGGTGTGGGATTCTGAAAGATCAGCTTATTGGACCATACTTCTTTAGAGTAAACTTAACTGATGTAAGGTACCTGACTTTACTTGATAATGAGATTGCCGAAGTTTTGGATAACATGCTCTTACACAACCCAACAGACATAACTTATGGTATCAGCTTGATGGTGCACCCATACATCAAACTGCAGCAGTGAAAGAACGCATAAACCAATTATTTTAAAACAGAGTTATAGGGCGTGATAGAGAATGTTACTAGCCACCCAGATCGCTTGACATAACACCACTAGACTTTTTCCTGTGGGGTTATCTTAAACAGAAAGTTTATAGGAATCGACCGTTTAGAAATATCGATCATTTTGAACAAACGATCAGACAGTGTTGTGCCGATATAAAACCAAGTTTTTTACAAAATGCTGTCAAAGACGTTTATAGACGGACGACTGTTTGTATAGAGCGAGAAGGACGTCACACTGAAATGTTAAATTTTTTGTTCCTTTGAATAATAATGTTAGTTATATTAAATTATATTTAGTATAAAATAAATTTTTCATCAAATATTTAGATGTATTTGTCATTTGAAAAATGGAACATCTGACGTCTATCTCTTAAAATTGTTAAATTATGATAACTTTGCACACCCGTGTTAATTTTTTTTCTCTCTAATTTTATATTTGGAAAAAAAATGGCATTCTAGTAAAAAAATAAGCATACAAAATAAATAAAATATTGAGTATGGTATAAGCAAATAGTTTAATATCCATTAAGTTAACTTACATTATAAAAAAAAACATGTTAATTCGAAAAAATGGCAAAAAATTCGACTTTGTGCTAGACATCTGAAACTTTGTCCATAGACTTAAAATTATACTAGAAACAACTTTTTCTAATAACATTTTTTGAAATTCGGTTAAACAATGCCATTTTTCAGCATTTTTTGACAAAAATGTAATTTTTGACAGATGGTGACAATTAAATATATAATTTTTAGTCTAATTTGAAGCAAAAACGATTGCCCTTATTTAATTTGAACTTACCTCATTACTAATAAAGTTCCATATGGTGCGGAGTTTAATGGTGACACTGTATACGAACCATTTTAAATGGCTGATGAAGACCTTTTCTAGAAGATAGTTTACATTTATATTATACTACATGGTCAGACAGAATATCTTACAGCATGAAGGTAGCTTAAGAGATTAATCATTTATAAAAACCCGGGCCCACTAAAACGAGTAGGGGCCCCAGAAAGAAGATAAAGGAATCGCCCGGCATTCTCTCTATAACTTCGAATATTTATTCAAAATTTGATAACTGGGGCGGCTGCTATAATAAGATCATCATAAATTGACCGGAATATAAATAATAGTTCTAAAAAATAAAATACCTGCATTTATATTCCCAGTCACAAAAACACTTTAAAACATTTACACTTCACAACCATTGCCACTCAACGCAAATCGCAACTGACCAAATACATGAAATGTGGACGCTACCTGCATATTGCCTTTCATTCTAAAGCCATTTAGAAAGTTAAATTAAGGATTCCTAAAAATGGCTACCTGCACCAAAGTTTATAGAATTAAGGACAATCAAATTTACTACCTTGATAATAAATAAGGGTAAAATATTATGATAAATATGCAATGAGGTATTCGCAGACGGATTTTATATTTATACAGGGTGGTCTGATGGTAGAATACCAAATTTGCTTCAAAAATACATTGATGTCATTTACGAATTTGTGTTGAGAACAGAATTATGCACCCGCACACAAAGGCACTGATCAACAGATAATGTCTTTTGGTTTGATTGTTTTACAGTACAGGGAATATTGATTATAAATGAATCGCCAATCTATATGAGTAATTTGATGAGTTACATGAGAAATGTGAATATGAAAGTTGTAGTTTTTTTTTATAAATTGTTTTATGATGTTACACAACAAAGAATCGAGCATCACATTTATCACATAACTTTGTGTACTCTGTACTGTGAACTCCCTGTGTATATTGCTTTTTAGTTTTATAAAACTTTTAATTTTCTATTCAGCTATACAGGGGGTTATTTAATTATAGGCCGTAATTCCAAAGGCGCATTCCTGAACCAAATTTAAGTAGAAAAGTTCATATAACCATGTGTCCTAAAAACTCCGGTTTTCAAGATACAGGGTGTCAAAGTTTAAGGAAAAAATCGTTTTTTTATTAATATCTCAAAAATCCTTCTGCCGATTTTGGCAGTGTTGTTCGTTGTGATAAGAAGCTAAATTAGCACTAACTAGATGATAATTATGAGTTCCAGTGGCGTCCCGGGGGACAGTCTCACGAATAATATTGACAAACAAAATGTACGCCGCTGACCTATTTAAAAATTTGATATTGTTTTCGGGTTAAGCAGCCTTTTTGTCTCTTGATATTGTTTCGTATCAACGATCAAAGTTAACTTGATTTTATTTAATCAATTTTTCGACATGCAATGAAGTGGCTTTAATTTTTTTTCTTGAAAAAAAGTAAGATACGAAAAAATATCAAGAGACAAAAGAGCTGCTTAAACCGAAAACAATATACATTTTTTAAACAGGTCAGAGGCGTACAATTTTCTTGTCAATACTATTCGTGAGACTGCCCCGGGACGCCATTGGAAATCATAATTATCATCTAGTTAGTGCTAACTTAGCGTCTTGTCACAACGAATAACACTGCCAAATTTCACCAAAATCGACAAAAGGATCTTTTCTACCTGAATTTGGTTCGGGAATGCGCCTTGGCCTATAAGTAAGTAACACCCTGTATATAGTTTTATGACGATTTTCTGTAAAATAAAGGAGATAAAAGCGTTTATTTAAATTTGGATAAAGCCATACAAGCACTGCAAACTAAACATGACGTCTCTTTATATAAGAAATTTTGACGTTACCTACTACCTTTCAATAAATGCTGATTTAATAATGAGCTTTACCGAAAGTGAATAACGAGATATATTTGAAATATGTTTAATTCAATTTAGTAATATTAATTTTACACTACAAAATAATGCTCAATAAATGCTCAACGTGTGCACCATCTTGTTCGATACATTTTCTGTAATTATTTTCTGCCTTTCTATGGCAGCTAAAATCAAAACTTTCAATTACCGCCCCTATTGTTACCAAGTGTAATTCGTCATTAAAGTTTCAATAAAAAAAATATTGGTCCTATGACTCTATTGTTTAAAATCACAAAATTACACTAAAATAGTAAAAATACTTTGCATAAATATGGTTATCACCCGTACAAAGATTAACCAAAGAAAACAAAGAGTCTCGTTTACGTTTTTGTTTAAAGATAATGGAACGATGAGTCATCATTTGCGATAGTTAAAGTTTTTAATAGAAGAAACCTTCATTTTTGGGCCAACGAAAATCCTCGACATTAAACATTCTAGCCGTCATCGTCAGTCCGTAAAGGTATGGTGTGGAATTTAATATTTAATATTTATTTTTTTTGTTTGTTTAGTACAGGATCATTTTACAGTATTATAAACTTATTCAACTATATTCAATTTAGTTGCCGTACTAAGCTTATAACCAGCACAATTGATTTTAAAATCTGTGAGTGCTGGTCGTTAACTCAGTATCTTAACTTTTATATCTAGGTTATGCTAATAAGCTAATTAAATAGAAATTTAGTACTAATAGTGACTACAACATATTTAGTATTATGCATGAGATATTCAATAAGTAGGTAGGTAGCAAGATGTAATTTACATGTGTTCAATAAAGTTACTTTCCAGAATCCAATCCCGAATTTTATACTTTATTTTACTAAAAGGTTTATTTTTCATTTCATTCACTCTGGGACCAGTATAACTAATATGTCTCTGATACGCTGTATGTTTGACAAAGGGCACTGATAAGTTGTTGCTAGGGGCATGTTTCGTGTTGAAGTTATGTAATAATTCATTTCTGTAGCACTGACTATTACACATGAATCTCAATACAGATTTTATATATAATTGCTCCACGTTCAGAAGTCTACTTTCCTGGAATAGCAAATGTGTAGGAAACCTTCTAGTTTTGAACATCATTATCTTAATTATATATTTTTGGGCTATGGATAGACTGGTTAACACTGTTTTTGGTGCATTTCCCCAGACAATAATCCCATAATTTATAATAGATTCAACCAGTGAACAATAAACTAATTTTAGCATTTCGAGAGACAATATGTTTCTGAGTTCAAGAAATTTATATATTAATTTTCTAATTTTTTTTGTGACATAGTCGATATGATTTTTCCAATTTAAATTTTCATCAACATAAATTCCCAAATATTTTATACATTTTACTCTCTCTCTCTATGATATTATTACATTTACATATTCTAAAGTCAGTGCTACAGTCCGAACTATGTATTTTTAGATGTTGAGTTAAGGGCAATGATGTTTGGTTTAGAGCAAAGGTAATAAACTTAGTCTTTTCTATATTTAGTGACAGTAAACTATGGTCTAGCCACTTTTTTATTTTTGATGCCGCCCTCTCAGCCTTTTCAATGGCAAGTTCCCATGAATCGCCGTTAACTATTATAGCTGTGTCATCAGCAAAGCAGAACACCTCTCCCTCATCAATAATTATTTACAAAATATAGTTTATATATACGTTGAACAATAGAGGACCCAATACAGTCCCCTGCGGCACACCACAAACCATCGGAAGAGGCTCACTTACAGTGTTTCCAATTTTAACACATTGTGTTCTATTTTGTAAGTATGATATCATAAGCTTATGTACTATTCCCCTTACACCTATTTTATGTAATCTCTCGAGTAGTGTGGTGTGCCACAGTGTCAAACGCCTTTTTCAGGTCAAGAAAAATCCCAACAACCTTTTTACCACTATTAAGACCTCCCAAGATCAGCTCTGTAACCTTACTTAAGGCGTTCTCTGTACTGGAGTTTCTCCTGAAGGCATATTGATTATTTGAGAGGAGATTTTTCCGTTCAAGGAATGACTGTAATTTGAACTTAATGCATTTCTCTATTAGTTTGCTGATGGTACTTATCAAAGCAATTGGTCTATAATTTGATGTGGATTCTCTATTTCCTTGTTTATATATTGGTACTATTATGGCCTTTTTCAGAATGCTTGGATACACTCCAGTACTTAAAACACAGTTAACAATATATATTTTAAACAATAGAGTCATAGGACCAATATTTTTTTATTGAAACCTTAATGACGAACTATACTTGACAAATTAAATAATCATGGCCAAGGCATTATTTTAACTGCCATAAAAAGACAGAAATGAATAAAACGCAGAAAATGTATCTACAAAATGGTGCACACGTTGAGCAAGTTTTGTATTGTAAAATTAACATTACTAAATTAAATTAAACATTTTTCAAATATATCTCGTTTTTCGCTATCGGAAAAGTTCATTATTAAATCAGCATTTATAAAAAGCTAAGTAACGTCAAAATTTCCAATATAAAGAGACGTCATTTTTAGTTTGCAGTGCGTGCATGGCCGACTTCATCAAAATTTAAAAAACGGCTTTATCTCCTTTAATTTATACAAAACATTAGAAAACTATATACAGGGTTTAAAGAAATAGTCCATTCTCAAAGTGGAGTTAAAAGTATAGAAAAAGGAAAGAAAGTCAAAAAGTTTTTCTCCACTAATTTAATAAAAGAGCAATCAAAGGCTCAATTTTTTCATATTAATAAGTCTACATATTTCAAAGGTAGTGACCTTCATCCTTAGGAGACAAAAGAAATGTCGCTGTTAGTATTAGCAGTAGAGAAAAATATTGGTGGAAGGTGACGTTGATGGAGCTTTAAAATTTGTAAAATGTATTAAGCAGTGAACGAAACTTGATGAAAGCAATCAGCATAGCGAAACGTTAGATAAAATTTAGTTCAAATTTATTTGTACAAGGTTTGTCACCCTTAGTAGCTTATGAAGGTAAATGAGGTTCTTCCTATGAAGGGATGTATAAAGAGAATTTGTGAAACATTCTAATTCATATCATCATATTTGTTTAATAGAATGGAAGAAAGATTTTGTTAGAATTTAAGTACAATTTCCATTTTGTTGAAGTCACATTTATAAAGGTTTAAAAAATTTTCAAAATTTCAAAACCCTCTTTATACATCCCTTCATAAAAACCTTCATAGGAAGAACCTCATTTTCCTTCATATCACTTGTCAGACAAGAACTGAAAAATAATTCTGAAACGACGGCAATCCAACTTCAAGGTCTGGTTGACGCAATCAAGAGCGCTAATTCCGAGTTGATACGGTTCCTCATCCAAGACCGATCCGGATCTGCTCCTGCCCAACATAATGTTGGTGCCCGGGCGGGCAATGTTTTGCCGTCAGAAAGTGGCCGCCCGGGCGCTGTACTGGCGTCAGAGGGTGGCCGCCGGGTTGCGTCTGTGCAAGGTACTATAGACTGTGCGAAGCAAAACCGCGAGCCGACTGCTCTTAGAGGAATGAGCAGCTCTACTTTCTCCATATCGGCGGCGGAGGAGAGAAAATGGTATTATGTGGGTAATCTGAACCAGGAGTGCAATAACGAACAATTAAAAGAACATTTAAAGGCAAAAAATATTCCTACACTCACGTGCGAAAAGCTTAACAAGGGCAACAAATTTCCATAGAACCCCGGTTTGAGGCCAACATTATGAATGATGCCATTTGGCCTAAAAACGTGATTGTAAAGCCTTATAATTTCCGCAATTTTATGGCCAGAAACAACTCGCGAGGACCACAAAATTTTCAGAGAGGATACCAAAATCGACGATACAGGAATTAAATAGCGCAGTTACTTCCGGGGATACTAATCTCAGTTGCTCAAACGATAAGACCCCGAATTCTTCGGATTGCAGAACAAGGTCATCTAGTGTTAACCAATATTATATATATTATCAAAATATGAGAGGTATAAAGACCAAGCTTTCCGAACTAAAAGCATCCATGTGTGTATCGGATTATGATTTCATAGCTGCTACCGAGTCTTGGTTAAATCAATCAGTTTATACAAGTGAATTCTGTGATAATTTTAATGTGTTTAGGCAGGATCGTGATGCAATCGTTACAGGTCACAGTCAGGGTGGCGGTGTTTTCCTGGCAGTAGCTAAATATATGAAGGCAAGAGAAATCAGAATATTTGACAATGTCCCAACTTTCGAAGGTGTTTGCGTTCAAATAGGGGGAAATAATGAAAAATTTTACATGATTGTAGTATATATAACTTCAGGGAATAATCGCGAGCAATTAAGTGCCTTTTATGAATGTTGTGAACAAAATTTATCAAATAAAAAATGTATTATCGTGGGTGATTTTAACATTACAGAGTATAACGACATTAATAAAAATAGTAGGCGTTTAGGAGATTTAAAAAACTTTTTAGACTTTAACGCTTATTCCCAATTTAATCATGTAAGAAATAAAAACTCCCATATATTAGATTTAGTGATAAGTAATTTCACCGAAATACATGTAAGTAAAGATAATGTACCCCTTTTGCAGGAAGATGACCATCATCCCTCTTTGTCCTTAAAATTAAATATAATGAATAATTGCAGATCACGCGACCATTTTAATAATGTTACAAGTTATAACTTCAAAAAAGGTAATTTTGTTCTTTTGTACTCTGAATTGAATACTGTGGATTGGGCTGATGTTTGTACTCAAAATAACGTTAATATAGCCGTAGACCGGTTTTATGATCATTTGTACAATGTTTTCGATGTTTGCATTCCCAAGGCCATACATTCTAAACGGAAATATCCAGTTTGGTTTAACCATGAAATAATAAAAAATATAAAGAGAAAGGATAAGTTTAGGAAGACTGGTCAAAGTCAATGGGAGCTGATGTATCGAGAGAAGAGGCAGTTGGTTAAGGCCCAAAGTACAACGGCATATCGTTCATATCAGGAACGTATGCAGGATGAAATTAAATTAAATCCGAAAATGTTTTGGCAATTTATTAATAATCTAAAACGTAACTCTGATATTCCCGAAAATATGACTTTAAATGAACAGGAAGTAAGGGGTGTGCAAAACGTTGTGAACGCATTTGCTGGTTACTTCAGCTCCATATATATTGGCGATGACCAGCTAGATGCAAGAATTTTCACTGCTTTTAAAAGCTTTGGCTTTTTGGAAATTACAGAAGTTGAAATTATAGAGGCGATTAAAAAATTAAAAGTAAATAGATCAGTAGCAACTGATAATGTGCCTGCCTATGTTATTAGGGGTTGTGTTGATTCTTTTGTAAAACCTCTAAAATATATTTTTAACATTTGCTTAAAACAAGGTATTTATCCAGCAAAATGGAAGGAAAGTAAGGTCATTCCAATATTTAAAAGTAGTGATAAAAATGAGATTTATAACTACAGGTCTGTCAGTATAGTCTAAGCTTGCTCCAAAGTTTTTGAGTTGGTCCTTTGCAGTAGAATATACAATGATATTAAGCATCAAATTTCAGACCAACAACATGGTTTCTTGCCCCTTCGTTCAACTGTTACGAATTTAGTAAACTTTTCTCAATATATTCAGGATTCCCTTAAGGACGGCTGCCAAGTTGATGTAATTTTTAACGACTTAGAAAAAGCATTTGATAGGGTGGACTTTGGTGAAATAACAAAGTCCTTGCAAGATTTTTCCATAGATCACAATATTATTTCATTGTTGTCGTCATACTTACATAACCGAACTTTATTTGTGGAGCATAAGGGTTATAGGTCTCAAAACTATACACCGACATCGGGAGTGCCACAGGGTTCCAATCTTGGACCACTTTTATTTCTATTAGTTATTAATAGTATTGGCAGGAATCGTAATTTCGCCAAAGGCCTTATTTTTGCTGACGATTATAAACTTTTTTATGCTATTAAGGATGAATCAGATGCTCTTGCCCTGCAAGAGGACTTGAATGCGGTTGTGCGTTGGTGTAGGGAACATAAATTAAGTATAAATATTAATAAATGCGCAGTAATGTCCTTTACATGTAAAACGGATAAAATTGTTTTTAACTACTCTATAGACAAAATGCAACTACAGAGAACGGATTTACACAAGGATCTTGGCGTTTATTTTGACACTAAATTAAATTTTACTGCGCATATTGAAAGTGTTGCTGCCAGTGCTATAAAAATTCTCGGATTTATCATAAGAAATTGTAAACATTTTAGTAGCATTAATGCAATTATTGCGTTATATAAGTCTTTAGTTATTTCAAAACTTCAGTATGCATGTATTATTTGGGATCCACAGTATGCAAGTACAGTGTGGAAGTTGTCCAAAGAAGATTTTTAAAATTTCTACATATGAAAAGGTTTTCAGTATACCCACAAAGAGGGACTGATCAAAAGCTCTTGTGTAATTTATTGCATTTTCCCAGCTTGAAACAGCTGCGTATTGAGGCAGGTATGGCTTTCATACATAAAATGGTCCCTAATAATATTGATAATAAGGAGTTCTTAGAACAGCTTCCATTTAGAATTGGTCGAGTTAACAGTAGATCTACAGATATGTTTTATATTACCGCACCTAGGACTAATCTTTATAAAAATTCCCCACTTATAAGACTTTGTTCCTATCTTAATGAATATGGCGGCAACATAGATATATTTAATACAACTTATGCAATGTTTAAAAAACAAACAAAAGATGAATTAAGCAGGCGGTTGCAATAAAGAGGTATCTAATGATAATTTTTTCTATAGTTTTTAAGAATTTTAGGGCTATGGGTTTAGTTAGTATTAATATTGTATCTGTTATTGACTTTTTGTAAAGTTGTTGATGCAATAAATAAATAAATAAATAAATAAATAAGCTACTAAGGGCGACAAACCTTGTACAAATAAATTTGAACTAAATTTTATCTAACGTTTCGCTATGCTGATTGCTTTCATCAAGTTAGAAATTTTAAAGCTCCATCAACGTCACCTTCCACCAATATTTTTCTCTACTGCTAATACTAACAGCAACATTTCTTGTGTCTCCTGAGGATAAAGGTCACTACCTTCGAAACATGTAGACTTATTAATATGAAACAATTGAGCCTTTGAGTGCTCTTTTATTAAATTAGTGGAGAAATACTTTTTGACTTTCTTTCCTTTCCCTATATATACAGGGTGTTACTTAATGATAGGCCGTAATTCCAAGGGAGCATTCCTGAATCAAATTCCAGTAGAGAAGTTCATATAAACATGTGTCCTAAAATGTCAACACTTTTAGTTTGTTTATATACAATTTTTAGTTTAAGTTCTGACTATATATAGCTTCGTTGATGACAGCACACTTGTTTCATCTTTTACTTTGGATGCTCGGACATCGGCTACCAATCCACATCTCTATAGGCAGCAAAAGGTCTCACACCTCAACAAAGACCTGGAAGAAATTCTGTCTTGGGGTGACAGTAACAAAGTAGAATTTAACGCTATAAAGACCCAGGAGGCAGTTTTTTTCCAAAAAAGTTATTGTTGAAGAACCGGATATAGTTATGGCGGGACACTCGATTCCCTTTATTGGCCGTAAATTTGGATAGTCATATGTCTTGGCATAATCACGTTGCGGCCATTGCTAAGGCAGCCTCGCAGAAGCTTGGAGTACTTTTCCGAACTAAGAACCTCTATACACCCAACAACTTTTGATGCTCTATAAAGCCCAAATTCGACCATCGCATATTTGGGGCTCTCCTCCTAAATATACCCCGAGATTGCTAGATTCCATTCAAAAAAGAGCCATTCGCTTGATCGGTGACCATAGTCTGACAAACAACCTGGAAAGCCTTGAAAATCGAAGGCGGATTGGCGACTTGAGTCTATTTTACAAATATTTTCATGCCAAGTGCTCAACTGAGGTTGCCCGTTTGATACCACCCAGAGCGGTGCATGGTAGAAATACACGACGAGCCACTGCAGCCCACCAGTACGTGGTTCAGCTTAGTGTCCCTCGAACGACACTGTTTCAAAATTCTTTCATCTGGAGAACGTCATCACTATGCAACGACCTTCCTGAGATCGTGTTCCCCAACGAGTATAATCTCCAAAGATTCAAGACCAACGTGAATCGTTTCCTGCGCACACGCACCACTCCCAGAGCGCCATAAAGGATTTATCCTGCAGTGCTGTGCCTTATCATAAAAAAAAGACTGTTATGTAATGATGTGATTATAACGTTTATCATTTTTTTTTAATTTGACATTTTTATTCTTTTTTAATTGTTTTTTTGGTGTATCAGGTCTGATGATGCCTTAAAGGCGAAACATGTTACCGACTATTTTTAAATATTAAATTATTTGAGACCGGGACTTTGTGTTGGTTCTTTTGGTTGAATATTATATCCAGGTCTCTTAGAGAAATATGGACACGTTTTTTGATCTAAAAAGTCTGGTTTTAAAAAAAAAAAAATAGTTTTTTTTACTAATATCTCAAAGATGCTTCTGCCGATTTTGGTGAAATTTGGCAGTGTTATTCGTTGTGATAAGACGCTAAGTTAGCACTAACCTGATGATAATTATGAGTTCCAGTGTCGTCCCGGGGCAGTCTCACTAATAGTATTGACAAAAAAATGTACGCCACTGACTTTATTTAAAAATTTACATTGTTTTCGGGTTAAGCAACTAAAAATACAACTTTTTTGTCTCTCGATATTTTATCGTATCTTTCTTCGTTTTCGAGAAAAAAAAATAAAAGCCACTTCATTGCCTCTCGAAGACATATCTTGAATATGCGAACAGTACTCTAGCGATGGTCGAATTTGGGCTTTATAGAGCATCAAAAGTTGTTGGGTGTATAGAGGTTCTTAGTTCGGAAAAGTATTCCAAGCTTCTGCGAAGCTGCCCTAGCAATGGCAGCAAGGTGACTATGCCAAGACATATGACTATTCAAGTTGACGCCCAATAAATGAATTGATGAAGCCAAGGGAATCGAGTGTCCCGCCATAACTATATCCGGTTCTTCAACAATAACTTTTTTGGAAAAAAACTGCCTCCTGGGTCTTTATAGCTGTTTGAGACACACGTCATATTTCTGTCGTGACCCAGTACAAAATTAAAGTAAAAGCGTGGAACTCAATTCTATGAAATGTAATGTAACGTAATACTAATCTAAGCGGCAACGCCGCATTTGTGCTCAATTACTATGTTTTTATGTAACTACTAAATGCTAAAACAATGAGGAAAGTACATTATATTTATATGCAATATAATTGGCAATACCGCATATTACAGTAATGGCAACGTTGTGCATCCATAAAAATATAAGTTAAATCAAAACCCGGCGATTCTGTATCATTTCCTAACACGTAAATGTAAATATGATAAACGCCGCTTGCAATAGTAACAGTGGATGTCTTTCTCATTGGTTGGCAACAGTATTGTGACGTGAAATAAACCATCTTGGATTGTGACGTATCAGTACCTGATTGGTCAAGGTGTCGGTAAACGATACGAAATGGACAATGTTTTGTCAACAGACTAGTGTCAAGCTGATTTCTACAGAGAAAGGTTGCGCTCCGTGGAACGACAAATTCTCTACGTAAAAATGGTTGGAAAGTATTTGAACGTATTTGAAAGTATTTAAAAGTAGTAAAAAGTATTTAAGAAGAGTTAAGTGGTTGTTTGACGAGTCTAAGTTAGAAATGTGTTAGTATGTCATACCCATGCTAGGGTATAAAATGACAAGGTGATTGATTTGTTAATAAAAACCTGTGCAATAAAATTCAAAAGAAATTTTATTTTCCAGTTAAAGCAAAGTTTTGAACCAGTCGACTTATGGAGATACAGGTTAAAGTATTTTGTGTCGTTCATTGTTACAAACGTGTTCGCGCACAATAGCGTTAAATTCTACTTTGTTACTGTCACCCCAAGACAGAATTTCTTCCAGGTATTTGTTGCAATGTGAGACCTCTTGCTGTCTATGGAGATGTGCATTGGCAGCCGATGTCCGAGCATCCAAAACAAAAGATGAAACAAGTGTGCTGTCATCAGTGAAGCTATACAGTATGTCCACGGATAGGGTTTACAAGAGGACAAATGGACTAAAAATTGAAAGATACGAAAGAAAGTCACTCTTAATAAACGTTTTTGCTTGTCTAGAAAATACGATTCACCATAAGAAACTTCAATTTTTTTATACAGGGTGGGTAAAAACTGCAAAAATGTTATTTTGCTTAAAAGTAAACATACTTTATTTTGAAAGATACGAAAAAAATCCACTCTTAATGAATGTGTTTTCTACACAACAAACCGAAGTAGAACAATTCATTAAAAGGTTTACCTATGTAAAAATTATTTCCCAAAAAGTATTCGCTGGCACACCTCTGACTGGTGAACCTAGTTAAAATAATATTGACAATTAAGGTGATGGGTACTTGTTGTCAATGTCTTTATTTAATGAAGTTATTATTTAAGTAGAAATGCTATCTACTGAACAAAGAGTTTTTATAATACAATGTTATGGGGATAGTCAAGTTTCATACCGCTACGTCATGGAACAATTTACCGAGAAATTTGTAGGAATCCCAATAACTAGGATGACAATCTGCAAGTTAATAAAAAAGTTCCAGAGAACTGGTTCGGTTTTGGATCTCAAAAAAAAAAGAAGAAATACGACCATGATGATGCTGCTACAGTCTTAGTTCTTCAATCTGTTGAAGAAAATCCTAAGACGTCCCTTAGAAATCGTTACTCAGTTGGAAGTTGTGAAAAAAAGTCAAATTCAGAAGATCCTTAAAGCAAATAAATTGTATCCGTATAAACTGCGCTTTAATCAAAGATTGGAAGAGGGAGATGACGCGAAACGACTTACTTGATTTTTGCTTGTGGATAGGAGACAAAATTTTAAGTGGAAATGTTGATTTTTATAAATGTATCATGTTTTCTCATGAAAGTACATTTTCTACCAATGGAACCGTTGCAACCCAGCACGTTAGGTACTGGTCTTTAGAAAATTCCGAATTCAGAATTATGACGAGAAGACAATATTTCACAAAAGTGAACGTGTGTTGCGCGATATCCATCCATGGCATCATAGGGCCATATTTTTTTGATAACACGTGCAATAGATTATCATATTTAGAAATGCTGGATACATTTTTCAATGATGAACTCGAAAATCTACCCTTAAATTTTCGACAAAATATTTATTTTCAGCAAGATGGTTGTCCAGCCCATTTCGCTCGTGAGGTTAGAGAATGGCTTGACCGCAGATTTGGTCCAAGGTGGATTGGCAGGAATGGCCCAGTTTTGTGGCCCCCCAAGAAGCCCCGACTTAACCTTGGCGGATATGTTGTTATGGGGCCGTTTAAAACAAATTGTTTTTGCTACCGCAGTACCAAATGATATTGAAGTGCTGAAGGGCAGAATTATCCAGGCTGTCCAATCGATATCTCAGGAAGAAATCAGAAATTCTTTCACTTATTTGAGAAAGCAATTAGAAAAATGTGTCGAGTATGGGGTGGAGCTTTTGAATTATGAAATCGTTATCGTATTCTTTTCATGTTAATAAAAATGTTCGTATTATTATTATTATTATTATTATTATAATTACTTCATTAAATACAGACATTGACAAGAAGTATCACCTATTCATTATTCAAGTAAAAACGTTTATTAAGAGTGACTTTTTTTCGTATCTTTCAAAATAAAGTATGTTTACTCTTAAGCAAAATAACATTTTTGCAGTTTTTACCCACCCTGTATAAAAAAATTGAAGTTTCTTATGATGAATCGTATTTTCTAGACAAGCAAAAACGTTTATTAAGAGTGACTTTTTTTCGTATCTTTCAATTTTTAGTCCATTTGTCCTCTTGTAAACCCCATCCGTGGACATACTGTATATAGGATTTTTAGTTTTTTCCAAAATATAGTTAATGTATAGTAAAAATCGTCGGGGAAGTCGGGAACGGACTCGCCACCTCACTCGTTGGTACAAAATTTTGACCGGTGTCATTTGACGGAGCTGATAACTGATTTTTTTTTTCGAGATAAATCGGTTTTAATGCGAAACACTCAAGTGTTACTAATGCCAAACATAAACAGGTGAAAATAAAATACGTAGAGTATGCTGATGTGCATTTTATTTTTGGAAAACGCTCTCCAACCCTTCAAGGCAAGAAGACTTTGGTTTATTTTCTTTTAGACAAGACGGTTCAAAAGTTAAAGCCAACAAAGTAAATCGCTGGGTACCCCTTTGGGGCTCTGTATCTCCGTAAAGGGGCACTTTAATAATTTTTTTCTATGACAAATTAGGGTTATTTTGACCTCCTCTGTATGCTCTCGAGAAATTAGGAGGTATTTACCGGACACCCTGTATATACCTTATTTAAAAATTGTTAAAGTTTGTTGAAGTTTTGTATGAATTTATAGAATTGGACCCTATTTAATACTTTCTGTACAATGGGGCATGTATACATTTAGAAGACTTACTCGAGACCAAATCCTACAGCCCCAACTAGGTAGAAAATTTGAAAAATGTTATAATTAAATATATTTATCCATACTTATTTTGTGTTTTTTTTTGGTGTATTAATATTCTAATAATAAAATAAATAGTAGTAAAGTTCCTTACTTTTTAAAAACAAAGTTCTTTGTAGCAGAATGTTTAATACTCTGTATTTAAAAAACCAAGAGTCACTGGAACTACATATAGGCAGAGTTTTCCAATAAGTATGTCAAAGTAGCTCTAAATTCATATAAAAGTTGTTATTTGTTTCCCAAAGAACTAATTTAAATAAAAATAGTGATCGCGCTCATGAATTACCGATGCTTATTTAAGAGCACAACCAATGCATTGCGTTCGGCCTCCTAACCTCAAATCCTCCATAGTAGAGACTAGAGACGTAACGATAATGACAACCTTCGTTACAAAAACAGGGGTGCCAATACATTAGTTGTTGGTGGGTAAAAAAATCCCCCCAACGCTACTAAAATGCATTGCTGTACCGTTTTGAAAACTACAGGCCTTATGGGAAATCGACATTATATGACGACTGTGCTCGCAATCTAGAAATAATACGGAAAATGTACCTCCACAAAGCTTTTGCGGGTTGGTAAGAGGAAAACCCGAAACTATTTCAATTTATACAGGGTAATTCACAAACGCAGGGCAGATCACTTTTAAACTTTTAAATGGAATGTATATACCGGGTTAGTCCTGCATAAAATGCATTTTTTTCTATTAGTTATTTTTAAGAATAACGCGGAAATTAAATACTATAGAGAGGGTTTACGTCTGTAAATTGAATATGGGGCCTGAAAATATTACAGAATGATGGGCAACAATTTAAATTAAAGTTAGGGGCTTAGCGGCATATCAGACGTGGCTTTTCTTTGAATATTCTCCCTGATCTGATATGCCGCTAAACCCGTAACTTTGATTTAAATTGTTGCCCATCTTTCTGTAATATTTTTAAGCCCCTCCCTTCAATCCCTTAACCTCTAGCTTCCTCAACTTTTAATGGCACAAAACAGTTTTCGCACGTGTTAGGTACAATGTTTTTTCTACGAGCATAAGGAAAATTAAAAAAATAATGTTAATTATATAATTAATGCTTTATACCGTGTATGTATTATTCTATATTTTGAAGTTTTTTTTTTTTTGCTTAAAACTGTATGCACTCGTCTCGTAGGCTAAGCACCCAAAAAAATATATATTACCTAAATCATTGTATATCGTGACAACTGAAACATGTGGGAGAACTTCTTTTACTTGGTCGACCATGCCCCCAATTCCAAATTGGACAACTGAACGGCATTCAACTGAGCATTAGCCCTTTCCTTATTTCTTCTTCTCTCTTTGGCCACATGTCGCTTCGACCATTCGGCAACGTCAGAGGATGAAAATGTCAACGCATAAATCTAAAAATCGTTAATTTGCGGTAAGTTTTGAACTTGGGCTAGCTCCTCATCAAAAATAGTTGAACTGGGCGAAATAATGGCATTCGTTAGTCAAAATAAATAAAATAGGTTAAGTCGAAAACGAGTAGGCCTTTTATTTTAATATAGGCCATAATAACGATTAAATGAAATGATATATCGCAACCTGTGATTTTTTGAACGTTATAAAAAATCCTAACTAGCAACTGTTATGCAAAAGTAAAAATAGCATTTGCTGGGATAAACTGCGATCACAAATTAAGCTTACTGCAATGCTTATTGGCTCAATCGACCGACAAGTAGTGCCAGAAGTTCATATTTGCGATTTCTTGGCATAACGCTTCTATAGCTCAAGCCAACGACTCGAGCTGTTGTGTTGTGTATTGCCGGTTGCCTATTTTCAATCGAATTTACCATAGTTAATTCGTGTCAATTGGATAGTTTCTAAAATTACTTTTAATATAACAGTTAAGGTGGATTTATGCAGACCAACTACGAAAAATTAAATTAAATAAACGATTAACATGAAAATATAATATATTATATATTTATGCACAGATCTAATTGACCTGCATAAAGCCACCTTTATATAAATATTTAATTAGCCTTTTGACTGGGAATCAACGTCAATGTCAATGTAAATTTACGTAGGTAACAGGTGAAGTTGTTATTAATGTTAACGATTTGAGTAAAATTGTTCATGTTTAGGTTAGCTCGTTAATAATATGTTATTCATTTATTTTTTAAAATATTTAAATTTTTCTACTTTTATAATAAATAGTATATTAAAGTACAAGTTGTATAAAGGTCACTTTAGCGCACGCGTCTACGTTAGAAAACGAGCCGCTTGCGGCGAGTTTTATAACGGACCAGTGTGCTAGTAGCTTTAAAAAACGTGTGCTTTATACTATTTTTTCTATTTTGGCGTTTTTTTCAATAAATAAATCCATATTTAAAAAGAAAATAAAACATACAAATTTTCAAAATTTTTAGGCTTAAATTTTATGTTGGTAATACAATCAAATTATGTATCATAGTAGCCTTGAAATCAACAAATAATTTTATTTCCGTGTCAGCCATTTTGTCGCGAACTTGTTTAATTTTTCTAACATACCTACATAATGGAGCAAGATGACTTTAGTTTAACTCCCCCAAAGTTAAGGGAAATTGCGGTAAATTTTATGGTTCTATGTTTTATAATATAGTAAATTTGTAAGATTATTTATTTTGACATTTTTTTAACTCATCTTCATTTCATAGAACTAATGCAACCAAACATACACGACAGCAAAATAAAATATTTGTGAACATCATTACCAACCTTAGAAAAATAAAGAAAACTGTTTCATAAAAAGTTCATTACGATACTGAAATCGATATCGTAACAGCTTTTTTATTAAACTAAATTAGAAAAATATATTTATTTATAGAACCCTATAAAAATACAAAGATTTTAAATTGAATAAAATTTCAGTTCTATTTATTTTCATTTTTATTCATTATCATTATTTTTTTATACAGGGCGTCCGGATAATCTTGGACACAATACGTCTCACAGATTTGAAAAAAAAACACCATTATAAGAATTGCAAAGAGAAATTCATAAAAAGGAATTTTAAGTTATGGAAATTGCCTTAAGAGCGCGTAACGGCTCATTTACTTTTAAAAGTTCGTTTTAGGCAAAAAATTCCACTTAGCCGTAGAAAACAAATAAATAATTAAAATCAGTAGATCGTTCACTACAACTTTTATTATTGCTATTTTCTCGAATCTCGCGTAATAAAGAAGCCTTTAGGACATTAAAAAAAAAAACACTCATCATGTCGTTATCCTTAATGGATTTTTATTATACTTGGACTTGTTTAAAATGGCCTTGGAGGGAGGTCTTGCAAATTAAATAATTGATGCAGGAATTGTCAAAATGAAAAATGAATAATTTTTAAAGAAAAATCAAAATAACTAACTAAATAATCGTTTATGATATTGATTTGCGGTTAGGACGAGTCGTTTTTAATGCAAATTGTCTCCTATAGTACAAAAAAGTTTATTAGACGATGAAGTAGATTGAATAACAGTGCCATCTTAAAATTCTATCAGGAAGCTTGTGACAATTCCGAAATCATTTCTTGAAACTCCAAGGAATTCCCTTTTAAACAAGTCCACGTTAAAGGATAACGCCATAATGACAGATTTTTAAAAATGTCCTAAGGGCTTCCCCCATTCTTTTATTAGGCGAGATTCGAGAAAATACCAATAATAAAAGTTGTAGTGAACGATCCGATTTCAAAATAAATGAGCCGTTACGCCCTCTTGCGGCAATGTGCGTGGAATTATTTTTAATGAATTTCTCTTGGCAATTTTTGCAATGGTAACTTCTTTTCAAATCTGTGTGACGTATTGTTTCCGAGATATGGCCGCTGCGAGGTTGGCAATCAATGTGCTGAGAGGTTTTAATAGACGCATGTCCACGGGAGCTGTCTTTTTCGATGTCTCAAAGGCATTCGATAAGGTCTGGCACAATGGCTTGATACTCAAATTAATAAGGTTAGGTATGCCATGCCAAACGTTTTAGTCAATGTAATTATCTCTTACCTTGAAGATAGAACATTCATGGTATCATCAGAGAACACAATATCTGAGCAAACTCAGATCAGGGCTGGTCTCCCACAGGGTTCACCATTGGCTGATATTTTGTACAATATATACACAAGCGACATCCCTAAACTCCGACACACACAACTTTATCTCTTCGCTGGTGATACTGCGATGTCTACAACCTCAAGGGCGCCCTGGTTAGTAGTTTCATGCCTGCAACGTCATATCATGCTCCTTCAGAGCTGGTTGGACAGCTGGAAGCTTCGTTTGAACGCAGACAAAAGCCAGGCCATCTTTTTTTCAAAAGCAAGAATCAATTTACCTGAAACCAGGGTAAACGTTAACAATAAATTAATAGAATGGTCAAATAACCGAGCGAGTGGAAAAAGTCCAAAAACAGTTTCACGCTATATATCCCCTAGTACTAGTAAATAAAAATAGCAAATTAAACTTAAAAGTAAAAACAACGTTGTACAAAACACTAGTTGAAAGTTGAAAGTACAAAGTGTTCAAAATAAAATTCCAAAAGTAATGGTGGGGGCACCAATGTACATGATGAACAATGCATTGCATCTAGACCTACAAATTGACACACTTAAACAATTTACAGACAAAATAATAACAAAATACTATAGCAGAATAGACAATTCACCAAATAGACTAATTACAGAATCTCACATACACTCACACGAAAACGCAAGATATAAATACCCAAGAGATTGGCTCCCTCCTTAATAGATTTGAACGCAACTCAATTTCTGAATTTATTTAAACAAAATATTTTCAAGATTCATAAAAATTACAAAAACAAAATAAAATTGTCAGCACCCAAACCCACCCAAGAAGTTGTTCTGAACAGAAGTACGATAAAGAAGAGGAGTAAAAGATAAAGATCTAACTCAATGTCCAAATTTAAGTCAATAAAAACAAAAATCTTGAAGACAGCAATAAAATAAACACAAACAAATAAAATAATTCAAACAAAAACTTCCAATCAAGTAATCGAAAAGAAATCCCTACAACTAAAAAGAAGTAAGGGAAAAGGAATCCAACTTAAGAAACTACCATTACTATATCTAGGGCCGCTGCGTATCTTTATCCTGACACTCTGTATATACGTTATGCGTTTAGATGTTTATTAAATATTATATTATTCTTTATTGCTTTTAAACTTTGAGCAGTCTAGAAAGTCAGGTAGCAATTGTATACACGTCACCGGTAAATCTTCCAGGTAGAAATATTGGTTCAATTAATGCGAGTGCAAAAATAGCCGTTCTTAGTAATCCGAATGTTGTAAAAAGACAAAAACGTATTTTTGAACAACTTTTGTACTCTGTATGGCCAGTGCAGTTCAGTTCGATCATAGTTTTATGTTGACTATACTGATAAATTTAAAAATATTGCTCACAGTATTGACTTTGTCCAAAAACTTTTATCGCCCTGTATCGTCAAAAAAAACCAGCTTCTTGAAAATCATTAAAGGAGACCATTCCTTAAAATTACCCAAGGAATCAATCCGTCAATGTTTGCCGCATGCCTAATAGTAAACACCCTGTATATAGAAGAATATATATTCAGACAGATCGCAAAGTTGCGGCTTAATTTATCTGTACACGTATCGCAATAACTACTTTAAAAAACTGCTATTAAAAAAGAACAATCAGTGTTGACGGCATTAAAAAATTAGCCATTTCGCTAATCTAATTGAATGTGTATTTTTTGCCTATGAAAGAGTATATTACAACTTTAATAGAGGACAACCCAGAAATGAAAACACACTGTTGGACTGTCCAAACTGCAAGTGTTTGAATTTAAAAGATTGCATACACACAGCCAGAGACCCAAAGTGCCCTGTTTCCATCGAAAAAATTAAAAAATATAGAGAAAGTACAAATTATGAAAACCAAGTAACTATAGATTCGACTTTTTTAGGTTGAATAAAACCTTGGAAAAAAATAAACTCTCTGTTATACACCAAAATATTTAATCGATTGGAAATAGCGTTGAAGTGCTTCTTAAAGACAGGCCAGAATGTTTTTGTTTGTGCTTTACTGAACATTGGAAAATCTAAGAACAATTATCATAAATAGGAATCTTAAATAAGCAACGTGGTTTTGTAGAAGGGAAGGTCAGCATGGGGGGCAGTGCAGCGTATAAAAAAAGACAATGAATTGTAAAACTGTTAAATCTATTAATAGTCTGTCTTTGTGCCACTATTGAGTCCCTAATTAATGGTAGAAAAATTGTTATTCTATTTGTATACAGACCGCCCTCAGGTAGAAGAGAACTCCTTTATGATAAGCGGGACAATATGTTATCTAGGGTCGATATTAACATTAGTACTTATTGAAGGGGACTTTCAATATTGCGATGCTGAAAGACAATGTAAATAAAACGTATCTGTTTTTGCTTTTAAATTTTTATAATATACGAGGTATTGTTTTTCAAAACACCAGAATTAACCATAACACTGGTAGCTGTTTAGATAATATTTTAACCAATCTGGAAGGAACTTATTTTCTGCGATTAACCAAACCAAAAATTGTCTCATTCATAAAAGATTTTTTTCAGAAGAAAATAAACGCGAATTTATGAGAGCTCGAAGAATTTTTATTACGTGTTTTCCTAAAATTTTGGTGTTAGAAAATAAAAAAAACTTTGTCCCAATGCGATGTTATAGAGTATAAAAAAAAAGGTTGGATATATTATCAAGAAATAATAACTTATATAAGCCTGTTTATAATGAAACCAAAAAAGAGTATGAACAAACTTCTAAAGAACAAACTTCTAAAAGAGGAAAAATAAAAAAAATTTGAAAAAAAGGTAAGGACCTCAGACAATAAAAATAAATGTTTATGAGCCATTTGTAATGAAATAAATGAACCACATTTTGCTAAAAGTCCTCATAAGCTAGTGAATTATTTTAATAGTCATTCCAAAAATGATAAGAAATAAAACTGCAACCCCTTTTAAATGTAATATACCAGATAATGATCAATCGCTGTATTTGCAACATATAACTAGCAATGAACTATCAAAACACAACCAAAGACCAAGAGTCTAGGACAAATAATGTAGTTATAGTTGGCATAATAATTTCTATAGAAGAGTAAAAATCCAACTCTACATTAGTAAAACAGAAAACAGACAAAGTCTCATAGATCTTAGTCTGAAATCCACAGACTATGATGTTCGAGTTATAAACAAAAACAAGGAAAACCCACCAATTTTAGTCTCATTTAGTACACTGCAGTAGAAAATGTCTCTAATCACAAAAAGATAAAATAAGGGCAATATTAGTAGCGACGAATGTGGTTTGTAGGGATCCAATCTTATTTCTATTAATGACGATCTTACAAAGGGCCAACGTGAACTATTTAGAAGTGCAACCAGTTTAAAGAGGTGTGGTTTTAGATTTATATGGGTTAAGTCTGGGGTAGTCTATGCTAAAAAAGATAAAAAATACTGAGGTAATAAGAATTAAATGTGATGCAGATGTACAAAAATTACTCTTGGATTGATAAGGGTACGTAAGAAAAGTAAAAATGCCGAAATATCACGATGTTTGAAGATCCAACAGAATTTCTTTTGGAGGAGTGCAGTGCAACAAAGGTCTGTGATTCCTTAAATGAGTGCAGTTACTTTACAGATAGTCTAAGAGAATTTAATATTATTCATGTAAACATATGTGGTATAACGGTATAACAACACATTTCAATAGTTTTGTAGTATTCCTACAGTCTTTGGGGGTCGTTTTTGATGTTGTCGTTATGTCTGAAACACATAAATTTGGCAGTTTTCACCAATTTCAACTACACAACTATGAAATCTTTTATAATGAAAGTTTAATTAATAAGTGCGATAGAACAATAATTTATGCTAATAGCGAACTGGTTACAGGCTCTCAAATTATAACATTTAATCAAACAAAATTGCACACTATTGACTTCCATCCACGGGGGGGGATTAACCCCCCCCCCCTGGAACCTCAGAATTCATAGATTTTACCAGTATAGTAAAAAAATGTTACACCCAAAAGTAGAAGTCAAGTCTAATTTCATTCCCCCCCCCCCCCCCCCCCAAGAAAGGTCTCTGGATCCGCCACTGATAACATACCTATGTCTAGTTGGTCTCTAAAAATAATTTAGATTTAAAATTATTTTCTTACCGAACTTACTATTCAAAGTGCCAAATTGTCAGGAACCTGCAGTGTCCCTCAAACAAAATCTAATCAAAAGTGTAATGTGATTTATTTACTACGACATTGAGGCCATAAATTAAACCAAAATAAAGAAGTACTTATTATATCTTATTGCCTGGGAGACATATTATTATTTTATTGTCGCAAAAATGTTATAAAATCCTTTTCCAGAATTTGTCCCCACGGTTTTATATCAGGATCCTGTTCAATGTAAAATAAGCGAATATTCAATATTCTATTCGCCGAGTGAGTTTGTCGTTCAGCTTAGTCAATCGTACCAACGAAAGGGACAAAGAATACCACCTATCTTTTTGCACCTAGCGTGTTGTTTGTCAGCCCGGCACATTTAGCAGAGGAAGTCGTGTTATAATCAGTCGAGTTCACAGAATCCTGGTAAGATATTTGCTTACGAAATAAATATATAATAAGCTAATTTTAGCGTTTTGATATGTAAGTTGCTTACACCAAAGCTTAGTTCTGTGTAATTTTGGTTGAATGTTTTTTAATCGATGTTTTTTTTTAATATTATTTTAAAATTCTCAGGAACCTGGTCTGTCAAATTGAGACCCAGGATACTGAGAACTGTCCAGGATCCTGAGAAGTTTATATTGAAATATTGTTTGTGTGCAAGATAATTTGCAACTTTTTAGCTCTACACTATAAAAT
Source organism: Polydrusus tereticollis (assembly GCA_963920685.1). Taxonomy (NCBI): domain Eukaryota; kingdom Metazoa; phylum Arthropoda; class Insecta; order Coleoptera; family Curculionidae; genus Polydrusus; species Polydrusus tereticollis. The sequence goes on from OY987332.1 coordinate 89,653,481, forward strand.
TAAAATAATAAAGCCTTTGACTAGTTCTAGTAATCAGTTTATCTACAATTAATAAGTATTGACACTGATCTAAGGACGACTATTCGTATAATCGTTTCAAAACGTCGGAATAAAAGATAAATACATTGGAAAAACAAAAACAACTGGTACAGTTAACACCTAATACCGCAATGACCAAACTAGCTGAAGATCCAAAGACACGGGTTGACGTGGTAAAAAAGGCTTTATTTGGCGATGCGTTAGAAAAGCAAATAACAAATAATATATCTAATCTGACGACCCGTCAAGAGAAAAAAGTGAATTAAATTACTATTGGGGCCGATTGTCAATGAAATAAAGGTTTGGAAGTTTAAGAACCAGGTTGTCACATATAAAAAAATATGGCCTGATTTGCAAATTGACCCAACTACTCTCTTTCCAGACCAGCCTGAAGAGCTAATGACTCAGCTATTAAAACAGAAAAAAGATCAAAGAAAAGCTAAGACTTAAAAAAGAAAAGTTGAAGATACTGTTAACGTGCAAACAAAAAAGAAATGATATCAAGGAAAGAAAAAGTTAAGGAGGTAAACTATAAAAAAAGACAGTCAGAAAAATAAAGGCAAAGAAAATAAATCAAAAACAACAAAGAAAAATAACTACAAATCCAGCGATTGTGAGTGCCTTATTTCTGGTGTTTTCTAAAGTGAAGATACAACAGGAAATTACTGGGTTCAATGTTTTGTATGTAATAATTAGGCACAGGTTAACTGTATTAAAGGTAAATCTACATCATTTATATGCCCTGACTGCTCAGCTGACTGTGATTATAAAAACTAGCTTAAAAGGCAGAGCAACGAGACCGGCAAAAGATATTATTTTTTGATACACTAGATTTAAGTGTCGTTTAAACTCAGAATTTGCTAACTTATAAATACAAGACATTTTACATAATGTGTCTTAGAATAATAATAATAATTAATGCTCAAGAATAGTTTAGTGATTAAAGTTCCTGTTCAAATTAGAAAAATTAAAAAAAAAAATGCAAACGAAAAGCAAATACAATAATACTGATAAAAGTTATTGCATATAATTAGAATAGAATAGAATTCTTTATTCGTAAATTACACTCTTAACAAGCATTCTTACATGTCATAAATAGGATAAAATAAAATAAAAAGTATATAAATACGTACAGACAGGTGATAGAATAAGTAAATCAAAGACATAGGATAACAATATAACTGGGCTAACAATAAATTCTACAATATAACAACAATTTACCTCAGTAACTCAATACAATAAAATACATTTAGATACATAACACAGATTAAAAATTTAGTTAAGCAGAAAGGGACTCTGCAAGTACTCCTCAACTGAATAGAAAGCATTCTGGATTAAATGTTTTTTTTTATAACTAGCTTGAACCTTTTTTCGTCTAAAGTCCTAATATCACGTGGCAACGTATTAAAAATTTTTATGCCATAGAAGTTGGTGCCGCTTCTAGCCCTGAATAAACGGAGATGATTGAGAACTAGGTTAGAGTTGTGTCTAGTATGATAGGTATGAACGTCAGTGTGCGATTTGAAGTCGTGTAAATTTTGTTTGATGTACATAAGGCACTGCAAGATATAGATGCATGGAAGCGTCATTACACCAAGGCGAATGAAACTCGGTCGGCAGTCCTCCCGGTATCCCAACCCTGAAATAATTCGGATATATCTACGTTGTAGTTTAAATATTTGACTTGAATGGCCCCATGCCAGAATCGCATAGGACATGTTTCACCCAAAGTATCCATGGTAAGCCGAGAGCAGTGTCTCTAGAGACACACATCCTGACAAGCTTCGAATCAGGTATATTGATTTTGACAATTTTTTACTAAGTTTGGCAACATGACTCTCCCACGATAACCTAGTATCCAAACACACGCCCAGAAAGTTTATTTCTTTCAGGCAGTCGGCCAACAAATGATGGTCGCCATGCTCTCGCTGCAGGCTAAAGTTAATGGTTTGAGTTTTGTCCTCATTCATACACAGTCTGTTTGCCAAAAACCAGTCCTTAATACTAGACATTGTTGCATCGATGTGCGACTCATTGATACGAGAGGGGTGATATCCCTCAAAAGTTGTTGTATCATCGGCAAAAAGGATGAGCTTGCCGTTATTTTGGAGATTTGCTAGATAATTTATGTATATCAAAAAAAGGACTGGTCCCAGGACTGAACCTTGGGGTACCCCATAACGAATCTCCAGGGTCTCAGAGCTACACCGATTATAAGAGGACTGAACCTTGGGGTACCCCATAACGAATCTCCAGGGTCTAAGAGCTACACCGATTATAGGAAACGTACTGTGTACGGTCTGAAAGATATGAGTTGAGTAGTTCTACACTAGCCAACTGAAAACCGTAAAGTTTGATTTCTGTTATACTAGATTTAAGTGTCGTTCAAATTCAGGTTAGTTCAGGTTATATATAATAATTTTGTTAATTTATTATAAAAAGAGCCTTTTCATCATGTGTCTTAGAATTATTACTTAAAGCTCAAAGATAATATAATGACTAAAGTTCCTGTTCAAGACTGGTTTAGGTATAGAATTAGTATAAACCAAAACTAGACCTAATTTTCGTTATTGTTTAAGATACTTGGACTATTACAAATTAATGGTTAGAAGCATATATTTTATTTGTGAAATAAATAATTAGTAAACGTTGATTTCGGTTGATTTTCGTTTTTTTTCTCAGTTTCCTGCCGGTCGATTTCCTTGAAATGGCCATAAATCTAAAATTTTAAAAAATTTTGACTGTTCCACTTAACATAGGCTAAAGGACGTTGTATTCTTGATAATAGACTAAATTTCGCAACTAGAATATACAAAAAATGTCGGGCCGAAATCAGGGTCAGTTTCGTCCTTAGTTTGTAGAACAACCCATATCATAAAAATGAAAACTATGACAGACAGTCAATGAAATAACAAACCATAAGCCAGCCCGAAAGACTGTAGGATTAATCAATAATGAGCTGGGAGAGGAAGTAAGAGACCCCCAAAGTATAGTCAAAGATTTTAACAGTTTTTTTAGTTTTGTGGGAGTAAAATTGTCTAGCAAAATTCATACATTGAGTGAGAAAATAACCGATGGTTTCCGGAGTAGTGGTTCCATGTTTCTTTACCCTATTTCAACAGGTGAATCGATTAAAGAGATAAGTTCTCTGAAAAATGGATCTGCAAGGGGAGAGGATGAATAGCTGCTGAGATAATAAAAAACAACCATCTTTTTGAAAAAAAACTTCTAAAACACATAATCAATGGCATTTTCGGAGCTGGCATCTTTCCATCCATCCTAAAAAACTCTATAATTATACCACTTTTTAAAACAGGAGACAGAAAAGAAAAAACCAACTATAGACCCATAGCTCTTACCAGTACAGTACTATAAGTAAGGTAATTAAAAAATGCATTAAGCTCAGACTTTGTCACTTTTTAAATAAAGAAAAATTTTATCACAAACACAATTCGATTTTCGAAGCAATTACAGCACTGAGGATGCTATTGCAGAGGTCACTAATTTTATTACACAAAGTTTAAACAAGGGTTACAAGCCTCTGGCGGTGTTCTTGGATCTGTCGAAGGAATTTGACACTGTGGATCACCACACTCTACTGGCAAAACTTCAGCATATATGCATTAGGGAAATTTCACACGAACTATTTAGCTCTTATCTGAGTGGACGCTCACGAGCAGTTAAAATACACAAAAATACTAGTCAAAAAGTACTGGTTGAGTGTGCTGTTCCCCAGGGGTCAGGGCTCGGTCCGATCCTCTTTCTAATTTATGTAAATTCTTTAACAGAAGTAACCACAGAGGGTAGAGTTATTTGCTTTGCCCATGACACTGCCCTATTGATACGAGATCGGACCTAGCAGGGTGCTTTTGACAAATGTAAAGGAGCCCTGTCCAGGGTTAAGCATTGGCTCGACTCCAACCTAACATTAAACACTGATAAAACATATTTTCTCACATTTTTACTGACTTCCAGATGTTTACCCAAAAAAGAAAGTTTAACAATACATAAATTTGACTGCCAAAGGAGTATGTAATGTGACTGTGCAGTAAAAATACTAAAAAAAGGCAATATAAAATACTTAGGAATATTTTTTGATCAATTATTTACATGTCATACTCATATTGAGTACATAAACAATAAACTAAGAAGTTTATTGTATAAATTCTATGAACTGAGATAAGTTGCACCATATCAATTGCTTAAACTCTTTTATCATATGGGATCACTGCTTGGGGAGCCTCATGTAATACTGTTTTAAATCCACTAAGGCACTCCTCACACGGGGATACTCAAAAGAAACTGTAGTAGCGTGGATACCAGGAGACTGCGCGACTAGGTCACCCAGCTTGTAAATTTAAATGACGCAACTCACACGGCGCTACCCGAGTGGCGGCGACTGTGAGACCGACGCGATCCGAGTATCCGCAACCCGACGTGCTGGGTCCTGCGCTACTACAATCTTCAGTCCTTACTGTCCTTAGTATCTTATGTGACGTGGGAGCAATTATTATACGGTGCGCGCACGTTATCAGTAGTCTCTCTTCTGGGCCCACACATTCCCTCATATTCGTGTCCATATAATTTATGGAATGAGTAATTATCTGCAAAAGTTCTACGTACGTCTCCTTTTTCATTCTATAAAATGCACGAAATTTTGAATCCGTTACTTGCCATTCTTTCGCAGCCACAAATAATCTGTAGTGGACATTCCTTTCCATATACGGATGGATCCAGAATCTCCTCCTACGTCTCCATCTGTAGTTGTCATAATAGTAGAGGAAAATATCTTCTTCGCTACTAGAAGTGGACATTTTATGACTTCACTTCGCAGTGAGAAAAGGAAAACAACTGATGTGGCAATCAAAAGCTGCTCGCGACTCCGTGACTAGTGTATTGACCGTGTGAAGGTGAATGGGCAACTTAAGTGTAACTCAAAAATAAATTATAAAAATTAAGCTATTTAAAAACAGGATTTATCCATCAAATTTACTATTCAGTGAAGCGAAATTATTAAACTTAGGATAATTATACATAAAAAACCTCCAAAGTTTTGGTTATAGAAATAAAAGGTTTTCCAACGTTATCGATCACCACAAAATAGAGACAAGGTCAAATATAAACAATAACTTAAACCTTCCTAGCACTTTGTTTACTGCTACGCAAAGGCATATTTCTTATATTTATTCTAAAATATTTAATATACTTTCTAACCAACTGAAAAGAACTCAATCTTTTAATAAAGTAAAGAATAAAATTCATATTTGGATAACTGAAAATTTTGAGGATATTTGTAATACCGTTTCTTGTATTTAAAACAATATAATCCTCAGAAAAACTTCTTCTTCAAAGATAAACATTATTGCTATAATGGGCACTAAATGCATTCACTTGTTACATGCGTTCTCCTCTAATATTAATAGCATATACTTTTATTACCGTATTGAGTAAATATACCTAGGGAGCATAAAGAAGGTGAATTTCTACGAAATTTGGACGTGGTCCCAAACAAAAATTTATTGCCTACGGCGCTTTAGCTTCGCAATCTGCACCCCTCCCTCCCATAGTTCCACCAAGTACTTCATTTTTTTGAAATCCTGATCACTCTTTTCTGTATTACAAATATATTCTGAATATGGCTTTGTGCACCCCAAAAAATGATTCCGTAACTAAGAACAGACTGAAAATTGGCAAAATACAATATTTTGAGTGTCTTCTCATTCATGTATTTACTGGCTAGTCTTATAACATAACATATGGAATTTAGTTTCCCAGAAATAGTGTTAATAATGTATGACCAGTCCAAATATTTATTAATGTAAACCCCAAAAACCTTGTCTGTTCGGAAAAGGGCAGTGTCACTTCACCATGTTTAAAATTTTCAATTTCAATTCAGCGACGAGCCATTGTGTAAATCATAGTTTCACTTCATTAAAGAATATCGTTTACAAAGATAACAAAAATAAGTGGCCCCAGTACACCTCCTTGTGCAATTATAGAATAATATGATTTTTATTTGAATAAATCTTTAAAGGATTCTAAACTACATTGTTCAAATTTGTATTACCATTTTACTTTGTCCCTTATTATCTCATAAATAATTAATTGGTTGGGCAAGGATGGCACTGAGCCACTCACATAAGCAATAAATTAAAAAATAAGTTTACCGGCGGAAACGAAGAGATCTCAAGTAGGTACCCTTATAAAATTTGTAATATCTGCAATAGTAGAACCACTTGTCTACATTGAAAACAACTCTCTAAAATTTGGAATATTCCCGAAAAAATTGAAACATGCTGTAGTAGCTCTATTTTAAAAAAAAGGTTACTAACAATCATCAATTACATATACCAGTGGCGGATCCAAACACCTTTTTTGGGGGAGGAAATTAGTTACTTTTGGGCGTAATTCCATTGCGAAAAAAATTCAGTCAACTTACCAAAAGAAGAGTGATGATAATTTTTGTAGTGTATTTTGAAAAGAAAGTGTGGATACTTAATGTCTTAAATATTTTACAAGCACATAACATTTTTCTACTATACTGGCAAAAAATAGGTGTTAAGGTTAACGCGACCAAGGCGATTAGTTCTCCATGTAAACAAACTGATAAATTGCAAATACCATGGAGTTGCGAAAATATAGAAAGCTATGCAAATTTACCATCGACTTAACACAAGATGGACGGGGTTTGTTTACATTTGGCGTGTCGCCAACAACAGGCCACAGTCATATGTTCTATGCAAAATATAATAAACAAATGGCGATAATTATTCTTTAAAGTATTGTATTGAGTAGGCTTTGGTAATTAGCAACGTTACATTGTTCATTATTAGCCCTGTTAGAAGAAGTATATCGATTTAAAAACATTTCTTCCACAAATCCGGCAACAACGCTTTACGTATTTACGCAAAACCTTCAACAATCATGAATGATATTTTATGACCATATGACCGCGAATTTGGTTTCGCTCTTGAAGTGAAGTTGACAGCTATTAGCTTTTTTCCAGTTTTTTGTATTTTTCTAAGTTTTTGTGACAGTTTGTGATACTATTTAAAGACAAAATGCCCAGACAGTGTTAAGTGTGCAGAAAAATAAACTATTCACGTCGAAATCTAAGGTTCCACAGGTAATTTGAAGTTTGGGGTTAGGTTTACTAACATACGCGTGGGAACTGCGGCTTTGGTTTGTTTTACCCATTAAATCTTACTTAGGTTGGTTTTCTGGGGTACTAGTACTAGTATTATGATTTAATCGCATCGTAACTTTAAGGTTTCCCGCTGACCCTAGTAGACGAGCAATGTGGCTTGAAATCTTAAATCTTCAAGACAATGTTCTTCCGAAAAGTGCTGACATAATATGTTGTGAGGATTTGAGGAGCAGGATTTTACTTATAGGGCAGGTGGCTCCCGCATACTTAAGAAAGAAGCAGTTCCAAAGAAACCATTTGTGCCTTCCGTTGCAGATGATAGGTAACTAGGAACACAAAATATGTTTTTACTTTAAACTTTTAAACCAACAAAGTAAGTAGAAAAATATAAATTTAATCTGGATATATTTTCAGATATGTAACATAAGTTTTGTATTTTAGTTTAAAACCTGTAGTGGAGCTTCTAGTATCAACTTGTAGTAATTTAAGTAAAGAATTCAGTTGCTTACCAGCGACTTGTAATAAAAACAACTCGTAAGTTAAAGTTTTTGTATCTATAAACTTAAATTGTTTATGTTGTATTTCTTCTTCTCCATAAGTAGATATCAATACAAGTATTTATAAATGATTAGATTAGTGGAATGGTGTAGTTTGGTATATTATAATCAAACTTAAAGAGGTTAAATTCTTGGCAAAACTAGGTAAAACAGCCTAGTCATAGATATATTTTTCATGAAGAGGGTTCGGTGGTTTCAGCATTCGTTTCAGTTTATTTAAGCTTTCTGTTTTATTTTTGTGTCTAGATTAGTGTAATTTTTTATTTTGACAAGTAAAACTAAAACATTATATAACTGTATAAACTAATAATGATTTTAGCCCACCTCGAACCATCAACAAGTGTGGATTCCACAAAGTTCACATCGAAGCCTAGATTCCCCATCTACTTCAAAGCTTCAACATCAAAGTCCTAGTTCAGTAGGATCTTGGAACAACCTTAACCGGTTCGGAAATAGAAGTTCAAATATTTAAAAAACTAGAAAAAGCTTCATCTTGTAGGAAGATCAGGATAGAGGTAAATATTTTTTAACAGTTTTGGTAACAATAATAACTAATAATCATCACAGATTACCCTATTTATTATATTATGTAAACATAATATAATGTACAGTGTGTCCATGCATGGAGTTGACAAAGGGAAAATAATTGTTGTAGGAAAAGAAACTACCTTGGAGATATGTCCTTGGAAGATTGTGACAGTATACCTAAAAGGAATTTTAAGGTGTTGAAAAACACAATATTAAAACAAAGAAAAAAAATGAAGGGGCTTAATACCGCCATACGAAGGTTAAGAAGAGCAAGGACTTTAACTAAGCCTCAAGTTTCTCAGAGAGGGTGGACAGGAACAAAATTTTCTGGTTATGTGAATATTGGTACTAATTTAGATACTACCGGAGGCAAAGGAAGTGCGTGTGTTTATGGTGGTAGGCTTAAATTATTATTATTATGTATTTGTTAAATGATATAAACTCAATCTTGGTATGAGATTTCTTCATTTCTTCCACAAGTCTGTTTTTTATTGATATAGTTTAGGAATAAATTGGTTTTTAAATTAAAAATATAGAATTAACCTAAATTATTTACTAAATACCTTTATATAATATTTCAAAACTATGTTTTTTAATACGAATAAGTTCTATTTCATTCTATTATTATGAACAAGTTGTCCGGAAATTCAATTTCAATTCAAATTCGTATATTTCAAGGGAATATTCTACATAAAAAGAAGTTTATATAAATGTAGGTCCTTTAGGGACTGATTAAATTTAATGTTAACTCTCAATATCAACAATTAGCGTTTATTAATTATTTTATTTAGAAAAGTATGGCTCTATTTTTACAGGGTAAAGAGGACAGCATCAGCTGAAGTTATAAAGAAATACCTAGTGAAAACGCCTGGTTTTGAAAATGAAAAAATTGATGTCAAAGAACTACCTACAAAAGAAAATCAGTTAAAAGCATTTGTGGTAAGTGCTCCTTTAAGTAGAAAAGATGAACTCTACAATCCTGATGTGTGGCCACAAAATGTGGGCATCAGAAGGTTTGATTTTAGGAGACATAGGGATGTATTCATGCAATCAGCAGATTTTTTAGATCAAGAGAGAAGTTAGAGGAGAACAAGACTGAACAGAAAAATGAGGACAATAATGTAGATTCTATTAGCTTAATACATCAAAACGTGCAGTCGCTAGGGACCTCTGTAGATCGGTTGCAGTGTTTTCTGCAGAGTCATGGTGAGTGTAAGGTTTTACTATTGACAGAATATTGGAAGAGTAGGGAACAATTGGAATGCATAGGCATACAGGATTTCAAGCTGGTATCAAAGGTATGTCGCGATGAAGGAAGACATGGAGGAGCAGCTGTGTATGTGAGAAATCAGGTAAAATGTAAAAACAGGAAAGGGATTACTGATTGTTCAATTATCGGTGAAATAGAATGTGCTGCAGCAGAATGTACTATAAGTGATCAGCAATTTATTACCTTATCAATCTATAGACCTCCAAATGGAAGTCCAGACATATTCTTTCAGAGGTTTGAGCAGATTTTGACTATGATCTGTAACGAAAACAAAAAAATCCTTGTTGGAGGAGACTTCAACATAGAATTAAAAAAACCAAATAAACTCAGAACTAGATTACTATCGATTGTAAACTCATTCATGTTATATGAAACTATATCGGACAATACAAGAGTTACAGAAAATAGTCAAAGCTGCATAGATAATATATTTACTAATTTAAGTCAGTATGATCTTAGTGAAGTAATAGAAAATCATGTGTCAGACCACACAGCTCAAAGATTAGTTTTTAAAGTGAACAGGAGTAGTAGAATAAGCACTAAATACATAAGATCTTTTAATGACAATAGTATAGGGTATTTTTTGCAAATGCTAAGTCAGCAAGACTGGGAAGATGTATATAGTGTTACTAGGAAAGATGTGAATAGACAGTGGGAGATATTCATGAATCACTTTGTAAATATTTTCAATGAAAGCTTTCCAAAAAAATTGATTCACAATCACAAACGTAAGATAAATGTATATAATAATGATAGAATTAGGGAATGCAAGAATAGATTGGACCTACTCCTTACTCTCAGTAGGCATGACAATAACTATAAAGATCAATATACAAATACAAAGCGCGAATATGATAACATGCTGAAAGAAGCTAAAGCAAATTCTTTACAACAAAAAATAAGTAACTCTGATAATAAAAGTAAAATTATGTGGTCTGTAGTAAATGACATAAAAGGTAAGCAGGCTGATAGGGAGGAATGTCAAATTGGGGGACGTCCAGAGGTAATAGTGGAGGAATATAATAATTTCTTAATACAAATTATTCCCAGTTTAAGGAATCATGATACAAATGCACCATTAAATTTAAATATTCCAAAAAATAACAGATCACTTTTTCTACAGCCATTGTCTCCACATGAAGTAACAGATCTCTCAAGGGAAATAAAAAATAAATGGAGTAGTGGTGAAGATGAGATCCCTACAAAAATAGTCAAACTTACTATAAGCAAAATATCTGGTATTATGTGTTACATTCTGAACAATTCCTTAAAATTTGGCATCTTTCCTAATCAGTTAAAACTCTCATTAATAAAACCCATTCTTAAGAAAGGAGATCCGGAACAGATGGAAAATTACAGGCCAATAAGTTTACTAAATAGTTTTTCAAAAATATTCGAGCTTGCAATGGCAAGAAGGTTATTAAGTTTTTTTAATGAATTTAAATTATTTAGTGCTACTCAGCATGGGTATCTTAAAAATAGATCGACACAAACGGCAGTCCACCAATTCACACAGACAATACTAAAACTACTAGAAGAAGGTAAGCTAGCAGCGGGGTTATTTATAGACCTATCAAAAGCATATGACTCCATTGACTGGAGTTATTTGCTTTTAAAACTTAATGCTTATGGAATTGAGGGGAATGCTTTAAAATGGTTTGATTCATATCTATCAAATAGACGACAACGGGTATTAATTACTAAGAACAATCAAGCAGTAAAGTCTAATGTTAAAGAGATAACGATGGGTCTGCCTCAGGGGAGCGTTCTAGGACCAATTCTATTCTTGATATTCATAAATGATCTCAATTGCATAGCAGATGGTGATAACCGAGCTATCACAAATTTTGCAGATGACACTAATTTATTAGTGGGTGATAAAGAGCCTGAATATCTCACTCAGCAAGTAGAGTTATTTTTTTCAGATGCAAGAAAATGGCTTGAAAATAACAAATTAATAATTAATGAAGATAAAACTAATGCTGTGATTTTTAGTACAAGCAGAACAACAAAAGATAAACCAATGAATATTACATTAAATGGAAGGGACATAGAGACAGTAAAATATACTAAATTCTTAGGGATTATCATTGACGAGTTCTTGAAATGGTCACCCCAAATTGAAAGCTTAGGTAAAAAATTAAATAAAGTCTGCTATGCAATTCGAACATGTAGAGACTATGTTAACAGGGATATTCTCAAGATTTTATATTTTGCAAATTTCGAGGCACTACTTAGATATGGAATAATTTTCTGGGGAATTAGCTCGGAAACTGAATCAATTTTTATTGTACAAAAAAGAATGATAAGAATAATTTTCAGAATGGGTATAATAGAATCTTGTAGGGGCAAATTTAAAGACAACAACATCTTGACAATATATGGCTTATATTTGCATGAATGTTTACTCTATTTATTTAAACATAAAGAGGAATTCCTAACAAATAATGTAAATAATGTGTATAATACTAGAACATTAGACATAACTTATCCAATCCATAGGTTAACAATGACGGAAAGAAACCCTTCATATATGTGTATAAGAATTTATAATAAATTACCAAATATAATTAAGAATGTACAATGTTATAAACAGTTTAAGTTAAAGACTAAAAAATTGCTTATTGATCTTGAACCATACAAACTTGAAGATTACTTTAACATGTAAAAGTGGAGTGAATACATAAAGTGGTAATAGTAGCTTAACTAATATGTAATTATAAAAGTGTAATTTCCTGACGTCATTTCTTTTATGTTTTATGGTACCTACCAGTTGTGTATAGTATGTATTGTAAAAGCATCATATGAAATAAAGTTATATTCTATTCTATTCTATTCTATTCTAATATTTCTTCATATGCTAAAAGGCACACGGGTCCTTCAAGCGGTTGCAAAGAAATAAGATTGAAACTAGTCTTTGGAGGTCACCTTTAGACAGCCATAACTTCCTTATTTTCATATGTGGAATATCCCCTTGAAATATACGAAAGGAATTTCTATACAACCTGTGTAACACTTGTTTTGTAAATAAAGCAAATTACTCTAATTTGATTTACATAATTTATTTAAAAACCCCATACCCTACTACTTTTTCTTATTTTATCAAACCAAAAAAAAATTGGTTATATCTAGAGAGCTAGGGTCCATTGTTTCTTTAAAAATTTTAAGAAGCGGTTTTATTGATAAAAAAAAATAAAAATAAAGGCATCATTCAGATTTTACAATTGGATAAATATCTTATCATCAGTTTTCTTTGAACTCTTAACATCTACTGTCAGAATTTTGGCAGGTTAGTTCAGCCTCAAGTCAATTTCATGTTACTTAGAGACCCTAAAAGTATTTTGAATTTATGAATACTTCACCTAAAATTTTTGATCATATTTTTTCAAACTTATTACAAATTAACACGTAACTGTTACGCCACTGAATAATTTTACCCAATATGACCATGCTATGCAGCGTTGCGCTTTTTGTCTCATCACAGTTTGAGCCCAGCTTCTAAGTAGAAGCCGCAGTAAATACCCCTCACCCCCCCCCCCCCCCCTTTCCTGCTTGTTGTTTGAGGCAGACGATAGACCTTTTTATGAATGACTGGCTACGTCCATCTTGTGTTAAGTCGATGAAATTTACAAATACCAAGAAGTTCCGAAAATATAGACAGCGATGCAAATTTAAAAACGACTATAGGTCAATCGCCATTTAATCCTAGTCGCGCGGTATTTAGAACACCACCCGGAACACCTGCAGTAGAATCACAGCATCTGGCTAAAAATCCTGCCGAAAATAATAAAAGAACAAGATTAGAATCAAGTCCAGAGCAAGAAAATTCATCTAAACGCCAACGCGACAATCTGAATATAATGCAGGATAATTGCACTACACAAACAGAAACCCTAACGGAGGAGATGATAGACAATTTCTTTTTAACTTTAGATAAAATAAATAAGGTTATGGATCAAAATAAAGGTGTAGATGAAAACATAAGCCTCTCTGGTAATGATTATCAATCCATCAAAGATGCCCAAACTGAAATTAGTAAACTGTTTACGTTGATAGTGTACAAAACTGGAAAAGTAGAAAAAGAAAATATAATTTTGAAGCAGCAAATACAAATACTAGAAACGCCTATTCTTACTGAAAAAATTAATATAAATACCGAAGAAGATAATTTAGAAGAAAATCGAAATACCCATAAAACGTATGCAACAGCCGCAAACGATTTTTCGAGACAGATATCACATACACCAGCAGAAAAAAAATGGGAAACACCGAAAATACTAAAGAAACATGAATCGATAATCAGGGTCGATAATGTTAATGACCCAAAAGAAACAATGAAAAAATTTAAGCAACAAGTAGACATTAAAGACATAGGACAGGGTTTCAAAAGCATAAAGCAAACAAAAAATGGCGCTTTAATTGTGGAAAGTTATGACAAAAATCAACAAGCAAAACTTCAATCAGCAATAAAGACAAATAATGAATTTAATTATAAAGAAAATGAAAACGCTGACCCTATGTTCGTAATAACCGGCATTGAAAAAGGTTTTACGAATGATGAATTTATGGATGAACTGGAAAGATTAAATAATGATATTGTTGAAGAACTTCAAATAACTATTAAGGATAAGATCAAAGTAGTCACAAAAAAATATTGCAGAAACCCGAGTCGAGAAAATTGGATCCTGCAAGCTCCAGCAAAAATTGTAAAATGGTTTTTAAAGAGAGAAAAAATTATCTTTGACTTGGTTACTGTTTATGTTGAGGAACACGTAAATTTGGCAATATGTTTTAAATGCTCCGGGTTTGATCATGTAGCAAAATACTGTACAGAAGAGAAATGCTGCCACAAATGCGGAGAAAAACATTATGGAACAGACTGTGAACTGGTTATTAAAGATTTTAAATGCCCTAATTGTCAAAACATGAAATACCCGGATGTAAAACACTCTGCAAGAGACACAAATTGCCCAGTATTTAAACGAAGACTAGCTAGATTCCGAAATAATATTAACTATGATGAAGATTTTTTAAAGATAACCAGAAGCAAGAGACACAAACAAAAAACGTTAATATACCTCAACCCAAAAATAATAATTCAGATACGGAAGATCAGAAGAATAGCCTTAGCATCATACACCAAAATGTCAGATCGTTAGAAAACAGTGTGGACTTGATAAACATGTTACTTGAAGAGCATCAAAACTGTAAATGTATTTGTGTTACAGAACATTGGAAAAAATCAAAACAATTAAAAGTAATGTGTATAGACAACTTTAAACTCGCTTCTAGTTTTTGCAGAGAAAAAGGGTATGGTGGTGCAGCTATCTACTTGAATAAAAACATCAAATATTTAAGACGAAGAAAGATTGAGGAAATGTCGCTTGCAGATGTGTTTGAATGTGCCAGTGTGGAATGTCTTCTCACAAATGAGAATATTATCATACCTAATTGCAGTGTATAGACCTCCTAAAGGAGACATAAAAATATTTTTCCAAGAGTTAGAGACATTACTTCATGTAATCATTCCAGAAAATAAAAAAGTTTTTCTCGTAGGTGACTTTAACATAGAACTTATTAAGGTAAATATCTCTAGGACACAATTTCTATCTGTCCTAACTTCTTTTGATATGTATCCAACAATTTCAGAAAACACTAGATTAACACCAAATTCGGAATCGTGTGTCGATAACATTTTTACAAATGTTCCAAAGAATTCTGTTGTAAGTTATGTATTATACACTACTATTTCAGATCATACAGCCCAGAAAATTGTACTTAATCTAAATTTAGTTAGTAAAAAGGCTTGTTATTTTAAAAGATTTTTTGGTGAGGAAAATAAAAAAGACTTTTTTAATATTCTCATTGAGCAACAGTGGCAGGATGTTTATTTAGTGAATCAGACTGATGTAAATCAACAATGGTATGTTTTTATGGATAGCTTTATAATGTTATTTAATCAAGCCTTTCCTCGAACGTTATTTAATCCAAACCAAAAATTAAAACATAGCTTTTATACCAAAAATGAACAAATTCAAGTTGTAAAAAGTAGGTTAGACAATCTCCTAATTCTAAAAATGCATGACTCTAGATATAATGAAATGTACTCAAGTGTAAAAAAAGAATATGACAAATTATTAATTCAAGTTCGATCAGAGCACTACACCGTAAGGATAAAAAACTCTGACAATAAAAATAAATGTATGTGGTCAATTTATAAGGAAATGACAAAAAATACGAAGTGTAGCACTGAATGTATGATCGCTGGAAATCCTGATGAAATTTCAAATAATTTTAATACATTTTTAATTGACTCAATACCAGAACTGCTAAAAAATCTGCCTAGTAATATAAACAGTAAAACAAACATACAAGAAAAACAAAGATCATTAATTCTACGGCCCGTTACAGAACAGGAAATAGTGAACATAACACAAAAAATAAACATAGTTCTGGAGACGATGAAATTCCTACTAGCCTTATTCGTCGGATAATTCCAGCGATCACTAAGGTTCTATGCTACATACTTAACAACTCACTAACGCAGGGTGTGTTTCCTGAGGCCTTAAAACTGTCAGCAGTAAAGCCTTTGTACAAATAATAATAATAATAATAATAATAATAAACGTCTTTTATTTTGGAAGAAACAGAATATTATATACAAAAAAGTATGTGTATTAAGAAGTAATGTAAGGAAAGATGTCAACACCTGGCGCAGTCTAGCTGCAGTAGCTATTCTACTGAACCAGACAGAGACACCTAAACATAAAGAAATATAATAATACTTAATAGTGTAGTAGAATATTACGTAACAACCCTAACCTATTAGACATATTTGCAATAATGAAACAAGCAATGAAAGGAGAAAAGAGTAATAAATTCAAATTATTATTAAACAATATTAAACAATAAGTAACCGTTAATATCACTGTAAATTTAAAAGAAATGACTTATATCTAGTCTTAAAAACATTAGCATTTAAGTGTAACATATCAGTGGGCAACAAGTTATAATACTTGAGTTAAAAGAAAAAGAACGCTGAAACATGGCGCTCCGATGATGAGGCATGGTAAGCCCGCCCGCACCTCTGATATCCCTATCGTGAACACTCCGACGAAAAATCAAACGCTCGCCAATAGAAGCAGGAGAATTAGGATTATTTATAATCTTTATTAGAAATGTGCAAAAGTGAAGAACCCTCCGTCCATCCATTTTCAGCCACTTTATATCATTATATAAATGAGAAATATGGTCAAACTTTCTAATGCCGTAAACAAAACGAAGACATGCATTCTGAACCCTTTGTATACGTGATCTGCTTTCCGCGTCCAAACAAAAGCCATACACAAAATCACAATAAGTAAAGTGCGACAAGACAAGAGATTCACACAAGTTCTTTCTCAATGTAAAGTTCAATACGTGTCTATTGCTGTATAGTACCTTCAAAGCGAGATAAGCTCTCTGAAAGAGTTTTTTAAATACTCTTGAAATCTGAGATTAACATCAAAAAGCAGACCCAAATTCTTTGCGACATTAACGAAATTCAGTTTTGAGCCGTTAATAGATATGTTCAAAGTAGGTTTCAGAGTGTCAACCTTGCTCTTACTGCCAAAAATCAATATGGAAGATTTATCCGGATTTAAATGTAAATTATGACCCAAGGAGAGCTCACTCAATATCCTCAAATCCTGGTTTATATGTAACTCGGTTTCCATGTAATCCTTGGGATCAAAACAGCAATATAACTGCGTGTCGTCAGCAAATGCCTGGACTTTGCAACATTTCAGCGATTTAAGTATGTCAGAAGTATATATAAGAAATAGCAAGGGACCCACAATGGAGCCCTGCGGCACGCCCGATAGTATTTTGACTTGTTCAGAATATTTATTATCAGAAAAAATCTTTTGAAACCTGTTGGATAAGTATGAATTAACAAGAAGGCAAGAATCATGAACAAAACCATAGTATTTTAATTTAGAAATAAGAAGAGAATGGTTAATAGTATCGAATGCTTTAGAAAAATCGAGAAGTACTAGAATGCTGATCATTTTTTTATCCCAGGCGCGAATAATGTCATCTGTTACATTTGTTATAGCAACCGCAGTACCAAAGTCCTTCCTAAAACCGCACTGAGTGGGGGGAATAATATTAATATCGACGAGATAGATATACATCTGGTTATGCAAGACCTTCTCAAAAATTTTTGAAATTGCTGGAAGAATACTTATCACACGAAGATCGTTATAACCGTTTGGATTACTAACCTTTGATAATGGTTTGCCAATGGATAACTTCCATTTATCGGGAAAGTAGTTAACTTCTAAACAACAGTTAATTATATGAGTAATATATTTATCGATATAAGGGCTGCAATATTTAAGCAAAAGGGGCAAGATATCATCTACACCAGTTGCGTTAGCTTTTATGCTATTTAATATTTTATTAACATCCGATATCGTGGCTGGCAAAAAAGAAAAATGTAAAGATTCATCAAATATATGATTTTCGTAAAAATTGACTCGATCATTACAATTAGATATGTTTTGAGTAAAACCAGCAAAAAATGTGTTAATAGCATCAGGATCAGATAATGTTTTAGGTATTGAATTATTTTTATTAGTACAAATATTATAGTTTTTTAAAGCAGACCACAGTTTTTTAGAATTGCCCTCTCTACAAAGGGAATCCAAACAGTTTCCCTTCTCTCTCCTTATGGCGGCCAGTGTAAAATTTCTTAGTAGTACTTATAATTAACCCAGTCTTCATTAAGTTTAGATTTTTTAAATTTTCGCAAAGCACTATCCCTTTGTTTCATGAATACCCTTATATTAGCCGTTAACCAAGGAGCCTTAGGATTAGTCACTCTAGACACCTTAATTGGAGCATGCTCATCAAACACGGTTAAAATCATGCCGTTCAGCAGCTTTATTTTTTTGTCAATATTGTTTTCATAAAATATATTATCAAACGGAAGGTTATACATAGTATTCAGAAAGTTATTCACATTAAAGTTATAAAATGAGCGGTATCGAATTATATGTGGTTCAACCGGTGTTTTTGCTAGGTTGCAATCACAATAAATTATTTTATGGTTAGAGATATTATCTGCAGAAATTACTCCTGATTTACTTATTAAGGATGTATTCGTCACAAAAATAGTATCAAGCAAAGAACTTACGGAACCAGAAATACGGGTGGGTTCCTCTATAACCTGCACGAAGTTATAGGCATCAAATAGTGAAGTCAAGGGGTTATCCAGGTTAAGTAAATTTATGTTGAAATCACCCAAACAAAAAATTTCATCAACTGTAGAGTAAATATGCGAAAGAATGTTATCAAAGTCTGTTTTTAAGCTATTAAAGTTTATTGAGGGTGGTCTATAAAAAACTGCAAAAGCATATATTTTATTTGTTATTTTTATCCTAAATATTAAAAATTCAAGTTGCTCATTAACAGTAAAATCCAACGATACAATATCAACGGCGCAATTAGTCTTTACGTATGCTGCCACTCCTCCACCTCTACCGACCCTATCCTTTCTAAAAAACTGATAATTAGGAATATCAAACAGTGCTGGGTTATCACCCTCTGAGAGCCATGTTTCAGATAACATAAAAATGTCAAAATCATTGCGCTCCACCTCATGTCTCAACTCATTAAAGCCCGTAAATAATGACCGTACATTCAAATGACCCACCTTCATGATACCAAAAAAATATTAACAAAAATAAGCTACCTCAGCCAATACAAAAAGGTAGATTAAGGCAAGAGTTACAGAAAAAAAAATGAATCATGTAATCCATATATCGCTCCAACAATTTTACAAGGAAAATATAAAAAATTGATAAATTTTAATATAATGACATAATAAAATAAATATAAAAAATAATAATACCTACATTTATAAGTAAATTTTTGAAACCCTATGTAATGTAAGGGTGATAAAAATAACTTTAGTAACTATAGGCCTATAAGCCTACTGCCGGGTTTTTCAAAGGTTTTTGAAATCATTATGTGTGTTAGAATAATGGAATTTATGAATGAGTGTGGAGTTTTTTCTGAAAATCAGCATGGTTTCCTAGCTAAGAGGTCTACGCAAACAGCCATTTTTCAATTCACGCAGGCAATATTAGGACATTTGGAGAGAGGTGATATGGCACTGGGCATGTTTCTTGATTTGTCAAAGGCCTTTGATTGTGTAGACAGGCATATGCTATTAAAAAAACTTTATTTGTATGGAATTAAAGAACAGGCTCTTGAATGGTTTAGGTCTACATAGTCATAGGTTTAGGTTCTTGCCATCTATGTTTATACATCTCTTTCAATTTGTTAGTTTTTTTTTAGTGTTATAATAATAATAATATTAATAATAATAATAATAATCTTTATTTTTCAAATTGTGTTAACAATACATCATAATTAACATACCCAACACAAAAGAAATGGCGTCAAAAAAGAAAACGAAAAGAAAATTAATAAACCTACTTACAATAATCATTATCTTACCCTATCTGCTTAGTCCACCCTTTCCTAATTATTTAAAAAGTCATCAATAGAATAGGGTTCTAACTCAATTAACAATTTTTTTACAGAGGTTTTAAAAGTTTTCTGACATGTAATGACTTTTATATCATTTGGTAATTTATTAAAAAATTTCAGGCACATGTAGTAAGGACTCTTCTCAGTCAATGTTAAACGGTGAATTGGGTAATCCACATTTACTGTCCTTGTGTTATACACATGAAATACCTGCAGTTCAAAACTTGCTCTGTTTTTAAAAAAGAAAATTATTGCTTCAAAGACATACAAAGCATGTACAGTTAAAATACCTTCGGCTTGAAACACGCCTCTACAGCTTTCTCTAAAATGCATTTTTTTCATACAACGGAGAACACGTTTTTGAACTACAAATACTTTCTGTGTCTGGCTACTTCTTCCCCAAAATATAATACCATACTTTATACGAGATTGAAAGTTTGCAAAATACATAATTTTCAATGTTTTATAATTCATGTAGTTGCTTACGACTCTAATTCCATAACAAACTGAGTTTAATTTATTTAACAAATCAGCAATATGCCTAGACCAATCAAGAAACTCATCAATGTTCAGACCTAAAAATTTTGTGCTTTCCGCAGTGTTAACATTTTCATCAAGTATTTTAATATGAGGCGGTTTTTGGGTTTTACAAAGCTTTGTTCTAAACATAAGTAGGTTTGTTTTTTCTTTATTTAATATCAATTTATTTCTTACAAACCAGTCATTAGCCTTTGAAAAAAATTCATTACCTTTCTCAGTCAATTCATTAATACTTTCACCACTTATAAGTAAATTTGTGTCATCAGCATAGCATATCATACTTTCATAGTAAGAATTTCTAATGAAATATAGGTCATTTACAAAAATAACGAAAAGTATTGGGCCAAGAATGCTGCCTTGTGCTATTCCTAATTTATTTTCCTTATTATCTGAGAAATATGTAGATCCATTTTTTGTTATTTTTACCTTTTGTTTCCTATTCGATAAATATGAATCAAACAGCTTTAGCACCTGACCTCTTACCCCATACCGATCTAATTTTTCTATAAGTAACTCCCTATCTACACAGTCATATGCTTTCGACAGATCCAAGCAGATACCTAGAGCCATTTTGTTGTCCTCTAAATGTTTTAAAATTGCCTTTGTGAACTGGAAAATTGCGGTTTCTGTTGATTTGTTAGATCTGTACCCGTGCTGATGGCTGTTAAATAAATTGCATTTTTTAAAAAAATCTATTAGTCTTTTACACATGGCTAATTCGAATATTTTTGAAAACCCAGGCAGAAGGCTAATTGGTCTGTAATTATTTATAAGCTCCGGGCCCCCTTTCTTAAATAATGGCTTTATTAAGGCTGTCTTAAGCTGATCCGGAAAGATGCCTTCTTTAAAGGAGTGATTTATCAAATGGCACAATACATATTTAATATGTGGCACAGACATTTTTACAATACTAGATGGTACCTCGTTAATGCCGCTACTGTGTTTATTTTTAATCTGTCTGGCATAATCACAGATCTCGCTAGGTGTTACCGGCCTCAAAAACATTGACTGATTATTTACAGATATATTACAATGGAAAGGCTTACTCTCTAACTTATCTAGAAGCTTTGGAACAATGTTCAATATATATTTATTAAACTGATTTGCAATTTCAGTAGGATCGCCATTCATTTCAATATCGCACTTAGAGTTGTCCTTACCCAAAATCTCATTACAGATTGACCACATGCATTTTGTCTTATTATCAGAACGATTTAATTTTAAGTCATATGTTTGAGACCTTACTGCTTTTAGAAGAGCGTCGTATTCCTTTTTTACCTTCTTATATTCTGTTTTATAATGATTATCATGCCTGGATAAAGTTAAAAGGATATCTAGTCTGTGTTTACAAGCCTTAATTTGATCATTGTCTTCAGGTGTTTTTTTTACATTGAAATGTTTTATCGGTTTCAGTGGAAAAGATTGATTAAAAAGTCTGCAAAAAAGATTCATGAAAGCATTCCACTGTATATTAACATCAGTTCTTTCATTTTCATAAACCTCATTCCAGTTTTGTTCTTTAAGGCAGTTCAAAAAGTTTTTTTTATTTTGTTCTGAAAAAATTCGTTTAAATTGTGTTTTATAACCGGGAGGTTTCTGCAAAGGTAATACGATTTTCTGAGCAGTGTGGTCCGATATAAAAGTGTGTAAGACTGAGGTATTTAGGTAATGACAATTTGCAAATATGTTGTCGATACAGCTAGCTGAATGTGACGTTATCCTTGTATTTTCGAATATAGTTTGTTCCATATTAAAAGATGACATTAATGATATAAACTTAGTTCTATTTCCATTAGGTTTAAGCATTTCAATATTAAAGTCGCCTAAAAGAACCGTTTTCTTTTTTTCTAAAAAAATATCTAATAGTATTTTTTCCAGACAGTCCAGAAACATTTCTACACTACCTGATTTATCTGGTCTGTAGACTGACAAAACTAAAAGCTGTTCTTTATCAAACTTACACTCTACCGCCGCGCATTCTAAGATGTTTTTTTATAGACAAATGAGACAATTTGTGTCTTGGCTTAAAAATTACAGATTTATGCACATATATAGCGCTCCCACCATGTTCTCCATGTTCTCGACAGAAATAACTTGCTAAGGTAAAGTCTTTGCATTTTTAGTTCTTCCTGATTCTTCCAATGTTCTGTTAAACATAGCAAATTACAAGAAGAATTATTTTTTAACATGTTACTTATACTATCTACAGAATTTCCTAATGACTGTACATTTTGATGAATTATACTACATTCATTTGAGTTTTTATGAGTTATTGTTTTTGTGTTCGCAGTCCCTACACTTTTGTCACACTTATTGGGTTTTGTGGCTGATGTTGGTTTTTCTTTTATAAAAAATCACTGTAATTAATATTATTTCTAAATACATTTAATCTTCTTTTGTACGCAGGGCAAGTTTTGTCTCTAGCTGAGTGGTTTAGGTCGTTAAATTTTAGCTTTGTGCAGTTTGGGCATTTAAAATCCTCTTGTTTACAGTCTGCTCCTTTGTGTTCTTCTCCACACTTGTGACAGCACTGCTTCTCTGAACAGTACTTTGATACGTGACCAAAACCACTACAATTAAAACACTGCGATAGATTGAAATGTTCTTGCACATAAACAGTTGTTAAGTCAAAAAATATTTTACCTCTCTTAAGAAACCATTTTGAAATAGCAGGGGGAGCTTGAAGAATCCAATTTTCTTTTGTTGCATTGCGACACTGCTTTTTTGTAATTACTTGTATTTTATCGCTCACACTATAGCCAAGTTCTTGCACAATTTCATGGTTTAACCTTTCTATTTCCTGAATAAATTCTTCATGTGACAGACCTTTTTCAATCCCAGTTACCATAAACATTGGGTTGTTGTTTAGTGATTCTTTTATTTGTATGTTGCCTTTTTCTTGTACGGCTGCTTTTAATTTATCCTGTTGTTTTTTGTCATAACTTTCGATAATTATTGCCCCATTCTTAGTCTGTTTAACACTTTTAAAACCTCTTCCTACATCTGTATTTTTTACTTCTTCTTTAAACTGTTTGAGAGCTTCTTTCGGATCCATTATGTTTGCTATCCGAATAATAGTCTCGTGCCTTTTTGTTGTTGTAGGTGTTCTCCAGGGCTCACTTTGTTCATCAGTAGAAGCGAAGGTGTTGGTAGCAGCAGTGTGTTTACTTTTATTGTTCGTATTTACATTTTTTGTTAAAATATCCGCAAACGTTTTTCTTCTATCTTCATTATCCATTTTGTCATTTTGGTTATCTGTCGTCGTGTCGTTGTTTAGTCTACTAGCTAAATTCCTTATAGTTAACTCGTTTTTTAGTATCATGTTTTCTTTTTCCAGGGAACTGTGCTTGAAAACTATGAGTGTTACAAGCTTGTGTATGTTGTTATGCACTTCTTTAAGGCTTGCTTGATCAACATTGGACAGTCGTGCATTTGTTTTGTTTGCAACTTCATTAATTTTATCTAAATGACCAAACATTTGTGAGATAAAGTCTTCAGAAAGTTTTGTTTTTTCACTTTCATTTTGAGGTGGCTCACATTCTAATTGTCTTTTTTTAAAAGATTGTACCATTTCCGGGCTTAATTCAGACCTTGTCCTCTTGTTAGAGACTTGTTCAGTGATAAAATGTTTGTGATTGTTTGTATCGGGTGGTGTTCTGATCATAGTACGCTTTGGTGTAAAGACATCTTCATTGATTATTTCGTTTGAAAAATCCGCTACTTTTGTTGAACCCTGTATTTGCTGCCCATTGTTATCACTAAGATTTTTATCTAGTTGTGCATCCTTGTTTAAATTCGCCAGTTGTTCCGGATTGTTTACAATTTTTTTGGGTTTATATTTGTTTATATACAGGGTGTTTCATTAAGGTCGAAGAGCGGCCATATCTCGAAAACTATTGGGCATAGAAATTCAGGAAAAAAAAATTAATGACTAAAGTGGCCATGAGAAAATCCTGGAAATAATTTTTAAGTTCCGCATTTTGCCGCAAGGGGGCGCAATTGAAAAGTAAATTTTTAAATTTTAGATATCTCCGAAAATTGCACGTTAAGGTATATTTTTGATAACACCATTAAAAAGCTTGGTCAATTTTGCATAATTTTGGTTCCATGCTTATTGGCGTACCGACTTTAGTAAGAGTGGGGGAAGCTGTTGAATGTGTAATCATTTAAATCGCTGTAACTTATAAACCACTTATCCGATTTTAGCAAACTAAAACTTGTTTGGAAGAGAAATGTAAGTACTTTTAACTATCGTCTTGAGTGGTCCATGATACTTCTCAATAAAAATACAAGAGGGCGCAATTTGCAATAATAACACATTTCTTAACTTTATTCATTTATTTCAAATCATACGGTATAATTATGATACCATAATCGAAAAGTAGATGAAATTTGCTACAAAAAATGTCAAAACCGCAGTTCGATATCTCCATCCGTTTCAGAGTTATTGCCAATAGAATAATTTTTAAAACTTTAAATGAAGAAGCGGTTGTTTTCATAGTTTTGTGATCAAGCATTCCATGACAAAAAATATTTTTAAACTTTATGGTTAGGTTGGGTTGTTTCTCATTATTCCAATGGCCCAGAAACCACTCTAGAATTAATGGCAATCATGGAAAACGTGTCATTTAGGCGTAACTCTAACAATATGATGTGTTTTAAAAAATAAATCTAGATAGCTGTGAAATAAAATCTGAAAGTTTCCATGGAGATAAGACAAATAATGCAAATAGTTGTCAACTAGTTTCATTTTGAAAGGTGTTGACAAAAGTTTATCCGTAATTCATCTTAAACTTCTTGATAGAAAATTGTGATACGTACCTTTAAAAAATGGCTTATACCAATGCCGAAGCTTACGATATGCTGGCCGTATATTTTGAATGTTTTCAAAATGCGCCTATAGCGGAACGCGAATATGCTCTCAGATATCCTGAACGAAGGCACTATGGCAGAGCAGTATTTCAGCGACTGGCAATATGCGTAAGGCAAACGGGAAGTGTACGACGCATTTCAGTTGCTTTTAGAAGACGTCCAGTAAGAAATGAAGTCAACATTACAAACGTTCTTGCGTACGTAGAGGCCGATCCGCATTTAAGCATAAGAGCAATTTCTTTAGACCTAGGTATAAGTTGTACTGCAGTGTTCCGAATTCTAAGGGATTTTAAGCTGCATCCCTATCATATAGTTTTACATCAGGCGCTATCAGAAAGTGATTATGACAGACGGCTCGACTATTGCTATTGGCTAAGAGAGATGTGTAACGAGAATCCTCAATTCCTCTCCCACGTGTTATGGACTGATGAAGCCACTTTCAGTAGCTGTGGCAAAGTTAATTTACACAATATGCACTATTGGTCACAGACAAATCCTCACTGGATGCGCGAAGCGGATCACCAAAACAGATGGAGTGTTAACGTGTGGTGCGGAGTATTAGGACACAGAATTATCGGACCGTTTATTTTTAATGATTATCTAAATGGTGAATCTTATTTAAACTTTTTACAAAATGACTTGCCTATCCTTTTAGAAGATGTTCCTATTGGCCTAAGAACATCCATGTGGTATCAACATGATGAATGCCCGGCAAACTTTTCGCATATGGTCCGTGATTTTTTAGATATTGGATACCCAAATCGCTGGATTGGAAGGGGTAGTTTGTTTGCTTGGCCA
The DNA here is from genome assembly GCA_963920685.1 of Polydrusus tereticollis. NCBI lineage: Eukaryota > Metazoa > Arthropoda > Insecta > Coleoptera > Curculionidae > Polydrusus > Polydrusus tereticollis. The sequence goes on from OY987332.1 coordinate 89,679,771, forward strand.
CCTAGATCCCCGGATTTAACTGTGTTAGATTTTTACTTGTGGGGGCGAATAAAAGACATTGTATATAAAACGCGACCAACCACACGAGACAACATGATTGAGCGAATTGAAAATGCACTAAATTCGATTTCACGAGCTGAAATTCAAACAGCTGTCTCTAGTTCTAGAAAAAGAATTAATCGTTGTATTTTGCACAACGGAGGTCATTTTGAACATTTATAAAGTCTCTCAATTGTTTTCCTAAGAAGCTTTCCATGAATATTGTTTCCTTCAATAGTTTCCGATAATTATTTCAATACTGTTTTATGGCGGTTGAATGCCTGGTGACTTGGAAGGTGCCAGGATGGACCTGGCCATCTGGCAATCCATTTTTTCAATAAACTGCCCGAGACAATCAGAGATCTGCCACTTCACAAATATAAGTTCAGACTTAAGAACTTTTTGTGCAGTAGGGCATTCTATTCTACGTGCGAGTTTTTAAATTGTGATATAAGTGAGATTTTGTAGAGCTTTTAAATGTCTTTCCTTTTTGTGTTAGGATTAAGTATATTGTATTTTAATTTGTTAATATTTTGACCTTTGTTTTCATACCTACTGTGTTGTATTTTAACTTTAATGAAATTTTAATCCATAGTTATACATTTGAATACTATTTTAATGACAGAATCTGTGTATATCATTTTCATTTTGACCTGTGTGAGTAATTTTAGCACCAATAAATGATTTGATTTGATTTGATTTGATGGCCCGTTGGCCTTGAAACACGCTCCAAATTTTTTATTTTACATGATTTGGACTAGTCCTAAGCCTAGATAAAGTGTGAAGGAAGGCACGGAGTTTGACATTGGAATAATGAGAAACAAACCTACCTAACCATAAAGTTTAAAAATATTTTTTGTCATGGAATGCTTGATCACAAAACTATGAAAACAACCCCTTCTTCATTTAAAGTTTTAAAAATTATTCTATTGGCAATAACTCTGAAACGGATGGAGATATCGAACTGCGGTTTTGACATTTTTTGTAGCAAATTTCATCTACTTTTCGATTATGGTATCATAATTATACCGTATGATTTGAAATAAATGAATAAAGTTAAGAAATGTGTTATTATTGCAAATTGCGCCCTCTTGTATTTTTATTGAGAAGTATCATGGACCACTCAAGACGATAGTTAAAAGTACTTACATTTCTCTTCCAAACAAGTTTTAGTTTGCTAAAATCGGATAAGTGGTTTATAAGTTACAGCGATTTAAATGATTACACATTCAACAGCTTCCCCCACTCTTACTAAAGTCTGTACGCCAATAAGCATGGAACCAAAATTATGCAAAATTGACCAAGCTTTTTAATGGTGTTATCAAAAATATACCTTAACGTGCAATTTTCGGAGATATCTAAAATTTAAAAATTTACTTTTCAATTGCGCCCCCTTGCGGCAAAATGCGGAACTTAAAAATTATTTCCAGGATTTTCTCATGGCCACTTTAATCATTAATTTTTTTTTCCTGAATTTCTATGCCCAATAGTTTTCGAGATATGGCCGCTCTTCGACCTTAATGAAACACCCTGTATATAAACAAATATAAACCCAAAAAAATTGTAAACAATCCGGAACAACTGGCGAATTTAAACAAGGATGCACAACTAGATAAAAATCTTAGTGATAACAATGGGCAGCAAATACAGGGTTCAACAAAAGTAGCGGATTTTTCGAACGAAATAATCAATGAAGATGTCTTTACACCAAAGCGTACTATGATCAGAACACCACCCGATACAAACAATCACAAACATTTTATCACTGAACAAGTCTCTAACAAGAGGACAAGGTCTGAATTAAGCCCGGAAATGGTACAATCTTTTAAAAAAAGACAATTAGAATGTGAGCCACCTCAAAATGAAAGTGAAAAAACAAAACTTTCTGAAGACTTTATCTCACAAATGTTTGGTCATTTAGATAAAATTAATGAAATTGCAAACAAAACAAATGCACGACTGTCCAATGTTGATCAAGCAAGCCTTAAAGAAGTGCATAACAACATACACAAGCTTGTAACACTCATAGTTTTCAAGCACAGTTCCCTGGAAAAAGAAAACATGATACTAAAAAACGAGTTAACTATAAGGAATTTAGCTAGTAGACTAAACAACGACACGACGACAGATAACCAAAATGACAAAATGGATAATGAAGATAGAAGAAAAACGTTTGCGGATATTTTAACAAAAAATGTAAATACGAACAATAAAAGTAAGCACACTGCTGCTACCAACACCTTCGCTTCTACTGATGAACAAAGTGAGCCCTGGAGAACACCTACAACAACAAAAAGGCACGAGACTATTATCCGGATAGCAAACATAATGGATCCGAAAGAAGCTGTCAAACAGTTTAAAGAAGAAGTAAAAAATACAGATGTAGGAAGAGGTTTTAAAAGTGTTAAACAGACTAAGAATGGGGCAATAATTATCGAAAGTTATGACAAAAAACAACAGGATAAATTAAAAGCAGCCGTACAAGAAAAAGGCAATATACAAATAAAATAATCACTAAACAACAACCCAATGTTTATGGTAACTGGGATTGAAAAAGGTCTGTCACATGAAGAATTTATTCAGGAAATAGAAAGGTTAAACCATGAAATTATGCAAGAACTTGGCTATAGTGTGAGCGATAAAATACAAGTAATTACAAAAAAGCAGTGTCGCAATGCAACAAAAGAAAATTGGATTCTTCAAGCTCCCCCTGCTATTTCAAAATGGTTTTTTAAGAGAGGTAAAATATTTTTTGACTTAACAACTGTTTATGTGCAAGAATATTTCAATCTATCACAGTGTTTTAATTGTAGTGGTTTTGGTCACGTATCAAAGTACTGTTCAGAGAAGCAGTGCTGTCACAAGTGTGGAGAAGAACACAAAGGAGCAGACTGTAAACAAGAGGATTTTAAATGCCCAAACTGCACAAAGCTAAAATTTAACGACCTAAACCACTCAGCTAGAGATAAAACTTGCCCTGCGTACAAAAGAAGATTAAATGTATTTAGAAATGATATTAATTACAGTGATTTTTTATAAAAGAAAAACCAACATCAGCCACAAAACCCAATAAGTGTGACAAAAGTGTAGGGACTGCGAACACAAAAACAATAACTCATAAAAACTCAAATGAATGTAGTATAATTCATCAAAATGTACAGTCATTAGGAAATTCTGTAGATAGTATAAGTAACATGTTAAAAAATAATTCTTCTTGTAATTTGCTATGCTTAACAGAACATTGGAAGAATCAGGAAGAACTAAAAATGCTAGCTATCAAAGACTTTACCTTAGCAAGTTATTTCTGTCGAGAACATGGAGAACATGGTGGGAGCGCTATACAGGGTGATTCAAAAGTACTTCGACAAACTTGGGGAGGTAATTGCCGGCAATATTTCAAGATGAAAAGTTCTTATAAACAGTGGTCCCTGGCGACTTCGTTACGGAGATACAGGGTGTTGAAATGTTAGAAGGAATGGTAATAATTTTTAAATAACTCCTTAACGAGTAATTTTTTTTTTATGAAATTTGGTGAATTAAATAAGCATCTCAGGACACTTATTTTCAAAGTAAAACACATTCGTAAATTTAACCAGTGGCGTCGGTACAAAATGTGGCTATCATATTTTTTGTGGAAACTATGCCTAACCTAACCACACCACTGACTTATTTGATTTTAACTTTTTTTTTATGAATCCCCCATTCAATTACAACAAAAAAGTTCACGTGTGTTATTTTGCTACGAGGGCCAGTTTAATGTCAAATGATTATTTTATTTGACTATACACAAATATTAAAAAATATGTTTTAAATTCAAAGATTTATTATGTAAGGGCTAAGGTATAACATTTAATTTAATTATAATTAAATAAGTGCGTTGCAAAAATTAAATAATTTTTAAATAAATTGTTCAAAATGTCCACCTTCAGCCAAGATGCAGGCATCTAATCTCCTTTGCATGGAATCTCGTACGCGTGCTAAGATATCTGGTCTGTTTCTTATTGCCTCAAAACCATCGATTATTCGGTTTCTTAGCACTTCTGCATTTTCGACTGGCGTCTTGTAAACGATTGACTTCAAATGTCCCCACAAATAAAAATCAAGAGGATTTAAATCTGGGGACCTTGGTGGCCACGGTTGATTTCCTTCCTCAACTCCCCTACCTATCCATCGATTTGGATAAATTTGATTAAGATGGGTCCTGGCCACTATGCTGAAATGGGCGGGAGCTCCGTCATGCATAAACCATATACGTCTTCGAGTTTCTAAGGGCACATCATCCAGTAAGGGAGGAAGTTCATTTTCCAAAAAATGTCGGTACGTCTCGCCATTAAGCCGAAGTGGAAGAAAAAAAGGTCCTATTAAGTAATCGCCAACTATTCCCCCCCACACGTTTAATGAAAATTGGTATTGAAAATTTCGTTCACTAACGGCGTGGGGATTTTCCAAAGACCAGATATGGTTATTGTGAAAGTTTGTAATCGCACTCTGAGAAAAATTTGCCTCGTCCGTAAAAAGTACATAATTTAAAAATTGGGGATTTTCAGCAAATTTTTCCAAAAACCACTGACACAAATTAATGCGCTGAGGAAAGTCCCTGGGTAAAAGAGCTTGTACCCTTTGAATATGGTACGGATACAACTGCTCATCGTGCAGAATTCTCCAAACTGTGGCTTGGGTGGAATTGAGAGCATCAGCAATTATTCGGGTGCTTGTATCTGGATTTTCCACTACAGCATTTAAAACAGCTTCTTCTAATTCTGGAGTTCGGGCTGTTCGCGGTCTTCCAGGAATGTCACGTGACCTCGCAAAACTCCCTGTTTCAGCTAAACGTCGGTGAAGATTTGAAAATGTTTCAGCAGCAGGCAGTACTCTGTTAGGATATCGCTCTTGATAGATTCGTCTAGCTGCTCGTGCATTTCCATCGGCAAGGCCATATACAAAATGCATGTCAGCTAAATGCGCATTATTTCTTAAGTAATCCATACCTTTTAAACAATACTATTAATATTCAATGAAAATGACAAAACTGAGAAATAAACCACATAAGCAACTAACTGTCAAATATGTTTTAATTCACGACAAATGCATTTCCAAAGCCGCCTTATCAAAATACAAAACATCAAAAAAGTATTTCCAAAGCCGCCTTGTCAAAATAGAAAATATTAGAAAATAACATACTATTCATACTAATAAATAAATATGCATGTCACTGAGAACATGTTATACTTAAATAGGCATCCTCAGATGCCTTCCTTTGGCATATACCTACATATTTGTTTATTGTAAGTATGTATAGATCTTAGTTAATATACTTAAATTAATATTTGAGTGTTTGATCAATTATTTAAAACATATTTTTTAATATTTGTGTATAGTCAAATAAAATAATCATTTGACATTAAACTGGCCCTCGTAGCAAAATAACACACGTGAACTTTTTTGTTGTAATTGAATGGGGGATACATAAAAAAAAAGTTAAAATCAAATAAGTCAGTGGTGTGGTTAGGTTAGGCATAGTTTCCACAAAAAATATGATAGCCACATTTTGTACCGACGCCACTGGTTAAATTTACGAATGTGTTTTACTTTGAAAATAAGTGTCCTGAGATGCTTATTTAATTCACCAAATTTCATAAAAAAAAAATTACTCGTTAAGGAGTTATTTAAAAATTATTACCATTCCTTCTAACATTTCAACACCCTGTATCTCCGTAACGAAGTCGCCAGGGACCACTGTTTATAAGAACTTTTCATCTTGAAATATTGCCGGCAATTACCTCTCGAAGTTTGTCGAAGTACTTTTGAATCACCCTGTATATGTGCATAAATCTGTAATTTTTAAGCCAAGACACAAATTGTCTCATTTGTCTATAAAAAAACATCTTAGAATGCGCGGCGGTAGAGTGTAAGTTTGAGAAAGAACAGCTTTTAGTTTTGTCAGTCTACAGACCAGATAAATCAGGTAGTGTAGAAATGTTTCTGGACTGTCTGGAAAAAATACTATTAGATATTTTTTTAGAAAAAAAGAAAACGGTTCTTTTAGGCGACTTTAATATTGAAATGCTTAAACCTAATGGAAATAGAACTAAGTTTATATCATTAATGTCATCTTTTAATATGGAACAAACTATATTCGAAAATACAAGGATAACGTCACATTCAGCTAGCTGTATCGACAACATATTTGCAAATTGTCATTACCTAAATACCTCAGTCTTACACACTTTTATATCGGACCACACTGCTCAGAAAATCGTATTACCTCTGCAGAAACCTCCCGGTTATAAAACACAATTTAAACGAATTTTTTCAGAACAAAATAAAAAAAACTTTTTGAACTGCCTTAAAGAACAAAACTGGAATGAGGTTTATGAAAATGAAAGAACTGATGTTAATATACAGTGGAATGCTTTCATGAATCTTTTTTGCAGACTTTTTAATCAATCTTTTCCACTGAAACCGATAAAACATTTCAATGTAAAAAAAACACCTGAAGACAATGATCAAATTAAGGCTTGTAAACACAGACTAGATATCCTTTTAACTTTATCCAGGCATGATAATCATTATAAAACAGAATATAAGAAGGTAAAAAAGGAATACGACGCTCTTCTAAAAGCAGTAAGGTCTCAAACATATGACTTAAAATTAAATCGTTCTGATAATAAGACAAAATGCATGTGGTCAATCTGTAATGAGATTTTGGGTAAGGACAACTCTAAGTGCGATATTGAAATGAATGGCGATCCTACTGAAATTGCAAATCAGTTTAATGAATATATGTTGAACATTGTTCCAAAGCTTCTAGATAAGTTAGAGAGTAAGCCTTTCCATTGTAATATATCTGTAAATAATCAGTCAATGTTTTTGAGGCCGGTAACACCTAGCGAGATCTGTGATTATGCCAGACAGATTAAAAATAAACACAGTAGCGGCATTGACGAGGTACCATCTAGTATTGTAAAAATGTCTGTGCCACATATTAAATATGTATTGTGCCATTTGATAAATCACTCCTTTAAAGAAGGCATCTTTCCGGATCAGCTTAAGACAGCCTTAATAAAGCCATTATTTAAGAAAGGGGACCCGGAGCTTATAAATAATTACAGACCAATCAGCCTTCTGCCTGGGTTTTCAAAAATATTCGAATTAGCCATGTGTAAAAGACTAATAGATTTTTTTAAAAAATGCAATTTATTTAACAGCCATCAGCACGGGTACAGATCTAACAAATCAACAGAAACCGCCATTTTCCAGTTCACAAAGGCAATTTTAAAACATTTAGAGGACAACAAAATGGCTCTAGGTATCTGCTTGGATCTGTCGAAAGCATATGACTGTGTAGATAGGGAGTTACTTATAGAAAAATTAGATTGGTATGGGGTAAGAGGTCAGGTGCTAAAGCTGTTTGATTCATATTTATCGAATAGGAAACAAAAGGTAAAAATAACAAAAAATGGATCTACATATTTCTCAGATAATAAGGAAAATAAATTAGGAATAGCACAAGGCAGCATTCTTGGCCCAATACTTTTCGTTATTTTTGTAAATGACCTATATTTCATTAGAAATTCTTACTATGAAAGTATGATATGCTATGCTGATGACACAAATTTACTTATAAGTGGTGAAAGTATTAATGAATTGACTGAGAAAGGTAATGAATTTTTTTCAAAGGCTAATGACTGGTTTGTAAGAAATAAATTGATATTAAATAAAGAAAAAACAAACCTAATTATGTTTAGAACAAAGCTTTGTAAAACCCAAAAACCGCCTCATATTAAAATACTTGATGAAAATGTTAACACTGCGGAAAGCACAAAATTTTTAGGTCTGAACATTGATGAGTTTCTTGATTGGTCTAGGCATATTGCTGATTTGTTAAATAAATTAAATTCAGTTTGTTATGGAATTAGAGTCGTAAGCAACTACATGAATTATAAAACATTGAAAATTATGTATTTTGCAAACTTTCAATCTCGTATAAAGTATGGTATTATATTTTGGGGAAGAAGTAGCCAGACACAGAAAGTATTTGTAGTTCAAAAACGTGTTCTCCGTTGTATGAAAAAAATGCATTTTAGAGAAAGCTGTAGAGGCGTGTTTCAAGCCGAAGGTATTTTAACTGTACATGCTTTGTATATCTTTGAAGCAATAATTTTCTTTTTTAAAAACAGAGCAAGTTTTGAACTGCAGGTATTTCATGTGTATAACACAAGGACAGTAAATGTGGATTACCCAATTCACCGTTTAACATTGACTGAGAAGAGTCCTTACTACATGTGCCTGAAATTTTTTAATAAATTACCAAATGATATAAAAGTCATTACATGTCAGAAAACTTTTAAAACCTCTGTAAAAAAATTGTTAACTGACTTTTTAAATAATTAGGAAAGGGTGGACTAAGCAGGTATAGGGTAAGATAATGATTATTGTAAGTAGGTTTATTAATTTTCTTTTCGTTTTCTTTTTTGACGCCATTTCTTTTGTGTTGGGTATGTTAATTATGATGTATTGTTAACACAATTTGAAAAATAAAGATTATTATTATTATTATTATTATTATTAAGCAACAGAAATCAAAGGGTTGTCATCAATAAAGATGGAATTGACTATAAATCTGAAATAATGCAAAATACAGTAGGAGTACCATAACGCAGTATTCTTGGACCAGTTCTTTTTATTATTTTTATGAATGATATTGATCTTGAAATAAAACATCCAAATTTTAATATAACACAGTACGCAGATGATACAAATTTATTGGTAAAGGGCTTAAATATTAGCGAGCTTTCTGATAATGCAAGCAATATCTTTCATTTGACAGATAGTTGGTTTCAAAAAAATCAATTATGTTTAAATAGAGAAAAAACAAATACAATTATATTTAGAACTAAGCAAAATAGAACAGAAAAACCACCTTGTCTAAGATTTGTCTCAAGGTACTTAGATGAGTCATCTAGAAAAATACTGTATTTTGCGAACTTTGAAAATACTGCTAGGTATGGTATAATTTTTTGGGCTTCAAACTCTAGGGCACGGGACATTTTTGTAACACAGAAACGGGTTATAAGAATAATATATAAAATGTCATTTTTAGAATCATGTCGAGGAGTATTTAGAACTAAGAGAATTTTTACTATCTATGCTCTGTATATATTTGAATTAATTTTTTTTGTTTTTAAAAATAAAGAAAAAATGTTTATCCCGATTTAATCATAATTATAACACTAAAACAAGAGACATCTCTTACCCAATACACCATTTAACTGTATTTGAAAAAAGTTCCTACTATATGGGCATTAAACTCTATAACAAATTAGATAACGGGATGAAAGGTATTACTTCTGAAAGGCAATTTAATAATAATAATAATAATAATAATACTTCTTTATTTCAAATTAATTACATACATACATATTTGCAAATAAAATGAAATGACGTCATCGTACAAAACTTAAAAACTATGTTCTAAAAAATCTGACATTGTATATGGTTCAATGTTAATTAGTACTTGTTTTAATTCTCTTTTTAGGGCTTTTACATTTGAAATACTTTTTATTGATTGTGGCAGTTTATTGAACAATTTTACACACATGTAGTATGGGCTCTTTTCTGTAATAGTCAAACGATGAGTTGGATATACAAAATTTTGATTTCGGGTATTATGGCTGTGTTCAATATTACTGGAAAACTTATTTCTATTCTTAAAAATAAACAAAATACATTCAAAAATATATACGGCATATACTGTCATAATATTCAGTTCCCTAAAACTGCCTCTGCAAGAACACATGAAACTAAGTTTTTTTATCCCTCTAATTATCCTCTTTTGTATGACAAAAACCCTATGCATTGCAGTACTACTGCCCCAAAATATGATTCCATATCTAATAACAGACTCAAAGTTAGCACAATATAATATCTTTGAAGAAACAGTGTTTACATAGCGAGCCAAAACTTAAGCAAAAGTTAAAGAAAATGCTTATAGATCTTGAGCCCTACAGTTTGGATGATTTTATAAATTCTTAGTGTAAGTTAAACTGTGTAGGTATGTATAGGTATGTAGTTTTCTTTTTGACGTCATTTCATTTTATATTTGTTTGTACATTTAATCGTATAAATTTTATGTAATTTGAAATAAAGTAAATAAATCAAATCAAATCAAAAAATCTATGAATTCTGAGGTTCTAGGGGGTGGGAAATTTCTGTAAAGAATCCCCCCCCCCCCGTGGATCCGCCACTGCATATACCAAAGGCACTGATTTTTCTATGGCTGAAAAGGGTGCATATTATCAGTGCTTTAAACTCTGTACCTAATCATTTTCTAACGATATTTTTGTGAGTGTTTCATGTTACTTACTACAACTTTTGTGTTTGGCTACCTTAGTGCCTAGATATAGATTATTATATATTATAGATTTTTGACCTTGTAATATTTCATACCTTGAAATTATACACAATAAATGGAATTGAATTTGAATTTATTTATGTATTAAAAATATTTGTTTAGGGAGCTGACAGCATCAAGGGCATCACCAATAAGTTGCTTAGTTTTAACTTCTTGGTATTAGAGGTTCATGTTTTGGAAGCATATCATGTATTTATTTAAAAAATTTGGTTAGTTTCTAGATATCTGTTTGGTGAATACTTAGTTCTAAGTGTTTTTTTGGAGAGTTTATGCAACAAATTCAATTTAACGGAAAGCTTAGTTCCAATAGGCTATTTCCAATAATTACCGAAAATTCGACTGGAAGTCTATTCTCCAAAATGAAACTAAACACTTATGATTGTCAAAAGTCAACGCAATTCTCAGATATGATCCCGTCAGAAAATTCCAAGAGAACGCGGTCTCCTACTTTTTGATGGAAGTGATACTCATTTTTACTATAAAGACGATTTAAACATGTTTAGGAGACAGGAGACATATTAATATTATCAGTTCATAAGGCTGACAGACCACGGTCAATGGCCTTTTGAGAAACCTATAAAGCACTTGTAAATAAAAAAATAAATAAATATCAGTTCTCTTGATGTGATTATTCGCCAAATTCGAGAATAGACGTTCTGGTTATGAAGCGATGGACGATAATAATATGTATGAACAGTTGTGTATGGCAAGAAATACACGTCACATTGAATAATAATTATACCTATTTACCAAAAATAATTATCACTTCTGTCCCTGCAAGTCAATACCTCGTGAAACAAAATACAGGAAGGATGGTATCAACCTCAGAAACACTTAAATAAAGCAACAAAAAACTCACAAAAAATATAGGAAGCTACGCCAGTACGCCACAAAGAAGGAACTTAAAAACTTGCGACAATTCTCGAGGTTATGTTAATAATACCAAATTCTTCTTTTCCTTCAATTAGTAAACGGCGGCGCAAGAAGTGGTGTGGTGGTATGTTCTTACGTTCGCAACCGAAGCGGGAGAGCGTAATGGCGTAATTACTGGAATTCTTCATGTTCATCGGTCGCATTCTTCAATGGTGATAGTTATTTACGTAACGACTCCTGGTATCTTCATGATCAGTAAAAAATCACTTCGGGGCAGTGCATTTCCTACCTTGACAATAACAGCTTTTTAAGTATAAAAAGCTCAGCATAAGGGAAGCAGGCGCTTTCGATAAGAATTCCTTTCAAGTTAACAAGTAAGGTTTCATCCACTTGGATCATGTTGTTGGGTGCATACGAACGCAATCGAAAAAGCGTGAGCGCGAAGAAATCCGTTCTCCGTTCAGCGAGACTGGCGGTCTGCATCCTTAATCACCTCTGCTTAGGATGCTGTCAACACACTTATATTTTTACTCTGAGAACGCCTGCTGGTCTCTTACAAGGTTATTACTAGGTGTTTTTTGACACGCACCATGAAAATAACCTTAATAAGCCCCATAAACACACTTTTCGCACGTGTTGAATACAATTTTTTTTTACGTTTTGTTTAATCAATTGAGAAAAAAAATGTTGAGAAATTTATTGGTTTTAAAATTTGATGTAGCCAATCTACCCAATTGTTTAAACACTTCGAAACAGTGGTTCTTTGCCGGAGCGTATTTATTATAGCGTTAGAAGTGAATAAAAACATAATAGAGCGTCTCCGGGGTTGCGCTATACGTCTCGAATTCAAAGTAACGTGCTAGACAGAGACAAAAGATATTTGGAGAGTTGCCCATTGATGTCAAAGTCATGGTTTTGATTTGTCGACAACAATTTGTTTTTAAACGTCTTTGTGTCTTGAGATTCGGTTTAAATCTTATCTAAACAACTGTTCTATTCAAAGCCATTTTTATCGTACTTTCATGTTAGCGGTAAGTTATTATGGATATTTGTTATTATTATTAAGTTCGAACGCTAGCCACGAAAATTTTGACGTTTATAAACTTAGACTTTGTTTTGACTTTTTGAATCTGGTAATTTTGATTAGATTCATGTGGCAAAGAACCACCGTTTCGACTGTAAATACAACTGTCAGTGTCAATCAATTACATTTTGCCATCGGACGTTTGTATGAAATATAAAAGTTAATAAATGTCTGTTTTTTTTTAAATCGACCGGAAAGCAACCACTTTCTACTCAATTTTTTAACCGGAAAATGTCATTTTATCGGTCTAGACCAGAAAGTCATAAAAGAGGGACCGGTAAAGTACTTTACCGGGCCCTTTTTTTACATTCCGATCAATATTTGAGAAAACGAACCAAACCCATAATAAGTAGGCTTTGACTTGATTGTTTCTTTCATGGCGTTTCATGGCAACGAACTGTCAAATTTGATACTACTTATTAAAAATTGTGTTTAAAAGTTAAAAGTTAGATTATATTATGGAAATTAATGTGGATGAAGGTGAAATTCCTCTTGAAATAACTGAAGCGGCTGCTAGAGCTACTCACGATTTGTTGCCGCATAAGTCCAGGGACAAGTATGAAAAAACGTTTGCCGTTTTCAAATGTTGGTGTAAAGAAAAAAATTGTACTTTTAACATAACAGTTCAAAAATAGATATTATTAATTATTAGAATAATCCTAATTTTAATTATTTATTAAGTACCTATTATCAAATAATATTTATTATAACTATTATAAATAAAAAAAATTCCTGACTATAGAGTTTTCAATCTGTTTAAAACTATATTAATGTAGTAAGCCATTATCTAAATTTTCTTGTACGCCACTGGTCTTGCGTCGATTAAAAAAAAAAAATATTGTACGTTACACAACCGGAAAGTACGTTTACAGGACTCGCAGGCTTCCAGGACTCGCCTGGCGGCTCGCCCTGGAAATTGCCTGCTTCGTCCTGTAAAATAGTACTTTCCGGTCTTGTAACGTAATATACTATTCTGATAGTGAAGAGATTAATAATACTGGAATATCTAGGACTCCTCCTGAGTTATTGAATGCGGCAAAAGAAGTTACGTTAGATTTGTTGCGAGAAAAAGCAATACGACTATGTTTACATAAAGTGTAAGGAATGGTGTCAACGAAGCTCGGTAAATCATACCTATATCAGAAAATATTATGCTTGTATGCTTATATAGCATTTTTCAAACTAAAATCTGTTGGATAGTAATGTGCCAATGTGCCAAAAAGTCGAAGTTTTAAGAAAAAGTTTCAGACGAAAACTACTTACTTATTTTTAAGGTTGTCGCCATCTTCGCTACTGCTGATGGAGCATATTGTAGAGATGAACTAATCAAAATGACCACTATTACTGACGTTGAAAATGCCGAACAGGTTCTAGTAATAATTAAAATTCCGCATACCAATAACAACAATAAGGACCGCTGTTCTCCCCAGCCCTTAATCAAAAATCTAGTAGAGTTTAGCTATACCTGCCTCTTGTACAGCTTGATAGAAATGTGTCTTAAAAGGTTTAATTTTTTTGTGTTTTAAGATTTTCTAAGTTTGAGTTTTTTGGACAACCTGCAAATTTTGAGCTAGTTTCCTTAATGATAAAAGAAGAATTTTAACGACAGACTGCATAACCAGAACGGTATCGCATCGTTTTTTTAAAAGGATTTCTTACTTTTTTTTTTTAATTGTGCACCGACCCGGTATTCCTACATTTTTTTATCCAGTCGCCGAATTCCATTAGTTTAGACATACAGTTCCGGAAACTTTTCAAGAAATCGTTCTTGCACATAGGTATAAGATATTTCACCGCTTCATAACAGTGGACCATCTCAGAACTTTAAATTTTGACATTAAATTTGTTATAAAAACAGTGGGATGAGATAAAAAAAAAAAGGTAAAATTGCCTAGAAAACGTACGTAGGTACAGGGTCTTCCAACGAGGACTGAACAGGGGCTCATTTTTGAGCTTCCTTGTATTTAAAGAAAAATCCAAAATAGCCAATCGATGTACTTTTTCCTGCAGAATTCAAAAATGAAACCAAAAATTTATTTGAACCAGAAACAAAAGAGTTACGCTATGGATAAGGTGTTTTTTAAATGGAACATAGCTTTTTTTATACGATTTTTGGAACGAGTGATTTTTTTTTGTCCGTTCTGATTAAAATATTTAATATTGTGACAGCTATTTTTATTAAATTTTAATGTTTTATCCAGTATAATTTAACTTTAACTTGTTTAAAACATACACTAGGTAATAAAGGTATAATCACCTTTGAATCCTTCAAAGTCAAAAAATTTGACAAATTTACTATAATATTGCCGAAATGAAATATTCATTAGATGAGAGATTGCAGATTGTTATCTTGTTCTACAAATGCCAAGAAAATGCAAGAGAAGCAAGGAGAAGATTTATTGCAAATTTTCACAGAAGTATATCCGTCAATACTATTCTAAGGATAAAGAACCTATTTGAGGAAAATAAAACATGATATGACACAAAAAGAAATCCAGAAAGGAATAGAAATCGAGACCGTGCCATTGTGAATTATTTTCGACTGAATCTAACCAACTCAATTTCGGACGCAGTTCGGGACGTTCAATACGGCGGCGGTGTAAGACGCAGAAGAGTTCTTTTTCTGTCATGTAATGTTTAATTTTCCTCAAATAGGTTCTTTATCCTTAGAATAGTATTGACGGATATATTTCTGTGAAAATTTGCAATAAATCTTCTCCTTGCTTCTCTTACATTTTCTTGGCATTTGTAGAACAAGATAACAATCTGCAATCTCTCATCTAATGAATATTTCATTTCGGCAATATTATAGTAAATTTGTCAAATTTTTTGACTTTGAAGGATTCAAAGGTGATTATACCTTTATTACCTAGTGTATGTTTCAAACAGGTTAAAGTTAAATTATACTGGATAAAACATTAAAATTTAATAAAAACAGCTGTCACAATATTAAATATTTTAATCAGAACGGACAAAAAAAAAATCACTCGTTCCAAAAATCGTATAAAAAAAGCTATGTTCCATTTAAAAAACACCTTATCCATAGCGTAACTCTTTTGTTTCTGGTTCAAATAAATTTTTGGTTTCATTTTTGAATTATGCAGGAAAAAGTACATCGATTGGCTATTTTGGATTTTTCTTTAAATACAAGGAAGCTCAAAAATGAGCCCCTGTTCAGTCCTCGTTGGAAGACAATGTAATAGTTGATAAAATTATGACACAAAAATAAAAAGTTACATATTTAGCTGATATTTTGAATTTAAATTTTCAATGAAATTTAAAATGCCTTTTGTCCTCGTCATTTTGCTCTAAACAAAAAATAAAAATAGTTTACTCTTGGCAGGATTTGATATTTAAGTAAACATAAGCTTACTAAAAATGACTGTTTTTCGAACAATTAAATGTTTTGTCTATTTGTCCTCTTGTGAACTCTATATCCGTAGACATACTGTACTTATATCAATTATCAATTAAACATTGTGTTTTAATAAACCACAATATTTATTAAATTAGATGTTATGGACATATTGAAAATACCTATCTGCAACACTACAAATACTTTCAAATACGTAAGTATATGACATACTCTCAGGAGCGTAGAGGGGAGGCCAAAATCACCCTAATTTGTCATAGAAAAAAAAATTCTAAAGTGCCCCTCAAGGAAGATACAGAGGTCCAAACGGATAACCAGCGACTTACCCTTTGGGATCTGACATCTTAACCGACACGTATTATTTAAGATAAGATAATTTTATTAAAGACTCATAAAACCATATTACAGTTACTACGGTCTCTGGTTTTTAGCCAAATTACTTGATTTCTTTTTTTTTTTCAGTTCTTAGTGTACTTATACTTGTTTTATTTTGTTTACCGTAATTCATAGAAATTATAGGTTTTGGTAGCCCAAAAAAGAGCGCGGCACCAAAAAAAATTTGTCTTGCGGCTCATTTTTTATGGAGGAGGTGAGATCTCCGGTTTTTAATTAGACAAAAAGAATAAAAGGATGGTCACCCTGCTGCCACATCACCGGATATTAGCCAAAAGATATAGATAAAGTATGTTTGCTGGTAATATTTTTTTGCCAATAACAGCTAAATTACTAGATTCTACTAGAAGCTTTAGTTGCTTTGGATTTAAATCTAATATTGGGTGCAAAATTACTTGGCTATACAAACCAAACTGACTACTAATTGTAGTAAAACACTGCAACATTTTCAAAGGGTATAATACTTACACATCTTTGAAATTGTCTTTAATTGATATTATTCAGTTTCGCCTCTTCGCAACGGAATTATTATATAATATAATTCCCTCTAGATTTATTGTCTGTTGAGTCGGCAGCCCATACTGATCGCATACTTTATTATGAGTTATTCGCTATTTTAACATTAAAAAATGGAAAAACTCTTTTCCCTCTCATCTGACTTATTTGGCACAAAAGAATCTATAGTAACTTTTAAATATGATTTAAAAAACTTTTACGTGCTTGGCGTTTTTCAAGCTCATGTTTTTCCGAGGTTTGCCTTTATTAAATTAAAAATAAACCTTTCGTTTCATTTATATTGGAGATAATTAAACGGTGTCTTTAAATTAGGTTAAGTGTCATTTTGAAGTATTTGTATATTTCAGCCATACAAGAATGTATATTTTTACTTTTACCTTTAACTCACAATTTATTATTACGGAATATTATGTTATTATATGTCCAGGACAATATTTTAATTTAAACAACTCCCTTTAACTATATTCTTAATCGCTCTTCAAAAATTTTGATTTTCCAGTTTCCTGGAGTATATCTGCACGACTTGGGCGCAATTTTACAGTTTTAGATAAACAAGAGGAGAATAAAGTAGGTACCTAGGATTAGTAACTGCATCGTGGTTTAGTCTAGGCATTTTAAAAGTTACAGTTAGAATATGACACAATCTATTACTTTTTAATTAAAACTCGGGCAAAAAGCGAAGAAGTTAACCGCTTCATTCATTCTCGCGCACTAGAAAATAATGGAGGGTGTTTGAGGCGATCAGGCGACACATACACCTCGCTGTGTCTACGTCATGCGGCACTGACGTCAGAGTACCGAGTCTTGCTTTGTGACTGAGTCTTTGTATTCTCGGTGTATGCGCCTCTTATGTCAAATTATTTCATTCTACTATAGGAAAATGCAGTAGAGGATAGTTCTCTCCAAAACCGATAGAAACACTTTGAATAATACAGTGAAAACAGAGGCTCTGAGTCTGAGTCAGAGCACATCTATGTTCTCTTAGGAGCAGCCGCTCCTACGGAACGAGAATAGGCGCCCAGGCACACTCTTGACATTCAAAAACCAGAGAGAAAAGAAAAGAAGAATGTTGGTGGCCATTGCAACTAAGACTAAGACTATAACCTCAGTTTTTGAGGCATCCTTTCCTTTCTTGTCATTTGTGTTGTGATTTGTGGTATGCGATCTTTTCATCGCGGGTTTTTTGTTGTGACTACGCTTGGTCTTGGTTTGTTTGTGTATACATTTTGAGAAAGTTGATACCATGCATCCTGTACATGTGCTAATGATTCACGTTCACGAGATAAAGGGTATGTATGACTGACTTGGTAGTGAAAAAGGCCGTTTTTTTTTTGGGACGGCACAGAAGTGAAATTTCAACCCTGACTGATGTGAGATACTCGGATTTATATAAAAATGTGTGTTTTTCCATGTGTTTCCTTCCATACAGAACTCTTCATATCCCTTTTTTCCGATTAACCGGTCGAATTGTTGGTAATTATGAGGATGCTTATATAAAAAAAAGAAACAAAGTTTTCTTTTTTCTATTGAGTACTTATCTACGGGGGGAAGCAATATATTGTTCATTGATTTCTTATGCTACATCTCTATTTAAGGTCTTAATATAAAAAGAAGTTTTTGACATATAGTTGACAGTGTGGTTGACAGTATAATAAAAGTGAGGTGGTTAGTTTTTCTTTTGTTTGAACAAATGAGTCCTCCATAGTTACGCTACAAGAATACAAAACAGCGTTACGTTTTTTGTTAGTTGATTATAAAGTAATAAAATAAGGAACAGTGTGTTTAAATGTTTATTGAAGATAAGGGATAAGGCTGACCAATTTAAAGTTTTTTTGACAAAGCTATAGTTTTTGAGAATACAATTAATTAAATTTTAGCACCTTTTCTGTGGAGTAAGTTATATTTAAGTATTATTTAGTTTTTGTTATGTAAAATGTTATAATGTGATTTGTCTATATATTTTATTAGCATTGGTTTGGTTAAACATGGTAAGAGACTAAGGCTTGGTACTTTCACGTTCGAATATCTTTATTTTCAAAATAATTGTTATAGTTTCAATTATGTCGACAATTGTTTCCATAGACATTATTCGGTGAATAGCGCTATCCATAGATGAAAGTACAGGGCCTAAAGTACATTGTATGCCCAAGGTAAGAACAAGTCTGTTCCAGTGATAGATAGTGTCGGGTTTCGGGGGGAAAGGGTCAGTTTAGACTCATCACTCAACTGAACCTGTCAAACAAATTCTCTAGTTTCGAAACTACACAGCTTCTGTGCCCTGGCACGTAGACTTCGCGAGGTGTAGCGTCTTTAAATATCCTTAAGCAGTTTTACTTTTCCTCTGTGCAATTACTTTTAACTTGCAGTGTTATGTTCTGGGGTTTCTCATGAGGCATTGTGTCTGTTGTTATCGCTCAGAAACGCATTATAAGATGCCTATTCAAACTCCACCCACGAACATCCTGTAAACAATACTTTGGGGAATTAAGTGTCTTGATACTCATTAGTCTACTTCCTGAGTGTTATTTGTTAAAAAGATATACATTTTTTTAATACCAACACACATTACAGCAGAATTTGTGTGTGAATGTCTTGTCATTTCCAATAAATTATGTAACAAAAAATAATAATAACATAATTTTAAATTCATTTAAAATATTTTCATAAATTCCCTGAATTCCATGTTGTGCAGGATTACCAGGGAGTATGAAATTGTAATAATCTGTGGGGATCTCAATATAAACTTTCTATTCAATCAATATCAATAAGTCTTTATTTGTTTCATAGTACATAATCTACATGTTATAAACAATATACTTTTGCCAGGTTGGCGTGAAACATGTCAGTAATAAAAATGAAAGAATAAAACTTAACCTAGAGCTGTTTACAAAACTATCAATAACTACATAAATCATACAAACAGATAAGTCGCGCATTCTGTGATACCCACTGATTTAGACTTACAATACATTGAATTGTTCCGGTACACAATAAAAAGTCAGTCTTCATGTATGGTGCTGTCCCTCAGTGGCCTCCACCTTGCCAGCTATAGTCAACTTATATTTACTTATAATAGGTACTTCAATTCCGTAAATTACGTGTTCTTACACATTAACTGTAAATTTATTGTTAGTCTATGTCTTATAAATTCAGTCAATTTATTGTTCTCTTAGTGATTACTACTTACGTCATAGAATATTAGGTTATAAATAAATAAATAAATAATTTATTTACGGACCAAGCCATTATTTAGTAACAGAAGTTACAAAATACAAAATTTACTCGAAAATTTATAAATATCTCTCAAATTACAAATAAATAAACACTACAATGTACAATCAGACGTGAAAATCTAAATACAATATCTTTTTTTTTTTATTTTTATTTTAAAGGAGTTTAAACTTATATTAAAAGGATCTATGTTACCACAATGTTCATTGAATAATGAGGCAAATCTACTAACTGAAGATGCTTTACCATAGTTAGTTCTATGAAAATCAATACAGAATAAATGTTTATCACGCAAAGTTCTTTGAAGTACCTTTATTTTAATCTTTTCAAGAAGTTGTGGAGATTTAATCTGATAATTAACAATTTTATATAAAGTGCATACATCCAAGTAATCTCGGCGCGGAGCAAGGGGAGAGATATTTAACAGTGACATAATTTGATCATAATCTATGTGATCGGTGGTTATTCCAACTTTGAAAGCTACAAATCTTAAGAACTTCTTTTGAATTCTCTCAATAGTCTCTACATGTATTTTATATTGGGGATTCCATACCTGACTAGCATATTCAAGTACAGACCTAACATATGAACAATAAAGATTTCTAAAACAGGTTATATCATTAATGTCATGCAAAGTTCTCCTAAGAAAGCCCACCGTCTTCAAAGCTTTGTTAGTAATATACTGTATATAATCATTAAATGACAATTCTCTATCGAACAGAACCCCTAAATCCTTAATTGTACTAACTTTTTCCAAATTTATGTTATTGATATGATAGTCGAAATTAATAACATTTTTATTTTTTCGGTAGAATTGCATTAACTTGCATTTACCAACATTAAGTTCCATACCGTTCATACCACACCATATATTCAAGCTATTTATGTCCTCCTGTATTCTTACACAATCCTCAATTGATATTATTATATATAAACAACGGTTAAAATGAGTAAGGTAGTTGAAGAACAACTTCTAATAGATATCCTATAACCTACAATTTCGAAATTTCTTACGTCTTAACTTTTGACTATGAATGGTATGTTTTCTCTTACGTCTTAACTCTTACGGCCTACGTCTTACGGCTTACGTTACGGCGACTATGAATCCAGCTTTATACTTCGCTGTAATCGATGTACAAATGTACACCCAATATATTTAATGTTACAGCGCCTTGAATGGCGTTCAGTTAAACTCTCACTAAAGTAGTCCACTATGGTTTTCATTTTTAAAATTTTACATAATCTCCTACCCACTTATTTAAGTCAAACCATTACCCGGGTCAATTAGATTCACAATCATTATACTAGACATAGTACAAATATATATATTAGGAAAACAAGCCTTAAAAGGACTATGAATTCTCTATTCTTTAAGTGTATTATCTAATATAATGGATTACCTACTACGGTAAAAGAAAGTAGCAGCCTCGCTGTTTATAAACACACATTAGCTATTTACCTAAAATGAACTCATTTCTATTTTATTGTGATTAAGTTAGATAACCCATTGTTGTTTGTATTTTATTTCATTTTATTGTGATGTATGATAATCCATTGTTCTTTGTATTTTTATTTTTATTTTATGTAAGATAATTTATTATTATTGTATTATTAGGATGTATTTACCTATTCCGAAATATATATTATTATAATACAGCCCAAGCGAATGCAAATAGAACTGTATGATAAGTCATGCCGAAGGACTTTTATGTCCAGCCTCGTGTAAGTTTTTCATTTTGTTCTTTGCCATTTAATACTTTAAGTGTATTCTCCTTATTTGCCTCTATCAGTATCTATAATGGCCTGTGTCGCAAACATTTTTTTTGGAGCAACGCCCAAATGTCAAGAAATCACCTACTTGCCTCGAGCAAACCCGGGTTTATGAAACACTTGGAACCATTTAGTCACGTCACTGTTATTAGTTATATTTTTGATTTATTTTATACAGAACATTTCTTATTTGTAGCTATAAAGTATTTCTATTGTTTCAATACCAATTTTTGTCAGAATTTGTTCACATTATTTTTTATATTTTAAAATACATACATTCATTATATTCTAAAATTTAGTGAATACATGGTATTTTAGAGTGAATTAACTCAAAAAGCGATAAAATGTCTTTAAAAATCTCAAACATTGTTTAAACAGTACACCAGTAATTTGAAAACAAGTTATTTGAACTACCCGCCATCCGCAATAAATTTCCTACCGTAGCGCTCGGGGTGGACTGGTGGCCAACTTGAATCTTTGTCTCTCTGGTTTTCTACGTAGTTCGCATTTCTAACCTCTTATCTGTTTTGTGCTTCTATACTACCAGTTTAACCAACCTGAGAAGTTGAGCTTCAGACACCTTCAGCTATTAATTATGTTGTCACAAACTGTAAGAACATTAAAGCAAACATATCCGATCATAAGGCTCAACTTAGTACTGTACTGTACTAGAGTACATCTTTTATTATGACAATTTACATAGTAATATGCTCAATATGTTTCTCTCAAAAAATAATGTATTTAATATCAACCTCCAGCTCTCGGTTTTGGATTTAAGTGAATTATACAAAAAAAATTGATGCCAATGAGGTTTGGAACTCTTTTTGGCAAAATTTTAAATATTGTTTGAACCTTACTTGTCCCATACTAAAAATCAAAACTAAAACAAGCCCCTCTGGCATTAGTTGGGTAAATATTGACATACTAAAAAAAAGTGAACATCTAAGGAATCTGCATTGACTACACAAAACACTAAATACTAATGAAACTAAGGAACAATATAAATATGCAAGAGAATCGTTTACAGAGAAAATAAAACTAGAAAAAAGCAATTTCTGCAATAAAAAAATAATAAATTCTGATTTTATTACTAAAATAATATGGCAAGTTGTAAATAATAATTCAGGTCGCGTAAAAAAGCGTATCAGTGTTAAGGGTCTTAACATAAATGATGATTACATTACTGATTCTAGAGAAATCTGCAATAATTTCTGTTCATTCTTTGTTTCTAGTATAGAAAGCCCAATTTTACAATCATTCGGCTCAAGCCCAGTCCACAACTGTACCAACACTTATAATAATATAAATTCTCTGTACTTGAGAACAGCTAATCTGGACGAACTCTTTACAACTTTACTAAACTTCAAAAATAAAAAGGCTTGTAGTAGTTTAGACGACGTACCCATTTTTGCTTTAATTACTATGTGGGAATGTGTGAAATATCCTCTTTCCTACATTTTTAATTTCTCTATTACTATCGGTATTTTTTCCGATGCTCTGAAACTGGGTGAAACCACTCCGCTATTAAAAAAAGGCGACCCCCAGAGTCAGCTAAAAACTACAAAGCTATAACAGGGCTTACTTCCTTCTCTAAACTTTTTGGAAAAATTATTACCAACCGCATTGAGTCGTTTGTCTTATGCAAAAGATTTTTATCTTTCGCACAGAACGGGGTTCTAAAAAAAGTTCCATTAGCACAGCTGCCTAGAGACTAGAGATGTGAGAGGAGAATATTCCTGAGAACAAGAATATTCTCCGTAAGAAAGTTCTCCTGAGAATATTCTCCGTAAGAAAATTCTCCTGAGAATATTCTCTAGAGATGTTTTTCTACATAATCTACTCTGAAAAATTTTGCATTGATTTTTAAAATTTTGAGCTCTTCTAACCTTTTTTACAACTCTGGCAACAGTGTTTTATTACTTATACTATACGTCCGCGCTTCTAGGGGATTTCCGCGAGTATAACAGTGATTCAGGAAAATCCCCTAGAACCGCGAACCTATACTCGTATACAGCTTGTGAATTGTCATTTTAAATGATATGGTTATAGTAGTTTTATTTTGTTGTTCCGTTCGGCTTATTTAGATCGTCTATAAGTTTAAAAACATGGTGCAAAATGAATTAAAGGGTATCACAAAACCAAAAAGTAACGTTTGGAAATATTTTAATACAAAAAATGTCTATGGTAAGACGGATAATTGCAAAGTCTGTTCATGCTTCCGCGTCCTATGTTTTTAATAGCTAAATATTATGATCTTTCTTTATTTAACTGTTTTTTTTTTTGTTTAGTTTTCAGTTACTCTTAGGTTTGTTATGTTTTTTTTTCCCAGGAGTAAAATTTCTTTACGTTTTATTTAATTTACGCCGGCTCTTAGGTTTGTTATGTTTTTTTTTTTTCTAGGAGTAAAATTTCTTTACGTTTTATTTGATTTACGCCGGTTGCCGTTTGACATTTGCCGAACATAAGCATATTATAAGTAATTTTTTTATTTATTTTTATTGTCATTTCCTGCGATTTTCTTAGCATTATCAGAAAATTCTCTAATTTGAGAATATTACCGAGAATTTTACATCTCTACAATTGCCTATGATCTCTTGGAATATATTTATAAAATAATAGATTCTATTTGCTATACTATAGCTCTCTTTTTCGATTTAACTCGAGCTTTTGACTGCGTCGACCCTGCCATCTTACTCAGAAAGTTACATGCTTTGAGAATACGTGGTAATATCTCTGACTGGCTAAAATCATGTCTCTCCAATCGTCAAATAAAAGTAAAACTTTAGGGCTCCTATTCAGAGAAACTAAATGTTAGGTATGGCGTTCCTCAAGGAGGCGTAATCTCTCCAGTGCTCTTTGCATTATTTATAAACGATTTAGAAAATTATTTAATACAAAATAGCAGCTCTGCCAAGCTAATATTATATGCAGATGATGCAACAGTAGTCATATCTGCTTCTACACTTAATCAACTGCTTTAAATAAGTTGTTCAATTTTGCTTAGATTTTCTGTTTGGTGCCATACAAATCACTCAGTTATTAACACAAATAAAACCCATTACATGGCATTCTACAAAAAGCGACAGGTCCCTGATTTAAACTTAAAATTAAATAATAATTCTATTACAAAGGTAGAACAATGCAAGTTTCTCGGTTTTCACAGACTCACAATTTAAGTGAACAGCCCATGTAGACAATGTTGCTGCAAAACTAAACTACTTATTATGCCATTGTCAACTTAAATACCGTTATGAACCTCAAACAATTATTAAATATATATTATGCTTTGGCCTACAGCTTTCTAGTGCTTTACAGCGGACAAACAACGGAACTTCAAAAATTATTTGTAAAATCTAAAGCTCACTTGGGTCACTTCCTGGTATTCTGATTCTCAGTGCACTGATGATTTTGAAAAAACACTCGTACAAGTTTCTATATATTTCAGATATACATGACCATAACATTAGAAACTCAAATAAAATCTATATTTCAGGCTACAAAACATCATCATATCGGAAAAGCCCTGTCTGCTTTTGCAGCAGATTATATAATCCACTATCAGAATCCCTTAGAGAAATTTCTCAAGTAAAAAAGTTAAAAAAAAGTGCTATCTTCTTGAATACAATTTTTACGATATATGTACCATAATATTATCCTCTAAGCGCCAATGTATCACTTTAGATCTTCTACTTCTGAATTCTCGACGTTAGCAGTTTACATTGTAAATTTATATGGTTAATAAATACATAAATAAATATGCAGAGGACCTGACAGTGGTTACCCGTGGTAGGGCCGGTCTGAGTGTGCCTATGCATAATTCAACCTGTTTTAAGTGAGCCTCTTTTTATATGGATGCTAAAGCCTTTAATACGCTCCTCTTTGCTATTGGATTGTATCCAAACTGTCTGCCTTTTAAGAGGAGCACCACCAAATTCTTACTGGACAAATGTGTGTATAATTTGGAGTTCTAATCCTAACTTTTTCTTTTTTTAAGTTGTCAATTGTATGTCTGTTTTAATTATGTAATTTTACTTGGATTTTGTTTCGGGTTTTGTATACCTACTTTCGAGTTTTTAACGTCTTCTAAATTTTTAATTGTACATGTCTAGTTTAGTACATTTTACTTGGATTTTTATACATTTTACATTTGTAGATGCAGCTGTTTTGCATTTCTCTTTACGCTTTGACGTTTCTATTGTCATATATGGATTGTGCTGGCAATAAAGGAAATTATTATTATCATTATTATTACATTGCAAATGGCCGTCTGCTATATTTTGTGTTTGATCCTTAGGAATTAAATACCCTGGATAAAAAAGGGCCCAACTTTTAAAAAGTAAATGTTTTAAGAAAGACAAAAAACTGATTTTAAGTAAACTGGTACAAATTCTAATTAGGGCAATAGGTGTTAACTTACATAACGTGTCTAGAAAATTGTTTAGTTTACAATTATTTGATAAATACAGGTAGATACTTAATAAAGCGAAGACAACCATATAACTATGAGAACAAGGTTACATATTTATTTATTTATTCATTTATTGCATCAACAACTTTACAAAAGTCAATATCAGATACAATCATAACTGAACCCAAAGTCTTAAAATTCTTAAAAATTCTATAAACTATATTTATTGTATTGTAACTGCCTGCTTAATATAAATCCGAGAGAAAGATCCTTGTGTAAATCTGTTCTCTTTAAATGCATAATGTCTATAGAGTAGTTAAAAATAATTTTATCCGTTTTACATGTAAATGACATTACTGCGTATTTATTAATATTTATAAAAAATGTTAAAAGTATAAAGAGTACAAAATAAAATTCTAAAAGTAATGGTGGGGGCACCAATGTACATGATGAACAATGCATTGCATCTAGACCTAAAAGTTGACACACTCAAACAATTTACAGACAAAATAATAACAAAATACTATAGCAGAACAGACAATTCACCAAATAGACTTATTACAGAATCTCACATAAACTCACACGAAAATGAAAAACAAATACCCAAGAGATTGGCTCCCTTCTTAACAGATTTGAACACAACTCAATTTCCGAATTTATACAAACAAAATCTTTTCATAATTCATAAAAATACAAAAATCAAAAATCTTGAAGACAGCAATAAAATAAACACAGACAAATAAAAGAGTTCAAACAAAAACTTCCAACCAAGTAATCGGAAAGAAATCCCTACAACTAAAAAAAAGTAACGGAAAAGGATTCCAACTTAAGAAACTACCATTACTATATAATATATATGTATATTTAATTTCAGTTCCGTTCAGTATATCAGTTTAGTGCTACACGAATATCACTCTGTTCTTACACTTGTATTAAGTAGGTACATATCTATCGCTTTTTCGTCGCTAGGTGAAGGATGGGGTCACAAATCTTAAAAAAAAAGGCAAATGAAGCTACCTTCCCACCCACAGTCAAATGTCGTTACATTCTTTACTCAAAGGCAATATTTAATAAATTTAAGGGAAGGGAGCGATCTATTCGGACGCGGCGCTTAACATAGGTCGTAAGTAAGTCATCTTTATTCAACTTCTAAGTTATTACAAAGTAAATAACTTATATTTGTCAACAGTAATCTACTCTATACCTAATCGAACATTCCTCTATGATTGATCTTCACAGGTAACTTCTTACTAACTGTTCAGCGCCTCGTCCTCCAGATCACTGTGTTCTTACTTGTAGATGTTTAAAGGCAGAAATATTGCAACCTTTTATACTGACATAAAAAACATAGCATTTTAACTTTTATTGATGATATACTTCTATCAGTTAAGTATATCTTAGTATAAAACTAATTTTCTGAAGTTTTTGTCTTCTAGAAGGGGCCTGTTATGGAATGAAGCAAATGCTTGCGAGTTCTTGGACCATCCTGCAGTCTTCTAATAGTATCGAAAGACAGTCCTCTTCAATGAGCTGCTGATGTAGACGCACTCAACAAATGAGCCAAACAAATTTCAGTGTGCAACGTAGAGGCCACATATAAATTAGGTGAGTTCAGAAAAATTATTAAGTATATGGCTGATAAGGATTACCACTAGAAGTCTTTATCTGATCCACAATGTGTATATTATTTCAGGTCTAGCAATCACAATACATAATATGTTTACAGTGCATGCAATATAACAACATGAAAGGAAATGGCGTCACCTCCACTTTATTCTTTCCTATTATTATTCTTACTTTCAATCATTCTCCTTTAAGATAATAGTAATAATAATAATAATTCTTCTTATTTCAAATTTTAATACACAAAGTATACACAAAATTAAATGACGTCATAATATGGGAATGGAATTACCATTCCTTGTTTAAAAATTCCTGTAGCGAATATGGTTCAGTCTCTATTAAAACCTTTTTAAAAGTATTTTTCCATTTTATCAGAGTGCTAATAGATTTAACATTATTTGGCAATGTATTGTACAACTTAATACACATATAGTACGGACTTTTTTCAGTTACTGTAAGACGATGTCGAGGATACAATAAATTATTGGTTCTACTACTATTTACAGTCTCAAATTTTTCCCTATTTCTAAATAAAAACATTAAACATTCAAACACGTAAAGAGCATACACTGTCATAATATTCATTTTTTTAAATATTCCTCGGCAGGACTCTAAAAAATTCATTTTATTTATTGTCCTTACTAACCTTTTTTGTACTACAAAAACCCTCTGCAGGTCGGAACTACTTCCCCAGAACAGTATGCCATATCTCATTACTGATTCGAAGTTTGCATGATACAGTATTTTTAAAGTATTTAAATTCATGTAATTTGATACTACTAAAGATTTTGTTTATTACCTATTTTACATGCTGAAATAATCTTCCAAACTATCAGGTTCCAGATTTACTAATAAAGTTCAAAGATTAAAAGAATGCATCCTCAAGGAATGTAGGGGAATATGTACCCTGTTGCGAAATATACAGTGTGGCGCACCAAAAACTTTCCACCCAGGTTAGTTAGCAAAAAAATATGTCCCCTGAGAACTAAGGTTCCCGTGTTCGAGCGAATTTGGTTTATTTATTAACAAGAAAATAAAGCTGGGTGGAAAGTTTTCGGTGTGCCACCCTGTATAACCATTGATTAAATATCTATTTCGTTCTTGTAACATAGTTTTTGCGGCCGCCTATGGTTTGACCAGTAAATCTAGAATATGTTTGTCGAATAAATCTAGAATATACCGTTTTTATGCCAAATTTTGCAGGCTATGCTTTGGTTTCTTTTTTTAATATTCTTTATTTGCCATCAAAATCATATACAATATGACAAAGCAAAGTCAGCAAAAAAGTTGCCACCAGGGGTAGCTAGACTAAATTATAACTTAGGGCTAAAGTGGAGATGCTTTGAATTTTCACATTATCTACAGCCAAATTAAAAATAAATATAAATAAAACATGGAGTGTAAAGAGTAAATGACCAAACAATACTAATAGACTAATGAACGTATAAAAACTATATAGTTATTAACAATTAAATTTAAAACAGTAAAAACATTTTTCTGACAGAAACAATTTGACTGCTTTATTAAAGCTGTGCAGGCTCGGTATTTGCCTCAAGTCATGTGGTAGCATGTTGTATGCCTTGATGGCTCTATACTTTGGGCCATTTTCGAAAAGGGTTGAATTGTGAGAAGGAATACTGAGGGCGTCCCTGTTTCTGGTTAGCATTGGCATATTGAACTGATTGGAGTGATTCGTTTTAAAGAGTTCATGATTTTTTTTTACAAAGTTCACCAGTGAGAGAAAATAAAGTGAGGGTACGGTGAGAACTCCTAACTTTGAGAAGTAGGGTTTGCATGATGTCATTGGATGAAGTCCAAAGATGCATCGAATAACTCTCTTTTGGGCCTTAAATATGTTCTGAGCACACCTTGAAAAACCCCAGAAGATAATACTATAGGTTATGATTGATTGGATGTTCGCAAAATAGAAAAGTCGTATTGTGTGAATGAACAGTTGGTCTTTCAATCCCCTCAACAGACCACAGAGGCTATTTATTCTGGACTCCAACGTGACAACCTGTTTCTCCCATCTGAAGCAACGATCAAGTTAATGTCGGTAGACTCTATAATTGATTTCCCATTCAGGGTAACATGTAGGGATTCATCCGCGTTATTAAACTTGCTGAAAATTAAGAGGCCCGTTTTGTCAGCATTCAATTTAAGGCTGTTCTCTTCACACCAATGTCTCATTTCCTCTGCCGCATCAGAACTGTCACTCGCAAGCTGAGGGAGTGTGGGCCTGGAAAGCAGAATTGTTGTATCATCAGCGTATTGGCAGATCACCTCAGCAGAGATCCCGTCACTGAGGCTATTTACGTAGAGGATAAATAGAATAGGCCCTAAGATTGAGCCTTGGGGAACTCCTTGCTCAATTTGACGGGACTCGGAGAAGAACTGCTGCCCCCTGTCCGAAATATACACCAGCTGTTCCCTCTCCGACAGGTAAGATCTTATTAGTGCTGCACAGGCACCTCGAAAACCGTATCTCTCGAGCCTCTGCATCATCAACTCATGGTTAATAGTGTCGAAGGCCTTTGAGAGATCAAAAAACATCCCAGAGACCTTGTGGTTTTTATCGATATTATCAACAATAAATTCAATCGTTCTGTAGATGGCTAATTCTGTGGAGCATGTAGGTCGGAAACCAAATTGAAAATCCACCAAAAGTTTGTGCCTCTGGATGAAGCTCATAAGTCTGGTGTAGATTGATCTCTCAAATACCTTCGAAACCGCCGCACACAGGCGAATTTTTCCAAAAACGTGGTCAAAACCCTAAAAACTCAACCTTAAAATTCTGGGAAACACACATTACCAATCGATCATATAAACTCCACCGTTTCATAAACTACCTGCCATTTAATTATAGGATCGTTGGGTATGAAGATATTTCAGTTGAAAATAGACATTTATATTAAGTAGTTAAATCTGAGAGAAGTGCTTTTAAAATTGTCTGTGTTGTGATTGCGTTTTTGTGCTTATTCTTGTGAATATTTTAAAAAACTGTTATGAAGCCTATTGCTGGTGGTAAGTAAAAGCCTTTTAAAGGTAAATATTGAAAACTTGTGCAATATATTTTTTTTAATTCAATTTTTTAATGCACTTGCATAACATAGCATATCAATTTCATTTTATAAAGTTTGCGTAGACAAAAAGTAAATTGTTTAACATAGTTTAACATTAATATTACATTTCTTTTATACCTTGACAAGTACTTTTTTAGATTTTGTGAAAAAAAATTGCGATATTTTGCGATCTTGCTTTGAATAGATTTTTTTGTTCTCCGATATTATGACAAATATCGATCACCCGATAAAGGACGATTTTTGTTTTGTTACAGGATCTGGAGCGAAGTATGTTTCTGTGACCAGAAATAAACTTGTCGAGTGGGTAAAAGACTGTAGGTAATATAAGAAACTTTAAAGAAAAATGTGAATATTTAGTGGATAAAGTGACATCTGAAACGAAAATTGATAATTTGTCCGAAGAATCTCAGACAAAAATAAAAAACTTTTTGGTGCAGTACAACAATAAGTGGTTGGCATCCTCGAGAAATGTGAATGCGTTCCGTAACAAAAATTTATCTTGGTTGGATTCGGAAGTACAGTTTTCTGGTTCTTTTAACTCAAAAGAACAATATATGAGTGATGATTCCAAAAGCCGTGGAAGACCAGCTTTGTTTCTTAGTTCAAGTGACCGAACAGAAAGCTTGGATTCGTTTTTTTGAGTGCCTGCTTCACGTTTCTTATAAACTCGTAATTCAGCAATGGCAAGCTCGTGGTAATGAAAATAAAGAAATGGTAGCAAATAACAAAAAACGAATCCAAGAGTTATTTCAAAAAGAAATGGGGCTCTTGGTCGATAAGCCAAAGCCTGGATTTGGCAGCACTAATGATGGAAACACTGCCCGAAGGTTTTTTGAAGATGCAGCCACATCTTCAAAAATTACAGGGGTTGACAAAGAACTGATAATTTGATTTAGAACAATTCTGTTGGCCATATCTACTGGGTATTCCATTAAAGTCGAACTGTTTAAAAGTTATTGCCTGAATACAGCTAGAAGATTTATAGATTTGTATCCTTGGTACAACATGCCAACTTCTGTACATAAGATTTTATTTCATAGTTCAGAAATTATTTCATATTTTATGTTGCCAATTGGACAACTTGGCGAAGAAGCTCAAGAGTCTAGAAATAAAGATA
This sequence comes from Polydrusus tereticollis, assembly GCA_963920685.1. Lineage (NCBI taxonomy): Eukaryota > Metazoa > Arthropoda > Insecta > Coleoptera > Curculionidae > Polydrusus > Polydrusus tereticollis. The sequence continues at coordinate 89,711,695 of OY987332.1, forward strand.
TTAAGGTACAGCGAATTTCATTCTAGAAAATTTTCTAGAATGGAAAATATGGAAGATATGTTTTGCAATCTTCTTGTATCATCAGATCCGTTTATTTCGAGCATGAAAAAGTCATACTCAAAAAAATTAAAAAAATATCCTTTAGGAAGAAAATTTTTTGAAGAGCCATTTGTAACCGAGAAAGAAGAAGAAAGTTAATTCTAATATTATAGTAATTTTAAGTTTTAATATAGTGATTTAAATATCTAGTTAATAGTAAACAATTTTTTTTAGTTTAAAATACAGGTTTTGTATTTGTAGGAATATCATAAAATAAATATATTTTCTTAATAGTTACCGTTTCTTCAGTTTATGATTTTCTGAGTTTGTAGGGGCTGTAAGATTGACAACGGTTCAAAAAAAAATTTTTTCTCTACTATGTGCATCTATTATCGATTTTAACCTTTTTTTCATATCAAATAAACAAACACTTAATTTTGGCCAGGATTTTCAAAATTCGCCTGTGTGCGCCGGAAGCAGTGACACAGGCCTGTAATTAGCGAATGAGTGAGCATCCCCCTTTTTAAAAATGGGCACCGCCTTAGCCGTCTTTAGTAGGTTGGGAAACACCCCAGATCGGAAACAACAATCAATCATGTTATTTAAGGGTTTGCATATGTTGGCAGCAACAAATTTGAGTATACAGATAGGAATTTCATCTAGTCCCGAAGCAAATTTATTTGGAAGACTCATTATTATGTTATAGATTTCCTGTTCAGATGTAGGCTATAAGAATATTGTATCATGACATATTTTATCTTTTGGAGCACTATTCTGCTGTGATGTTACAGGAAGCGTGAACTGTTCAAGAAAAGTCTGTGCAATTACAATTGGGTCGTCAATAATTTGACCAGTGGTTGTTTTTAGTAATGTTGGGGACGGCGAGCTTTTTTTGTTACAGTGTTGGTTTAACAAAGCCCATGAAGATTTCGCTTTGTTTTTGGAATTCAGGATTCGGTTTTCATTTATGGATTTTTTGTAGTTAGATATATACTGACGATACTGCTTCCTTTCGTTTTTGTAGTGCTCATAAGTTACTTGAGGGTTGGTTCTCTTATACCAAACATATAAATCTTTTATATAATAATAATAATAATAATAATACATTTATTGTTTATATAATTAGAATAGTTTTTAATTTCATTATTGACCCAATGGTTCGATTTTTTCGTTAGTTTAGACGCGCAGAGTGGGAACGCCAAGTCGAAGTAATAGTGAAGTATCCGTGAAAAAGTGGAATACTTGTCATCCACTCCGACCGAGTCGAGAACCTCCAGCCATGATTCGTTGGCCAAATAATTAACAAAATTCATTATATTATGGTCTGTAAAAAAACGCTTTCTAGTATAACTTGCCCTATCAACTTCAGTAGTGGAGTTGAATTTAAAAATTTGACCATAGTGGTCAGAGATATCAGTGACATGAACTTTACAAGTTGACCGATTTGCGCAAAAATTAGAAAATACATTATCAATACGGCTTCCAGAAACAGGGCCCTGCCTAGTGATTCCCTCAACTCGGGCTTCCAAGCCATAGCTAGAAAAAATTTGCGAGATATGATTAAGCGGTATTATCAGAGCCATCAAAATTGAAGTTAAAATCTCCACAAATCACAATGATACTATCCATCGAAAACAATTTGTCCAACAAAATCTGAATACTATTCAAGAATACATCAACATTGCCTGTTGGCGACCTATAGATACATATAAAATAAAATATTGTATTTTTGAAATTACATTGTGCAGCACAGAATTCAAAGTGTTTTTCCATAGGGTGGACACCAGTGTCAGGACATGTGAATCCTAGCCCGTGTCTGCTGTAAATGGCAGTGCCTCCTCCTCGTGACGTGGACATTGAGTAGTAACTTTGCAAAGTATATGTTATATTATCTTCTTGATACCAATGTTCAGTCACACAAAAGATGTCCGGGGATACATCATCCAGAAGTACTTCTAGCTCCAGAATTTTGGTGTTCATACTTCTAATGTTAATATGAAAGACTGAGTGTTCCGTTAAGTTTTTTCTTCGGTGGGATTTTATGTTGGATGTCCGATTAGGTTCTATTGGTTCTCTGTCTGACCCTTGTCCCTGTCTAAAAAATTTCTTCCCATGGAAAAGTTAAATCTCTCGAAGCCAATACCTTTTGGCCAAAATGAGCCATCGTAAACCTGGTCTTTAAGTTCGGGCTTGACCCCCACCATAAATTTTAGCTTGTTCGTTTTTGGTTGTTTTGGACGGCAGAGTTTAACTTCCACCTCTTCCAGAGAGCAGTTTGTGTGTTTGGCGACATAATTTCGGACAATATCTTCGGTGATGGAGTCTTTGACCTTCGAAAGAATTATCCAGATTCTGCTGTCCTGCCTTGCTGCTGAAGCCATCCCAAATTCAGTTTCATTGTCGACTCGTGTGCCAATTTGAGGATTTCCTTTACGCAATCTTTTATTTCGATCGCCTTCATTATTGCGATAACTATTGTGGTCGTTATTAAATACTTCATCCATTTTGTTTTCTACAATTGGTAGTTTTGACCTATGGCGTCTTGTTCTTTTGGGAATTTCAAAACCATCTGCGTGTCTGAACCGGTCGCTGTTGTTGCTACCGAGGATTGTGCCCGACTATTGCGGCCAATTTCACGGTGCTCTGCTGACGTTGACGGTTGATTGCGCGGTAAATCGACATCGACGGTTTTTGGTACCTTTTTGGAATGTTTCCCTCCGTTTTGGGAATTATACGGCTGGATTTCCCCAATTACGCTTCCCGGGCGAGAAAGCGGTTTTTTTTGTTCTAATAATTGAAGTCTCTGAAGCAATAGATGATTATTTTCCTGTAGAATTTGGTTTTTTTCCGCCGTTTCGGCCACAATTTTTTTTAGGTAATCTACTTCAAGTTCCAGTTTTTCATCCGGTTTTCACACTTTTTCTTGGAGCAAGAGCATGTTTTCTTCCATCTGCTTCGTTAGGGCGTTTAAGTGCTTGATTTTTTCTTCTTGTTTACATATTTTGTCTGCCGAATCGAGGTTATGTCGTCATTGCAACATGTAAGCTTCGAATCGTCGATTATTTTCACCTTGGTGGTAAAATCTCTAGTCACACACGATTTATGGAATGTTTTTCCACACACCATACATATCATATAGGCACATTGGCGCGTTTTGCAGCACTCGAAACTATTTTTGCCGGGAACGGCATTACTTGGCTCCGTATTTGTCGGCGCCATTTCTCTCCTTGTTTCCTGTACAATAATCATGAATGGTTCCATTTTAATCGAGAACTTTTTTATTGACCTTTTAAATGGTCTTAAATTTGTGTTGCTTTTAAAATGGTTTGGTAAATTATTAAGAAACAGGCAGTTATAACTTGGATGTTTTTTCGGTCAGTGTTAATCTATGTATTGGATAATTCACATTCATGCTTCTTGTATTATATAGAGTGGCGCATTAATGAAAAAATGGAATTGAAAATTTTTATTTGGGTAGATGCAGGATGTTTGTGGGCACAATTTAAATATATTTTAAAACATCGGATGTCCAAAAAAATAATATGTATTTTTTTTCTTCTAAAGGATCATCCTATATCTTACAACATTTTTGGATTCTGCATAGAATTACGATTATTTTTTAATAAATGCATTATAAGTCTACACTTGATAGTTTTCGAGATATCGACTTTGGAAAAATGAACTTTGACAGCTTCTAGCTTTTAAGCCGGAAATATAGTTCTTCCGGTTTAACCTGAAGTTGTTTATTTTTAAGGAAGTAATAAAAAAAAACAGGGACATGTAAGTCGTTTTGCTCTAAGACGTACCGTCAGAAAGCTAGAAGCTGTCAAACTTCAAAAAAAAATTACATTTTTCAAAAGTCGATATCTCGGAAACTATTAAGTTTAGACTTATAATACATTTATTAAATTAAATTAAAAAATGCACTTAAAAAAAAAGTAATTGTAATTTTATGTAGAATTACAAAAATATTTAAGATATAGGGTGTTCCGTTTAAAAAGATATAACTTGATACATTCGGTATTCGGTATATTTCAAAATAATTTGAAATTGTGCCCACAAAGTTTAAAATTCTGCCGTTTTCCATTACATGCGCCACCCTGTACTTAGGACACATTTGAGGTTCAAAAATATGTTTATGTCTAAAGAAAAATATTAGACATTCATTATAACCGGGAACTCCACCGATCTATTATGGAAAAACTATAATTAGGAAAAATCTGAAAATTTGGTAGGTTACTAATGTCGATCTAAAATATTTTCAAGAATCTGGCACTTCTGGTTACTTACTTAATTTCTTTATTTCAGATCATGTTACATAATTTCCCTATAAAGAATAATAAACCCAATGGGATGACGTCATATAAAAAACAGAAATCCTAAAAAATTACGTATTTAAAAATCATCCATACTATAGGACTCTAACTTCACTAAAGTCTTTCTCATTTCTTTCTTAAATTGTTATTCATTGCTTATTTTTTTATTCTCTCGGGCAGTTTGTTGTATAGTTTCAAGCATATATTATAATCGGGTGACTTGTCAGTAAGGGTTGACAACTTGCCAAATATTCCCGATTTTCTCGAAAATTTTATAGAAGAAAAAAAAAACTTTAGAAATATTATTATAATATAAAAAATCACTTAAAGGGATCTTCAAACGAATCCCGGTAGGTTATAATAATCTGGTCAGTAGGCTTCGGAAACAAAAATATGTTTATTATAATATTGGGAAGAAACGTTTTTTGCATTGAATTTGAGGGTTGTATTTTACTTTAAATATGCCTTTGACAAACAATGAGACTGTTGAGGTGATTGCCGTTTACTTAGAATGCTTTCAAAATTTAGCAATAGCTGAAAGAGATTATGCAGTGCGATATCCAAGTCGTCATCATTATGGTAGAAGAGTTTTTCCGAAGTTAGTGCAACGTTTACGTGTCACAGGAAGCTTTCGTCGTCCTATATTTCAAAGATGTCGTCGTAATGACAATGGTAGAACCAAAGAAAATGTTATCAATGTTTATACAGCTCGACGGCTGGCCAGCCTATTTTTCAATTAACGTGCGGGAACACCTAAATGATATATATCCAAATCGGTGGATCGGAAGGGGAAGCCTATTGCCCTGGTCAGCCAGGTTACCTGACTTGACCTATTATATTATTTGTGGGGTCGAATAAGATGCAATTCGTGGCGTCGCAAGAGCGGAAGTAGAGTTGCCGTTTTTTCTACTCGAGAAAGGCTCGCGCAATGTGTGGAACATGATGGCAGACACTTAAAGCACTTAAGACACTAATCTGCTATTTTAATTGTCAGTTTTTTTATGTTAGTTTTAATTAGAAATTATTACATAAATATTTAAAAATATTTATATTATTAGGATTACTGCAAATCTAATTCTTTTAGTAAAGTTTGAACTTTGGACAGTTGATTTTTTTGACATAAGGTTAAGGTAACAAATAAATGGCAAACAGGTTAATTGCCATCATAGGTAATTAAATGAATATCCCTATGTTGCTTAGCCCAACGCACCACCGCATTCTTTAAAGCTGTGGCGTTATCGGAGAATTTATTTTTCCCCTCATATTTCCGTTTTAAAAAAAGATATAGAGTTGCGGTTTTTACCACTTTTTAAAGGTTTCTGTCGCCTTTCTAGTAATGTTAAAAAATATATAACATTTAATTTAAAACTTCCGAGAAAATCGGGAATATTTGGTAAGTTGTCAAAGAACGCCATCTAGCTGTTAAAATAAAAGTTACAAGAAAAATATTTAAATTGTGCCAAAAAGAGCAAAAAAATACCTCTTAAACGAGACCAAGCTGTTTAAATTTGATCAAGCCAAAATTGAATTATTAGTATTTAAATGAAGAAAAGTTTAACATTCCCCCACCACCGTATTTTTAGAGATAGAGGAAAAAGTGCAGTCAGTGTTTCTAACTAATCGCTTCTGAATTACAAACATACTTTGAATTTGACTATTCCTTTCCCAAAATATTATTCCATATTTCAAACAGTATTCGAAATTAGCAAAATATAACATTTTTAAAGTTTTTTCATTCATGTATTTATCAGTAACACGAATACCATAGCAAACACCATTTACTTTCTGTGAAAGACATTGATATGAAACGACCAATCTAGAAATTCATTAATCTGTACTCCCAAAAATTTTGTGAACTCTGAAAAAATAGTCTTGTCTCTAATAATACTTTTGCCCCCTAAAAGTAAATTAGCATCGTCGGCGTAATTACCCATATCTTGATAAGCTTGAATTAGATTATTTAAATCATTGATAAAAACAATAAATAGAATAAACTCTAATACACTACCCTGTGCTATACCTACACTGTTAGATAATGTTTTTGAGCTGTAAGATTTTCGATTCTTCAAGATACAGAGTTTTTGTTTTCTGTTACTAAGATATCCTGTTATCCACTTATGAGCGTTCCCTCTTATCCTATACTTTACAAGCTTCGCAATCAATATATCCCTATCTAAGCAGTTCCAGAAATGTTTAAATAAATTGAAAAATTGTAGTTTGGGTGGATCATCCATTTAAATATTTGTGTTGACGTTTACTAAATATATTACAGCTTGTCAGACAGTTTATTATTATTGAATACATTGGCATCTCAAACAATTTTGAAAATCCTGTTAATAAAGTAATGGGGCTGTGTCTGTAATTATCCATTAGTTCTGGATTGCCCTTTAAAAAGTGGTTTTACTAGTACTATTTTTAAACTTTTAGGAAATATTCCGTGTTTAAAGGACTCGTTTATTATATAACATAGAATATCTTTATATACCCTAATAATAGAGATTTTAGCAATACTAGTAGGAATTTCGTCGAAATCGGAACTATGTTTATTTTTTTGTTATTCGCGATTTCTCAAAGTTCATTAGTGATTTGATTTTTTGTTAGATTGGGTATTACATACAGGGTGGCTGATTAGTGCGAGAAAGTCCAATATCTCCGTTGTTCTTTAAAATATCGAAATTTATTAAATGCAAAGGTTCTAGGATAAACAAGAGCGCAAATTTTAAAAATATTTTTGGATATACAGGATGCGCCAAAAAAGTGGGGTTTAGCAAAAATGTATTTTTTCAAATGGAACACCCTATATGTTATATTATTTTTGGATTCTACATAAAATTATAGTAATTTTTTAATAAGTGCATTATAGGTCTAAACTTAATAGTTTCCGAGTTATCGACTTTTCCAAAATGACATTTTTGAACTTTGACAGCTTCTAGTTTTCTAACGGTACTTCTTAGAGCAAAACGGCTTACATGTCCCTATCTTACTTTTTAATTGTCTTCAAAAAAATATCAATTTCCGGTTAAACCGGATGTAACTCGAAAGTCGGAAATATACTACTTCCGGTTTAACCGGAAATTAATATTTTTGGGAAGACAATTAAAAAGTAAGATAGGGACATGTAAGCCGTTTTGCTCTAAGAAGTACCGTTAGAAAATTAGAAGCTGTCAAAGTTCAAAAATATCATTTTGGAAAAGTCGATAACTCTAAAACTATTAAGTTTAGAACTACAATGCACTTATTGAAAAACAACTGTAATTTTATGTAGCATCCAAAAATAATATAACATATAGGGTGTTCCTTTTGAAAAAATACATCTTTGCTAAACCCCACTTTTTTGGGGCATCCTGTATATTCAAAAATATTTTTAAAATGTGCGCTTTTGTTTATCCTAGAACCTTTGTATTTAATAAATTTCGATATTTTTAAGAACAACGGAGATATTGGACTTCCTCGCACTAATCAGCCACCCTGTATATTAGATACTCATTAAAATTATTTGTTATCGTTTCAGGATTTCACTCGATTTCTATGGCCGAGTTGTTGTTAGCGTTTCCTGTAATTTCTTTAGAAATCGTCCACGTGCATTTCATTTTGTTATCCGGATTATTTACCCATTTTACTCTATTGGAATAATGATGTTTACGAGATTCGTTTAAAAATTTATCAGATTCTTTTTTCTTTTCTTTATATTGATCATTAAAATTTTGATGCTGTCTTGATATTGTTAATGACCAGTCCAATTTACGTTTGCAATCAGTAAAGGCTGAGACACAATCAAAAACTTAAGGAATAAGAAATAAGATTTATGATATAAGAATTAAGATTTAAGAACGAACATATGTTGTCCTATGTACACAACGCACAATGAAATTTTTAGAATTAAGGAATAAGATTTAAGCTTTAAAAAACCGACTTGTTGGTTTTAAGAAATAAGGAATAGGAAATCAGCCAATCAGAAGTCAGCATGTTTGTTAGATTTGAATTTTGACAATTTACTAACCTCAAAATTGTATTTTCGTTTCTTAACGTAATAATAAAACGCTGCCGACATTGCAAACACTATTGAAAAGAGTTAAGGACTTTTTTGGCAAGCCTTTCATATTTTTTAAAAGTATAGGTGAGCTTGTCGAAGTTGTAAAAATAGTTTGTATTTGTAAACAAAAAAGTGGGGTTAGGACAATAGTTTAGACTTTAAAAATCGCGCCGTTTGTAAGGAACCGGATTGGTTAAATTTAGGTACTAAAATTTTAATTCTGTCTTGTACTCCTATTCCTTAACACCTAAATCTTAAATCCTATTCTTTATTCCTTAAGTTTTCGATTGTGTCTCAGCCTTAATTTCTCCACCCTGGCCTGGGTAGTTAGTTCTGTTGGAATACATTTATAAAATTATTCATAAATGCGCACCACTGCTCATCAACATTCTTTCTTTCAACCGCATTAACATTCAACCAGTCTTGCTCCCTCAAACAATTTCTTGTTTTCGTCTCTAGAGAAATGTCTGTAAATGTGGGATCTATCTTTTGATAATCCGTTTCAAAAACAACATTCTGCGCTGTATGGTCTGATCTAAATTTTCAAGTACTAAAGTTTCCACTTGGTTAAAATTTGTAAAAATTTTGTCAATACAAATTGACATATTACTAGTTATTCTTGTCTTTTCCAGTATTTTTGGTTGAAAGTCAAAAGAAGACCTTAATGATAAAAGTTCTGTTCTAGATTTGTTTTCCTTTATCATTTTAACATGATAATCACCTAGAATAAAAATAGGTTCTTTTTCAATAAAAATGTTGACTAAAATCAGTTCAAGCTTATCCAAGAATAATTTAATGTTTGAATTGAACGCACAAAGAAATAAATTAAATCAGATGTTGAAAATGTCCACCTCCTGCAAATATGCATGCTCTTTTTCTTATGAACTCGCGTACTCTTTGGAAAATGCCGGGACTGTTTCTGATAGTTTCGCAAGAAAGTATGATGCGATTTCTCAACTGCTATTCAGTATGAATTGGTGTGCTGTTAACCCATGTTTTAAGGCGACTCCGTAGGAAGTAAACTAAACTATTGAGGTCTGGGGACCTAGGTGGCCATGGCCATGCTTGTAGTCCTCCGCGACCCTTCCAGGGATTATTGTAATTTCGGTTTAAATGTTCGCGCACCACAGCACTGAAGTGCGCTGGTGCCCCGTCGTGCATAAACCACAGCCGATTTCTTACTAAAATTGGAACATCTTTCATCAAAGCTGGCAATTCTTCTTTGAGAAACTGCCGGTAATTATGCCTATTCAACCTCTCGTGAAGAAAATAGAGTCCAATTAAATAACCACCGCATATTCCAGCCCACACGTTAACGGAAAACTGCTCCTGGTGACGGGATTCCAAGATTGCATGTGGTTTTTTTTCAGCCCAAAATGATTATTGTGAAAGTTTTGGATGGCGTTTCTAGAAAAATTGGTTTCATCGGTAAATAAAATTTCAGTATCAAATAATGGATTTTCAATTACTTTTTGAAGAAACCATTGGCAGAAGTTCATACGTAAGGGAAAGTCGCGTGGGAGTAGAGCCTGAACACGTTGGATATGGTGGGGATATAATAAAAAGTCATTGAGAATTTTCTAAAGAAGAAAATGTAAGATATTCAAATTGTTTCTAATTTTTCGTGTACTTAATTCGGGATCTTCCTCGACTAAATTCAAAACCGCTACCTCAATTTCTGGTGTTCTTACAGTACGTTGTACTCCTTTTAGATGATTGTCTGGTTCAAAACTTCCCTTTTCGCACAACCTTCTATGAATGTTTGAAAATGTTCGTGCAACCGGAATAATTCTATTTGGAAAGCGGTTTTCGTAAAACCGCCTGGCTTCCGGTGCGTTACCATCAGCAAGCCCATACATGTAATGCATATCTGCAAACTCAGAATTGTTGAAATGGGCCATGTTTTTTTAATAATATTATTAATTTTATTAAGTTAAATACATAACAACTAGACTAGGTAGACAACTGTCAAAACTGTTTATGTTTACAAAACAAAATCTGCTTCTTACCTACTAGATACGTTTTTAATCCTTGATAATACCCAATTTCATAACGACGTGCAAATGAATGAATTTTATTTTTTTATGCGAAAACCATACGTCAAACGAAAGAAAAATGAAGATACCAGATTTGCTCAGAAAGGAATGAGGATTTCAAAAATAATTTTTACTTTAAGAAAAAGCAGTGGCGTATCACTTTTCTCTTTAAAATGATTCAGTGCAAATCCCGCACGAACGCCACTGGCAAGAATAAATAATCATGTTTTACAGCAGAAAATGCCTTCAATGCATAGAAGATGCGTACCACGTTCCACAAAAATATATAGAGTCATACCAAAGTTATCATAAAAAAAAGATTTTGTTCTTAAAACTTTAGCACCTTGTAGTTCAACAGTTAAGACTTTTAGTTCATATCATGTTTTTTTCTCAAAATAGACCCAAATATTAGCTCATTAAATATTAGCATGTTATTAAGAAACACCCTGTATATAGTTATAACCACATCACTTATTTTACCTAACTGGCACTTGACCGCAGCGCATTCAAATGTGACACTGTCAGATAACTTGTTTAGTTTGGTTCTTACTTTGTTCTTTATATTTTGTCTAGTGTATATTGCTGTTCCACCATGCTATTCTTCTTCTTGACAGAACATACAGTATAATTTAAAGTTACTGATTGCCTGTTTACGGAACTGTATTTCTGACTTCCAATGTTTAGTTACACATATTATTTTACATTCTGGAAGGTCTTGTAACATATTATTCAGCTTATTAATTGAATTTTCAATTGATTGCACGTTTTGATGAATTATGTTTACTTATGTTTTATCTTCATCTCAAGTTATAAAAAATCACCCGTGTAGTTTACCTGATTCCTGTATTTTTCAAGTTTTCTTTTATAGACAGGGCAGTTAGTGTCTCGTGCAGAATGTTGACAATCTTTTTCGTCATATTTCATTTCAGTACAATTTGAGATGTATTTACCTTTTCTAAGTTACCAAGCTTGTGAACTAATGATTTAAGACATTGGTGTATAGAAGTACTAGCTTTTCTGACGCCTTTTTGATATTCTTTCGAAAAAGCAAGACACTCATCATCTTATTTGTTAGTTCCTGTATTTTTTCTGTTGAAAATGGTTCTTGTTGGTTTATTTCACTGTTGTCCATACTTTGGATAATCTTGGTCTTTTATTAGTACTACCATCATTTGTTTTAATTTTTCCATTGGTGTGGCTAAAGTTAATATTGGGGGTTGAAGGGGGAGTATGCTGTATCGATGATCTCGGCTTAAAAATGGCGTTTCGGTTAATAAATACATTATCTTGATTCAAATTTAGTTCACACTAATTGAATTCAAATCAATCAAAAACAGCTTTATTATCATAAGACGACAATCTCATTGACAAAGCAAACTACAAATACAAATACAATACAACTTAACATACTTATAAAGACCATTCAAATCGTTATAAATGTTTAAAAAGGAAGTTCAATAAAATAAAACAGTCCCATAAAAATAAAACAATTTCCTAACTAATAACACAACTTATCACATAATATAATAATAATAATAATAATAATAATAATAGTCTTTATTAAGAATGTAAATTTAAAAAATAATTACAATTCTTAGAGGGCGAAGTCTAGCTGATAAGCCTAATATATAAAAAAGTAAAACATACAACCTTACCCATAAACAATACATGATAATACTAAAAAAAGAAAACACGAATAAGGTACAGAAAGCACTCTCTTGACTTCTGTTTTAAACTCACCAGCATACATGATATTTCTAACTTGTCGCGGAAGGTGGTTGAATATTTTTTTACCATTATAAACAAAAGAGTTTTTAACTAAAGTAGAGGTTGGTATAGGAAGTGCCATGGTGTGAGTATTTCGCACAGAGTAGGACGGTGTGGCTCGAATTTCATGCATATATTTCTTATGAATGAGGCAGGCTGTCTCCTGGATAAAAATACAAGGGAGTGTTAAAAGATTATTCTGGACAAACAAAGGCCGACAAGACTCCCGTCGTTTAATCTTCAGCATGAATCTGATAGCTCTTTTCTAAAGAAGAAAAATAGTCCTAAACAAGTAACCCGAGCATGCACTCCAAAAACATATGCCATACCTCAAGTGAGTCTCTATTAGAGCGAAGTAAACCCTTCTGGTAGTTGGACCATCCATCTCCTGAGAAACGACCCTCAAAGCATTGCAACCTCTAGACAGTTTGGTGGACAATTGCAGAATATGCTGATCAAATTTTAATTTATTATCCACAAATAAACCCAGAAACTTACAATAACCTACACTCCCTATCCTTTCTGCATTCAAAGACACCTGCTTCATCTCACATTTAAAACTAACAATATTTGTCTTTGATATATTAATAGTTAGGAAATTTGCGTCGCACCAGTTTTTAAGACTTACCAAATCGTCACTAATAACATTTTCCACATGGTCATTACCTTTGAAATGCCACAAAATGGTTGCATCATCCGCGAACATAGTGAATGAGCCCGATACATTCAAAGTTACAATATAATTGATATAAATCAAAAAAAGCAACGGCCCAAGGACAGACCCTTGCGGGACACCGGAAGTTAGTCTTAAAGTGGATGATACTTCGTTGTTAAGAATGACTGACTGATGACGATCGGTCAAGTACGATCTTACCCAATTCAAGAATGCGCCTCGGAAACCATAGATTTCAAGCTTGCCGAGCAGTACTCCATGATCCACACAATCGAAGGCTTTAGTGAGATCACAGAATACCGCAGCGGCAGCCTCTCCCTCATTCAAGCAAATATATAGTTATTTTAAAAAAGAGAAAATCGCATCATTAGTGCTTTTCTGAGCCTGGAATCTGAATTGAAACCTACAAAGTGTGTTATGTGTTTCCAAAAAGGTGGTAATGCGTTTCATTTATTTATAATTTATTTATTCATTCAACGGGCTAACACCCAATTTACAAAAAATGTATACATATATTATCATAGAAGAACAAAACTCTCAAAATATAAAAATATAAAAACCAAGCTTAAGCTTGTACGCTATACATCACAATACAAATCATTAACTGTCACATTATAAAAACAAATACACAGATCAGCAAACAAACAATAAAGAGAGAAAAAAAAATACATTTCAGTTCACATCAATAGGTACTCTGCGTAAGAAACCCTTCAATTTGTTAACGGTTGAGTTAAAGATATCGAGTTTGATCTTGTTAGTATTAGACATTATTCTGTCCATAGGTGATTGTTGGCCATACAAAGTACGATGCAAATTGTTATAAAAGGTTAAGTTATTTCTTAGTGTGACCATAGGAGTATGAAAGTTTAAAAGAAATAAAAGATCTGGCGAGTCAATAACACCATTCACAAGTTTCCATAGAAAGACTATATCGAAATCAAATCTGCGTTTCTGAAGTGTTTCCAAATTCAAAAGTTGCAACAGATCGCCACAGTTAATATGTTCCTTAGGTATGTGTAGTTTGAAAGCTATGTAGTATAGAAATTTTTTCTGAACGCGTTCAATCGCATCAGTATATGTTGCAAAATATGGAGACCATACCATTGTACAGTTCTCCAATTGTGATCTGACTAAGGAGTTATATAAGATTTTAAGGGCAAAAATGTTATTGAAGTCCTTAGTATGTCTTTTCAGGAAACCTAGCATTTTATATGCTTTATTACAGCAATACTCAATATGATAACTAAATGAGAGTTTCTCCAAGTCTCTTAACAATATTGACTTTTTTAATGTATGGTTATTAATATTATAGGAATTCAATACTGAGTCATTCTTTTTTGAGAATTGTATATATTGGCATTTCTCTATATTAAGATACATGTAGTTGTCGACACACCACTGTTGAAAACGGTTCAAATCTTCCTGCAGATATCGAACCGCCTGCCAATAATTAACAGTGATGAACATCTTTAAGACGTCAGCGTACAATAGAAACTTGCAATGTAGAAAACACTGAGTGACATCATTTATGAATATATTGAACAATAAAGGCGCCAGGTGCCCCCCCTGTGGTACACCTGAGGTAACATTGAAGGTTTGAGACCTGCAAGGTTTAACCTTGACAATCTGTACTCTATCAGTGAGATAAGAATCAATCCACCGCAACATGACTCCGCCAACGCCATATGCTTCAAGCCTACGAGCAAGCAGGCCCACATCAACCTTGTCGAATGCCTTGGAGAAGTCAGTGTAAATTGAATCAACAACACTTCCGCCCTCCAAGGCACTCGACAATGCCTCGCGGTATACCAAAAGATTCGTTGCAATTGATTTACTCTGCAGACAAATAATCTGTAACCAGAGATTCGAGGATTTTAGGAAATTGTGAAATGATTGAGATAGGTCGGTAACTCTTCACTTCACTTCTTTTGCCACTATTATAAATGGGGGTAACATACGAAAGTTTCCATTCATCAGGAAAAATGCCAGATGACAACGATTTATTGTATAATAACCAGAGAGGTCTGGACAGTGCAAATGCACAATTCTTTATAAAGAAAGGAGTTATGCCGTCCGGCCCCGGCCCCTTACCAATGTCAATACATGTTAGCTTGTTATATACCTGTGAATTTATAACACTAAACCCATTTATGTCTACTATATTTTTTAGTTTATTAGGAATTTTAACATTATATTCTCTATTTGATGTATTTTCATAAACAGAGGAAAAGTGCTCTGCAAAAAGCTGCGTTGCACTACCTCCATCGATAGAGGTCTTGTTACCAAGTGTTAAAACAGCAGGAATTTCATTATTTTGTTTTTTGAATTGACATACTTCCAGAAAACCCTCGGACTCTTAGCTATGTTAGATTCGACATCCTCTATGTATTCCCTATACAAAACGTCCGCCTGTGCTTTACAAAGAGCTCGCACATGGCAAAAGTTCTGATAATCTTCCATTAGACCGGTTTGACGGAATTTTTTATGCAAAATCTTTTTATTAAAAACAGTTGTTTTGAGCTCAGTATTAAACCAGCTAGGAAATTTAAAATTGCTTTTGATTGATACCTTTGGAACACACAACTCAATGGCTTGTCCTAATATAGAATTAAAGATGTCATGATTAATTTCATTGATCAGTAAAGTGTCCCAATTAGTAAGTAGCAAGTATTTATTCAGTTCCATATAATCGCACTTGTGAAAGTTATAAATTTCATCTTCAAATTCAATGATCTCTGCTCCCTCACTGCAACAAAGATCTATGAGGAGGGCTGGATGGTGACTCTCAGAGTTTATCAAGGTGTCCAAGGCTGCGCTGACTGAATCTCCTTCACAGCTCGTAAAGACAAGGTCCAAAAAAACTCCTCTTGCATTTGGAATCCGATTAGCCTGGTATAGATTTAGCATGGGAAAAGTTTCAGCAATGCCTAGAGTGTCCATGGTGTGTCCATGGTGTGTCCAGTGATCATCACACCCAATGAATCATTGTCCCACTTTAGATTAGGTAAGTTATAATCTCCAGCTATACAGAAGCTATGGCACTGTATATATGATGTGCACTCTCTACTGCTTCACAATGCATGGAATATACTTCATTTTTTGAGTTTGGAGGAATGTATACGCAGCACAACATTTTTTTTGTTACCATTTTTCAGTTGGACTGAAACCCAAATCTCTTCAGATAGATCATTGGCTATATCGACCATCTTGACAAGTTTTTCAATAATTTTTGATAGCGTTGGAAGTAGCGACACTGGCCTAAATGTTAGAATGGGACTCAGGATCTCCCCCCTTAAAAAGTGGAACGACTCTGGCAATCTTTAAACAAGGTGGGAAAATACCAGAAATAAAAGATAAGTTAATAGCTTCCGCCAGTGAGCTCAAGGCGTTATCCGGCAGGGCAAGAAATACTCTTAAAGAAATATCATCCCAACCCACTGCATTTTCATTCTTTATCTCGCAAAATACCTGCTTAATTTCGTCAATATCAGTGGGATAAAAATAAAACGAATCGCTCACTGCCACATTACGCAGATAGTCCAATGCATTCGCTCTCGGAAGGATTTGACTAGAAAGATCTGAGGCCACGGAACAGTAGAAAGAGTTGAATTGATCGGCGCTGACAGATGACGGGGTTAATTTACTGTCTCTTTCACGCAAGTCATTAATGATTTTCCAGGTTTCTCTTTGTTTATTACTTGAATGATTTAAACGATTAGAATAATAATCTTGTTTGGCCATTCTAATTACTCGCCTATAAATTTTTCGATATTTAATGTAATAAGTCATAAAGATGTTGCTATCCAAAAAATATTTACGAAGTCTATGTAAAGATCGCATATTTATAGCTGATATTCTTATAGCCTTCGTAAACCAAGGCTTTCTATTTTTTTTTAAAGATTTTTTACTGGAAAAGACTGGTTAAAATTATGAGATAAAATATTGTGAAAACATGCCACAGGATCATTTGAATTAATAATATTAGGCCAATCAACATTAGCACACTATTGGGAAATTTTTTTAAAATTATATTCAGTATACATCCTTCCGCGACGTGTTTTTATTTTAGTGTGAGTAGACGGTATCTTGAACTTACATAAAATTGCCTCATGATCTGATAGCCCAGCATTAATTACATTACATTCCCTAATTACTTGCTTTGGTAAATTGGAACAAAAATAGTCTATTAAAGATGAACTTTTATTTGTTGTTCTAGTGGGTTCGTTCACATGCATATGCAAATTAAATGAGCTCAAAAGATTGGTTATCATAATGGTGTTTACGTGTGACTTGTCCATATAATTTATGTTTAAGTCTCCTGCC
Source organism: Polydrusus tereticollis (assembly GCA_963920685.1). NCBI lineage: Eukaryota > Metazoa > Arthropoda > Insecta > Coleoptera > Curculionidae > Polydrusus > Polydrusus tereticollis. The sequence goes on from OY987332.1 coordinate 89,728,882, forward strand.
ACTATAATGTTGTTATTTCTAGGAAATAAAGATAAAAGTACTTCCAGCCTAGATACAAACACGTTTACATCAGTAATTGGCGGTCTATACAAATATACAATATAAATATTTAACTTAGGTATATATACTATAGAAAATTCAAACTCTTTTTCCACTAATAAATGATTAAACTTTGTAATATCAACAAACATACATAATTCCAAAACACAATTACGAATAAACACCAACGTACCTCCATGAATAAAATCATGCCGAGAATAAATAGACAGAACGGTATATTCGGGCAAAAACACATTTTCGTCGCTGTAGCCAATGTTCATTTAGAAGCAACATGTGTGGTTTATCTGTTTCTTCAAGAAAAATTGATAATTCGTCGACTTTATTTCTCAATGACTGATCATTTAAGTATATTATAGAGACGAGAATTCAGCGTCGTTGTCTGTTCTAAAAAAACGCCACTTTCGGACTGAGCATTGCCACCGACGTCTTTGTTATTGGATTCAAATTCAACCGGCATTGTGATAGATGCGCAAAACAACTGTGAACACAAAAATTTACACAAAAGCATCTTTCCTACATAAGACGGTTCACCATTAAAAGATCTTTCATTAGCCTGCATGAAACTATCGATGGAAAAATAGGCAGAATCATTTATTTTATTGTGAAAAAAATTCTGGACAGTCATATTGTCCTTATAAATTAAACTATTTAAAACTTTCCGATTGCATGCAAATGAAGATCCAATTACGATCAAATTAGTAGTTCCATAAACAGCCAATAATTTTTCAATATGGTCTTTTTCGATGGGTTTGCCCCGTAAAGCATTTGTGCATCCCAAGAATAATATCACAAAATCTTTCTTGGTAAAATTTCGGCTAAAATTTAAGCAATCACTTACTATTTCATTAAATAAAACTCCTACCTTATATTGACAATTTACATCATATTTAGAATTTGAATAATTTTTAAATAAGTTTCCGCAACCAATTACACTATCCTTGGCACCAATAACCAATAACTGAGGCTTTCTTGTCACATTAACACTGCGCGTCCCAACTCGTACATTCCCATAGCCTGGATCGTTCGAGTATCAGCAAGCAACCTGGACTTACGTAACTGACACAGCTCATCACTGCATTTTTCATTTTCTCCTTCCAGCATTCGAATTGTGTCAACCATACTTTTGTTCAATTCAATGAGTTCACCGAGTTCGTTCTTTATTTTATCGTATTCATTATTCATTGAAGAAAGTTCATCCTTTAGTTTTAAGTTATCGCTGTTTATGGAAGAAATTTCCTTATTTAAGGTAGAAATTACGTCACATTTTTCTTGAAGTTGTAGTCTTAAGTTATTTTCAGTTTCAGCCAAATCTGTAAAATCTTGCGTGCGCTTTCTATCCCTTTTTGGTAGAGCATCCTTATCTTTTATGCTCTTGCATAATTGCTCAATCTTATCTTTATAACTTTTTATTTGTAAGTCATGTTTTTCGCTGATATCGTGTAAGGAGTTGTCTCTGTCCTTAAGAACCCCCTTAAGTCTGTTCTTTAACTTATTTACAGTATCGTCGATGGATTCATTAAATTTTTCATTACATTTTTTAGAACACAGAATTTTATGTCTTTCGATTATATAAAAGTCAGTTCGTTCAGTACAGCTTTTGTGAAAAATGTTTAAGCATTCGATACAAAAATAATTGTCCGTCTTTTTTATTTTAGTGCAGCATTTAAACAGTGTATCGGAATCGCCCATACTAATTTTTGCATATTTTAATACTTATAAATAACACCAAAAAATATCGCTTGATGGTAAACAATAAAAAAAGGGAATTCCCATATCAAAATAACATAATAAAAGAATTTGGAGTTACTAAGCAATTCGTTTGGAATGTTCAGTACGATAATAATCCATAGTTTTTTATATGTCTATTGTTATCCACACCAGACATAGGTATTATCACTAAAAAAGATTAGGTTTAGAATGTCTAAAGGTTAACGTGAAGTTAATTTAACTGGCACATTACAAACACTAGTTCATTAGGTAACTTATTGAAATGTAAGTGCAGCAACTATTTTCACACGGTCACGTAAATAAAAGTTACGCCCGGCAATTACTTTAATCAAATTTGCAGACTTAATAACTCCGATATAAAGATTGTAGATTTAACTAGCAAATAAATACGTCCGTTCGCTACGACGATAAAACTACTACTTCACTAGGTAATTTATTCTCGTCCTTCTTAATCAGCAATACTTTTTTCTTGTGTTTATCAACAGAAGTTCTCAACAACATTGGTTGTGTACCGATTATTTTATTTATTTCGTCCATGTTTATATTCAATACACCCGAGGAAAACTATTTGTTCTTTCAGCTCCATGCAATTTTCTTTCCTTTTTCCTTTATTTTCGGATTAATCACCATCGCTTGAAGCGTCCATATCAAATTTACTAAATATTTCGCACTAGTTACTAGACAATTTACTAAAATGTAGAAAGTACTGTCACGATACGTTACTACAAACTTACGTTTGTGTTTACCGGAAGTAGATGTCAACGTGCTTATTTTAAATAGGGCACCCTATATATTATTTCATTTTTGGATTCTATGTAAAACTCTAATTACATGTAATGTATATTGTTCTTTACCTGGCCTTAATGGCCTTTTGACAGTTTTCTCAATTTAATTTTAATTCTTTTTTTTTAACACCCTGTATTAATAATTATCAAAATATTATACGAAGTCTGCTAAAGTTAGTCTCTTTCTACAAAGAACCCAACCCAAATTAAATAATAAAGTCTTCCATACAGGACAAACTAACAATCCTTTCAGTCTGCACAGGTAATTTTTGACATAAAATTTGTAATATGTCAAAAACGGTTAGACTTAGGAAATATAATTATTAGAATTTTACTGAGAATCAAAAAATTAAATAATAATATTTAAAGTGTCCTGCATATTTAAAATAAGCAAGTTGAGATCTACTTCCGGTATAGCCGGAAGTGCCACATTCTTGAAAATATTTTTGATGGACAGTAGTAACCTTCCAAATTTTCATATTTTTTCTAATTATAGTTTTTTCATAATCGATCGATGGAGTTCCCGGTGAGACACCCTGTATAAAGTCCAAATACAGTTAGAATTCCGAATGATTTAAAGATACCCCTGGCAGTGTCATTAAAACCCATTTTCTTTATTACTCTCAAAATACGTTTCTGAGGTAACAAATAGTTTCTCCACGAAACTATTACTATACCAAAACATAATGCCATATTTTATGATGGATTCGAAGTTTACATAATATATGATTTTTATACATTTTTCATTAATGTAACTAGAGAGGACCGTAACTCATTAGCAAACCGAACTTATTCTTTCGGAAAGCGCAGTTATATTATGACGTGACCTGTTCAAAAACTCATCCAAATAGAGTCTTAAGAAATTTCTTTTGATTCAGGTCTGGCAATCTTAACATACTATTGAATATTGTGGTCAACAGTACTATTGCTTTTCTTGGAAGGTTTTTTAAAACATCAGCGACTATAAGGTCGAAACCAGGTGCTTTATGAGAGTTGAGGTATCCTATTTCTTTGCGTACTTCAGTAGGAGAGAATGCTTTTAATGGTGGTGATAGTTGGCATGGTGCTTTTAGGAATTTTTCTATAATATTATCTCCATTATTGATTGATCAAGATATTCTGCATACGTTTTCTTATCGGTGGGACGGCTACAATTATTGCTCTTTTGATTTTTTTCGTTGCTTTCCATAAGGAGTGATCTTCAGAAGACAGATTTGATAAGTAAGTTTGAAAGGAGTCATTTCTCGCTTCTTGGATAGCCCTACTAAGATTGTGGGTAATATTATTCAGATGTGTTTTGTCGAGTGGGTTTCTGCAGTTTTGCCAGTTCCGCTGTGCTCTACGGTTCTCAATGACAAGTTCTTTCATATGCCGAGGTATGTTATGCTTAGCATCGACTATTTTGTGATTGTGATGAGTCGTTGGTGTGGCATACCATGCTGCTTCTTGAATCAAAGTTGCTATATGCTGAACTACTTTTTCAATTTCATGCCTATTTTTTTGTCGGCAGTCTAATTTAATGTTTTCATTAATTTTTTGTTGAAATTTAATCCAGTCTGTTTTGTTGTTACATAACCTTAGGGGTGTTTTTTTCCAGATTTGTCTAGTACTCATAGTTATGATGATTGGACTGTGATCCGAGCTTAGATCGAAGTTTGGTTCAATATCGCAGTAAATATCAGATATTCCTTTGTTATGCCGAAATCTAGCAGGTCCGGGATTTTATTGATGTCACTTGGCCAGTACGTTGGCTCTCCGGTTGATAATATGTTCAGTTGATGTTGTTGCACACATTTCAATAAGTTTCTGCCTTTTGGTGTGATTAACCTGGATAACCTGGTTACAAATAGTTCATTATATTCTTCTTGAGTTATATTATATCGAGGCGGTCTATAAATTGCGGCAAATGTAACTGGCCTGGTTAAAGCTTCAAGTTTGACGCTTGTGCACTGGATTTTGTTTGTTATATACGGTTGGAGGACATGATGTTTTAGTGCAGTTCTGATGATGAGTGAAGTGCCTGCGTGTGCAGTTCCATCAGGATGGTTAGTAAAGTATATTTTATAGTATGGGATCTTAATAAAAGTTCTATGTGTGGAGGAGTGGCTCTCTGATATTAACATGATGTCAATTTTGTTTATGTTTAGAAATAGTATGATTTCTTGAACGTGCTTACTAATACCGTTGGCATTTCATACTGCTATTCGAATTGAATTAGCCATTATTTAGTAAGTTTATTGATGACCGTAGTCAGCATGGTGAGGACCATGCTATTTTGGTTAATTAGCTGAGTAAACATGTTTTTGAATTCGCTCAAAAATTTGCAAGTTTGTCGGTTATATCAGTGGTATTGTTGGCTTGGGCAGATAGTCCATTGTTGTTTAGTACTTGTGAGTAGGATGGCATATTTTGAAATCTTAGTTGGTTATATGAGTTTCTAATATGATTTAGTGTAGGAGTGTTAGGTGAATTTGTTTTATTTCTTGATTTTATCAAATCTTGGTATACTGAACAGCCTTTATAATTTGCTGTTTGATTATTTTGGCAAAGGGCACATTTAGCTGGCGTATTATTAGGTTTAGTACATGTTTTTGAATCGTGAGATCCATCGCATTTAACACATTTATATGGGCGCAAACAGTACGCTTTTGAGTGGTTATAGTCTTGACATCTTGTACATTGTACAATGTTATTCTTCTTTCGTGGCAATTCAATTCTGACTTTGCAGAATTGTAGATATTCTACCTTGAAAATTTCTTTATTGTTAGTGTTAAGCTCTAATATCGACAAAGTACAACATTGGGAGAGGCTCTTTGCTGACTCTATGCCTAATATTAATAATATTTCTTACCTTATGTCCCTTGTCTTTTAATTCTGCTTTAATATCTTCTAAAGGGACTGAATGGTGTAGGTCTCTAATCACTATTCTATAAGCTCTTTCTTGTTTTATCTGGTATGTATGGTGAATTATCTTCTCTTCGCGTACATGATGAATTAATTTTCTATAAGAATCTGGGGTTGTAGGGTTAATTTTGCTTGTGTTATTTGCTAAAGCCTTCGTAGTAAAGGTATTTTGTCCAGCTGCAGCTGTTAGATCTTTGAGCATTGCTTTATAGTCTATAACAGAGTATATACAGGGTGTTATGGAAATGACTTATTATTTTTTAACCCGTAAATATATAGGTCGAGACGAATTGGGGAAAAATTGCTATAAATGGCGCTCGAATCTAGAAATTCGAGAAAAATGCCTTCAAAAATTTAGGTCCAAAACACCTACGCGCCAATGACCCAAACAGCTGATTTGGGTAATTGTTTACTTTAGTGCAAATGTTGAATTTTTCGCTAAAATTTCGTATATAGGCTAATTAAGGGTAGCTGATCACAATTTTCCTTTTGCGTTTAGGCGGCAAATGCACTGGTTTTGAGAAAAAAAATGTTAAAGTTTTTCTAACTCACCGGTATGTTATTTTGCATGTAATCCTAAAATGTTGCTATTTGCAATAAAATATTACTTGTCGGAGTCATAGTATACACTTCCGAGTTGAAATAAACGAAATATGCCACAAGGAAACTCTGAAAAACGGGATAACTTGTAAGCGAACAGAAAACTCTACGTTATCTGGAAAAAGACGGGAGACAGCTCACTGACAGCTGGCCAAAAAAAGCAGAAGCAAACTGCACCCATGTTGTCAGATTGTTAGTGTATTATAAATTGCCTATACTTTTCAATTCATTTTTATTAATTGAATGAATCCTATTGGCTCGAGCTAGCATATCATTCTCCTGGATGGAAGCCATTAATAATTACAAGAAAAAGAAGAACAATCTGGCAACGTGAGTGCAATGAATCTGAAAACAGACGCTTCTACTTTGTCGGCGTATTAACAACGAATTTAATTAAATTTGTGCCTTTTCCATTGTTTTTTTGCTAAAATGTTGTTCTTATTTTATGAACAGATAGTTTGGTGAAAGTTTTATCACATATTTTGAAGGGAAAACCATAAAATCTAGGAAATTGAAAGGAAAGAATACCCTAACCTGTAAGTGAAAAACTTTAACATTTTTTTTTCTCAAAACCAGTGCATTTGCCGTAAAAACGCAAAAGGAAAATTGTGATCAGCTACCCTCAATTAGTCTATATACGAAATTTTAGCACAAAATTCAACATTAATTGCACTAAACTAAACAATTACCATTCCAGCAGTTTGTCTTGTCAAAAACACATGTGTTCAGGGGCATTGAACTATCATGGAAGGCGCACATAGTCCGGTTTTAAGGTATTTTACAAAATTCAAAATACTTCCGATTTTAGAAAAAAAAACTATCAAGTGTAACTCTAGACCACCTCAGGAGTGGCCCCTTAAAATATAATAAGTCATTTCCATAACACCCTGTATATATATTGGAGGGGGTTTAATTTCGTTAGGAGGATGACCGTCGTCTTGAATATTTGTATCTGTTGTTTTGTCGCTTGTGTCTTCGATGGGAAGAGATTGAAATCGGTTAGACGTTTGAGTTTGGGGTGTTGTGTCGATTGATTTTTGGCGGTTTATTATTTTCCTTTTATTTGTAGCAACTTGCCAAGCAGGTTTTGTAGAGCTGCCTTCGTATTTGCTAAGCATTTCAGCCTCATCACTTGAGGAACTAGGCAGGACATAATTTGGTTTTGATTCGTATTAATTCTTGATGTAGTTTGATTAATATTTATATTTGGTTGGATCGATGTTGTCTGGTTTAAGCTGTGGTACATTTGAAGAGAAGGTTGCATCTGTTGTTCTTGTGTACTAAATCCATAGAATGGAGATTGATTTGTCATTTTATTGGGGAAAGTTGATGATGGTGATGGCGGTGATAAATATGGCAACTGGAAGGATTGATTCGTATGCATTGATGGTATCTGTGGTTCCGAAAAGTTTTGCATCATATTTTGTGGCAGGGATGGAAAATGACTGAGTGAATTAAAGTCCATCCCTGATCCATTCCCTGCCGGGAACATTTAATTTCATTACCGATTCAATACTCCTGTGTAAATGTTGTCACTTCACTTATCAGCTTTAGAATACAAAAAAGAAATAATAAACTCTCGCACAATCAACAAAAATAAAAAACTTCGCGATAAGGCAGCCGAATTTGAACGTGTTGTCGCTTTGAATATACAAACGAGACTGCTTGGTTAATTAAGTACAAGTTTATTTTCTAAAAACAAACTGTTTACGTTTTCAACCAGATATCGATCCATAGCTGTTAGTTTTGCAATACATCTTTCACCAACCATGAGATTGGTGTCATCGGCATAACATGTTACATATTTTTTGGCGGAGGTTATTATAGAGTAAAGGGTAAAGGTTATTCAAAAAAATCACAAACAAAGTGGATTCCACAATACTGCCTTGTGCAATTCCTACATGAGTGTCCAACGGCAAGTAAGCTTTTCTTTTTTTTTGTTATTTAGCTATTTGTTTCCTTTTTAATAAATATGGATTGAATAAGCTGAGAATATTTCCTATGCGGTATAACTCGAGTTTCCTTAATAATAATTGAGGATCAACACAGTCATATGCCCTTGTTAGGTCCAAACACACAGCGAGTACCATACATTTCGATTTATAAATCTGATAATCTTAAACATTTTTCATATTTTTCTGATCCCACTGCCTTTGACAATTTGTCAAATTATTTTTTTGTTTTTTAGACTGATCTATCCTTGAATGTATTATTTAATTCAGTTAGTGTTAAAAGTCATAACCATATCTAATCTAACTTGTAGAACGTCATTTAAAAATAACGGGATCTTAACGGTATATGGCCTATACATTTACGAATGTTTATTATTTTTCTTTAAAAAAAGGCAGCTGTTTGGTACCGTCATCTGAAGATCAGTACGATACAAGAACCCAAAATGTAAATTAACCTAGGCATCGTTTAGCGTTAAGTGAGAAAAGTTGGCAGTATATGTGATTAAAGTTTTTTAATAAGCTTTCTGGTACTTTGAAAACAATACAGACTGAGTCGAAGTTCAAGAAAAAAATTAAAAATTTGTTAACTGACTTGAACCAAACAATGACATATAGTGTGGACATGTTTTTGGATATGTGGTAGTTTTTGCAATTTAATTTTATGATTCAATACGGGATCTTCCATGGGTTCGTAAGCTAGGTTAGACCTGTAACTTCTTTTCTTTCCTCGTCTACTTTGTCGGTATTGTTCATATGTATTTTTTATTTTTATTCGGCATTAGCTTTATTCCTTGGTGAGTCGTGCGTGGTTATCTAGGATTTTGATGCTGCTTGCTTTTGGCGCCTTTTTTTTACCGTCCTTAAAACGCTGCTGTGTTGATAGTGCTTCTCCACTATTTCTAGTGCCTTCCTACTGTTAAATGGGCTCGCCAATAGTAGTTCGTATGTGAAGCAGGGGGTAGATGGAGCTCAATTGTCGCAATGCAAGCTTTACTCTATTAATTGAATTTAGCCTCCCAATTCAGCCTTTGGTCGAAGATAAGTCCCAGGTATTTAACTTCCTGGCACCAATTCACTTGTACCCCGTTAACGCTAAGCCTAGTTTTAGGTCGTTTGACGTTGCTTTTTGAGAAAAATATGACCTTTGTCTTGGAAGAATTTAGACGAATCTTCCAAGCCGAAAGCTATTTTTCTATGCGTTTAATGTGGCGTTGCGGCCTTGAGATTATCAACCACGGTTGTTTTGATTTCGCAGTAATTGCAGTGTCGTCGGCAAATAAATAGAGCTCATTTTGTCCATCTTTCGGTATATCGTGAGTGTATATATTGTACAGCATCGGAGATAGAGGTGAGCCTTGCGGCACTCCAGCCCTGATGCGTTTTATCAAAGAAAGCGCGCTTTCCGACTAGACTGCAAAACTTTTATTTTCAAGAAATGAAGCCACAATCTTGACGAGATAGTTTGGAGCTCCGAGTCTTATTAGCTTTAATAGAAAACTGTTGTGCCATACCTTGTCAAAAGCCTTACTGACATCAAAGAACACCACCCCCGTGTGCATCCTTCTGTTAAAACCCTTCATGATATTTGAGGTGAGTCTCGTTGTTTGCCTAACTGTGCAATGTTCGGCTCGAAAACCGAACTGTTCATTGGGCGGAATATTGCGCTCAAACACAAAGTCGCTTAGACGAGACAAAATCAGTTTCTTGATAATTTTTCCCAAACTAGAGAGTAGGCGGATCTTTCCCTTTCTTGTGTATCAAGATTACTTTTGCGTGTTTCCAGGCACATGGGAAATGGCCTTCTTTGATTATCGCCTGGAATAAGCTTGCAATATTCCCCAAAGCTCTGTCGGGTAGGTTTCGCAACGCTGCATTTTTGATACCGTCGAAACCCGGGGCTTTTCTGAGGTTTAAAACACTTGTTATTGATTTGACTTCGTTTAGCGTCACCTCTGGGAAGTTCTGAATCGGATGGTTCATTGACTTAAAAATTTGAATAGTTCTGGAGACCCTCTCATCTCTATGTTGTTGGATTTTCACTGAATTGCTCGCAGAATTTGTCTGCGAGCAATTCAGCTTTGTCCTTAGCATCTGTCAAAATCAGACCTGTCTGCTGGTTTTTGAGATATGACATTGGCTTTTTTGCACCTTTAATCAAAGTTCTGGTCATCTTGAAAATAAAATTATCCTCGATGCCCAGACTTTGAACTCTGTCATCCCACAGGTTCGATTGTCGTTCGATGAGCATTTGTCTGATCGCTTCGGTTTCGATTAACCTCGGCTTTGATTCGAGGATCCTCAGTCCTAAATGCCCTGTTTTTTAAACGATTTTTTACTCTAATACGTTCTTTAATTTCGTCAGTTAAAGCCCCGTATTTCGAATATACGGACACTTTCATGATAGATGCCTGAGCTAAAGCCATGTTAATGTCATCTGTGATCTTGCTCACAGCGTTTTCTATGTCTACCGAGTTTTGCATTGGTTGTAGTGGCTCGACATTTTGTAATAGACCATTGTACCTGTGCCAGTTTGTGGAGGTCCGAGTTACGAAACCTCGGCCCCTTTCAAAAGGATTACCAACTTCCAATATAACCGGCAGATGATCAGAGCTTAGATCACAGATGACCGTGGGTTGTGAAATTTGTACAGAGTTTTTTTTATCACGAAAATGTCCAATATATCCGGAAGACCCCGCCCAAACATGTGGGTGTGGTCTTCAGGCGGTAAAATGTGGTAATTTAGAATTTCTGAAGAATTATATAACCCCAAATAGTATGCTTTGCATTGAGGTCGCCCCCTATAATCGTCCTATTATTGTTGCCAAAAATTTGCTCTAAACAGTTGCCCGTGAAACCTACCGACGGGCTACAGTAAACCGATCCCAGGTATACGCGCTGATTATTCTTGAATTTAATGGAAATGAAAGTCCCTTCAGTGTGGGTACAACTAACAGGGCCTGGCACAACTTGAGCAGAGATGTGCCTCTTGACCAGAATCATGGTGCCCCCCCTCGCCTATTTAGGCGATCGTTTCTGAAAATTGTATAGTTTGGAAACGAAAACTTTTCTCCTTTAAGCCACGTCTTCTGCACAAGAAGCACATCTATCTCGTTTGTTTCTACAAAGTCAATAAGTTCGTTTCTTCGATGTTTAATACTGTTAACGTTAACATTAAACGTAGCCATTTTGAAATACGCCGTCTCAGTTTGTGCCGTCACTTAACCGTGGTTTTTTCGAAATCATTCAGGATTGTTTTAAGCTGGGTCTCCATAATTTTTGTGAATTGAGCGAGGAAGCTCTGCATAGTCGACTGATTTTATGATTCAATAATTTATTAGTATAGAATAGTAACTTTGTAAATGACGCAATTTAAGCACCATGTATACAGGGTGTCCATTTAGTGTATAAATCTTCGATATCTCATAATACACTATTACAGATAAGGAAAAACTTTTATTTGAATGAAATGAATGAAAAATTGAATATGAAAAATTGAATACTTTAATATTATTTTTAATTTCAGAGCCTACCATCGCAACAACCTAAAGAAGAGGAGAATGCTGGCGAGAAAGATCCACAAGAAGGTGAAGAACAAGGGAATTCCACTAAAGAAGCAACTGGCTCATCTTTTACGTCAATCAACGTTTCTCCTCCTGGAAAGTTTAAAAAAATTGAACCTGTAACAAAACAAAATGAGCTGATACAGAAAGCCTGTTCTTTATTATCATCCAATCGATATATGTATTATTTGAAGCTGAACTTGGCACTTTCGGAAGACATTCTGTACAAATTAATATGTCTTCCTATTATACTAATATACAGGGTGTCAATTTGACAACTTTCAATGCAAATATCTCGAATACTACAAAAGTTAGAATAACGCGATTTGGTATAAATGTTATTTGGGTAGGGGGAACTAGAACCACCATACTTTCGTCAAAGGGGCAGTTACCCCTAGGCGCCCCACACCACCACTTTAAAATTTCAAGTGACACCACCCCTTTGTTATACCTTAAATGAAAGGTCTCGCGGAATAATATTTAGCTGCACAAAAAAAATCGATAAAAAAGAAAATTTTTAATTTAAATAAAACAAAACTTTGTAGATTATAAAAATATTATTTTATTGATTAAATGCTCAAAATGTATTTCATTTTGTTGTAAACAATAGTTCAACCTATTTTCAAATCAAAATTAGTTGGATATTGCCGGAAATAGGAACTTAGATGAAGATTTGCTACATTTTCAACAAGATGGAGCACCACCCCATTATGTTCTACCTGTCCGGCAATTTGTCAATGACGCTTTTCCAGATCATTGGATTGGACGGAGAGGTTCAATGGAATGGCCGCCGAGATCTCCCGATGTAACGCCGCTAGATTTTTTCTTTGGGGTGATTTGAAAACTGGTTATTAGATCAAAACCTAATTTAATAGACGATCTTCGGGAACGTATTATTGCAGAATGCAGAGCTATTCTCAGACATGTGTTTCAAAATGTCAGAACGGAATTTGAAAATAGGTTTATTATTGTTTACAACAAAATGGAATGCATTTTGAGCATTTAATCAAATAAAATAATATTTTTATAAATTACAAGGTTTTGTTTTATTCAAATTACAAATTTTCTTTTTAATCGATTTTTTTTTTGTGCTGCTAAATACTACTCAGTGAGACCTTTTATTTGAGGTATAACAAAGGGGATGGTGCTATTTAATATTTTAAAGAGGTGGTGTGGGGCGCCTAGGGGGTGACCGACCTCTTGACTAAAGTATGGTGCTTCTAGTTACCCCCTACCCAAATAACATTTATACCAAATCGCATTGTTCTAACTTTTGTAGTTTTCGAGATATTTGTATTGAAAGTTTTCAAATTGACATCTAGTGTATACTAATTCCTTGCCAAATATTTATTGTCAAAAAATGCATACTCCTGAATCTCAACAAGACGGTTATGCAATAGATACTCTTTTTGCGTCATTCAAAGCTAATTGAAAATATGTGTAACGCTTTACTGCAATAATGAAATATACTCAATATATCACTTTTCTTTTACTTACCTTAATGTAGTTTTGAAGAACATAATATGTCAATAACTCACAAGTATTCATGATGGCCTGGCTTACTGACTTTGGGGACATAATCCTTGCAAACTTTATATCTTTAAAGCATTTTCCTGTTGCTAGATAATGCAATGTCAGTGCCAATTTTCCTTTTGCTGAAATTGCCCTTCTCAATATTGCTTCTTGTGTACGGCTTTGTGCCATTTTCTCTTAATTTTAGGGATTTGGCACTGTTTAGCGCAAAAATGGTTATAATACTGAGACAATATTTTACGTCTATCGTCACTTGTGTTGTTTGTATAAACATAGATCGGCAACCGCTTTAGTTTTGAGATACAGTGTGTTTTAAGCGGAACAAAAAATAAGTACGCCACTGCCGGTTTTTTTGATAACACAGTTATGTAAACAGTTCAATGTTTATTGCATAGTACTTTTTGATTTTGGCTTCGTGTGGCACAATGCATTGTAGTACTTTTTCAATGTCACCCTGCATATCTTCACCCAATATTGGCACCAGAGAAATGGATCTATAATTAGATGGATCGTCTCTGGTTCCTTTATGTGTATTGGAATAACTTTAGCAAACTTAAGACAGTCTGGAAATACACCTGTGGCCATAGTTTCATTTATTAGGCTCGTTAGGGGATATACCATAGGTTTTTTAAAGTTGTCACAATTTTGGAGTTGAAATCAAAGTGATCCCTACATGCACTGTTTTTCAAGCCCTCAATAAATATGACCTTGTGGAACCTAAATGTTGATGTTACTGTTATTTTTTTAAGATACTTCGCAGATTGGTGATTTACTAAGGATAGTGTTTTCACTATGTTGTGGGAAACATTAACGAAAATAAATTACAAAATATGATAAAATGTAACAAACATACCTTGTTCTTTAATCTCCATTTCACAAAAACAATACAATTTCGAAAATTCAATAACACTTATTACCTTGCAGAGTAGTTACTGGTAACTTTGATGGAGGTTATTTGACTATGAGTTTACTGGATTTATGACCTTACACGGTACCACCGTCCAAATATAAGAAGTCCGCTCACTTGCTCTTGCCGCTGTAAATTTCTCCACTGCCGACGCCCAGCGAGTCGACGCTCAAGCGGCGTTCGGCTGGGCATTAGTTTTTGCAAGTGCATACTTTAATCCACAGCGCTCTCGGCGAAGAGTTTTCGTATGCTGCCACGTTATAATTAGTATAATATTAGCTTACTTATGATGGAGGCGAATCACCTTAAGAGTTTTTCTTATTGTTGTGTTGATGATTGTTTTTCGTTATTTCGGTGCCCTAAAGATCCAATGAGGTAAGTAAAAAGGATTGTTTACTTCCTTTGAGTAAGATGTAAAGTAGATTTAGTGGGACATATTACACACCATGCCGACGTTTCGTTAATTTATTTTAACTATGAATTTTCATGTATGTATTGATTATGCTGTCAAAAAGGTATATTTAAATAATAGTAATTTACGTAACAAAGTTCCGAAAGTAATATTTTACGGGATGAGTAGGAACTCCAGGGCGAGCCGTAGGCGAGGCCTGAAATCCTGCGAGTTCACTTTTGGATCGTGTTACGTACAATATTTTTTCTGTAGTTGTTTTGTATGTTAAAAAAAAATATATAATACGTGACATGCGCTGTCATAATATAGTGCAATGTTCATGTTATTGTCAAAGCCGTTTACATAGAAACCCAAAATCGTCCCGAAAGTAACAATAATAGACCCGAAAGTAAAGAAATCGTATCGAAAGTGAAAAAAATCGTTCCTAAAGTAGCTACTTTCGGTACGATTTGTGTTAAGTATTTATTACCACAACTCCCTCGTATAAAAATATTCAAGCGGCCAAGCCACCGTTCCTGGAGTGCTGTTAGATTTCATTTTTTTAGCCTTTCTTCTTGTGATATTTTTGTATTTTTTCTCTGTGTTTGTTCAAGAACATGGATATCTTTGACGAAGTAGGGGTTTCAAACTGCTGCCTATTCCAAAATAGATCTGATGTAAATTTTGTATATTTTTTCTAGAAGTTCTGGAGAAGGATTTTGAAACGTTCTTTTGACTAAATATGGTATTATGCAAACCTTGATATGGGGGATTTCAGGTCGTCTGGTAGATCACAGGTATTCAGGTTAAATAATATTGAAGCCAAAACAGATTCCTGGGCTACTCCGGAGGTTTGGCAGCAAAGAGTTTGTTACTTGGAAACTGTGGCAGAGAAGAAATATAGTTAGGTAATTTTAATATGGTAAGGTACTAGAAATAATACGAACTTAAGTATTAACACACAAAAGTTGTTTTTCTTTATATTTTTATATGTTGCACTAGAAGAACTGTTTGCCCACATGTATTACGTTTTCTGTGTAGATTTCTTGATGCATCTGACACCATCTGTTTGTAATGCAAAGAATTTACGTTTATTTCCCAAGGGCGTAGAACAACAAACTAAAAATACCATAACGTATACATCAATAACAGGGTGTTTTTCCAACATCTTTAAAATGTTATCAGCATATGTAGAGGTCTGGTTCTAAATGTAGTTGAATACTAGTAGATCCAAAGACCTGTTGTGAATAAGAACCATAAAAGGTTAGGTGAGATTCTTGTTTTTGGCAAATCGACGTGCTTTGATGAATCGCTGAACATATCCCTTGAAATTTATTAGTGATTCATGCTAATTTTATCTTAGCGATGCTCAAGCAAGATATTTTATCTGAAAGATACATTGGCCCAATATCACTACAAGACGAACATTGAAGTTCGTGTTTCTTAGCAATACTATTTCCTCATTATGAAGTTTGAAGAACTTGCTTATACCAAGAAATGACTGTGAAGACAATCGTTCAAAATATTCAATCCTATATTTTAAGTTGCGTCGGTCCCAGTTCTTTTTGAGGGGTGGTTCTGAACTAAGTAGGGATCATCCAGAACTCTTAAAGAAACGGACCATACCGCCGCAACAGATGAGAAGATAAAAATCCAAAACTGAAGTATGCTTGATCATTTAGAACAAAATTTACTTCCTACTGCTTTCGTAATGGGTCTGCGACCGAACGTCATCTGACATACCTAATTAAACCAATTTTTTGAAGTTGTAATCTAATAATCCTGTCTATAAATGGCGGTGTAATGTGTACGCATGCCCATATACGCGGTATGACGTGTCTGCATATAAAACAGAATAGAAAAATACTTAGGATGCACTGATGATGGTCTAAGGCCGAAAGCGCTCTGCTTTATAAGAATTTTGGAGTAATACACAAAAACGATTGTTTCTCCCTCAAAAAAATATGTACTGTGTAATAATATACCAATACATGTACATTACATAGAGGGAAGCATTCGCTACTGCGTTCTTCCATGCTACCTGAATACATAGGGGAGGGTGGGGCAACTTAGCCACCTTAAGCTTTCAATGGTGACAAAATATTAAAATAAAACAAAAGTCATATGTTTGCGTTTTCACTTAACTCTTTGGTATAATACTAATTATGTGGATCGGCAATCTAAAGAAAAATATAATATTTAAAAATAATATAAAAACAAATCAAATTTGTTGCAAAAAACAAACTTGCCCCACCTAGTGGGGTAAGTTAGCCAACGACCTACATTTTTTATTTTCTACATAGATCACATATGAAAATGGCACTATATTCTTTCTCAAAGTCTGTGCAGTCCTCATGAGACCACTGCTTACACTCGCCACATTGTATCCATTCTTCTTGCGTCAATCCATATTTCTCTCCACAATAGGGACAATAGATATTTTCGTCTTCGGTCTCAATTTTTTTAGATGCCCGCTCGCATTTCTTTCCTTTCTTTTCTTTGGCTTCGACGTTTGACTCCCCTATGATTTTAGTTACCTTTTGTTTTTTTTGTTTATCAGTCATTTTTATTTCCAACTCTAATTTGTACGGAGAAGCAGTGATTTCTTCAGATTGTTCCTGTTTTCTCGGTTTCTTATTTGGGTCAAACTTTCTTGCCGTGGGAATTGGTGATATATCTATAATATTAATTTTCTTTTTTTCAGGTGTTCTTGAAAGGTTAAAGTTTGTCTTGTCTAAATGTTGAATTTGCTTCGAGGTTCCTGGTTGAGGGCTAAGACTTCTTTTGGCAGCTATTTCTTGTGTGGGGCCTACAGATACAGCAACAATTCCCCCTTCATCCCGATTTTTCGAATCAACAGGTAGTTCAATTTGTGAATCAGCTGCAGCAGGATGGGAAAGTACTGCGGTGGCACCTATATATTCATGATCTTCAAAAATATTGTTATTGTATGGGTAAATTCCTGACTTCTCAAATCCTTTAATTATATTTTTAGGACAGAAGGCTCTGATAAATGCTTCTTTAATGAGTGGTCCCATTACATAATCTGTGATCCTTTCGCCTGGGTGGTTTGTCATATAGTTATCCATCTCTGCAGAAAGGTAAGCCTTAAATGGCCCAAATACTCCAACGTCAAGGGGTTGTAATTTATGGCTAGTGTGTGGTGGAAAGGTGATCATGAAAATACCATTTTCTCTGCAAAAATTAATAGCGTTTAGAGTCTTATGGCTTCCGTGACCATCTAAGAGTAGCATTACTGGTTTTTCTTTAGAAGGCAGAACACATTTTACAAAATGCTCCAAGAACCTGAGAAATAAGTCACCATCACTCCAACCTGAAGCATTGCAGTTTACTGAAGTATTCGGGAATGTGCCAACCGATAGCTGCGGATTCATTCTAACCCGAGGATAAATCAAAAAGGGTGGAATGAATGTTCCTGTTGCGCTTATTGTACCAATCATAGTTATGTTTTTACCTCTTTCAGCTGAAGTAATGCGGCCAATCTGCTTAGCACCCTTTTGAGCAATTATTTTTCGAGGTTTCTGGACAATAGAAAGCCTCGTCTCATCAATATTAAAAATTCTAGATGGCGGGAACTGATACTTTGTCAAGCATTCTAGAAAAATTCTGAAAAAGCGTTCTACTTTTTCTTTTGTAAAACCAGCCACCCTTGCCATGCTTGTTGCTTCAGGCGTTCTGAACGACAAATCTTCCATGCGATTAAAAGAAATAAGCCAGTCTTTTCCAGCCATTTTTTTAGTCTTATTAAAACTATGGGGCAACTGGATGGCTTCGGCATACTGAAAAGCTAGCCGTTTCACATCAATTCCTGATATCCCATAGAACATTCGCTGTAACTTTAAAATATGTTCTCTCAGCTCCTCCCTTTGTTCATTGTTAAACACATGTTGAAATCTTCCTTTCTTATGTTCATCTGGCAACTCTCTGTTTACCCAATATCGCAGAGTGCTCCTTGGAATATTGTACCTACTGGAAGCTGAGAGGACCTTAATGTTATTTTCCTTTATATCGGCGATTGCTTTTCGTAAAGTTTCTTCATTGTAGGCATCCTCTCGCTTGCGTTTGTAGTTTCTTACCATTATATAACTGAAACAAGCAATAACTAAGTATCATAGGCCTAGTACTATAAATAAAGTGTAAAATACGGTTGGCTTGTATTTCTAGCAGTTTTTTTCACACAAATATATAGCTTTTGTTGTTTGTAAATAAAGAGAAGGAAGAGAAGGAAGGTGTTAATTAAGACCTAGATATACAAAATCGGGAGCGGGGCAAGTTCGCCACTGACCGGTGAACTTGCCCCACTATTCACATGGAGA
Source organism: Polydrusus tereticollis (assembly GCA_963920685.1). Lineage (NCBI taxonomy): Eukaryota > Metazoa > Arthropoda > Insecta > Coleoptera > Curculionidae > Polydrusus > Polydrusus tereticollis. The sequence continues at coordinate 89,747,639 of OY987332.1, forward strand.
GAATTTTTTTTTTCATAATACAGATTCAGATTAGTTACTTACGGCTGGTAGCTCTGTAAATCGTAAGAATACTTTGTCAGCTCACCAAAAAAAAATATTAGCACTGCTCAAATAACTTTAAAAACAGTGAAACTAGTTCTTGAATATTTGTAAATGCTTATACCAAAAAGTCCCGTTTACGAAAATGCCGAACTATAACCACGTGCGTCTGTCTAAGCCAACGGCTTCTTTTCAACTAACAGATGCGTGATCAGGTGCATTAGTTGACAACATCCGGACACTCCCGAACTGCTCCGATGGCAATAAATCGCATTGGCATACTTGCCCCGTATGGCGAACTTGCCCCACTCTCCCCTAAACTAATGGGTGCTATCATTGTCCACTAAAACTAATTCATATTGACAGTACTAGCAAACAAAACCAAAAGAAAACTGTATTGCGTACTGCCATACAATAAAATTACATGTTCTATAGCATATTCTTATATTTGTATTTAAAGGCCGCTAATGAACAATTTTTATATGAGATTAAACATTTCTGAGTTGAGCAAATCCGCAACCAATAAAGCAAAGAATCCCTAAATTTAGTTATGTGCGATGCAGTGAAATGTCAAACCTAACAACATTCCTCAGATTTAAGTTATACAAGTCCTGTCTAGCCACCATATTATATTCCAAGATAATTGAAACATATGTGTTTAAATATTTTATAGACAACCACACATGTGGTGCATAACACGAAATTTGTATTTAATAAGGTTGTTCGCAATATAAACTGGTGTTTTGTGATCCTCCGTTTAGGAAGTCACTGAACTTTTAAGATTTAATGAATTTATTGACTTTTTAACTTAAAACATTACAACATATTGAATTAACCGGAAGTATTATTTTTCTCTTATGTCGTTCTCAAATCCGTTACCAGGCAACAGTCGACGAAGGAAGATTCGCATGGCCATCTCTATTCCTAGCCGTGAACAACTGGGTTAGGGGAAAGGCGTCGAAGATAGCGCACTTAAGCAAAATACTGTATTACATACAGGATATAAGTTTAAATCAAAACTTCATTGCGCCAAATTGTAGCTTTATATGTATCCTAACGACATTGTTAAACAATTCTAATAAGTCTTAAAAAAAAAAAATTGTTGCCAATTGTTTCATGTATGTGTTTTTGCGCCATCTTTTCCAAACACGCGGGAAAGATGGCGCATAGAGTAGGCAAAGATGACGCATGGAAGATTTAAAGGAATAGTACGTTCTATCGTTCCTAAATTTTATTATATATTGTAGAAGTCTCTAAAAAAAGTAATATACTTTTTATAGTATACAATATATTGCCTTTAAGATGGAAAACTTTAACTAAGCCATAGAATAGATATTGTCATACCAAGCAGAAAAAAATTAAAATAAGTAAACAAGTGCATGAACTAAATTGAAAAAAAGTAAAATATAGTTATTGTAAAATACGTTTAGTGTCTACAGAAGTCACATGTATAGTCTTTTGGAGCGGATTGACCACTGCAGGCTTTATGAGACCAATCAGCACATGACACACATCGATACCATATTTCTCCAGATTTGCCGAATTCTCCACATATGTTGCAATAGTTTTTATCTCCTTCATCAATATCGTCCAGTTCATCATCATCGCACAGCCACTTCTCATTTAAGCTTCCTTCACTTTCACTGTCTGTTTCTACAAATACTTGTTTTTTAACTTTTTTTTTAGCTTTTAAGGTAACTTTTTGAATTTTCTTGGATTTTTTTAATTCTTTTTCCTCCAGCATTGTTTTCAAAGGAGTAGCCGTCAATATTTCAGATTGTTGCTTTGCACGACTACCCTTTTGTTGAGCTCTTTTCTTCTGTGGTGCTGGCACTGGTGAAACAACTTCAACACTAACATGATCTGATGGTGATTTTTTTTTAGTTTGTTGAAGTCCGCTAGATGATGGCTGAGGTGAATCTGGCCCAGAAACTTTACTTGTGGTAGCAGTGATATGTTCATTTACAGCATTATTGTTTTCTATGTCATTATGTTCACGGCTTAATAAATTTTCAGCTGGAGTAAAGTCGTCTTCCGAAAATTTGCCAGGGTGTAGGGGATAAATTCCTGCTGACCGAAAACCTGAAATGGCCTTCTCCATATTTGCTGTATCACAATATGCTAAATTAAATATTTCAGCGATATCATAATGAGACAGCTTACCATCATTGTCCCCAGAGTTTAATTTAGTTTTTAAAAAAATATTACACTGTCGGCTGTAGGCATTTTTGAGAGGACCAAAGAACGTTAAGTCCAAGGGCTGGAGTCTGTGTGACGTGTGCGGAGGTAAGCTTAACATAACAATAAAATGTTGCTTGCAAAACGTATAAATCTGAAGTGAGACATGACTGCTGTGGTTGTCCAAAATCAGTAAAATCGGATTATTTTCATCTGACTTCACTTTTCTTTGAAAATGATTTAACCATTGGAAAAAAACTTCCTCATTACTCCAACCGTTCTTGGTGCAGGTGTATACAGCTTCTCGTGGGCCATTTTTTTCTAGCAGTGGAGACATCCTTGCTCTGGGAAATATAAAGAGCGGTGGAATGTAGTTTCCACTTGCGCTCATAGCGCATATTACAGTTACGTTCTTACCTCGTTCCCACGAGGAGATAACTCCAAATTGCTTAATGCCTTTTGGGCCCAGTCTCTTTAAACTTTCTTTGGGCACTGTAGATATGCCGCTTTCATCGACGTTATAAATCCGGTCAGATGCGAAACGATACTTTGACAGTACATTTTCCAAATTTGCGAAAAAACGATCAACCTCCATCCTATTGAACGCTGTAATTCTGTTTATACTGGTTGCTTCAGGTTTTCTAAGGCTTATTGTAGGATTTCGTCGAATAAATCCAACATACCAGTCCTTTCCAGCCATTTTTTTCTCCACATTAAAGTTGTGTTTGATGTGGTTGGCCTCAGCATAGTCGTAAGCAATACAGCGTAGTTCGGCACGTGTTAGCCCAAAAAATAATTTACCCAACTTAAGTGTGTGTCTGGTAAGTTCCTCTTCTTGAGTCCTTGTAAAAACAGGAGCTCTGCCCAAGGAACTTGAGTATAACTGCCTGTCATCATTCTTTATTTTCAGGTGTCGCCTGAGAGTCGCTTCTGGCACATTAAACCGTCTTCCTGCCTCCCGTTTGCCCATTCCATCGTTAACAGCATCTAATGCTGCGGATAAAGCTGCTTTGGAATAAGACCTTCGCTGGGTCGTCCTTTTATATTTTCCCATCTAGAAGAGAAAGAAGGATCTTAAAAATAATTTTTTTATTAAAGCGGCTAAGATGGCGCACTGCGCCATCTCGGCCGCATTTGACTTTAATTTAATAACCTCAATTTATTTTTGTTATTAACAATTTTTATATAAAAACGTAATATTTATAATTTATGACAAAATAAGTAATGGGCATATAATTAAACCTGCAGTAAGACAATATTTGTATTAATAAAAATAAAATACTTACTGCTTAATTTCTGAAATGTAAAAATAAGATCGCGAAAACGGAAAACGCGTTTCTTGCTCTTCGCCGAACTAAACATGGCGCTCGCGCCATACAATGTTGCCAGTTATCTATGTACAGCATGGAATTAGAGCAAACGTTAAAATAATTTTCCTAAATCTTTAAGTATACGAGTTATTGAGGTGCGTCATCTTCCCCGCTGCGCCATCTTATACGCCTCTCCCCTATATGATCAAATTTATTAATGCAGTATACAAATCGTATACATGAATTCTCAGCGAGTTGAATCAAATTTTTAAACTCTAGGGTTAAGTAATTGAAGTACACTACATTGCAATAGTTCAATGTTGGGTATACATACAGGGTGTAACAAATTCGTTTTATCACTACAGGGATATCGTACACCGTAAGAAATACGAAGACGGTTAAATGGGGGCAAAGTTGCGTAATTTGAGGCTTAGTAATAATCTAGAAAGAAAATACTATAAGAATCCGAGTAGGGGAAACTGGCCTAAAATGACACCCGAAACAAAACCTAAAATATTTATCAATAAGCATGTATTTAGAGCTTAGGAGTTTATACCGCTTCCTAATAAAGGCACAAAACATTTAATTTGCACATTTTAAAACAATTACACAATTAATAAGAAATAGTGCAGTATGTCATTTTAAGCTTATAATAGGGCAAAATTACATATATAATCTTTCTATAGAACATGTTAAAAACAAGAAAGGTAGAAACATTACAAAAAGTGGTTTTTATTATGAAACGAGCAAAAAAAAGTAAAAGGATCGACATACCCTACTAAGACTAAGTGAGGCGTCCAATTCCAAAACTCTTTAGATCCATTCTAGCTCATTTTACAGGAGAAACAAAAAACGTCTGTTGGCCTTTTGGAACAAATTATTATGGTTTAAAGTAAATATTTAACATTTAGATACCTTTCTAATTAGATATATGTTACCAAAAAGTAAATTTGCGTAATATAAAAACAGTTATTTGCAAAAATAATAGGGAATTAAAGAGTTTTGCTGCCGCACTATGAAACTAAGAAGTTTTGGAACAGTGCCTGTGGGATGTAGGGAGTTTTGAAACAGTAGAACTTGAAATTGTTGTCAACTTATAAACTATATTTTATTACCTACTTTTATTTTTCAAAAAAGAAAATTATCAGAAACTTATATTTTAAGACCATCATCATCTTCCTCGATGTGCACGAGTTCTTCAACTTCTGGATCATCAGATAATTCAACGACATTATTAATGATGTTCTTATAAAACGTCAAATTAACATTTTGAAGATCTCTCCAGTTTAACCCATAATGTTTTTTTAATAAAGCGACAACATCCTTAAGTTTTTCTGGCTTGACCGCGCATTGCTTAGGAAGAGGATCCAGATTAAGGTGGGTAAGATTTTGTCCTTTTTCCAAAACGAACTTGTACATGCCGATGTCACTTTTGTAATTTATTTCCCCCTTGACAAACACCGCATAAGATCCTTTTGAGGTCAGTTTCTTCAATATTGAAATCCGTTTGGCTGTAGCAAACTGGAAATGCCACTGTCCAGGCGGCTTTATGATCGATTGAATAGCTTTTTTCCAGTTAGAAACTTGACAGTCCGTTTCTAAATCAAGGACAGTTGCGTATTCGGAGAAAATCATCCTATATTATATATATATATATATATATCGGGATGCACTATAACTTCTTTTTTCTTTACATTTTTCTCTATTCGTCCAAAAACGCGGTCGGCCGGTAGAAATGAGTGTCCAACTACCGGGAAAGTAACAACAATTTCATTCACTGTAGAATTAGTGTGATGTAACCAATACATAAGCATACCTATCAGTGTTACGTTCTTGTTTTGACCAGGACAGGCGTAAAAAAAAGTTTGATTGAGGTAACGTCGGTCAAGCCTAACATTGAGAGCTTGTGGTTTAGCATTGAACATATTTCGTTGGATCCCTTAGCGCATACATTTTCAGTCCACGTGTACGAAGTGATACATTGTTTGGTCTGTTTATCGTTGGAATTTCCCTAACATATCGTAAAATTGTACAGGTAAAGCTGCCTAGAATAGTAAGCAGATTGATCTGGGACTCGGGGAAGTAGGGGAGAGCCACCAACAGTGGCCACCCTTTTTTTTATTTCCACGTATTTCAAAAACGTTTAAGAAATTTATGCTTTTTCCATTATTTTTGACTACATATACGATAAGGCTATACAAATATGACTCTATTTAATTTTAAAAAGTATAGGATCTTGTTCTTATTATTTTTTTAAAAACATGCCACTGTGGTCACTGTACCGAACCAAGGAGTGGTACAGTGGCCATTTAGGGTCGGTACAGTGGTTTCTCTGAAAAGCATATTAAAAAGTGTTTTTAACTTGGTAATAAGTAATAAGACTTCATACAAAATCCTTTAATTAGAAAATTTATAAGTATACACATTGAAAAACAAAAGAAACATGTATCAATATAAATGCAAGAGGGCTTATTAAACTAATATAAATTAAATGAGGATAGGTCAACGGCAAAGTGAAATAGACTCTGAATTCTTGCAGTTCCGCCACTTGAGGTTGGGGGTGGTAAATGAATTACAACATCTTCATAGGGTATATTTGTCTGATCTGGGACATCTGGAAAATAAAATGTATATGCTTTGCGCTTGCGTAAGAAACTGACACAATATTCGCGGTGTTGTATGTCTATAGCAGTTACTCTGCCAACGCAAAATTTAACTTGTTTTTTAGTAGAAAATTTTACCAGTATAAAACTTCCTACATCAATGTTTCCTAAATCTTCGTTAGCGCTAGGCTGGGCTTCTTCTATCCAATCAATTTCATCGGAATCAGTGAGATCTAAACTCTGGTCATCGGAAGTCGAATCACTCGAATTATCAATGCTGTCTTTTCTCTTAATATTGTCGCTTATGCTGCTCTCCGTATCTGCAAAAATAACTTTTTTTTTTGCTTGTGGCGCTTTTTTTAAACTTTCCTTCCTTGATTTATTTTTACTGGTGGCTTCAAGTTCATTATAAACTGGCGTACTTGTCAAAATTTTGGTAGTTTTCTTTTTTCGAATGTGTTTCTTTTCCGTAATCTGAGATTTTGGTAGTGGTCGTAACATTTCGGGACTAATAATTGTTTTGGGAGGTGTTCTATCTTCTGAGCAAAAGGTATGAGCTATTTCCACATCGGTAGTAGATTCATTGCTAGTTCCTGCTATCGCGTCATCAATTGTTTCAGTCGTGATGGCGCCGGCGGGGGCATATCGGTTACAGTGGATGCTAAGAAATCATCATCGACAAAGATGTTTTCGTTGAATGGGAAGATCCCTGTTGCTTTAAAACCGGACACGCAGTTGCTTGTTGAAAATGCAAGGTTGTACACTTGACCTAAGATTTCGGATACGTCATAGATTGTTATACGCTTGCCTTGATTGTCAACCACGATTGACATGCACTATTATAATAAGATTTTAGCGGTCCATAAACAGTTCGGTCCAAGGGCTGAAGCTTGTGGCTGGTATGTGGCGGCAATTAATAAACATACATTGTTTTCTCGGGCTAGTTTTACAGCTTCTATTGAAACATGACTTATGTGATTATCCATTAATAATAGCACTGGAAATTCTTGGGTTGGATGGCTATATAATATTAAATGCTTCAGCCACTGGACGAATACTTCAGTTGTCATCCAGCCTGAAGGCGTTGCTGCTCCAATAGTCCCGTTAGGCGCTCCCTTAAGCATATGGTCCTTAAGATATTTCCTAGGAAAAATGAGAAGAGGTGGAATATTATTTCCATTCGCATTGATTGCTCCGCACATCGTTATTAGCGTTCCTCGCTCGGCTGAAGTTATTTGTCCTACCTGTTTTTGCCCTTTCATAGCTATAACTTTTCCAGTTTCCTGAACGGTCGTTAAGGCAGTCTCGTCAACGTTATAAATTTTATCTACCGAAATTTAAATTTTTCGAGAACTTCTTTTAAATTATTAAAAAATGTCTGTACAACCACTTTGTTGAACCCCATTGCACGTCCTAGTGATGTAGCCTCAGCCGATCGAATTGATAGTGGGTTTTTTCTTAAAAACTCCGTCAGCCAATGCTTTCCGGCCATTTTGTTTTTCTTCCAGGAGGTCGGAACCGATTTACGATTAGCAATAGCTGACTCAAAAGCTAATTTTTTAACATTTTTTGGAGTTAGCCCGTGGTGTAATTTAGCACAAATCTGTAAATATTTACATAGCTGGAATTCTTCTTCTAATGTAAATATTCTGTTAACAGTATAGTTAGGTGTTAAACCAGCTTGAATATTTTCCGCTTCGACATCTTCGAACTTTTTGACATACCTTCTTAATGTGGTTCTCGGTATTTTGTGACGTAAAGCTGCAGCTTTTACTGACAGTCCATGATTCTTAATGTCATTTAAGGCTGCCCTCATTGTTTCCCCATCTGTCTTTCCAATCCCTACTTTTTGGGGGGGGTCGTCGTGGCATATTTACTAAAATAGAAAATCCTAGTTTAGAATAATAATAGAATTCGGGCTGTATCAAAAACATAAAATATTGTTTTAAATATATTTTTTTATTCAAATACCTAATATAAGGAACAGTGGCCACCCCTTTATAATATATGAGAGAAGAGGCCACTGTACCTCCCGTTAGGGTGGCCACTGTAAGAAAGGTAACAAAAATAAAACCTAACCTAACAGAAAAACAATGCAGATTCTTTAGCCTTTTACCCCTGAACATATTACACATGCAATAACACGTCCTTAAGAAGCATGCAATAAAGTACCTCAAACACTTACCAGCTTTGAATGATTAACCCGAAAAGTCACTCTAATAAAAAACTTTTTACAACGAATTTCAATGTCGCTCTTGTTACGACGAAGCCGGCCATTTAACTGAAAGTATTCGGCGCGCCACGTGCTGGAAACTTACTTAAGCCCCCATACAAGAGAGGGCGCTAGCAGTGTACGTTTTGCAAAAGAATATTCACACAGTGGCCACTGTACCTGCCATGGCCACCAACATGAACTCGTAACATGCACATAAGCTGACTCTTGATTTCAGTGTTAGTTTCACCAGTAATCAAGCCTTTAAGTCTGGTGCATTCTGAGCACGCATCGGTGGCAGGACTCTTAAAGCTAATGTTGAAATCTCTTGTAAATATTTCTCGGAAATAGTCATATTTTACGGGTGTGTTAGTATTTTCATCGCAGTATGATTTCCATAACTGCCTTATGGATAGATCACTTGCCATATATTGTCGTTCCGATCACCTCCTCGGTTTTCTGTTGGTGGTAAACCATCAATCAAATAGCGTTTTGATATATTTTGAACTCTAAACCTTGAAGTTCCCAAAATGGATATGAAGGCTTTAGGGGAGACCGGGGTTGGTTGTTACAGATTTTATACTTTAATTTTTTTAGTAGGGTTGTTCAAATGATAAGACCTTCGTTTATATAGGTATAAGACATATATGTTTGGGCTATCATCTAGTTTAGTTACATTTCAAGAAAGTACATTTTTTCTTTAAAAAATTTTGATGAATATCACTCAGTGAAAATTGTAACAACTTGCCCCATAATGGGGTAGGTTGTTACTTTAATGGGGCAAGTTGTTACAACCCTAAATTTAACTAAAATAACTCAACAAAAATTTTGTTTCAAAGATTTTTATTGAAAATAAACTTCCAGCTTCTAAGATTTCACATTCGTGAAATCAGAAATAAAGAAAAAAACGAATGAAAAAATGTAACCAAAAAATAAATAGTAAAACTTAATCGGAGTCGCAGTGAATACATGTGAATAAGAGTGATCACATGTGAATAAGAGTGATCCATCGCTGCATAACTCATGAGCCCAACCTTTACACTGAATACATCGAACCCACTTCTCCTTCGACTTTGAATTGCTGAAAGGCTCGCAACAAATAAGGCAAAAACATTCTTCATCTTCATCGTCACTTTCTTCTTCGCATATGATTTTTTTCAATTTCTTTTTCCCTTTCTTATCAACTTTCTCATTTTCTCCACATATATTTTTTGTCACTTTCTTTTTTCCTTTATTGTCCACTTTCTTATTTCGCATTTCTTCCTGCTCTAATAAAGAATTTTTCTCCGGTGTATCAGTTAAGATCGCACTATGCCTTTTTCTTCTATTTTGTTGAGTAGTTTTTCTGGCCTCTGCTTTTGGTAAAGGTCGTATTTCTATTGGGCTGATAAAAACTTGCTTGGAGGTAGATGGCTGACAAAAGTGTCTTGATGTTGACGGTTGCTGTTCATCATTGATTTTGTTTATGTTATTATTTATGTGTGTCACTGCGGTATAAATATTTTTTGGTGAGGGTGCAATATTTGTTGGAGAGTGTGGCGGTGTCTGTAGCTCAGGACGGTTAAGGGTTTCTTCTCCTGGATTTTGTATCTCTATAGTTTCTATCGGATTTGGCCTATCGGTAATAGATGACGGTAAAAAATCTTCATCTGTGAAAATATTCCTGTTAAATGGGAATATTCCAGTCACACGGAAGCCAGACACGATATTTTTTGGCGTTACAGCCAAAGGTAATGCTTCCTTGACGACTGATGGTATATTGTAAATACTCATGGTAACTCCAGGATGCGACTTCATCCATCCATCCATCTGACTGTTAACAAACTTCTTAAATGGCCCAAATATCGACCTATCCAGTGGTTGTAAGCGGTGGGAACAGTGTGGTGGCAAAGTCAGAAGCACAATGCCATTCTCTTTACAGAAGTCGATAACGCTGACTGACAAGTGTGAGTCATGGTTATCTAGTATGAGTAGAACTGGGCTCTCTTTAGAACATCTAACATATTTAGTAAAATGCTTAACAAAAACACCAAATTCAACTTTTGTCATCCAGCCGGACGGATTGCTTGTTCCTATACAACCGGGCGGCCCATCAGAAACAAAGTATTCCCGGTAATTTTTCCTCGGGAAGATAAACATTGGTGGAACAGAATTACCACTTGCATTTATCGCCAGACACATTGTGACTAAGGTGCCTCGTTCCCCCGATGTTACTGCTCCCACTTGTTTAACGCCTTTTTTTGCTATTATTTTTGCAAGCTTTTGCACTGTTGTTACACCCGTCTCGTCTACATTATAAATGTCATTGGCACCAAAATTATATCTATTAAAAAGATCCGAAAGTTTTTCAAAAAACAAATTGACATTATGTCTGTTGAAACTCGTAGCGCGTCCCAAACTAGTCGCTTGTGGAGTACGAATTGACAGCTCCTTATTTCGCTTTAGAAAGCCAGTTAGCCAGTCAGCTGATGCGGATTCAGTTTTGGTCCAGTTATCAGGCACATTTATGTTATTTTTTTTGGCAAATTCATAGGCTAGCTGTTTGAGATCCTTTGGAGACAGACCATGATAAATTTTTGAGCACTCGCTTACGTAAGCAGCCAATTCGTTTTCAAGGTGGTCGTTAAATATTTGTCGATTCTTTAAATAACCACTAGGAACGGTGTCTGCTGCTAAAAATAAAAGTAAGATATTAAATACAAATTAATAAATAAAATTCAAAAACATTATACCTTGAAGACCCACTCTTCGATACTTTTTGACATATCTTTGAAGTGTCATAAAATTCATTCCATACTCATCAGCCACGGGTCTAAGATGTCTTTTGTTTTCTATAACCTCCGTTACAGCAGCTAAAATCACTGCCTTTGGCGTTTCTCCGCGATTTGTTTTTTTGTTATAATGTCGCATCTTTTATTATATATCTGCAAGAACAATAAATACCTACTTAAACTCAATAATAAAGTATAAAAGGGGCAGGTTGTTACAGTAACAACTTGCCCCTTTTCAACTGTAACAACCTGCCCCGGGAAGCCATTTTGAACAAACATCCCCTTCTAATCATCGCTCTGTAAATATTATCAAGCAAATTGTACAAATATAAAATGCTATATATCTATATATCATGCAGTAAATTTAGTATGTATATATATTTTATACGAACCTAGCTAGAAATAAATAAACAGCCAGTTCCACAATTACTTTTTTTCTTAGAAACATGAAATATCACCTTACACGAGAACGGATTTCACAACACTGACCAAACTCCGTCGGTCTATTGAGATGTTGGTTTTACGTCACTGCTATCAACATTAATGCGCTGCCATCTAGTTAACGGTCCCAAATTAAAATTAACAACCTGCCCCGTGTAACAACCAACCCCGGTCTCCCTACTGCAAATTGATACAGATCCGTTTTTAGTTTTGATAAAATATGTCAGTGAAACGGAATTATTTCGAGTTCCTTTTATGGGACGGCGTCTTTTTGGAATATTCTGTGCTGTATGTTTCAGTATAAAGTTATCCTGTTCTATTTTGGTAGTATTATCGTAGAAATTTTGGTGGAACCTTCGAATATCTTGCATAGACAAGTCTCCACAGGCAAAAGTACCTTTTCTATGATTATATTTCGGATGGCTTGGAAAGTTCTTAGGTCTATATCTAGAAAAACAGCAGTTTCAACTTCCTCTAAAAAAAAGTGCATTTAAAATATTACCTTTCTAGTTTACATTTTTTAATCTTTTTCGGCCTTTGCCAGGTGTAGCATGAACAACACTGTCTTCCATTACTGAATTAATAACACAGTCTGTTTATTAATGTACCGTCAAAGCGGGTGACTTGACTACGATTTTGATGTAAATGTAGTTATAGGAGAGCTGATTCAAAAAAAAATACCAAAAAAAATTATAAAACTTGCATACAAGTTTAAGGAACATAATCCCACCTCATTCTTGCTTATAGGTATGTCATTTCGTTATATCAAAAAAAAAATATTATATCCAAAATTCCAAGTCACCCGCAATCCGCGTGACTTGAAAAATTGGTATAATTTCTATTTTTTGAGCTTGAAACCCACTCGAGGTGTGACTTGAAATAAAAAAATGTGTTTTAAAAAATATTTATACCTTAATTAAAACAGAAAACAGCCAAAATCAAGAAAAACAAAGGAAATACATATTTTATTCTTAATTTTACAAACTTAAAAAGAAATTCTTAATTAAAAAAAAGATTTGTTGGTAATAGGTAAACAAATAATTGTTATTAATAATTATATAATAATTAAACAAGAAATTTGAATGCCCCCCTCCTTAATATTTCGGGCGGGTTCAATTTTTTTATAATTTGGTCAAAGGATACATCGCTAATAGGGGAAAGACGGGCAAAATGGGGTATCAAAACTTTAAATATATAAAAAGAAATAGACAATCAATTTTGTAAAAACAACGTATAATTGTTTGTGAAGTATAAACCTCAAGAAAACATCAAAATAAAACGCTTTACTGAAATTGTTAAACGCTTAATTAAAAAATCAAAAAATGTTCAAAAATGTAAATTAACCCGTTTTGCCCGCACAGGAGGGCAAAATGGGGTGTTAGTGGTTTTAACTGAAAAATAATTACTTATTTACAGAATTCACATACAAATATGGCCTCGTCGTCGACTCCGGCACATGAATTGTGTGCCCATCGTAAGCACGTGGTACAAGCGATCCATCCTTCGGAAGATATAGAATAAAGGTCTTCGCAATAAAAGCATTCCACGTCACTGCTATTGCTAATTTCGCTATCACTTGAATCATGTTTCCGGGTGACTTTGGTTCTTTTTATGTTTTTTTTCTTGCTCTTTGAATCGCCTTGATCCCCTATTTTTCTCTTTGCAGCCACCTGCCTCGGTGTTTTCTTATTTTTGGTTTCAAGCGACTGCTCAAGTTCATCCTTGTAGGGGGTGGAGGTCAAAACAACGGTTTTGCCTTTTTTTCGTGACGTTCGTTTAATAGTCTGGTCAGCCAATGGAATCGGAATAATAGCTGTTGGGCTTGAAAGTGGAAAGATAGAACCCTTTATTTGAGATGTGCTTGGTTGAGCATGGACAACGGGAATGGTCTTAGTTTTTTCTGGTGTTTTTTCATTTACGAAAATATCAAATTTTGAAGTTGTTGCTATGGGAGAAGTATTATTGTCTGATCTGTGCACCTGAATCATACTGCAAGAACTATGGTTAAGATTTTGTTTTAGGGCATCACTAATTTTGGATGTACCAGCTTGACAATCACTAGCTGAAAGATTGTTGGATTTTTCTGGATCTGTTGTCTCTTTATCTTCAATTTCAGTAGCAGCAGATGGTAAAAAATCGGCATCAGAAAAAACACCTGCATCCACAGGCCATATTCCAGCTTTTCGAAAGCCGTTTATAGCAGTAGGCATTGTAGCTGCTTTTATGAAAGCAGCGCTAAATAATGCAGACAGTTGGTGCAAAGTAACTAGGCGGCCAGGGTTGGTCCTAAGCCACTTTCTTACTTCGTCCTCGAAATAACTACTTAAAGGCTTCATATATGCTACGTCTAATGGCTGTAAGCGGTGAGTAGTGTGAGGCGGGAAACACAAAAGAACTACGCCATTATCTGTTGCATAATTTATTAGATTCAAGTTTTTGGTATGTGAAGAGTGCCCGTCTAAAAGAAGAAGCACAGGTGTATCTTTTGAGGCTTTGGAAAATACAACAAATTTCTTAAACCATTTAAAAAGTATGTCCATATCTATCCATCCCCTTTTATTAAGCTCTACCCAAGCTCCAGGTACTAGACCATCCAAAAATCCCTGTTGCATTTTCTTACGCGGATAAATCAACATGGGAGGCATCAGAGGCATGTAGGAACCAGCCGCAGAGAAACATATTTCTGCAGTTACTAATTCGCCTCTCTCTCCTGATGTTAAAGCACCTACTTGACGATTACCTTTAATTGCTATAACTCTAGAAGCTCCTTTGGGAATCACTGTGACGCCAGTTTCATCGACGTTGTATATTTGCTGTGCTGTAAAATGATGTTTTTCTACCAATTCTTCCAGAAGGGTAAAAAATTTTAAAACGGCAACCTTGTTGAATCCTCTTGCGCGCATTCCTGAAGTAGCTTCTGGTTTTCTTATTGATAATTCCGGATATCTTCTCAAGAAGCCCTGCTTCCAACCTTTTCCTGCAATTTGGGCCGTCTTACTAAATGGATGATCAATATTGTTTAACTCCGCTAATTGAAAGGCGAGCTTTCTGCATTCAGTCATAGTTAGTCCGAATAACCGCTCCTCCATATTTTTCAAGTAACTTGCAATTTCTTGTTCTTGCAGCGGTGTAAAAACAGTTTTATATCTACCCAAAGTTGTTAAAAGAGTTTTCTCATTTGGATTATTTCATTGTTTTTTAACGTATCGTTCCAGAGTTGTTTGCGAAACATTAAATTGAATGGATGCACGCCGATAGCCCATTTCACCCTTAACAACAGCTTTAACAGCTTCCTGCATACTTATTTTAGACCAACTCTGCCTAGTGGTGGACCGTTTGTATTTATACACCATCTGAAAGCAATAAAAACATTATTTCATTAGGAATGACAAGAGGCAAAACTTTAGAAAAGAAAAGTAGGGCAAAATGGGGTACCCCATTTTGGCATGCCCCATTTTGCCCGGCTTACATACTTTTAAGAAAATTACAAAATACAAACGAGTAATTTATTGGATGTTTAATAAAAGTTATGACAAGTTAAGCCTAAACTAGTGTACTTTACGAATATTATCACAAAATTGCATTAAAATACATATGCGGAAACTTACCTTGCTCAAAATGGCCGGCCGAGGTTATATTTTACGGACTAAAATTAGACACTGCATCCACTTTAGCAGTTCTGGCTGTACTGGCGGCTTTAAACTCGAATAAAACAAGCAACGGTATTGTTAGGAATGTAATTATTTGAATAACGAATAGATATCGATAGTGGTTTAGTTTTAGATGCGAAAAACCGTTTTGCCCGTCTACCCCATCTTGCCCGTCTTTCCCCTATCCGGTACAACTGGGAAAATGAAGGCATCACTCATCTTGACAGATGGCCTCAGAAACGTGCACTGAATAAATTTATTACACTCCAGAACCTTTCCCAAAAACCTTTCCTTTTTTTTCTTGGCTGTGGTAAACTCTATCAATAGAAAGTCTTCTTGTGCAATGTCCCCTTTGGTGATTTGTTCTCTTTGGATTTCCATTAATTTATTTTCAGCAACATAATTTTTCTTTTCTGTAACAAAACAAGGCAATTCAAAATCTTCATTTTCATCTGAGTCGTCGTTGAGCAACATTTCTTCACTTCCAGACTTGCTTTCTATTTCCGACTCTGGGCGATCTTCCAATGACTGATCTGTGATATTTTCTCCAGGAGCAACAGTCAACTTTTTACGTTGCACACGTTTTGTTCTAGGTTTCTTGTATCTACATTCTTTAAATAACGATGTCATTGCCTGTGCCACCAAAGTTGTAGTTTGGCCAACATCTGGGCAATCTTCAGCCGGAATTTTACTTACAACTTTATCCCGATTAAGCGGACATAATCCTGTAGCCTCAACCCCAGATTTTATATTTTTTTCAGAAGAGATGGAGATTGACTTCATAGTTTTTTTTTAAATCCGAGGAAAATGATCTTTTTGAAGAACACCTGGATTTGAGTTCTTCCATATTTTTAGTTCCTTCCGCCAGGCTATTTTTATTGGTCTAAAACAGGATACGTCAAGCGGCTGTGTCAAATGGGTGCTGTTTGCAGGAAGGAACAAAAATCTAATATTTTCAGCTTTGCATTTTCTAATTACTGCCGCAGACAAATGACTCGCCAAATTGTCTCCTATTATCGCTTTGGGACCTGTTTGACGCCTATAGTATGGCACAATAACTTTAAAAAACCAGTCTTCAAATAAACTTTGATCAAACCAGCCTGATTTACTTCGGTTATAAATACAACCTTCAGGGCCACCTTGAGTCCATGTGGACCACAAGTTATCTGATTTGTAGACAACATATTGGGGTAACATAACTCCAGACGCAGTTACAGCAAACATAACTGAGTGAGCAGATTTAGTGGAATCTCAGACTTTTTCGGCATGTTTCATAGTTCGTCGAATAACAACTTTGGGTCTCCCGGGGTCATCGACAAAGTTTGTTTCATCGTAATTAATCAAGTTATCTGGGGGGACATCCTCAAGAGAATGTGCTAATCTGTCAAACTATTCGTTTAAGATTTGTCGCGATACACCAGCCCTAGCTATTTTTATGTTCTCGGCTAACCGCACTTTTAAAACATCACTGTGTCTTTTAAGAAAATCGTTGCACCAGTCCTTTCCAAGCATATTGTTACCAAATTTTTTCACAGTTTTTCCAGCACGGTCCAAGTAGCTTTTAACTAAAGATTTTAAGTCTTATTTTTCATAAGGATAACCCCACTCAGCTGCTGTACTGATGGCATCAACAATGGCCTGTTCTTCAAGAGAATGTAGAATAGGTTGCCCGCCAAATTTCTTAGGATTTTTTTTGTGGTATTTTCTCCATAACGTGCTAACGGGAATGGTATAGGTTTCACTTGCCTCTGCAAAACAAATTCCTGTCCTAAGTGCGGCCAATGCTCTATGTAATGACTCCTTGGTGTACCGAACGTAACTACGTCCCCCAATTTTTCGTTTATACCTCTGCGGCATATTTTCTTAATTTCGTCAAGTCACCCTAAAAATGTATCAAACATAAAAAAAATCCCTAAAGGTTGGAAAAACCGAATTATAAATTGATATTATATTAAAACCTTAAAAAGAACTATTTTTTAAAGGTAATTATCATAAATTCTTACCTTAAATTAAATTTCTTCTGTTCTAGCCAGTCAAAAGTTTGAGCGCTTTAAAAATCGTCGTTATTTACTAAAGATTTGCAACGGTCGTGTTTAAAACGAAAGAGCAAGGTACACAAGCGCAACGCTGCTGGAAAGTAGGCATAGACCAAGGTCAAACGATCGGCTGTGGCTGAAGCTCCAGCTCCGTGTCGCTAAATAGTTAGGTGGCTAAATCTCCGACCAAGTAGAATTTTATCAAGTCACCCCTCATTTCAAGTCACCCACTTTGACGGTATTTTAAAGTACAATATTTAACCCAAAACAGCACAAACAAAATCAAATTACCTACTTCTTGCTAGAAGCGCGTTTAAAACAAGACTAAACAACCATTTTTATAAAGTTAACATGTCAGGGGAGAAAAAAGTTTTGATTCCGCGCTTTACCATTGTGGTACCAGCGCAATGGATGGAAACAGTTTTGATACCTTTGTGGGGCAATGGATTTAAACAGTTTTGGAACAATATTTACTTAGGATTGAGTAAGTTTTGCTTCCGTCATTATAATTTGTAATTCAATTTTTTGGGGATTTAGGAAGTTCTGTAGCTATATAATAATGCTATCATATAATTGACATTTTAGAGAAGGCAGCGCCACCAATAACTCATTTTTGACTAAAAGTGGATTTAAACAGTTTTGCATCCGTACGCCTCAAGTATATTTAATGAACCTCTTTGGTTAGCAAAAACAAATATTTAGTTACAAAGTTCGGAAGTAAAAAACTTCGATCGAGGGGAAACATCAGCGCATTCTGCATGACCACTTTTTACATATCTGACACCGCAGCCGAAACTCGCCTGGTTTCGACTGGGAATAAAGGCTGTTGCAATAAATACATGCATCATCGTCGTCGTCTTCATCACCAGCAAATGAGTCTTGGCTTTCTTGTTCATCTTCTTCGCCCCACAAGTTGACTTTGACCTGGCTACGTTTTGCGCGTCGCTCCAAGACTAAACGTTTCTGTTCTTCTTTCGCTTTTAATTTTTTCCAAGTTTGGTGTAGATGTTAACATAACAGTTCCCTGTCTTTTACGATTTTTTCGTTTAAAAGATGTTGATACCTTCGGTAATGGAATGATGCTTTCCACGGAGACTCTGCTACTGTCTAGTATATCTTCTGTATTTGAAGCTATCTGAGAGGTATTTGATGGTCCAGGCCTGTTCGTTATGTCAATAGTTTCTGATGATGGCGGGTGGGTGTGTGTGTGGAGACTGTTGGTCTGCTGTTTGTGATTCGGTCTTATTTTGTTCAGAAATGTCAGTTATAGAAGCAGCAAACATCCAGTTTTGAAATATATTTGCGTTTAATGGATGAATTCCTGTTTTTTTTTTAAGCCACTAACGGCATTCTCCATGGATGCACTACGTTCATAGGCTTCAAGAAATACCTTGCCTACTTGGAAGGAAGTTACGGTTGGCCTGGATTAGTCTTGAGCCACTTTGTAATTGCCTGATTATAATATGCAGATAATGGGTCAAAAAAACAATACGTCTAAGGGTTGTAACCGGTGCGTGCAGAGCAAAGGAAAGCAAATCATTACCACGTCATTTTCTTTAGTCAACGTAATAACTTGTAATTGTTTGTGGCTAACGTGACCATCAAGCAGTAAGAGCGTTTTATTATTTTGATATGTGTGTGTAAACTTTATAAAATATTTCAGCCATGTTCAAAAAAGATCACCTGTCATCTAGCTCTAATCTTGATACAAACCCAATGTCTCAGCTGGTGCATCATCAATTAACTCTGGCTTCCACCTTTCCCTCGAAAAAGTCAGAGATGGTGGTACAAAATAACCTATTGGATTCATGGCACAAACTGCAATAGTGTGTGTCCCTCGTTCTGAACTTGTAATTGCACCAACCTGCTTTCTTTGGTAGCCATTATATTTTGCAGGCGTTGAACGGTGGGAAGCGCAGATTTGTCTACATTATAAATACGGTCAAAGTAGGTATTATGTTCCGCCACTGTATGTTCCAGTAAATTGAATTGAAACCCTGCGCACGGGCCGCTGATGTGGCTTCCGGCGTTCTAAGTGAGATCTCTGGGTTACGCGCCCTAAACCCCAAAAACCAATCCCAGCCAGCCATTTGTTTAATTCTATTAAATCTGTGGGGAAACTTGTTCATTTTAGCTTAATCGAATGCCAAGTGCCTAACTCTGTTGTGTTTAGGCCAAACATGCTTGTTTTCAATTTCTTCATATGTTCTACCAGTTCGCGCTCAAGTTCTTCAGAAAATGTAGGTCCATAACGACCCAAGTCTTTTTTGAAACCTTCTATTCTTTTATTTCTATCTTGTACCCTGCACTTGCCTGAGTGTTGCTTGGGGTACACCATACATTTTAGACTACGCCAACCAGCCCATATCAATTTTGCTCGCCTGGCTCCAGTTTTGACGGGCAGATTTTTTAGTATACTTTCCAACCATATGAAATAATAATTAATGTACAGGGTGGCCAACTAAGAATGCGAGGTACTGAAATGGCCGCTAGGGGGCGTAACTGCAATCTTGAATCTAAAAAAGTGATGTTTCTGTAAATTCCGCTATATTAACCTAATAAAAAAAATCCTGATCTTTAAAGTCGAGGATAATAAGGAAAATATTTTTGTTTCACACTTTTTGCAGTATCTCTAAAAATAAAGTGGTGGGGGCTATTCAAACGTTTTCGTAAATAACATCCTGTATCTTCGAAACGGCTAAGCCGATTTGAACAAACTTGGGCTCGTTAAAAGGAGCTATTCTTGGGCTACAAACATCATTATATTTGAAGTTTTGTAAGTTTCACATATCGCCGCTAGAGGGATTTTTTCGACATTCCAACAGAAATGGTTAATTTTCACAACAAAATAAAATGCATTGGTATGATTTTTTTTTCATGAAAAGTAGCTAAATGATGCCTAAACTAGCTCGTAAAAACCGCATCTCGATATCTTGTTCCTAACCCAAAATATCGGCAATAGATAATTTTATACGAAAATCCCTTAAATTTTCATTTTATTGTAACTATATTTTTCTGGAATTCTTTCTATTATGTAAGTTGTGGCCCTAAAAAGGACCGATTTATAAAAGGAAGATTTTTAATGCGCCCGCAAATGCTCGAAATGCTGACCATCACGTTCTATGCATTGCTGAAGCCTCTCATGGGTGCTGCACTTTCAATTTCGGCTCTCGGCATGTTACGTATTGCATTACGAATCCGGTTTTTCAAATCTTCTCTGGTCGTAGGTTCAGTCTGAAACACGATGTCCTTTAACCGCCCCCATAAATAAAAATCCAGGCAAGTTAGGTATGGTGATCGCGGAGGCCATAGAAACAGACTGCCTCTTCCAATCCACCGCTGTTGAAATACTGCATTAATATGCTCTCGCACATTAACGACAAAATGTGCTGGGCAACCATTCAACTGCAAAAACAAGTTTTGTCTTGTTTCCAAAGGCACATCTTCCAACAACAACGGTAATTGATTGGCCAAAAAGTCAAGAAAGACATTGCCATTTAGGGATTGCTCAAAAAAATATGGCCCAATAATTCTGCCTTCCACACCACATATTTAAACTCCAACGTCCTTGGTGCTGAACTTTACGCAACCAATGCGGATTTTCTGCAGACCAATAGTGCATATCGCTGTGCTAGAACAATACTAGGACAACTTAAAAAAACACCATTTCGAGATAATTGACGTTTAAGTTTAAATTGTGGATATATTCTTTATTACTTTAGGTAAAAACGCTATTTTATGTAGTTAGTTGTTATATTTATATAGAAGGCTATCGCAAATATTATTTTTGTTCTTTAGTATCAATTCTTTTTTAAAATAATTGTTTTGTAAGATGTCTTTGTATTGTTCCACGAAAGGAAACATTTTTAAAAGTTGTCTTTCTTTTTGCTTTAACATATCTTAGTATTGCATTACCTAATGATTTGTTTTATCTAAGTTTTACCTATTTTTGGTAAACATGTCTTGGTATTGTTCCATATTTTTACTGAAATTTTTAAACTTAACTCTATTTTTCAGTTTTTAAAATATCCTAGTATTGCACTGTTTTTAGTGTAAATTGAATTTGTTATCTTTTCTAAATTATTTTGCAAGTTGTCTTATTAAAAAAAAAAGCCATTTTAAAAAATATTATCTATTTTCACAAATGGATACCGCTTATCTAAAAGGAACCAAGTGACTTTTGGACAATTTGAGAAAAATCGATTTGAATATTACAAGTTATATTACAAATCTAATTGTAGATATTTTGGAATAACTTTCAGTTTTAAAAAAAGATTATGATTTATGTAACACAATTAGACTTATTCAGATTGGATTAAAGTTTAATATTAAGTTTAAAAGGTAACTTTTGGTACTTGGTTCCTTATTGAAAAATTAAAAAATCCATGACCTCGTTCATTTGTCGTTTGGTTCCATATTATAAAACACAGTCGATGTTAAAATTATTGTAAAATAAAAAACACTTAAATCAAACAGAAATCATATTTATTTTATAAAAAGCATAATTTTATTATGAAACATTAATTTGAAGATATTTTAGTTTTCTTCTACTTCAAAATCAATGTCAGGTCCAAAACCTTCCAAGTCTTCTTGAAATTCGGCTGTTTCTATATTGGTGTTATAAAATTGTTTACACTCCTCAGGAACTAATGACATTAGACTTTGGATATCAGCCGCCTTTTTTTGAGAAATCGGCTTTCCTGCTGGATACAATATTTTTAATTTTCCCTGAAAATTTCCAGTTAACGATTGTTTGATACCTTTCATTCTTTTCTCTATTTTTAGTTCCTTGTAGTCATCCCCTACGTGTGAGTGTTTAAAGAAAATACTATATGGTTTTTCCCTTTCTATTTTTATTACACTAGCATTAAGCCAATCAACTTTTTCTCCTGTTTCTAATACTTTCCTATTGGAAATAGTATTTTCAATATCCTCAATAGAGAAAAAAAGATCTGTGCACATCTCACTTACAACAAACTTGTTACTCCTTTTGCATGACAAAATAATTGTTTTGAAATCCTCCATGGTATAGACTCGTATTTGGTGCTTTAAAGCCCGTTTAATTTCTCCAAAATCAGTGTCGTTAGGCAAAAAATTGTGCCCAGGTATGAGGTATTTAAAAATTATTGTTTTAAGGGTCTTGTGTTCACTGAGAACAGCTTTTAGAAGCAGAATTATTTTAACATTGCGGTTTTGTCCGCCGCATGAATCCGACCACATAATCTGTTCTTCGAAATTTGGATCCAAATATTTTTCGATAAAAAGCTTTATGCACGATCCAACCTCTTGAGCACCCCGACCTGCTACTCCTTCCTTCCATAAAAAGCAATAGGGGGTATTTGTTGACGCACTGTGTATTCCTTCATTGTACACAGACAGTTGTCGCTTGTAGTACGTTATATTGGTCGGAAGCCTAGGTAAACTCAATACTTTTTGCATGTCATAGCTGGTATCATGTGTCTTATTTGCTGCAGAGAAATCTGCCTTCATTGCCCCACGGGCCTCTTTTGCCTTATTTAAATGCGCAAGGTGAACAGATTTTATCTCTTCTTTCCTAGTTTCATTTAAACTAGTATTTTGTACTTTTGCTTGCTGAATATCGCATATATTGCAGGTATCTTTTATTGGTGGCTTTCTTCTCAGATTAAAATTTTCATAAAATATTTTTTTATAGGTAATTAAACTAACTGCTGGGTTGTTTTCCGACAAGTATAGCGAATGCATTTTTGGAATTGACAAGTCAGGTTTTAAAAATTTCGCATCCGTTTTTTCCCGAGTATAATGGGATACGTACGTTGGAAACAAAGCTATGTGACTAAGTACAGCATCCTTAGTATTTTCAGTTATTTTATTTAGACCACCTGCTTTCTTGTCTCTTTTATCTCTCAATCTATCACTAGTAGTTAACTTTGTTACAGCTGTTTGGATCCTTTTTGTTGAGATTTGGTATGTTTTTATAAACATTTCTCTGCATACTACATCGTTTCCTAATTTGTAAATCCTTATACAGCCCCTTTGTGTACTATTAGGAATTCGTTTTCTTTTAATATTATTTACTTGGACGGTTGCTGCCAAAAATGCCGTTTGAGTATCGTAGGATCCCAAATCCCAGAAGTTTTTAAAAAGTTCTTCTCGTTTTACTGCTGCTACTTTTTCTTGGCACTTCATTTTGCAATTGCAGTCAAAATTAACGAAACTCCTAGGTTCGATTCGTTGTCCATTCACTGAATAATGAAGTAGATTGCTGTCCCTTAATTTTTTTCGCAATTTAAAAGTCTGCTCTGGAAACTTTTTCTTACGGCCGTCTTTGGCCTCTTTTCACCATTTTCCTTCACTTTTCGTAACTTCTCCCTTCTACCGATTTCTTCTAAAGAACAGTGTTCTTCTGAACCTGTTGAGGTAGTACTGCCTACTTCAGAAGGTGTATTATATTCATCAGATTCTCTGGACGCGTCACTAATATTTCCAGATTCCTGGAAAAAAATAAAAATAAACAAGAAATATCAATAGTCATAATGCTTATTTTGTAAGTACCTACTATATCCTACTTTATAGACTACAACTACTACTTTTTTAAATAGTACTTACACCTTTATCTAATGCCTCCAGAGATTGACCACAATAATCGCGAATTTCAGCATTGCTTTCCGGTACATATCGAATATTGTTATTGGCAGTTAGATCAAATACGTTGTCGGGAAAAACTTCAACTTTCTAAAAATTGAATTATCAAATTTAATTATCAAATCAAAATGAAAAGAGTACCTACATTAAAGTGATACAGTAAGTATCTTAAAAAGGCGCGAGTATATTTTTATGCTAACTTAATAATATAGTAGGACTTACATCTTTATCTAATGCTTGAAGAGATTGCCCACAATAATCGTAAATTTTGGCATTGCTATCCTGTACATGTTTGCGTATTTGGTTCTGGTCCGGTATGATGTCTTGGTTAAGGTTAATACTACTATTGCTATTTATACCAAAATCGTCGTAGACAACCACATTATCAATCATGTTGGCAGGTAAAACCACAACTTTCTATAACAGAGAGAAGTGGTAAGCTAATTACTATGCATATACCTACGACGTCTTAATAAAATATCCACGCAAATTATATAATAATAATCACCAAGTACTTACCAAATCACTGTCTTGAAATCTTTTCTGGGCTAATTCCACCAATTTTTCCGTTCTTGTAAGGGTCTTTTTAGACATTTTGATTCGTATATTACACTATAAAACGGAAAGACTCCTAGCGGACAACACAAAACTTCCCAAATATCTACTAAATCTATTAGTTATAAGCCGAATTTACACGTATCAAGTAGCTAAAGCAAGTTCGTTTAGTGAGCGTTTACATGTCTTTTTGTTTAGTTGTTTAGTGTTGATTAAATGGCGGGAAAAGTTACGCGTGTAGCAGTGCGGAATTGTATATTAAAGTTATGTGGCAAATTATCCGAAATACTTGCAGAATAAATGAACAAGAACAAAAAGAAGCGTTGCTGGGTACGAAAATGGCTGAGTCGAAGAGAAATATATGGGGCTTCATCTACTTTATTAAGAGAATTAGCAGCTAAAGACGCACCAGAATATAGAAACTGGCTGAGGATGTCTAAAGAACATTTTGAAATATTGCTGGCTCAAATTTCTTCTCAAATTACGAAAAACGACACAGTAATGAGATGTGCTATTCCAGCTAGAATAAAATTGGAAATCACATTGTCCTATTTAGCCACAGGAAATAGTTATAGAACTTTACAGAGGTCATTTCGTGTGTCAACACCTGCAATCTCCAAATTTATACCCGAGGTGTGTGATGCTATTTATGAAAGTCTGAAAGAATATATAAAGGTAGGTATATATTTTTAAAATATTTTTATTGCGAACAAATTGTTGATGAACAAAACATGTTAAATGTTAGAAAAAGCCTGTGTTATCATCTGTGATCGTACAATATCATCGGCAAGTGGTTCTTCATGGATAATATTTGTGAATCCATCGCTAGAATGTGCAGAATACAAGTTGTAATTTGTAGGGGACTGCAGTGGTGTAGAGATGGAAGATGGCGTACTGCTGGGATATGAAAATGTGTCGTACCGAATACTCTGGAGGTCTTGGAGTTTAAAACTTGTAAGAACAGACTGAATGCGTTCCTATGCTTTTATTGCGGAAATAGGTGTTAACGTCATTAATTGTGCAGCAACACTGCGACCAAAAAGTATGTATTCATGGTCATTGGCAGGTTTCTGTGTCATAGTTTCGCTAATTTTTTTTAGGTCTTTAACTACTGCAGTAACCTGTCTTAATTTTGACGCAGCTCTAATTTTTTTCTGTGGTGGTTCCTGAGACGTTTCGTTTATTGCAGTTATTATTTCTTCTTCATTTTCTCGTTGTTGTTCATCAACAGCTTCTTCGCGTTGTATCTAAAATAAGAAAAATATATGTACCATAATAGCCAAACTAATATATTTGTAAGTAATAATACAATCACCAGTAAATTTCATAAAAATAAGCATAATATCATTGATGACGTGCAAGAATTTTAGTTTGGATGTAGATTTACTAACTACATTCTTACAATTCCTGTACTTATTTTAGGTGCCGGGGTCCCAAGAAGAGTGGAACGTTATTGAAAAGGGATTTCGTTTGAAGTGGAACTTCCCAAATGTTACGGTGCGATCGATGGGAAACATGTGGCGATTCATGCACCGGCAAATTGTGGTAGTGAATTCTTTAATTATAAGGGTACTAACAGTATTATTCTGTTAGCTCTGGTAGATGACAACTATTGTTTTTCCTACATAAATGTTGGATGTACTGGAAGACAATCCGATGGTGGAGTTTTCCAACAATCGTCTTTATTTGAAGCCCTAGAGAATGGTTTATTACCAGATGGTGATTTCATAGTGGGTGACGATGCATTTCCACTGAAACCGTATTTGATGAAACCCTATTCAACAGTAGCACTTTCGGAAAGCCAGAAAATTTTCAATTACCGCCTTTCGCGGGCAAGGCGAATAGTAGAGAATGGTTTCGGAATACTGCTTAGCAGATTTCGCATTTTTGAAAAGCCTATGGCATGCCTACCAGAAACTGTGGACGCAATTAATAAGGCTTGTTGCGCATTACACAACTATTTGCGAATCACTTGTTCTAACACCTACACTCCAAGTGGATCGTTAGATGAAGAAGATATCGAAAGCGGTCAGATAAGACGAGGTTCTTCGAGAAATGAAACTAATACACCCTTGCAATCAATAAGAAACATAGAAAGTAATCATTCTTCAAGGCGTGCAAGAGAACTACGAGATCGACTCTGCCAGTACTTTATGGGCGAAGGTGCGGTGCCATGGCAGCAACGGATGATATTTTGACTGTACTTTAATATAAATTTTGTAATATGGAAATTATTATTTCGTATACGTGTTTTCCTTATTAAAAGGGATTTTTTTAAAAATTATTTTATAGTGTTTTTCTATAGGGCAAATTAATATAACAATAATTTGGTTACATAGTTGGAGAGGTGTATTGATTTAATTTCATTATAAACAAACTGATACTTGCGGGACGGCAAAACACGTAGATGGATTAATTACCTATAATATGAACACTACTATGATATACTTACATTGAAATTATCCTGCGTAGGCCTCTTATTATCCTCTACATTACGTAAAAATGCGTCCATTTCCTTGAACCATTTTACACTTGGGACATATATATCCTCCGATCCTGCTCCTGACTTCATAGAGTCCCTTATTTTCTTTTTTTCCTGCGAATAAGTTGACCTTAACGCCTGTATTTTGTTTTTAATTTCAGCCACTCCGAATCCTTCTATTCCCATGATCTCCTCAATTTCCTTATATGCCGAGTCCCGAGCTTGTTTATTTTTATAAATACCAGCCCTTGTATTGTGCCGTAAAATTACCTTTACAAGGCAACTTTACGTACCATGGTGCGAACGGCAGCTCTTGTGTCGGAGGCTCGGAGTCCTTGCCTTAAGCAGTTGTACACTTTTTTTGATGTCTTGGACGCCACCTATTTTAAATAGTTAAAAAACTTAATACTTACAAAGCGTTTTAAAATAGGAAAACCGCTTGCTTCTAAAGATGGTAATAATTCGTCGTGCAGTACAATGAGTAACAATAAAACACAGATATGTAAAACAACAATTGGGATTAATTTATTAGGATCACTAAACTGGATTCCACCAATGAGATTAAATATTGAAATCAATAACTAAATTAAATATTAAAGTAAAAAATTATACACTCATGGGAAGAACTGAAGAGTTTTTACTCGCCTGGTAACTAGTTATCACATATAGTTTATGAAAAGGGGAAAAGAGAATGTTCTAGAACCTTCATACTTGTATGGTCATAATACCTAGATTCTTTCTAAAGGTTACCAAGGTGGTATTACAAATTTAAAGTTAGTTTTAAAGTGAAATTTACGGTGTTAAGGTTATAAAGAAATTAAAAATTATCACAATACACTGGCCTTATTTCCCAGATGTTCCAAATCCCATGTGGTTTCTGCTTCAAATTAATAGGCACCCTGCCTCCAGTCTGGTGGACCCGAACAGTACAAGACAGCACATATTTACAGCTTACAGGCCATGTGGTCTCTCAATCGAAGATCCAATTTCAACACGTGGTCGAGAGGAATATGAATATGTAACGCCTGTTACATATCCAACAATAAACGCTTCGATAGAAGCAAAAGGAAAATTACAACTAAACTCTAAAAAAAAACCCTAAAAATCGAAACAGCGAATCAGATATCTGGTTAAATCAAATCGCAAATATATCCTACCTCATTGGTTGTCTGGTGCTACCATCTCAAATAAAATACAAAGGAATGAGGCCTCATGTGCAAATCTAAAAAATGAAATTGCACATGTTGGAGAAAATTGAGGTTATAAAAAAATTAAGGACACAAAGAAAAGAATTAAAGAAATCTTACCATCAAAGAGATGAGGACGCTCTACTATCCTTGAGGTGCCAACTATAGTTGGGCGGCGGACCTTTTCAAATCACATAATAGTGGGCCCCTTTTTAAACAACCGCGACTTCCACCTTCAAGGATGATCTTAAATGAAGTGACCTAAAGTCAAAATTCTTCGAAAAAGGTAAAGATCAAATGACAGGTGAACTGTCATGTCAAAAAATAAATTGGTACGTTCAGACAATTGATGAAAGTAATCTCAGTTCGATAAAATGACAAAACCAAACCAACTTGACATGTGGAAAACTAATAGCAGTTTACCCTGCATAATATGCAATTTAAAAACAAATAATGGCATACCAATTTATCGAATGGTGAAACTGAAAAGTGCAATATCATCAATGTTCCAGAGTGAACTAACCAAGGTTCAAATGGAACAACTCAACGAACATACTATAAGCCAAATGAACTACTGACCTGTTATCATAAATGAACATAACCCCAAATTTTGACAATAAAAATATTTAAATATTCAGATATCTACTTCGTTCGAGTTAATTAAAAAGAAAAGAAATGAAGAATGTACAAAAAAAATATTCATGATAGGACCGTGGCCTGTAAAACATGAACCTCTGCACCAAAGCACTAAACTTAAAATCCACAGAAAACATAGAAAGGTAATGTAGAAAAATATCTTACACAAAACCATGTAGCATCCTCTAAATATACATCTATAGCAAAAATGAATGCTACATTTACCCCTCTCCGAAAAAAAATAGACTATCCCAATAGGCTATTTGTAAAACTGTACCCTCTCATCATCAAAAAAAAAATAAATTTGGCTTGATAACTGCGCGTATCACACGTCCTTGCGGAAGACTATATAGGTAAAGTCAATTCAGGAAAATGTCAAAATCGGTAAACGTCAAAATCGGTAAAAATTTGCCAGATTCTTGTGGAAATCTGTCAAATTTGGGTAAAGGTTGCCAAAATTATACGCAAGATGAGATGTACTACAACTTCACAAACTTGTCTAAACAATACAAAATGTCAAATATTACAAAATATACAATAATTCAGCTAATTTGGATATACCAAAGAAAATAGACAGATTGTCATGCCATAAGAAATAATCAAAGGACAATCTTATTAGTCGTGCTAACAATCAACATAAATGTCATAACAAAGCCGTATTCGAGACATCTTTATGTCACTATCAGACAACATCTAGTCTACTTACTCATGAACCACTAGATTGAATCAAACGATTCAACAAAAAAAAATCATCAAATTTCGGCAAATCATCATCAGGCCAAATACCCACTGCAAATCACGAGTGAAAGAGAAGAATACCCACCAGACTCTAAAGTGGTAAACTAGAAATAAGACTTATATATAGCCAGGATTGCGCTTTTCCAAGTTGCATGAAAAACCCTCGTGTACTGGCCTCACTTCAGCAATCGAACGGATACACTCTCTAACTCCCGAAAAACACACGAATACCCACCCAACAATGAGCCTCCGAAAGGTGGAAAACCAAACAGAATTGGTGACCCAGATGTCCACCAACAAAAGGGGATAAAATATAGTTTCCATCAAACTAAAAAATGCCTGACGCATTACCATAAGTTTCAAAAAAATTCTAGAATAGGGTGTTCTGTAATGTGGCACTGCAATCAGCCTCTCGCACAAAACAGCCTAAAAAGGAGCTCAGGCAAGACACACTAGTACCACCCAGCTATGTGTAGCATCGCGATAGATCACTACGCCAAAGTGAATACCCCGCAATGTTTGCCCTTCCAGTCAGGTGTGCTTAAACGTGTTCGAGCACGTTTGTACGAAATCTGATGGCACCCAACACACCACAGCCTGTATAAACCAAACAAAAAACTTATGGGACGTAACACCTTAAGTATTACCCAAATGTACTTATCTACCAACAGACAAATACCCAAAAATATTTCCAGCACTTGGAAATACAACTCTATAAAAAACCAAATACGACCCAAAATATATATTGTCAGTTAATACTAAACTAAACAAACCGTACTAAAATATCCATATTTTAGAAGTTCCTCAAAAATCAATTATAATATTCATTATAGTATTGATTATAGTTTTCATTATAGTATTGATCATAGTTTGCTAAAGAAAGATACCAAAATAACTTAATATGCAACGCACTGTGCATTTAATCCAAATAAACCTAGCACTTTAGGTATACTAAACCAAAACTTTGTCTGCGACAAAAACCTAAACATACCGTGATCGGTAGTAGATTTTGAATATGGCCAATATTCAAAACATAAGATACGCCATGTATCATCAATAAATCCAAAATAACTCTTGTCATACTAAAGGTCTATAATCTAAAAAACATAGATTCATAGAAACATCTAGTTCTATAATCTAAAAAAATATAGATTCATAGATACATCCAGCTATACTATAGCATAGTACTTACAGTACATCAAAGTACCGTACAGTACACAGATTGATAGATAGATAGGGTCGTCACCCTCCACATCAAATCCAAAAAAAATTGACAAGAGGTTAGCAAACTATAAAAAATATGACTTAATAAAAATTAATCCTGATCTGAACTTTCAGAATCAGAACTACCCGAAAGAGGAGTGTTAAAAGGTTTCAGATCTTTGATATGCCACTTTCCAACTTTAGAACCATCAATATTTTCTAAATCATATACTAAATTAGAAAACTTTTTACGTACTATACACTGAATATATTTGGGGACCAACTTTGCTGTGAACTTATCTACTGCACTAGAAAGAATTTTATTTCGACGCCAGACATGGTCGCCGACCTGAATAGAAATATCACGCTTTCTAAGATTATACGCTCGAGAATTGCGCTCATACGCTCTATGAATCTTACTTCTAACTTCTACAAAAATATCCTTCAAACACTTCAAATTTTCAGCATAAGCACCCCGATCGCCCGGAATTATTTCAGCGTCGACACTGACGTCTAAACTCATATCGTTATAATAATTTCCTGACAACGGAACGTGCCTACCAAAAACCAAAAATGCTGGAGTAAAACCTGTAACTTCGTGCTTAGAAGTATTAATAGCTTGTTGAATCTTAGAAATTTGTTTATCCCAATTATCATGAGTATCTATATAACTCCTAATAGCTGTACCAATCGTCCTATTGTTTCGCTCTACAAAATTACATTGGGGAGAATAAACCGGATTGAATCTAATATTAAAACTGTACATGTCACTTAAATTTTTAAAAGTTTTCGACGTAAATTGAGAACGGTTATCTGCTATCAAAAGAGATGGAGGACCATGTACTTAAAAAACTTTATTCTCCAATGCATCTTCAACGTATTGAGATTTTGAACTTCTTAAGGGAAAAAGCATGGTATACTTAGTAAACCAGCAAGCTACTACCAAAAGCCATTTATTTCCTTTCTTAGACCGTGGAAGTGGTCCAATTAAATCCACTGCTATGACTTGAAAAGGATAGCTTACTTGTTTTTCTATACCCATTAATCCCATCGGAGAAGTGTTAGGGGCTTTTTGAGCTCCACATACTAAACAAGTTCTGACAAATCTGAGAACGTCTTGACGCATTTTTGGCCAATAATATTGTTCTTGTAAACGATGAAAAGTTTTATAAAAGCCAAAATGACCACAATTAGGAGGACTATGACAAGAATCTATGATTTCTTCTCTTTGCGGCTTAGGAACTAGGTATTTCCATTCCGGAAGATTAATTTTCATAGCAAGAGAATTTGGGATAAATTTATAAACAAAATCGTTTTCAACTTTCCATAGCGGGTAACTCTCTGGAGTATCTAAAATTTTCCGACGTAAATTATCGTACCATGGATCAATACGATCAACATCGAGTGCACCAACAACGATTTCCTCTAAAATACTGGAATTTGAACAATTATCTTCAGTTGCTTCATTACTTGGAATACGCGACAACGCGTCTGGAACGACATTTTGTGCTCCTTTTCTGTGTACCAAATCAAATGTATGCTGTCTAAGACGAACTGCCCATCGAGCTAGTTTTCCACTAGGATTTTTAATTGAATTAAGCCATAATAAACTGTAATGGTCGGTAATGACCGTAAAAGGAACACCTTCCATAAATCCTCGGAACTTTTCAATATTAAACAGCACACCAAGACATTATTTTTCTACAACAGAATAATTTCGCTCAGCTCTGGATAAAGATCGGCTGGCATAAGCAATTACTCGCTCTTCCCCATCTATAATTTGTGATAAAACTCCGCCTAATCCAGTATTTGATGCATCGCTAGAAATATAGAAACGTTGTGTAAAGTCTGGCTGTGATAAGATAGGAGCAGATACTAGAAGTTGCTTAATTTTGACAAACGATTCCTCTGCAGCACTATTCCACTGTATAGGCTGTCCTTTTTTCCTACCTTTCAACAAATCGTTAATAGGAGACATTAATGTAGAAAAATCCTTGATGAATCTTCTGTACCATGAACAAAGTCCAACAAAACGCTTCACTTCAGTAGTGTGCCTTGGTCTAGGATAATTTATCATTGACTCAATCTTTTGTGGATCTGTACGCAAAGAATTCGAACCCACGATATAACCCAAGAATTTCAAAGAAGTTTTAAAGAAATCACATTTTTCCAAATTGATGGTTAAACCTGCATCTTTTAGTTTTTCTTTAACTTCTGCCAACAACCTTATATGTGAATTAAAATCCTCAGAAACCACCAAGATATCATCGAGATAAGTAAAAACATTGGGCTCATAACGAGGACCAAATATAGCATCTACGAGGCGCTGTTGCGTCTGTGCGGCATTTTTAAGACCAAAAGGCATTGTGACAAACTGAAATAAACCTCTGCCCACTACTGCAAAAGCGGTTTTCTCTTTTGATGACTCATCCAAAGGAATTTGCCAAAAAGCTTTTCGAAGATCTATTGATGAAATATATTTAGCATGACGAAGTGAAGACAAAATTCTATCGATGTTAGGCATAGGATAACAATCAGGTTTCGTGACATCATTGATAGCACGTCCATCAAAGCAAAGACGGTATGATCCATTTGGTTTCTTGACCAACAAAACAGGCGAACACCATGGACTCTTAGATGGCTCAACTGCACCTAATTGTATCATTTCGTCTAGCTCTTCATTCAAAATTTTTGACATATATGGAGACATAGAAAAAGGTCTCTTTTTAAAAGGAATCGCGTCACCAGTATCAATAGTTAAAGTAATTTTATTAGTACGTCCTAACTTATCCTTACAACAAATTTCGTTAAAAGAAGATATGACTTTATCTGCTCTCAAACGTTCTAATCTAGAAAGATCGTCCAAAGAATTTAACTGAGGATAAAATCTACTTAAAGAATGATTATTTTCATTATTCAACACGTTAAGTTCAAATTTACTATTCATGGATTGAACATGCCATGAATTGTCACTAAAATTTACCAAAATATTCAATTTTTTTGCAAAGTCGCACCCAAATATAAATGCATGTGGCAAAGAAGGTACCACTAAAGCATTAATAACTGAACAAATATTATCAATAACAATTGGCAAATCAACTGTGCCTTTAACACATTGTGCCTTACCATCTGCGGTACAAATATTTTTAACCTTGGTTTGGCATATCTTAAGACCTGTTTGTTCTAAAACCTTTAAACCTCCCGATCCTACAACGGAACTAGTAGCACCCGAATCTAATAAAACGGAAATGTTCACATCAAGTAACTTAACATTAATATAAGGTCGGTTATCCAAATGTTTATTAACGAACAGTGGTGAAACATGATTGTCTGAAGATTAAACCTTATTATAAGAAGTTTTACTATGCTTAAAAAATTCAGAAACTCTTCTCAACCAGTTATCCCAATCAGTCTGGTTAAAATATGTTTTCTTTACTAAATCTTTATTAGTACTCAACAAATTTAAAGAATTTGAATTGGAATTATAAAATGTTTGTGATTTTAAAATTGGTCTGTTTGAACTGTAAAAATAATTATTATTATTATTATTATTGTTTTGGGAGTAGTGAGACGGCCTCCAAGCGACACTTCCCTTTTTAGTTTTTTGTACACTTGGGACAAGTAGAAGTCTTTACGTTAGCCTCACCACATTTAAAACAAAATATGCTTCTAGGAGCACTACAATTTAAAAAAGTATGGTTAGGTAATCTACAGCTCCAACAAACCACTGAAGCTTTAACGCTATCATTATTTTACCTTTGTTATCATTCTTATTATTTGTATTATTATCTTGTCTAGAACCTGACTGATTATGAGAACTCCGAGGGTTATTCTTAAAATTTCTTTTAAATTTATTATTATTAGAATTTCTACTAATTCCAGGATTTTTATGAAAATTTCCAGGCTGATCAATACCAGCTACTTCATCTCTAGGTATACTCTTATCCTGCATATAATCTGACTCTTCCAATTTACGACAAAGTTCTGAAAGCTTAGAAACAGTATCAATATCGACCAAAGCTAGTCGATTAATAAAATCAGGTAAAATATTTTTCCTGATATGTTTGACCTTAGAGACTTCAGCAGGGGGTCTTGATAGTCTAGCAAAAAGAGCTTCTAAATGTGCTATAAAAACAACTGTTGACTCATGTTTCTTTTGTTTCCTTCTTTTAATTTGTTCCCACAAATCATCATCTATATCATCATGTAAAAAATCCTTTTTTAATTTTAAAATCAAAGAGTCCCAATCATTAATTGAAGATTTTATACTCCGATACCAAACAAATGCATCACCGGTAAAAGATTCGGCAGCAGAATTAAATAAATCACGAGATGAAACATTACGTGCTTGAGCTAACTCGGTTAATCTTTCTATAAAAGGATAAAGTTTCTTAGAGTCGCCATTAAAATTAACTTGCCATTCACTTATAGGAATATTACGACTGGCACAATGTACAACCGGAGCTGCTACGTTAATAATTGGAGCAGTAGGAACTGAAGGTTCCGGATCCTGTCCAGGTTCGATTTTATCAAATAAGTCTGACTCTAACAATAAACAATTGGCACTTATATCCTGAATTTAAGAAAATATTTCAGCTGCTTGTTGTTCATCTTCCGGTATAGGAATTCTTTTTGCCCTACCAGAAACGTGAGCTAAACGCGATTTAACCCTACCAAAAACCGAATCATTAGCATTTCCTTCGAATTCATCTATAACCCTTTGAATTGAATCTAAACTTCGTTGAATACCGAGTTTCTCTTCATCGAAAGTTAAAGTACAAATTTCTAAATTAATATCTTTTCCAGGTTGAGCTTGTTCTCTTTTTTGAATTCGAGAAAATATTTTTCGCTTTTCCGCAACAGTACGTTGTGAAGTTAAAAGTCGAATCTTCAATTCATAATCTAACTCGTACTCTAGTAAGTGATTGGGTTGAAATTTAAAAATATCCATGATGATAAAAGTTTAAATTTAAAAATAAAATGTCTATAAAAAACAATAATTCAATTCAAAATATTTGATTCATTAGCTCATCTATCGATGGTAAATAAAAAAAATATTAATCAGAAGCCGAACCAAAATATTTGTTTCACCCTGTATATCAAGTCACAAAATGTAACTGTACTATATTCTTATAGAATATGTATGCAGTAAAATTTTACCAAAAAATTAAAATCACTAGTCCAAAAAATCATCAAAGTCCAAGAGGTCACCTAGGTATATACACCCTGCATAAAAATTTTCAAAGTTTAAACCAATACCTCAGTTCAAAACGAAAAGTATCAAAGTGTATTAAAATTTAAAAAAAATATTTCAAAATGTAATCACACTGTATATCAAAAATACTCTACCACCCTGTATAAAGAAAATATTTGTCAGAGTTCAAAGTTATTCAGAACTTACTAAAGTACAGCATACTAGTATGATTTGACAAAGTCTTTACAGGTAAAATTTTGAAATTACACCTTGTTTAATGAAAAATTAAAGAAAATGTTTTCTTTGACGTCTTGGTCAACCTCAACCTTGAATAATGTCTATGGATTGTGTTTAAGTATCACTGTCTAATAGACAATGTGAATTATAACAAAAGATAATTAATTAAAATTGACCGACTTATAACAATGTAAGAAACAAGATGGTCTTACTCAGCTTTATAAATATTGACACACCCTGTATATGAGTTTGTAAAAATCTTACTAAAAAAAACTTCAAAGTTCAACTAAAAAGTAATGTGTCTATAACTATATCGTCCAATGAGGGTTTTTAAGAAATAAAAGAACTCGGTGTCTTTGACACAGTGAGTCTATAAAAAAGTAATCCTTATTAGGCCAACCATATATGTGTTCTGTATATTTTTACCAATATACTTAAATAAGAATGTACTGATCAGTGAAATTTAAAAACTTGAAACATAATGGATCCAGATAAAATTACTTACATTTTATTGTTACTCGTGCACTAGTCTGCAAAATATGTTCAAAAAAGTGTACTATGCCCCACGTTCAAAGGCGCTACTTTATGTGCCGTAAAATTACCTTTACAAGGCAACTTTACGTACCATGGTGCGAACGGCAGCTCTTGTGTCGGAGGCTCGGAGTCCTTGCCTTAAGCAGTTGTACACTTTTTTTGATGTCTTGGACGCCACCTATTTTAAATGGTTAAAAAACTTAATACTTACAAAGCGTTTTAAAATAGGAAAACCGCTTGCTTCTAAAGATGGTAATAATTCGTCGTGCAGTACAATGAGTAACAATAAAACACAGATATGTAAAACAACAATTGGGATTAATTTATTAGGATCACTAAACTGGATTCCACCAATGAGATTAAATATTGAAATCAATAACTAAATTAAATATTAAAGTAAAAAATTATACACTCATGGGAAGACCTGAAGAGTTTTTACTCGCCTGGTAACTAGTTATCACATATAGTTTATGAAAAGGGGAAAAGAGAATGTTCTAGAACCTTCATACTTGTATGGTCATAATACCTAGATTCTTTCTAAAGGTTACCAAGGTGGTATTACAAATTTAAAGTTAGTTTTAAAGTTAAATTTACGGTGTTAAGGTTATAAAGAAATTAAAAATTATCACAATACACTGGCCTTATTTCCCAGATGTTCCAAATCCCATGTGGTTTCTGCTTCAAATTAATAGGCACCCTGCCTCCAGTCTGGTGGACCCGAACAGTACAAGACAGCACATATTTACAGCTTACAGGCCATGTGGTCTCTCAATCGAAGATCCAATTTCAACACGTGGTCGAAAGGAATATGAATATGTAACGCCTGTTACATATTCAACAATAAACGCTTCGATAGAAGCAAAAGGAAAATTGCAACTAAACTCTAAAAAAAAACCCTAAAAATCGAAACAGCGAATCAGATATCTGGTTAAATCAAATCGCAAATATATCCTACCTCATTGGTTGTCTGGTGCTACCATCTCAAATAAAATACAAAGGAATGAGGCCTCATGTGCAAATCTAAAAAATGAAATTGCACATGTTGGAGATAATTGAGGTTATAAAAAAATTAAGGACACAAAGAAAAGAATTAAAGAAATCTTACCATCAAAGAGATGAGGACGCTCTACTATCCTTGAGGTGCCAACTATAGTTGGGCGGCGGACCTTTTCAAATCACATAATAGTGGGCCCCTTTTTAAACAACCGCGACTTCCACCTTCAAGGATGATCTTAAATGAAGTGACCTAAAGTCAAAATTCTTCGAAAAAGGTAAAGATCAAATGACAGGTGAACTGTCATGTCAAAAAAATAAATTGGTACGTTCAGACAATTGATGAAAGTAATCTCAGTTCGATAAAATGACAAAACCAAACCAACTTGACATGTGGAAAACTAATAGCAGTTTAAAAACAAATAATGGCATACCAATTTATCGAATGGTGAAACTGAAAAGTGCAATATCATCAATGTTCTAGAGTGAACTAACCAAGGTTCAAATGGAACAACTCAACGAATATACTATAAGCCAAATGAACTACTGACCTGTTATCATAAATGAACATAACCCCAAATTTTGACAATAAAAATATTTAAATATTCAGATATCTACTTCGTTCGAGTTAATTAAAAAGAAAAGAAATGAAGAATGTACAAAAAAAATATTCATGATAGGACCGTGGCCTGTAAAACATGAACCTCTGCACCAAAGCACTAAACTTAAAATCCACAGAAAACATAGAAAGGTAATGTAGAAAAATATCTTACACAAAACCATGTAGCATCCTCTAAATATACATCTATAGCAAAAATGAATGCTACAGTATCATATAGACATCGCCTTTCCCGATACTCTTCTACAAACTTTATTGTTATCGCTTCACTCCAACGAGACATTTTCAAAGTGCGCCACCAAATAAAATCAAAATCACTGTACTTATGAACTTGACTAAACTACCTGTCTACACTTGTTTAGTCGGCGTTTTAGTTGCTAGAAAGCAAAGTTGGGAGAGGCAACTTGCTCAAGTAAATAGAAAAGTTTCTATTTACTTGACTAAAGAGTTTACTAAATTAGGTACTTGCGCAAGTACTAAATCAAGTTGTTTACACCATACAAGTAACTAAATTTAGTTACTTGATTTAGTAACTTGCTTTAGCTACCGTCATCTGGGGTTATATCGGACGTAAATTTCGTTATTTTTTGTATATTTCTCTCAAAATTAAAATTTTCTCTGTGCTGCTGGCAGAAATCGCTGGGGGACTTTACATAACATCATATTTCGAGAAAATATTTTTAAAATATTGTTTATTTACATTTTTTTTTTAGATTTTCTGGTGTCCGATATAACCCGGTGTTTGGGGTAATATCGGACATGGGATTTTTCATGAAGATATTTGCACAATTGTTAAAATTCGATCGATATTGTAAGTCCCGGACACCTTTATCGGACACTAAAAATAAAAAAAAAACTATAATTTAAGTAAATAAGTATTCTTTATAGTCAGTTTAGTTAAGTAAAGGGCAGGGGTATCAAAATAAACCTTTATTCTTCAAAAACAACTCAAAAATATTCTACAAAAATAGTTTTTAATCTTAAAAAAAATATGAGAACACAATAAACTTTTATTCTTCAAAAACATTTTACAAAAATAGTTTTTATTCTTAAAAATAAGGCACCATTTTCTTCATCAGTTTCATAATAGTTTTCTTTTTCTGATATACTGTCATCGCTGATACAGTCATGTTCGGAATTTCTCCTAGAGGTAGATTGAGGTTGATTATTATTTAAGTCATCGAGACACACTGATTGTCCCGCAGGTACATTAATTTTAGATTTTCTTTTAGGTTGTGGGGTTGTTTCATTGGCCTGAGTGATGACATCGCTCATAACTTCGGAAAATGATGTAAGCATGTTATTTCTCTTGTCCTCGCCTCGAGTAAATTTTACTATCTTACTTAAAACTTCCTGGGGATTAAATGGTATTATGCCTGTTGCACGAAATCCTGACTTTGTATTCGTTTCAATGCGATCTTTGGCCTTTTCAAGTAATTTTCTCAGCATAGTGGGAAAAGTAGTTTTCGGTAGCACACCTCTATGTTGACATTTCCAATCAGTCAATAACTCTCCAAATTTGTTTTAGCGGTCCAAAAACCGCAACATCCAAAGGCTGGCATAGATGGGTGGTGTTCTTGGGCAAAAACACGAATTGTATATTATTTTCCGTGCAAGCCTTTATTACATTATATGACAGGTGACTGGCGAGGTTATCACCAATTAAGATCTTCTTATCATCCTTTCTCCGCAAATATGGAAGAGCTGTTTGAAAAAAACAATCCTCAAAACTTTTTGTGTCAAACCAGCCACTTTTTGTTCTATTATAGTGGGAATTTTGAGGACCACCCTGCATCCACTCGGGATAAATATTCTTGGCCTTGTAAACAACGTATGGTGGTAACATAGTTCCATCTCCTGCGACAGAGAACATAACAGATGTTGATGATTTTGAGGAATCAATTATCCTGCGGGCATGCTTGCAACCACGTTGAGCAAAGACCTTTTTTTTCCCCGGATCATCCGTTAGGTTCGTCTCATCGAAATTAATTATGTTTTCGGGGGGAACACCCTGGATTGTTTCTTGCAAATGCGTATAATAACTCTCTATTACTTCCTCAGTGACTTCAGCTTTAACTCTCTTAATGTTCTCACAATTCCTCACAGACAGCTCATGGTGTCGCCCCATGAAATGCTCAATCCAATCCTCACCAGGTTGATTGTCAGAGAAAAATGGAATGATTACACCCTTTCTATCTAAGTAATTGCCTACAAATTCCTTTATAGATTGTCTATCGAATGGATATCCAAACTTGCCTGCAGTTATCATTGCATCGACCAACCAATTTTCTTCCATTTCTAAGAGCACCGGTGGACGTCCCAGTTTATCTGAATGTTGGCCCCTGTATTTTTCATATAATGTACTTTTTGGTACGCCATACATATCCGCTGCTTGTCTAAGAGAATAATGATCTTCTACTATGGCCCTGAGCGCGAGTTCTATATTATTACCTGCATAATTTCTTCTATAAGGGGTTCCCAGCTTGTGGATGTGTTTTCTTGGCATTATGTCCGATATAACCCCTGAAAAGTAAATTAGTAGATTTTTGTTTTTTTTTTGCAACCAAAATACAATATATAAAAAATTTGAGGTTGGGAACTACAGTATTGCCCGAAAAAAACAGTACTGAACTTGTAATCGTATTATATATTTAAAAAATACATATTATTGACACTTTATTATATGTTCTAAGTGTGCACCTCCTCGTTCAAGACAGACTTCATAACGATGTTCTAAGTTTCTGGTCATGTTATTGAATAAGGGTTGTCTCAGAGCTGCGAAGAAGACTCTAACGGCATCCTTTAATTCATCGATGGTTTGTGGTGCCCGTTTGAAAACGGCATTTTTAGCCATGCCCCAAATGTATGCGTCTGGAGGTGTGAGGTCTGGAGAATGTGAAGGATAAGGGAAGTCAGTAAATCGTGAAATGAATTTGCTTGGAAAATGTTCTTGAAGAAATTGACGAATTGCGGCAGCAGTATGGCAAGTTGCCCCGTCCTGCTGAAAAAATTGGTTTCGAAATGCCAAGTTACGTGCACGACAGAATTGACGTAGATCAGGGATAAATCGTGTTAAAATGTGTCTGTACCTCTGTTGATTAAGTGTGACTTGCCTACCATTCTCTTCGATGAAGTACGGACCAATGATTCCGTGTCCGGACACAGCACACCAGACACTCACTTTTGCACTATGTAAAGGAACCTCTTGAACCTCATCGGGTCTGGCAAAGCCCAGAAATCGATTTGTGCGACGATTCACATAGCCTGACAAGTGAAAGTGTGCTTCGTCTGAAAACCAAACATTTTTCAAAAATTCAGGATTTTCATACTGTAACGCGAGAATTCTGGCGCAATATTCCACTCTACTGCGATAATCCCGAGGATGTAGTTGTTGATGTACCTGAATCACATACGAAAATGCACCCAGCTCCTTCAGGATTCTTTGAAAGGAAGTTCTTTTTAAATCAAGTTGTAACGCTGTCCTTGCCTGGCTGGCTTTCGGATTTTGTAAGATTTGCTCAAAAACACGTTCATGGTTATTGTTGTTGTTAACTGTCCTGGGACGCCCCGAGTTTCCTTTTCGTTGGCACAATACACTACCCGTATTTCTGAACTTTTCAATAACCTTCAAAATTACAGCATTACTTGGAGAACGTTTATTAAACCGTTGTGTGAATTGATCAGACACGTATAGCAAACTTGCACCATTATGTCGGCCCATTCCGTATGAGCGAAAATAATGCTCTACCAGAAACACTTTCTCCTCTGTACTTAACACCATTTTTAACAATTAGGCCCTACTAATTACTTCTTTGAGGTTTACTTGACAGGTCTAT
Organism: Polydrusus tereticollis; assembly: GCA_963920685.1. Classification (NCBI taxonomy): domain Eukaryota; kingdom Metazoa; phylum Arthropoda; class Insecta; order Coleoptera; family Curculionidae; genus Polydrusus; species Polydrusus tereticollis. The sequence continues at coordinate 89,789,717 of OY987332.1, forward strand.
ACTAGCTAACTTGAGTGTGACAGCGCACGCATAAAAACACCGCCAACTTAGTTTCAGTACTGTTTATTTCGGGCATATCTGTATTTAAGAAGGTTATTATCTAAAATTAATGTCATTGCACCAAGGTTATAATACGCATGGGTACCCTGGTACAGAGGAGACAATATGGACATTAAAATTTTACTTTAAAATCGATTTTAGAAAGCATTTTTTAAAAAACTTACCGTAAAATATTTTGGAACGACACGACAACAAATATTCTTAGAATTCTTTGTCATCTTTAGTAATATTTTTTTTTGTTTGTTTTGTCAAATGTCACCAAACAGCTGGAGCGCGGGTAATTCAAATTATATGCTTTTGTCCGATATAACCCCTGCTGTCTCATATAACCCCAGATGACGGTACTTGACACGTGTAAATTCGGCTTTAGGTTAGATTACGCCTAGGCAAAAGGTAGAACCAAGCGCCATCAAACTATTTCAGTTTATCTAAATAGAACCAGTCGCTTGGATCCGTTTAGATAAATTAGAAATGCATTTTAAAGCGAGAGGCGCTTGGTTCATTGGCTCATAGATGGCGCCACGGTAATTGATTCCGTATGAATATTTTACTGAAGGTAGACAACCGATAATTAAGTCGCTTGGTTCTATTAGGTCATTTTAGCTATTTTGGCCCTTGGTTCCTTTTAGATAAGCGGTATCCAAATGCAGTAATAACACAAAACAAGTGTTTAAAGTTAAACTAAATACAAGAGAATAAACCAAACTACATAGATATTATTATTTTTAAAAACAAAATAACAAAAAATTAAACTAAAAAAACCTAAAAGAAATACAACACAAAACGTTGACAACAGGAGGTAAATGTTTAACTCTTTGCGGGCGCGTCGCGCGTCGGTGGCAAATAAAAATTTTGATTTTCGATATAAATGCCGCGTCGCGCCCGTCCTTGAAAAAAGTAGAGACGCGTCAAGGGTTAAATAAAAACAAACATAAATATTACAAGCTTTAATGGAAAAAGTTACTCACTATCTTTGCGGCAATAGTGTGATTCGATTCTAGAAAATGAGTTTATGTGATCAACTTCACCTTGCCGCAAAGATTCATGAAGTTTTTTATGATTATCGTGGCACCCCCTAACATCTGCTAAAACCATCCCGATTTCATTTTTTTTAGCGATAGCGGTACTAACAGCTGTATTATTTATGTCTAAAGTAGTTTTAAAAAGGACTTTACAAACTTTTACCTTCTCGTCGTCAATTTTAAAATGATAAGAGTAATTAAGAGATCGCTTGCTTGGACGATTTGCATCTCTATATTTTCTTGCTTCAGTTGGCCTTCGTCCTCTACTTTTTGTCCCTTTTTAAACGCTTTTAAATTTCTAAAAAAATCATGATGTTCTGTTGGAACATGCTTAAGCAAGCTTAAAAGGTCCTCTTTTTTTTTAAATGCAATTTTGGACCTATTAATATACGCTCTAGTAGGTCTGTTATCTTCATCATTCTTTGGAGTAACCTTTGTAACCTTACGGCCCCCGGCTCATACGACCGGAGTAAAAAGCTGAAAGAAATTTTAATTAGTGGGTTATTAAAAATGGGTTAATTAAATAATTAAGATATTTAATTACAAAGCTGAAAAATAAAATTATTATTATTATTATTTTCAACAAAAAAATTTGTGCCCTGGAAGGTCAGATTTAACACAAAAGTGTTATCGCACGACTCATGGAGTTGAGTCATTATTCACCTATTTCAGAATTCCATGCGTGACATCCAAATACATTTAAAGTAATGCATTAGCATGCCTCACACACAATACAGAAACAGGCTCTGATGTGACCGTTTAGATTCGGGCAGAATCTTAGGCCGACCCTACGTTGTGTTCGTCAGGTTCGCTGAAAAAGACTAATTGAAGTATTATACTGAGTGGACAAAAAATAACTCAAAGTTTATTATGGGCGTTTTATGGATTGTGTAAAAACACTTCTTTTAATGAGATTGAGAAACTCATCAGATGGCAGAATTTAGACTTATGTAGTCAGATGAAAATACAATATTGAAAATTGGTTCAGAGAAAGCTCTAGCAACGCACTCTCGACCACGTTTCCAAAGGAATCCCCTACCCTGTGCACCGGACGGGACGGAGGGGCTGTCGCCTATCCCTGTAGGGTATCCTCTACTATCGGTTGCTGGAATGTGCTGTCGCACCGGTCTGTCGGCCGCCGTCCCACGTCGAAGGAAACACTGTAACCCTGTTAATGGTCTGGGTCAAAAGAACGGAACCTTCGCTATTCCTTGAGCAACCCCCAAATAAATATTACCTTTAGAAAACAATCCTTCTTATTACTTTTATAAAACTACCATCGAATGGTTGTAACTGTTGTTTGGCCTAGTATAGAACATAGAAAATGAGAAATTCTTTCTTTTTCCTGTCTGATAAAAATCCCCTCTTCCTCACGAGTTTTACCTCGATGCTACGTCCAGCTGGGGTGTCGCCCCATAGCAGCGCGATGGAGGAGCTTGGATATAGGATAACCCCGAACTTAAACCATTTAGGAAAAATAATTGAATTCTCCTAGCAGTGATTTATAGTTAATTATTTAAGTTGAAGTTTGGCTAGACGTCAGCAACAGATATTATTAGGAAAGAAAAAAAACGTTATTAACGTCATAACAACTTCGAGTAGAAATAAATGTTGACAGTTTTAGTTTAATTAGACAATTCTTATAAAATTGCTAACCTGGAACGTCAGTAAAACTGTTTCGCTTCCTTTCTCCTTCGGATTGCATTTTTGTTACAATTTAATGTTTGTTATAGGCAATCTAAAATATTGACAATATACATTTTATAAAGTTGTGTGAGTTATTTGTTGTCATCTAAATTCAAGACTTGAGGACTACTTTAAGGTTTTATTTTAAACCCCCTTTTAATTTTTTTTTTAATTAAATTAATTTATGTTGATTCAGTAATATATAGTTTCTTTAAACAAACTTCTGTAAACACTGTAAAATTGATAGAAAGTTTGGTTGCTATCGATTGATTGCTTTTCTTTTCTTTTAAGAGTTAACTTTTCTCGAAGTTTTGTTTTGTTTTATAAATTTAAGGCATATGGGGCGAAATCCAAAGACAGTGGGATTACCACACGAATGCCGTGAGAAAAGTTTATTTGTTTTATAATTAAGGCATATGGGGCGAAATCCAAAGACAGTGGGATTACCACACGAATGCCGTGAGAAAAGTTTATTAGTTTTATATTTTTTTTATATAAATTGATTGTTGTTAAATATATTTCACTCTGTATAAAAAAACCAAACCAACACAGAAATTTAGAATATTAAAATAATTATTCAGAACTGCAAAAGAGAATAAGTTTTGTTTTTAAACGCAATAAAACCCTTCCCAGATATTCTATTACTTGAACTTTAAAAGTTAATTTTGTTTTATCTAACCAAAATAAACACACACCCAAAAATACTATTTGTTTCACTATTAGAATTGAGTATTTAGAAAAATTAATTTTGAAGGAATCCCCAGAAAAAGAACTGATGATGGCTCTTGAATTTAGATGTTTACCGTACCTAGATGAAGTTAATAAGTGATCTTTCAGAACTTGTCGGTCCAACAGCTAACCATAGTTCACCCCACCAATTTCTTTTTCTCTCTTTACCAAACTGCGTATGATCCACGACGTCGGTGCCTGCTAGAAAAATCAATAATTCCGGCGAAGATGCGAGCGGTACAAAGTCCACGCGGTTTTAAAATATAATAAAAAAATATACTGAGGACTTTGTTTTTTTAAAATTGATTACCTAAAAGACTTATAATAAAAAAATAAATTGTATTACAATGATAACATATTTTACCAGTATTGCAGGGCTAATTAATACCAAAATATGATTGAAGTAAACATAAGTAAATAGAGTAAAATATATCACCGTCAGGGTGTTAATTAAAAAAAACAGTCTTGTCAAATAATAAAGAAACAAAATATAGGAAAAAATTTGAAATGAACGCACCTAGGTCTGCTACGTTACAGTCGCCCCCTATTATTTTGAGTGAAAAACAATACAGAAAGAAAAGTAAGAAAACTAGTTAATTTATTCATGAATAAACACTGAAAACCTTTTTTTTTTTTTTTTTAAATAACACTTTCTTTTTTTTTTTTAGAAAACCACAACCAAATATTAAATACATATATCTAACATATATAAAAACTAACACTATATAAACAAATCAGAACATAACCAAAATATTATTAAAACCACTTATATTAGTTCAGTACCTTAGGGTTAGCAACGTGCTGGAGATGTTGACACTAATTTTTTTGAATTTTCAACATTCTTCAAATATCTGTTCTGCTTACGTCTCCTTTTACATTTAAGCAGACTTCGAGTTTTCCGGTTAGGTAGTGTTGAAAACGGAGATTCCTTACTAATGGTGACAGCAGGTGTGACATCAGGAACACTCGCTGATAACTTCTGTTCAACAGTAGTAACACTGGGCGCCATCGGAATATATTGTTTAAAACTAGGTAGCTCCATAATTTTCCGATTTTCCATGGAAAAAAAATCCGGTGGTGGTGATCTTAAGGGCCGTGGATCCGGTAATATAGGATTCTTTTCCACGGTGACGGGATTTATCACATCCAAATGGTCAAGAAAATCAAATAGATAGCCATTTTCTAACTCCGCAAACGTTTCAGAAAGCTGGGACATGTCTATTTTTTATATATATTTGTGCTTACGATCTTTATGATACAATGGTTCAATAAAAACTACCTGTAAAGGTTCACTAAAGCCCTTAATAAATGGTTAATTTATGCAGATCTAAAAGGTATTAAATTGGCAATGTTATAGACGCCTTTTATTTCTTGTGTTTCTGGGCAAAGTAGTTGATATGTATTCGGATGGGGTTTTCCACAAATTTTATAAGGACCGTCGTATAGCAGGCAGAATTTGGCCGCCACTCCTTCAGCTGCACTAGACATTGGATTTGTTTTTAAAAGAACCAGGTCACCTATACAAAATTCAGTTAATTGACCCTTTTGAGCTTTACTTCGTTTTAAGGACATTTTTATAAGATAATTAGTTACCTTTTGTTTTATTTCTCGTGACGCTTCTTGGACTCTGTTTGATAAATATTTGTTTATGACGGAATCCAGTAAGAATTCTGGTTTATTGCCAGTGAGAACTTCTAAAGGGGAGTAGCCAGTACTGCTGTGCGGCATACTATTTAAACATTGTTCGATATTAGGTAGCATTAGTGGCCAACTACTATGATTGTCGAAGGTATAGGCTCTCATAAATCTGCCCAACTCTTTCATGTATCTTTCGGCAGGATTTGAACTAGCATGCCTAATAGAAGAAAAACTTGGTTTAATGTTTAACTCCTGTAATCGTCTACACCAAAGCTTTGACGTAAACTGGCTTCCGTGGTCACTTAAAATACATTTGACAGGTATAAGAGGCAAAAATTCCCTTTCAATTCTGTTAAGTGCGGCAACGGTATTGGCTTTCTTTAATGCAAAAAGTTTAATAAACTTAGAAAATAGGTCGACCGCCACCAAAATATAAGAGACTCCGGCTCTTCCTCGTGGTAAAGGACCATAAAAATCAACTGCCACAATATCACCAACATCCTGGGGAATAATAGGTTCCAAAGGCCCCTCAAAAATCCGATTCGGTTTTTTCGTTTTTTGACACAAGTCACAAGTGCTGATTGTTCTCATAATATTTTTATGCATGCCCCTCCAATAAAAGTATTCTTTCATTACTTGAAAACTTTTCCTCCTCCAAAGTGTCCTAATTCTAAGTACAAATACAAATACAAATACAAATACAAATAATTTATTGGTGTTATCATACAATATATGCATTTACACAAGTCATAAATAAAACATAATAATAATAATAAATTATGATTACCACAAAGTATTAAAATAAATAAACAGAACAAGTTTATATTAAAAGTCCTATAACATGATAATTGATACAATAAGACAAACTAAAATACTACAAATAAGATAAAATAAAATAAAACAAGATAAAATCAAATGGGTCAACATCTTTAAAATTCAAAATTCAAAAACTCAGAACTACTATAAAATCCCTGTCTACACAAAAAGCCCTTTATCGTGTGCTTAAACTGCTTCTCAGGTAATTCCCTGTAGGAGGCAGGCAACTTGTTAAAAAAGTGAATTGAGAAGCAGCTCGGACCATCTCTGCATCTGTCAAGTCGATGGTAATTAGGAACAAGATGATATCTATTACGAGTCTCATAACTATGAGTGTCAACGTATAACTATCCAGGTTACTCCTCAGATACACAAGGCTTTCATAAATTAACAGGCATGGAACAGTCAGTATGTTATTTTCTATAAAAGCCTGCCTGCAGTCTTCCCTATAGGACAGTCCCGCCAGCACACGAACAGCCCTCCTCTGAAGACCAAAGACCCTTGCTGCTCCCACACTATGTCCCCACACAATGATAGCATAGGAAATATGACTGTGTATCAAAGAAAAATATGCTTGCCTAAGCACGGTATGTGATACAGAACCAGTTAAGCTACGCAGCAAAAATACATTTGAGGCAAGTTTGGAGCAAAGGGCATCAGTATGGCATCCCAGCGCAGTCCGGGATCTAGATTGACACCCAAGAACTTAACACTGGAAACATCATTAACATTCTGCAGTGTACGGGTAGAAAAGACAAGGGCTTGGGTTTTAGAAGCATTGAGAAGTAGGCGGTTAGTGGAGAACCACTCTCCAGCAGTAGAAAGTGCCACTTGAGCGCGCTCCTTAGCCTGATCCAGCTCATCTGCATAACAGGCAATTGTGGTGTCGTCAGCAAAAAGAGTGTAATGTGCCTCTCGATCTATTAGAGGAAGATCATTTATGTAAATTAAAAACAACAGAGGACCCAGGACAGACCCCTGAGGTACTCCGATCCGGACTTCTCTTTCTGCTGACTTCACCCCTCCAACCTGCACCACCTGGCGTCGTCCCGACAAATAACTTCTGATTAGAGAGATGCTGGGTTGGTCAAAACTATACTTTTCCAGCTTGGAGAGAAGTATCTCATGATCGACGCAATCAAATGCTTTACTCAAATCACAGAAGCTGCCCGCTAAATACCCTCTTCCCTCAAAGGCCTCATGGATACTTGTTACTAGATCCAGCACTCCCATGGCAGTATTGCGTCCCCTTCGGAAACCGAATTGCTGATTACAGAAAAGGTCATGAGTCTCAAAAAATTGTGTGATTCGTGAGGACAAACATTTTTCATATATTTTTGAGAAAATAGGAAGCAGCGAGATAGGTCTGTAATTTAATATGTCGCTGGTGTCGCCCTTCTTAAATATTGGGATTACTATTGCCTGTTTTAAAATATGAGGGAAGGTGTTTTCATTGATGCAATGGTTAATAAGCCTGGTAAGAGGAGAGACTATAATGTTCTTGATGACCCCCACCAACTCAACAGAAAGTCCAAAGGGATCCTTACTTTTTTTCTTTTTAAGCTGATCTATAACATCCCTAACCTCAACAAAAGTGACCTGACTCAAAGAAAACTGTCCCTGCAAAAAGGCAGGAACATTCTCCATGGGGTCATCCACCACATGCTGAATTTGGCTCTGCAAGTTCAAGGCAATGTCTACAAAAAAATCATTAAATTCGTTAGGAGGAATGGATGATGTGGTCATTTTTTTCCCTGTAACACCCCTTGCTTCATTTATTATTTGCCACATTGTTTTGGTTGGATTAGGAGAGTTTGAGATGAGACGATCATTAGAAGCTTTTTTGGCGGACTTTATTGCCTTTTTATAGGAGCATCTATGTGTTTTAATAAGATTTGCAAGCAGGGTACCTGGGTTTTGATTGTATAACTCTCTCAGAAACTGCAAGGTATCTCGCATCTGGCGAAGATCTTCATTAAACCAATTCGTTAAGTGACTTTGATCCTTGCGTTTGTGGTATTTTTTAATTGGAAATGAAGTATTGAATGCAGTGGAAACAAATTCAATAAACAAGGTAAACTTCTCGTCTGCCGAAATATCCACATCATCAACAAAGTCCCAAGAGATTTGCTCAACCAATGTATAAAAAATAGCCTTACCCTGTTGAGTTATCGGTCTACACGTGACACTCTCTGTTGCTGACAAAACCGGTTTCCTAGGTACAGAAAAGCTCACAAGCTGTCCCCTATGATCCGACAGTCCCGTTTCAACAACTTCTTGAATGCAATCATCTGCACCAACGGTAGCAAATACATTATACAAGCAGCTGTCTTGTCTTGTCGGAGCAATGATAAGCTGGGTGAAGCCATATGACTGCAGCAAACAACAGAATTCAATGCACTCTCTGGTTGCGGTGTTAAAATGCACATTAAAGTCACCTGCCAATATGATATTATTATTAAAACCTACTAAATTTATTGCATTTTCAATAACTTTCAAAAATGTACTAAAACAACCTGAGGGAGGTCTGTAACAAGATATTACATAAATATTTAGATCAATTAAATAGACAGAGCAGACCTCTATGGAATACAATGTAGACAAGGACTTTACTTGTGTCAACTCTTTGCACCGGACATCGGCCTTCAGAAGGATGGCTGCTCCTCCACCTCGTACCTGGGACCTGCTGTAGTGTGTTGACCGTACAAACCCTTTTAAGCAGAGGGCTGAGATTTCACTCTCTGACATCCAGTGTTCTGTCAGACACAGAATATCAATGGTCTTGTCCTGTAAAAAGGCATCGAGTTCATCCATCTTGTTTCTTATGGATTGTGTATTCAGATGAAAGAGTGTTATTTGCTGAATGTTTACCTCTGTTTGACTGGGGAGGTCATGAGGCACTGCAGATTCTGAAAATGGTTTATGAGCGTACCCATTGGCCACAACTCATAATTCATTATTTCATTTTCTTTATTGGGTGGAATGCCAAGCTTAAAAGAACTCTTTAAGTTGTCCTTCCTGGTTACCATCTTGAAACAACGGCAGTCCTCATTTAGATTGTTCACCCGAAGGAATTCCATAATATCATTTTCCTTTGTTTTGGGATCAAAACCAGTCAAGAAGATCCAAGAGATGGGGTCCTTCTTTGTTTTAGCTATTTCTGCCATTCTAAGATTTGAATTGCTTTCATTTCTTCCTATGACTGGAGGAGGACGTTTATTGGCGTTATCGCGTCTTTTCGCTTTACGTGACCTTGCCAAGGTCCACTCAGGGTCACCTTTATTTCGGGGAATGATTGTGGGCACAGAAGTGGATGCTGCATTTATAGTTGCAGATGCAGCTGCAATGGCCCTACTGACCTGCGAATGAGTAATCAGGACATCATTATCTGCCTTTTGCTTGTAATTTGCGAGGTAAGAGAGTTCCATTGTTTCAGAGGTTAGATTCGCAAAATTGTCAACAACACCTGTCATGTGCAGTGCATTCGAACTAACAGGGTTGTTACCTGGACTTTCAGGGTTTAGGATTTCTGTGTTTACAACGGAGTTTGCTCTTCTTTTCTCATCTTCTCTTCTGGCGTCGTCTACCGAACATTCCGATGTTTTTACCTCTGTTTTTTCCACATTTTCTTTACTCACTTTCTGAAGCTTTTCTTCTTGATTACTGATCTTCTCCCTCAAGAGGGCGTTATTTTCCTCAAGGATGAGGTTTTTGCTCTTTAACTCAGCTATTAGCTCCTTTAGCAGACACATTTCTGCACTTTTTGACTCATCACTTGAGGTTATGTCACCAACATGATCAGCACAAACCAATCTGGTTGAATCGATGATTTTCACTTTCCCGACCCAATCTCTTTTGACACAAGATTGGTGGTACACTTTTCCGCAGACAGTGCACGTTACAACACTAGTAGTTTTTGATTTGCAGCACTTTAAATTAACTTTTTCAAGAGACTTTAAATCCACGTCATTCTCAGTTGACGCCATCTTGACCATCCTTCTTGCAGAATGCCAAGTGATAATGCCAGATGAGTTTTTCTTTAATACTTTCAGGAATGGCAAGGGTTTTATGTCCCATTTTATACTGAACATGCAATAAAGCATCGTTTTCAATTACATATTGCTCGAGTATACGTTTTATTTTTACATCCGGTGCAGAGTCAGTGATTTTAGCTGTAATAATTTAAGCGTAGTATTTATCTTGTTCTTGTAAACGTCTCAAATTTTGTAAGTCCTGCAAGATATCAGTAAGGCCGTCAACTTGAAATGCCATTATCAGAGGATCAGGACAAGGAAGAGTTTCAGTTCCTACTGGAAAACGTGACAAAGTATCAGCAACTTTATTTTCTCTGCCAGGGATATGTTCTATTTCATAATCAAATTGCTGAATAAATAGGGACCATCGTGTTAATCGCTCGTTTAAAAAATGACATTGTTTAAGGAAGGTCAGGGCACTATGGTCGGTCCTAATTAAAAGTTTTGCTTGACAAACAAAAAGTCGACATTTTTTCAGATTATACACAATAGCCAAAAGTTCCTTTTCGGTAGTGGTATAATTAAGTTCGCAATTATTGAATCGTTTACTTTGAAAACCTACGACTCCGGGTACTCCATCTTCCTGTATTTGATAAAGAACACCTCCCATTCCATAAAAAGAACTATCTGTCTCTAGAATGTAAGGTATTTTGGGGTTAGGGTGAACCAGCATTACGTCGTCTAAAAATTGTTGTTTAATGTTGGTTAAGATGTTATCTTCTTCCTCGCCCCAGTACCATCTCGTTCCCTTTTTTAACAAATGACTTAATCCTGCTGTTAACAAAGAATAGTTCTTACAAAAGCGTCTGTAATAATTACATGAACCTAGAAAACTACGTAATTGTTTAACCTTCGTCTGCGTGGGGAACTTTATAATAGCTTGAATTTTTTCTGGATTTTTCCGAATACCTTCTGGAGTCAGAATATGACCTAAGAATTTTACTTCTTTCCTTACAAAAAATGATTTTTCTAGATTGACGGTCATATTGGCCATTTTTAGACGATCAAAACCATTTTGAGATGTTCCATATGCGTAGAAAAATCAGGGGAGCTTATAAGTAGGTCATCAATGTAATTATGTGTAAACTGTCTAACGTTCGGTCCCAACACATAATCCATGGCACGTGAAAAACTACCTACAGCAGTTTTTAGTCCAAAAGGCAGAACTTTAAATACGTAACTTCGACCATTATAGATAAATCCAGTGTATTTACGACTTGTTGATTCTAAGGGGATTTGCCAGTATGAAGCAGTCAAATCTATAGTACTTAAAAATTTACAGTTATTAAATCTCTGCAAAAGCTCCTCCATGTTAGGGGGAGATTATGTATCCGAAACCATGTTCTCGTTAAGACTACGAGCGTCCAAACATAGTCTTACAAATCCATCAGGCTTACGAACCACGGTAATAGGACTTGAGTATTCTGTGGTTGCTCGTTCGATGACTCCCAATTTTTCCATTTCACTGAATTTCTTTTCGACCGCAGGCCTTAGTGCAAAAGGAACAGGATAACTTCTTTTAACAAACGGACGTTCTTCAATCATCTGAATTTTATGAGTATAAAGTTGCGTTAAGCCTGGTTTATCATCAAATATTTTGTTATATTGTTGCAGTAGATCAAAAAGTTGTTGTTTTTGTCCTTCCTGAATTTCCGCTTCGGTCACTTTTCCCAAAATCGTATTAGGTAATAACTGCATTTCTGTAAGTTTCAGTGGCATTACATCAACAGGTTCTTCAGGACATATATTTCTTTCTTCTGAAGGTATGGTAGACATAGAAAATTTTATTGAATAAGAAGTTTGGCCTTTTAACTTTAAGTAAAGAGTTTTTTCTTCTAGATTGATTACTGATTGTTGTTTTTCTAACCAATCATATCCTATAATGCATGGCCTGATTAGATCGGGAAGGATTAAACAGCATAGCGAAACTTCTTTGTGACCCATCTGAGCGGTAAGTAAAACTTGTTTGGTGATCCTCTGACTTTTCTTCCCAAAGGCACCTTGAATTTGTATCGCTTTGAGAGGTAATGAGGGTATAGTCGTATTACTAGTGTAAATTTTTTTCCACAATTCTTCACAAATTCCAGTTACTTCACTGCCAGTATCTAGTAACGCTGTTGTTTTAATACCGTAAAAGTGGACAACTTTGCCCACTTATTTAAACATTTTATGAATTAAAAACTAAAATTTACGATATTTGGCATTGCTAAGTTTACTATGAAATATATATGCACGTCACCCATCAAGCGATATGAACGGTTTTTTCACTAAGACTTTATAAACCTAAGAAAAAAATTTAAATCGTTGGTGGGCAAAGTTGTCCACGATCCCTCCAACTTTGCCCAGCCATAACATTAACCCTAAAAGACAAGGTAGGACGATTCCAGGACAACATTGCCCGTCTATATACTTTTTAAAAAGTAATGTTTACTCTGGGGCAAGCAAAAATTTTAAAAAAACGCAACTTAAAGAACAAAAACATATATTTTTAAAAATTATTCAAAAATAAACCCCTTTTATGCACTTCAGGTAAAAATATTCCTACAGATAAACTAAAAACTAAAAATCTACACAAACTAAAAAAAAATAGTTGACAAAAAACTCAGAAGAAGGTAAATCCAAACTTGCACAAACAAACATGATTGGTGTTTTTATAAATTAAACTTATCTAGCCGAGCTTTAAATGAAACAGTCCCTCTTCTGCCAACTGTAGGAGTTGAAAGAATTGCCTTTATGTCAAGGAAGTTGACTATTGATATATCGTCGATATCAGGAAATATATATCCAAGGCTAGTTTTAGTAGCTTTTCTCATAAACTTGACAATATACCTATCATCTAAGTGATATTGGTCATCATCTTTGGTTTCCGTCACTACCCCTATATAATATTTTACAGTTTTCTTTGTTGCGAATTGGACTACTATGTAGGTCCCTTTTTTGATATCATCTGATCCGAAAGCCTCTATATTTTCTTGAATGTCTATAATGTCTTCTCTGTTTTCATCATCTAATTCTTGACTTTTCATTGTCATCTCTTTTTGATTTACTTCCACGTCACTGCCATCAGAAGCACAATCAGAACTATTTTTATTCTTGATTCCTTTGTTTACTTCTTCATATGTCAAAGAACAACCAGGCTGAACTTTCAATGTCTTTTTATTTCCTTTCTTTAAAAGTTCTTCAGGTTTTCGTTGATTTCTGAGAAATTCTAAAAATGTTTCATCAATTTTCTCTCTTACTCTTTTTTTAAATCGATCATTTGGCATTTTTTTATAGACTTCATCGGGATTAAACGGATAAATTCCGCAGGCCCTAAATCCACTTTGCATGTTTCTCTTGGAGTTACATCTTAATTTGTCAATTAGCTTCGTCAATAGTTGGGGAAATATACATTTTTCGACACAATTAAGATTGGGCTCTTTCAGTTTTATATCATTTAAAATTGAACGCCAAGCACCTTTAAGTGGACGAAAGAAGCTTACGTCCAATGGTTGAGTGAGTTGTGTTGTGTTAGGGGGCAACAACACAAAACGTATATTGTATCTCTGACAAGCCTGCAACACTTCAAGATTTATGTGCGATGAAAGATTATCGCCTATTAGAACTTTCGGATCTTGTGTCTTTTTCGCCCAAGGAACTACGATTTTTGCGAACCAATCCTGGAACGTGGCGGCGTCAAACCATCCAGATTTAGTTCTATTATAGACAGTATTGGGTGGTCCTCCTGACACCCATCGATCATATAGGCGTTCCGCCTTGTAAACAACGTACAACGGCAACATTTCACCAGTTGCAGTTCCAGAGAACATCAAAGATACTGCAGATTTTGAAAAATTGTGGTATCTCTCTGGATATTTTGTTCCTTTAAAAAATATACATTTTCGTGAACCAGGGTTGTCGCTCAAGTTAGTTTCGTCGTAGTTCAAAATAAACCCAGGATCGACTCCATCCAATGTTTTTTTAAGAAGTCTTTAACTATCATGCGCAGTTCAAATTGGGTGAGAGGTGCACCAAACTCAGCACAAGCAATCAGCACATCCACTAAGTGCCTCTCTTCCATCTCGCTTATGGCAATAGGGTGTCCAATTTTTGACATATGTTTTTGCCGCAGTTTGTTAAGCAGTGTCTTCCTTGGAATCTGGAATGTTTCTTCTGCCTTTCTGGAACTCATTCCATTTCGCATAGCATCTAAAGCAGCATTCAACTTCTCATTTGAATAATTACGATACTTTCGGACACCTAATTTTTTCCGTTCTCTGTGACGTACCATTGCTGAAAAAACGATAGCAAAATGATAAAAAACAAAATAATAATTACTTTGCAGTGACAATTTAAAGGATTAAACACAAAAATCTATCAAAATAACAACTAGTGGCAACATTGCCCTTTGACGGACAACATTGCCCGCGGAAATTTTACCTCTAATCCAGACTAATTTAAGGTTATGTTTCAAATATCATCCACCACCTCCTTAAACAACCATTAAAGAACACACAAGTCAAATATCGTAACAATATATTTAGTACAATCAATATACCATACCTTAGCTTTTACCCTTTAAAACTAGTAAAAATGGCAATAATTTACTTACCGTTTTTTAGCCGCAAGCTTGCCGGTAACTTTTTAATAACCGAAATACCCGGAAGCAACAGGTCAAAAAATAACGTTCAAACGTTTATTTCAATTACCATGTTGCCAGACTTTGAAATGAATATATTTTAAAATATGCCGTCAGTGGGCAATGTTGGCCGCAATGGGCAAAGTTGTCCACTTTTACGGTACCATTTAATTATATTTGTATCTCCGGCAAACATGGAGAGTTTTCTTTCCTTCTTATAGAATATATTTGTTGTATGCCATTTCTTAAGTCAGTTTTAAGGAAAGATTTCTTTCCTTTTACCATAATTGGTTCGATAATGCCTTGTAAGTTTTTACCTAATCCCTTGCCTTTTTTCCATCCCATTCTGAACATGATTTTCCAAGCAATGGTCAAATTCTCACAATTATACACCGATGGTCGCCCAAGTACCTCCACTGTCGAACACGGCGACCTCATTAGTTCGACGGTTTGGAGTTTCCCAAAATTTGTGCATCCTTTTTAGTTAATGATTGTTCAGCGCATACATTTCCTCCTGTCTGTCCTCCTTTAACGAATCCACTTCTGTAATTTTGATAAGGGCAAAAAATTTTCTTGGACTCTGCAAAGTGGTTCCTATTGGTCCTATGGATTCTTGTTGCTTTAAAAAATCTACCGTACCGGTAACTGTTTTATTATTATAAAGCAACCATAAAGATTGAATGTGTACGGGAAAATGTTTCATCAATTGAGATACTAACGTGTCTTCTGCTGGAGGATTGGTTAATAGGGCAGCAAAACCTACATATTTTGAAAAGTGGTCTACCATGGACATATCTCCTTCCTTCCAAGTATTGTTGGTTAACTTTTCTCGAAGTTTGTTTTGGTCCATTTCTGACCAAAAACAATGAAGAAATGCTTGTTTAAAATCTTCATAGGTTCTCCAGGAAATACGATAAATCGAATACCAATCCTCCGAACTATCTGCAAAGCATTCGGCTAACAGTTCCAGACGTTTTTCTCCTTTTACCTTTATTTTACGGAAATAAACCTCTAGTTCTTCTATAAACTTCATGGGATGCTTGCGTGTGTTATTAGGTCCGAAAAACTTTGGAATAACTGGCGCTTGGGTAACATAGACAGGTGACACAGAAGTACTAGACGTTACAGGTGTCGAAGCTCTTTGAGGCCCACAATCTTGTGTAATATCAAAAGATAAAATTTTCACTTGCGTATTGACCAGATTTAATTTATCCACTAGTTCTTTATGCATTGTAAGAATTCCTTTCCCAAGGGCAGTAAGTTGAGACTTAACACTAGCGTTTTGCTGGGAAAACATTTCTTGTATTTCTGCTCGCGTGATGTTTCCTAGTTCTGGATCTGGCTCCACGGGAGTATCTGGAACGTCAGTAAAACTGTCGTTAGTATAACTATTATTCATTTTTCCGACCCTGCAATACTGATGAGGCTAACCAAAACAAGAAAACGTTATTTGTCAATATCAAATTTTCTTTTCAATAAGCCCTAATCCTAAACGGAATAAACAATTAATCCACAACAGTGTAATTTTAAAACTCCAATCCTGGTCACGGCACCACTGTAACCTTACGGCCCCCGGCTCATACGACCGGAGTAAAAAGCTGAAAGAAATTTTAATTAGTGGGTTATTAAAAATGGGTTAATTAAATAATTAAGATATTTAATTACAAAGCTGAAAAATAAAATTATTATTATTATTATTTTTAACAAAAAAATTTGTGCCCTGGAAGGTCAGATTTAACACAAAAGTGTTATCGCACGACTCGTGGAGTTGAGTCATTATTCACCTATTACAGAATTCCATGCGTGACATCCAAATACATTTAAAGTAATGCATTAGCATGCCTCACACACAATACAGAAACAGGCTCTGATGTGACCGTTTAGATTCGGGCAGAATCTTAGGCCGACCCTACGTTGTGTTCGTCAGGTTCGCTGAAAAAGACTAATTGAAGTATTATACTGAGTGGACAAAAAATAACTCAAAGTTTATTATGGGCGTTTTATGGATTGTGTAAAAACACTTCTTTTAATGAGATTGAGAAACTCATCAGATGGCAGAATTTAGACTTATGTAGTCAGATGAAAATACAATATTGAAAATTGGCTCAGAGAAAGCTCTAGCAACGCACTCTCGGCCACGTTTCCAAAGGAATCCCCTACCCTGTGCACCGGACTGGACGGAGGGGCTGTCGCCCTAGGCTGTCGCCTATCCCTGTAGGGTATCCTCTACTATCGGTTGCTGGAATGTGCTGTCGCACCGGTCTGTCGGCCGCCGTCCCACGTCGAAGGAAACACTGTAACCCTGTTAATGGTCTGGGTCAAAAGAACGGAACCTTCGCTATTCCTTGAGCAACCCCCAAATAAATATTACCTTTAGAAAACAATCCTTCTTATTACTTTTATAAAACTACCATCGAATGGTTGTAACTGTTGTTTGGCCTAGTATAGAACATAGAAAATGAGAAATTCTTTCTTTTTCCTGTCTGATAAAAATCCCCTCTTCCTCACGAGTTTTACCTCGATGCTACGTCCAGCTGGGCTGTCGCCCCATAGCAGCGCGATGGAGGAGCATGGATATAGGATAACCCCGAACTTAAACCATTTAGGAAAAATAATTGAATTCTCCTAGCAGTGATTTATAGTTAATTATTTAAGTTGAAGTTTGGCTAGACGTCAGCAACAGATATTATTAGGAAAGAAAAAAAAAACGTTATTAACGTCATAACAACTTCGAGTAGAAATAAATGTTGACAGTTTTAGTTTAATTAGACAATTCTTATAAAATTGCTAACCTGGAACGTCAGTAAAACTGTTTCGCTCCCTTTCTCCTTCGGATTGCATTTTTGTTACAATTTAATGTTTGTTATAGGCAATCTAAAATATTGACAATATAAATTTTATAAAGTTGTGTGAGTTATTTGTTGTCATCTAAATTCAAGACTTGAGGACTACTTTAAGGTTTTATTTTAAACCCCCTTTTTATTTTTTTTTTAAATTAAATTAATTTATGTTGATTCAGTAATATATAGTTTCTTTAAACAAACTTCTGTAAACACTGTAAAATTGATAGAAAGTTTGGTTGCTATCGATTGATTGCTTTTCTTTTCTTTTAAGAGTTAACTTTTCTCGAAGTTTTGTTTTGTTTTATAAATTTAAGGCATATGGGGCGAAATCCAAAGACAGTGGGATTACCACACGAATGCCGTGAGAAAAGTTTATTTGTTTTATAATTAAGGCATATGGGGCGAAATCCAAAGACAGTGGGATTACCACACGAATGCCGTGAGAAAAGTTTATTAGTTTTATAATTAAGGCATATGGGGCGAAATCCAAAGACAGTGGGATTACCACACCAATGCCGTGAGAAAAGTTTATTAGTTTTATAAATTAAGGCATATGGGGCGAAATCCAAAGACAGTGGGATTACCACACGAATGCCGTGAGAAAAGTTTATTAGTTTTATAATTAAGGCATATGGGGCGAAATCCAAAGACAGTGGGATTACCACACGAATGCCGTGAGAAAAGTTTATTAGTTTTATAAATTAAGGCATATGGGGCGAAATCCAAAGACAGTGGGATTACCACACGAATGCCGTGGGAAAAGTTTATTAGTTTTATAAATTAAGGCATATGGGGCGAAATCCAAAGACAGTGGGATTACCACACGAATGCCGTGAGAAAAGTTTATTAGTTTTATATTTTTTTATATAAATTAATTGTTGTTAAATATATTTCACTCTGTATAAAAAAACCAAACCAACACAGAAATTTAGAATATTAAAAAAATTATTCTGAACTGCAAAAGAGAATAAGTTTTGTTTTTAAACGCAATAAAACCCTTCCCAGATATTCTATTACTTGAACTTTAAAAGTTAATTTTGTTTTATCTAACCAAAATAAACACACACCCAAAAATACTATTTGTTTCACTATTAGAATTGAGTATTTAGAAAAATTAATTTTGAAGGAATCCCCAGAAAAAGAACTGACGATGGCTCTTGAATTTAGATGTTTACCGTACCTAGATGAAGTTAATAAGTGATTTTTCAGAACTTGTCGGTCCAACAGCTAACCATAGTTCACCCCACCAATTTCTTTTTCTCTCTTTACCAAACTGCGTATGATCCACGACGTCGGTGCCTGCTAGAAAAATCAATAATTCCGGCGAAGATGCGAGCGGTACAAAGTCCACGCGGTTTTAAAATATAATAAAAAAATATACTGAGGACTTTGTTTTTTTAAAATTGATTACCTAAAAGACTTATAATAAAAAAATAAATTGTATTACAATGATAACATATTTTACCAGTATTGCAGGGCTAATTAATACCAAAATATGATTGAAGTAAACAAGTAAATAGAGTAAAATATATCACCGTCAGGGTGTTAATTAAAAAAAACAGTCTTGTCAAATAATAAAGAAACAAAATATAGGAAAAAATTTGAAATGAACGCACCTAGGTATGCTACGTTACACCTTGATTATTTTAAAAGTGTCGGTATTAAAGGTGTCTTTTTAATAAATCATATTGGGCTTGTCTTTGGTTCCTCGCAATACTTTTATATTACTCCAAAATACTTTCTTACCATCCGTATTTTTAATAAAATTTCCAAAGTTATTGCTAAAACTTTTCCAGTCTAATACATCGTTATATTTCATGTTATTAACCATGTAAGGCTTTTCTGTTTATTTTGCTAATTTAATGGCCATTTCTACTTGTTGTGGAGTATACAATGGCCCACTTAACAGAGCTCTCTTTTTTGAAGATTCTATGCAGGAATGCATAGAGTCTCCCTCGTTCTGGGAATGACCCGCTATAAGAAATTTATGAGTAATTGATTTCACGTCATAGTTGCTTAAAACGTAATAAAACATAATTGCCATAAATCTGTTTTTGTTCTGACCCCCGCAGTTGTCCGAATAAAATGTAACATGCTTTCCAATACAGTTGTTTATAATCAAATTAAAAACACAAGTAGAAATTTCATTGCTGCCTCTACGCGCCTCCCCTTCGTGTCACAAATATGAGATCCCCGCTTTGGTAACAAGGTCGAAAACAGTAAAATTTAAACAATAATTGAGTTTACTCTTATAGTAAAAACTAGAAACATTGCCGCAAGGTAATGGTATTACGGCCTATAAGTCAAAAACAAATATGGCATTAGTATCTTTATTCGGCGTTGCCAACTCTATATCTCTAGTTTTTCCCTTGCGGTAAAGTTCTTTTTCAAGTATATGCAGATCATATTTTTCTTGCAAAAGTGATTTATCACTGGCATGGACATATTCATCACATAGCGCGCATAAATCTTTCTTTGGTCGAAAAAAAAACAATGTTAAAAGATGTGTTAAAAATGTGAGCATACATAGAATGTTTAACAATTGTTGTTCCCTTACGCCTACAGTTTTCAACGTAAAGCCTATACATCTCCGCAATAGTAAGGCCCCCATCAATAAATTCCCTTTGATTATCTTTGCGGCAATAGTGTGATTCGATTCTAGAAAATGAGTTTATGTGATCAACTTCACCTTGCCGCAAAGATTCATGAAGTTTTTTATGATTATCGTGGCACCCCCTAACATCTGCTAAAACCATCCCGATTTCATTTTTTTTAGCGATAGCGGTACTAACAGCTGTATTACTTATGTCTAAAGTAGTTTTAAAAAATACTTTACAAACTTTTACCTTCTCGTCGTCAATTTTAAAATGATAAGAGTAATTAAGAGATCGCTTGCTTGGACGATTTGCATCTCTATATTTTCTTGCTTCAGTTGGGCTTATACATGAATTTATAAAGTTTCTTTGAATATTTTTATCGCCACATTTTTCGCAAAAACTGTTAAAAAATTTTAATCTATTTTCATGATTTATTTTCTGGCAACAGTTAAGCCGACACGTTTCTAAGCAGCCAGGCTGTAGCTGTTTTCTTCTCTTGAGCTTTCCTCCTTCAGACAAATATTCTGTTCCAGTATTGACCTTCCTTTTCTTCATATTCCGCTGCCATGTTGATGGGTTTCTGACTTTTTTTTTTGCTTTTTTTGGTATCATATCATTATCACTACTCGAACTCGTGTTAGCCTCCTCATTTTCTGGCAAATAATTTATATCGTCATCACTGTCGTCGAATGGACTGGGAACAGCAACCTCTTCGGAAATGTCAATAAAGTTTTTTTTTTCTGTAAATACTACGTTCAATTTTTCAAAGATATCTTTTACATCCTTGTTTTCTAAATTCATAAGCAAATATCCTTGGGTTTCGTTGTCTCTTTGATGCCAAACATCTGCAGTCTAAAATAAACAAATAAACAATCTTTTTAAGGTAAAATAAATACAATTTGTTCACAATTCTATATTACTATACTTAAACACTTTTGGGCACTTTATGTTAATTTGTAAACTTTCAATTTAAATAAAAAATATATTTATGAAAACTGTTAAAAGTAGGTACCAGACAACTTACCATGATGCCGGTGATTCCAGAGTGGCTAGTTTTTGGAATAATATTTTTGGTGGAAAATCATTGACGCATCCTGTATATTCACCCTGTATAATATTTTCCGCATCTTGTCCTTCTGGTGAAACACGACATCTAGCCGCGTGTTGCAGAATTTTTCGCGTTCTATTCGAAACCGATTTCATTATTTCGCAAAATAACGCACGTGGTGACTTCTGTAGGTACTCTTTGGCAGTCGCCAACAAACTGATGCCGATCGACAAGTTTCAACCAATATTCGTGCAATACAGAGACATCTTTAATATTTATTTGGTACTAAATAAAAACTTGGTGCAATACAAAGATAACTTAAAAAAATACGTTATTATTGAAATAATACTCCTATTTGTAGTGCAATTCTAAGATATGTTTGACAGTGCAATACTAGGATAAGTTAAAAAACAGGGATAAACTTTAAAAAAATTCCTTAAACCTGGGAATAGAGTAGGACAACTTAAAATATCCTACTATTACACCACCAAAAAGTTAAGATAATGACTTGTATCTACAACGCAAGAAAAATACTTTTTAACATATCTTACTATTTACCTAGAACCTAATTTAAATTTATATATTGCAATAGTAAGTTACAAGTTATACTGTGCTTAGAAAAATTATTGTTGTATATCGTAGTACACTGTTTAAAATTTCGTGACTATTTTAACACCAAATGAACACCAAAAGTGGTCTATATCGATACAAACCAAAACGGTGTTAAATGGTGTTAAACTCGTACACCTACAGAAAAGTAAAACTTACACCTAGATGGGATTAAAATAGACTACTAATTTAATCAAAATGTAGTAACTTTTACACCATGATGCATTCGTTTTAACAACTATTTGGTGTTAACAGGGAATCAACTTTACTCCATAAAAAAACAATTCTACACCAAATTTTGTTATGTTTAACACTATATAGTGTTATTATAAATGTTTAATAAGGGGTGAAATTTACACCATAAAAAACCATGTTTCACACCATATACAGTGTTAAATTTAACTTACCAGGGACTCAATTTTACTCAATAAAAGAGTCATTCTACACCAAATTATATGATGTTTAACACTATATAGTGTTATTAAAAACTTGATAGTGGGTCAAATTTACACCATAAAAAACCATGTTTCACACCATATAGTGTTAAATTAAATTTACCAGAGACTCAACTTTACTCCATAAAAAAGTCATTCTACACCAAAAGCGATTTAAATCTTATCATGAAAATGGTATCTATTTTATTTTTGAAAAATATTTTACGAAAATGAAATAAAAAATCTTGATCGGTACTTTATAACTAAGTACCTAGGTACCTACTAGTTTTTCCATTAAATTATTAAGAAGAAAGTGTAAAATGCTTGAAAATTCCATTTTTTTCTGAATCTCAAACTTTATTTCTAATAAGTATCCCACCCCAGTGGTACTAATCTGAGATTTGTAAAAAAAAAACTGTTAAACAAGACTTACTTTATTTTATTACAAAAATATTTTATAACAAAAATAGGTACAAAATAGCACAAAAACTTGTTTAAAAAATCGTAACTGTGTTTTGGTATCCAATATAGTCAATATAATATACCATGTTGTGGGCTTGATGCAAAAAGACAACATTGGTGACTTTTAAGATCTTTGTACATTTCGCTGGGATGTTGAGGGGCTCGATATAGATGGTCCAGCAGATAATTCTATAATGTAGGTAATCAATCAGTAATCAGCAATTTATTGTTTAAAAAAAAAAAATAATAGGTAGGTAAGTAGGTACTATAGTATAGGATATATCGTCATCATGGCAAAACTATGGCATGTTAAAATGACAATAACTTTGTGATGTACCTATATCTCACTTTTTACCTGGAATTTACACCATAATTTAGTTCCCACTAAAAACACTATTAAAAAAAATATTTAATCAATCAAATTTTATTGATGAGCATCATAATGCTGTACTATATTTTGCAACGATATACAATTTATATACAAAACTTAAACAAGGCTTTTAATGACAAACAAGTACCTAGGTAGGTACTATTTTGAATTGGCCTTAGTAAAATTTATTACATTATTTTTAATAACATTTAAGGGAAACTTACGGGAACTAACCTAACTAAAACCCGAGCTAAAACCATAGTTGTTCGAAAGATGATAATACAAAAATATATATGTAATTACCTTTTAAACATCCAGTTATTGCAGGTTCTCTATTATAGTCTGATCGCAAATCCAGCAATCTGAATAAAAATCCCTTTTCAACCTCTTGTATAAAAGTTTTGAAATCTTCAGGTTCAATCAGGCAGCCTGCATTGTCAGAAACTTTAAAAAACTCAATACTATCTGGTGGTTCTTGCAAGAATTTTTTTAGTGCTACAAATGAAAAAAAAACTGAAAAGTTGGCCAATATAATCAAATAAGTACCTAATTATATTACTTAAGTTCTTTAAAACATTGTACACATTTAGTACCTAATGTCTAATGTGTGTAGGTAAAAACCTTCTAAAACTAACTGAACAACGCCACAAAAATGATAACAGAAAAGGCTACTTTTTTTTTACACTTCAAATGGAGTATAATTAACACCAGAAAAATAGTTTAAAATTCCCCATATATTCCGCAAGAAAAATATGCCCTGTGGTTTAGGCGGTAGTTATTTTAAAAAAGAAAAAAAATATAGGTGCTTTAGGTACCTATATATCTATACCTAGTAATAATAAAACATAAACCAAAAAATTATTAACTGTACCTAGGTAGTAGGTACCTGTATAAATAAAATCATATCAACTCACCTTGAGTAATAAATTCATGATAGGTTGCTTCCTCCCTGTTTAATGAAATATATTTTTGTATGTTGTTATATTCAACTTTAATAAAAACACTCATTTTTTCTCAAACAATGGACAGAACACAGAACACTTAAACAAGTCCGCATGGAATGGAATTAAACACGTTAAAACAGAACGACGTAGATGGGCAAGGCGCACCGCACATTCTTCCCGCTCGTGCTGCTCTACTCAATCCACTCAGAGACAGGAGAGAAGATTGCGACGTTGCCAATAATATATTTTAATTGAAACAACACCAAAGAGTAGTTGACAATTCTTTGTGATTAGTTTTTAAAACACTAAATTTACTGGAAACATTTTCTTTTATTATTGTTATGCAACATAACTATAAAATCAAACATTTTAATGGTACAGTAGCGCGAAATAAATAATTAATAATCCACCAATTTCCTTGTATTAAAAAGTATCAAGGAAAAAACCAGCAATGTGACAACTTCATTTTCTCTCCATATAATTATTCTATTTAACTCGTATAAGGGGGTGAAATCAAATTTCTTTTCAGTGTCAACTTAAAATATTTACACCGCATGGTGGTAAATTACGTTTTTACTTTTAACCAACTGATGCGGTGTTAAATTTAACACCATTTGGTTTAAATTTCGTACACCGTTTAGGAACATCGTTTCACACCGGCAAAATTTTTAACTGTGTATAGCTCCAAAAAGAGCATTTTTTTTACATTCCAATGCCCGGATAACCTAAAATCGCCATTTTTAAGTTGTCCTAGTATTGTTCTAGCACGGCGATATTATGTAGATTGACTCTCCCGTCACTACTAAAGGTGGCTTCATCGGTCCAAAGAATTTGAAATAAAAATTCTCTATTTTGGCGCATCATACCTAACATCCAATGGCAATAGTCCAACCTCTGATCAAAATCTTCCCCTTTCAAGGCCTGATGCAAAACGACATGATATGGGTGCATTCTAAAAGTAATTAAAAAAAGTTTAAACGAATACCTAACTTTGATGGCCATTAGAACTTACCTATGGTCCTTCAAAATATTTTGAACCGTTGTTCGTGATATGTCCAACTCAAGGGATAATGCTCTTGTGTCAACATGAGAATTTCCTTCAATATACCCCAGTACGTAGTTAATATTTTCTTGTGTTCTTCCAATTCTTTGCCGTTGAAACTTAGGCCAAAAACAACCATTGGCTCGTAAACTCGCCACTAATCGGGGAAAAACTCTCACATCGCAAGGACGCCGATTTGGATATCGAGCGGCGTAAACTCTTTTAGCTACTGCGGCATTCTGAAGACATTCAAAATAAACCGCAAGCATATCAACAGCTTCATCATTCGTAAAATGCATTTTGTAAACACAAAAATTACTTAAAGTAACGCAAAACTTTGACAATTTGGATTATTTATGTTTTGATTAGGTATTTGTTTTGTTTCCATGGCCTGCTTCTATTAATTGTCTTTTTTGTGCATATAACGTGATGGTCAGCATTTCGAGCATTTGCGGGGGCATTAAAAATCTTCCTTTTATAAATCGGTCCTTTTTAGGGCCACAACTTACATAATAGAAAGAATTCCAGAAAAATATAGTTACAATAAAACGAAAATTTAAGGGATTTTCGTATAAAATTTTCTATTGCCGATATTTTGGGTTAGGAACAAGATATCGAGATGCGGTTTTCGCGAGCTAGTTTAGGCATCATTTAGCTACTTTTTCATGAAAAAAAAAATCATACTGTCACGACTTAATGCCGTTTTGGTCCTAGAGGGGCCTTGGAGTAGGAAATAAGACGCTCGTCTAAAAACAAAGTACCCTTTTATTAAAATAAGTATTTTATAATAAGTTACCCAGTAGCCCAGAGTCCGCTTAGCATGTTCCGGTGGACCTTTTTGGGAGGCGTAACTGGGTCCTACTAGGGGATGCTAACTAGGATAGTACGTTCACAGTAGGGACTCAGGAGAGGGGCTTAGATCGTTCGTTCTATAGCACTCCTGAGGGTATGGGGGGTGACCAAGTCGGAAAGACGAAGGTGCCTTACCCATCGTATGCTCCGGTTTTTATACACAGAAAGTGCTGATTATTGTTTAACTGTTCTTGACCGTGAGCGTACAGTGGGTTAGACTCTTGAAGGCGCGCAGTGGTCGAGTCATGTGAAAGTTTATTAAACTTATGGGTGCCGCCATTTTGTTGACATTACCAATGCATTTTATTTTGTTGTGAAAATTAACCATTTCTGTTGGATATCGAAAAAAACCCTCTAGCGGCGATATGTGAAACTTACAAAACTTCAAAAATAATGATGTTTGTAGCCCAAGAATAGCTCCTTTTAACGAGTCCAAGTTTGTTCAAATCGGCTGAGCCGTTTCGAAGATACAGGATGTTATTTACGGAAACGTTTGAATACCCCCCAGCACTTTATTTTTAGAGATACTGCAAAAAGTGTCAAACAAAAAAGGTTCAGATTATCCTCGACTTTAAAGATCAGGATTTTTTTTTTATTAGGTTAATATAGCAGAATTTACAGAAACATCACTTTTTTAGATTCAAGATTGTAGTTACGCCCCCTAGCGGCCATTTCAGAAACTTAAAAATATTTTCCAGGTTTTTCTCTTGGCTGTTTTAGTAATATTACCTCGCATTCTTAGTTGGCCACCCTGTACATTAGTCTTAAATGGCATAGGTATGTAATTTTACACCAACACCAATCATTTTACCCAATAATAAATACAAGAAAACAAACGTTAAATTAGATTAAAATAAAGAAAAAAGTCTATTTATTCACCTGGACTATCCAACTTAGGCTTATCGCACCTTATTAATTATTATTTAAAATCGGGCGACACAAATACTATTACGGGTTGAGAAAAACTATGTTTCGGCATTTGCTCGCAACACGTGCGATCTCCCAATCTGAGTAAACACTTTCAACTTTTTTTTTTCTAATCTTAGTGACTTTACGAAACTCTTACTGACTTGACTGACTTAAGTAATGAGCGACGTTATATGTCGTATAGAGAATACATTTTTGGTTCTTAGCGAATGACTGCCTTAAAACAGGACGAGCGCTGGTATTTATAAAGAGTCTTTGGTACGTGGGGTCCCCATTTCCTTGAATTTTTCTGTTCCCCACCCAAGTTTTGTTATTTAAAATGAACATATTTTTCTTAGAATCGCGGAGAATTTTGTCATCGAAAAAAAATGGAATTCAGTTTTCGAAAGCTACACGAGTTTTGGTGTTGTAAACAATAAGGAATTTTTCTGGAATGTCATGTAGACGTGAACTGTTTCGCAATTTATTTTTCTCTTCTGGGAGAGAGGCTTGACATTGAAGATTTTTAATTTCCTTAGATAGTTGTGAACCGAAGTAAACGCTAGTGTCCCATCAGTGCACACTACAAGAATTAACGGTAAATTATACCAAGGTATTTTATGATTATTGTTTTTTAAATTTTTTTTTCCGAAGCTAAAAGTTTTATTTATTTTCCAAAATTAAAAAATATATTTCAGTTATTAAGCCCAGGGCATCACAATACTATCCACCCATTTAAAACGAAGGAAATAATAAATAAATTTTCTTCGTTGGCAGCCTATTTTATTTTTTTTTAAAGTCTAATAAACACCTCGTGAGTTTGTTTTGTTTATCCTAATAAACCCCGCATCGCGTCCCGCCTAAAGGTACACACACAAAGAAAGCAGGTTTCCTGCGCCTGTTTTCGGCGCTGAATTCCGGCGCCGGTTTTCTTGCTGGATAGGAACATAAAGAACGCTGGTTACCAGTCAGTAGAAAAGCAGGTTTTGTGAAGACAAGATGTCTAGTTCTTCCTCTGAGGAAGAATTTCTGCTAATGGATAACGTTTTTTTGAAAATGAAAAGACAAAGACAGGGAATACATCCAGTAAATCGAGAAAGACAGCGTTATGGAGAATACCATCATCTGTTTTTAACGTTAAAAAAACATGACGAACGTTTTTTTCAATACATGAGAATGACGTTAAATACATTTAATTATATATTGGAAAAAACTGAATACCGCTTTACAAAAACATGCTGTAACTGGCACAAACAGCCAATTCTTCCCGAAGAAAGACTTGTGATTACTATTAGGTAAGTAAAATTTATATTTTTATAACAATAACATGTATTAAACAAAAGCATAGTTCCGAAAAAAAGAAACAAAAATAATTAACGACAAGTAACAACTGGAAACAAACTTGTTAAACATAGTAAACTTATTAAACACATTAAACTTTATAAATACATCCAAGGTATACAAACCCTATCTATTTAAATCTAACCTAAATTAAGCAAATTCGGTATTTCTTCTTCATATGTACCAAGGGTTGCAGTTGTATAATCTGCATTTGGTCCTTGCGTGTGATGTTGCCGTTGTGGCAATATATGTCCACCTTGTGCAGAATACGTGGATGTAGAAGAAAGTGAACTTGAACTTCGATAGTAGGGAGAAAGTCCAGAAGGTGGTACCCTACCGTATGCAAATTCTTCAACAAGTTGTTGCAAGCGCCCTCTAAATAGCAGTACCTTTTCTTCTGGTATTTTACGTACAAAAGGAAGCAAACTTTTAAAAAAGCAGGCGTGATCATCATCTTTCTCAGTCACTTGTGATCGCTTAGCCTTTTCTTGTAAATATTGTAATTTTTGTTTCTCAATGTTTACCATCTGTTCATTCCAAGTCTCAGTTTCCCGTTTTCTTTTAATTAACTTTGTAATTTTATTTACTTCTTGTAGGCTTCTTATTTTGTTTTCACCGTTATTTATTTCGATATCGTTACTTTTATTTATATTTTGAATTATGTTTGGGTTTGGATCTTCATTTTGCAATATGTTTATGTCACTCTCTAAATTTTTATTTGCAAACTCTTCAATACCTTCAGTTTTCTGACTATTTTCATATTCGATTTGTGTTCTTTCTGCAGTTTCTTTGAAGCAATTTCCACTGGACGCCCTGGCTTTTACTACATCCTTTAAAAAGAATAGCGTATGAAAATATGGCCATTTTGAAGTGTAATCAGAGGAAGCTGGATCTCCCGATCGAGGTTTTGGAATTTTTCCCAACTCCACTGCAAACTGGTCTCGCAAATACTTCCATTTTTTCCGTAACGTAGTCTCTAAAAAAATATATATTTGGAAAATTTTGTTGAAGGAGATTAACGTGTTATTATTTCTTGTTTTAGGTATTTAGCGACAGGCTGTTCATTTAAGTATCTCGGGTTTGCTTTTCGAATGGGAGCCTCAACTGTGGGAAATATTATAGCTGAAACTATAGTGGTAATATGGCAAGAGTTACAGCCTCAACATATGCCTGTTCCAACAAAAGAAACTTTTGAAAAAATCGCTGAAGACTTTTACAACATATGGAACTTTCCGCATGTAATAGGTGCCATTGATGGAAAACATATTCGCGTTATTTGTCCAAAAAATTCCGGGTCTATGTTTTTTAATTATAAAAAATATTTTTCTATCGTACTTCAAGGGATTGCAGATGCCAATTATAGACTGATTGCTATAGATGTAGGTGGTTATGGAAAACAAAGTGATGGCGGAACTTTCCAGTCCTCAGATTTTTATAAAATGTTAACTACAAAAGAAATTAAAATACCCGAACCGTCTACTCTTCCAGAAACAAATACGAAGGCACCATTTGTTTTTATAGGGGATGAAGCCTATCCACTTTTGGACTTTTTACTCAAACCTTTTGGCGGAAAACAATTGCCTATCGAGCATGAATGCTTTAACAGCAGACTCTCCAGAGCTCGCAAAACAATTGAATGTACTTTTGGAATACTAACTGCAAAATGGCGTATCTTGTCCAAACCCATCGAAACGGATATACTTGTGGCAGACAATGTTATTAAATGTATATGTATTCTACATAACGTCATTCTTGATAGAGAAAATTTTCAAAGACATCTAACTAATGTAGAAATTATGCATCAAAGAAATCGTGAAAATCAAGTTACTGCAGGACGACCGACAAATGCAGCTAAAACAATTAGGGATATCTTTGTCAATTTTTTCTCCAATAATCCATTAAATTATCGGGGGTAATACCACGAGTGCTTAAAAATTACCGATAATTTTCATGAAAGCTTGTTATTTATAATGCCACGAGTTCGAAGAACGAGTGGAATTAGTATAACAAGCTTGAATGAAAATTATCTGGTTAATTTTTATGCACGAGCGGTATTTAGGGAGAATATTTCTAGAATGAAATATAATTTTTTCTTTGTCTATTTGTTCATTAAGTGCATGACCAAATCGGTTCATTTTGACTTTTTTAATAATAACAATACAAACAAACAGGTATCTACGATACAGTATTTCGCCCGACCAAACCTGACTGTTGTCAAACTGCTTTACAATGCTGCACCTAAGGCAACTCTTCTTGAATAATTGACGAATAATATGTAAAGCCTTTGATGGCTCAAGTGTTAAGGAGTTGCGTTTCGCCAGGACGACCCCGGACGACCCGGGTTCAAACCCGGGTTGGAGTTTTTTTTTTTTTAGGTAAATAATATTTATATTTTTTCATTTATGCCATAATTATATCTTTGTCGTTATCTGTTGAGAGGGTTTGTTTTTCAAAAGCAATGAATTTCCCGAAGGGAACTCATAACAATAACGATCACGTTCGCAGTAAAAAGGTAAAAAAAAACTCTCGTCAAATAGGTTCGATTGTTGTGTGTTGGATATACAACGTTGTCTAGGCAACGTTGTATATCCGCTGATATTTTTTTATTTTTAACGTTTCTTATGGGAAAATTTATACATGAGTGAAATATTCGCAATTAAACAACTTTCTGCTAAAATATAAATGACCCTTTTTATACCATATTTTAGCCGCCCACTTTTTGAGCATCTACATATTGTACTCGTAGTTTTTAATAAATATATTAAAAATAAATAGGCTATTATTACTAGGAAAACTTACCATCGACTTTCATTTCAGCCGCTATCTCATTCCACAAATGTTGCGTCACATTTCTATTGCTGTGAGATTTAAGCCGTTTATCCCACAATGCGGATCTTTTAAAAACAGCAGCGATCAGAATGTCAATATCTATTTTATTAACTTCAGCAAATTAGGTATATTAATATAAATTTCTACTGAAAATATGCAACCGGCGCCGAAAACAAGAAGCCAAGAATTAAAAGTTCATTCCGGTAAAATAGCCCGCGCCGATTTACGCTTGTAACAAGTTCCGACCCGCGTTGTTTATGTCCGCACTAATTTAAAACCAAAGGGAATTATCGGCGCTTGTAGGCGCCGGTTGCCAGTAAGCAGGAAACCTGCTTTCTTTGTGTGTGTACCCTAAGTCTTTACGTACCAGCGCGGCGCCTGGGTGTCTAACAGACCTTCGGATTTGTATTGACTGCGTTTACACCGATGTTGTTCAAGTTATTTATTATAAATAATTACCCCATTTTTCCTAGTAATCAACATAAGTAACTTTTAACCCAGAAATTTATTTTTATTTATTTATGCTTTATAGCATAAAAATAAATGTTACCCTTTTATATGGCACTTTGGTAAGTAAAAATTCTAAAACATTGTTACAATAGAAATAAAGGTCTGTCTTTACCACCAAATAACTTTATTTGCCCCTCTAGGGTAGAAAACAAGGGTTATAGAAATACATAAAATGGCGATGAATTAAATTAAATTTCTTAATGTATGTGTTGTACTAGTTTCGACTTTAGAGAAAGTCATCCTCAGCAACTAACCATTTAAGAGATTTTAATATGAAAAGAAGTTGAAACAGTTGGGGGAGCAGAGAGGTGATTCAATAATACAATACAATATAATGTAGATTATGCAACCTTTGGAATCGACAGGAGTTTAGTATAAGAACGGTGTATCTCCATGTAAAGGTAGGGGTTGATTTATACGCAAGTAGACTAAAGGACCTTAATCATAGTCGAGTGATTTAAGCAATGTTGAAGTCAAACAATTTTTGTAAAAGAAGAATTTTAACTTTCAATTCATTCTTTTTTTTTCTAGTGAAACCGAATTAGTGAGGGGACATGCTTAATGTTATGGTGGATTGGATATTTGTGAATGAAACTAAATGAACTTGCTATTCTAAAAAAACTTTTGTCAAAATGAGACTATGTCATTTCATATAAAATGGGAATACATCTGAAAAGAGAAAAATTTCAAATTTTAGGAACTCATAGACAGCAATAAGACTTTTAGTCTTCACAACTTAACGGTTTGTTAATTATATTTGTTATAATATTATCAATCATGTACTCACCATGTGGTCACTATTCACTTGTTATATTAAAATAAAAATAAAATAAAATTCGAAAATTGTTAAGACATTATTATCTTTCTTCTTCGACTGCCTATCCACTATTGTTGGATGTTGGCGACCATATTTCCATACATTTCTCTGTCGGTTGCTGTGTGGACCAACTCTCCTATCGTCCTTAACCCCGTCCACTCTCTTATATTTCTTAACCATGACAATTGCTTTCTGCCCATGCCTCGCTTTCCCTCTATTTTTCCCTCGACAATAAGTTGCAGCAGTTGATATTTTGAGTTTCGCATTATATGACCAAAGTACGATGTTTTCTTCTTTTTGACATTGAGCATTAACTCACGGTCTCTGCCGATTCTTCTTAGAATTTCGTCGTTGGTTACTCTGTCCGTCCATGGCACCCTCAGCATTCTACGATACATCGACATCTCAAATGCTTCTATTTTGTTGATGGACGATGCCTTCAATGTCCAGGTCTCTGCACCGTACAGCAACACCGACCACATGGCATATCGTAATCTTAGTTTTAATTTAATGTCTCGACTAGTTAGTACGTTTTTAAATTTAAAGAAGTTATTTCGGGCCATTTCAATTCTGCATTTAATTTCTCTGTCATTATCCCAGTCTTCATGCAACCAGCTTCCCAGATATTTATATTGTGTTACACGTTCTAAGGTTTGGCCGTCTGCTATTAATCTTGCATTGCTGTATGGGAGTTTGCGTCTGCTTACTATCATGAACTTTGTTTTATTGTTATTTATTTTAAGACCATAGTCTGCACCAACACAATTCAGCTCATCGATCATTTGTTGCAGCTCTTCAATATTATCTGCAATTAAGATAGAGTCATCTGCATATCTAATGTTGTTCATATATACCCCATTTACCTTAATTCCAACATTTTTATCTTCCATGATTTCCTTAAAGATGTCTTCTGAATAGAGATTAAATAGAAGAGGTGATAATATGCAACCTTGTCTTACGCCTCTACATTGGCAATATCTTTAGTTTTAACGTCATTTGTTTTTACATGAGCAGTCTGATGCCAGTACAGATTCTGTATACAACGGATGTCTTTGTCGTCTAAGTCTACCTTTCTTAATATGTCAATTAGTTTATCATGCCTTACTTTGTCAAAGGCCTTTTCAAAGTCCACAAAACATATGAAGACATCTTTCTGAACATCTCTGCAGTTTTGAATGAGCACACGCACACTGAAAAGTGCTTCCCTGGTTCCCATCCCACTTCTAAATCCAAATTGAGTATTTGCTATATTGGCCTCGCCCTTGCGATAAATTCGATTGTGTAGGATTTTAAGGAATATCTTAAGGGCATGACTCATTAGACTAATTAAACGATGGTCTTCGCATTTCTTTGCTTTGTTTTTCTTTGGAAGCGGAATAAACGTTGATCTAAGCCAGTCTGTCGGATAACGACCTTCATTATAAATTTTGTTAAAAATTACTTCTAGAAGAGGAAGATTGTCTTCATCAATAAGCTTAATAATCTCTGCTGGCAAGTCATTAGGGCCAACTGCCTTATTGCTTTTGGCTTGTTTTAAGGCATGGCGAATTTCATCCTTTGTTATTGCGGGACCCGTACCATTCCTTTCGTTGTTATCTTCTTCTAAATTTGTTCTTTCATTATCTAGAAAGAGTTCTTTAACGTAGTTCTCCCATTGTCTTGCTTTTTCCTCCCTTTCGAGAATAATCACGTCATCCTTGTTGACAAGTACTGTAGGTGCTTTGGCTTTATATATTCCAGCAGCTTCCTTTAGTTTACTGTGCTCTCCCCTGGTGTCATGTAAAGCTTGCAGATTTTCTATTGTTTGGCATTCTTCCCTTAGCTAGTTGGCTTTGGCTTTTCGAATTTCTGATCTTATAACATTATTTAATCGTCGATATTCTTGCATATCTAGATTTTTGTAGCGTCTTCTTTCTTCCATTAGTTGCAGAATACTATCCGTTATCCATTTTTTCTTAGGGGTTGTCTTTCTATAACCTAACTTATTTTGTGCCACCGTATTTAAGGTTATTTTTACTTCTTCCCACAATCGGTTGTTGTCTAATTCTTTCTGTTTTTCTTTAATTTCGTTCAGTCTTTGATTAATTTCATTCTTTAGTTCCGTCTTAACCGTATTATTCATAAGATTTTCAGTTGCCAAGACTTTTTGATTACCAGATTTGCGTTTTACTAGCGATAGTTTAAGTCTGAATGAAGATAAAAGGAGAACATGATCAGACGGTACATCTGCCCCAGGATAAGTGCAGGTTCTCATAACTGACGTGGAAAATCTCCTATTAATGAAAATAAAATCAATTTTTTTTATATTAATATAACAAGTGAATAGTGACCACTTGGTGAGTACATTATTGATAATATTATAACAAATACAATTAACAAACCGTTAAGTTGTGAGACTAAAAGTCTTATTGCTGTCTATGAGTTCCTAAAATTTGAAATTTTTCTCTTTTCAGATGTATTCCCATTTTATATGAAATGACATAGTCTCATTTTAACAAAAGTTTTTTTAGGATAGCAAGTTCATTTAGTTTCATTCACAAATATCCAATCCACCATAACATTAAGCATGTCCCCTCACTAATTCGGTTTCACTAGAAAAAAAAAAGAATGAATTGATAAGTTAAAATTCTTCTTTTACAAAAATTTTTTGACTTCAACATTGCTTAAATCACTCGACTATGATTAAGGTCCTTTATTCTACTTGCGTATAAATCAACCCCTACCTTTACATGGAGATACACCGTTCTTATACTAAACTCCTGTCGATTCCAAAGGTTGCATAATCTACATTATATTGTATTGTATTATTGAATCACCTCTCTGCTCCCCCAACTGTTTTAACTTCTTTTCATATTAAAATCTCTTAAATGGTTAGTTGCTGAGGATGACTTTCTCTAAAGTCGAAACTAGTACAACACATACATTAAGAAATTTAATTTAATTCATCGTCATTTTATGTATTTCTATAACCCTTGTTTTCTACCCTAGAGGGGCAAATAAAGTTATTTGGTGGTAAAGGCAGACCTTTATTTCTATTTACAATCTCGCCACAGAATATGGACTACTTCTTAAATATTGTTACAATATTTCTTTCCACGCCCATATACTTATTAAATTAATTAAAGTTCACTTTCAGAGAGGCAAGAAAACTTTTCTGTCTTCATTTCCTTACGGGGTTGTTACTAAAATTATCAGAAAAGGTTTCCTATAACTCCTTTCACTTCAAAATATTTTTTTTTTCAAAAATTATTTTCAAATGTGAGGTACCTTTTAGCGATTCTTACATAAAATTCTAAAACTCAGTATAAAATTTCCTTGGTCATAAGAACTAAACAGATTCTTTGCGATGAACATACTTAACTATTTAATTTAACATTAAAAAAAAAAATGATTAGGGTAAGTCTGGGATAGTTGGACCACTTTTTCAAAAACCTACTTATATCGTTCAATATTTTTAGTAAAATTCTGAATGTTTGTAGCAACATTTATGACAAACAAAAATATCATAATACATGAACAGAACTAAAAAAAATCTATTTCAAAAAAAGTTAAACTAAAAAAAAACTAAAAATCCAATTCTTGGGTTAGATGGACCACTGGCTTGGGATAGATGGACCAGTACGAAATTCCTGAATTATGCTTGAAAAAGTTAACAAAAGCGAGCATTTACTTTTTTCTTGCGGCAAGTTTTCCACAGTCAGTGCATATGTTAGCATATCCGGTACATCCTTCATGAGTCCAACCTTTGCAAATCATGCAGCAGAGCCAATCATCTTTCTTTTTTGTAGCCAGATACTTCTCGCCACAGCCTACGCACTCTGTATTGTCGACTTCTTCGCCGTCACTACTCTCATCATCTAATACGGGGCTGTCAGAATCAGAGGAGTCCGAAGTAGGTACTATTACACTCCTTAATGGGCGCTTCAATTGTTCCTTCAAAGTAGTGGACTGTATCTTCTTCTATTAAAACACCATACTTCAACAATAAGACTTGTCTATTTTACTTTGAAAATGGTGTTACATTTTTAAGTACTTAAAAATCTCTGTCAATTCGATTCTTCTCTGACATCGACATCTCAACAAACAGCTCACCTTCTTCACCTATATTTGTCATCTCATACAGGTGGGCGTGCTTCGTAAAATGTATGGTTTGTGACGGAACATGCCGCCCGCCTTGAAATACTTATTTCAATAAACAAAGACAAACAACATATTAACTGCAAACATATTAAAACGTTTTAAACATCATGTCTCATTAGGTTCGACTGGTAACACGCACAATTTTGTAACAGCGCGTTTACAGATGGAACGATCACCGCACTGTAAACTCACCACACGAGTTACATTATCGGAACCGGGATGCAATTCAATAACACGTCCAGTCTTCCATTTACAAACTGGCACATTGTCTTCTTTTATAAGTACCAAACTGCCAACCTTTAGCAAATTTGGAAAATTCTTCTTCCATTTTATTCTCGATTGTAACTCGGAAATATATTCCTTATTCCAGCGTTTTCAGAACTGTTGAACCATGCGTTGTAAGTGTTGAAACGTACGAAGTCGATTTTCAGGTACATTGGTGTACTCAGTCTCTGGTAGCGAAGTTAACGGTTTTCTCACCAAAAAATGTGCTGGTGTGAGCGGTGTCATATCTTGTGGGTCCGATGATAGAGGAGTCAATGGTCTAGAGTTCAGTACTCCTTCTATTTGAGTTAAAACAGTGCTCAGATCTTCGAAAGTAAGACTATTGTCACCGACAAACACGCTTCAAATGAAATTTAATACTTTTAACACCAGCCTCCCATAAACCTCCGAAATTGGGTGCTCTAGGTGGCATAAAATGCCAGGTAATTCCCTCGGACGATAACTCGGAAACTAGTTTATCAAAATTCAAACGTAAAAATTTTTGAAGTGTTGAGTTAGCGCCCACAAAATTAGTTCCATTGTCGGAGTAGATATGCAGAGGCTTACCTCTTCTTGCAACAAATCGTTTAAGAACTGCAAGAAAAGCCTCACTAGTCAAGTCACTGACAACTTCTAAATGAACACACTTGGTGTTCATGCATATAAAAATACATATATACCCCTTAAGTATCTTAGGATTTCTTGTTTTTCGATCCCTCACCGAGATGGGACCCGCGTAACCAACTCCAGTATAAGTAAAGACTAGTTGAAATGCAGATACGCGATATTCCGGAAGATTTCCCATAGAATAATTTATTGCAGTTGGATCTGCTTTAAAACATTTAACACAACGCCTAACTACTGTTCTAGCTATTCTGCGTCCAGAAATGGGCCAAAATCTTTCGCGAATTGTATACAATAACTGTTGCGGACCGCAATGTAACAAGGAGATGTGTAAATTATTCATAATTAGTGTTGTTAGGTAATGTTTGTTATGTAATATAATTGGGTGTTTTTGATCATTAGATACTCGAGCATTTTGAATTCTTCCCCCGACTCTAATTAATTGCCATTTCATCGCAATAAGGCTTCAAACATAAAAGATTGCTTGAAGTTAATGCAGGGCGATTGTTTCTTAAATGATTATAATCTTTAGAAAATGATTGAATTTGAGACACCTTGACTAAATGATTAAGGGCGGCATTTAGTTCTGATGCTCTTAGTGCACCAACAGGAAATTCTTTATTTTTTAGTCGTTCAATAAACCTTAAACAATACGCAAAAATTCGTTGCAATTTTAGCAAAGAAGAATATTTATTGAAGTCAATGTCAAAACTTTCCTGAACACATGTAAAATGAGTCATCACTCTTTGTTCTGGTAAATCTTCAGGTATCTCAGGCATAGAATGAACCTCAGTATCGATCTGAGAAAAAAGCCAAATAGGACCATTCCACCATAATTCACTACGTAACAATGATTCTGCAGAAATTCCCCTAGAAAGACAGTCGGCTGGATTCTCTTCTGATCTAACGTGTAGCCAGTCACAATCCTTTGACATATGCTGAATCTGAGTGACTCTATTTGCCACAAATGTTTTCCAGCGACTTGTACATCCCTTAATCCAATATAAGGTTATGGAAGAATCACTCCAGTAAAAAACTTTATTAATATTTATTTTTAAACATTCCTTTACCTTTTTAACAAGCTTACAAGTGAGAACTGCAGCGCAAAGCTCCAGGCGAGGTAGACTGATCTTTTTGGGTAAGATATCAATAAGAAAAAAAGTTTTATTTATCACCAGTTTATTAAATTTTTATAATATACAATAGTAGATACATATTATAACATAACAAGTAAACAAAATAAAAAATTTTCAATACAATAATATCAGATCTCGTTAAATAGAAATCATAAAATTATAATTATTAACCCCTGATTTATGAATTTAACCTGTACATATCTGAATAAATATAATATGTTGAACACTAACAAATCTTAAAAACAAACTGGATACTCTTTTTAAACGTACCTATATAACCTTGTGTAGCAAACAAACAAAGCAAGTAAATTTTTTTTATATTTAATATAATTTGGTAAACTCAATTATTAGGAAATAAAATAAATTTCTATTGCGGAAGTAGAATCAGCTAAATCGTATTACACCGTAAATATAGACAATTTAATCATTATTAAAGTATTTACATACATATATATATATATTATATTGTAGTGATGCATAGTGATATATTATCGAATAACAAAAAAGTATATATACGATATTCAAACAGAGTATTATAATTTTCACATTTATATTAGATTTTCAATTATTTTTCTGTTTTAATAGTACCTATTGATGAAAAAAATGTTACATGGTAATAGATTAAATTTTTAACATATACTTCTATATACGAGCCCTGTCTCAGTGAAGTCGGCCCAACTATCAAAACTACGTTTTTTTATGAAATTTGTCATATTAACGAAAACGTATTAAAAACTAAAATGTATTTCTTATAACATACGATATTTTTATTTAATATTAGCCTAAAATACTACATTTTTTTGTAACAGAGAAAAAAATATCTCACACATCCAAAAATACTGTCGATTAATAAAAATCAACGAATCCAAATAGCAGCAAATCACCACTGCGTCATATCGCCTTTTCGACTGATTACTGCTTCGATACGTCTTGGCATAGTGTCAACTAATGTTTGGCAGTTATCTGATGTAAAACTGTTCCAAATTTCTTGAAGACGGGTTCGCAATTCTAGAACGGTTTTTGCGGGATTCGACCGGAGCTTTTTCATCATGAGATGCCTCAAGGCTTCAATCGGCAATAGATCTGGACTACTCGACGTCCATTTTAAAACTGGAATACTGTTTTCTAACATCCAATCTTTTACTCTTTTAGCCGTAAGGCAAGCGGCACCATCTTGTTGCAAGATACATTCAATTATGTTTAAACGCATTTGTTCAATTTGGAGTGTTAAGTTATTTTGAAGCACATTAATGTACAGGGTTATCCAACCAAGACTGGACAAGGCGATTTTTTGACTTTTCCTGTACTTTTATAAAAAAACTGAAATAGCCATCTTAAGTCATTTTCTCCCGCGAATTGGAATATCTTCAGCAAAAAACAATTGAACATCAAACAAAAGTACTAGGGGTCACTTTGATATTTTTTTAAATGGGATGCCGTATTTTTAATGAGCTTATCCGATTTCTCATATAAATTTTGATCTAAAATGTTGGATTTTTAATTCAAAAACGCCTTTTTTCTTCAGTTTTAAATTCGGAAAATGTTCGTCTACCGTAAGATTAATACCTGATAGATGGATACCCGTTTCACCTGTTCACCCTTTAACCTGCTTTAAAGCGTCCGTCAGTTAGACAAAATAATCAAGTTTCAAATTTCTATATATTTTTCACGAATTAATTACAAATTTAGTAGTTTTTGCAAATCTATTATTGCTTACGTATAAAAAAAGTATGACATATTAGAAAAAACTATAAACTAAAGTGAATAACTTTAATCTCAATAATATAATTGTTCTATGTGTCCTCCATTATTTTCAAAACATGACCGATGCCCCCTTTTCAATCTCTCCAAAGAATCTCTTACAATATTTTGGTCCTGGTTAAGTCTATTAATTTCATTTATAATTTTTTGCTGAATGTCCTCCAGACTTCTGTTGGGTCGTTGATAAACTACATTTTTTAAATGACCCCATAAAAATGTATCCATTGGCGTGATATCGGGGCTATTTGGTGGCCAATGAATTGTTCCGTTACGGCCAATCCACTGATTGTAACGCTCGTTTAGGTATGTTACCACTTCTCGAACTGCATGAGGCGGAGCATCATCCTGCTGCCAAATGATATTGTTGTAGGCTTGCAATGGCAACCTTTCCAAGAAATCCTCGATATCGTTATGAAGAAAATGGAGGTATCTTTGGCCTGTTAAAGAGCCACGATAAAATAGTGGTCCAATAATTCGATTTTCTAACATCCCACACCAAACATTAAGTGAGCTCCAACCTTGAAACTTTATCATTTCATATCTATGAGGGTTAACTGCTGCCCAGTATCTTGTATTTTTCCGATTGTATACCCCCGATGTTGTAAATGACGCTTCGTCACTCCATAGAATTTTATTATATAAATTATAATCTTCGTCTTGCTCTCTCATCAGCATTGAAGCAACAAATCGAAATCGCAGTTCTTTTTGAAGCTGTGTTAAGTATTGAACGGGAAGGATGCAATATGGTTTTAGACCACATTTTTTTAAAGTTCTGTGAACTGTTCCATAGCTTACTCTCCGGAGCCCTGGACCATACCTTACTTCTCGTACCGCTTGCGGAATAGACCTCTTCGGATTTATAGTAAAATATTGAACAATAGCTCGATCCCTTATATTCCGTCTTTTCATCTTTCTTGGCTTATCTTTCAATGTCTTACTTTCTTCAAATAGGGTCTTAATTCTGAGAATTGTATCCTCTAAACTCTCAAAAAATGTTCTTTGTGTTTGTCGAGCATTCTCTCCACTTTTGTAATATAATTTTATTACATTTAGCCGTTCTTCTAAAGAATATTTCATTATTTGTAATTAATTCGTGAAAAATATATAGAAATTTGAAACTTGATTATTTTGTCTAACTGACGGACGCTTTAAAGCAGGTTAAAGGGTGAACAGGTGAAACTAGTATCCATCTATCAGGTATTAATCTTACGGTAGACGAACATTTTCCGAATTTAAAACTGAAGAAAAAAGGCGTTTTTGAATTAAAAATCCAACATTTTAGATCAAAATTTATATGAGAAATCGGATAAGCTCATTAAAAATACGGCATCCCATTTAAAAAAATATCAAAGTGACCCCTAGTACTTTTGTTTAATGTTCAATTGTTTTTTGCTGAAGATATTCGAATTCGCGGGAGAAAATGACTTAAGATGGCTATTTCAGTTTTTTTATAAAAGTACAGGAAAAGCCAAAAAATCGCCTTGTCTAGTCTTGGTTGGATAACCCTGTACTTATCACCATTCATAATGCCTTCCACAAAGTGTAAGTTTCCCATTCCACTTGCTGACATGGATCCCCAAATCATAACAGAAGCCGGAAACTTAACTTTTTTTTAAGACAGTCATTCTGAAATACTTCTTCTTTAGTTCTTATGACACGACTCCTACTATCACCAACGCGTACTTCAAATCTGGCTTCATCACTCCAAATAATGGAGTTCCATTGGTTCGGAGACCATAATTTGTGTTCTTTAACCCACGCTAGTCTGTTTTTCTTCTGAATCATTGTTAGTAAGAGCTTCTCTTTTGCCTAGAATTGCTGAATTAAAAACGAATAATAAAATAATAAAAAAATAATTTAATTACCTTGTAAGTTTTAAATCTCAGTTTTTGGGCAGTTCTGTGACAAGTTACTCTTGAAAACTTTTTTGTGGTTGCCTGATTCCATAATATTTTCAATTCGTTATAATTAGCACGCCGATTTTCCTTGATAATCCGTTTTAAGGCTCTTAAGTTGGTATTGGAATAACGCGGGCGACTTCCAGTTCTGGGTTTATGAGCCACAGATCAAGTTGTTTTGTACAACTTAATAATATTTCGAATTGTATACCTCGATTTGTTAACACTGTCAGCGATCTGGGAATCATTTTGGCCTTTTAAATGCGAGTGAATGATCACTTTTCTTATTTCGTCAGAAACAGCTTTACCATGAGCCATTTTTAATTGTTAACAACAATACCAATGCATTGAAAGTTGATTTGAACGTCAAAATCGGCTTCTTAGCAACGCAAAATGTTATCATTTGTTTTATAAAGCCTACCTTTATAGTATCGAAGCGAATAAACAGACCATTCAACCAAAGAATATCTAGATATTCTTTGATTCAACTTAAGTTGTGCCCATCATGTATTTTGCTATATACACAAATCATTTTGCAAAGAAGGCAATTTCGAAATAAAAACGCTTTAAAAATAGCCGCATTGGTTTTGTTATCTTTCCATTAACATTTAAAGAAACCAAAAGTATTATATTTGAAATAAAATTTTAATTTTCCCTCAAATAAATTCATAAATATCATGTTTTGGGGCGTTGGGCCAACTTCACTGAGACAGGGCTCGTATATTTTATTGTGTTAAATAGAAACAAATATAATACTACACATAATTAAATATATAACATCTGAGGAGCAACCAAGCAAATGCATTCAACCCATTTTTAACTAAAATTTAAAAAGATAAAATGGGTTATTGTAAAAAATTAATTAATTTGCCTATGTACAATAAATTCATATATTACAACAACTTTGTCTAAACGAACTCTCTTTATTGATGTTACTTCCAAAATATTCAAAGTGTATAGATTGCATTTTTTCATCAAATCTTCATTTTTTCTTCTATAAAGTACTTTATTTTATCCTAAGCCTCTTAAAGCCGAACGGTAATGAATCATGATTAGAAAGAAACATGCGTTTAGTTGAATTAGGTTTATAGATCTTCGACTCCTTTTTAGTTATAACATTGTGCTCTCTAGTTCTTTTAATATTCAATGATGTTATTACGATGGGTTTCGCATATACATTTAGAACCATTTCTTTAATTGAATCAAAATTAATTAGTTGACTCGCACTGTAATTAAGGCATATTCCGTTAACTTTACATATTACACGTTCTTCATTAGATGACGAGGAAAATATCTTGTAGGCATAGTTCTTGGGTCCCCCACTTACAAACTCAGTTATGTAACTCTCATGTCCAAAAATTTCTAGTTCATCCGTTAAA
Organism: Polydrusus tereticollis; assembly: GCA_963920685.1. Classification (NCBI taxonomy): domain Eukaryota; kingdom Metazoa; phylum Arthropoda; class Insecta; order Coleoptera; family Curculionidae; genus Polydrusus; species Polydrusus tereticollis. Next base: position 89,833,126 of record OY987332.1, read on the forward strand.
TCCCCTATAAATTCACCCGTAGGGGGTTCGGGTTCTCCTTCCTTATGAGAAAAAATTATTGAGTCCGTGTCATAGTATAAAATTCGTGTACCCAATTCTTCAAGGTAGGTATATAGCTTTAAACGAGCCTGTGCTGTGACATAAGCTGCTATTGCTACACTAACAGTTGATAAGGGATTGAAACTTTCTTCCGTAAACTGATAATTTACCACAAGTGTATTTTCATTCACGGGTAGAACGCTATTAATTTCTAAGCATGGATTCGTTAGCATAGAGTAAAATTCTTCTGGTTTATTTATTATTTTACATTTGGCCTGACATTCTGACTGACCAAACTTTCCCCAAAAGCTATTCAGCATTAAGTTTGCTTGTGCACGTAACCCTGAATTTTTTAAAATATTATCACTCTCCAATTTTACTCCCTCCTTGGCAAAAAAGTCCTCAATATATTTATTCTTCTGTTCCATTGTAGTAAAGTCTGAGGGCCAACCCGAAGCTTCCTGTTTAGATTTTTTAAATTTGTTCATCATATCAACAAACAAGCCACCTTTCTTCTCATGAGGATCGTATACGGTAACTTCATATTTCCAGAATGTTTAAAATTCTATAACCCATTTCTATTGCCTTTAATACCTCATCAATTACACAGGTTCCATCAAGTGCACGTTCATTTTCGCTATGTGTACAATTTAAATAGTTCATATTCTCACCACACGTTCTGCATAAAACAAACATCAGTTTATTGTTCATTTTTACCGGCAGAACCGGATGATACAATCCTTCTGATGGTAAGATTTTACATTTTATCAGTCCAGCGGTCTGTTGTAACAATAGCTGTTTACACTCTTCTCCAACATAAACTTTTGGATTACCTACAGGAAATTTTCCATATTTACATACCCAAGGGTAAAGGGAACAACATCAAAATATTTAATTTTCTCATTTTTTTCTGCCATATAGTATGCTTTACAGTTTCCCGTTCGACCTCCATAAAAGGCATCTCGTGGGTTAAGCGGAGTATGAAAAAGAAGAGGATGCTTCCCCGTATATTGTTCTATTTCTTCAATTTCAATTAATTTTCTTCTGAATTCACATTCCCAAACTTCTATCACTTCATACCCTAACGATCTTAATATTTCAGTTTTGGCCACTGTATTTTCATACCTAATATTTAGAGTCTCTGACGGATTATCAGAAAGGGGAGAATCTCGATGATGTTTTATACAGATGGGATGCCCATGGTAATAGCACCCGTGAAATTGAAAAACTTGATTTGTCTGAGAGCTATACCCATCAACTTTAACTCCATTTAAAATTACTTCTTTCTCTTTGGCTGAATGGCGAATATCTAAACAGCGCTGATATTCTTCCCAAACCAGCCATTTAGTTGCTATCCTAGATTGTTGGTCTTGATATCTATATCCGAATTTCGGTATTATACCGATGGTGTTGGGTTTTAAGAAATTTTGCCTAAATACCTTGTTGAATGTGGATGCAATAGTAGTGGCATCCGAAAAGGGGCAGACATTTGTAGTATTTATCATCTGTCGCCTAAATTTTTTGCAGGCTTCATACAGTATTTCTACATCAGATATACAATATTCGACTCGTCGAAAATCAAACACGTCATTTTTATGTTGCTCGTACCATTCCAAAAAATATCGTTCTTTCTTCAGATTTCATTCAGATTTCATGGACTCTGGAGCATAATATTCAACGGGAGGTAGACAGACTACCGATGTAACTCTCATTTTCCTTTTTATTAAAAAAATGTGGAAAATACGCTTTCTTGAATTTGTCATCCAATCCAAATGCTTTAGGTAATTTTGAAAGTGGCATTGGAAAATAATTTAAGGAATCTAGAAACTTAATGTTCAATATTTGTAGTAAAATTATTTTGGTTCCTCTCATGATTACTTCTGGGGTATGATCGGTTTCTGTCACAAGTTTATTTAATATAAATTGATTATCAAAACCTCCGCCATTGTGACTTATTACTATTACTGATTTAAAAAGAGTTCTTTGGTTCAAAACATACTCTACAAATCTATGTAGAGGGTTTACACGCAACACTTGTTTGGTTACACCGCATTTCGTACATATCCACGGTTCGCTATCAATACAAATGTCGCAAAACTGTTTAAATACACACAAGTTAACTTCATGTAATAGAGACCCGTCCTCCATCAATTTTTCTTGACTTGTTTCCAAATCAAAAAAAGCAAACAAAATGTTTTTAGTTTTTGGTTTATTTGTATCCACTTGTATAAAACAATAATGTCCCTGTGGTTGATGTTTTTTACAAGTCGTACAAAATATTTCTCCACATGTATGATTTCTACCCCCTTTTATTAATCTTGTGCATAAGGGACATTGTCGCAATTGTTCACAAACACTCTCCTTTTTATTGTATGATCCTATCTTCTTATGATTGTTGAAACACTGAGTGTTTCTGAATGTTCGAAGACAGTCTTGGCACTTAATTTTTTATTTGAATTGGCAGGCTGGAGATTGACAACATCCCCCACATACTCCACCGCAATAATGGCTATTTTTATTGTTGTAGGGAGTATTACATATTTCACAGTAATATGAGGAACAAAAGGCAGCTGTAAGTGATGTAATGACGCAATAGTGATGATTGTGATAGAGAATATTTAAATGCATTCCTTCACCACTGCCCTTAAAAATAACCTCACGACCTTTACAACCACTATTTTGTATTTGTTAGTAAAGTAGTCTTGAAATTTTTGAAGCTCTATAAGTCCAGCACCCTCATCAGGAATTTTCACCTTCGACTCGGTTAATAAATTTATTGCACTTTCCTTCTGCAATTTACCAATATCTCTTCGTACTTTAATTTAATCTGGGTCTTTGTTTACATGGGCAATGGCAACTATTAAAGCTCTAGGTAAGCAGAGATTATCACTGTTGGATATTTGTACGATGCCCTTGCGTCTTCCTATTTCTTCTTCAAAAGACTTTTCCCCACTTTTTCTACCTTTTCCTCGTCCTTGTGGCATCTTCACACTGGTTATTCCTAAGCAAAATGTATATGTATTAAATCCAACGGAGTTCGATTGATATATCCCTTGAATCATGTTCCAAACATCATTTATGCATAACTTGTTAACTTCTTTAAATGGAATCCAGCCCTCGCCTCTTGAAAAGTCTTTAGAGCAAAAGCTAAGGCCAACTTTGTCGTTAGGGCTTAAACTACTGGTAGTATATTCCAAAATATCAGCTATTGCGTCCTTAATCCAAGAGATAGGTTCCTCATCTTTAGGTATATCCTTAATTTTAAAATTAACAGTGCGTCCACGTAAATTGAAGTGCTTGACTTGTTTTATTAGTTCACTGATTATAATAAACTTTTCCATTTTCTGCCTAGGATATGTTATTAATCGCAGAGAAAACTAAACAGATTATACGGAGAGAGAACGACTAGCCTCACAAAAGGTTACAATGAAACTAAGATTTTCTGAACTATAATACAACCTTATATGTATTGTTAAAGGGGAAAATTAACAGGAATGTAGACAAAAATCCACGAAATAGAAATCCATATAATCTGTTACTATTCAGCGCTAAATACATAATAATCATTCATTCGTCACTCGGCCTCCAACTTCTTCCCATCCTAAAATTAGCACACAATCACCCAATGCGTTCTTTGTCGTTTCTTCCAATCAACTCGGGGATATTTTGGTTTTGACGATAGCGCGTCACCAGCAAGGGTTTCTTATCTGTTCTTCGCTGAAGTGGGGACCTATTCTCAGGTAGATCGGGGAGTCGCTGCTTAGGGGGGCTAATTCTTGAACGATGTTATCATTCGGCTATCCTGACGCTGTAGCGACCGCGCGACATTGCGTAGGTTCTCAAAGCATTTTCTTTTTGTTTTTCACAACTGAGTACACAGGACTCTGCAGTATAGAGTACCCAGGACTCTATGATACTGCAACCTACTATTACTACTTTGCTTACCTTGCTCATCTTAACACACAGGGTTATATGGCAGGCACGAAACGCAATGCAACGCAATACACAGGATTGCAACGCAATACACAGGATTGCAACACAATACACAGGATTGCAACGCAATACACAGGATTGCAACACAATACACAGGATTGCTTGGTTGACAAGTAACACATGCGGTTACAAGCACCACGTCCACAGCCACAAATGAGTACACGAGACTCAAATCAAATATAGCTGCTCTTTGGAGTTCTCCATATAACTGAGTACACAAGACTTCAAAACAGGTTAATCAATAATTAATTAAATATAGTCGAGTACACAGGACTCAATAACTGAGCTAGTTGATACTAATGGTTACACAGGTACCCAAAAACGAAACTTTAGCTGAACTTCAGATATAACAATTTAGTTGCACATACGATACACAAGTCAAATTTGAGTAACATAACAATTAACCTAAATTACATGTTATTGAACAAAGAAACTATTTGCCTAACAACTAAGCAAGGCACCAACTTACCTAATACTAAGTATGCAACATACAACAGTTTATAGAGAAATTATCAGACAACTAAATGTGAACAATCGAGACAATATCGAATATCAATAAAGTAAATCATATAATAATACGGAAACCTAACCTACAATTCAACATGTTGCGGTTTAAATAATTTTATTCGTTCACTAGCGACAACGCCATTGAAACGTCGTTTATCCTTTGACAGAGAAACTACTCTGTAGCGGTCGTTTCCCAAGACTTCGGTTATTTTTACGGGGCCAATATACTTGGGAACAAGTTTTCCACTGCTTAGTCCTTTCACCAACAGTGTCCTTTCCACCAGAACTTGGTCACCTACATTATAGCTCTCGGGCTTACTTTTATTTCTGTCAAATCTTGTTTTCATCTTGACGGCCAAGTTGTCACATCTTTTTTTTGCTAGATTTCTTATCATAGTTCTTCTTTCGGTTGTACTTAACCGCTGTTCATTTTGTAGCTCAGGTCTCATTCCATACAACATCTCTGCGGGAGCAAATCCTGTAGTAGCATTTATTGTGGAATTAATGCCCTTTTGTACTTGAACTAGATATTTGTCCCAACCGTCATGCTCATTATCGATACTAGCAGACAGTGATTCCAAAATGGTTCGATTTACTCGCTCGACCTGTCCATTACTTCGCGGGGAAGCAATAGCATTCTTAACATGTTTTATGTCATATTGTTTACAGAAAACTTCAAACATTTTGCAATGAAAGCCTTTACCTCTATCAGTTATTATTCTCTTAGGAGGGTGTACCAATTTAATCAAGCGTTCGATAGTATTGCATACATTAATACTCCCAGTATCGGGTACTGCCTCCAGCCAAACAAATTTTGTAAAGCCATCGACTATGGCTAAGATGTGTGTGTTTCCTAGCGACGATTTACAAAACGGTCCTAGATGGTCCATGTGTAGTGTATGGAATGGTACAGCCACCTTTTCGATAGGATGCAAAGCAATTTTTCTTTTTCCAGTAGGTCGTTTACTGGTCATACATGCTATACAATTAGTCACAAATTTCTTTACAAAATTCTTCATATCAGCGAACCAATAGGTTTCTCTAATAGAATCTAAGGCTCTTTGCCAACCTGGATGCCCATTGTCATCGTGGAACATCTTGGTAACTCTCCAACAAAGATCTCGGGGTATAAATATCTTCGATTCGCCCTTTATTATTTTACAAACCTTGTCGTCCACAATAGTGTAGTCTTTCGGGGCCTCATTATTTAATATTTGATTTCTAATAAGTTGGGTGTCCTCATCGTTCATCTGGATAGCATATACCCAGTCTTTGGTGTTCATAACGTTGATGTGGATGGGGTTGCGACTTAATGCATCCACATGCTGCATTTTTGCTCCCGGGCGATGTTCAATGGTAAAATCGTATTCTTGCAGGGCTAGCCACCAGCGTCCCACCCGAGGTGACGACATATCCCTTTTTGACCATGTTAGTCGTATTGCACTACAGTCTGGAATTATTACAAACTTTTTCCCAAAGAGGTAATTTCTGAATCTCCTAATTGCCTCAAACACTGCCAATGTTTCTAATTCGAAGCTATGATACCTGGATTCCGGTTCAGTTGTTCGTCTACTCATGTATGCTATTGGTTTCCATTTATTGTCTTGTTGTTTTTGTAGCAGAGCTCCCCCAATGCCTATTTTACTGGCATCAGTGTGCAATTGGGTTTCAGATAGGCTGTTGTACGCTGCTAGTGTTGGTGAACTGATCAGTTCGTGCTTCAGCTGCTCAAACGCATTTTTTTGTTCAGCTTCCCATTTCCAAGGGGTATTTTTCCTCAATAGACTCGTTAGTGGTGTGGCCTTGAAAGCAAAATCCTTAATATATTTTCGGAAATAGGATGCCAGTCCGATAAATTGTCTAGCTTGATGGACGTTGCGTGGTTCTGGAAAGTTTTCCACGGCTTCAAGTTTTCGGCTGGACGGTCTTAATTCTCCTTTGGAAATTTCTACCCCCAGGTATTCGACAGATGACTTTAAAAATTCGCATTTTGCCAAATTTAAAGTTAGACCTGCTGAATCTAAGGTTTGCAAGACGTTGTTTAATCGTTCCAAACCTTGATCGATTGTTGCTGACACAATTAATATGTCATCTAAGTATACAAGGGCATAAGAATGTCTCAACTGTCCTAAAACCATATTTATTGCTCTCTGGAATACTGCTGGCGCATTACATAAACCAAAGGCAACTCTTCTGTATTGGTAATGTCCATCGGGTGTCACAAACGCGGTATACTTTCGACTTTCAGGTGCCATACTTATTTGATGATATCCAGATTTTAAATCTAATGTTGTAAATACTTGACTTCCATTAAGACGTTCCAATTGATCTTCAATCAAGGGGAGTGGAAATCGATCCTTGATGGTTATCGAATTTAGTTTTCTGTAGTCCACTGCCATTCTTGTGCTGCCGTTTTTTTTTTTTAATAAAATAATTGGACTGGAATAGGGTGAGTTAGCCGGTTCAATTATTGACTTCTCCGTAAGATCTTCTACAATTTGGCGCACCTGTTCCCTTTCATAGTAAGACAAACGATATGGTTTACTGCTGACAGGGACTGATGTTGTCAATTCTATAGTCATTTCTGTATCAATATTACTTAATAAGGCATCATTTTCGTCAAAAGCTCTTGGGTATTTGGCTAAAACGTCATCTAATTTTTGTTTGATATGGTCATCTAAAGTAGTACTGAGTATGGGTTTATTTTGAGCACTTCTTGCAAAACATGTGTTTTCTTTAATGGTTACATTATTAAGACTCGTGTTTAAAACTCTTAGGTAGCCTTTACCATCATAAAAATTAATTTTATGTTGGGGTATAACAATGGTTGCTCCACCTTGCTCCTGTTCGGAAGAGTTGGAATAAACTGACCCATTTTCTATATTTGCTTTTACACAAATAAGATTTATACCTGGGCGAACAATAACTTCATTATTGGCGTTACATTTTAGTCTCTCTTCGTTCTCAATAAAATTAGGTAATTGTTTCAAAAAGTTTACATTATCACTTAATTTTAATACACTTGAAGATTTAAATGCAAGAACACCTTCTTTTTCAGTAACTGGCCTACCTATTATTATATCAACCTCTTGCAAGTTATTTGGAACAATGTAAAACTCGGTTTCAGTTTTTATTTCGTCTATTTCTATTGTCCGTTTTATTAGCCCAAGCGGAACTACATTTGCACCGCCATAACCTTCAATTGTTACATCGACCTTATCAGAAGATCGAATAAGTCCTAACTTATCTACAACCTCTAATTTTATGGTATTACAACCGCTACCAAAGTCCACATACACCGATACCACGTTATTGTCAATTTTTGCAAACTTATAAAATTTTTCGTTTGCAGAATCATTAGTTCCACAAAGCACTCTTCGAATAACTTGTTTTGATGGACCCGCTTTGTCAAATGTTTTTTGTTTCCTAAAACAATCTTGTTCCAAATGTCCCTTTAATTTACAAAAATTACATTGCTTTGCACTTTTATTATTAGGGCAATCACCTTTTTTATGTCCCTCTCTTTTACATAAAAAACAAATTAGTTTATGCTTATTTAAGCTTTGTTTTTGCAAATGATTATTACTACGAATATCGTTGGTTCTTACACGACTACAATTGTCATTATTTAATACCAAGAATTTTAAAAGTTCATTAGTGTCCCTACAATTGGCAGCTTTGACACTTGATTTTAAAAATGGATCATTCAGTGTGTTAATAACAATATCAATAATAACATCATCCTGTAAATTACAACTATGACCTAAAGACAGTTTTTTGTAATAGAAGTCAATTAAGTTCTGATCCTTTTCACGAACATTGTTAACCAATTCCCTAAGCTTAAAATAGTAACCAGTATGGGAAGGGAAAGCATTTAGTAACTTAAATTTCCATTCTGACCATGAAACATTTAAATCTTCTTGGTTATGATACCAATGTTTAGCATGTCCGGCCAAACGATTGGCCATACAAAATATTTTGGCTTTTTCATCCCAGTCAAAAAGATCGCCAGTGGATTCAATGGAATGTAACCACTGTTGTGCCGTAAGTCCATCAAATCCACCTTTGAATACAGAAATACTTTCTATTTTACCTTCAAAACGTCTGTTTTTAAATTGTAACTTATCCTCCAACACCTGTATCCTTTTTTTTAATTTACGATTTTCTGTCTTCGTTTTCGAAGAATTACCTATTGCACTGGATCTTTTTCTTTTGCGGCGACGGTCGCTGCTAGAACTAGGGTTGCCAACTCGGAAGAGAGCAAAAGGAGGACATGAAGACAGGACACTACGAATTTTTTAGCACTTAAAGAAATATATGTAATAAGTAATATTAATTGATCTATAACTACAAATTTCTCAGTAACCAGGAAATACAACAAATATTTTTTTACAAAACATATTATATTAATAAAGTAACAAAAATAAACTTAAACGTTTTTCTGAACAATAACAAAAAAAAACCTACGTTGGCCAATATGTTATCATCGGCAAAATCAAATTTTTTTTTTATATAGATAAGAATATTTTCATAAAAATGTAAAAAATCATTTTCCATTTTTATTTTTTCATCCTTATTAATACAACGATTAATCATATTTCTTACTTCAAAACCAAAGAACCTTTCACTTTTTCTAGTATCAATTTTAAATTTAAAATCTTTTATGTATTTAAAAATATCGATACATGTAGTTTCATTGCCTTCCAATTTTTTTATTGTTTCTTCAAAAATTGGCAAAACATGACTACAAAAAAAGAGATAAATTTCAATCTTACTTGAAATTTGAAAGTTTTCGTCCATAATTAATATTTTTTGTAGTGCTTTTGGTGTATTTTCGCCTAAAGATTCAAAATAAGACTTAAGAGCAGGCCAGCTTTTGAGAACGCGATTGATGCATGGCAAAAGTGAAAGCCAACGGGTAACAACATGTCGAAGTAACTCGCCAAATTCAATATCCACAAAGTTGTGAAACTCTTTAAGTTCATCTCTTCGTTTTGCTGATACCGAAAAATGTGAATAAAATTTTAAAATGACGCCTTCAATATCTATATCTAATTTTTCTATAGCATGTTTTAGACAATTATGGAATATATGCGCGTGACAGTTAGCCTTAAATATATTTTTATTCACAGTTTTTAAATTAGTGAATACCGAATGGTTTTTACCGAAATTAGCGTTTGTATTATCGGCCGAAAAAGCAGATACTTGGTCAATACTTAGTCCTAAATTTTGAATGGAGGAAATTATAGCTTGAAACATTCCAGTCGCTGTCTCGTCAGAGTTTTCATAAAAATCAATTATTTTGTTCTGAATACCATCTTTTACAGTAAAGTACTGAACACACAGTGGAAACATTTTTCTATTTTTATGATTGGAGGCATCTAATTGAATAGAAAAAAACACTGACTTATTTTTTAGCACTCCTATTACATCTTCCAACATCTTAGGAGCCAATACGTTTATAAGAATGGCTTCAGATTTGGTCCTTCCACACGATATTTTTGGCGCAATTTTCGAATCGGAAATACCTTTACTAATTAATTTTAATCCACAATCCAAGGAGTTGTAAGACAAATTATGTTTACAACAGTGGTAAACATTAGCCACTTCAAATGAGGTTACAAGGCGTTCTTCTGAAGAATTTTTTTGAACGAAAAACTTTGTTACTGACATTGACAAAGAATTGCTTCGAATTTTCTTTTTGTGATTATCTGAAATTTCATGCTGTGTAACAGCTGAATAGCCTTTGTATGCTACTGTAAAAGATATGTTACAAACTTTACAGTATGCGTCTCCATTATTATTGCGTTTTAACCAGGGCCGAGAAGTCTCCCATGCTGTTTTATAAATTGAGATACGTTTCATTTTCTTTTTAGGCGGTGTATTTAACTTTAACTCTATAGTATTGCCATTTTCGGAATTCTCACTACTCTCGGACATTTTTGAAGAATAATTAAGTAAGTAACTAAAATGTAAAAAAAAATCCATGTTTAACTAGGTACTTACTTTAAGTGAAAACAAACAAACTTACCTAAAGATTGTAGTATTCGTAACGTAACACTCCAAAGTGCCCACAGCAAAATTCGCAAAGGAACGAAAAAAACAAGTGAAAATGCCTTATTAACCCCTTAATGCCCCTCATAAAAAGATTCAAATAAATACTCCGAAAACATAAAAAGTACCGGCAAACAGGCGAACGACCGCACCTGCGAAATTATTGAGGGTTGCCACTGTTGCCAGATCTAACCTAACCTAGGTGTTAACACAACATTCGACGTTGCCAGTTTGCCAGGTCGTGCGCCAATAAATAAAATCTTAATTTTTTTTTGGTTTTGGATTCTATTTATGGAATTTTAGAAATTTTAGAACATTTTAGTGTAGGGGAGGACAAACTGCGTCCTCCGAGGTACCTACGGAGGACGGAGGACATTTAGATCGAAAGGAGGACTGTCCTCCTGGCTGGAGGACGGTTGGCAACCCTAGCTAGAACTATCACTAGAACTGGTTGAATTGTCACTAGAACTACCAGAACTATCACTAGAACTGGCACTAGAACTGTCACGCCTTTTGCGTTTCTTATTTGCTTTACGCGGCGTCATTATTTATATCACATTACAGGTAAATGAGACAAGCCGACCACCGAAATATCTTTAGTTTGTCAAACACACCGTATACAAGCGTTTACTTTAGGTATTATCTCACTTCTGACTTGTTAAAGGGGAAAATTAACAGGAATGTAGACAAAAATCCACGAAATAGAAATCCGTATAATCTGTTACTATTCAGCGCTAAATACATAATAATCATTCATTCGTCACTCGGCCTCCAACTTCTTCCCATCCTAAAATTAGCACACAATCACCCAATGCGTTCTTTGTCGTTTCTTCCAATCAACTCGGGGATATTTTGTTTTGACGATAGCGCGTCACCAGCAAGGGTTTCTTATCTGTTCTTCGCTGAAGTGGGGACCTATTCTCAGGTAGATCGGGGAGTCGCTGCTTAGGGGGGCTAATTCTTGAACGATGTTATCAGTATATACAATAATTAAAACAAAGGAAAACCCCCTGCGCAGTCGAAATGCTTCAGTGTTCTTAGAAAAGTAATAAATTTATTGTATAAATGTATTTATAGAGCAAAGGAGAATACTATCTTATGTTTAATTAAACTGAATAAACGTGGTGTGGTAGTGTTCATACGTTTTATCTACAAAAAACCGGATAAATACATTTAAATCTCTTAATCTATATTATTAAATTTTTGTTCGATCTTAGACGAGGTGTATAACAAACCCAATGTTTGATAAATAAAGAGACTCTACGGTAACTTCTTCAATTTTCGTAAATAGAAAATGAGTGGATTCAACGATCTGAAAAAGAAAAAGAAAACATCAACTATTTTCCGAGTGTGTGAATGAACTCCATAACTCAATAATAATTTAGTTTTTTCGGTGGCATAATTGATAATTTCGTAACGTCTTATTTTAAAATTATTACAATTAAACATTGAATCACATAACGAATTTATCAAAATTTAATATTATTATATTTTATAGCGAAAATAATTATTTCTGTATATTTACACTATTTGATTGGTCTGATTTGATTAGTGTGTACCTATGCAGAGTATAAAGAAGGTAACTGAGAGTTTTTTCACACTAATGGTTCTCTGCAAATATAATTTAAATCTATGAACAGATGATTAAAACAATAGGTCTAATATGGAAAGTATTAAAACTAAAAGGGTAAAATGATAATTAATATGATATGAATTCCTGCTATCCCCTTAATATGAACTCGTAAACTTTATTACTGTAAATAATTGCAAAATGTTCGCGGATTTACATGTAGTTTTTGGTAGCGGGAATAATACAGATTAAATAATATTATAATATGAAGGCGATATCTAGCTATATAACTTTAAAGTCATTGTTGTTCTGTAACCGAAATTTTTATGAAAAAAGTCAAATATATGGATTTTTTTTGTACATAGAAAACTATGGGGCATTTAGTGTAAAGACTCCCTTGTTTTTGTTTTTAATTAATATAATATATTATGTATTTTTCTTTAACTTTTTTCATTTAAAAACTGAAAATATCTTAACGTATGGTGATAGAAAAATCTAAAAACGGGGTGGGTGGACCCCTATCACTGTATATGTGCCTTGACGTTGGCGATAGGGCTTAAAGGTTCACCCATCACTTATTTATCATATTACATATTACATACTCGAGAGAGAAATCGAGAACTGAATTGAATTCTGCTTGCAATTACTTTATCTTTTTTCTTTTTTAAAGTAAATGATTTCTATGTATGCATAGTAAATAAATGTCGGGCATTATTTTCATCTCGTTTCGAACAATAACATGCAATAATACACATTAAAGTTAAATTTAATGGTAATTTGTCCTGAAACCCCGAAAAATCCTATATCATGATGACGAATTTCCATGTAAATTCTTACTGTGTGGAGGTGAACCGAACTAAATCAGATACCGAGGTTAAGAATATTAACCGTCAATATAATAATTTTCATTACGTTAAATGAAGCTCAATAAAACTAGCCTATGCTAAGTACCTTTGATAATTAAGGGCGACTTTCTGATATTATCCGTGAAAATACAATCGAATAATAAGGAATTTACGGACTCAACTTATGCATTAAAAATTATGAAAACACATTACAAAAACAGGAACCTAAAAAGTCTGACTATATCTAAATTCAAATCTTCCAGGGCGGCTATACCTAAAAACTAACAGTTTATCAGGTAGGAAAAAGGGGCATTAAATAAAAACATCTTTCGACCCCAAATTTTAGTACGTCTTCATTGTTACCTATAGTAGTAGCTGTAGGTACGGAGATTTTACTCTAGTAAGTACTTATCGCGTTTTTAAAAAATCATGTGGTTTTCTACTTACGTTTTTAGAAATTTTTGCGAGTATGCTTCAGCGCGCGTGTGTGTGTGTGTGCGGTTATTTGCTGGATCTGCTTTCGGGGACTTCTCTGGTTCTCTGGCGGCAAAACAATGAGATTTATCTTGAAATGTTGACGGTCGGAAGTGAGCAGCAATAGAACCACTAATAGGAAAAATAGAGAAGGTGAGATAATTTTATATTAGATTTAAGTAGTTTTACAATTTTAGCCATTTCATGTTTTCTTTTACCTCGTATAGTTATTAAGATATTTTTAGAGTAAATTTTTTAGCAGAAACATCTCGTTCTATTTCTCGATATTAATGATACCAAAACAGCTTTTTTTGTGATTAAAATTTCTTTTACTGAAAATAAATGAATTGTTTATGCTCTAATACTGAAAATAACGAGTGCTTTAAAATAAGGAAAACGACTAATAATAAGTAATATTGTATGAGAGTGGTTTTTTTTTTCAATTTTTCTTGTTAATAACAAAAATAATATCAAATAAGTAGGTTCAGGTAGATAAAAACTCGACTTTTTCACTCGCGTATGTGAACACTGAATATATAAAAAGACGGGTGAGAGCTTTCGGCTTTTATTTGATTCCAGTCAAGGCCAAAGCAAATAAAAAAAGGGTTGAGTCTGGTGAAAACCTTGAAAGCATATGTTACGCTACTTCAAGGTTAGTTCAGGAGTATAGACCAATCCTGAGCATAACACACTAGCATAGGTTTACGAAAAGCCGGGTAGATTCCGGTTTTAGTTGATTCCCCGTCAAGGTCAAACCTGATAAAAGGGTTGAGCATAGTAAAAATTCTTGAATTCCATATTATGTTAAGGTGTTTTATAATCCAAGGTTAACGTCTCCAATAACCGTGAGGGTGTGAAATATAAACGTAGGATGATCATTGATTTATATTACAGGGATGATTAAAAAACAATCATAAACGCTATAAAAAATATTCACTCAAGAATCACAGGTCAAATACAATTATTGATCACTTAAGAAAAAAATGCATTTTAATTAATTAATTACTAGTTAGGCTTAAGGGGTAGTTTATGGTGACATATTAGAGCTCATTTAAAAATAAAAAAAAAAACGATAATCTCCTAAACACAGACTTTCGGCATTAGAACGGAATAAAAAGATAGTTTGATGTGATAAGGCCATGTACCTGCCCTTTATGGAATTTCATATGAACCTTGACTGTATTGATTTTTCTTGTTTTTTTATCAGTAAAATTATCCACCAAGTATTGTTCATTAATCGATGAAAATAGGTAGAATCTTCGAATTCGTACATGATTATCCATTGAAATACCCTAAATCTTCGAGTACCTAACTATGAGATATTTATTGCAAAGGGCCGCTTTTTTCAGTTTTGAAAGTAGCCAACATCTACGAAATTTATTTAAATATATACTACGCTATACTTTAACCAAACTCAATATAGAGACAAAGCGACAGACGCGTTTTAAACTAATGTGGCTTAAAGAATAATTTGTGTTGTAAATATTAGAGTTCATTTTAAAAGGAACTATAATCTCGTGACCGACACAAAAAAGTACCCATTTCGATACATCATTTCCCCTATTTTAACGTTAAAATAGTAAATTATGTTATAAGACCGAAAAATGTAGTATTTCGGACGTAATGCGGCCGGTAACCCAAATAGTCCGAAAAACATTTTTCGTCCATAAGTCATAAGTTATTTTTTATCCGATCTTGTTTTTGATCCGAATGCCAGTTATAAAATAATTTATAAATGAAGTAAACCTATACATTTCATCTTGCACGGTAATTAGTCGCTCTTAATGTTTGTTAGTTAACAATGAAACCTGTACTAGCGTCCGAAAAATATATTTTTTGACTAGGACGAAAAGTGTTGCCTCTAGCTTCCACTATTATACAGATACAGGATGTATAGTACCTTTACCTAGTGGGTATTTTAAGTAATGGTCGAATAATATAATATGTAATAAAGTTTTAATTATAGCCTACCGTTCTCATTACGAGATAGTCCTATAATTTATCATATTCCAGTACAAAGAAATCGCTAATTGAGCAATTTTTATGAAACGTAATTTTTTTAACTTTTTTTTCCTGAAGTACATAGTCGGCAGAATATCTTAAAGGTTCTAGTATATCTTGCGCGATATTTCTTATTCGTGATTCCAATAAATTTATAGAGAAATAGGTATAGGCAGTGTAAAAAGCTGTTTTAAATAAGTTACTCTAGATAACCCAATTGTAATAGGATTTTCGTATTTCCAGCGTATATGGGACATTCTTTTACAAATCGTACGGATTTGGACCAAAAAAAATTTCCTCCTCTCCAAATTTCCTCAAATTTTTTTTACGGAGTTCTTATTGTATATAAACAGACCCGTATACGAGGTTTTTGTTGAAAAAAAAAATTTTTCGGAAATACGTCCATTGTGAATTTTAATGCTTTATCCCATTCTGTTGCATGTTAAATTCATTATCTCTGGTTCTACTGATGATATCGTTATAATTTTTTTTTTATTTTAAAGGTAATAATATTAGCTTTCAGTCACGTGAATGTTGTACCTTCAACTTGAGTACCTTTAAAATAATAACAATTTAATTGTTTAAATAATATTATTATAATGTTAACCACAACGAAATCGATTGAAAAAATTGCTATCGTATTCGTAATGTTTTTAGCTACAAAAGCCTTTTTTCAGAAAGATGGGGCCGTTACTAGTTTAAGCGTGAGAAAATAATTTCAACTGCGCTTCACGTAG
Source organism: Polydrusus tereticollis (assembly GCA_963920685.1). Taxonomy (NCBI): domain Eukaryota; kingdom Metazoa; phylum Arthropoda; class Insecta; order Coleoptera; family Curculionidae; genus Polydrusus; species Polydrusus tereticollis. The sequence goes on from OY987332.1 coordinate 89,849,346, forward strand.
CGCGGGCAGCGCGCGACGAGTTGAAACGTGTTGGAGCGTGTCTGAACATTCAGTCTCGAACTGCTTACGCAGTTCACTTCGGAAAAGCGTAGTATGAGCACACATCTTCCTTTTCGGCTTTTTTATTTTTAAAAGTGAGGAAGAAATATCAAGTTAGGGAAATTTACACGTAAGAAAATGTCACAACCACCACTATCATCGGTACTACCAAAAATTCGAAAGGATAGATATTTTAATCCCTTTGGTTTATCTCCTCATGGAAATTGCTTCGGAAATTACTTCTTTTTCCTCTTCATACGGCGCAGGACTTGTTGGGCTAAGGGCTTTTCCACTTCATCGTCATTCGAAGCTTTAGGGTCAACATCATCAACTTCTTGGTCCTACGAAATACATTTATTTACATTGCAAAACAATTTTACATATTCGCGACAGTATAAGTAAGTCACAAGATATAATAATATAATTTATCTGTCCTTCAACAAGAAATGAATAAATTCAAGCAAAAAAATATATATTGAAATTTTTTAGAATTTAAATACAAACAAATAATATAATTAATTCATGAATTTCGTTTACTGAAATTAAATGTAGTGATAAGTACCTGATCGTCTGTTTTGGCTTCATTTTTGATTTCAGTGTTCTAAAATTAAATATTCTCTTCGTACTTTCCTGAGACTTTTTATGTTTTGAATTTTCGGATGAGGAGATAAACCAAAGGGATTAAAACACCTATCCTTTCGAATTTTTGGTAGTACCGATGATCGTGGTGGTTGTGACATTTTCTTACGTGCAAATTTTCCTAACTTGATTTTTCTTGCTCACTTTTAGAAATAAAAAAGCCGAAAAGGAAGATGTGTGCTCGTATTACGCTTTTCCAATATGAACTGCGTAAGCAGTTCGAGACTGAATGTTCAGACACGCTCCAACACGTTTCAACTGGTCGCGCGCTGCCCGCGTTACGTGAAGCGCAGTTGAACTTATTTTCTCACTCTTAAACTAGTAACTGCCCCATCTTTCTGAAAAAAGGCTTTTATAGCTAAAAACATAACAAATACGATAGTAATTTTTTCAATCGATTTCGTTGTGGTTAACATTATGATGTTATTATTTAAACAATTAAATTGTTATTAAATTATAAGGTACTCAAGTTGAAGGTACAACATTCACGTGACTGAAAGCTGATAATATTACCTTTTAAATAAAAAAATTGTACCGATAGCATTTGTAGAACCAGAGATAATAAATTTAACATGTAACAGAATTGGATAAAGCATTGAAATTCACAATGGTCATATTTTCGAGAAAAAAATTTTTTGAACAAAAACCTCGTATACGTGTCTGTTTATTTTCAGTATAGACTCTAAAAAAAATTTTTGGGACCAATCAAAATTGTAAAGTCAAAAAAGGTGTTCGATTTGTAAAAGAATGTCCCATATAGACTATTGATATTGTACAATGCTTTCATATAAGATCATAAATGTCTATAATATTGTAACTGTTTACATAATTTTATTAATAATTTATTTATTCTTAAGTTATAAATCTTAACTACATATTATTTTCATTCTATCCGCCTATCTCTTTGACGATATTTTCTGGTTATTTATTACGTTTACACCAAAATATCGACAAAAAGTATCAAATTGTCAAGAATTTACGTATATTTGTGTTAATTAAAAAATAATCATGCTTTCCGTAGAAATGTTTTAGATTCTGACGGCACCTAAAGACACCTTATTGCCCTTAATGCGATAAAACGCCACATCGATTACTCTTAGATTTTTAATATAATTTATCATATTCCAGTACAAAGAAATCGCTAGTTGAGCAATTTTTATGAAACGTATCTTTTTTAAGCTTTTTTCCTGAAGTACACAGTCAGCAGAATATCTTAAAGGTTCTAGTATATCTTGCGCGATATTTCTTATTCGTGATTCCAGTAAATTTATATAGAAATAGAGGTAGGTAGTGTAGAAAGCTGTTTTTTATTAATTTACTTTAGATAACCCTATTGTAATAGGATTTTCAAATTTCCAGCGTATATAGACTGTCGCTATTGTACAATACTTTCATATAAGATCATAAATGTCTATAATATTGCAACTGTTTACATAATTTTACTAATAATTTATTTATTCTTAAGTTATAAATCTTAACTACATATTCTTTTCATTCTAGCTGCCCTCTCTATGACGGTATTTTCTGGATATTTAAGGGCCCTAATAACAGAAATATCCCCATCGGCCCATCAGGTAGACTTTCAAAATAATTTCAAAACTACCGAAACGCCTGTCAAAAAAATTCCACACGAATTTAAATCACGTTAAAATTTCAGTTTAGGCAATGTCGAAAATGTTCTACTGAGGCCTCGGTTTCGTAAAAATATAATTTCTCATAAGAACACCGGTTTATTTATTTTACCAGTCTTTTAAAAAATCTCACAATTGCCCGTGTTGAAAGCATCCATCTGCCATAAATATTGAAAAAAACGGGGTCAAAAGTCGCAACTCTTAAGGCCTATCTACCCCTGTCTTCTTAGAATACTTATTCGGGATAGTAAATGAGAATAACTTGCTACAGGGGCGTTCTACTGAGGCCTCGGTTTCGTAAAAAAATGTAATTTCTCATAAGGACACCGATTTATTTATTTTAACAGTCTTTTAAAAAAAATCTCACATTTGCTCAGTGTCGAAAGCATCCATCTGCCATAAATATTGAAAAAACGGAGAGCATCCCCAAAACGGTTAAATTTTAAATAAAAAAAAATCCATCGTCAAAAGTCGAAACTCTTAAGCTAACCGCATTCTTATTTAAAATACCATAGCATAAGTGTATGTGCCCTTCTATAAAAGAATAAATAACTATCATAGACTAAACCATTATTTTCAAATTATTAAATTAGATTATTAAAGGTGTCGTCAAACGTCACAACTCTTAAGTCCTACCTACCCCTGTCTTCTTAGAATACTTATTCGGGATAGTAAATCAGAATAACTTGTTACAGGGGCGTTCTACTGAGGCCTCGGTTTCGTAAAAAAAATGTAATTTCTCATAAGGACACCGATTTATTTATTTTAACAGTCTTTAAAAAAAATATCACATTCGCCCCGTGTCGAAAGCATCCATCTGCCATAAATATTGAAAAAACGGAGAGCATGCCCAAAACGGTTAAATTTTAAATTAAAAAAAAATCCATCGTCAAAAGTCGAAACTCTTAAGCTAATACCGCATTCTTAGATAAAATACCACAGCATAAGTGTATGTGCCCTTCTATAAAAGAATAAATAACTAGCATAGACTAAATCATTATTTTTTAATTATTAAGTTAGATTATTAAAGGCAAAATAATTTAATTTTATATGATACAAAACTGAAAAACTTAAGAACGGCTATGGATCTCTTTTAAACTAGGTACCTGTTAAAAAGCATCACGATCGAATGCAATGCACCCTAAAAACAAAATATTGCACATTGGCCAATCGAATGAATATTCGCTTGCGTTTACCTGCTGCTACGTAAAGGTGGACGGGACGGACGTGCATGCGATAAGACACAAAGGCATAACTATCAACACGCAAACAAACGAACGTGTATGAGTTTTTGGGCATTTTTCCGTTGTGGACATTTATGAAAGCATACAAGAAATGATACTTCTCGTGTGGGCTTTTCTCACCCCACTTGATATGGACAGACGATAGTATCCCGCTGAGGTATTATTATATGCACGTCAGTTTATGGCCGCCTTTAGGTGGTCGAAACGAAAGGACCTAATTTGGCGTGGGAAGCGATAAAAAAGAACACACATAGGAGCGAAGCAAGGGCTTTGCGGTTGTATTAGAAAATCTCGTATACTTCCATATGACTTCGGCCAACAGGGTGGAGAAGTTAGGGGACGGGAGACCAGATCCCAATTGTCCTACGGTGTTTCGAGGTCGAGTCCTTAAGCTTATTTCTTTTACAAATCTAAATGGTTACAAATTACTGTCGCACACGTGTGCCTTCAAGGTGAGGGTATTTCTGGTCGAGGGGTAAGGGTGCCGGAGACCAAATATCATACGGTGATTCGACGTCGAGTCCTTCAGCTTATTTCTTTTCAAAATAACATCGCACGCGTGTGCCTTCAATGCCAGACCAATTCAGGTTAGTTAGTACTTTGACGACACAATAAGATTCGGGTCTGACCACCTGATGTAACCTTGAAAAAACATCTGCACACGTGTGCCTTCAAGGTCACGATAATTCGGGTTTGCTATCTTTCAGACACCAAAGAAAGTTCGGGTTTGAACACCTGCTATGCCCTATAAAAAGAACACCTGCAAAGGTAAGCAATTATTACCGGCGGTCCAAACTAGCCCTAGGACTACTTACGCGGTCCCGAAGACGCTATGAAACGTCATATAAACTTTTTATACGGCGTTTACATAGACGTAGTATGTGTTGGGGAACTATTTGTTTAGAATAAAATATAGTATACTGACCGTAAATATTAACAAGTCCTATACTTACTCATTTCAAATTGCGGCCTAAATTCCAACTTACACATTCACAATTTATTATGGAAAAGTCACAATACAATAGTGTTGCATTTATAAATAAATATAACAATATTATTAAAAATATTGGTGGGAATAAATGAAAAAAAAATAATAGTTCAGTCGCTATTTTTTATTTATTTTAAACAATTCAATGTAACATAAAATACATTCAAAACATATATTTATTTGATATTTGTTGTGATATAAATTTAGTTATATTAAAAGAATTAAGTTATATTAAATTAACTGAATCGGAAAGAAATTAAATGCACCTAAAGGGGGCATTCCGATACGGGAGACCGCGACAAGCGACCGAGACCGAGCTACAAGCGACCCAAGGTCGCATGTCGCTGCGGCGACCAGTAGCATACAAATACAGACGACGCGACGTGGCGACTTTGGCTAGGTCCATTTTGTTTAATTTAGTAATTGTGTACGTTTCAGAAAACCATGTCTAACAATCTTAAAGTAAGAAAACATTCACTAAAACGTTTATTGGAAAACGAGGACGAAGATATAATTGTGTTGGCTTTACCGCAAGAAAAAAGACAAAAAATTAAATAAAATACTATCCTTATGAGAGTGCTGTCATATAATGGTGGGTGATTAGACACTAAATCGATGAACAATTCATCTTCCTGAGTAGAAAACGTCGCCATTCAACCCTCTCTAGGTATAAAATAATTGAAATAAACTATGCAGGTTGCAGCGTATCACTGCTTCCAGGGCAGTGTGGTCGCGCGACCGTTGGTCGCACTATGGCCAAGCCTACCGTCTCGCGTCGCTGTCGCTTGCATCGGAAAGCACCACATACAAATCCGTTAAAGCGGTACGTCGCGGTCTCTCGGTCTCGGTCGCTTGTCGCGGTCTCCCGTGTCGGAATGCCACCTTAAGTGAGTTAGCACCACAACAATCCATTGTAAATGACTAATCGTTAATTAATTTCATAAAAAGAAAGTAATGATCATTAATAAAATTTTTACAATTATATGAAAATCTTTGTAGTTGCTTATAGTTTTAATTTCATTAGGCAATAAATTATAGCATTTTGGACCTAGAAATGTAACAAACCTTTTACTACAATTGAAAGTAATTTGTGGACACTGTAGAAACACTATTAGAAAATAAAATACATAATCACTTAAAAGTGTTATAACACTTGCATGTGCCATTAAAATAAATGTAATTAGGTAATTCAAATTTAAGTAACAAATAAATAGAATTTACAAAATAAATAAAAAAGTACAATCTTCAAAATGATGTAAAATATGGGTTTAGGGCGCAGCGGGGTAAACAGCACATCAGGAATGGTGCTTCACAGTCCTGTTGTGTCGGGGGGCGTAACGTTGCACTCTTCAACCTGCAAAAAAAAAGGGAAATAATTGGAGGCAATTTCAGTGCAACGGCAGTGTTCTCCGTCAAATTTTACTTCTATGATTATGATATGCACATTTACTTGCCTTCTTGCGGTATTCGCACCTTGTTGTAACTGCTGCCCGGTGTAACTGTATACTTGTGTATAGGTATATCTGTGTAGGGTAGGTACTTGTTGTGTCGGCGTGGCATATCTCCTCGCATGGTAACCTGCAAAAGAAAAGTTAAATAGCTTAGGATACTTTCAGTGCAGAGAGTGCAGTGACATATATTATACTTGCATTAATTTTTTTGTAATAATTGTAATTGATTGAATTATGAGAATTTCGGTCAAATTTTACTTCCATGAATTATGATATGCACATTTACTTGCCTTCTTGCTGTATTCGCACCTCACTATCTGTTGTGACTGCTGTCCGGTGTAACTACAGGGTGTTTTTTAATTGAGTGCCGATACTTAAGGTTGTGAATCCTTGGGTGATTTTAGGTTGAAAAGTTCATATAAGCATGGGTCCGCAAGCCCTTCATTTTTGAGATACAGGGTGTTATAAATTAAAAAAAAAAACGATTTTTCCTTAATATTTTTAAGACCGCTTTAGATATCATTTTGAATTTTAGTAGACACTAAGTAGGCATAAAAACATATTTATTTCATAAAAAAGATTTTGTTTACTTCTACCAGTAGCGTCCGCGTTAACGTATATTTTGATAATTTTAACGAAAAAAATGATACGCCCCTGTTTTTCTTCAAAATAAATATTACTTTTAAAACTGCACTTTACCATTTAGTAAAAATGGTCCCTAGACTTTCCTCGTGTGACCAACGTTTTTCGATTTAAAAAAGAAATTACATTTATTTGCATATCACTATGTCCATATCAGAGTTTGATAAAATTGCATTTATCTCCTAAACGTAGCCGAAGTGAAAAAATTATCAAAAGGTACTTTGCACTAGATATTGAACTGTCTAAATAACCATGATATCAAAGAGAAAAAAGGCAGTGGCGTACATATTTTTTGCTAAACTTAAAAATTGTAACACCCTGTATCTCAAAAATGAAGGGCTTGCGGACCCATGCTTATATGAACTTTTCACCTTAAAATCACCCAAGGATTCACAACCTTAAGTATCGGTACTCAATTAAAATACACCCTGTATATACTTGTGTAGGTAAACCTGTGTAGGTAGGTACTTGTGTCGGCGTGGCATATCTCCTCGCATGTTAACCTGCAAAAGAAAAGTTAAATAGCTTAGGATACTTTTAGTGCAGAGAGTGCAGTGACATTATACTTGCATTAATTTTTTTGTAATTGTAATTGATTGAATTATGAGAAGTAGTTACTTGCCATTGTGCCTTTTACTCATATTAGGGAATGTTTGCTGCATGCTACATGCTGCATATGCACTTTTAAAAGATGACGCCAGTCAGTGGGGGATCTGCAAAAAGGAAAGGAAAATATTTAGCTGCGATTCAATTTTAAGCTTGTCGATAGTTACACTTACTTATTTGGTCGAACGCATCATCTCCTCGATCGCATGATGGATGCGAGCTTCCCTATCTGGGATAACCCTTCTCCAATTAGGGTACATGTATTTTAAGACATATTCCCGTGAACCGTACGGGGGTACCACAGATTGGGAGGGGCATCCATCATGAACGACAGGTGACCGTGACCCATGCTCTGACGATAGGGTGTTCTGAAACGAAAAATATTTATTCATTTTTGCGTTAAACTATTTTATAAAATTTATGCGTAATGTAAAAATGTTATTAATCTTTAATTAACTTACATCATCGTCAGAAGCATGGTGCTCCGTTCGATCAGGGAGGGCGGGAGGGGTCAGTTCGGGAAGGTCTTCAGGTAGAGAAGAGGATGGGGGTGAAGAGAGAGGAAGTTGAGGGGATAGAGTAGGAGGGGGAGGATTGCGTTGGACGGTGGCGTCGAATCTGAAGAATTTCAGACACATCCTGTAATGAAAAAAAAAGATAGAAATAAAAAATAACTGCGGTCGCATAAATCAAATACTACAAATTCAACAATTCCATTAATATTAAAATTAATAAATTTAATACTTACAGATTCTTCGGCGCCACCGTCGGCATCGCCAGAGCTACTAACGCTACTCGGACGAGAAGCTCCAACACCAGGATCCTCGGTTGAGGCCACGACAATGTGTGCAGCACGGGAAGGCCCAGCTACTGTAGAAGCAGCGTTCGTCTGTAATGGAACAATAACATTATTTTACCATGTGCGGCACACCATTTCGTATAATCAACTTTGCGTTTCACGTAAATATATGGGGAAAGATAGCCAATTATTATTAAATAAAACCTACCTTTACTACATCATCTTCCGTAGTGTAGTACTGATCCATCCCCAACAGAGACCAGTGCTTTAGCAGAATAAGGTAGTAACGATGAACGTTGCTTTTATTTAAGCTGCTGGTTCCCATGCATTGCGCCATTGCCGACCGAGTATCCTGGTGAAGATTTGTGTGAGTGTCCAGCTCAACAAATACCTGCAACACCTTCTTGAGGCGCAAGTAGCTCTTGTGCATCTTAAACACGTCATCTTTCTCAGTGCATATGCAGCATTTTGCACTGAAGAATGCGCCAGTTTCGACATTGGTAGGTATTAGATAGACTGAAAAAAAAAACCTATAATAACATTCTCGCTAGAACATCAAAAAATAGCTATTTATACAAGTTACGAAATAAGGGTTTTTTTTTTAAATGCTAGTACTATGCGGTATTATTCAGTAAAAACACATAGCGCTAGTACTTAAAGCGATGAAATTATATGGCGTCGTCTGCAATTAGGTACCCGATTTTCGTTATAACACTAAAAAAGAAAAGTTGCATGACTAGAACATTCCAAACACCAAAAAACATATTTACAAATGTGCATATAATCGAATATTATGCAAACAAAGCGATTAATAGTTATTTACGATATAAGTGTTGTAAAGATTCATATTACAACACGAGATGTTAAAGTTGTTAAACGAGGCGTCAGCCGAGTTTAATAAAACATCGAGTGTAGTAATATGAATTTACAACAAGAATATTGTACAAAATTTTATCTACTTTCATCTATGAATAAAAATATTTGGCAAAAGGCCTTTTTAAAAATAAAAATGCACCTGCTATTAAAAATCGTTTTGTAAGGGCATCTATTACAGCACTAGTGCTGTAATGGCATCTATTACAGCACTAGTGCTGTAATAGATGCCATTACAAAACGATTTACAGAACTGTAAAATTCATATTACTAAATGAAAGTAGATAAAAACACATAGCGCTAGGATAAATGAAGAAAATTATTATATTACCTATGGCGTCCTTTGCAATTACCCGATTCTCGTTATACCTAAATAATACTCAAAAAAATGGTTGGCCAGACCGTCCCAAATACCAAAAACCATATTTACAAATGTACATATAATCGAATATTATGCAAACAAAGCGCGATTAAAAACACATAGCGCTAGTAAATTAGAAAAATTTGAAAATTTCAATATGGCGTCAACGCCGTCAACCGATTTTCCTAAAATATTTGTAATAGAATAATACCTACTTACCAGTATGAACAACACAAGACAACTAAATTAGACCCATAGATAAAGGTTTATAGGGGGAATAGAATGGACTCTCCCGTACTAATGAAACTGAAATAACTTGCGCCACCTATGTCGCTGGGTACAAGTTTTGACTGTGACATTTCAAAGAAAACTGTTCAGATTTTATTTGAAGTTTGATATTGGAACCACACCTCCACGCCACTAGATGGACTACGGCAACTTTCGGCGGGAATTTTAAACGATTTTATTTTTTAAAATATTTAAATGATTTATTATTTTCGTTTTTTTATGACACGAACGTTCATATTAACAACCTATAGTCAAGCCTATATTTGAATTCAATAATTATGAAATAACCATGACTTCAAATAATACATTATAACTATAACTTGGAACATTTAAGTCATAAAAATAAGGAAATTTATAGATTATTTTGATATTTTTACAAAGAAACATTTGCTATTACATTTGAAAACTTTACGTAACGCCAATTCATATTATTTCTAAAATTAATATTAGACAACAATAGTATTTCATTATCTATTTAAATAATTATACTGTACATACTGTTTTCTTTCTCTTAATTTTATTGGTATACATTTTTTTCGCCATCACAAACTAACCTACAATTCTTAAAATACTGCGGTTTTAAACTTACCGTTTAAATTATCACAATTCTAACAATTTTAACAGTTCAGTATAGTGTTCAAATGTCTACTAGATATAAGCACTTATAATAATTCACAAAAAAGCACAAACTATTAACAAAAAATTAAACAAAAGTTTATCAAAAACAACAACGGCGGTTGGCGTCACGTCACATGTCGGTTGTCGTTTGAAATTCCGTGTTCCCCCTGTAAACCTTTATCTATGATGCCGTGATAGATTGCGCCGTCTGGTGGAAAGGGTACAACTAAATAATGAAACTCGAGCGGCTGATTTGAAGTGCGCAGACCATGATTAGACCTTCTCACAAGGAGCCTTTTATATTTTAGGTATTACGCCGATTAATCGTTTTACAAATGTCATAAATTCATCAACTAATCTTTTTTATTCTTTATCTCTTTTAATCCCATTACAATGCAATGTGCAGAAGACCGCAAGTAATTGTTTGTTTATCCCCCAGGATTAGGTCAATTAGGTGACAGGTGAAGTGTTGTTATAGGTCATTAGTGCATTGAAAAGAGATAATATTCATTTCTTTCACGCCAAATGAATGCAACGCAAAAATAAGTAGATGTATCTTCAATTTGGGGAGGAACATTACGGGGTGGCTCGCATAAATTAACATGTAATTGTTAACACATTTACCGTTTGGTGCTCGCCAATTTCAATATTAACGAAAAAAAACATAATATTTCATTGAGTGACAGATAAATAGCATGATGTGTTTGCGCACATTGTGCCGTGCCACTGCCGTTTATTAAGAATTATAATTTTTCAGTAATCTTTGTTATACTTATCACATGCCCACGTATAAAGAAGGATCCATAGAAATATTTTTATGTAGAGCACGCATAGAAATAAAAGTATAGTTCATATAGATGCAAATCCCGAATTGCGAATAATGCTCTGATTGGCCAATATTAAATAAGTATACGGCAAGAAAATATTTGAAATTGACCAATCGGAGCATATTTCGAAAATTATTTTCTTCACAAGTTTCTTAACTAAATAGATATCAATATTTGGCAAATATTACAAAACAGAAGAATACCAATTTGCTTTTATTAGCTTACCTAACTCATCATCTCCTCGATCTCGTGATGGATGCGAGTTTCCCTATCTGGGGTAACCCTTCTCCAATTAGGGTACATGTATTTTAAGACATATTCCCGTGAACCGTACGGGGGTACCACAGATTGGGAGACTGGTGACCCATGCTCTGACGATAGTGTGTTCTGAAACGAAAAATATTTATTGATTAATTGCTTAAACTATTTTATAAAATTTATGCGTAATGTAAAAATGTTATTAATCTATAATTAACTTACATCATCGTCAGAAGCGGGGTTAGTTCGGGAAGAGAAAGGGTTGATGAGGGAAGGTCTTCAGGCAGAGAAGAGGATGGGGGAGAAGAGAAAGGAAGTTGAGGGGATAGAGTAGGAGGGGAAGGGGAAGGACTGTGTTGGACGGTGGCATGCCTAGAACATTCCAAACACCAAAAACATATTTACAAATGTACATATAATCGAATATTATGCAAACAAAGCGATTAAAAACACATAGCGCTAGTATAAATGAAGAAAATTATTATATTTATGGCGTCCTTTGCAATTACCCGATTCTCGTTATAAATAATACTCAAAAAAATGTTTTAGTAGACCATCCCAAATACCAAAAAACATATTTACAAATGTGCATATAATCAACAAAGCGATTAAAAACACATAGCGCTAGTAAATTAAGAAAATTTGAAAATTTCAGTATGCCGTTAACCGCATTTCCTAACATTTTGTAACAGGATAACAGAGAGATGGACGTAGTTCGGCACTCCAAGTATCTCGGTGGTTGAATTTTGAAAAATATTCTCGGCGTAATGCTAGCAAACGAGACATAACACCTGTTGGCGGCTATCGGAATCGTATTTATCTGGACAAGCTTCGTGGGTATTTATCCGCCGTACCTAGTTATTATGCCGCTTTTTACAAAAAAATTATAAAATGTAGTGAATATTCTCGGCGTAATACTAGCAAACGAGGCGTAACACCTGTTGGCGGCTATCGGAATCGTATTTATCTGGACAAGCTACGTGCGTATTTCTCCGCCATACCTACTTATTATGCCGCTTTCTAAAAAAAAATTTAAAAAAATCTTAAAGTTCCGCGGCCCTTGTAATTTGTCGCGACGAAAGGGGCGTTTTGTCAGACTAGCAATAGATTCCCTTTTACCTATATACGCGGTCCCGAAGACGCTATGAAACTGTATATAAACTTTTCATACGGCGTTTACATAGACGTAGTATGTGTTGGGGAACTGTTTGTTTAGAATAAAATATATTATACTTACCGTAAATATTAACAAGTCCAATACTTATTCATTTCAAATTTCGACCTAAATTCCAACTTACACATTCACAATTTATTATGGAAAAGTCGCAATACAATAGTGTTGCATTTATAAATAAATATAACAATATTATTAAAAATATTGGTGGGAATAAATGAAAAAAAAAATAATAGTTCAGTCGCTATTTTTTATTTATTTTAAACAATTCAATGTAACATAAAATACATTCAGAACATATATTTATTTGATATTTGTTGTGATATAAATTTAGTTATATTAAAAGAATTAAGTTATATTAAATTAACTGAATCGGAAATAAATCAAATGCACCTAAGTGAGTTAGCACCACAACAATCCATTGTAAATGACTAATCGTTAATTAATTTCATAAAAAGAAGGTAATGATCATTAATAAAATTTTTACAATCATATGAAAATCTTTTGTAGTTGCTTATAGTTTTAATTTCATTAGGCAATAAATTATAGCATTTTGGACCTAGAAATGTAACAAACCTTTTACTACAATTGAAAGTAATTTGTGGACACTGTAGAAACACTATTAGAAAATAAAATACATAATCACTTAAAAGTGTTATAACACTTGCATGTGCCATTAAAATAAATGTAATAAGGTAATTCAAATTTAAGTAACAAATAAATAGAATTTACAAAATAAATAAAAAAGTACAATCTTCAAAATGATGTAAAATATGGGTTTAGGGCGCAGCGGGGTAAACAGCACATCAGGAATGGTGCTTCACAGTCCTGTTGTGTCGGCGGGCGTAACGTTGCACTCTTCAACCTGCAAAAAAAAGGAAAATAATTGGAGGCAATTTCAGTGCAACGGCAGTGTTTTCGGTCAAATTTTACTTCCATGAATTATGATATGCACATTTACTTGCCTTCTTGCTGTATTCGCACCTTGTTGTAACTGCTGCCCGGTGTAACTGTATACTTGTGTATAGGTATACCTGGGTAGGTTAGGTACTTGTTGTGTCGGCGTGGCATATCTCCTCGCATGGTAACCTGCAAAAGAAAAGTTAAATAGCTTAGGATACTTTCAGTGCAGAGAGTGCAGTGACATATATTATACTTGCATTAATTTTTTTGTAATTGTAATTGATTGAATTATGAGAATTTCGGTCAAATTTTACTTCCATGAATTATGATATGCACATTTACTTGCCTTCTTGCTGTATTCGCACCTCACTATCTGTTGTGACTGCTGCCCGGTGTAACTATATACTTGTGTAGGTATACCTGTGTAGGTAGGTACTTGTGTCGGCGTGGCATATCTCCTCGCATGTTAACCTGCAAAAGAAAAGTTAAATAGCTTAGGATACTTTTAGTGCAGAGAGTGCAGTGACATTATACTTGCATTAATTTTTTTGTAATTGTAATTGATTGAATTATGAGAAGTAGTTACTTGCCATTGTGCCTTTTACTCATATTAGGAAATGTTTGCTGCATGCTGCATATGCACTTTTAAAAGATGACGCCAGTCAGTGGGGGATCTGCAAAAGGAAGATATTTAGCTGCGATTCAATTTTAAGCTTGTCGATAGTTACACTTACTTATTTGGTCGAACACATCATCTCCTCGATCACATGATGGATGCGAGCTTCCCTATCTGGGGTGACCCATGCTCTGAAGATAGGGTGTTCTGAAACGAAAAATATTTATTGATTAATTGCGTTAAACTATTTTATAAAATTTATGCGTAATGTAAAATTGTTATTAATCTTTAATTAACTTACATCATCGTCAGAAGCATGGTGCTCCGTTCGACCAGGGAGGGCGGTAGGGGTCAGTTCGGGAAGGTCTTCAGGTAGAGAAGAGGATGGGGGAGAAGAGAGAGGAAGTTGAGGGGATAGAGTAGGAGGGGGAGGACTGTGTTGGACGGTGACGTCGAATCTCTGAAGAATTTCAGACACATCCTGTAATGAAAAAAAAAATAGAAATGAAAAATAACTGCGGTCGCATAAATCAAATACTACAAATTCAACAATTCCATTAATATTAAAATTAATAAATTTAATGCTTACAGATTCTTCGGCGCCACCGTCGGCATCGCCAGATCTACGAACGCTACTCGGACGAGAAGCTCCAACACCAGGATCCTCGGTTGAGGCCACGACAATGTGTGCAGCACGGGAAGGCCCAGCTACTGCAGAAGCAGCGTTCGTCTGTAATGGAACAATAACATTATTTTACCATGTGCGGCACACTATTTCGTATAATCAACTTTGCGTTTCACGTAAATATATGGGGAAAGAGCCAATTATTATTAAATAAAACCTACCTTTACTACATCATCTTCCATAGTGTAGTACTGATCCATCCCCAACAGAGACCAGTGCTTTAGCAGAATAAGGCAAAAAAAAACCTATAATAACATTCTCGCTAAAACATCACAAAATAGCTATTTATACAAGTTACGAAATAAGGGTTTTTTTTTTAAATGCTAGTACTATGCGGTATAATGCAGTAAAAACACATAGCGCTAGTACTTAAAGCGAGGAAATTATATGGCGTCGTCTGCAATTAGGTACCCGATTTTCGTTATAACACTAAAAAAGAAAAGTTGCATGACTAGAACATTCCAAACACCAAAAAACATATTTACAAATGTACATATAATCGAATATTATGCAAACAAAGCGATTAAAAATACATAGCGCTAGTGTAAATAAAGAAAATTATTATATTACCTATGGCGTCCTTTGCAATTACCCGATTCTCGTTATACCTAAATAATACTCAAAAAAATAGTTGACTAGACCGTCCCAAATACCAAAAAACATATTTACAAATGTACATATAATCGAATATTATGCAAACAAAGCGATTAAAAACACATAGCGCTAGTAAATTAAGAAAATTTGAAAATTTCAATATGGCGTCAACGCCGTCAACCGAATTTCCTAAAATATTTGTAACAGAATAATACCTACTTACAAGTATGAACAACACAAGACAACTAAATTAGACCCATAGATAAAGGTTTATAGGGGGAATAGAATGGACTCTCCCGTACTAATGAAACTGTGAAATAACTTGCGCCACCTATGTCGCTGGATACAAGTTTTGACTGTGACATTTGAAAGAAAACTGTTCAGATTTTATTTGAAGTTTGATATTGGAACCACACCTCCACGCCACTAGATGGACTACGGCAACCTTCGGCGGGAATTTTAAACTATTTTATTTTTTAAAATATTTAAATGATTTATTATTTTCGTGTTTTTATGACACGAACGTTCATATTAACAACCTATAATCAAGCCTATATTTGAATTCAATAATTATCAAATAACCGTGACTTCAAATAATACATTATAACTATAACTTGTAACATTTAAGTCATAAAAATAAGGAAATACATAGATTATTTTGATATTTTTACAAAGAAACATTTTCTATTACATTTGAAAACTTTACGTGACGCCAATTCATATTATTTCTAAAATTAATATTAGACAACAATAGTATTTTATTATTTATTTAAATAATTATACTGTACATACTGTTTTCTTTCTCTTAATTTTATTGGTATACATTTTTTCGCCATCACAAACTAACCTACAATTCTTAAAATACTGCGGTTTTAAACTTACCGTTTAAATTATCACAATTCTAACAATTTTAACAGTTCAGTATAGTGTTCAAATGTCTTCTAGATATAAGCACTTATAATAATTCAGAAGAAAGCACAAACTATTAACAAAAAATCAAACAAAAGTTTATCAAAAACAACAACGGCGGTTGGCGTCACGTCACATGTCGGTTGTCGTTTGAAATTCCGTGTTCCCCCTGTAAACCTTTATCTATGATGCCGTGATAGATTGCGCCGTCTGGTGGAAAGGGTACAACTAAATAATGAAACTCGAGTGGCTAATTTGAAGTGCGCAGACCTTGTCACAAGGAGCCTTTTATATTTTAGGTATTACGCCGATTAATCGTTTTACAAATGTCATAAATTTATCACCTAATCTTTTTAATTTTTTATCTCTCTTAATCCCATTACAATGCAATGTGCAGAAGACCGCAAGTAATTGTTTGTTTATCCCCCAGGATTAGGTCAATTAGGTGACAGGTGAAGTGTTATTATGGGTCATTAGTGCATTGAAAAGAGATAATATTCGTTTCTTTCACGCTAAATGAATGCAACGCAAAAATAAATAGATATATCTTCAATTTGGGGAGGAACATTACGGGGTGGCTCGCATAAATTAACATGTAATTATTAACACATTTACCGTTTGGTGCTCGCCAATTTCAATATTAACGAAAAAAAAAACATATTTCATTGAGTGACAGATAAATAGCATGATGTGTTTGCGCACTTAGTGGCGTGCCACTGTCGTTTATTAAGAATTATAATTTTTCAGTAATCTTTGTTATACTTATCACATGCCCACGTATAAAGAAGGATCCATAGAAATCTTTTTATGTAGAGCACGCATAGGAATAAAAGTATAGTTCATATAGATGCAAATCACGAATTGCGAATAATGCTCTGATTGGTCAATATTAAATAAGTATACGGCAAAAAAATATTTGAAATTGACCAATCGGAGCATATTTCGAAAATTGTTTTCTTCACAAGTTTCGTAATTAAATAGATATCAATGTTTGGCAAATATTTCGAAACAGAAGAAAACCAATTTGCTTTGATTAGCTTACCTAACGCATCATCTCCTCGATCTCGTGATGGATGCGAGCTTCGCTATCTGGGGTAACCTTTCTCCAATTAGGGTAGGTACATGTATTTTAAGACATATTCCCGTGAACCGTACGGGGGTACCACAGATTGGGAGACTGGTGACCCATGCTCTGACGATAGGGTGTTCTGAAACGAAAAATATTTATTGATTAATTGCGTTAAACTATTTTATAAAATTTATGCGGAATGTAAAAATGTTATTAATCTTTAATTAACTTACATCATCGTCGGAAGCGGGGTTAGTTCGGGAAGAGGAAGGGTTGATGAGGGAAGGTCTTCAGGCAGAGAAGAGGATGGGGGAGAAGAGAAAGGAAGTTGAGGGGATAGAGTAGGAGGGGAAGGGGAAGGACTGTGTTGGACGGTGGCATGACTAGAACATTCCAACCACCATATACTACATACATACCACTACATATTTACAAATGTACATATAATCGAATATTATGCAAACAAAGCGATTAAAAACACATAGCGCTAGTATAAATGAAGAAAATTATTATATTTATGGCGTCCTTTGCAATTACCCGATTCTCGTTATAAATAATACTCAAAAAAATGTTTGAGTAGACCATCCCAAATACCAGAAAACATATTTACAAATGTACATATAATCAACAAAGCGATTAAAAACACATAGCGCTAGTAAATTAAGAAAATTTGAAAATTTCAGCATGCCGTTAACCGCATTTCCTAACATATTGTAACAGGATAACAGAGAGATGGACGTAGTTCGGCACTCCAAGTATCTCGGTGGTTGAATTTTGAAAAATATTCTCGGCGTAATGCTAGCAAACGAGACATAACACCTGTTGGCGGCTATCGGAATCGTATTTATCTGAACAAGCTTCGTGGGTATTTATCCGCCGTACCTAGTTATTATGCCGCTTTTTACAAAAACTAACGGAATCGTATTTATCTGGACAAGCTACGTGCGTATTTATCCGCCATACCTAGTTATTATGCCGCTTTTTACAAAAAATGTAGTGAATATTCTCGGCGTAATACTAGCAAACGAGGCGTAACACCTGTTGGCGGCTATCGGAATCGTATTTATCTGGAGAAGCTACGTGCGTATTTCTCCGCCATACCTACCTCCGATTGGGTATCTTCATTTGGCATAGGAGTAGCTGAACCCGACGGAGTTGTATAACCCGAATACATTCGCGACGATACGTAACTTGGTAAAGCGACGGAAGCAAAAGTTTTCGTTTTAATATTTTGCATAAAAGTACCAAACTGTAAAGGTGCATCGAGAGTAAGCTGTTGCATTTCACCAAAAAATAGTACTTCATTCATTATTTTTTTTGCTAAAATTTGTTGGTTTCGGTTCATATTTCTTAACTGATGGCCAACAGTTTTTCCAAAGCTATCAAATTCATCGTCCGGTTCACTTAAAGTTTTGTAAGCTAGATCTACTACTGCTTTGTTGCTTGGCAGTTGAGTTTTTCTCCTTTTAAAACCCGTGTTGTTTGAAACATGTGTTACTCTTGTTTCCGTTTCCTAAAATAAATTTTTCTTTTAGTTTCCACAATCTGAAAATGACTGGCTACAAATAGCAAGAGATTTCCAACAATCCTGGAATTTTCCTAACTGTTGTGGAGCCATAGATGGTAAACACATTAAACTTATTCCGCCCTCTGGTAGTGGAAGTTATTATTATAACTACAAAGGAAGCCACAGTATTGTTTTAATGGCTATTGCTAATGCAAATTGTGAGTTTATTATGGTACACGTTGGAACAGGGTTGGACGAACTTTTTGAAGTGGCCCGGAAAATTTCAATCTAGCGGCCTACACATTAATGGATATATGAGGAGCTAAAGCCCCCCCCCCACATGTGGCATATCATTAAATTAACAACAGTGATGAATCAATAAATTCTAATATAAAAACGCACAATAAAAAATGGCAAAAAAATAAATAACTTTTATATTACTTATTTGGTTTATTTATTTTAAACAATTAAAATGATAATATTTTCTTTAATGGGGGACTTAAGTTAAACATTTTCATGAGATATTTAACAGGAAAGAAAAATCCAAAATTCTTCACAAAAATTTAATATTTCGCTCTACGCGTTTCGGTTTCTTAAACCATTTTCATGAGAATCTCCTCAAAAGTCAACAATCCTAAGATGCCTTTATTTAAGTTCATTATCATCCACGCATCCAAATTTTCCATTGTAAGTCGATTCCTTAAACGATTTTTTATGTATTTAAGCGTTGAAAAACATTTTTCGCACCCTACTTGTGTGCACGCTAAAGTAAGGACATACTGGTAGGCCTTAAAGAGATGGCTGTAAGCACGAATGTATAATCTGTATTTATATAAAACATTAAAACAGCAAACCAAACATTGTTTGCAACGTGAATGTGTAGAACATTTTTCTTTAGAAGGTTCTAATTCATTCCCCGTATCCAACACTGTGTCATTTACATAATCTTCATCGTTTGATTCAGGTAGGTCGTACAACTCCGTTCTTTTCAAGTCAGGCCATTTTCCTCTAAAATCCTTTAATTCCTCCCGAAAAACAGCCCCGTCAAATCCCAGCAATTTACCCAATTTATTTAAAGCATCGTCTGGTATTATTTCGGAAAAATTGTTTGGATCCAAACATAAAAATCAGCACAAATATCTTTATGCCTCGAATAAGATGCTTCTATTTTTGTTATGATGCGATCCATGGCCACATCGTGTACTTCCACCTCAAATTTAAAAATAGCAGTAGCCGGAGGAGTATCATCTGCTTCCTCCCCTGGCATCTTCTTTTTTTTACGAGAACGAATTGCTGGTAATGAGTCTTCAACTATTATATCACTTTCATTTGCTTCCAGTCCTGCATTTGCCCAAATGACAAACTTGTTAGCACTTTCTAATACTTCTTTCATGTTGCGCTGTTCCTTTTTCAGTGCGACAAAAGTTGAATTGACCATTCTTTGTGCTTTCATAATGTTAAGGCCATCCGTTTGAAGGTATCTTGATAAAGGTCCTGTTGTTTTGAAGATTTTTAAATATAACTGAGCCGTTAAAATAGTTTCAAATTTAGTTAATGACTGAATTAAATTTGCCGCAGTGGTTCTTGTTTCATTATTGAAGTTTTCAGGATCGGCAGTGGCTATCATGGTAAGCGCATCTATAATCACAAAGCATAGAGATGAAGACGGATCATTATAAAACCCAAATATTTTATTAAGGCAAACCTCCTTTGACCACCACATCTTGTTGTACCAACAAGGTTCAGGACGCGACTATTTACGGTCATTTCTCTCCAGACATCCATTCTTTTGTATGATTCGCGGAAGAATACTGCACATAAATTTAAGAGGCCAAAGAGGTCAACAGCTGCTGTAGAAACAGCAGATGTTTCCACCATGACTAGATTAAAAACATGCGCATAACACCAAACATGACACTGATTTGGTGATTTTTTTTCAAGCCATGCCGTAAACCCGTTGTATTGGCCGCTCATATTTGCAGCTCCATCAGTTGAACTACCAATACATTTCTTGATGTCTAATCATGTTTTTCTAAATCTTTGGCAACTAATTCACAGAGCGCCTGACCCGTACTTTTTGTTGGATTTAAAATTGAAAGCACTCTTTCACGAACAGTGGGAAAGTCAATCTCTGGTTTCACGTACCTCACCATAAGGGAGCATATATCCCTTGTAGTAATATCTTGAGTGGTGTCTATTTCTATACAATACATTTCAGCAGTTTTAATATCATCGCTAATATGTTTTTTTATTAAATTTACAATTGACCGTACAATAATGTTGACGGTACTTTTTGATAACAAAGTTCGATATGGAATTTTACCAGTCTTTGCTACATTAGACACCACTTGTATATGTTCGTTCAGAGGAACATCATACTTAGAGAGCATAATTAAAATGTCGAGAAAATTGCCGTGACTAACATTTCGATTGCTTAAATCTTTTGCTGCTTCATAAGCTCCTCGATAACTTAGCCCACGTTTTCCAATTAATTTAACGACATCTATGATTCTTTCTAGTACATTTCTTAATCGTTCTACCTCTTTTATTCTTTTATTTAATTGGTTTGAAAATAGCAAAACATCAATGTCCTTATTTTGAATTTTTAGGAAATAGGCATTTGCTGAATTTTCGTGGTTTTTAGTGTCATCATGCTCGTCGATTCTACAGTATAAATAATTATTGATGGGCATTCCAGTAATAAACTTGCTACAATTATTGGTATTTGAAAAAGCTAAGCAGTAGGAACAATAAATCTCACGCTTTTCTACGTTAAAGGAAATCCATTCACGTTTGCTGCCATCCGCTCGAAAATAAACTTTCTTCTCATTAAATAACGAATTAGTTTCTTGAATAGGATGAATTTAAAAAACGCGACAATGTCTTCTGGTTTCGGTTTTTTAAACATGGCAGCACAAGCATGACCAGTTCCTCCTGATAATCCTGGTTCGCAACCCTATAAAAAACAATCATTCCTAAAATAACGCGACTCAACTTTAAGCTTACTCATGAATGTAATATTCAGAATGTTGCTAGTGTTATCCCTTTCATATTTGTCTGAATCTGAAATAATTGGTATGTTTACGCTGATAGTATCAGAAGATTCGGAGGGGCTACACTCGAATGTTAAAGGCAAAGGGCAATTGTCGTCTTTTGATTCTTTTATCTTAGCAATATTCACCTCATCATCATGCTAAAATAAAGTGGAAAAATATTTATTTGTAATTTTTTCTCAATAAAAAGGGATATGAATATGGTTCTTACTTTATTCTTCACGCTTTCAAGACCTAATGCGGCTGCAAGTTGTTCATTTTCTTCAACATCGACTACATCAGGTGTACAGGTAATGACTGGGTTTCAGGTTGATTAGAAAACAAAGTTGTAATTTTTGTGCATTTTTCTGCTGCCAGAGTAAGTAATTTTGTTTTCTTCTCCCTAAGTTTTTGAGCACCTCCCTTGCGTTTTTTAGATTCTCGGCTTTTGTCGCCTTGATCCATAGCTATACTACAAACTAAAAAGATTATATGGACAAACGAAACATAATTTATATCATTAATAAATATCCATATACCTTATACCTACTTACCTAAAGTCCTAAATTGTTCTTTATTCTCTATTCCCTTGAATGTTTATAAACAAAAAAAAAATAATAATAAAGCTCTTAAAACACTTTAAGTCGACGTTTAGATACAATACAAACAATGAAACGTATTCAACGTTTAAAAATTGCAAATTTTAACCAATTAACGCATATTTCAGCAAGTTCAAATTTCTACTTAACCCTCAATCAAATCAAACTGAATAATTACTAACACTGTATTAACACACAGACTCGTTAAAGCTTGCGCAAAGCGATAAATACAAAATACTAAAGGGTTAGGTAACTTAGGTAGCGATAAATACCAAAAAGTTGTCTCTTCCTTGGCGACCGGGCGTCGTAGTTTTCTTTTTGCTGAAGAGGGCAGCACAATGCAGGCGACCTTATGTAGGCCTACTAATAGTGTTGTTCGGCCGTATTAGTGTTACAATATTAAATGAAAATAATAAACTTAACAGTTTTATTCGCTAGACAACTATTTTCAGTATCAAATAAGCAGGCATATTTTAGAATTTTTTAAAGTACCTATCGTACAGACGCAAAAAAAAAATTCGTATTGAAATCGGTAGGTTGGAATCGGCCTACCAACCGACGGACCTATCGGCCCAGGGCCGATCGGCCCACCGGGATTTTCCCGGTACCCCGGTGGGTTCATCCAACCCTGCGTTGGAACAAATGGAAGAGTATCAGATGGCGGCGTTATTGAAAACACGTTATTTAACAGAAAACTGAAATCAAGTAATCTTTATTTTCCACCTGAAGTGTCACTGCCAGGTAGTGTAGAAAATAGACCAGTGCCATTTCTGTTTGTAGCCGATGATGCTTTTGCCTTATCGAAGCACATGATGAAACCTTTTTCAAAAAATTACTTGGCCAAAGAAGAACGCATATTTAATTACCGTTTATCTCGAGCTAGACGAGTAGTTAAAAATTCATTCGGAATATTACCAGCCAGATTTCGTATTTTCCAAACAGCAATAAATTTAAAGCCTTCAACAGTTGAAGATATTGTTTTAGCTGCATGCGCTCTACATAATTTTTTACGGGGATCTGCCAGACAAATTTATACCCCACAACAAAGTTTGGATTATGAAAATACAGAAAACGGAACAATAGCTAGAGGTGAATGGCGAAATATGGAACATCATTTAATACCTTTGGAAATGGGTCGCAATAGACGGTATGGAAACGAAGCCAAAGAAATACGTGAATATTTAACACATTATTTCAACAATGAGGGAAAAGTTCTATGGCAAGACATGATGGTTTATAGTTGCTTATATGTTAATATTTATTAAATACGTATACCATAAATTTGGGTTAGTTTTACCTTAAAAAACGTGAATCATAGTGATCCAAGTTTACGCAGGCCCGCGCCTAGCACTTTTGGCGCCCTTGTGCAAATTTAAAATAACGCCCCAAATTCGTTCAACGTTCATATGTGAGTACAGATACGGGTTAAGTTAGGTATTATTATCCACTATTGAATTGAACAATAATTTTAAAAAGTATATTCATAAATTTATTTTTATATTTTACAAGTACAAGCCATTCAAGTATTTTCTCATTGAGATACATAACATAATTATAAACTTATAGAAAACAGAAATATATTCTAACAGTATTACAACTCAAAATTTTTGTATTTTAGTTTCAAATGTAATATATGATACAAAAGCACAAGAAATAAAAAAAATATTTAAAACATAAAAAATACTCGTTTATATATCACAGGACGAAACTGATCGACAAATAAAAACAAAACAATATATTATTTTCGAGAAATTCGGTTCCCTCGTCTCAAAGAGAAAAAATAAAATAATAAACAAATAAAAAACAATGTAATAGCTAGCAATTCCTTACTGTTTTTTTTTATCATTATAAATTTTGTTTTGACAATGTTGTTTGTTGCTTTATCTTTTTTTTACTTTTGAGTTTTAAGGCTTTTCGGCGCCTTCGGCGCCTCGGCGCCCTCGTGCACCACACGACTTTGCCCTTATGTACGGCGCGGGCCTGAGTTTACGGCACCTATACACCTAATAAAAAAAATTTAAGTTTATAAAGCCTTACCTTATTAATTATTTTATTATTTTCCTCCGTATTTACTTCTCTGATTATTTCTAAATCATCGTCATCTATATTACTTCTTCCGTCTCGCGGCACTTCTTGGTCGGAAGTAAAAACTATTAGGGAAAAGTACCACAAATGTGGTTCATATTGATCTTCGCTTCCGGCTCCTGAACGCTGAGATTCCTTTACTTTTTTTAATTCTCGACGTAACGCGGTGCGCAAAGAGTTATTTTTTTTTATAACCATGTCTTTATCTGCCTCTGGTTCTATTTCTTTAAGTTTTGTTATAAGTAGCTCATATGCATTATTTCTGCGATCTCTATTGCTATATTCTTTCGATGTTACTCTCCATAATTAGGGCAAACCCCTTTATATTTCTATAAATTCTGTTATAAACTGTCTTGAATAATTTCTCATGTCCATTATTAAACTGTTTCTAGATTACAGTAATTTAGGTATTTTCAATTGAAAAGCAAACCACTCTTGACGCAGACAGATACCGAATGATTAAATGTACAATTTATCGTATCCTACACGCTTCGACTTGTTTGTGCAAACAATTACACATACAAAAAATCTAACTTTGCAGATCTTTTAAATTATGTTTGTATGATTTGATTGCACTATCAAATTTGAAACCTACACGCAATTTTTCGTTTGTTCAAACATTTTTTTTTATACATATCACCTCAAAAATCTGTGCGTATAGGAGCCAATTATGTTGTCGCAAATAAAAATATTAGCACACACAAGTCAAAGTTAAATTATTACTTTGAAACATGATTGTGCAAACTTTCCGCATGCACATGACTGTATAATATGGGGGTGAGTTATGTTTGTACAGAAAAGTATTAGGAAATATGTTTGTTTCAGTTGTATGAACTTTTAGTTTATCAACAATATTTTGTATGTACAAACAAATTTCTTAAACTTATTGTTGCATCTAGGGGGGCCTTAACTCTTAACTTATTCACTAGGTATAAAATCTTTGTCGGATTCAGAATCGTCTTGATATTCCAACGGCTCTGATGCATCGTCACAGTAATCGCATTTAAAAAAAGGATCTTTACTTCCGTTGTTGCATAGGCCACATATCCATTTAAGACACTGAATACATTTTATCCAATCTTGTCCGCCCTGAAAGTCTTTTCAATTACAAAAACAAAGGTCACACTTGCATTTGTTTCAATTTTCATTTGTCTAACTTTTTTGTCTAGGTTGAATTGGACGGGATTTCTTCTTAATTTTTTTCGTTCCG
Organism: Polydrusus tereticollis; assembly: GCA_963920685.1. Lineage (NCBI taxonomy): Eukaryota > Metazoa > Arthropoda > Insecta > Coleoptera > Curculionidae > Polydrusus > Polydrusus tereticollis. The sequence continues at coordinate 89,874,993 of OY987332.1, forward strand.
ACTACACCAGACGATCCTGGGCCATCTAGTAGCTCCAATGCTTGAGTAGTGGGAGACTCATTGGTTTTATTAGGGCGTGCAAGATCTACAGGGACAATAGGTTTATCTGTGTCATCTGTGAGAGCCACTTCAATGTCTTCATCTTTTTCCAAATTTGTACCGGGTTGAACTTTCTTGCCCCTTTTTTTCTTCGGATTTGCTTCACTGTCAATCCCTCTGTGTTCTCTTAGAAGGTCAACCAATGATGCATCAAGAGATCGTCCAATGGTGTCTCGATTCTCTGGTATGAATCCATCTGGAATCCTTTTCAACACCTCGTTTGGATTAGGTGGATAAAGCCCAGTGGCTCGAAATCCAGATATCAAATTTTGGCTGACACTCTCCGATATGCCATTCCATAACCTAGAGAGCAATTTGGGAAAATGCTCTTTGAGAAGATTTCCTGGATATCGGCTTTCTTTTCTCCAGTCGTCTAAAATCTTTCTCCAGCACTTTTTCATGGGTCCAAATACAGCCACATCAAGTGGCTGCATTAGGTGGGTGGCATTTGTAGGAAATGGAGTTATATAAATAGCATACAGAATTGAATAACTGCAGGCGAGATTATCACCAACAACAATCGTTGTAGCACCGGGTTTTCGGGTTTCCATTATGTGCGGGAGGAGGATTTTGAAAAACCACGTCTCAAACAAATTCATATCGAACCAACCAGAGGGGCTGTTGGCATATTTAGTTCCAGGAGGGCCACCTTCTGTCCAGTTAAGTTTCCAGATTTATAGACGACCATGGGAGGCAGTAGATCCCCCTTTGCATTTCCGCACACCATAATACTTATAGAGGTGCAAGAGTGGTTCTTTACCCTTCAACTCTTTTTGTGTTTCTGGGGACCCACCACCTTTTTTGCCTTAGGATCATCTGTAACCTTTGTTTCGTCGTAGTTGTATATTTTGAAATCGTCTGCATCGTTTAGAGCTTCATTAATATTGGTGAAAAATGTTAAAATATCTTCACGGTCGACGGAGGCTTTGGATCTTTTAATGTTCCATGCCAAGCGAATGGACAGCCTGTTTCTCTGGATAAATGCATCCAGAAAATCTTCTCCTGGAGTGTTGTTTTTGAAGATCTTAAAAGTTTTCCCTTGTTTGTCCAGGTATTTTGCGATGACCGTCCTCACATCCAGCCTGGTTAACGGAAAACCCCAATTAGCCACCACGCCAAGGGTCTCAGATATAATGCGTTCTTCCTCGGCTGAAAGGACTTTTGGGCGACCTACTGCTCCAGAATTTTTGCCAAAAATCTTACGACCCAAAGTGGTCCGAGGTACCTGATACGTTTCCGCAGCTAATTTCTTCGACATCCCCTCCCCAACAGCTTGTATGGCTTTTTCCATGTTCTCTTCACGATAGTCTTGGTAGGGCTTTGCCCCGGGGGTTCTCTCGTAGTTTCTCACCATTTTTAGTTATTAGTTAACTAACCTGAAACAAACGAGAGGGACCTAAAAAACCATAAAAAAAAACCAGTAGGAAAAATATAAACAAAAACAAAAATGACGTCATAGGTGACCAAGTTACCCCGGGGTGACCAAGTTACCCCAGATTACGGTATGTTATTAGAATTTTTATCTAATACTTAGATACTTCGAAGAAACTTGTTAAAACACAAAAAAATACTTTTAGTCATAAGAAATAAGGAATGTTGGTTGAAGAAGGAACTTTGTAAGCCCGCGCGGCGGGTTTATTGATACGAAATGGAGCGCCATGGAGACATCTATTGAAATATAATAGAAGCTATCTATACTCATTACTAGCGAAAAATTCAAACTGTCCACTTGTGCCTCCGTCCACATCTGCCTCCCTCTCCCCTATATTTAAATAAACACCTGCAGGTACGAACTCTTTTATTAAAAAAACCCTTGTCAGCTAATATGAGATCTCCTGGGACCATCTGCTTTAGCACGTCACAGTGCTCAACTAATTTTTTATCAGACACTGATCCTGGGTACGCATCACTTACATAGGTTATAACACCATTTGGTGCTACGCCCACTAACACTTTCCATGTGTTTTGGTGTTTATAAGAGCTACAGGTCAGTCTCTGATTTTCCATGCTGTCTGGCGTTGTTGAATACACTTCTGTGCAGTTAAGAATAACTCTGCAGTTCCTAAATATCTCGAATGCAGCAGGCAAACAAGCTTGGTTCTTGCTTCTGGGTGGAATTGTTTTCATAAAAAGCTGTCAATGCTCAAAAATATCATTTTTCCAAAGTCAATATCTCGGAAACTATTAAGTATATACTAATAATGCATTTATTAAAAAATAATTATAATTTTATGTAGAATCGTAAAATTTAAAAATATACAGGGTGTTCTATTTAAAATAAGCAAGTTTGGACAAGTTCCGGTATAACCGGAAGTCGCATAATATCGCTATTATTTCATCTGAGGAGAGCATCTCCGAATACCCCATAATCCAAATTTTCAGAATTTAAATCGCATTACTTTCCGAAATATTGTAATGGACGGTCACCGTGAGACACTCTGTATAAAACGTTATAAAAATGATACATACACATACCAATAGACACGCTAAGTGCCGACGTCACGCAGGGCGTGAGTTTTTTTGCACCAAAAACTAAATCCAGTGAAGTTAAAACAGCCCAGGAGCTATATCCCAGTAATCCTTATGTAGCTGTAAATCGTCAGGTTACTGATGAGCATCCAATAAACTCAGCAATTTTGGAAACACTGTAGGATTTACGTGGTTGTTGCAAAAAGAACTATCCATAACGATGACATAAGCTATTTGCCAATAATTGAAAATATTATATCGTCAGATGATTTCACCAAAGCCACCGATAAGGCTAAATATATAAGGCGCGAATGTGCTGTAGACGATGCAGCTATAGAACACTTAGCAGAAATAACCACTGGCCAAGGGCAAAATGAAAGGTGGTTTATGGTGAGAAAGTTCAGAGTAACTTTGGAGTAATACTCGCTGCTTGTAAGCGAAACAGGTATCCAGAGAGCTTGTTTAAATCACTTATAGGAAGGTTTAGTTTACTTTAGTTTTGTAGATGTATTGTAGATATATTGCTATTTTTTTATAAAATTAATGTCTGTATTTTTGTTAGGGTCTTATAATCTAGGTAGATGATGTTTAAGGCTATACAGTGGGGACAAAGTCATGAAAAAAATGGCATAGAGTTTTTAAAAACCAACTTCAATGTAGATATCCAATCAACTGGTATCTGGTTGACAAATTTTCATAGTAAGTAATTAAAGAAAAAATAAATTTTAATAATAATGCTTTATTTATTTATTTAGTCAATGCAATTTATGAATAATATTCTTCTACTTCTTTAATTAGTGGATATTGAAAGTTCGTAAGTGCAGCACATACCTGAAAAATAACTGAAATTTGGGACATATAGTATTGTGGTATCCGCTGCAAAATATTATAGCATTTTATTCTCCGTATCGCCCTCTCTACATGAATTCTTGACTTTGCAATTTTCTGAGTTTCATATACCTGAGCTTCTGTAAATTGAGCAGTGCTTAAAAATGGTGGTATATTTAAATGAACACCTGCAGGTAGGAACTCTTTTATTAAAAAAACCCTTGTCAGCTAATATGAGATCTCCTGGGACCATCTGCTTTAGCACGTCACATGCTCAACTAATTTTTTATCAGACACTGATCCTGGGTACGCTTCACTTACATAGGTTATAACACCATTTGGTGCTACGCCCACTAACACTTTCCATATGTTTTGGTGTTTATAAGAGCTATAGGTCAGTCTCTGATTTTCCATGCTGTCTGGCGTTGTTGAATACACTTCTGTGCAAAATAACTCTGCAGTTCCTAAATATCTCGAATGCAGCAGACAAACAAGCTTGGTTCTTGCTTCTGGGTGGAATTGTTTTCATGAGCTGTTTAAATAGTACTTAGGGCATAAATCCAGGTCATTACAATATTAGTAACCGTTGCAGTACTGCAGCCAAATCGAAGGCCAAGTCTTCATGTGGCAAGTTTAACCTCAGTTTCATTAACGTCATCAGTAACTGATCCAATTTTGAAAACATTTGTACTTGCCAATTTGCATAATATGTTAATTCAAACTTTGCCATAAATTGCTATAGCACCATAAATAACTCATTGTTTGGTATCCCTGTATACATAAGGATATGAGAATCTCTGTTCTTGATGTGCTCATAACTAAAGCGTACGGAAAGTTTTTCAAGTTTTTTTGTCATTTCTTCCAATTCTTGTCCTAAAAAGTAATTTTTTGCTTCTACCGATGCTCCGGAGGTTCTACTGACACTTCTAGAACATGAATGTAATTCTTTTGCATTGGATGATGGTTCAACTTGTTGGGGATCTATAGAGCTCCGATCCAAAGCTAACGCAAGATCCTCGGCAACATCTACCTCCTTACTGCATCTTTGTCTACAATGAATTTAATAATCTATTAAATTTATAGTTGCTTTGATTTTCTATTAAAGGTTAAAACAAACAAGCAAATAAAAAAAAAATATGTACCTACATTGCTTTTCAGAATCGTGAACATATTTATTTATATCAGAATAACAATGACATACCTTTTTTTCTGGAGATGCAAATCCAAATTTTCTTTTAGCACTAAACTCAAATATTGTGGGTTTATTTTTCCTGTCATTTTTCACAAAATGGCAGCCACACACCAAAGAATATTGGGAAGGTTCCCTATCTTGTCTTCTAAAAAAAATTGAAACCATATCTAAAGCAAACTGAACATAATAATGTTCTATAGGTTAGGTACCTTATAAGCGATATCCAAGCTTTCTTTCTTCTACCTTTGCAGGGAATACAAAAAACTTGCAAATTTTTTGTTCGCTGTAATGTTTGCAATCAGGAACAAAACACATAACCATTTTTGTAGAATCAGATGTTGAATCTATAATAAATATAAAGTATTTCAGGCTATAGACTTCGTTTACTATATATTTTTTATTTATAACCAATACAATATTATAGCTAAAAGTATCAATCTTAATTCAACAATTAATTAATAATAATCACATAACCTCAAACTTATTTGAATGGTGATAAAATTTGTTCACAAAATACTTACTACATCTGTAGCTATAAATGGGTCGCAAATAACACCAACAATATGAATAAATTGAAGAAATTCCTTTTCTATCGTTCTTAAACTCACAACACTACTTTTAAAAATCTCTTGTGGGGTTTTCAATGCGATTTATCTTTGTTTGGAAAGGTGTTTAAAAGCCACACCCTGGGTGACGTCAGACTTAGGCTGTCTATTAGGTTTAGTAACTACTTTGATGACCCACATACTTGACATTGTTTCGCCTTCATTGGTGTCAAATCAGATGTACTGATTTTTAGAATCGCTTGAAGATGTTCATTTGTCAGTCTCGAACGGTGTTGAGACTTGTTAATTTTCATTGTTGAAAACATCTGTTCACATACACATGAACTTCCAAACATGCATAAAATTGTAACGTGGCTTTGCTCTACAGTGATTCGGGTGCCATTTTGTAATGGCAATCGGATCTCTGTTTTAACAGGAAGGTGTTTCGGACGGTACCCTTTTTTTAAATGCGGCGGAGTTATGCCTGGTTCTTTTTTGTTTCGGTGACAGTGCGGGTCGGTTTATACCGTTATCGGTATTCTCGAGCGCCACCCTTTATTATTTGAAGTGGTAAAGGGATCCACTATGCTCTCGGGGTAGCCTTTAAACAGCGGAGAAGGGTTCGGTGCATTTAAACTTAACAGAGCGGTGTTGTTTTATCTTTTGTCGGAAATTCAGTCGGTAAGATTCAGAGGAATAAAACAATTGTTTTCTTGAGATAACAATAGGTCGTGTTTATCTTCATAAAAACGGTAATACAAGATTAAATGCTACAAATACTACTTACTACCCTCATTGAATTATAAACTACAAAACTTAAGCCTAACTATAGTAATACCCCTTAAAACGGTTTACGGTTAATAGGCAGTGCAGGATTGTGATTAAAAAAAATAAAGCGAGCAGTGTGAGCGGTGCCTTAAACTGGTAATATAGCGGACGTGCACGTGTTTGTCAAATAGAAGCGGTAATCTTATGTCAGCAGGATGATTTAAAGGAACGATAATGATCGGTTTCAGGCTTGATGCAAGTTAGGGTGGTGTGAGCCGTATATATATTTAAAAGAAAGGAGTTGTCGGTATCTCAGAACTTAGCCCGTAAAATAAATACAAAAAAAAATAGTGTTACTGCAGGTACGGTTATTCTTCGGGTTTATAATTTGTTTTAAAGGAAGTTTAGAGTCCACTAATTTCCCGAACTTTGCCAGGACTCGCAGACTATCAGGGTTGAAGCTAGTACAACCACCTTCCCGAACTTTGCCAGGAGGAGTTGCCTTTGCTTTGTTAGAGAGGGTGCAACTAATTTCCCGAACTTTGCCAGGACTCGTTGACTTCACGGGGGCTAATTTATAGAGTACAACTATTTCCCGAACTTAGCCAGGATTCGTTGATTTTGAGAGGGAGGGAGTTTAAAGTCCACTAATTTCCCGAACTTTGCCAGGACTCGCAGACTGTCAGGGTTGAAGCAGGTATAGCAAATTTCCCGAACTTTGCCAGGTCTCGCTGTCTGCTTTGAGAAAGAGGGTGCAACTATTTTCCCGAACTTTGCCAGGACTCGTTGACTTCACGGGGGGCGAAAAATAAGTACTAATAATCCCGAACTATGCCAGGACTATTTTGTACGGAGAAATAAAATTTGATATGGAAGAGATTCGGTCCCTACAGTAACACTTTTAATGATCCACTGTATATTTTAAACGAATTGAAAGTTTTAACGGTTTCCTTTTTTTTTATTTTTTAAATACGACACACCCTAACTAAATAAATTTTCTTACCCACGTGGCGGTTCTTCTACTCGGCGAGGTCTCGTAGCAGGAACTGTCGTTTGAGCGCCGAGTGCTGTAGTGTTCGGAGACGTCTACGTTCCCAGGTAGCTCCGACGCCTGCGCACTACAGTTTCTTATACGCTGACGATCAGCTAATTCAATATATTCTTGCTTTTCTTCCGCTTCACCCAGCATTCCCCACGGCTGTATATCTTCACACCACGACCAGAGATCCTCTTCTTCAGGCTTAGTTGTTATTGCCTGCGGTGAGTCACCCACGGGGTTTGGGTCGCTTGCCACTTCTTCGCCACTCGGCCGGCAGTCGGGCGGAGGTTTAGAGAACCCTAACAGGTCCTGGACACCAGGTGCAGATGTGGCATCTCGGTCTGGGCCCTTCGCCACCTCCGTAACGTTGACGGAAAAGTCGTAGCGAACTTCCTGGAGTTCTGCTTGTCCATTGGGCGACGTTGAGCCCATGGCATCGATGATCCAGGCCTCCAGGAAGCCGCTCGGCGAAGACGGTAGCAACACGTCTTGCATTCTGTCAAAGACTGCTGCGTAATTTAAGGCCATGTGTCTAAATCACAACAGTCTTGTTAAAACGTAATTAAAATGTTTCAAAACTTTTATTCAACTCTGTATATTATATTGGTCTTATTCTGACCCTTTATAATATCTGACTAATAACACTTTTTATGCCTAAGTATTTATTCAACTTAAAAACACAAAATTAAACGACTTCGTAACTTTAACAAAACTTTTATTGGTCCGACTTTTATTTGAACAACTCCCAAGAAAGTCCCAGATTATGCTTTAGGAACTTTCCGTTAAAATGCGTATTACAAAATTAATACTTGTGAAAATAACTCATCATCTCGAGTTATGACGTCATATGATGACTGCAGCTAATTTGATCTTATACATTTGAACCCCCGTGAATGACTGAATAGCATACGAACTTGTCGGCTATTTATAGTAAAATCCAATACCAGAACACCCCCCCCCCCCCTTAGAGATCAATTTAGCTGTTGTCGAATAAACAACAACAACAAAATATTTACAGTTACAATTTACCTAACTAATATGTACACTTTTCTTCATCTGTTTCATAGAGGATTGTCCTGGTGTTGATCGCCATCTCTCTGGCCGTAGCTCCATCTCTACTCTATGCCACGCTTTAGAACGTCTTGTTCTGGAGGATCGTCCTGTTGTTCGTCACCATCTCTCTGGCTGTGGCTCCGTTAAAAGCATCTCTGCAGCTCCTGGCTTGGTTCAGCAAGGACTGCAACTGTAGAGGCCATTCGTCTCTGGTCAACGCTAAAATTCTGGTCTTCATTTTCTCAAATGGTATCATCGTGGACATCACTGATTTCTCTGCCGTGCCAACCGTTGTTATGTTGGTTGCATGGGCTATCTTCTCTCTATACTTCGCCACATCCGGCGCTAGCATCAACAAACTGGGTGTTCCCCATCTGCTAATCACTTCGGCTTGTATAAATTCTATTAACAAGGCTGGGTGAATACTTCTATGTGGTCTTGCTTCTACAAAGCCACTGAATACATCAACTGCACAGTAGAGTGCTGTAAATCTGCTGTGTCTAGTCCTGGGTAAATCTTCGATAATTGTGATAATAACTGTGCCCCACGGTTTTAACATTCCGTGGCACAGGTCATCCTCCTTGAAATGCTGACAACACAAACACTGACTAAAGTGCGTGTCCACATCCTTGTCTATCGTCGGCCACCATAACCATTTCTTGATAATCTCCTTCATTCCTTGTCTAGTATTGTGGCGTATTCCATGAGCCAAGTTGAGTATATTTCGCCTGTGGTTCCTCGGACACCACACCGCCACTCCGTCTTCCTCCTGACGCCCCACAACTCCAAAACGGTCTACCAGCGGTACCCTAACATCTCTCTGGATGCTCACACGCAGGTCCCTGGCAACCGGGTCCATTGCTTGCGTTCCAACAATCCCTAGGAGTGCGGTTATCCACCGCCCATCTCCTGGGGCCTCCTTCTCTAACTTGCTATGCAACCACAAGACTGTCTCCGCATCTACTTCTGTTTGATGTGACACCACTTCAGGCACGTCATATTTTAAAACTTCTTTTTCTTCTTTAAACTCTTCAAACTTCAAAACTTCTTTAAATTTATTGACATGGGTCTTTGACCTAGGCGCATCGAAGGGCTTTAAGTCTTCCTTGCCTTTAACGGTCTTTCGCTCGGGCGCCATGTAGTGTTCGGAGACGTCTACGTTCCCAGGTAGCTCCGACGCCTGCGCACTACAGTTTCTTATACGCTGACGATCAGCTAATTCAATATATTCTTGCTTTTCTTCCGCTTCACCCAGCATTCCCCACGGCTGTATATCTTCACACCACGACCAGAGATCCTCTTCTTCAGGCTTAGTTGTTATTGCCTGCGGTGAGTCACCCACGGGGTTTGGGTCGCTTGCCACTTCTTCGCCACTCGGCCGGCAGTCGGGCGGAGGTTTAGAGAACCCTAACAGGTCCTGGACACCAGGTGCAGATGTGGCATCTCGGTCTGGGCCCTTCGCCACCTCCGTAACGTTGACGGAAAAGTCGTAGCGAACTTCCTGGAGTTCTGCTTGTCCATTGGGCGACGTTGAGCCCATGGCATCGATGATCCAGGCCTCCAGGAAGCCGCTCGGCGAAGACGGTAGCAACACGTCTTGCATTCTGTCAAAGACTGCTGCGTAATTTAAGGCCATGTGTCTAAATCACAACAGTCTTGTTAAAACGTAATTAAAATGTTTCAAAACTTTTATTCAACTCTGTATATTATATTGGTCTTATTCTGACCCTTTATAATATCTGACTAATAACACTTTTTATGCCTAAGTATTTATTCAACTTAAAAACACAAAATTAAACGACTTCGTAACTTTAACAAAACTTTTATTGGTCCGACTTTTATTTGAACAACTCCCAAGAAAGTCCCAGATTATGCTTTAGGAACTTTCCGTTAAAATGCGTATTACAAAATTAATACTTGTGAAAATAACTCATCATCTCGAGTTATGACGTCATATGATGACTGCAGCTAATTTGATCTTATACATTTGAACCCCCGTGAATGACTGAATAGCATACGAACTTGTCGGCTATTTATAGTAAAATCCAATACCAGAACAGTGCTGTCCTGGCACAGTTCGCCTTTGCTTCCTCCTTCAAGGGGCATATCCCTGGCGGCTCCGCGGCTAGGCTCAGTCAAAATCTCAGGGGCGGCGATCTGTGTAGGGCAGTTTGAGACCGCACCAGGTCCTTTCCTGGGGTCGGCCTCGGTAGTAGCGAGCATGTCGTGTTCTGTTTCGTCCTCCGCCGTCCGGGCTGGAGGGGTTTCACTGTTCAGTGCCATAATTCCGGCTAATGCAGTGTTTGCCGTACTCGGCTTCTTCGCTGCCGACCTGGGGCAGGTTATGCCCAGGTGGTAGAACCTTGTTCTCGGTGCTTTGGGGTCGGCACTAGGTACTGGAGGTGTGGCCACACCGTCCAGCTCTTGGCGTCGCCTGTCTTCCGTTATTTGATCGAAAATCACGTTTGCCACGTGGTTTTCGTCTTCCGCCGACCTGGTGCAGGTTATGCCCAGGTGGTATTCGCTTGCACACGCCTCTCTGGCGATGGCGTCGGCTTTTGTAGATGTGGCACGATCCGTACAATGCTGGCAACGCCGGCTATGTCGGATTATCGCAGTATTTCTTTTTCAAATTATTTCGCCACGTAGTTTTCGCGTCTTGCCAACCTGGTGCAGGTTATGCCCAGGTGGTAAACTATTGTAGTCTCCTCCTTGACGATGGCGTCGGCTATTTCGGCTATGGCACGGCTTGTCCAATGCTGGCAACACCGGCTATGTCGGATCTCCGTCGATTCTCTTCTTTTAATTATCTTGCCACGTGGATTTCACGTCTTGCCGACCTGGTGCAGGTTATGCCCAGGTGGTATCCTATTATATTCTCCTCCTCGGCGATGGCGTCGGCTGCTACGGTTATGGCATGGGTCATCCAATGTTGGCAACGTCGGCTATCGGCTTTCGTAGTTTACTGCTTCTTAAAATTAATTCTCTAGGTGGAATGGTGCTCGGAACGATTGGCCCTCCTCCGACGATCGTGAGCGACGCTTTCCCCTAGGTGCTTGCAAAATCTGTCCGTATTCCAGGTACAAACTTCTGAGACGGCTAGGAACCACTGTTTCCTCACAGTATCGGGCTCGACCTCGGCGTCTCTCTCGCCGGTGCTCCTTCAGCACGCCTTGCTTTTAATCTTCAGGTTCACGTATGCCCTCTTGACATACCCAGGTCTCCGGAAGCTCCAAGATCAACTGGCAAATTTTATGGTGACGTCGTCCAAAGAAAAAGACTTATGCAGATTTTAAAACCCAGAAATAATGCTCCAAACACTTTTAGCTATTTACTGTTTCATGGTTCTGCACCGACTGGCTATTCCCATCGAAATCGCGCTTTTTATAGCCGATTTCCACATGGCGAATACCACAACACCCCCCCCCTTAAGAGCATTAATTATGGGGCGTTTATTTAACTGTACCCATCTGGTACAATTATACTCTATTTATAATATCAACTTAAAAATACTTAAATCTAAAATCAACAAAAATCTAAGTCCAAAACAACAATAAAAACTAATACTAAGTTCATAACAACAACAACACTAATACTAAGTCCAAATAAACACGTTTTAAAATCACTTTCTTTCGTAAGATGATTTCTCCTTTTCTCTCGTCCGAGGCGATTCCTCAACCTCCGTAGCTCTAGCTTCGACAGGTGGTTCTTTTCCAGGTGACCTGGCATAGGCCTCCTGTGGACGGTTCTCCGGCGACCTGGGGGACTCCGTAGAGGCTTCAGGTGGCTTCTCTCTCGGCTGCCTCACTGCTGGTACGGCGACCTCGGGCTGAGGGGCCGTAATTTCTCCCACGTCTGGTGGCTTCTCATTAGGCTGCCTCAATGGTACCTCGGCGACCTCGGGCTGAGGGGCCGGAATTTCAGGGACTTCACAGGGTTGGCTATGCAGCTGGATTTGTGCGGGGACTCTGGTAGGCACATATCTCCAGGGAACTCCTTGCTGGTCATACCGTGTCTCCAAGCTTGGAGGACACAAGTACAAGTCCGTTACAGGTGGCTCCACAAACGCCGCAAACGGGTTGGATGCCGGTAGTGGCGTACGTTTCACCGCGACTACCGTCCATCCTATGTAATCTTCTCTTGACCTTTGGTCTTCTTGCTCATCTCTTAATTGTAGGTCCGTCAACGCCGGTTCCTTTGCTTTTGTTAATTCTGCACTCGGTTGATCAAACCCTGCAGCTGTAGCGGCCGTTGAATCGAACAGTTTTCCTTCTTTAATCTCGATCTTATCTTCAAAATCTGGAGGTGGCGAGATAACATCGACCTCGACCTCTTGGTCCACGTCTGGTGGTTCCAATACTTCATTTTTAACTATTATTTCTTCTTGGACCACGTCCGGTGGCTCCAATACTCTGTATTTAGCTTGCTCTATCTGTCGCAACAGCTGATTTGCTGCAAATTCCTTATTTTCCGCTTGCAACAATGCTGTACACATCCTTTTATTATATCGCACGTCCTCCTCCGAGTCCGAAGTTGGAGGTGAAGCTGGACGCTGTCTAAGCCGTCTCTTCCGTCGGCATTGCTTCCGGTCTCTACGGATCTCTGTCATAGGTGATTCCTCGTTCGTCACCGTATCATTATCAGTTGGAGTAGAGTCACTAACTATCTCCTCGCTGTCTTCCATAGCGGCTGGGACTCCCGCTGGCAGGTCGCTAGTAGCTTGGCTGGTTGATTGTACTGGGTGTCGGTTTTCCGGATCTGCTAGATCGTCAACACAGGAAATATAATCATTGTTCCGGAAACCGAACAGTAACTTCTCCGGGTCTTCTATTTCCTCTTCCTCATCCGATATATCCTCATTTCCACTTCCTTCTTGGATACCACATTCTTTACGCAAGAGCTCCTGGTCATAGTCGTCATCGTCCGCATGTAATGCGTACCACATTCCATCTTCCAGTGCTTGCTGCTTATAATCCGTGCCCTGTGAAGGATGATCAATTTGGTATTGCATGGCGCGCATAATCATCGCTCCATGCTTATTAGTACCAGGCATTTCTACAGGTGATCCATCCGGAAAGATAAACCTTGGTTTTTTCGGCTCAATTACGTTTGCTTGTTGCCTATTTGAATTCGGATTGTCCCGTCTCTCCCATGTTCTACTATATTGGGGTCTGTCTGGTGCCCGCGCCTGACCTTCTTGTTGCTGAGGCCTTCTTCCTTCGTTCCTACAGTCTCTACGTAGGTGAGCGCCTCCACAACCATAGCACTGTAAACGGCCTTGGTACTGGGGCTGTCTGTTTCCACCATCAATTCTGCCATTTTGAGCGTTAACATTTGCTCTTGGTGCGGTGTACACCTCGGACGTCTTCCAATCCCGTTCCACCGTGATAGCAGCGTTTAACAGTTCTTCTGTACTTTGACAGTTCCAAGTCCGTAGCGCAGCTCGCAATGGACCGTTCAATCTGCTCAGCAGCAGTGGCACCACTTCTTCTTCCTGCCATCTTGGATTGATCCGTTGACAAATCTGCCTTTTTCGAATCAAAAAGGCTTCTGCTCCTTCTCCCTTAATCTGGTCCTGGCCATACAGTTCCGCACGTAAGTGATTTATACACTCACTATTGTTGTAAGCTCTAAGTACTGCTTCCTGTAACTGCCTCCATGTAATCTGACCTCCTGCGTATATCTTCATTCGTATAGCTGCCTGTCCCGTCATTTGCCTAACTGCTAGGTCCGTCCACTGGTACGCCGGTGCTCCAACATCTATGCAATAAGCCTGCATATGCTTTAAGAATAGCACCGGGTCCTCCGTATCGGTTCCTGCAAACTTAGGTGGTGGTGCCGAGATCGTCCTTCTTGGTTTATCCACTAGTTGTCCTATGGATTGAGCTAATTCCTCCATAGTTCTCCACCTTAATGCCTCCACAGCTTGCCAATCTTGACCTGGCTCTGTTGGTTGCTCCTGTAGAGGTGGCAATGCCATTCCTCTAATTTTCCTCTCATAATCTGGCTTCTGCCGGACTCCTCTTTGGGTTGGCGGAACTTGCCGACTTAACGGTGGCAGCGCCGAACCTCTAGGCTTGTCTTCATAGCTTGGCCTTACTCGTTCCTCATCCAAAACAGATGGCATCTGCCGATCTCCAGGTGGCATAACTTTTCTTGACAAATCTGTTCTAGTTTCTTTTACAATAAACGAAGCCTCCTGGTTACAGGGTATCTCCTCATCTATTGTCGTGTCTTCGGAGTCGATATCCGAGTCTTCCTCGGATCCGCTACGAATCTCTACGTCTATTCCATATCTTTCCTCCCATATTCGGCGCTTCGCTCTCGTATTAAAAGCTGGGCATTCCATGGGCAGGTATGTAAACGATTTACGATCGCTTAGGCCAGCGGGCCTAACGTCGTCACAGGGTTCTTTGTTACTCCTTATGTTCGAGTAAGTCATCGAGTTGGGCGCCATGTCCTGGCACAGTTCGCCTTTGCTTCCTCCTTCAAGGGGCATATCCCTGGCGGCTCCGCGGCTAGGCTCAGTCAAAATCTCAGGGGCGGCGATCTGTGTAGGGCAGTTTGAGACCGCACCAGGTCCTTTCCTGGGGTCGGCCTCGGTAGTAGCGAGCATGTCGTGTTCTGTTTCGTCCTCCGCCGTCCGGGCTGGAGGGGTTTCACTGTTCAGTGCCATAATTCCGGCTAATGCAGTGTTTGCCGTACTCGGCTTCTTCGCTGCCGACCTGGGGCAGGTTATGCCCAGGTGGTAGAACCTTGTTCTCGGTGCTTTGGGGTCGGCACTAGGTACTGGAGGTGTGGCCACACCGTCCAGCTCTTGGCGTCGCCTGTCTTCCGTTATTTGATCGAAAATCACGTTTGCCACGTGGTTTTCGTCTTCCGCCGACCTGGTGCAGGTTATGCCCAGGTGGTATTCGCTTGCACACGCCTCTCTGGCGATGGCGTCGGCTTTTGTAGATGTGGCACGATCCGTACAATGCTGGCAACGCCGGCTATGTCGGATTATCGCAGTATTTCTTTTTCAAATTATTTCGCCACGTAGTTTTCGCGTCTTGCCAACCTGGTGCAGGTTATGCCCAGGTGGTAAACTATTGTAGTCTCCTCCTTGACGATGGCGTCGGCTATTTCGGCTATGGCACGGCTTGTCCAATGCTGGCAACACCGGCTATGTCGGATCTCCGTCGATTCTCTTCTTTTAATTATCTTGCCACGTGGATTTCACGTCTTGCCGACCTGGTGCAGGTTATGCCCAGGTGGTATCCTATTATATTCTCCTCCTCGGCGATGGCGTCGGCTGCTACGGTTATGGCATGGGTCATCCAATGTTGGCAACGTCGGCTATCGGCTTTCGTAGTTTACTGCTTCTTAAAATTAATTCTCTAGGTGGAATGGTGCTCGGAACGATTGGCCCTCCTCCGACGATCGTGAGCGACGCTTTCCCCTAGGTGCTTGCAAAATCTGTCCGTATTCCAGGTACAAACTTCTGAGACGGCTGGGAACCACTGTTTCCTCACAGTATCGGGCTCGACCTCGGCGTCTCTCTCGCCGGTGCTCCTTCAGCACGCCTTGCTTTTAATCTTCAGGTTCACGTATGCCCTCTTGACATACCCAGGTCTCCGGAAGCTCCAAGATCAACTGGCAAATTTTATGGTGACGTCGTCCAAAGAAAAAGACTTATGCAGATTTTAAAACCCAGAAATAATGCTCCAAACACTTTTAGCTATTTACTGTTTCATGGTTCTGCACCGACTGGCTATTCCCATCGAAATCGCGCTTTTTATAGCCGATTTCCACATGGCGAATACCACAACAGTGCTCGCTTAAATACCCTTCCGTGCGCCAACTGAAGCAGCTGGAGCCGCTGCCCGCACTTGTGCACAATGGATTATTAAACAGAGGAAATTCATAGGAATTCAGTTTGCGAAAATCTGCGAAATGACTTTTAAACTCCACTACGAGGTCCAGCAAAAGATTAGAAAACTTGTTAGTTTTTCTGCATTGTATTCTGTGCCACATGCTCGAATGCTAGGAAAGTTGTAAAGTGTGCAACTGAGATTCCCATAAATTTAATTTCATCTTAAAGGCCTGCAAATTTGAGTACATTTGCGTGACAATCGTGTTTTTGCCTTCAAGTTTAACTTTCAGGTTGTTGAAATGTTCCGTTATTTACACCGAGAAAGTGTAATTAAGCCACCATTCGTCGCTATGGTTTTCCCGTTTGAGCCATAAAAGTAACGATATGTTGAAGCAATTCGAAAAATCGCCTCAGCATTGCACCGCGACTAAGCTAACGAACTTCTGTGAAGTATACAGGGTAAGTTTTTTAAAGTGTTACAAGGCGATATCTCGCAAACGGTTTGAAATATTATCTTGGAATTTTAACGAGGCAATAGTAAGATGGGGGGACATATTTAAACATATTTTTATCATATACCCCCTGTCTCCATTTTGATTGGTGGGGGGTAACTTTGAAATTTTGAATGGGATTATGTACTTTAGTTTATTAATTTCGAATCTACGTAATAAACTACGTATGTGTACAAAAAAAAAATTGATTTGCTCCACTCTTTACGGAATTATGATTTATTAGGTTATAAAAATTAAAAAATATTATTTACTATTTATCGCCTGTCATGTTTTAGGAGATGTTCGAAATGTCTCCCTTCGACTTCCAAACATTTTCTCACTCTTTTTTTAAATCAATTTCGTACCCGCTCTAACATTTCAGGTGTCACTAATAAGCAGGCAAAGCGAATTCGGTCTTTCGTATCGTCTACAGTTGTAGGTGCAGTCGCCATCACTTTGTCTTTTATAAATCCCCAGAAGAAAAAGTCAAGAGGGGTCAAGTCCGGGGACCTAGCAGACCAATTAACCGGACCAGCTCGACCAATCCACCTGTTTTCAAACAATTCGTTTAATTGATTACGGACCTGTATTGCATAATGCGGTGGAGCTCCGTCCTGTTGAAACCACATCTCAGGATTTATGTTTTGGTTTAATAATTGGGGTAATTGGTTCCTTAAAAAATCTGTATACATTTCTCCATTTAAATGGCGTTCAAAGAAATGCGGACCAATAACTCTATCTCCAATTATACCACACCAGACATTAACTGACCAAGGATGTTGACTTGGCACAGTTCTCATCCAGTGGGGATTTTCCGATGCCCAATAGTGCATATTGTGTCTATTTACCTTTAAGAAAACAAACAAAAAAAACAATTCTTTTTTACTGACAAGGGATAACTTAAAATCCTACGTCCACAATTATGGAAAGTAGCTTCATCAGAAAAAATAACATTCTTTAGGAACCTGTTATGTCCTTGCATTTGCCTTTGTACCCAATTGCAAAATGTAACGCGATTTTCAAGGTCTTGCCCATAAAGCTCTTAGTGGAGTGTAATGTAGTATGGATGAAATTTGTCCATATGCAATATGGTCACATCCGATTTTTGGCTCATTCCAGCATCTGCAGCAAGCCGCCTGGAACCTACATGCGGGTTAATAGCTACCATTCCTAAAACTCCAACTGCCCTATCTACATCCGTTTTAGTTCGCTTCCGAAATCGTGGTTTTGACTTCAGGCTGCCAGTAGTACGACTTCTTGTTTCCAGCCTTTTAAATACCATGTGAGATTTCGGGTTGTTAGGAAACCTCTCGGTCCACATTAGTGAAGCTTGAAGCTTGTCTGTAGTTTCTTCTGCACTCCCCCAACATTAACAACATATCAATTTGCACACTAAAATTTGCTTCCATGTTTAATTGACCAAACTGAGAAATAGTCGTTGATACGTAAAATTTCTCAAGTGACAGAAGTCAAAACAACGCATTTCTACGTAAGCGAATAATAATTCTGAAATAAGTTGAACTTGATTTATTGGTGAAATGTGGTTATTTTTTAAATCCAATAGAAATTTAATAAATAAGTAGAAATTAAATCGTGCCCAATTTTATCAAAACATTTTAGCTTGCAATGGCAGTTACTACCAATATTTTTTCCAGGCTTATGATTACCATCAACGTTTAAATAAGGCTCACCCTTAACTCGTTTAGCTTTTTGTATGTTTCTTTTCCATATCTCCTTATGTATAAGTCTCTTTTTCCCTTGTTGTGACGTATTAACAGAAATGTTAGGGACACCTTCTAACATATTAGGGCCTTGAATTTCCTCATCGGAATCGTCCGAGGAAAAACTTGTTAAAAGTGGAATTTTGTGGTTAGGTTTTTTATTCGCCGGTACATAATCTTCGTGACTATCTGTCTATGTGCCTTCAAAAGGATCACTAACACTTTCACTATCAGATGACATTATTTTTGTAAACGTAAAACCGATAAACACTATTTTTATTTCAAGAAAATGACAGCACGATATTAATAAGAACACATTTATTAGTCGTGATATTTCAACTGAGAGTTGTGTGCAAGAAGCAGTCAAGTCCAGGACTTGGCTTGTTTATGCAAAGTATTAAAATGTAGGCAACCAGTTATATACTCTAGTTTAGATCTTAATAGTCCTGTAGAGCTGGTTTATGCATTGGAAGAATCAGAATTTAAAACTCTGCAAGAATATGACCTTAACTCATTTTGACCAAAAAATGGACTTGACTGGTTTATGCATTGGACCCCTCAATTATTTTTTATTAAGTGCATTATAAGTCTAAACCTAATAGCTTCCGAGATATCGACTTTTAAAAAATGACATTTTTGAAATTTGACAGCTTCTAGCTTTCTAACGGTACGCCATAGAGCAAAACGGCTTACATGCCCCTATCTTATTTCCTTATTATCTTCCCGAAAATACCAACTTCCGGTAAAAGCGGAAGTACTATATTTCCGGCCTTTGAGCTACATCCGGATTAACCGAAAGTTGACACTTTTAGAAAGATAGTTAAAAACTAAGATAGGGACATGTAAGCCGTTTTACTCTAAGACGTACCGTTAGAAAGCTGGAAATGTCATTTTTTAAAAGTTGATACCTCGGAAACTATTAGGTTTAGACTTATAATGCACTTAATAGAAAATAATTGTAATTTTATGTAAAATATTTTAAGATATAGGGTGTTCTATTAAAAAAAACTGTTTTTCTCTACGGCTTTCTGACTCATTCTGTATACTTAATTTTTTAAAATTCTAATAGACTATAAAACCCTAAAACTTTTGTCTGGAATTTTTTTTGCTAGCTGTTGTGCTTTAAGAAATAATCGACCGTTTCCATACATACCAACGACCCTGTATAGATGGCAAGCAGGTGTGCAGTGTAATTATCAAGGTCAAGGATGAGGTAGTCAAGGTCAAATCCAAAGTCAAGGTCGGGTTAGATAAAGGTAAAGTCCCTGTATTGGAAAGTCTGGACACGAGCTATAAAGCCCGTGTGTAAGAAAGAGAACTCTGTGTCCTTTTCTATTTCCTCCTTTTAAGAAATTAATGGCGGCCGGCGTCAGTCTCTCCTGTCATATGATCTCGCGATTTGAGCCAATCAGGGACGAGTTCGGTTATCAGTCGCGGAAATTTTAAAGATTGTTTGGAAATGTCAAGCTAACCTTTATTGTTCTGTGATGTCAAGTTGTCAAGCGGTCAATGAACTTTTGCGAGCGGTTGACGGCCACAGCTGGGTTTTATTCACATATTTGTTGATTTTGGGCGATTTTTGCTTCAAAAATTAGTAATCGAAGAGTTTTTGGTGAAAAATGCAACGTTTGTTAGATGTATTAGCTCGTTTTTTATAAAGAAATGGAAATATATTTATAACGGTAAGTTAAAAACACCATTGTTGGTATAGATTTTTACAAAGGATTTTACTTTCAAATTATTTTACTTTAAAAATCTTGAAATTACTGTCAAAGTTGATTTGATTTGATTTACAACTCCCTTATAGTGATAGTGGTATATACCTTTTAGATCATAACAAAACATGAGAGGGGAGAATTTCGAGGAGATTTCCTTCTATTTACCTAAATCCGTACCAGCTACTGAATTACACGTAGAAGTGAATAAAATATAAGAATTATACCATTTTCTAATATTTATTGAAGCCTTCAAATAGTTTCCTATAATTTACAAGCTGAAAAATATATGATGTTATACTTAGTTTAATTCAGCTTTGGCAACAATTTATACCTAATAGAGCAAGGTAAGTTTTTAAACTAGGTAGCTAGATACTAGATAATTATTAAAACCTGGATCAACCAAGTATTGTTTCGTACAAATTACACAACTTGTGTTGTATTTATAGATCTTTTAGTAAAAAATGAACCACTAGGGTCACAATTCAAAAGCCCAGGTAGGGATACAAAAGTGAGAGTAAGGGCTTTGTCCCTTGGTATTCGTTGGGCTTTGATCCATTTTTCTAAAATATTTACAACAGTTTTAAAGTTAGAAATAGAATGAAGAGTAGATATTTTTGTTGTTTACTTACCTAAGTGCTTGTAAAAATATCTCATAAGGTAAGGATTCAGGTTAGTTATCCTATCTATCCTATGCAGAGCATTCCTTTGTTTATTTTTAATAAAAATATCAACATTCTATCTTATTAAACCTTTTTTTTACCATTTTTATACCTACCAGTATCCTAACAAAGAACATATGCACCTGTAAAATTCAGAAACTAAAATATTACTATCGAGGAATGGTAGCCGAGAGCAAAGTTAATACTAAAAATATTTAAATAAGTTCGAATGTTATTTTACTATTTTTTGTACGTAGGCAATTGAGGCAGAAGCAGCTGGATGCAATACGAAGAACTAGTATAGAATGGGCAAGATTAGAAATTGAGATGTAGAAGGAAAGAATGCCAATGAAGTTGAATTTAAAAATACTTGAAATATTCTGAGGTGCAAAAATTATTAAAGCAATCAGTGTCAGAAACATGGACAATGGATAAACTTTAGATAGTACAGTCGCGACAGGAACAGGGTACAGCCATATTTATAATAAAAATATTAAATTATAGAAATGACTTTTAGATGACTTTAGGTATACTAAAATTCTAAAAGAATCGCTTAACATAACAGCATTGTTAAAAACATGACTCTTTTTATATTTCCTGTGTGAAGGTATCTCTGAGACTTCCTTAAAATTTAATTGCAAAAACAGTAGGTATAGTATTTTTCGGTTTAGAAAGAAGTTAGTTGAGGTTACATTTTTATGGCATGTATCACATTCTAGTTACATACTTTTATTTTAGGTGTAGATGTATGTTGATTCAGGTCCGGATTTAATATAAATTTTTTTTATATTAATTAAAATGCGGCGAGGTCAGTAACGAACAAGGTCAACTCTAAATTATTAAAAACATGTTAAGGGGTTTTAAAATATTAATTGGTTAAATTACCCCGTTTTTACGGAGGTACCTACAGGGAACAATACTTATGATTTCCTGATCGAAAATTTTCTAGTTTTCACACTAACTTTATTATTACACAAAGAAACTGTCTCAAAACATCACCAAAAGGATTAAACAATCAAGGTTACAGTTTTATAATAATTAACAAATTTCTTTTGAGTTTTGGGTTACATATACTTTTTTTAGTAAGCAGAAAGTTACACATATAAAATTCTAACGTTAACTAACTTCTTTTTAAACTGAAAAATATTATAGCTGTCGTGAAACCAAAATAAAAAAAAAATTTAGCAACTTCTTGATACGATATTATTTTAGTCTTGACAATCGTGTTGAATATTATTAGCAGAACCTACCAGATTTTGTAAAAATTGTAAATGTGATTTTGCTCGCTAATACATAAATAAGTAACAACGAAAATAGTTTATATAATGGTTTTATTAAATTAATATCTAAAATTACAGGAGTAACTTAATTGTTAAACCAAATATACATTTTATAACGTAAAATTACAACTGGAAGCAGCAAACTAGTGTCATGTCTCATGGCTTTGTGTTTCATGTGGTGGGGTTTTCTCTATCTACTGCAACTAGATATTCCAAAAACCTAAAATTGTTAACAGCTTTTTACAAATTAATTTTTTACCTAGCTACAGGGCATCCTGGAATGTCACTCCTGAAGTTTCCCATTTGACAAACCTACTTTTATGGTTGCTCAAAACAGGTTTGTTGAATAAGAATTTTGGAATGAAATTCAAAAATAAATCAAGTTTATTTTACTTAACATATTTTTAAATTGTATAGTAATTATCCCCATGGCAGAAAGCAAAAACTAAAATTTTTACACATTACTAACGTCGAATAATATACTATGTAGTTTATAGTAGATGAAAGCGAGACCTTTTATGAAGGGTTGACTACAGCCAATTAATGATAAGCCTTAGCACTTTTTTTAAATCAATTTTAAGTTTACACTTGCAAACGATTATTTATTCAGCAACAGCAACAGCAATATTACAATATTGTTACAATTACTACATTCTAACATCCATTGTGGCTATCACTAGTTCGGTTGCACGATGGTACCTAAAGATACTGTGTGTTCACCTATTTCTATTTAAATTACACATAGAGGTTTTTATTAATTTGTACATATTATTTTCAATAAAGGTTATTACATAATATACTTATCATTGCCGTTTTGATTTAATTAAAGTTAGTTAGTTTTTGATCATAAAAGTCGCTATTATTCTATATACATAGTACTATTCTAAATATACAAGGGTGAAACCAGTGTCAAGAATCCACTGCGTGATCAGATGTTTTATTCTGATACATGGTTTTAGCTTTAAATTCGTAGGCATGGAATTGTAAATTTTTGGGTCTGCACAGTATATGTGTTTTTGACAGGTAGTATGCTTGGGGTTGCGTAGCAGAACATTTTGTAACGCGGCGTTCCTAGTGTTTACACCGTGATTTAAGTTTTTCTTATAGTATGGTACTTTCAACATAAATCTCATGACTGACTTAATGTAAAGTTGATTAAGTGTAAGTAGTCCACTATCTTTATAAACAAGTTCAGTAGGGTATCTTTTGTTTTTAAGAAGCATCACTTTTATTACCCATTTTTGTGCCACTTCCAATTTAAACATAAATGTCCTACCAGCACACCCCCACACAACTAGCCCGTAGTTAATTACAGATTCTATAAGGGCGAAATAAACAGTTTTCAAGGTTTGCAAGGGTAGAATATTACGCAGTTCATAAAATTTAAAAATAAGTTTCCTAATTTTTGAGGTCACATAATTGATGTGTTCTTTCCATGTGAAGTTTTCATCGAGCAAAATTCCTAGGTACTTTAAACATGATTTTCTTTCAATTGATTCATTGCACTTACAAGTTTGTTTATTTAGATTACAATCGGAATTATGCAATTTTAAGTTTTGATCATTAGGCAGTGATCTTGAGGATAAGGCAAACGTAATAAATTTAGTTTTTTCTACATTTAATAGGCTACAATCCAACCACTTTTTAATTTTGCTCATGGCCACTTCAGCCTTTTCAAAGGTTGAATTCCAGCATTCGCCGCTTATAATAATAGCAGTGTCATCTGCGAAACAAAGACGCTACCATCA
This sequence comes from Polydrusus tereticollis, assembly GCA_963920685.1. NCBI lineage: Eukaryota > Metazoa > Arthropoda > Insecta > Coleoptera > Curculionidae > Polydrusus > Polydrusus tereticollis. The sequence continues at coordinate 89,898,458 of OY987332.1, forward strand.
TCCAGTAACGACAAAATTTGATTAACATAAATATTAAATAAGAGCGGGCCAAGAACCGTACCCTGCGGCACACCGAACCCCACCTTAAGATCTTCTAAATAGGACTTCAATAGTGTGTTTGCAATACCCCTTAAACCCATCTTATCCAATCTGTCGAGTAGGATCCGGTGCGCCACAGTGTCGAAGGCCTTCCTTAGGTCCAAGAACACACCAATGACCTTCCTACCAATGTCAAGATTCTGCAATATCTCATCCGTGACTCTACACAAGGCATTCTCCGTGTTAGAACCTTATCTTTATTTTATCTGAATTGACCGATGTCTTATACTAAGGGATCTTGACAATAATTTTTCCATCAATCTAATGCATTTGTAAATACCTAGATATTAAGATTAAATAAAAACTAACCTGAAAGTTCAATAATTCTTGATGGAGTGTTTCACTGATAGCTTCAATAGCTTTGTGCTGAGAAAACATTGAGGGCAAAGCTTGTGCAATCAAGTCTTACATGGTCCACCTCGGGTCATGTACTTCTCATTAAAATTTTTCTCACAAACCCTGTAGTTAATATGTATATCCAAGACATCCTTATACAGCAATTCTTCTCTCTTACGAGTGAGAAGACATGCCTTAGTTCTAAAAATACATACTTAATAAGATTTTAAAGAATGTACAACATTGCCCCTTATTAAAAAGTTTAAAGAAAGACAGTTGTAAGCTATCAGGTGGCTTATTTTGGGTACAAGCGAGAACAACATTTTATTTTATTTACAGTTAGCCATATAAGACCAGGTTTTAAATAAAAAAGTAGGTACCGGGGTGGGTACATACTATTTTATTTTCTAACACCTAGGTTTAGTTTAAAACCAGCCAAGAGTTTTGCTACTAAATTGCAGGTAACTGTAACTAATATAACATAAACCAAGTCTTACTACACAATTGACATTTTAAAAGCTATTCAATATCTTTCTATTACCTATTAGTTAATAATGAATTCTGTTTCTGCTTATTTCGTTTTTAGAATAACTCAAAAATGATATTCCTTCGCCGGTTTTAGAAGGGCGTTCGGGGTAAGCTCCCGATATGCCACCTTTCTGCTTCTTTACTCCCGACATTAAAATCAAAAGAAATCCTTTTTAAATTGTAAAAAACCAAAAAAACAAATCACTTTTCACTTTAAACTGCAGAAAAAAAAATATTTGTTGGGTTTTCTAAAACTAAACAAACGATTTGACAGATTGCGAATGATGTGAACATAGCTGCGAATAAGTCATCTGCGCTTCTCTTATTGGAGCCGCCATTAATTTCTTAGCTCGAGGCCAACCAATCGCGTGAACGACCGCTCGTGTCCAGACTTTCCAATACAGGGACTTTAGATAAAGGTAAAGGTTAGGTTGGCTCAAGGTCATAAAAAGTGGAGGGGGGATTCGCAGTTCTCTCAAACTTTGACTACTTACGTTATTGAAAGTGCCTCTTGACGGCACCGGCATACCTGGGTGAAAAACTCGATGATCGGCTTGTACTGCAATGGCATTTTTATTATTCTTATAAAAGAAATAAATTATTTCCCTCTTTTCCTCTTCAGTATACCCCATTTTGCGGCTTAATATTATCAAAATTTGAAAGCGAATTGAGAACTAAATGTTCCATGTCGCATGCCGCCAGTAATGTTATTTGATAATTTTGTTTTCCAATGGTTACTGTGATTTATTTCATATAGTAAATTAGTAATATTTTGATTTTTTAGTAGCGGATATTTCAACAATGGATGAAGTAATTATAGGCAACTTATATATTTTTGAAAAGAGAATTTTAAGTGCTATCCAATAAACACATAATATATAGGGTTTTCCATTAAAAAAAAAAGTATACAATAAGTCAAAAAGTTCACCAGTGATGCACAATTGTTTCTTTAAGTAGTAAATTCGGACAGTTTGGATAATACCCTACAATTTTTATCTGAACAATTTTTTTCTATCTGGAATAGTAAAGTCGCTAGAAGCTTTCAAAATTTGAGGAAAGACCCTGTACATGAAACATGCTTAGAGTTCGATTCAAAAATGAAATAAAAAATTGACGTTTTCATTTAAAAAAAATGAAGTTTATCGTAACTATAAAAAAGGTATAAAAGCAACAAAATTTAACGGATTGGATTCAAATTTTATATTCTACTAAACAACAGCCTAAATTAGAAAGATGAAATAAAATGTTTTGAAAGCATAAAAAATCTCGACGGAACACAGAAAATAAAACAAGCATTATTACAAATACTGTCGCCTTCGATCTTCCGTTAGATATTTAATATGGCGGCCATTGTTATCTAAGCAATCTTTTAACCTGAGTTTAAAATTTTGACGGACACTGAGAAGAATGTCCGGATTTTCATAACGACGCTGAATTTCATTTGCTATTTTTATTCGAATAACATCTAATGTGTTGTACTATAGACAAAACCCTGTAGATGTCTTCATAAGAAGAATCCAATTTGGTTTAATCCGTGGAGGTCAGCGAACCGTTCCATTTTTTCCAATTCACTGGGGGTACCTCTGGTTCAGAAAATTTGTAATAGTTCTAGCGCTATGAGCTGGCGCACCATCTTGCTGCCATACCATGACGCGTAACTAATGCGGGGGATGCTGGCCACGAAATTACCAATTTCGTTCTCCAAGAACCCCAAATAGCTTTCTTTAGCCAATGTTCCTTGATTAAAAAGAGCAGCCAAAATCCTGTTTTCTCACACCCCACATCAAACACCTAAGGTTTGGCATCTCTGCCGTTCAACAGGCGCAATTTACTTGGAATTGTCTAGCCCAGTAATGAGTATTGCTCCTGTTATGACGACTGGCTGTGGTGAAACAGGATTCTGTAAATATGATCTCAGAAATAAAATGTGAATCCTCTCAATTAATTCGGAGCATTGTCCTGCGAAACGCCATACGATTCTCGAAACCTCATTTTCTCAGATGCATTACGGGCATAACTTTAAAGGCCTTAAAGCCATTCCTTTTTAATACTTTTTGGATAGACCCGTAAGTAAAACCTAAACCCCCGCCGCATCAGTAATGGCTTTTGTCGAATTTGTCTCAAAATACGCTAGAATTATTATATTATCTTGGGTCAAAACTGTTGCCATCCTCACTCGTCTTAGAGCTAGAGAATGGTGAACCCTCAGTTGTTTCACCACCTGGCGAGACATTGTTCGGTGTGGCGTATGACGGTCTGGATATTCAGCAGCATATTTAAAATATGTTATTTAGTAAATTTTTTTACTTAAATAGTTACTATGGAATTGTTTAGTACTGTTGGATTATTCTTCTTGTTCTAATATTGTTGCTTTATTACTTTTATGTTTAAGCGGTAGTGCTTTAAGGTGAGGCTTTTAAACACACAACTGTCATTTAATAACTGCTATGACAAATTAAATGTCACCATTACGTAGGTTGACTTGTACAAAAAATACATTTAGAAATTTTCCCATGCATTCTGATTAAAGGTTCTGTAACAAGGTAGTAGGTAGTTCGATTGCCACAATAATCTCTATACAATGTGTGTATAAAGTCTGGAAACGGCTTAATCACATCATAATTTATTGGCCGATTTAAACCAAATTTGGTACAGTTGTGTAAGAGGATCTGACGCACCGAATGACGATATTGGCGTTGTTGCCAGCTTTTTAGTTTGTCTTCGAACGAGTTTTATATTTTTAAATGTAACACCCTGTATATTTTTTTATTTATAGTTTTTACTTTAAATTTGTTACACTTTTGGTATAACATACTTCGTTCCTAATATCGGTAGTTTTCGAAACAACGAGTACATTTGGAAAAAATATATTTTTTATATTAAATGTTCAAACTGTTTTCCCTGTACAGCTTGACAGTGTGCTAATTGAAAATAAAATTTTTCAATTGTGTTGTAAATCATTTCTGGCCTTATTAATTCAAATTCGTCTAAAATTCGACGCTGCAAATCGGCCAAATATTGAGGTTTTGTGGTTTTTATAAACTCTGTTCTTCAAGTGTTCCCATAAAAAGTAGTCGTTAGGCGACAAATCAGGGAACCTAGGTGGCCACTCGATTGTACCCCCTCTACCAATCCACCTATTTGGAAAGGTGTTGTTCAAAAATTCGCGCACGTTTCGACCAAAATGAGGAGGAGCTCCGTCCTGTTGGAAGAATGTACTTGCATAATTTTTCCAACCATCACATTTCGTATAGTAGGCACTATTTGCGTTTCCAAGACCTCAAGGTAAAGTTGTGATGTCAAATTTCCATTAATAAAAAATGGACCGATCTTGTGGTTACCCAGAAGCCCAGCCCACACATTCAATTTTCCAGGGCGTTGTGTATGACCCTCTCTCATCCAGTGGAGATTTTCATTTGCCCAAAACCTACAGTTGTGTCTATTGACTTTACCATTTAACATAAATGTTGCTTCGTGCGAAACTACTATAAATTTGAAAAACTGGTTATTTTGGTCAAACCTTGACATAATATCACAAAATTCAATTCTTCGTTCATAATCATCTTCTGATAACTCTTGAACTGCATGTAGTTTGAAAGGGTGATATTTATGTTTTATTCAAATATTATTGACGGATTTGAAGCAGACGTCACTCACTTGAGAAATTTTTCTTATTGAAGAAACAACAACATGTTGTAAAATGTCAAAACTTTTCTCTTCATCTACTACTGCTGGTCGTCCTGATTGTCGCCTATCTCTACAATTTCCAGTTTCTTCGAACTGTCGGACAGTTTTTAGAACAGTTGCTTTCGCAATTGGATTTCGTTTTGGAAATGCGTCATTAAATAGATTTTTAACCTCTTTATAAGACCTGACCCTATCGCCATATCCTCCCATCATAAGAACTGTAATTCTTTCACTTTCAGTTAAAAACATTATTGCATGTAAAAGTGACAGCTTTTATGACTTTACATCAATTTATTAATAAATAAAACACAATTTGCTGATATTTTCAAAACACGTCGTTATTTCGAAAACTACTGATATTAGGAACAAAGTGTGTTATACCAAAAGTGTAACAAATTTAAAGTAGCTAAACTAAAAAGCTGGCAACAGCGCCAATATCGTCATTCGGTGCGTCAGATCCTCTTACACAACTGAACCAAATTTGGTTTAAATCGGCCAATAAATTGTGATGTTATTAAGCCGTTTTCAGACTTAATACACACACTGTATATGAGCTATCCATTAATAACGTTAAAACATGTTCATTAATTTTAAGAAATTCGATTTTTATTTTTTAACTTTACCACCCTGTATCTCGGAAACGGAGCATTTCGAACTAAGGTAAGTTGCTTTAAATCGCCTTATTTTGGCCTCAGGAATATGTGCTCAGATTTTGTACAGACATTTTAGAGACAGCCTGTATATCTTTTTCTTGTATTTGCTGTTTGCATAATTTTTAAAATACAAAAATCTTGCCTATCATTTTTTTCCTTCTTCTTACTAGGTGCTGCCACTCATTGTAGAGCCTGTTGATGTGGGTGAAAGCATCTCCTGTTCCACCTCTAAAGAACTACGTGGTATATTGCTAGTTGTTCTTTTCGGCCAAAAAAAAAATGCATCGAAATGCTTCCATTTCCTGCTCTCTTCAAAAGCAGCTCCTGAAGGTTTATATGTTCTGAAAGACAAAAAAGATACAGTTTATATCAAACAGGTTATATTTAACTTTAAGAGTCAAATGTAGGTGCTTACTTTAAATGTTTTAGGAAAGTGTCTTTTAAATTTCTCCACTTTCTCTCAAGGGCTTCAATTGACCAGTTTTCCTTTAGGGCATAATACACTTCTCGCCACAGCATTTCCTGCATATTTTTCGCCCTATCTTTCAGAGGCAATGTGTGGTCCCACAACCCTGGCCTAGCCTGAACTGCCTCTGCAAGCCTCTGGACATAGGTATCGTCACTTAACGACAGCGACTGGGAAGAACTTGCCTGTTGGCAATTATGGCCTTCATATTGTTTCAGATTCATCAAATTGCCACAATCGGCACATTCAACTTCATACTAAAACAATAGATTTCATTAATCAATATCCTAATAACACATTTGAAATTGGGATTGAATGCATAAAAAATACTTGCCTCAACTTGGTCAACATTTATTTCAAATAGATAGACAAATTAGTCTTTAAAAACGAGAACAAAATAAAACTAATCACAATCAAAAACACAGAACTCAAAAACTTAAAAATGTAAAATCACAGGAGGAACACGAAACAGATAAATACAGGATAAATATACAGTGAGGACCTAAAGTCCGTCCCTTAATGAAATTTTGAACGATAATAGTTGAGTAAGTCTTGCATTTTTTGACATACCAATGACAGCTTTAAATGTCAAAATGACAGCTGGGTCCGCTTTTGGAATATTTTTTTTAATGGAAAGGGGGTTTCAATGACACCTCATTTTGAAGGTCTTTTAATGCTTAAAACATTCTTCAATTTAAAAAAACATTTGGTTCAGTATTAAATAGAATTTATTAATTATAAGTATTTTAAATAAAAGATAAAGGCACACATCTACAAAACAGTGGTTACTTCAACAACTACTGTTGAAAATGACCACCATGGACCTCCTGACAAATAAATATTCTATGGGTAAATTCCTCTCGGACATTGTGAAGCACCTGTGGCGTTATCTTGAACAAACATCTGTAATTCGTTGCCTAAGTTCATCTAATGAGCCTGGAGCCGTTTTATAAACCTCAGTTCTAACGTATCCCAAAGAAAAAATCTAGAGGCGTTAGGTCTGGCGATCTAGCTGGCCATTCTGTCGGACCTCGACGACCAATCCACCTATTTTCATAAGATTCGTCCAGGTAATTTCTGACTTGCCTGAAATAGTGTGACGGGGCACCGTCTTGTTGAAATATAACCTCTTGAAACTCATGCGGGTTTTGGGCAACAACATCATTAATAAGTAGAGTAATTGTATGTTGCAACATATCCAGGTACCTGGGGCCATTAAGATTATATTCCAGAAAAATGGGACCTATAATGTGATTACCCAAAATGCCTGCCCAAACATTTATTTTCTGGGGAAACTGAGTTGTGTCCCTCCCGAAAAACATGGGGGTTTTCATCACTCCAGTACCTACAGTTTTGGGTATTAACTCTTCCATGTAAGAGAAAAGTACTTTCGCTAAAACAAATATTCCGCAAATAGTTATTATTCCGTACGATTCTTTCTGACATAATTTCGCAAAATTCTAGTCGTCTATCTGGATCATCTTCTGTTAATTCGTGTATAATCTTCATTTTATATGGGTGAAATTTATGGCTTTTTAAAATTATTTTGACAGAAGTACGAGAAACATTGCATGCCTCAGCCACGTGTTTCGTTGGCTGTTGGGGAGTAACAACCATTTCAGCTAAGACTTGAACTTTCACATCTTCCACGATTTTTGGCCTTCCAGACCTTGGAGCGTCTTTCACCGAACCAGTTTTTTGAAATTTTAAGATTAGTTTTCGCAAAAATTTTCTGCATATTTGGCGTTCCGGATATCGTTCATTGAACATACGAACAGCAGCATGGTAATTTCGGTTAGCTTGGCCAAAAATAATAATCGCTTTAAATTTATCTTGTAAAGAACGAGCCATTTAAGACAGTTTCGAGCTAAGAATATTTTCTGTCAATCAGACATTTAAAAACAGTATGACAGCAACAATCAATAGACAAGTAATAGGTAAAAAAAGTGTGTTATAAACAGTGGTAGTCATAACGTAGAAACCGATATTATTGATTTCTATTTAGAAAATACTGAACCAAATGTTTTTTAAATTGGGGAATGTTTTAAGCATTAAAGACCTTCAAAATGAGGTGTCATTGGAACGCCATTTCCATTTAAAAAAATATTCCAAAAGCGGACCCAGCTGTCATTTTGACATTTAAACATTGGTATGTCAAAAAATGCAAGACTTACTCAAATATTATCGTTCAAACGTTCATTAAAATATACCGAACGGTTTAGAAGTTAGAGGGGGGGACGGACTTTAGGTCCTCACTGTATAAATAAAAATGGTTTGGTCATGAACTTCTTGAGGTTATGTGAGCTGTTGAAAACCATAATGGTACAAGTCACAGGGAAGGCATTTTGAGTAAAATCACTTTAAAGTTAAAGCATTATTGAAAAATCCTGAAAATAAAAATACAAACTTTTTTGTGGAATGTGCCTTAGGATAAAGCTAACTTGAATTTTTAAATCAAAATTAACTGGTTTTCTATAACTGTAGCTATTTTTTTAAAGAATTTGAGACTTAGACCACTTTGCCTTTCAACAATGGTGTGTAAAAATATAGAAGCCAATAAATTATTACACTTTTAGATCAAAAACGTAGTGCCATTTCTTATTATACAAACTACAAAACTAATTTAAATTTATAAAATAAACAAAGAAAAACTAAATACCTTCTTCATCTTTAACTACTTCAAGCGAACCAATATCTTCAACATTTTGATTTCCAATAATGCCATTAAAGTATTGTTGATGAACGGGAGGAATAAACTGAAAAAGATCTTTCATATCTTTCTTCTTTTTTTCACTGACAGGAAGAAAATGATCATAAAGTAATGGCAATTCAATATTTTTCATGAGTTTAGGAGCACCTTTTCGATTAGGAGCTATGCTAATAGTTTTAAAAGGTTAGTCCTCATTCAATGTTTCCTTATAGAAAATCGTATAAGGTTTGTTTTTCTCAAAATGTAACCACATTATCTTCAGCCACGATACTGGATCATTGTCTTCATTTTTCTTTCGCCGGGTGACTGATTGTTCCAATAATTTTGTCGAATAAAAGTCACTTCTTTTCATTTCAGTTACAAAAAATGGGTTTTTGGGTCGGCACTTCCTTATTATTGCATACCAATCTTCGGGCACGTATTTTATTCTGTCTTTAGCATAATTTTCTATCTGGCCAAAATCACGGTCATTTGGTAAAAACGAATGATCGGAAACCATAAACTTATGGTCAATTTCCTTTATATTATTATCTGTATCTTCCAGAAGTTTGAGCCAAAAAAGAGATTGCTTAAAATTTCGGTTTTGTCCACCGCAAGCATCGCTGTAAGTTATGATGTGATTTGCATGTTTTGCGTTGAACAAGATGTGTTTGCGAATACACGATCCGATTTCTTGGGCACCTCGAGATGATGTAATCTCATCCCATACATACATAAAAGATCGCTCGCTTTCAGCCAATTCGTGTATGCCCAAGTTGTAGACATACATGTTTCTTTTGTAATATGCTATGGAGCAAGTTAATGTTAGATAGGGCAGTGCCTTTTCTAGATCAAAGGTGAAACTATAAACTTTTCCTCTGTTCAAAATTGTCGTTCCTTTGTCTCTTGCGATACTATTTCTTGCATTTCCGGCCTTTCGTAAATGCAAGGTGTGTTGTGTCTGCAAATTTTGTTTTTCATGCTCATCGGCAGCGCAGACAATCTTGGCCTTAAATACATCGCATCTCACACAAGTGTCTTTTGAGGGAGGGTGGAAGTGCAAGTTAAAATCGCGATGGAAAATTTTTCTATACATTGCTTCTGATACAGGGGTGCGTTCTTCGTTTTCACATTTTTCCTTGTAGAGGTTGGACATTATTGTTATGTTTAAGTTGGAATCAAGAAATTTTATATTGGGGTTATGACTGAATGTATAGTACGATTTGTAGACAGGAAAACTATTAATGTGCACATGAACACCCTGTACTTTTTCTTATGCTGTCTTATTTTTTGTTTCATGTTTGCCACGTAAATCCTCGCCCGGCGAGGAGGTTCGTGCCCTTTTAAGAGCCCTTTCCAGTCGGCCATTAGATATTTGAAGGGTTTGCAAGAAGTATTGCTTACATACGTTAAAAGGAAATACTATTATTATTTACCCAATAAGAATTTGTGACAGTTTTCGCTGGATTGGATCCGTCCCGCGTCCGGGCTCTTTTAATTGCATTTTGTTTGACTAAACCACAGATAAATGCATTTTGTATAGAAAATTCTCCCATCCCCCAAAATGTCTCAAACACATTATTTCTATCCAACTCGGTTATTCTATCAAAACATTTTTTCTTGCAATTGCAGTTCGAATTTACAAATGTTTTTCCCGGTACATTTTTCCCAGATGTACTGGTGTATTCCTGTCCTGCGTTCCTTCGTCGTTTTCGAACTGATTTTATATTTTTTTCTGGTTCTCTAAAACGTTTTCTTCCGACACGTTTCTGGCTTCCAATACCATCTGGTTGCTGAGCTTTTTAATCTTCCTGAATTCCCTGCTGTATATTCTAATTTTCCTCATTTTCCCTAATTCTAGCAGTACCAGCCCCGTTAAGTTCTACTTCTTGATTTTCATCTGAAAACATAGTTGAGGTTATGCTTATTTTTAAAATGATTTAAAAAGGACTTTATTTTACCTGTAAAGAGTTATTTGTTTTCTCTGGCTCATATTCGCTTTCACTAGCACTGAAAGGCTCACTTAAGGACTCATCCGAACTTATTTTATCGAAATTATTGGAAACAAACAAAAAAACAATACCTATAGCATTTAAAACCAGAGTGGTCTAAGTCACAATTGTACCAGTCTGGCTGTCAACACTATGCGCATATTATTTCAAGGAAGAACAAATAGCGCCATCTAATGAACATGCAGAGTTCAGATTTGGCTAGAAAGTAGATTTCTATAATATAATGAATTTCCAGTGGTTTACTAAAAAAACTCGTTTTTGTGACTTGGACCATTCTGGCTTTCAACGGCTCATGTAGTCTCGTTCGTTGCCAACCGTTCAAAACTAAAAATACTAAAATATCCGAAACTCGCATCTATATGATATAGGACAAGAGAGGTAATTTTTCGGATGCGAAATTCGTGATTCGCTATTCGCATCTATATGAACTTATGATGACTGGCTGTGGTGAAACAGAAATCTGTAAATATGATCTTAGAAATTAAATGTGGATCCTCTTTATTCATTCGTAACATTGCCCTGCAAAACGCCATGCGATTCTCCAAAGCACCTCTCAGATGCATTACGGGCATAACCTTAGAGCCATTCCTCTTTAATACTTTTTGGCTAGACCAGTAAGTAAAACCTATATCCCCCACCGCATCAGTAATGGCTTTTGTCGGATTTGCCTCAAAATACGCTAAAATTATAATATTGTTTTATGTTAAAACTGTTGCCATCCTTTATTGTTTTGGAGCTAGAGATTAACTGGCCATACACACAGACGATTTTCAACGGTTTTGGAACGCCAAGTGCCAAGAGTGTCGGTTGGCGCGTATGTTAATGAGTGATCAGTAGCGGCATGAAAGAGCGACGGAAAGACGGCATTCTTAAAGTGTGGTTGTCGTTAAAAATCGTATTTTCTAGTTTGTGGCGTGTGAGAGTTTTAGTGCGCTGTAATTATTGATATATTATTATTAAATAATAATTATTTATTAAACTAATAACTTTTTGGTAATATTAATAAGAATGTCTGACAGTCTGATATCGGAGTAAGATTTTTTGATGGAATTTATTGAAATTTATAAAAAACACACCTGTCTCTGGAAAACAAAGAGCAAGGAGTATACAAATAAAAATTTAAAAAGTAAAGCCTATGCTGAATTAGTAGAGTTGTGCAACAAAATTAACGAAAAATCAGATTGTGAATTTGTAAAAAAAAAATGTAGGCACATAGGAAGGAGTTAAAAAAAGTAACGACCTTCAAAAAAAGTGGTACTTCGCAAGATGACGTTTACATTCCCTCGTTGTGGTATTTTGATCTTTTGATGTTTACAAAAGATCAGGAAACTCCTGCTCCGAGCGAAACAAACCTAACTGACGATGAAGACCCGTCAACACCATTAGGCCCTGAAAGCGTGGACGAAGTAACTACTGAAAGCATTGATCTTGATGAAGGAGACGACGAACTTATCAGCGAAAAACAAGGCCCTGTGGTAAAAAAAAAGCAACCAAGGTAAATTTATTTCTTTTATTGGTGCATAAAAGTAAACAACATATAAAAACATCTAGCCAGTCTACTTTACCATCGCCGTTAAAATATGCCATACCGGGTGTTGCATCGTCGAGCGGGACATAGGAAATCCCATGTAATTTTAAATGGGGTCAATTATTGGCTTCCCTAATTATTTTAGAGAAAAATTCTATTTAGGTTTATTAAAGAGCACTAAAACCCACATTCAAAAGAATAACTTTAGATATTTTGATGAGCCCGTTTACGGGTTATCGCCGATTTCTTTTTAACTATTTCTCCTTTTTATGGCCCCGTATTTGCGGGCACCAGTCAAGGTAAAAGATGACTGTCAAATAAAGTTGTCATTTTGAGGAATATTTGAACATCTTCTTAAATCCTAAAGTTCTAACAATTTAATAGTACCTACCTATTAATTAGTAAAATATTGAAACATGTAAAATGTCATAATTAACCTTGTAATTGGATACTTTATTTTAGTTTTATTCAGATTAATTTGTACTCATAAATACACCTTTAATATTTTCGATGTACGAGTTTTTATAACAATAAAGCACATTTCAAAATGACAACTTTATTTGACAGTCATCTTTTACCTTGACTGGTGCCCGCAAATACGGGGCCATAAAAAGGAGAAATAGTTAAAAAGAAATCGGCGATAACCCGTAAACGGGCTCATTAAAAATATCTAAAGTTATTCTTTTGAATGTAGGTTTTAGTGCTCTTTAATAAACCTAAATAGAATTTTTCTCTAAAATAATTAGGGAAGCCAATAATTGACCCCATTTAAAATTACATGGGATTTCCTATGTCCCGCTCGACGATGCAACACCCGGTATATTGGTCTCTATTTTTTTTGCATCCAGGCTTACATTACGATTCTGACCTTGCATATTTAAACCCGTCAATTGAACAACTTTGTCTTGTCGCCAGTCACCCGGAATTAGTCCATGTTCACGATTTTCTCTATCAAAAGTAGTTGCTGTCGAATATTTTCCGCCGTTTCTACACAAATAATTATGAAGGACACATATAGCTAAAATGACATAACTTAGTCTTTCTGGTTGCAAGCTGATAGCTGTATGTAAAATTCTAAATCTAGAAGCAATAATGCCAAAAGAGTTTTCAACAACATTTCGTCCTCTTGATAACCTGTAATTAAATATTTGTTTTTCGTATGTAAGATTTCTTTGTGGAGAAGGTTTCACTATATTTTTGTGCAAAGCAAAGGCGTCGTCAGCCAAAAAAATTAAGTTTAAATTTGCTTCATTTTCATAATTTTCCGTTAAATTCAACTTGCTATTTTGTAGTCTTCTATTAAAGCTGGTATATTCAATAACGCCTCCATCAGATAAACGGCCATTTTTTCCTACTTCAACGTAGATGAATTCGTGTTTTGCATTAACAATCGCCATAAGAACTATACTATAAAATCCTTTGTAATTATAATACGTGGCGCCTGTGCCACCGGGGGGAACAATTCGTATATGTTTGCCGTCTATTGCCCCTGCACAGTTAGGTATTTGTCAAAGATCCTTAAAATCGTCAAATATCGTTTTCCATTCATTTTTGCTCGATGGAAACTAAAACAATTTTTTTTTTAAATAACAAAGAGAAAGGTTAATGTCTGTAGTGTAAAATACATTAGAAAAGCATGGCATATCAGACAAGGAAAATAATAACAGAATAATCCTGCAACCTCTGGCTGAATCCTGCTCGAGATATTGCTTAAAATTTCGGTTTTGTCCACCGCAAGCATCGCTGTAAATTATGATGTGATTTGCATGTTTTGCATACACGATCCGATTTCTTGGGCACCTCGAGATGCTGTAATCTTATCCCATACATACATAAAAGTTCGCTCGCTTTCAGCCAATTCGTGTATCGATGGCCTAAGTGCAAAACGTCGTAACCCACAAAAAATGTTAAAATTCCATTCTGGTGTCATTTGAATTATATGTCGTATCTGCACATTTTGGCAAAACGTTGTAACCCGCAGACGCCTTGAATATTCAATTAACGCGCCAAAATAAAATGTCGTATTAGCAACCGGCATGGATTCGTTTGAAAAACGTCGTAAGCCACAGTTGAGCATTAACCTTTTCGAGGAGTAGGTGGCTTTCAGTGTTTTGCAAAGTTTTCTCACTTTATTAGGTAAGTATTTTGTGATAACAGTGGTATTAAGTAAGCAACAGAGTTCGTATGGTATAGGTTTTGTTGTAAGATATGAATATGTTTACGTAACACTTTAATTGGGTCAAAGAAATTAGTCAAGTGGGATACGATATTTTGTTTGTTGTGTTTATTTTAGGGTTGCGACATTTTGACGTCGAAATAATCATTTAACTGGTCTATAAAAAATTCTCTAACATCTCACTCGTACCAAAAAATGTATTTACCGGGCTTGTAACGTAAATAACTATTACTTTTTAGGAATCCAATGAATGTTTTATTTACTTAACTGTATTTTTTATATAAGAAAATGTATAAGACGCTACGCGTGAAATTGACTTTCTATTGCGGTTTGTGGAAAATATTAATTAAATCTTAAATTATTGTTGTTTAACTTTCCAGAATGTCAGCCCGTACAGCTAAAATAATGGCTCTTACGGCAGCTATTAACTTAGATCAAAACAGTTCAACTACAGAGGACAATCAGGATATAACAGACGATAATAATAAATATAACCAAAATTCAAACACGGATGAGACACCCTCAGCTTCATTTGATCCAACAGGCTTTGATGAAGAGGCCATATTTAATGATTTTGATACTATTCCTGTACATTTGGAAGATATTAATATGACGGTAAACAATTCAGTAGATTACGTGATATTAGATAATAATGAGGCATATTATAATGTCGAAATTGAACACGAAAAAGTTATTGAACAATCTTCACTAGTGCAGGTAAATCAAGATAACTTTGGATTTGTGTGGCTCGAAAATAGAAATAATATGGATAATTTTATTTTTAGAAATTAGCCTCACAATTTAGCGATCATACTGTTAGAGAACGTAATCATACAGAAGATAAATAAAAAAAATACAGATCAGTGGTATCAAAATTGATTAAAAATGCTAAATATTCATTTTACAAAAAACTTGCGGAAAAAAATTCAAAAGACCCAAAAAAGCTGTGGAAAGTAATTAGGGAAGCCACAAATGATCATTATACGGGAACTGAGATAAAAAGTATAGTCAATTCTGATAACATTGAGCTCACAAGTAAAAAGCTAATAGCTAAGGAGTTTAATGACTATTTTTCAAAAGTAGGAAAAAACCTTGCACAAAACATAAAAAATGCTGGGCCGGAGGAGGGAAGACTAGGGGCTATTGAGGTGGCACAATCTTGCTTCTTGAGTCCAATTTCTGACATAGAGCTGGTTAGGGTGATAGATGATCTGAAAAACAATGTAAGGGGAGGTAGGGACTGTATTAGTTCGGATATTATAAAGAAATATAAAGATTACTTAAAACGGCCATTGTTGCACTTAGTCAATGTGGTTTTTACTGCTGGAATCTTCCCTGATTGTTTTAAAACGGCAACTATAATTCCAATATATAAACAGGGTGACAAAAAAAGTACAAACAACTATAGACCTATAGCCCTAACGAGCTCTATAAGTAAACTACTTGAAAAATGTATCAAATTAAGAATGATATCTTTTCTGGAAAAAAATAACCTGCTACATGAAAATCAATTTGCATTTAGGGAGGGTTCAAGCACGGAAAATGCACTCTGCAGAGTTACTGAAACAATTTTAAAAAAATTGGACCAAGGGAAAAAAGTTATAGGTGTCTTCCTGGACCTTCGGAAAGCATTTGACACTGTGGCACACCGAATACTGCTGAAACGACTAAATAGAATGGGGATCAGGGGAACGCCGAATAATCTAATAAAATCATATTTAAAAAGAAAGCATAATACAAAAATAGCGGAGGAAGTTAGCGATGAGATGGATGTAGAATTCGGTGTGCCACAGGGGACGGTTCTCTCAACATTGTTATTTAATGTATATATTGATGGACTAATGCGAGTTCTGGCGGAGAATGGAGTGGCGTTCTGTTTCGCTGATGACTCGAGTATATTGATCTGGAGTGATGACTGGGAGAATGCGATACATTTAGCAGAGAAGGCCATGCAAAAAATAAAAAGTTGGCTAGACAACAGCCTACTACCTCTAAATGTTGACAAAACGAAATGGGTGGCCTTTTCACTGTCCTCACGTTCTCTGCCGGATTTCCAAAACTTGAAAATCCACAACTTTGATTGTGATTTGAGCCCGGACTGTATATGCAATGAACTAATAGAAAGAGTAAAATTTGTGAAGTATTTGGGGATATACATTGATCAAAACTTTGTATGGAAGGAGCAAGTTAAGTACGTAACAGGTAAAATAAGGAAATTAATATATAAGTTCTATGAGCTGCGAAATGTTTTATGCTTAAGCTCATTAAAAATGGTATACTATGCTCTGGTTGAATCAATTTTGAATTATGGGATGGTGGCTTGGGGTAGTGCCGGAGTGACAATTTTAAATAAACTTCAAGTTGCACAAAAATATATTATAAAAATCATGCTATTTAAAAATAAAAGGTTTCCTACTGAATCTCTTTTCAGAGAAAGCCAACTATTAGATATCACACAATTACACTTAAAAGCTGTAATTAGATTCATGATAAAAGTACCATACTATAAAGAACCAATCATTCATGGAATAAACACTAGAAATGCAGCACAAAACAGTGTCGCGCGTCAAAACCCTAAGCATACCGCGTGCCAAAACCACATTTACTGTCTGGGTCCAAAGGTTTTCAACTGCATCCCTAACAACATTAAATTAAAACCATACTACAAATGTAAAAAAGAAATAAAACAATGGATTCTTGAAAGTAATTATATAATTAGGTATGTAGTCTAAATTAGATGCATTCTGTACATGCACTCCTACACTTACACTAAAGCATAAGAACTCAAATATTATATTACATATTTCACTAACACTAACAGGTACAATATTAATATGCCATAAACATATAGTCTGATTACTATTATTCTTATCATATAAGGTTAACGTATAAACTACTGTAAAAAGGTTTAAGAAAATTAGTGCACACACAGTACTTTAAGTATCATTGTGCACTAAAGTAGAAGTTTTGCATATTTTAGTAGCAAATTTAAGTTAGGCTAAAGCTTTAAGTGTTTTATATACTTATATATATATATATTATTGAGAATTATAACCTTGTTAATTGATAGACATTTATGCCTTGTTATAATATATTGTATGAACTGTAAATGTAAACTACTACAAATAAATAAATAAATAAATAAAATAAATAAATATTTATGTTATTGAGAAAGAGCATGAAGAAGAACAAAATGCTTTGCTGAAATATCCAAGTGTACAGGTAAACGACCTTGCTGGCACAATTGTGTAATTGGATATAACCTATTTATATATTTTAGGAACCGAATTTGCAACATGACAATGATACTGGAAAGAACAATGGAACCACGGAAATTGATGAACGTGACGAAGACAGAGAAGAGCTGGATCCCGAAACCGGAAGTGAATATGAACCAGAGAAAGAAGAAGGCAATAGTACAGATTCAAATAATCAAAACGAAATTTCTGTAATGGAGGAATCCCGTAAAAGAAAGAAAAGAGAAGACATATCGACATGGAATAGAACAGTTAATAAGAAGCTTAGGATGGAAGGTAAACCTTACAGCTCCACCTTAAAAGATGACAAAGGAAATAAACTTAAGCAACCAGCTAGAAAATTGGGAGTTATATGTAAATGCAAATCACTTGCAAGAAGTTGTAATACAATAAGTGAAAAGATAAGGAAAGAGATATTTGATATGTTCTGGAAACTGAATTGGGAAGAAAAAAGGAATTATATTAGGTCTCTGGTAACTTACGAAGAGAAAAAAAGGTGCTATGTCGCAACTGACTCACGAAGAAAAGGGACATTTTATTATCACCTTCAAGTTGAAAAGAAGAAACTTAAAGTGTGCAAAAACTTTTTTCTTTCTACATTGGGAATGAAAGAGAGATCAGTAAGAGATTGGGTAACTCATCCATCTATCCATGGTATGCCAAAGTCCAAGGAAACAAGGAAGAAACCAACAGATGAACAGCAAAAGAACGACGAACGAAAAGACTTGATGAAAGAATTTATAAACCTGATCCCGAAATTACCTTCACACTATTGCAGAGCAGACACCAAAAAATTATATTTCGAGGAATCTTTTGCCAATAAAACAGAGGTCTACCAGTTATATAAAAATCGCTGCGAGGAAAAACATTGCACACCGCTTTCCATTTGTGCCTTCATGACAACATTATCCGAAATGAATATCTCTATACATAAGCCTAAAAAGGATCAATGTGATCTTTGCTGTTCTCACAAGGTAGGGCAAATTTCTGACGACGAATATAGACAGCACATAGAAAAAAAGGAACTAGCTAGGAATAAGAAAAAGGAAGATAAAGAAGCTGCATTAAGAGGAGACTGTTATTTATTTACCATGGATGTTCAGGCAGTGAAGTTGTGCCCAATGTTGTATGCAAGTAAGCTTTATTTTAAAAGCAAACTTCAAGTGCACAACTTTTCAATTTATAATTTAAATGACCACCACTGCGTCAACTACTGTTGGAATGAGACAGAAGGAGAACTTGTAGCATCAATATTCACTACCTGTATCTTGCAGCACTTGAGAGAATTTTGCCTCGTTGAGAAAAAACCGGTAATTTTATATTCGGATGGGTGTGGATACCAAAATAGGAACGTAGTCCTATCTTATGCACTTCTTAATTTTGCAGTCCAACATGGTGTGACCATTTTCCAAAAATATTTAGAAAAAGGTCACACCCAAATGGAAGTAGATTCAGCCCATGCATTGATCGAAAGAAAGTTAAGAGGGCGGGAAATTCATCTGCCGAGTCAGTACCCAATATTAATAAAAGAAGCTAGAAAAAATCCCTCTCCTTTCGAAGTTCGCTATCTTAGCCATGACTTCTTTATGAAATACTCTACTTAGAACATAATTTTCGTTAGGTCGTATGCCACAATTGTGTCAGTTGCAAAAAGTTGTAACCCACAAGTTTTTTGTAATAAATAGAATAAATAACAGGATTCTTCGAAAATATAACACAATGTTTCATTAAATAAAAATGAATCCATAAAACTGATATTTATGTAGAGTTTAATTAAGATCAGAAGTTTTTTGTCTCTCCTGTACAATTAGGGTGTTTAGGGTTACGACATTTTGCACTTAAGCCATCGGTATGCCCAAGTTGTAGAGATACATGTTTCTTTTGTAATATGCTATGGAGCAAGTTAATGTTGGATAGGGCAGTGCCTTTTCTAGATCAAAGGTGAAACTATAAACTTTTCCTCTGTTCAAAATTGTCGTTCCTTTGTCTCTTGCGATACTATATGGCCCAATACAGACGAAGCAACACGACATCAACACGATATTGTCAACAAAATGGCGGCACCCATAAAAATAGTTACTAGTTAAAGGGATGAAAGGGATAACCGTACCAAAGTAGAAACCAAGTATAACTTTGACATGAAAAACCAATTTATACAGGGAAGTCAACGTTATACATACAGGGGACGGTACAAATATACAAATAAGCAAGTTATTATATACACATTTATATTTATTATAGATTATATGAAAAGATCAAAAAGGGTTATTATAAGGGGATATAAGGTCTCAATTTATACTTAAGATATTAAGCTACCGATACTACATAAGATCTTTCTGTTGTTACATGTAACACCCACGACTCCACCAGTTGGCAAAAGGACACCAGATCATCCGGCAATAAGTCAAGCATCAGGAACACCAGTAACCAAAAGGACAAAGCCGGCTGGAAGTCAGACAAACTGGTGGACTGGGATGAAAAATCAACAGACAGAAGAAGCAATATAAAATATATATGTATTATAATTCGAAAATGTTGTAAAGCAAGCCTAGCATGTTCCTTAACATTGGGGTCCAATGTTTTTCAAAGGGGGGGCATGTCAACAAAATGGCGGCACCCATAAGTTTAATCAACTTTCACATGACTCGACCACTGCGCGCCATCAAGAGTCTAACCCACTGTACGCTCACGGTCAAGAACAGTTAAACAATAATCAGCACTTTCTGTGTATAAAAACCGGAGCGTACGATGGGTAAGGCACCTTCGTCTTTCCGACTTGGTCAACTCCCATACCCTCAGGAGTGCTATAGAACGAACGATCTAAGCCCCTCTCCTGATCCCTTCCTCTAAAAAACACCCCTCAGGAGTGCTATAGAACGAACGATTTAAGCCCCTCTCCTGAGTTCTTCCTTTAAAAAGAACACCCCTCAGAAGCGCTATAGAACGAACGATCTAAGCCCCTCTCCTGAGTCCCTACTGTGAACCTCCTATCCTAGTTAACATCCCCTAGTAGAACTCAGTCACGTCCCCCAAAAAAGGTCCCCCGGAACATGCTAAGCGGTCTCTGGGCTACTGGGTAAATTATTGTAAAATACTTACTTTTAATAAAAGGGTACTTTGTTTTTTAGACAAGCGTCTTATTTCCTACTCCAAGACCCCTCTAGGACCAAAACGGCACTAAGTCGTGACAATATCCAAGCAACATGTCGCTTGAATGTTGCCGAAGTGTGTCGGTATCCAGACGAGGCGGTACGACATGAGATATTATTGGAACACAAAACAAATTGCCAGTATTTAAAAAGATGTCCAGCAGCGAGGAAGACTCTAGTGAGGAAGAAGACATGCTTGTCTATTTATATTTGAGAAATCGGAGAAGAAGGAGACGACGAAAATATTGGGTACATCCTTATATCAGGAGAAACAAAAGGAGAAGACTGTTTATAGCAGCAAGAGAATTAAGGCAGAATGATAGAAAATTTCACGCCTTTTACAGGATGTCCAAAGAAAGTTTTCAAGAATTATTAAGAGTTGTGGCACCTTTTCTTCATAAACAAAATACAGTGATGAGAGAATGTATCAGTGCAGAGGAAAGGTTACTTATAACACTTAGGTAAGTAAAAAAAATATTTCAAGTTTTATTTTTATTTTTAAATATTTATAATAGTATTATAAAGTTATTGCGAGCTTAAAGGTGTTTCCAAAAGGTTTGATCGATATCAGATTGTTGTTCCCGTTCATATTCATTTGTTGGTGAAGTCATTCCAATCTGGGCCTGAGTGAAATTTCCAAATGGTCCATTATTAGCTGAAGATATTTCATTTGCACCTTGAAATGAATGGTGTGATGATCGAGAAACACTTCTTGCTAAAGAGTATGGGTAATTATTTGAGCCAGTGGAAGAAAGTGGGGTTGTTATTGTAGGTGGTCCTGAGTTTTTCTTTATGTTATCAAGTAAGTGCAGAACTTCTATCTGAAAGTGTCGCATTTGATCACTGGTTAGTGTTTTAATGTCAGGTAATAAGCTAAGCAAAAAATATTTTCTAGCAGTTTCTTTCTCATCAGTAGGAGCAAGTTTTTGTTTCTTGTTCTGCAAATACTCCAAAAATGATTTATCCACATTATCGTGCATGTTCTTTTTCCTTGTTGGTGTGGTGTACTGAGGGATCTTCGCCGTCTTTGAAGTAGTAGGGACAGAATCCTCTCTCTCTGAGTTATTAGTAAAAATCACTTCTGATGATGCAAGTGATGTTTCATCTTCATGGCTATTAGCGGTAGTCTCTTCCACTTCCAAAGATACTTGACTTTCTGAAGGATTTGGTGGTTCTTCAATATTTCCTGGTGATTCAGTTGTATTTATTGGCTTAACATAGGGCAGAATAAATAGCAAATAATCATGAAGGCAGTATGGTTTCTTTGACTTTGCGGAGGAACCACTCGGGGCTGGCTTCAGGCTGCGTATAAACGCTGATCGACTGTTTTTCCACTTCTCTTTGCATTCTTGAACTGAAAAAAAAATATTGCTTATTTATTATTTTATTATTATTATATATAGCTTCTTTTTGTTTCAGATACCTAGGATCTGGTTGCACTTTCATGTCTTTGTCATTATATTTTCAAGTAGGACAGAGTACTGTTGCAGACATTATAACTGCCACAACATTACTTATATGGCAAAAACTGAAAGATGAGTACATGAAAATACCAAATAATGAGGACTGGAAAAATATATCTAATCGTTTTTATGAAGTCTGGAACATACCGAACTGTTTGGGAGCGATCGACGGGAAACATATACGGATTGAACAACTTCCTAATTCTGGCTCAACCTATTTTAATTATAAACAATATCATTTAATTGTTTTAATGGCAGTGTGTGACGCTGATGGTTTGTTTACTATGGTGGAAACTGGATTTGCTGGAAGGAATAACGATGGCGGGATATTTAGAGAATCCCGAATGCATTATTGGTTAGAAAGAAATGGCCTTAACATTCCGGAAAATTCACCTTTACCTCATGATGAGTCGCAGCAAGATTTCCCGTTTTATTTTGTGCGAGACAATGCGTTTCCGTTAAAGCAGTATATGATGAGGCCATATCCTTTAACGTCACTAGATAACAAAAAGAGGATTTTCAATTACAGATTGAGTCGTGCAAGAAAAACGATTGAATGTAGTTTTGGGATGATGACAGAAAAATTCCAAGTACTGGGCTGTCCAATTCGTTGTAGAAAAATAAAAAATACGGTGAATATAATAAAAGCTGTTTGTATTTTACACAATTTTGTCCGGAAACGGGAGGGGTCTCAGTATACAATATCTATAAATGAACCAACAAGAACCACAAATAGACCGCAAAACAATATTATTTTGCAAGAAGAAGTCATTAATTTACAACTGAATTCAGGTCCAACGACACTGCGAAAATATTTGACCAACTATTTTATAAAACCACGTGTTGCTCTTCCTTGGCAAAATAAATATTGTTATTAGTGTAGGTATTTGTACAAAAATAAAAAATAGTATTTGTTTGCAACGGTGTTCTATAATAAACTAATTGTTACTTACCAGAAAACTTAGTTTCTTTTGAAATTTCAAACCATGCTTTTTCGGTTATATCCTTCCTTGAATAATCCGACCGTTTGAAGTTATATAAACACGGAAATTTCAAATTACTATCCCGTTCGGCGGCCATTTTTAAAAAAATAACCAATATCGCGGGGCAACAGTTGGCTGGCGACTGAATAAAAATGTTGACAAGCAACGTGTAGCCGCGATGTCGTATCCCTTTCATGTCGTATCGCCTCGTGTGAACACCTGCATTTAAATATATGGCGGCAACATTCAAGCGGCATGTTGCTCGGATATCGTGTTGATGTCGTGTTGCTTCGTCTGTATTGGGCCTATTTCTTGCATTTCCGGCCTTTCGTAAATGCAAGGTGTGTTGTGTCTGCAAATTTTGTTTTTCATGCTCATCGGCAGCGCAGACAATCTTGGCCTTAAATACATCGCATCTCACACAAGTGTCTTTTGAGGGAGGGTGGAAGTGCAAGTTAAAATCGCGATGGAAAATTTTTCTATACATTGCTTCTGATCAGGGGTGCTTTCTTCGTTTTCACATTTTTCCTTGTAGAGGTTGCACATTATTGGTATGTTTAAGTTGGAATCAAGAAATTTTATATTGGGGTTATGACTGAATGTATAGTGCGATTTGTAGGCAGGAAAACTATTAATGTGCACATGAACACCCTGTACTTTTTCTTATGCTGTCTTATTTTTTGTTTTATGTTTGCCACGTAAATCCTCGCCCGGCGAGGAGGTTCGTGCCCTTTTAAGAGCCCTTTCCAGTCGGCCATTAGATATTTGAAGGGTTTGCAAGAAGTATTGCTTACATACGTTAAAGGAAATACTATTATTATTTACCCAATAAGAATTTGTGACAGTTTTCGCTGGATTGGATCCGTCCCGCGTCCGGGCTCTTTTAATTGCATTTTGTTTGACTAAACCACAGATAAATGCATTTTGTATAGGGTTGACTTTTTTTTTTGATTTTTCTGTTTTTATTTTCTCTGATAGGTATGCCATGATTTTCTACCGTAAAAAAAATTTGTTTCAGGTTTTTCAATCGCTTAAAAGAAAAGTCAGTGACAGATATTTAACAAGTCCACAAGTAACAAGGTTTAAAACGTCAAGGGATGAAAGGTCAGCGTTTATGAGAGCTTGCATGGATGCACTTAACACTAATGAAGATGAATATAATGCTATCGGTGTAACTGTAGCAGCTAAACTAAAAAAGATGAATGAACAACAGCGTTTATTTGCTGATAACTTATTTAATTAAGTATTATTTAAAGGTCTTACTAATAACCTGACAGAAAATACAGTTATTTCTGAAAATTGCTACAATAACTATCAACACAACTATGCGCCTTACGGCAATCTACAGTCAATACCTGAAAACAGCAGGTTACCAGGTTATGTCTACACGTCAGAATCATCACGAGCAAGTAGTGTGATGTCATCTACAGCAGCTGTTTCAACACTCCAAACGTCGCCGTCTCTGGGTATTGGGAATTTTTTTAAAACTTTTGAAGCATAATATCGCTATATGTGTTAAAACATGAAATAAATCTGTATATTTTTTAAAAAACTTACCATCATGTATTCTCCTTTTAATACTTCATATATAACCCTACAAGTTTCAGGTTAGATATATCCAAGAGCTTGAGCAGATATAGCTGCACTAAATTTCAAATCTTCGTAACTTCTACCCGTTGCCAGAAACCGCAGCGTGGCTGCCAAACGTTCCTCGGCAGATATTGATCTTCTCATTCCGGTGTCTTGTCTTATCAAATAGGGTTTTAAGATAAAAAGCAATATATCAAAAACTTTACAATCCATGCGTAGATAGTTTTTTAAGTCCTCAGGATCATTAATTCGCAAATTTCGTAAAATATTCATGTGACTGTATCTTTGGCGTTGCTTTAACCATGTTTTCTCCAATTTTTTTCGTGGCTGCTTAATACTATTTACTTCACAATAATAGTAGTACGCCAGAGCCATAGCTATAGTTTTCTTTTTTGATTTTCTTAAAACTACTATCTTATTTTAAATGTATCTAAATGTTGACACGCCAAAAATGTCTAACTTGTTACAAATCCAAAAACGCCACACTTCTACTAAATATTGTACATTTTATCGCCCACAAACACACACTTTTAAAGCGACGTTCCAAACTTGTAGTTAAACTCTCAATCAAATTTCACTAGTTTATGGGCGATAACAGATTTGGAGTGGCAAACGCCAGATGTGAACGACTGGCACGTGGCGTTCCAAAACCGTTGAAAATCGTCTGTGTGTATGGCCAGCTAATGGTGAACCCTCAGTTGTTCCACCACTTGGCGAAAAATTGTTCGGTGTCGATGGCGGCCTGAATAATCAGCAGCAACGAAGACTAAGGTTAAAGAAGACAAACCACCTTGTTATTGGACCGCTGCACGCATGCCAATTTAAACGTCAAAAGCCCGCGACCATTTTGCAGTGTAGATTATCATGCGGGTCATGCGCGATGCCGGCCCTTTCAAAAAATGTATTCTTATTATTTATGAAACCTTTTTAAATATTTAAAAAGGAAACGAGAAGACTAAATCGATTTTTATGTTCTAAATACAACTCCTTGAAAAAGAAAATATGAAACTACATAAATTAATTGTTTGAAGTTTTATTTGAAAAACAGAAATATTGTTAACAAACTTATTCCATAAATCACGGAAATATGATAATGTGTTGTTGCTATGCTCTTCTTAAGCTTATCGATGGTATCAAATCAGTACTTTGCAGCTCTAAAATTCAAGCCTGATTTTTGTACTGTAACCTCAGTATTGTTTAATTAAAATTAATATGCTTAGTTTGTTAAGTTGGCATCTAAAATATTTAATCATAAGGGCTCAGTTCTTTCTTGCTTCTGCGATCTTGACTTTTTTGGGTTACGACATACTGATTTGACACATTATTTTAGAAACAATAGGTTATTGTCGCTGAAAAATTAAATTAAGTTGACTTAACGACATTTTACAGCTGTTTATTTTGTGTCACATAGTTTTGTTCAATAATAAAAAAAATAAAGGTGTTACTGTGAAACTTCGATAGCTTTTCATATAGCAGAGTTTACAAAAGGGCTTGGGACTATAAAAAACTGTTTTAGAACACCAAAAGCACAAAAATTGCAGAAACCTTTCCTCATAGCAGCTTTTGACTTTTTAGTGATGATATACTTGCATTAATGCATGTTACTTTAAGAGTGGACCATCTATTAGCAATGAGTAGCTCAATTAAATAGTTGTGTTGCTCTTTGCTATTAGCCTGAAAAATGCCGGCGCCAAACCTAATTAGTGTAGATAAGGTAGGACTGTGTACACTTTTTGAATTATGAGGGAGAAGGCTTGATTAAATGATGGTCATCATAATTATTGCAGCTTTTATTTATGTTAAAACTAATCAAAAACAAATAAATTTACCTACCTCGTACTCAGTTTTCTTGACGTCGCTCGAGGAGCGTCTCGAGGCGTCGGTCTAAATTTGGGGCGCTACTCGCTGGTCTCTGCCTTGCCGTCGTTTACGGAGTTCAACCCAAATGATTGAAAAAAAAACCTTTTCTAAGTGGGACATGAACACCAAAATGTAAAAACTGGTCACATAAAGCATTCAGTTTGTTAAATTGTAAACGACAAACATATGGGACGAACCACTTTTTTAAAAATTTTATTAATAGTTATCATTTTCGTTACACGTGGAAACGTGGTTGCAAGTCGAAATTTGATTACTGTTTAAATTATAGAGATTAAATCTGTTTTTTTTTATGATAAGGCGCAGCACTACAGGATAAATCCTTTATGGCGCTCTAGGAGCGGTGCGTGTGCGGAGGAAACGATTCACGTTGGTCTTGAATCTTTGGAGATTATACTCGTTGAGGAACACGATCTCAGGGAGGTCGTTCCAGAGTATTGACAATGTTGACGTTGTTAAGAACAAAAGAGCGGGTTATTTAAAAATTTGTTAAGGTTGGAAGATATTTAAATTTTAATTTTAAAGGCGTCTATGTAAGGGAATATAACTCCTGCTTAAATTTACTTGTATACTTAAACAAAGGCAATTGTCTAGTAATTCCTTATTGATTTCTATGCCCTCCAGGAAGGCGAGTCTACCGAAATTTTTAGAAGATATGTCATGGATGATCTTTGAATTCGAGGAATGGCTGAAAGCATGATTAGAAGTTCTGAGGTGTTGACCAAAAGCAGAAGAGGATCTAGAAAGGTGTTCTTTTATGTGTGTCTTTAGGGGTCTACACGTACTACCAATATATGTGCTGTTGCAGGAATTACATAATTACAATTCAATTTATTAATACCACTCTTTGAAAGATTGTCAGTTCTATCTTTGAAATTTATGATGTGTTGCTAGATTATTTCTAGTTTTAAAGGAGACACTAAGATTCGAAATATAGTGTGAAAATATTTGTTTAATATTAGAATTGGTGTTTTAATCCAGGTAAGGTATAGCAATGTATTTTTTATCAATTATAGTGGGAAGAGGGTATATATCTTTCCTAAGTTTTCTGCATTTTGTTCTTAAAATCAAGGAGGCTATCATACTTCGATCATAGTTATTGTTGGAAGCTATTTGTTTTAATATTTTTACTTCGTTCTGGTAGTTTTCTTTTGTCATGGGGATACTGAGTAATCTATGTATAATGTATAACAGTGAAAAGATGCTAATTATGTTGTTGACGGTGATTTGAATTGTAAGGAATGACAATGGTCTGTTTGGGTGGGTTTTCTGTAGATTTGAAATTGTAAATTATTTGCTGATTATAATATGGTAATATCTAAAAAATTGATTATTTTACAGTTTTCTATTTCAAGTGTGACAGATATATTGTGGTGTATGTTATTAAGTTTATTGAGTAATTCTAGAGCTCCTTCGTTGTTACAATTCAAAAAACAAAAGCAATCATCTACAGACCTGCACCATTCGAGGATCTCGAGGTTGTTTTTCGAGATTATGTGATTATTTTCCAAAGAATCCATAAAAACATCCGCCAAAAACAAACAACTTCCCATGACAAGTCCGTCTGGTTGTTGGTAAAATTTGTTACTGAAGCAAAAATAATTTTGGGATAAAATAAATCTAGCTTAGTTAAAATGTTGATTGTCAAATAATCATCCAAGTCTTTTGGTCTCAGGAGATTTCCAACAATATGAACTTTCTCCGACTTGGGGACAGTCGTGAATAAGTTTGTTACGTCGAAGGAGACAAATAGAAAATTTTGAGGTAAATTTAAATACTTGAAGTTATTGAGCAAATCTAGATTGATAAGTATTATGTGTTTAGGCTTGAAACTTTGAAATTTGTCATGGATTTTATAAAATTGGGTGTGAAGGTAGATAGGTTGGAGATGGGAGTGTTAGTAAAGCTTACCACTGGTCTGATAGGGATATCATATTTGTAGATCTTGGATAATCCGTATAAACGTGAGGAGATGGGATTGCTGAAAGTGATGTTTCCTGGTGCCTGGTTTTGTTCCAAAAAAGTAATAAATTGTTTTTAATATCTAATTGTTTTTTTTATGAATCTGTCATGAGGATTGTCTGTTAAGATTCTGAAATTGTTATCTTGTAAAAAACTTTTAACAATCGATACACAATCCAATTTTGTAAAACTAACCAAACAATTATTTTTATTTTTTTAATTTTGAGGTTTTTAAAAACTCTGTTTGAGGATCGAGAGACTAAAAATTGATTTTAGGGAGATTTTTTTTTAGTATAATATAGAGTATTGTAAATGTCATTTCAAATAGACTATTTTAAATTAAAATCGTTTAAGATTTATTCTATAGACTATTTTAAATTAAAATCGTTTGAGATTTATTCTATTATGACATCTAATTCTACCGCGTAATGTAGAATATCGTTCTGAGACAGATGTTTTTAGACAATATTTTAAGCCCATGTTTAGCAAATATATTTCAGCCTTCCCAAGAAATGTGTCTGAGAAATTTTTAATTGCATCGCAAGATTCGAAATTGGAAAATTTTTTACTATTGTTGAGTCTATTAATTAGAACAGATTCTTTGCTTTTTTGTCAGATTTGATTTTTTTAGTGGTAGAGACCTCGTCAGTTATTCATTTAGAAATTGTTGAAGTTGTTCATCACTAATGGTTCTCAATATTCGACGATTATAAATTAGTTTTAGTTGACGATTTAAAAAATCTATTGATTGATTGATGATCTTATGTTCTAAATGTGATTTTTGGATATAAGATACATTATTTGACGTTTTTACTTTTGCGAAGTTACGGGTGACTTTCTCCTTAGTACAGTTGTTCAAAAACCAAATGTATAATGTGTATAGTTGCTCTCTTCAATGACATCCTCCTGTATTTTTCAGCCAAATCTGCCATACTGCAGTGAAATTGATAAGGTAGGGCTGCGTACACTTTATAAATTAAGAGGAACAAACAATATATTTTGTGTATTAAGTGTATAATCTTCTAAAATTTGTATCATGCCTAAGGCCGAAAGCGCTCTGCATTATAAGAATTTTAGAAAATTATACACCTAATACACATAATATATATTTTTGTTCCTCTAATCAGTATAGGCTGATAGTAACAAATGCAATTAATGTCGGCCTTTTATCCAATGTATCAAGTTAATAACACCTGGCACACAGGCCCGCGGCCATAAGAATATGCAGGTTAACTCTTATCAAAAAGAAAATATAATAAAGGCTTCTCTCAATTTAAAAATGTCCTGCTGTCATAAAAAAAATTGTTGAGATATTTAGAGTAAAAAAAAATCAAAAAAACAAACAATCAAGTAAGATAGGTACGTTTAGGTAAATTCATAAATATAAAGAATGAAATATCCTTTGTGCGTAATTTTATAGAGGACGTCCTACCTTTCATTAAAAACAGTACAGGTTGGCTACTTTACAGTCCTTGGGTGTTTTGTATAGAAAGTAATTTGAAACAATACGCATACAGTGACTCACAGCTTAAATGATGCAGTTGCAATAAAAACTAATTTTTTCCTGCCTGAGACAAAAAAAAACTTTTTAGCGGATTTTACGTATCTCAAATATGTATTTGCGAGCTTTGTGAAATATTAAAGTTGACCAAAAGTTAAACACATAACATGATTAGGTGTTACAATATAAAATATGGATGAATATTATGTCACAGCGTAAATGATGCAGAGTATTAAAGTAACAAAATGAATAAACAAACAAGACAATTCTATTTATTAAAAATCAACTGCTAGTATTTTGTCGGTCCTCCTTCATTGTCAATGACATATTGTAGGCGTCTAGGCATTGATTCGACTAATTTTCTTGTATATTCCGGGGACATTGTGTTCCATTCTTCTGAAATTTTGACTTTTAATTCATTTTTGTTAGATATGGGGACACTGGGGTGGTGTTTTAACCACTTGTGGACAGTTATAAAGCAACCAACTACGAACCCGGTATGCCGTGTGCTTGGGATCGTTGTCATGATAAAAGCGGTAATTTCCATTAATACCCAATTTTTCAGCACTAGCTCCAAGATGCTGTCTCAATATATTCAAATACATACATGTATTGGTCCATATTCCCTTCAATAAAATGTATGTTACCGACTCTAGCAGACGACATACAGCCCCATAACATCACTCCACCGTGCTTTAGCGTGGCTTTCATATTTTTTTAAATTTCAGTTCTTCATTTGGCTTTCTCCGCACTGAAATTTTTCCATCCGATCCAAATAGATTTATTTTAGTCTCATCAGCAAACATCACTGAATTCCAGAAGTCCCAATCTTTGTTAACATGCTCCCGAGCAAACTGTAACCCTTTGAGACTATTTGTTTGGCTAATAAAGGGTTTGTTTCTTGCAGTTCGACCATTAAAATTATTTTTCCGCAACACTCGCCGAATTGTTTCGGGGTTACACCTTTTCGCAAACTGTCTTTCTACCTCATCTCGTAGTTTTGGAGCATTTTTTTAAAATCCCATTTTGAAACTGTTAATAAAATAAAAAAAAATCAGCGTATCGGGCATTTCTTCTAAATACTTTTCATAATAATGTTGTCGAAGTTATCCCGTTACTTTTGGAAAGCACTGCATATAATCCCACATACGCAATTTCCAAATAGAAGTCCACTAAGTATTTTAAAGATTAAGGCATTTGTTTTTGGTTTTTAGTTTCCCTTAAGTTTGATTCCCTAAAAGATGAAAAATAAAACAGTTTTAAATTTTTCAGTTAAAAGTAGTGATGCAACGGTTCCGGGTTTGACGGTTACGGTTATCTGTACGGTTACGAATACATTCACGGTTATTCAAAAAAAATTGCAGAATTACAAAAAATAAAGTTTATTGTTTAAAATAAAATAAAAAACACACGTTTAGTAAAGGTTAAATAATAATTATTAATCTAAACAAAAACAAAATTTCTAATAAAACTATAAAACAAAAGGAAATGAGTAACATTTTTTTTAAACCTAACTAAAAACAGTAAAAACAGGTAGGTACCTGAATAATATATTTTAAAAAATAAAAAAGTCAAAAGACAACACTCAAAATTTAATAGTCAAAATTTACGGCAGGCAAATTTTTATTTAAAAAACATAACATCTGCAAATTCTGCGGAATCAGCCTGTTTCTCTTTGGTGTTTGCACAAGACCTGCAGTCGAAAACAACCTCTCCGAATTCACTGACGATGGTTTGTATGATAAATACCTGAGTGCCAACATTCTCAAACGCGGTAACGTGTTACACGTTTTCCAGAACGAAAACGGATTTGAAGTATGTGGTATATTTGGTGACGTTAAATACTCTTCAATTTCCTTTTTACATGCATTGTCTACAAAATCGAAGTGTTTTATTAGTAAGCATTCACACTATTTCACACCAAAGTAACATACTACGTGCGACTTGGAAGCAGCATATTCTCATTGTGCTTTTTGCTTCTGGGTAGCATGCGACATGCTGCTTTGGATTGGAAGCATGTCAAAGTAAAAGTCATTAATGAGAATATGTTTTCTGCTTTCACGTAGCACGTCGCACGTAGCATGCTACTCTGGTGTTAAGAAACATATTAAAAATTAAAAGATCTTTAATACATACTTGCATATGCCGCGAGTGGTTCATCACATTCAACGTTTTCAATAATTTCCTGACATATACTCCAAATTCCACTGCTTGTGGATGGCTGAACCTCAAAAGAAGCGGGGGGTGCTTCATTTCCCAGCAGTTCCGTCTTTTCTATTTCTTGAGCGGCGGTGTAAAGTAGAGTCTTTGTTTTGATAGTGGTGTTCTGTTTCCGAAAAATTCGGAATTTGTATCGTGGATCGAGAGCAGTGGAGACAATTGTCATTTTCTTCCAAGTGGCCAAGTCGCTCATTTAAACTTTATTTATGGTTCTGGGTTAAAAACCAACATCTAAATTAAAAAACTTGAAATAAAACACGTATGTGTTGTAATTTTCACAATATATTTGTCAACATGACATATGTTTCGCCAGCACAGTGGCTTCTTCAGAATCTGAAGAAGCCACTCTGCTGGCGAAACATATGTCATGTTGACAAATATATTGTGAAAATTACAACACATACGTGTTTTATTTCAAGTTTTTTAAAATGAATTTTCACCAAGTAAAGGCCGCTACGATTAAAATTAAAAAAAAAAAACATCTGAATTTTCCGCATGCATTCCTTCCAAGGCCTTAAAAAGACTATTTACCAAAGGAATAGCATCAGCTAATGTAACATCATCCTCACTTAGTGCCTTTGTCACGTCCTCAAAATATTTCAGAATTTTTACAACTTCTACCAAAAGAATCCATTGTTGCGTGTTTAAATCACGAGAAACAGGGACATTCAGATTAGGCAGAACAGCTTGTACAGCTATACGTTGTTCGTTTAATCTATTCAACATCAAGTACATTGAATCCCATCGAGTAGAAACATCCTGAATTAGTACATGATGTGGAACATTATGTTTTTCCTGAGCTACTTGAAGCTTTTTCATTGCATTTGTTGAGTGGCTAAAATGTCCAACGATCTTTCTTGAAATGCTCACCATATCCTTAACTGCACTTTGTTCAAATATAGCATCACATAAGACAAGCTGCAATGAATGGGCCATACAAGGAAAATGGTCGACATTTTCTACATTTCTTACAGCATTCACAATATTCCTGGCATTGTCTGTGACAAATATTTTTACTTGTTTGGTAATATCCCAGTCGTTAAGCACTTGATACAAATTTTCAGAAATATTCTCGGCCGTATGAGTTTCACCATCAAAAGGCAGCACTTCAAGGCCATGGGCAGTTACACTTATGAAATCGTTTATTTCTGATGAAGAATCCGAAGTCCAAAGATCACTAGTGATGCACAAGTTTGTAATGTCATTAAGCTGTAACTTTATTTTAGATTTTACGCGGGAGTACATATCGGGTAAAACAGTCTGTGTTAGGTGTGTCCTAGATACGATTTCGTACCTGGGACAAAGGTTTTTAATAAGTCTTTGAAACCCTATTTTATTTGCGTAGTTCAGCGGCTCCATATCAATGCATATTTCTTCAGCAATTAGCCGAGTTATTTCTTTGGCGCGAATATCATCTACAGCATACTTTTTGGAATTTTCGAAAATATGTGATATAGTGGCTTGTTTTTTGATTGGCGGACCGGGCTCAGAAGTAGATTCGGTACTATTCATCTTGTCAATCTCTTCACTATGACTTCTTTTAAGATGATTCCATAAATTTGAGGTGGAAAAACCTTTAATTGACGCATTTTTGCCTCCTCGTGATATACTTGCATTACAGAAATTACAAGTAGCGGTTGTCGCCGTTGCAGAAGTTTTTGTAAAATATTTCCATATATCGCTGGATTCCCTTTTGCTTGTATGCCGCATCGACATCTTACTGACGGATGGAAGGAACAGAGTAAACAAAATTTCGAAACATAAATTAGCTTATAACAATAAAATGTTAAAAAACATCAAATAACGCAAGAAGATTTCTTCAGACACGCCGACAAACTTAAATAAATTCACCGCCGAAATAGAATAAACGATTAAACAAAAACAAAGCCGGGTAGCGTGAGACGTGAGAGTCACTTGTTCATCAACTAGCAGTGCTACCAGGTGGACAGCACGATTCTTATTGGCAACGCGAAAACCGCGCCACGTCGACGGCGACCTCGCTATCGTGGAATTCACCAGGGCCGCATTCAGTCGTTCGATGAAAAACCGTGAATGCGGTATACGGTTACGGTTAACCGTATAATATCCAAAACCGTGAACTAACCGTAACCGTAACCGTTGCAACACTAGTTAAAAGTAATCATGTCCCAGTAAAAATTGAGAAGGTCTAATGACAATAGCAATAGTAGTAATAAATATTACAGTTTTCACTACCTACTTCTTATTTCTCTTATTTTTAGTTACAATATTTTTAACGAAAAATTTAATATCGGTCGATGATCTGCGGCTAAGTATATCGTTATGCTCCTCTTTAATTTTGATACACTGCGCATCATATAAAACTGGTACAACTGTTGTAGGCTAAAAATCAGCTTTTTTAAGCTTTGTAAATTGGTCGTTTATGACGTTTGTATAACAATGAATTTTATTGGTTATGGCTTTAAGAAACAGTACTGTCAGCTATTCGAAAATTCCTTTAACCTTCTGAGTAAATAAATAAACTTCACTATAGAAAAGATAATTAAATCGATTTAATTTTAAAAAAATTCATCTGCTAAGTAAAATTATACATTATTTTAAGTTAATAACTAGTTATCATTCGCGTCCTGATATCAACTTTTTTTTTGAGTGTGGTTTAGTGGGTTTAGGACTCGTTTTCTCTAGTAATTGCTGTTATTAATGTATTGTGAATGCCCTAAAATGGGTATAAATTTATATAGTTTTTTTTTTATTGTCAACATATTTTTACCATAACAGTGTTCTTCCTTAAGGATTAACTGGAAATGTATGTTTGTTTTTAGCCTTGAAAAAGACCCAATATAGGTCGAAACGTCGGCAATTTCATAATAAAAGGAATTGTTTTTCTGTCCTAAACCCACTAAACCACACTCAAAAAAAAAAGTTAATAACTAGTCATAGCTCCATTATTATCTAACACTTTTTGTAACCTTATTGGCACAGAATTTATTAAATTTAATGCTAAATTTGGATCTTCGGACAGGTTTTCCCAACATCCTCAATAAGAGTCCACAGCTGTTGCCCATTTTGCGGAACGATATTTAATTTTCGAATTTTTTTTACCATAATTCCCCAAATATTTTCTATAGGATTAAGATCCGGACTCTTTGATTGCCAAGGAAGAACTTGAATATTGTGTTCATCAAAATAATTCCTCACACAGTTAGCAGTGTGAACTGAACAATTATCTTGTTGAAAAATAAAATTGTTGTTCGAAAAAACCTCCCTGACTGAAGGCAACATTACATTATCTAAAATATCTATATATTTCCTCGCATTTAATCTTCCGTCAATGTCCCAACATACTCCTAATCCCCTCTGTACATCCAAGCCCAAACGTTCACTGAAAATCTTCCCGATTTATCGCTTGGAGAAATATACTTTTCTTCGTATCTGGACCGAGGCGGTCTATATACTCGAAAGAATTTACTACATTATTTAACAGGTAATTAAGAGCATAAATAAGAGCAAAAATAATGTTTGTTTTTTTTCTTGGGAAAGTTTATATTTTTTTGCCGCTGCACAATTTTTAATTCCGTTTTTCGAATCCTTCTTAACGCAGTTGTGACAGAAGCGGGGAAATTTCTTTCAACTTTAGCTTTTCTTGCACAATCAAAAGGATGGTCTCTTACAAAATTAACTAAATTTGCATCTTGCTTTCGTTAGTTATACACGATCTTCCTGTCCCTCTTCTTCTTTCAACAGTTTGTTCATTATCCCATCTTTCTTTTAAATTCTGGATAGTAGTTTTGCTTCTATTATATTCTTCGGCCAGTATTCTTACAGACCAACCAGCCTCTATTTTGGAAATTATTTGCAACTTTTCGAAATTACTCAACTGCCTTGGCATCGCTATAACGTAAAATGGACATTTTTGACATAATATCCTATTATTTGTCATAGTGACAGGTGTATTAGGTGTCATTCTTATGCAAAGCATGATTGATAGCGAATATTATAAAACCCGATTTACATTGATAAAATCAAAGTGTACCAGTTTTATATGACGCGCAGTGTCCACTTATCCTTTCCTGGTACGATTTCAGTTTTTATTTCGACCTTAAATTTCTTCAATAATACTTCCTTTTCTAAATCATTTCATGGAACTTTACCTAAAACCGCTTCTCTCTTCGTCCTTTTAGGTTTATTGGTTTTTAAGAAAGAAAGAAGATATAATTCCGTAAGCTATGACCTTGAAATTATATAACACCCCGTATAGATGGTATCATGGAGAAAGCTATTAGTCGATTTAAAAGTTTTTGTATATTTTACAGTCTTTTTAGTAAACTGCGCCGTAAACATAATTTTTTAATCCAGCCTATAGTTTAGGTTAGTTTTGCCCACCCTTTTAAAATTAGAATAATAAATTTACGTACTAGATGTTTTTGTTTTTTTTCCAATGAATGGTTTAGATGTTAATTCTTCCTCTTCGTTAGTACTGCGACCTGAAACCTCAGCACTGTCCCTTGGAATTTCTCCAACTTCTTCATCATCAGTTTCGTTATTATTTTGATCAGAAGGATCCTCTTCTAAGGGTTGTAAATCTAGGAGAATATTATATATTTGGATAGTCTATGAATAAGTCTATTGATTTTTCGTTCTGAATCCCCTGCCAGTTTAAATGCACCCTGTTTTGTAAGTGTTGTTTAATATGTGTTCTTAATTATATGCATAATCTCTACATATTTTCACCTTTAATTAACTTTGTTACAAAATTGACGACGAAGATAATTATAATTTGCCTTACCTTTGGTTATCTCAACTGTATTTTTATGAAGGCGATAAAATTCACGATGAACCCTTATATCGTGGCCCAGAAGTCGCGCGAGCCAATCACACTGGGTAGATTCTTTAACATTGAAGACTTGGCAAACGATAGCTACATACTTTCGTAACTTTGTACTTGGTATTGTTTTTGGCGACTTTGCTTACGAACACCGTTTTTTAATGCAATCGTGGCCTCTCATAGGAATTTAAATCACCTAGCCGTACAAGCACAAAAAGATTCCCCTCGGGCACTCCCACTGCTGTGCGAGTTGCCCGTAGAAAATCGACAAATTCTTTCATTTCTTTAGAAGGCAAGACTGGTACTTTTCTTCCTCGCTTTCCTTATATTTCTACTACTGTTGCTAACTTAGTTTCACATTCCGTTAAAGATTCTTTTATTTCTGCTATACCTTGACTTTGACAGGGTGGTCTATTCGTGTATTTTTCAATTCTTATCCGTGCAGCTTCTCCTGAATGCCTTTTATTAAAAGTAATTATACGACTTAAGGTAAGTGTTGCTAGTTTACTTTAATTTTGAAAACTATTTTCACTTTCCA
This sequence comes from Polydrusus tereticollis, assembly GCA_963920685.1. Taxonomy (NCBI): domain Eukaryota; kingdom Metazoa; phylum Arthropoda; class Insecta; order Coleoptera; family Curculionidae; genus Polydrusus; species Polydrusus tereticollis. Next base: position 89,935,977 of record OY987332.1, read on the forward strand.
AATCATTCTTTGTTACTTGAATTATGAATTCTAAAAACTTGCTTAATTTGATTAAATCGTTAGTAACTGGAAGTAAATCAACGGAATTCCGTTTCTTTGCATTGCAAACTAGCTGATGCATTGGATGAAATTCTAGCGCTCCACTTCAAATTCAATATTTATTTGTGCACGAAGTCGTCGAGAAATTCTTTTAACTTTAGCGCAAACACGGGACGGGTCGGCCACGGTCATCCTCGAGGATGTGTTGCACGTTACCATCCGCCGCAACTATAGCCGCCCTACAAACGTGGAAACGGGCTAGCGCCCCATAAGCCGCCAACCGAAACTTGTTCTGATTTTGGCGAATGTAAAAGAGAGTGTCGGATTCCACCTTGCACCACGCATCGACAACATATTATTGGAACAATTTCTGACCGTAGTGCAGATAAATATACCCCGGTCTGACCTGTAGACGATATCGGTAGAACAAGCGCGCCGATATCGCCTTGTTCGCAGTGGTCCTTAGGCCGAGATGTCGTCCCTCGTCGCCGCACGGAAACAGTAACGGATACACCATGGGATCGGCCAGCCTGTTTAGATTTTGTGATGGTTTTGCAGAGGTGGTTGCGGAGTTGGTTAAAGAGGTTGTTGCTGGCCTGCGACAACGTTACGAGCTGGTGGCCTGTAATTTTGATTTTGCGGATACAAGATCAGAGCCACGTCGAACGGAGGTTCGGCGCTGACGAAAATTACCGCGATCTCACTTCGGCTTTCCGGTTTATTGAAATTGCGCCGCTGGCGATTCATATGGTCCAGAAGGCCGATGTACACGTTATCCAATGGTGCATCTCGCGGTCGTCTCGCCCGTTCTTCCGCTAACATCTCGCTCATCGTACGATAAGCGCGCATATACGGATTGACCCGCCGCAGAACTGCCTCTTAAGATATAAGTATTATAGCAGCAGCAGTAGTTCTTCAAGTTAATTATTAGTTTTGGTGTTTGTGAGTTTATTGTAAGAGAAAGAAAATGTTCGGAAGAAGCGAGATTTTGTCACTTGCCAGTGTCGACAATGGCATGATCGACCAGGCGTTGAAGGTGATTGCTGGCGAGTCAAACATGGTTGAGGTTGACGAGGCGCTGTTCGACGACCTCTTGAACGACGACGATGGGATGGATGAGAAGCTGGATAACGCAATGACCGATTACTACCGGGACATCAAAGACAGTCGCAATAAACAGGTGCAAATTATTAGCAATGTTCAGGTGAGACCACCTCGAAGCAAGCTAGAAACATTGCTAAGCACACCCGTGGTGGAGATATCATCTCCGTATGATAGGTTGCGGAACCATCATCCGCAACCAACCATCTCCACCACATCTGACGTAACCAAGCCGGTCCCGGTAGTAAAAATAAGAAGTTCTCATTTAGGCGACCCCCAGTACCATTCCCCGGCGGCGAATTTGAGCTATCTCAAACACCAACAGCAACGGCGGTGATTCCGGAGGTAGAGAATTCATTCACACAATAAATGATGTTGGTCTCTTTCTTGACGTGGAACATCTTTACGATTGTACATATAATGAATGTTTTATGATTATAAGCCGTAGGGTTAGTGAGCACAACATGTTGAGTTACACCTGGCGTTGTGTGTTGATACATGTGTTTGACATCGGGAAGACAAATTGATGACACGTTGTAACTCAGTGGTTTCGCAACATGTCTAACGTGGATCACTGACTCCTCTTCAGATAAAACAACTTTAGGGAGATAGAAATCGCCGTCCGATCCATGGTGAGTTCTGACCCATTCGTTGAGACTTTGCACTGACATGTGAGGGGTCAATTGAGGCCGGTCTACCTCTCCAACGGCTGCCAACTTCAAACAAATGGCACGGCGATAAGCCGATATAGTATCTTCGGGTGTCAAGTAGGAGTATTCACAAATTAATGACTCTATGCCGTCCCTGTTAGCCCACATGAAAGCATCAACCAACAACCCCCTTAACGCCACATAACTTGATGTTGATGTCATGCTGGCGTCGCCGGCATATGCAGCCAAATCTTTCAATAAGTCACATCTAATCAACGTGTCCAGCAAGATGTCAAATGCTGATTTCTCTCGAGATAACAAAATAATTCTCTCCCATAAAGAGTGTGGGTTGCGTCTGTATCTGTCGTCGAATAAGATGTAGTAATAACAAACCTGGGGAATAAAGTGGGAACACGTTATATGCTTAAACTCTGTTAAGTTGAATATAGTAGACGTCACAGGGTCGTCAACTGTTCGATTCGTCATTGACGTCACCCGTTCTGCATGGGTGATGGACATTTCCCATAAGACGAATCTTCGAGCCATCAACACCGTGTAGGACAACAAAGGAAATTGTCCGTGTGTGGACACCACCACGCGTGGCGACGCCATTTTGGGGTTTAATTCCGGGATTGAGATTGGCAAAATCGCACCTTTGTAAGAATTTTGTGTTAAGTTGAAACTCTCTCTTGGTATCTCTTTAGTACAAGTGTTACACGAAAATACAATGCCCCATGGGCCCTTGATATCTACTCCAAAATGTGCCAACTGACTTAGGACACTCATGTTGTGTAGAAATGCGGACTGGAAACAAATGGTGTAATTTGTGCCCTGTTTGGCATATAGAGTGGCTGTGTCAGATGAAATAGACATATGACTGGAGATGTTTGAAGTCTGGTTGGCCATACCTCCTTGCCTGAGCCCAGGACAGCTTAACCTGTGAGAGATTGTACCCGAGTAGACTTGACGTGTGTAGTTCTTCAGGGCTTCTGGTGATAAAGTGGTCTTCTCGCTGATCAGGTTGTCTAGTAGTGGTTGAAGCCCAGGAGAGTCGGCCAACCAGAGTTTGATCTCTATTAGTTGCTTAATGCTACTAACCATGCTTCCCACTTCCAAGACTTGCAATGGGGCTTTCCTTGCTCTCATCCTCGTCACGGACCCAAAGTATGGTTGTCGCAAACTAGTTTGCTCTTCTTGAGGCGCCATAGTTATGCCTTCCAGATGAGTCCCCCACCCCTCTTCCCGCAGGTTCTGAGCCAGGTTTGTTACGCACGCGCACTCCTTTATTCTGTCCGTGTCGTTGCTGGACTCCTTCCTTAGTTGATATCTCTTTCCATTTGCGCTTTCAACGCGTTGCATCCATTGGTACAAGTCACCTTCGTCCGTCCACATTTGAAACGCTAACTTCTGGATGGATCTAGTATTGCTGTATTTTCCAAGATATTTTTCTTGGAGACCCAGATTGGATAATGAATAGAGTTTGTTTAAGAGGCGAGGGTTGACAGGCTTGATTTCAGAGAGTGTTTGAATCAAGTCTGCTTTGTCATTTTCCATGTTCATGCTGAACATAGCAGAGATCATCTTATTCTTCACTATGGAAGTAATTCCAGACTTTACTTCCCTTCGGATTATGGACTCCGGCTGTAAAGGCATGTACAATGGCAAACACTGAGGATCTTTAATCAAAGCCTCCCAGTCCTTGTCACCAAACATTAAAGTGAGCCACTGAGATAAAAAAGATTGTAACAATGTGTGGTTCAGTGCAGTCTTTATCAACCTGATATTAGCTGTAAGGTGATCCTGTACTGATCGTGTACAAAACGAAGTATGTAAGCCGATTGGAAGACCGCCGAGTAGACGTGTGACCAACAAACAAGCGACTGTTCTTTCTACTGGAGATGTTTGCAACCACTTGTACTTGCGACGTATTAAGTAAGCTGCTTCGAGGGTTGTGCAAAGAAACGCTGTTAAGGGTTGATGATCTTTAGCAGCAGTGGCAGCTCCTGTTGAATATAAGCTTGATAAGTCCCCCGTTAATGATGGAAGAGTTTGATTCGCTTCGCTTGCAAGTCGGCTGACCCTCTTGAGTGCAGCGCTGACTTGTGCCCCTTTGAAATGATACTCGCGTGCATACTCGAATAGCAGCTGAGATCTCCATGTCTCATCCCCTTTGATGATCAACCCACAGGAGTCCGCCATCACCTCCAGTTCATGGACAAACCACTCGACGTAACTGTCCTCTGATAATTCTAGATCGTACAACTTCTTTTGATTAGGCAATCTTAACAAAATTACTTGGTTATCACCCTGACCTAGGAGAGATGCCGAAGTCCCACACTTTTCAGCGACCAAGTTGATCAGCATGATTGTTAGTATTGTCCAACCCTTTTGTCGCATCCCTTCATGCCAGGCTTCCGGTCCGTAAATGCATCTTGCCCCTTCCTTTGGGTCCCCGTCAGATCTTTGTTCAGGTGGGCAAAATCTGTCTTGGAAGATCATTATGCATGTTAGCGGAAATATGTGAGTAAATGTATATACACCTTTTAAACCAAATAAATTATCAAAACATTGGAATAAATGCATGACTATCTCATGCCTGAAACTGGTGCATCATGAAGAAAAATCCACCACTATATACCTATACGTCTTGCTGGTCTCAGACACTTTAGGACTTGTCATTCTCTGAATAACACGGGTGAGAGTCTCTTCAGACATTGTCATCGATTGTTGGGGTATATAGGGAAGAATTTGCTCCGCTATGTCTCCTTCTGTTGCAGTTTGGTATAGTCTCATCTCCGGGGTGAGCTTGGCGAAGAATCAAGCGTTGACACCCTTTTGCTCCCGTTCCTTAGCCACACACACAATGATCTTCCAGTCATCTGGGATGGCACCTGTTTCCACTTGATGGATGATGTTGCTTACCGATACTTCCTCCTGTTCCAGAAATGACACGACTGCACTCTTGCTGGTGGGAGGTGGTCCACTGGGAAACTTGCCATAAAGGGTCCTGTGTGCTTGCTTATCGTACTCGTGGATCCACTGACTCCTGGAGGGTATGATGGATTTGTCCGCTAGCAGGTCAGTTATGTCGATGTGCATATTGAATGGCAAACACTCTCAGGTAGAGAATAGGACACCATCACCACGTCCAGAATCACGGCCGCCACCACCACCACCCACCACAGATTCACCACCATTATCACCTGTCCTTAGTGGAAAGGAGAGGAATACCAAAGGAGCCCATCGAAAGCGCATCGTTATGAGGAAAAAAAATCTCAAGCGGTCTTTCGATGAGGCAAGTGGTGTGGTGGTGGTGAGTGGGACATCGTCGTCGTCGTCGGGTCATCGCCATCGTCGTCAACTTCGTTATTTAGCCAGGAGGAAGAGAAAGACAGATCGTTGTGGGTATTGGGGAAGAGGGATGAGTCGCGGAAAAACATTTGTAAGTGCGATATAGAGGCGGAACAATTGAATGAGCCAATTTTAAGACTGAGGGACCGTTTAAGTGTAGTTAATAGAAATAAGGAAAAATATAGTGCTAGGTTAAAATTGTTAGAATAGGTAAATGTAAAGTTAGGATAAGTTTTATAATAGTAATAGTTTTTACTTAGTTACTTAGTAGTTGTGTGGTGATGGTATAGGCTTAGTAATTGTAAATTATTTTTTAGTTATTATATGTGTAAATAAATGTCAATCAATCAATATATGCTTTATTGTTAAAGAAAACTAAATTCCTATAAACAAAGCGAGTATAAAATGTCCTTAAAATATAAGTAAAAATTAAATAAAAACAAAAACATATCATAAAAATATATAACATACACATACATACATGTATGCACATACACCCATACAAACATAAAATGCATAGTCAACAACAATAAAATATAAAATTAACACAAACCAACTATAAAACGTCACGGTAATATTCATTCAGACTGTAGTAAGCCTTCTGCAATAAGATGTCTTTGACGTTTTTCCGAAACTGGCCGAAGTTTAAAATTGATTTCAGCTCATTACTTAAATGATTAAAAATCTTTTTACTCTCATAGAAGACCGACTGTTTCACAAGAGTGGTCTTAGGAATGGGTAGTCGAAAATTTCGTATGCTGGTTCTAGTACTGTACTTAAATTCCTCAATATCTGATCCAGAACATCTTTTATGCAAAAGGCAAACAGTTTCCAAAATGAATAAAGACGGCACAGTTAAAATTCTTTCTGCTCTAAATAAAGGCTGACAGTGTTCACGGTTATTTGCTCTGCACAAATGTCGAATTGCTCTTTTCTGCAACACAAATATGGAGTTTAGCAACTGCCTGTTTGCAAATCCCCAAAAAACAATACCATAACGCAAGTGCGATTCAAACAAGGAATGATATACCATTTTAGCGGTTGAGTTACTAAGTTCATTACAGACTATCCTTATTGCATAACAGCCAGCTGCCAATTTTTTGCTTAATACGTTTATGTGCTCCTCAAATTTCAGTTTATTATCTAACGTTAGACCCAAAAACTTAGTAAGTGCTTTATTTTGAATTTGTTGATCATCAAGATTTATCTCATTAAAACTAAAACCAAAAGTCATTATATTTGTTTTGTTAATATTAAAACATAATAAGTTTGTATCGCACCATTTTTTAACCTCACGTAGATCACTGTCAATAACCAACTTTAAATCGTTTTTATCTACACCATGCCACAGGAGACTAGTGTCATCTGCAAATAGTGTAAACGCGCCCTGAATATCCAAAAATGCCAAATCATTCAAATATAGGAGGAACAAGACTGGTCCCAACACCGAGCACTGAGGCACTCCTCTCGTAACGATGGAGGTATCAGAGCATGTTGAGCCTACCCTTACTACTTGCCCTCTTTCATGGAGATAGGATGAAAACCACTTAACTGTTAGCTGATCAAAACCATAGCAATGTAACTTTTGCAGCAATATTTCATGGTCCACACAATCGAAAGCTTTCGAAAAATCACAAAATATAGCTGCAACCGCCTCACCACTATTTATGTTAAGGTAAATATCGTGGAGCAAGGAAAATATAGCGTCATCTGTACTTTTACCCGATACAAAGCCAAATTGTACAGGACTCAGAATGCCTTGATCCTCCAAAAATCTCATTACTCTTTTTTTTACTAGTTTTTCAATTACTTTTGAGAGTGTTGACAAGAGAGAAATCGGTCGGAAACAGGAAGGATCAGTAGAATCACCTCCCTTGAACAATGGAATAACAACCGCTCGTTTAAGACATAATGGAAACTCGGCCGTCCTGAATGATTCATTAATGGAGTGTGCAAGCGCATGCAAGGCCGTCTCAGGCAAATTCTCCATTATTTTTACAGAAATTCCATCATATCCTGCAGAACACTTATTTTTTAATTCCTTAAAAACTTGCTTTACCTCACTTGCATCAGTAACATCAATTAAGAATCCATTACTAATATGAACACCTCTTAGATACTCAAGAGGCTCTTTTTTAGGTCTTAAGTGTGAAGTTAATTTTTCTCCAATTGTACAGTAAAAATCATTTAAAATATTAGGGTCTATCTCTACATTTTTTCGTAATATGTTCTTTTTGCCCCTTAAATTATTAATGATTTCCCAGGTTTTTCTAGTTTTGTTCTTTGCATTTTCAAAGTTTCTTTTATAATAGAGATCCTTAGCTTTTTTGATAAGTTTTCTATAAATTTGCTTATACTTATTAAAATATTTTATAAAAAAGTCATGTTCACTATAAAACTTTCGTATGGTATGTAGCGATCTTAGATTCCTTGCCGACGTTTTAATGCCAGAAGTAAGCCAGGGCTTTTTTTTCCTTACTTTTATGTTTTGAAGTGGGAAAGCCTTATTGAAAACATTTATTAAAATATTATGAAAACACTCAAATGGCTTTTCCGATCTCAAAACATTGTTCCATAATTCAATATTATTACATGATTCCTTAAATCTATTATAATTTCCCTTACTAAAGATTCTACCATGTCGGTTTCTTTTGCAACCCACACCTGAATTTGCAGAATAGGAAAATATCACAGCCTCGTGATCCGATAATGCTGAAGCGACAGTATTGCACTTAATATTATTACTATCATCGAAATTTGTACAAAGATAATCTATGGTCGTAGCAGAGAATTTTGTTATTCGAGTTGGTTCACAAACATGCATTTTAAAGTTTAATGAAACAAAAATGTTAAGAAGTGACTGTGTTGTTAATGATTCCGTTTCAGCAAAATTTATATTAAAATCACCCGCAAGTATCACTTTTGAGTGAACTGGAAGTTTGGTCAAGAGTAATTCAAGTCGTTCCAAAAAAACACCAACATCACGGCTTGGAGGGCTGTAAATACAAACAATATACAAATTATATGCTTTTACGTATATCATTGAAAATTCAAACTCATTTTCTACCAAAAAATTATCATATTTATCTACGTTTTCAATTAAAAAATCTTTGCATATTCTTGTATGAACCAGTATTAACGTTCCCCCATGCGACGAGCCCCTTCTACAGTAAATTGATGCTACATTATAGTCTGGAATATAACAAGGTTCGTTCACTTTTAACCAATGCTCTGTTAGCAGAACAAAACATGGTTTATTATTTAATTCTAATGTCACGTAAAGTTCATCTATTTTATTTCTAACCGATTGTATATTTAAGAGAAACACAGTCAATATATCAGGTTTTAAATTTTTGCTGGAGGTCGGTCGTCTTGTAGATCGTTGTCTAAAAAAGTATTTGTGGGGCTCACAGCGTTGTCAGAAATAGCAACAGGCTGATAGCCATTCAATTGACAACTGTCTGGCTCGCCGATTAAGTGTTTTACATGAATTAAGTTGCCTTTTTTGATACCTTTACTAAATAAATCGACCCTTCTGGAAATAACAGCAGCTAATTTTCGCAACCCTAGGGTATTTAAAAACGGTTTGTCGTGAATATAACATAAATAATTAAATGTGGTAGAGAAGTCAATAATATCATTATTATCTGCAAATAGCTGCAGTTTACCTACATAATAAAGCAAAAAATCTTTTATATTTTGCATATTGTCAAGCTGTTCACCATTTCTACCCTTAGCCGGTGAGGTACAGATCAGAAGATTTGTGAAAAAGCATTTGTTTGCCAAAGTAGTTAAGTCCTTTAACGTTATAACTTCAGGAAATCCCGCCAGAACCACGACATAATCATTTTCTGTAAGACCATTTAAGTAGCAGTCGACGTCCGTAATTAAGTTTTTAAAACTTGCCCCTGGTCTGCATATTACCTGCAGACTTACTTCCATACCAAACTGTTTTTTTAATGGGTTATATATAAATTTTCCATAAGTATCCGTCAAAACTATTACTCTTTTATATGTATGTAAACTTTTTCTATTCTTATCACCTGACGCATTGTCTTCGGTTTGGACATATTTAGTTTGCCTATCTTGAGTGACATTACCAATACTCTGTAGACCAGCCACTTGGCTTTTTAGTTCCTCAATTTCATGCATATATGTCTTATTTTCTTCATTTAGCGTTTCAATTGTCGTCATCATATTGTTTTTGATCTCATTCAAGTCAAAAGCTTTTGTCTCAAATTCCATGGACTCATTTTCTCTTCGCTCCAGCTGTGTTTCAAGATACTTAGTTTTATTCTTAAGACCATTTAACATTTTATTAAGTTCCGTAATGATATCGGTTTGTTTCTGAATCTTTTGTTCAAATGTTTTTTCTACTTCGCACACATCCGATTGAAAGTCGAGGGATAGTCTTTTTTGGCGTTTTATATAAGAATCTTTCGCATTTAACGCAATGTTAAGTTTCTCTATTTGACTGACATACTCTTGAATCTTATTTTCTGTGACCAAATCATCCTCTTGGCAGCTGCTAGAACAGTAAATTTTGTAATTGTGTAAGAATACAACATTTTTTCTTCTTTCTAAACAACTTGGGTGAAAAATTCCCAGACATTTTATACACACAAGATTACGGAATTCACTCTTACTACAGCATTTAAAATTGTTATTCATTATTCAGCAGTTCATTCTTAGTACACAAGTAATTTAAAGTCTGTCCACAACAATTTCTGTTTATTATTTACTTAGTTTCTTGAACCATTCCAAAAAAAGAAGATTCCAGGATAAACACAAACAACTACACAGTCCTTATCTTTAAATTTGAAGGCACAAAAAAACGGCTAGGTATTCTCGAATTTTAACAGTGAGATTTAAATAATTAATTGCCGGCCCATTGTTTTTTCGTCATTGTACTGTTAGTAGCAAGGTTAAAACCACGAACACTCTGTAGTCAGATGCCCGTTTTTTCAAGGAACAGCACTATATTAAACACGCAAATTTAGGTCCTCTTTTACCTGATAAAACACTAAAAGTTTACAGACGAAATAATAACGATGTTCACGATTCAACCGTGTTCACTGACATTCATAAATAAATATTTCTAGTCATTAGGTATAAGTTAGCTTAGGTGTATATAAAATAGATTAGATATAAGAATAAATATTTTTGAATTAAAAATAAATATTTCAAATACAATAAAAGTATCATAACATTAAACTTGTTTTATTTCTTACAAAAAGAAAATAACTAGGAATATTTTGAAGAAGTAGTAAAATTTAGACCCCCCATGCAATTTTTAGGTTTGAAAAAAACTGTATACATAAGCAAACGAAATTTTACTTTAGCGAATTCTAGAAATTATTAAATCGAATAGATTTGTCTAAAACTATATTTCCTTCGCTAACTACATCAGTCGATTGCAAGCCACGATGGGAGAATATCCTTCAGACATTTTTCTTGATATCCGAGGCTACCATTGTTCTTCTTTTGGATACTTTCCAAAGGAGTTAGCAATTTACGATGGGTTTCGTATCTCAAGCTATCTATTTAAAGCTCCTTTTGCGAAAAGTATGTTGTCCCTTGTGGAGCTAAAACATGTCAAATGGGCCGAAAAGTATCATGGACTGAAGTGGGAGTCTGGAAACGTAGAACTCTGTGAAATTAACAATATATTTAAACATGTGTTGGAATTATACCAATCACCCAGGATATACGTAAAAGGAAGTGTGAAGGCAAATTTCCTAAATAAGCGAAGAAATTATTACAAATATTCCCTGTAAACAAGAACCGAAATTAAGTAAATCTAAGAAGATTCCAGAGTGTTTTTTCCACAAAACGATGCATCCATGGCACTGTGCAGCATCGAATGTAAAACTGTTATATAATTCTAGAAATTGCTACTAATAAACATTATATTATTGTTTACTTTGTTTTTTTTTAATCATTCGTCAGTACCTAATCAGCGCACTTTTTCTCTTAAATTGGCTAGCTAGTATTGAACTTAAAATGTTTGACTTAGTGTTTACAATAAATCACAATTTAAAATAAAATTTCTTGCTACTACCTGTTTCGTATTTAAATAATTTTTTAAGGCATTTTGTTATTAATTAATTTTTTTTAGGCATTTGCTGTAATCTTACGCAGAAATGCAAAAGAGCTAAAATGTTTGCCTTCGTTTAAACCATAGATCCCCATATTTGTTAAATTGCATTTAGTTGAAAAATTTTTTTGTTGGTACTTCGTCATATTTGTTATTAATTAATTTTTTTTAGGCATTTGCTGTAATTTTACGCAGAAATGCAAAAGAGCTAAAACGTTTGCCTTCGTTTAAACCATAGATCCCCGTTTTTTAAATTGCATTTAGTTGAAAAGTTTTTTTGCTGGTACCTCCGTCATATTTGTTATTAATTAATTTTTTTTAGGCATTTGCTGTAATTTTACGCAGACATGCAAAAGAGCTAAAATGTTTGCCCTTGTTTAAATCATAAATCCCCCTTTTTTAGATTGCAGTTATTTGAAAAAAAATTTTTTTTGGTGGTACCACCTTCATATTTATTTGTTATTAATTATTTTTTTTTAGGCATTTGCCATAATTTTAGAGAAAAAAGTATTGAAGTGAAAATGTATGACTAGATGTAAACTATAAGCTCCCATTTTTTAAAATTGCATTTTATATATCTAGCACCCTGCTAACGTTTGCGTCCGCATTGTATGCTGCCCTGTGAGCCGCAGCGTCCGCCACGTTGGGAAAATAATAATGATTTAGCCGGGGTTGGGCTACATCTAGCGTATTCAAAACGCCATTTGTAAAGTGGTGAATTTTGCCAGTCAGTGCGAAACATCGGTATTCGGAGTGAATGCCACCGGGAACGCTTGATTTAAACTTATGTAACGAATTTTTTCTCGGTAAGTAATAGAGTCGGGATCGTTTCCGCTCGCCAAGTCTATTAGCTCCTGCGGGGTGTCAGCTAGCGGTGGAAGAACGATCGTTTCGTTTTGGCAATAAGTGCGTCTGATCCCCGCCCTTACCACGAATTTGCCCTCAAGAAACGTGCATCGCAACCTATGCACTGGTGATCCATTGGCCCGATTGTATAGGGAGTCAGACACATTTGTTCGACCAGCGCCAAACGCGTATTTAGTGCATTTTTTCAGATCCTCTTCTGGGCTACGGCCAATGGCGCGCGGCGCGTGGGTACTGGTGGTGGCATCGGCATGGCAACTTCCGACGATGTTACTGGCTTCGCTCGGGCAACTAACTTCACACGTGAAATCGTTGACTTTCGCCCCTTGTTGCGCAATATACTATTTAATGTCGAAAAACTCATTTTGTTGTTAAAACTTGTTAAAATTGGCAATAACTCACTTGTTATTATTGATAAAAAAGAAATCTGTTAAGATAATATCGTTAGAATGTTGGTCCCTATGGTTGAAAAATACTCCAAAATTACAAAAAAAGGATCAACTGCTTAGCATTATTATGATTTTTATTATTACCAAACGATCATCAGTACATTAATTAGACATTATACTAATTTATTTTCAAAATTAATATTATTATATTTTTTTAATTTGAAACACTGACACAATACGCATATTTCTTTATCATTGTAAAATATGTCGTTAGATGAAACTCCTTGTTCGTAAAAAAGTGTTCTCTTTAATGCTTGAAACAAAATGCATCTGGAATCACAAGCAAACGTACATACATACAAACTATAAAATAGATTGCAGTATTACACAAAATAACTGAATATACATAAAAAACGGTAAACGCTCAATAATTTAAAGAAACAAAACGAGTCTAATGTCACGCGTTCACGTTCATATCTAAAACGAGACTGACTTTACCCAAATTTTCTTTTGGGGTCAAGTTTTAGCGTCTTAGCCCTTGCAATCGATACGTTGAGATTTCGGTCTTGATCTATTTTTAGAACACAGCTAATACAGTGTCTTTTGCGCGTAGGGCGAGTTATCGTGAATTTAGCACAGGGGCGTCGTTAAGTTTATTTATTCACGCACTATTTTTAACAATCATATTTCATATAATTCACTATAGCTTTCTGAATCAAGACCTGAAATGAAAAAAATATGCCAATAATAACTTGGAAATTATATACCACATAATAATATTAATATCAAAAATGTTTAAAACAATTTAAATTTACAAGTGTTGGAAATTTGCGAATTAATTAAAACGTTAGATATATTCAATAGGAGATTATTTAAAATAATACTTCTAATAAAAAAATGTTATTTTTTATTTTTAATTGAGTACTTTGTGGTTTTCGTCATTTTTACGATGGCGCCAGATGCCTTTTAATCATAAAACTTAGATATTCGGGACAAGGACCATATCAGAATATTTTAGGAACTTTATTTCTTGTTCGATTGGTCTGCGAGTTAAGCTGAGTTCTCCTTTTTTTAATAGGAGTACGTCACAATTATGATAAAAATCACCATTACGCGTCAGAGCATTAATGGCTTCTCGTCGTCTTTTGGAATTTTTCGGCATACTCAATATTCTGGCAGTTTCATTAGAATGGGTCCTTTTAAAATGTCTGGCTATATTACGAAGCAACTTGTGTCAAAAATAACAAATGTGGTCTTTTTTCCAATTCTCTTACCCCCAGATGTTTTTTTGGTACAGTTTTTTTTGCACTAGTTCTTTTGTTTTGGTCTTATCGGTGGAACTAATTACACCGGAAAAAAGGTTTCCATTAAAGAAAAGTTTTCAGTATGATTAACGGGTTGACTTCGTGAAACTTGATCACATTCAGTATCACTTAATAGCATATTTTCAGGAGTATCCGGTACTATCGAACTGCTGCGGAATTCACCACTAGGTAAGTATTCAGATTCAAAGCCGCCAAAACCAAAAGGTTCGGGTTCTGATAATAATTCTTCTTCATCTTTAAGTAAATTTACAATTCAATAATCATAAAATGTGGTCCAGTTTACATTAGGCGCCTTATTTTGTTTCCAAATTAATCAACAGGTAAATTTTTTTATTCAGTTAATCAAGATGCTTCTTTTCATTTATTTTTCGTTTATTTCTAAGATATGAGCGACATTTACGAAAAAATGTATGAAAGAAGATTTCAAAAGAGAACAGATTACACTATTTTTCTGATTTTTTTCCCATTTGTATAGGCCTTAAAAAGAGCTGCCCTGAACCTTCAAAAAATGTGATTTTTTGAAGTTTTGGTACGGGCAGCTTCTTTGAGTTCCAGGGAAAAAATGTATCTAGATAGAGTAAGAATGGCAACAGTGGCGAAGTGTTAACTTTTTTAAAGTCTCCTTTTATTAAAACGCGCATTTTTTTATCAGTCGAAAATATTACTTAAAATATCGAGTCGACCCCTTTTACGGAATTAAAATGTTTTATTTGAGCTGAATTGAAAATTGTAAGATACCAAAATGGGACGATTTTACAATAAACATCGAAGTATCCGAGAAAATTTTGTAAAACTTCATCATTTCGGAAATTATAATGAATTTATAATGTTTTGTAATTTGTAACCTATAATATATTTATAATATATAATAATATTAGGTTTATATCACCGGGTGACTTTATATAAACTAGCACCCCTCGTAATTTCTTTATTTTTTATCGTACAGGAGAAATAAAAAAAACTGACATACAGGGGAAATGTTTTCGTTTTGCAAATTTGCATTGTAGTTTTCGCATATACAGGCTGATCCATTGGTAATACATTTTTGGAGGTAATACCACGAGTGCTTTTAATTTTTCCGGAAAAATTTGGAAAAACGAGTTGACAAATTAATTTATATTGGATTTTATCAAAGTTTTGTTATTTTTTTCTTTTTATTAAAATGTTTAAATTCTACATAAATAGATTTTTCGGATGCAACATTATTTGGATAAGTGTTTTTTAGATAAATCATTAAAATAAAAATAAAATACATAATATTAACTATAAATCAATATAAAAGAAATAAGAATCTAAATAATAGCTAAAAAAAGGCTAATTATGTAGGATTTTAACATTTTAATAAAAAATATAAAAGATAATGTAATAAAATCCAATATAAATTGATTTTTTCGTCAAAAATTAGAGTTATTTGCAGATCTCTCAAAACCAGGAAAGATAATAATACGCGGTTATGGCCAGAATGTAGCATTTTAGTGCTCTTCGAAACTCTTATACAAAAAGTATACCGTACCATTTAATTTTCTTAAGAAAATTAAGAAAAACTGAAAGTTTTTTTACAAAGCGCCCCCTGGGAAACAAAACACGAGTTTTGGACCATCACCAAAATCAGTTTTTAAATAACCGCGACATTCTCATTCAAGCGAGCCTAAGTTTATTAAAATCGGATACAAGGTGTAAAAGATACACTACTTTTAAAATTAAGGTATTCAGGAACTTCCCCCACCCTTATCATCTGAGATACGTCCGTAAAAATGGATAAGCTTTCCATTCATATCAAGATAGTACCTTAATGGGGCGATTTTTTAAATAATTTAAATTTTAAATTTTGTCTCAATAGTTACGCCCTGTAGCGACAATCGTACATTTTTTAACATTATTTCCAACATTTTCTCTTTGCCGATTTCCCTATGAAAATTTATTACCAAAACTTTCTGAGATACAGCCGCTCGCCACTCTTACTGGACCACCCTGTATACTGGGGGCGACAAAAAGGTTTGTTTTTTATGGATGCCCTTTTTTTATGATAAGGCACAACACTACAGGATTAACCCTTTAAGGCGCTCGGCGAGCGATGCGTGTGCGAAGGAAACGATTCACGTTGATCTTGAATCTTTGGAGATTATAGTCGTTGGGGAACACGGCCTCAGGGAGGTCGTCCCAGAGTGATGACGTTCTCCAGGTGAAAGAATTTTTAAACAGTATTGTTCGAGGGACACTAAGCTGAACTACGTACGGGTGGGCTGCAGTGACTCATCGTGTATTTCTACCATGCACCGCTCTGGGTGGAATCAAGCGGGCAACCTCAGTTGAGCACTTGCTATGAAAATATTTGTAAAATAGACTCAAGTCGCCAACCTGCCTTTGATGTTCAAAGCTTTTCAGGTTGTTTGTCAGATCATGGTCATCGATCATGCGAATGGCTCTAGGGGCAGAGTCCCAAATATGCGAACAGTACTCCAGCGATTGTCGAATTTTGGCTTTATAGAGCATCTAAAGTTGTTGGGGTGTATAAAGGTTCTTAGGTCGAAAAAGTACTCCAAGCTTCTGCGAGGCTGCCTTAGCAATGGTCGCAACATGGCTATACCAAGACATATAACTATCCAAATTGACGCCCAATAAATGAATTGAAGAAGCCAAGGGAGTGTCCCGCCATGACTATATCCGGTTCTTCGACATTAACACGTTCGCGGACATGAAGCATTCTGAGGGTGTTGCCATATTGCCACTATCATATTTGTAATTTTTTTTTGCAATAGACTGGTAAGACAAGTTTCTATGGGTTTATTATCACATTTTATGTTGTTTGCGATAAAAAAAAAACAAGTGCGGCAATTACCGCTTTGTCCCTATAAATAACATTTTTTACTAATAAGGACAAAGCGGCATATGACTCATCAAAAATGGGAACAGAAATCTATGTATTTCTAGTTTTTAAAAATACAATTAATAATATACAGAAGTTAACAAATTGGGATAAGTGCTTATAATAGTGTTACTGTCTATTTGTATGGTGTAATTCAAAACACGGCACAACACAAAGTGGTGGTTGGTCGGGACACGTTTTGCACATATATTTGGTTTCTTTTCGTTTGTTATTTTTCGAGCATTCCTTACACCTCCTGTGAAAGGATTTTTGCGGATCTTTTTCATTTGGAATATTAGCTGGTAAATGCATATCTGGGAAATTTGGTACTATATTATCTGTTCGTTTACGCTTCCCACCGCGCACAGGTCCGTCATGTATTAGTTTTCTCCCATCATGCAAGTCATAATGTATGCTAAGCAGTTTTCGGACTAGTTTTCCCCTGTATTCGAGAAGAGTTAGTTTGTTATTATATTTCTTTAACACATAATAAGCATTCCAAATTGCGATGTCTAGCAGGTGAAACATCACCTTTTTATACCATCTAATGGATTTACGAGGAGACGAATAATAGCTAGTCATCTGATCACAACGATCTACTCAAGACATAAAATCGTTGTACCTCACGATCTCTATTGGCTTTATTTTAATTGTTTCAAATATGTTACTAACATTCATTAGCTTTGGTTGATACTTTGTTGTTATGCAGTAGATGTCGCGCTTATCACGCCACTTTGAAACGCAAATGCTATCATCATATTATCCTTTGCCATTTATATTTACCCCTTTTAAGTTTTTTCCTCACAACAGTTTGTGGATTACCTCGTCGGTTAAACTGGAGAGTACCAGTAGTGTGCGTTTTCCGACTAATAAGTTTCTTAGAAAGACCGATGCTATTATAAAAGTTGTCCATCATTAGATGATGACCACGGTCTAAGTACTGTTCCATCAGAGAAAATACTAATGCTTCTATCTTCGTTAATCTATCGACATCTTTAGAGTGGCCCTTGTAAATTTTTATATTCAATACATCCATCTGTTGTACAAAGCTCATAGAAAACTTAATGCCATATCTAGCTCGCTTGCCCTTGATGTATTGCCTAAAGCTTGTTAAAAAAGAAAGAGCGACTCATCAAGTGATAACTCCTCCGGTGGGGAGCAGGCATTTTGAAAATTATGGAGTAGCTTGTTTAGCAAAAGTGATATTTTATTTAATTTGTCAGTGGGGTCAATTTCCTGGCCATATGAGCAAGAAAAACACCTTAAAATTTCTTCATACCGCCTCCCTGATAGAGTATAGTTGGAAACTGGAGAATAGTATAAAGTATTTACTGAAAATATTTTCCTTATAGAAGGATATTTAATTTGACCTTGAAGAATACACATTCCAAGAAATTGCTGTAACTCCTCTCTTGTAATCGGCTTTATATTGGAATATCTGCCGTATTTTCTTTGGGGACGATTAGTGTTCTGTAAAAGAACGGCATATGTGTTTATTGAAACAAGCACCATTTCCATGATTTCATTATCTCAAAACTTATTAAAACAGTCTGCTGGTAGATTGCCGACAAATGTTAAACGGATACCAGATCTTGACTCGTCAAAGTCAAAATTGGGAATATCCGAAACTTTATCGCACCACTCTTCTTCATTATCCTGGGCATCTCCACATCTTGTGGAGGTAAATTTAGTCTTTGAATATTTTGTTCATCCTCAGAAGAGTCCCTAAATTCGACCTGGTCAGACATATGTGAGGAGTTAGCTTCAGCTTGATACGTTGAATCTTCTACGTCGTCATCGCTGCTAAATGGCTCAGAATTGGAATTTTCACTTTCGCCAAAGCTTACTTCGTCCATGAATCTCAACAGCCTTTTTTCTTCTTTAGCATCCATATTCTATAGAAAAAAGTCGACTTTTCATATATCATATTATAGGTTAGTAAAATAAAATGAGAACTAACCCAACATTTTGATCCACCCTGTAATGTATTTTTGCTTTACGCTATTTACTATTTACCCTCAATAAGATCAACTAATTTCAAAATATTTTTTGTACCAAAAACCCCCACTTTGTCCCCATACAAGAGAAATAAGCAAAAATAAATATATTTTTTTTTTAATTTAAAAAGTTTTATGGGACTCCCAGTATATTGTATTTCAGCGCACAGTCCGAAGATATATTCATATAACCAGGTAGTCCACCCCGCGTGACTCGCTACACGATTATTTTCAAGATATACGAGAAATAAATCCCAAAGCCTACCATCCTCCCGCATCCCGCGCCAAGTAAACTCATTCGTCTTCGTGCGTTTGCTACGTACGGTTGCTTCGCGTCCCGGTAGGTGTTTACGAGACCGATATTTTAAGTGAATTTTTTAGTGTACAATAATAATGGGGAAACATTCCCGAAAAAGAAAGCGTTCTCGGTCTCGGGAATGTAGTGGTTCTTCTAGAGAACTACTTAGAAGGCTCCGAAACCTCGAAAAGAAGTTAGATCACTCTCCGCCCCATACTAAACGCCGTAGCCTTTCTCCTTCTAATGTTGTCTGTAGTGATAGCCGACGTCTGCACGGCTCGGTATCACGTCCTACTTTTGACAGCAGGTCAGACTATACACCTTCTCTCTCACCTCGAGGAGATCGAAGCCCACAGCGGAAATCGAGAGAGGTAAGCAGTCATGAACGTAGTTGGTCTCGACCTTCATCGCCCTCGCGGCGAAATTTAACATCGGAGTTAAAGGCTCGACGGCGTGGCTGTCCGACTGCTGCTTTATCGCTTGTTGGTCGCCGTGAGCTGTATGACACGGAATCAACTTATGGTCGGAATACCTTTAGCCGGTCTCTGTACGAGCCGGTTTTGGGCGAGTCGGCTAGTTATATAGGCGATACTAGCCATCCACTAACGGATCCTAAGAAAAATGCCACGGAAACTTTACCAGAAGGTTATGAAAAAATTTAAGGATCTAATCCTTCTGTAAAACCAGATAATTCTTACGAGCTCCATCCGGCTCTTGTTGCGCGGTGGGACCATCTGTTAATTCATGGTTTATCTTCCTCGGAAACGGATAATCTTCTATCTACGTATGAGAGCCCAAAAAATATAAATCTTTTGGCTCCGAAGATTAACCCTGAGTTGAATTACTCACTCTCTAGCCCACCAAAAGAGAGATGCTAATCATGGGGCTTATCAAAATCATTTGGGTAGTAGTCTTGCTTCCTTGGGTAAGGCTATGAATTTTATTTTAAGTAAGAAGGGGGGCCTGGATAAAGAGGATAAAGAATTAATTTTTTCTTATCTTAACGATTCCAGTCGCATAATTGTCAATCTCTTTAATAAAATTTCCGGTGTAAGGAAGCAATTTATATACCCATTATTGGATTCTAAATTTAAGGAGATAGGTGAAAAATCAGCTTCTCGCAAGTTCCTCTTTGGTCCGAATTTAGCCGATAAGATTAAAGAGCTCCGATCGTTAGAATCGACAGGCAAAGGACTAAAAGCTACTTATACCGCTCAAGTCAGGCCCTCTACTTCAAAACCACAAGGTTTCAAGACCCACAATAGCAATAAGGCAGGTCAGAGCTTAAAACATACTTTTAAGCAGCCGCAGAATTTAAACAGGCAACGCCCCCCTCGTTATGTAGAAGAGCAGAGGAAAGTAAAGTATTACAAGGGGCGCAGGAGAGAATTCTACAACAAACAGAAGAGACTTAAGGTTTTTCGGAAGAGACTCGAGAGGTAAGTAACAACCCGACTATAGCAGGGAGATTAAATATGTTTTATCTTGACTGGTGCAAATTGACCTCAAATCCTATTATTTTACAATGGATTATTGGTTATAAAGTTCCACTCAATAGAGCTCCTATTCAAGTATGCGCTCCAATTTTACCAAGACAATCCCCAAAAGAGGTGAATGATCTAAAGGCTGCCATAAATGACCTTTTGTGCCTGGGAGCTGTAAAGCACTGTACGCCAGTTAAAAATCAATTTGTTTCTAGGTATTTTCTCGCAGAAAAACCTACTGGCAAGAAACGGTTTATATTAAACTTAAAACATTTCAACAAGTTTGTCAACGCTCCGCATTTTAAGCTTGAGGACTTAAGAACGGTGTCAAGGTTACTCTTAGAAGGTTATTTTATGGCGTCTATTGATTTGAAGGATGCCTATTTTCTGGTTAATGTCCATAAATCTCACAGAAAATATTTAAGATTTTCTTTTTGCAATCAGCTATTCAAGTTCACTTGTTTGCCCTTTGGGTTGTCTTCAGCGCCGTATACATTTAATAAATTAATGAAACTTATCATAACATATCTTAGAGCTCTTAATATTTTGTGTGTCAATTACTTGGACGATTTCCTCATTATGGGCAAATCATATGAGGAATGTTTTTGGAAAGATCATAAAAAAGTAAGATAGGGACATGTAAGCCGTTTTACTCTACAACGTACCGTTAGAAAGCTAGAAGCTGTCAAAGTTCAAAAATGTAATTTTTCAAAAGTCGATATCTCGGAAACTATTAAGTTTAGACTTATAATGCACGTATTGAAAAATAATTGTAATTTTATGTAAAATCCAAAAATATTCGAAGATATAGGGTGTTCCATTTAAAAAAAGGTAACTTTGCTTCCCTACGGTTTTCTGACTCATCCTGTATACTTTTTTTTTTTTAAATTCTAATACAACTTAAAAAACCCTAAAACTTTTATCTAAAATATTTTTTGCTAACTGTTATACTTTAAGAAATAATGGACCGTTTCCATACATACCAACGACCCTGTATTTTAACCTGTCACAACAATTTAAAAAAAGATGTATTCGAATTAGAGATTTTTACCGATGCCTCCACCACAGGATGGGGTGTTTGGTCGAAATCGAAAGGGGGAACCCATGGCTGGTGGTCGGATTCGGAAAAGTTGCACCATATTAATGTATTGGAACTTAAAGCAATTTTTTATGGGCTTTTAAAATTTGCCTCCGAGTTACAAAATTGCAATATTCTCATTCGATCTGATAATACTACCGCTGTAGCATACGTAAATAGAATGGGCAGTGTAAAATATATACAGTTAAACAAGTTGGCAAGGAATATATGGCAATGGGCTGAGAAGCGAAATAACTGGATTGTTGCGGTTCATATTAAATCAGAGGACAATTTTAGGGCGGATAAGGAATCGAGACGCCTCCCCACAGAAACTGAGTGGTCTTTGGCAGATTATGCTTTTTCTCGCATCATACTAAATTTCGGAATACCAGAGGTTGACTTGTTTGCCTCTTCACATAATTTTAAATGTTCTAAATTTGTGTCCTGGAGGGGCGATAAGGGTTCTGTGGCAACAGATGCTTTTACAATACCTTGGAATAACATTTTTTTCTATGCGTTTCCGCCATTTGCGTTAGTTCTTAGAACCTTACAAAAAATTATTTCTGATAAGGCGGAAGGCATCATGGTTGTTCCTAATTGGCCGTCACAGTCATGGTTCCCCTTGTTCAGGCAGCTCTCAAGTAACAATCTGGTAACTTTTGAACCTAACAAAGATCTTTTATTCTCTTCTTGCCTCAAACCTTTCCCTGGTGGCAGCGAAGTTGTCAGGGAGGCATTTCGCTTAAAGGGATTACCGGAGTGTGCTTTAGAAACAACTCTACAGTCGCTGTCGCCCTCAACGTTAAAACAATACAGCACATGTTTCAAACAGTGGTGGATATTTTGTGCTAAAAATAATATAAGTCCGTACACAGACAATGTATGCTATATCGTATCCTTTCTTCAAGAACTCTTATCTACTAAATTATATACATATAGCTCTTTAAATTCGCACAGATCAGCATTATCGTTAATATGTAAGGGGGATATAGGAAGCGACTTTCGAGTCAAAAGATTTTTAAAGAGTGTATCAAGAATCGCACCATCTAAGCCTAGATACGATTTTGCTTGGGACCCTCAGCCGGTACTTGAAAAGTTACAAAGTATGGACACAAATTCTCTTAAATATCTTTCTTTTAAACTACTTATGTTACTAGGGCTAATCGCTGGTCACCGAATTCAAACCTTATTCCATATTAGGCTAAAAAATATCATTGAATCTTCATCAGGGTATACAATCTTTATTTCTGATAGAATCAAAACCAGTCGTGTTGGAACAACAAATCCATGCTTACAAATTCCCAAATTTACAGATAATCCGGGTCTTTGCGTAGCTTCTACTTTGAATAATTACTTGGAAGTAACTAAAACATTAAGGGGAAAAGAAGACCAGTTATTTATTATATTCAGAAAGCCTTACACGGCTGCTTCCAAACAAACTCTAAGTAGATGGGTAAAAGATGCTTTCAAAATTACAGGAGTAGACCCTGGTCACTTTAAACCCCATTCTATATGTGCCGCTTCTACCTCCCTTGCATATAGACAAGGTTTATCAACAGATATAATTTTCCGAACTGCAGGTTGGTCCAAAAATTCAGGCACATTTAGTAAATTTTATAATAGACCAATATATACAGGTCAGGAGTATGCAAATACAATAATCCAAGCTGTAGACAGAGCTATCTGTTAGCAGTAGCAGAAGTATAAGTGTTATAATTAAGCATGGCAATGTCCTGTTTAAAGAGAACGTTTCTTACTTATCTTTATATGCTAATACTTATAAGTAGAATCTTGAACACTAGCGTTCGTTGTGTTTAAATATCCTATAAGTTGAAGTTTGAATACTAGCGTTGTTGGGTTTAGACCTGAATGAGCAAAAATTGTTTTTTCCATGTTAAGTGAGCTGAGTACGATGCTTAATAACAACTTGGGAAGCTTTTTTTGTTTTTAATCATCACCACAAGTCTAGAACTTAGCACATAGTTCAACAATTGCATCTATTGATTCTTTAAACAACTACCTGGTTATATGAATATATCTTCGGACTGTGCGCTGAAATACAATTATTCGATCAAACGAACTTACCTGTGAAGTTCGATCGTAATTGTATGAAGCGCACAGTCCGAAGATATATTAACCCACCCATCCCAGGAGCTTTTCAAACGGCCTTTGTCGTTCGTATACAAATGGTGGAAAACCTCTAAGGACCCTGGGAGCAATTGTTTCAGCAGTCTTTAAACGAAATGAGTTTACTTGGCGCGGGAT
The DNA here is from genome assembly GCA_963920685.1 of Polydrusus tereticollis. Lineage (NCBI taxonomy): Eukaryota > Metazoa > Arthropoda > Insecta > Coleoptera > Curculionidae > Polydrusus > Polydrusus tereticollis. The sequence continues at coordinate 89,959,781 of OY987332.1, forward strand.
GCGGGAGGATGGTAGGCTTTGGGATTTATTTCTCGTATATCTTGAAAATAATCGTGCGTAGCGAGTCACGCGGAGCGGACTACCTGGTTATATGAATATATCTTCGGACTGTGCGCTTCATACAATTACGATCGAACTTCACAGGTAAGTTCGTTTGATGGAATAATTACGCATCAACCACATGATTTTTAAATTGATACCAAGATTTTTAAAATTATTATAGCCCGTCTTTCAATATTTTATATATCTAAAGCTAATATTGTTAAAATATAACCTCAAAATTTTCCATTTTTCATGTGTATTAGTGCCTCTGTTTTTTAATTACAAAAAATATATCAAAAAAATAAGTAATACATATCTTACCTTCTTACCACCAACCACAAGACACAAAAATACTACTTAAAAAACGACAAATTACAATTTGTTCATAATGCATACACACCATGCACATGTAATAACATACTAGAATATTCGCTGGAATTAAATTTTATGATAGGACATTTGACGATATGTCTTGATTTTTGCTGGGACAGTAGGCCTGACTACCCATTAGTTTATATGTATGACGGCGGGGCAATTCACGCTTTGGCTTTTGTGGCGCGTTTGGGTCAGACGGCATATGGCGCTTTGTCCCTGCACAGAGAGCGGCATATCCCGCTTTGTCCGCGAACGTGTTAACTTTTTTAGAAAAAACTGTCGTCGGTGTTTTTTTAGCGTTAAATTTTACTTGGTTACTGTCACCCCAAGACATAATTTCTTCCAGGTCTTGCTTTAGATGTGAGACCTCTTGCTGCCTACAGAGATGTGCATTGGCAGCCGATGTCCGAGTAAAAGATGAAATAAAGTGTACTGTCATCAACGAAGCTGTATATAGGATTTTTAGTTTTTTCCAAAAGATCGTTAATGAACCTTGAGGAATTTTGGCATTGATGTTAAATGTGTCTGAAGGAAATCCGTCCATCGCCAATTGCAGAAAACCGTATTTAAGAAAGCTCGACAGCCATGAACACAATTGTATATTCTTAACTAAAATGAAATATCTTTTTTTCTATGATTTAAAATAGACCATTTTTGCTTTATTTAAGTTTAAGGTTGCATTGAATTTACATTATCTTGATATACGCTGCCATCATTATTGCACAGAAACCAACAACTTTAATTAAAACAAAAAACATAAAAAAAGCAAATTTAAGCTTAAATAACTATAAAACGGCTTAACCAAATGTCAACTTGTATGGTTTCTTTAAAATAAAGAAAAAGATCTTTCATTTCAGCCGAAAATAAATAGAGCATTCAATTAAAAAATACTCTTGGTCGCCACCCGTATATATGCCAAGTTACCGGAAACTACAATGCAGATTTAGAAAAGAAAAATTTTTTCTTGTGTGTCCGTTTTTTTTTTTATTTTTCCCGTACGATATACACTGTGGCTTAAATTAAAGAAGTACACTGTTTAATTGTGAATATTTTTTTTTCATTTTGCACTGATTTAATTTATTTTTGAAGTGATGATGAACTGAAATGGTCTCAGTAAAATGTGTCATTTTTATCAAAATATTTTGAACAGTTCGTTGAGAACAAAAACTGACTTAGTTAAATTCCAGATGATACGTTTTTTTGGTAGTTTAACTATCGAAAATTCTCCAGTATAGGCAGTATAGGTATCATTGTAAAAGATTTTAAAATTCAAGAAATACAATTTCTGTATGTCAGAGCCAGACTAGGTTAAGTCAAAAAATATGATTTTGAGATAGAGAGGATTTAATTTTTATATAATGTAAATTTGGCTATTGCTTCGATAATATGTATCAGAATTGTTTAAAACTTTACGAGTGTTTATCTTTAGTGACTAAAAAAATATAGCAAACAAAAAAATGTATCTATCAATATTTATTTTCTTCTTTTGAGACTTAGCCTAGTTTGGCTTAAGCAAAAAAGTATATATCGGGACTTATTACATATAATAAGTCCTATATAATGGAGATATAATATTTAAAGGGGACTTAAACTATTACATAAGTCCATGAAATTTTAAGTAATCCACAAAATAAAACAACTGATACTTTCTCGCCTATCATACTTCTAGTTAATTATAGCTATAAATTAATCTTAATAAATGAAATGAGAAGTAGTACCGTTAGTATGTTAAGCGATAAAGTTTTTAAACTTTTTTTTATGTTTTCTTTATTTATTTGAAAATAATGATATTATTAATTATTATTATTTTTTACATTCTTAACATTTTTAACTTTAAAACAAAAACAACTTATTTCTAATAATCTTAAAGTTAATCACTATCCGTCGCATTTTCGTGACTTAAACCATTATAATATTCATGGAACCTTTTAGGAACCCAAACAAGCAGTTTTTACAAGTGGTTATACTTCTTATCAGAAATGGGCTTGGGGCAATCTCTAATGCTTTGAATATCTAAAGGGTAGCACCCTTTTCGGCGTGTCGTTCTGTTGAAATCCACTTGTGAAAAGTCTTCACAAAAAGATTTCTTGTAAAAAAGAATACCAGGAGTGTCATTGCGTACCTGCATATGACATACTTCGGATATAAGGAAATCTGTTCCAACTGAATTTTTTTTCTTGCTTATGTAAGGTGCTGCTGGCCCTTCAAAAAGATTCTTAAATTGTTTAAAGTCAGAAGTTTCCATATTTATGACTGTAAATTGTTTTTTTATGCCCGCTATTCTAACCATTTGCTGCCAATCCCATGGTGTCATAATTTGGAACTTGGCAATTTATTTTCTATTACGTTCAATAACGGAATGAATTGAGTCTGCTTCAAGGTGCGTGTGGCCTCTTGAGAGGAATTTGTGATTAATAACCTGAAGAGAAGGTTTTCTGTGTAATGCCCAAAAGTAACACATTATCATTAATATGTTTCGGTTCTGACTAGGACAATTATCTGACCATATAGTCAGCTCGATTACTTTTTCAGAAACATTATTTTCTAACCATTTAATTAAGCACGACGACACTTCGTTTCCTCCTCGTCCTGATACACTCTCATCCCACATCATACAAAAAGTATCTTCTGCTGTGGAATCATGTATGGTCAAATTAAATGTCCACAATTTCAAAGAATAAAAACTCTGAGAATTTTGTAGATCAGGGGTGGGCAAACATTTTTGAAGGTCAATCATAATAACCTTTTCTTCTACTAGATTTTGCCTTGATTTTTTTTTGTCGTCTGATTTTAGGGTGTATCTGTTAGTTGCATCTAAAAGGTGGTGGTCGTATTCATTTTGCAAATTTATTCTTAAATCCGGAGAACATGCTTCTTGTAGTTTAACTTTGTATTTATCGCAAATATCACACGTATCGGTATCAGGGCTTTTAAATGAATAGTTATATTCATAATTAAATATTTGTGAATATAGCCATTCTTTTGCAATGTCCTCATCGTTAAGACAACTTTCGTTACATTCGTCCACGTACAAGCTGTACATTTTGCTGATATTCAAATGATTTCCTAGATAAAGTTTTTTAGTTTTTTCTCTTGAATAATGACTCTCGTATACTGGAAATTTTGATATGTGATTTCGGACGCGATTGCGAACCTCTTCCGATATTTTGTTGATGGGTTCATGTCTTCCCCTTTTATCAGGCGTAACAATTCCGCCATCCTTCTTTTTTTTAATTGCGGTTTCCACAGTCTGATGTGATATAGAAAGAGTGTTTAAAAAAAATGTCTTACATACTATTTCGGTAATTCCTTTTGTTTCAAAACTATACCGATTAGTAAAGGTTCTTTTACCCTGCCTTTCTCCTGTTCGCTCTCTGGTCCTTTTTATTGGCATTTGTTTCACTCTTGATGCAATATATTGTCGCCTTACATCAATACTTTTACTAGGACTCCAAAAGTTTTTATGTATTATTCCCCGAGTTTCTTGACAAATTTTTTTACTGCATAACAGTTTGCATTTTACAGAACACGCTACTTTCATTATTTTTGGCTCCATTACGCGACTTTCCTTATCTGTAGTATACTCGAGTCCCGAAAGCCTTTTCTGTTTTGTAATATTTTTCTTCCATTTTTGTTTATTACGTTTTCTTCTTCGACTTTTCTTCTCGTTCTGGCTTTTATTTGGATCTAAAGTATTATCACCAAAGTTAGTACTTTTACGATCTTCTTTATCGTCCGATTCTTCACCCGATTCTTCGCCACTAACATAGTCAGGGTCCGCAACATCGTCATCGCCATCAAAATCCGAAAATTCTTGTTCTGGGGTCTTGTACCCACGCCTTTCGTCAATTTCTGCAGTTACGTGGAGATCGACCGTAGTCGAACCTGATGGGCTATACTCGAAACTTTTTGTTTGTTCTTTTAAGAACTGCTTTTCCAGTGCACGCTTGCATAATGACCTTAATGTTGGAACGGCATATATAAAGGGACGGGATTCGTTTAATTTTAGCGGCATATTTCCTGTATAACTTTCTTGAACAATATCTGTAAGGAAGATAAGTCACAATCATTTTTCAATAGAGGTAGAGATAAAGTAGGATAAGTCACATATACTAAGAATATCCTATTTTTAGATAAATAATAAATAAAATAAAATAGTTTGCAACCGTAGAACATTATTTTAGTCTCCTTTCAGTAATTAGTTGTTCAAAAGACTCACCTGTTATTGTAATACTACCACTGGGTAGTTCCGGACAAGGTTCTTCATTTTGTCCCAATATTCTAGCCATATTCACTATTTTCCTAGATCTGGAATACATAACGCTACGAAACACTTTAAACACAAACTGGTTAAACTAATATTATAAATAAAAAACGTTTTACAAGGTAGAAATAATTAAGCGACTCATACAGGTGGACATAACCTATTAAACTAAAAATTATTGGCGCGCTAAACTATGACTTGCTGTGACGTTAGTGACTTAACATTGTTTTGCTCACAGCCGCACAAGGACTTAACCTAGTTTAAATCAAGCTAGTTTCTTTATTTCTTAGGATAGATCCAATATGAAAATAGATAATAAAAGAAGGCTAAAATAGACGTAACTTATCAATAGTAATATGTTAAGTGCATGTAAAATTGCTGAAAATCATGCATGAAGGTTTGTTGCCCTAGAAACAGCTTGAATGCATTTTTATTGTTATTTACCAAAAAGTGCCCGACCGAAGATTAAAACACTTTTGTGCAGGGCTAAGAAAAGATAGGAAAAAAAATTGACGACATAAGAAAAGTGCCAGAACTATAGAAAAGAGATGAAATGGTCACTTTTATGCACTTTAATAAATTTATATGCGACCAAAATGTGTTTATAAAAATTTTTATTTTTAGTATTTTTTAAAAGTCCCTCTTCTTAAATAAATTTCCTATGCCTAAGTATCCTATGGTAATCCAAAACCTTAACATTACTAACCTGAACTAACCTAAACTAACCTTAACATTACCACCTGGCATGTATGTAAAAAAGGTTTTTTCGAAATTAATTTTTTTTCAAAAAAAAAGTGCATAAAAGAGTCAAATTCACTGCACTCATACTGTATATACATAGAATTGCTAAAGAAGCATTAATCTTGTTTGAGAAATTATCCATGTTGAAAATAGATCCAAAAAGGCATATCTAACAAGTTCCCACAAATAAGTTCTCACCATCCAAGTGACGCAATAAAACTCAGAAATGTATAAAAAAGTTAAAATATTTTTTTTGATAAAAGAAATGTATACATTTCATTGTGTTCTATCAATTTCAACCCATTACAGCAGCAAACAAACCTTATCTGTTCTGCCTTAATAAAAACTGTTCTCCTTCGGCAATGCAAGCCCTATCTCCTCGCAATCGACGTCGTTTTGGAAGTGGAGCAATAGCAGGCGATGGTGGCTCATGGATTTTAGGTTGTTCCAACTGTTGTTCCAAATCGTCCACCGAATAATCATCTCCAGCTGGTAATTCTGGAACGTCGGCGCTGCTTGCTTCGGCGATGGCAAGCTGTTCGATCCTTTGCATTTCAGCGTTGTAACAGAGATTAAACATATTTAAATGACTTCTCACAATTTGATTGTACACGGAGCGCAGTTGCAATTTTTCTTGTTGTCCTTTATGTGTCGCAGAAACCTCTATCGCATTTTTGACCAATTCGCTAAGGCAAACAGCTACGGAGTTGATTCTTTCAACCCCTTCAGCAACCTCTTGCAGCAACCTGACCGAAAATTCGGCGCTCCGTTTCCTCAGCGCACGGTGCTGCTGGGGTATATCGTGGAACCCGCTACAAGTCCTGCACTGCGGACGTTGGTTCGAGACAATCCCTCTTCGTGCCATTGCTTAAAAAAAAAAAACGTTAAATTAAAAAATATTAATAAGAATCAACTGAAATAACTAACCCCCTTGAAATTTGTAGTGGTTCTTTCGGTTTAAATGTAGGTTTAATGGGTTGAAATTGATAGAACGATAAAACGCAGTACTTGAATTTTGAAATGAATGAATGTGACTGAAACTTGCTTATAATCGTTACCCGGGAGATCCATGATTTTCCTTTTTTTTTTTTGTTGCCCCAGCAAGCCTGTTTTTTTTTTGTAATACCAACGAAACGCACTTTCGAATTGTGAAAACCCCATGTCGCTATCTGCTTTGGAAGTGTAGGAAAAACAAGCGAATCACGGTTAACACAGTAAAAATCGCGAAAAATATTAAAAGTCATGAACTTCCAGAATTAACAAATACTTAACAAAATTCCCCAAACAGGAAACAAACGTATTTATGATGGAAATGAAAAGCTCTTTCGAGTGGTGAAAACCCCATGTCGCTATCTGCTTTGGAACTGTGAAAAGAAATATTTTGTTACAGAAATGATGGTTGACATGGGGTAGAATGATATTTGATTTTTCCTTAATTGCAAGACAAGTACAAACGTATTACATTTTGAAGATGAATGCATTTTCCTATACTAGCATGTTTCATGCTGTGCGGATGGAAAAATGATGTATCCCACTTTGCCAAACGTTGTGCAACACACAGGGATCGCGGAGTGAGGTTGACAGGGAAAAATTTTTTTTTTGTGAAAATCGGCCAAGACCGTTTTGGTTCATAGTACATTCACGTACCCGTACCGTATGACAGAATCCGGAATGCCGTAATGATTTTAGTTTCACCGGAACGCGGTTACCATAGAAAAATCACGGAAAATATTCTAAGTCATGAACTTCCACAATTAAAAAATACTTAAAGAAATTCCCCAAAAAGGAAACCAATGGATATATGATGGAAATGAAACGCTCTTTCGAATGGTGAAAACCCCATGTCGCTATCTGCTTTGGAAGTGCAGGAAAAACAAGCGAATCGCGGTTAGCACAGTAAAAATCGCGAAAAATCGCGAAAAATATTAAATGTCATGAATTTCCATAATTTGAAAATACTTAACGAAATTCCCCAAAAAGGAAACCAGTGGATATATAATGGAAATGAAACGCTCTTTCGAGTGGTGAAAACCCCATGTCACTATCTGCTTTGGAACTATGAAAAGAAATAATATTTGAAGGAAATGATGGTTGGCATAGGGTACAATGATATTTGGTTTTTCCTTAATTGTAAGACCAGAAGAAACGCACGACAATCTGAAGCAGATAGCATTTTCATATACTAGCATGTTCCATGCTGCGATGATAGAAAAATAACGTTTTCAATTATGCATAATTTTGTAGAACCCACCGAGATGGCGGAACGAGGGTGACAGAAGAAAAAAAATTTCTTTTTGAAAATCGTCCAAGGCCGTTTTGGTTCATAGTACATTCACGTATCCATACCGTATGGCACAATCCGGAATGCCGTGTGGATTTTAGTTTTCCCGGAACACGGTTACCATAGAAAAATCGCGAAAAATATTCAAAGTCATGAACTTCCAGAATTAAAAAATACTTAAGAAAATTCCCCAAACAGGAAAAAAACGTATATATGATGGAAATGAAAAGCTCTTTCGAGTGGTGAAAACCCCATGTCGCTATCTGCTTTGGAACTGTGAAAAGAAATATTTTGTTACAGAAATGATGGTTGACATGGGGTAGAATGATATTTGATTTTTCCTTAATTGCAAGACAAGTACAAACGTATTACATTTTGAAGATGAATGCATTTTCCTATACTAGCATGTTTCATGCTGTGCGGATGGAAAAATGATGTATCCCACTTTGCCAAACGTTGTGCAACACACAGGGATCGCGGAGTGAGGTTGACAGGGAAAAATTTTTTTTTTGTGAAAATCGGCCAAAACCGTTTTGGTTCATAGTACATTCACGTACTCGTACCGTGTGGCACAATCCGGAACGCCGTAATGATTTCAGTTTTCCCGGAACGCGGTTACCGCCGAAAATAAATTTTCATTTCGAAAATCAACAACGACCGTATTGGTTCATAGTACATTCACGTATCCGTATCGTGTGGCACAATCCGGAACGCCGTAATGATTTCAGTTTTCCCGGAACGCGGTTAGCGCAGAAAATAAATTTTCTTTTAGAAAATCAACAACGACCGTATTGGTTCATAGTACATTCACGTATCCGTACCGTATGGCACAATCCGGAATGCCGTAATGATTTTAGTTTCACCGGAACGCGGTTACCGCCGAAAATAAATTTTCTTTTAAAAAATCAACAACGACCGTATTGGTTCATAGTACATTCACGTATCCGTACCGTATGGCACAATCCGGAATGCCGTAATGATTTTAGGTTTCCCGGAACGCGGTTACCATTAAAAAATCACGGAAAATATTCTAAGTCATGAACTTCCACAATTAAAAAATACTTAACGAAATTCCCCAAAAAGGAAACCAATGGATATATGATGGAAATGAAACGCTCTTTCGAATGGTGAAAACCCCATGTCGCTATCTGCTTTGGAACTATGAAAAGAAATAATATTTGAAGGAAATGATGGTTTGCATGGGGTAGAATGATACTCGATTTTTCCTTAATTGTAAGACAAAAACAAACTCACGACAATCTGAAGCAGATTGCATTTTCCTATACTAGCATGTTTCATACTGCGATGATAGAAAAATGACGTTTCCAATTTTCCAGAACGTTGTAGAACCCACCAAGATCGCGGAGTGAGGGTGACAGGGAAAAAAAATTTTCTTTTTGAAAATCGGCCAAGGCCGTTTTGGTTCATAGTACATTTATGTATCCATACCGTATGGCACAATCCGGAATGCCATAATGATTTTAGTTTTCCCGGAACACGGTTACCGCCGAAAAATCGCGAAAAATATTCAAAGTCATGAACTTCCACAATTAAAAAATACTTAACGAAATTCCCCAAAAATGAAACCAATGGATATATGATGGAAATGAAACGCTCTTTCGAATGGTGAAAACCCCATGTCGCTATCTGCTTTGGAAGTGCAGGAAAAACAAGCGAATCGCGGTTAGCACAGTAAAAATCGCGAAAAATCGCGAAAAATATTAAAAGTCAGGAATTTCCATAATTTGAAAATACTTAACGAAATTCCCCAAAAAAGAAACCAGTGGATATATGATGGAAATGAAAAGCTCTTTCGAGTGGTGAAAACCCCATGTCGCTATCTGCTTTGGAACTGTGAAAAGAAATATTTTGTTACAGAAATGATGGTTGACATGGGGTAGAATGATATTTGATTTTTCCTTAATTGCAAGACAAGTACAAACGTATTACATTTTGAAGATGAATGCATTTTCCTATACTAGCATGTTTCATGCTGTGTGGATGGAAAAATGATGTTTCCCACTTTGCCGAACGTTGTGCAACACACAGGGATAGCGGAGTGAGGGTGACAGAAAAAAAAATTGTTCTTTTTGAAACTCAACAACGACCGTATTGGTTCATAGTACATTCACGTATCCGTACCGTGTGGCACAATCCGGAACGCCGTAATGATTTCAGTTTTCCCGGAACGCGGTTAGCGCAGAAAATAAATTTTCTTTTAGAAAATCAACAACGACCGTATTGGTTCATAGTACATTCACGTATCCGTATCGTATGGCACAATCCGGAATGCCGTAATGATTTTAGTTTCACCGGAACGCGGTTAGCGCAGAAAATAAATTTTCTTTTAAAAAATCAACAACGACCGTATTGGTTCATAGTACATTCACGTATCCGTACCGTATGGCACAATCCGGAATGCCGTAATGATTTTAGTTTCACCGGAACGCGGTTACCATTAAAAAATCACGGAAAATATTCTAAGTCATGAACTTCCACAATTAAAAAATACTTAAAGAAATTCCCCAAAAAGGAAACCAATGGATATATGATGGAAATGAAACGCTCTTTCGAATGGTGAAAACCCCATGTCGCTATCTGCTTTGGAACTATGAAAAGAAATAATATTTGAAGGAAATGATGGTTTGCATGGGGTAGAATGATACTCGATTTTTCCTTAATTGTAAGACCAAAACAAACGCACGACAATCTGAAGCAGATTGCATTTTCCTATACTAGCATGTTTCATACTGCGATGATAGAAAAATGACGTTTCCAATTTTCCAGAACATTGTAGAACCCACCGAGATCGCGGAGTGAGGGTGACAGGGAAAAAAATTTTCTCTTTGAAAATCGGCCACGGCCGTTTTGGTTCATAGTACATTCACGTATCCGTACCGTGTGGCACAATCCGGAACGCCGTAATGATTTCAGTTTTCCCAGAACGCGGTTAGCGCAGAAAATAAATTTTCTTTTAGAAAATCAACAACGACCGTATTGGTTCATAGTACATTCACGTATCCGTACCGTATGGCACAATCCGGAATGCCGTAATGATTTTAGTTTCACCGGAACGCGGTTACCGCCGAAAATAAATTTTCTTTTAAAAAATCAACAACGACCGTATTGGTTCATAGTACATTCACGTATCCGTACCGTATGACACAATCCGGAATGCCGTAATGATTTTAGTTTCACCGGAACGCGGTTACCATTAAAAAATCACGGAAAATATTCTAAGTCATGAACTTCCACAATTAAAAAATACTTAACGAAATTCCCCAAAAAGGAAACCAATGGATATATGATGGAAATGAAACGCTCTTTCGAATGGTGAAAACCCCATGTCGCTATCTGCTTTGGAACTATGAAAAGAAATAATATTTGAAGGAAATGATGGTTTGCATGGGGTAGAATGATACTCGATTTTTCCTTAATTGTAAGACAAAAACAAACTCACGACAATCTGAAGCAGATTGCATTTTCCTATACTAGCATGTTTCATACTGCGATGATAGAAAAATGACGTTTCCAATTTTCCAGAACGTTGTAGAACCCACCGAGATCGCGGAGTGAGGGTGACAGGGAAAAAAATTTTCTTTTTGAAAATCGGCCAAGGCCATTTTGGTTCATAGTACATTTATGTATCCATACCGTATGGCACAATCCGGAATGCCATAATGATTTTAGTTTTCCCGGAACACGGTTACCGCCGAAAAATCGCGAAAAATATTCAAAGTCATGAACTTCCACAATTAAAAAATACTTAACGAAATTCCCCAAAAATGAAACCAATGGATATATGATGGAAATGAAACGCTCTTTCGAATGGTGAAAACCCCATGTCGCTATCTGCTTTGGAAGTGCAGGAAAAACAAGCGAATCGCGGTTAGCACAGTAAAAATCGCGAAAAATCGCGAAAAATATTAAAAGTCAGGAATTTCCATAATTTGAAAATACTTAACGAAATTCCCCAAAAAAGAAACCAGTGGATATATGATGGAAATGAAAAGCTCTTTCGAGTGGTGAAAACCACATGTCGCTATCTGCTTTGGAACTGTGAAAAGAAATATTTTGTTACAGAAATGATGGTTGACATGGGGTAGAATGATATTTGATTTTTCCTTAATTGCAAGACAAGTACAAACGTATTACATTTTGAAGATGAATGCATTTTCCTATACTAGCATGTTTCATGCTGTGTGGATGGAAAAATGATGTTTCCCACTTTGCCGAACGTTGTGCAACACACAGGGATAGCGGAGTGAGGGTGACAGAAAAAAAAATTGTTCTTTTTGAAACTCAACAACGACCGTATTGGTTCATAGTACATTCACGTATCCGTACCGTGTGGCACAATTCCGAACGCCGTAATGATTTCAGTTTTCCCGGAACGCGGTTAGCGCAGAAAATAAATTTTCTTTTAGAAAATCAACAACGACCGTATTGGTTCATAGTACATTCACGTATCCGTACCGTATGGCACAATCCGGAATGCCGTAATGATTTTAGTTTCACCGGAACGCGGTTACCGCCGAAAATAAATTTTCTTTTTGAAAATCGGCCACGGCCGTTTTGGTTCGTAGTACATTCACGTATCCGTACCGTATGGCACAATCCGGAATGCCGTAATGATTTTAGGTTTCCCGGAACGCGGTTACCATTAAAAAATCACGGAAAATATTCTAAGTCATGAACTTCCACAATTAAAAAATACTTAACGAAATTCCCCAAAAAGGAAACCAATGGATATATGATGGAAATGAAACGCTCTTTCGAATGGTGAAAACCCCATGTCGCTATCTGCTTTGGAACTATGAAAAGAAATAATATTTGAAGGAAATGATGGTTTGCATGGGGTAGAATGATACTCGATTTTTCCTTAATTGTAAGACAAAAACAAACTCACGACAATCTGAAGCAGATTGCATTTTCCTATACTAGCATGTTTCATACTGCGATGATAGAAAAATGACGTTTCCAATTTTCCAGAACGTTGTAGAACCCACCGAGATCGCGGAGTGAGGGTGACAGGGAAAAAAAATTTTCTTTTTGAAAATCGGCCAAGGCCGTTTTGGTTCATAGTACATTTATGTATCCATACCGTATGGCACAATCCGGAATGCCATAATGATTTTAGTTTTCCCGGAACACGGTTACCGCCGAAAAATCGCGAAAAATATTCAAAGTCATGAACTTCCACAATTAAAAAATACTTAACGAAATTCCCCAAAAATGAAAGCAATGGATATATGATGGAAATGAAACGCTCTTTCGAATGGTGAAAACCCCATGTCGCTATCTGCTTTGGAAGTGCAGGAAAAACAAGCGAATCGCGGTTAGCACAGTAAAAATCGCGAAAAATCGCAAAAAATATTAAAAGTCAGGAATTTCCATAATTTGAAAATACTTAACGAAATTCCCCAAAAAAGAAACCAGTGGATATATGATGGAAATGAAAAGCTCTTTCGAGTGGTGAAAACCACATGTCGCTATCTGCTTTGGAACTGTGAAAAGAAATATTTTGTTACAGAAATGATGGTTGACATGGGGTAGAATGATATTTGATTTTTCCTTAATTGCAAGACAAGTACAAACGTATTACATTTTGAAGATGAATGCATTTTCCTATACTAGCATGTTTCATGCTGTGTGGATGGAAAAATGATGTTTCCCACTTTGCCGAACGTTGTGCAACACACAGGGATAGCGGAGTGAGGGTGACAGAAAAAAAAATTGTTCTTTTTGAAACTCAACAACGACCGTATTGGTTCATAGTACATTCACGTATCCGTACCGTGTGGCACAATCCGGAACGCCGTAATGATTTCAGTTTTCCCGGAACGCGGTTAGCGCAGAAAATAAATTTTCTTTTAGAAAATCAACAACGACCGTATTGGTTCATAGTACATTCACGTATCCGTACCGTATGGCACAATCCGGAATGCCGTAATGATTTTAGTTTCACCGGAACGCGGTTACCATTAAAAAATCACGGAAAATATTCTAAGTCATGAACTTCCACAATTAAAAAATACTTAAAGAAATTCCCCAAAAAGGAAACCAATGGATATATGATGGAAATGAAACGCTCTTTCGAATGGTGAAAACCCCATGTCGCTATCTGCTTTGGAACTATGAAAAGAAATAATATTTGAAGGAAATGATGGTTTGCATGGGGTAGAATGATACTCGATTTTTCCTTAATTGTAAGACCAAAACAAACGCACGACAATCTGAAGCAGATTGCATTTTCCTATACTAGCATGTTTCATACTGCGATGATAGAAAAATGACGTTTCCAATTTTCCAGAACATTGTAGAACCCACCGAGATCGCGGAGTGAGGGTGACAGGGAAAAAAAATTTCTCTTTGAAAATCGGCCACGGCCGTTTTGGTTCATAGTACATTCACGTATCCGTACCGTGTGGCACAATCCGGAACGCCGTAATGATTTCAGTTTTCCCGGAACGCGGTTAGCGCAGAAAATAAATTTTCTTTTAGAAAATCAACAACGACCGTATTGGTTCATAGTACATTCACGTATCCGTACCATATGGCATAATCCGGAATGCCGTAATGATTTTAGTTTCACCGGAACGCGGTTACCGCCGAAAATAAATTTTCTTTTTGAAAATCGGCCACGGCCGTTTTGGTTCATAGCATATTCACGTATCCGTACCGTATGGCACAATCGCGAACGCCGTAATGATTTTAGGTTTCCCGGAACGCGGTTAACATTAAAAAATGACGGAAAATATTCTAAATCATGAACTTCCAGAATTAAAAAATACTTAACGAAATTCTCCAAAAAGGAAACCAGTGGATATATGATGGAAATGAAACGCTCTTTCGAGTGGTGAAAACCCCATGTCGCTATCTGCTTTGGAACTGAAAAGAAATAATATTTGAAGGAAATGATGGTTTGCATGGGGTAGAATGATACTCGATTTTTCCTTAATTGTAAGACAAAAACAAACTCACGACAATCTGAAGCAGATTGCATTTTCCTATACTAGCATGTTTCATACTGCGATGATAGAAAAATGACGTTTCCAATTTTCCAGAACGTTGTAGAACCCACCGAGATCGCGGAGTGAGGGTGACAGGGAAAAAAATTTTCTTTTTGAAAATCGGCCAAGGCCATTTTGGTTCATAGTACATTTATGTATCCATACCGTATGGCACAATCCGGAATGCCATAATGATTTTAGTTTTCCCGGAACACGGTTACCGCCGAAAAATCGCGAAAAATATTCAAAGTCATGAACTTCCACAATTAAAAAATACTTAACGAAATTCCCCAAAAATGAAACCAATGGATATATGATTGAAATGAAACGCTCTTTCGAATGGTGAAAACCCCATCTCGCTATCTGCTTTGGAAGTGCAGGAAAAACAAGCGAATCGCGGTTAGCACAGTAAAAATCGCGAAAAATCGCGAAAAATATTAAAAGTCAGGAATTTCCATAATTTGAAAATACTTAACGAAATTCCCCAAAAAAGAAATCAGTGGATATATGATGGAAATGAAAAGCTCTTTCGAGTGGTGAAAACCACATGTCGCTATCTGCTTTGGAACTGTGAAAAGAAATATTTTGTTACAGAAATGATGGTTGACATGGGGTAGAATGATATTTGATTTTTCCTTAATTGCAAGACAAGTACAAACGTATTACATTTTGAAGATGAATGCATTTTCCTATACTAGCATGTTTCATGCTGTGTGGATGGAAAAATGATGTTTCCCACTTTGCCGAACGTTGTGCAACACACAGGGATAGCGGAGTGAGGGTGACAGAAAAAAAAATTGTTCTTTTTGAAACTCAACAACGACCGTATTGGTTCATAGTACATTCACGTATCCGTACCGTGTGGCATAATCCGGAACGCCGTAATGATTTCAGTTTTCCCGGAACGCGGTTAGCGCAGAAAATAAATTTTCTTTTAGAAAATCAACAACGACCGTATTGGTTCATAGTACATTCACGTATCCGTACCGTATGGCACAATCCGGAATGCCGTAATGATTTTAGTTTCACCGGAACGCGGTTACCGCCGAAAATAAATTTTCTTTTTGAAAATCGGCCACGGCCGTTTTGGTTCATAGTACATTCACGTATCCGTACCGTATGGCACAATCCGGAATGCCGTAATGATTTTAGGTTTCCCGGAACGCGGTTACCATTAAAAAATCACGGAAAATATTCTAAGTCATGAACTTCCACAATTAAAAAATACTTAACGAAATTCCCCAAAAAGGAAACCAATGGATATATGATGGAAATGAAACGCTCTTTCGAATGGTGAAAACCCCATGTCGCTATCTGCTTTGGAACTATGAAAAGAAATAATATTTGAAGGAAATGATGGTTTGCATGGGGTAGAATGATACTCGATTTTTCCTTAATTGTAAGACAAAAACAAACTCACGACAATCTGAAGCAGATTGCATTTTCCTATACTAGCATGTTTCATACTGCGATGATAGAAAAATGACGTTTCCAATTTTCCAGAACGTTGTAGAACCCACCGAGATCGCGGAGTGAGGGTGACAGGGAAAAAAAATTTTCTTTTTGAAAATCGGCCAAGGCCGTTTTGGTTCATAGTACATTTATGTATCCATACCGTATGGCACAATCCGGAATGCCATAATGATTTTAGTTTTCCCGGAACACGGTTACCGCCGAAAAATCGCGAAAAATATTCAAAGTCATGAACTTCCACAATTAAAAAATACTTAACGAAATTCCCCAAAAATGAAACCAATGGATATATGATGGAAATGAAACGCTCTTTCGAATGGTGAAAACCCCATGTCGCTATCTGCTTTGGAAGTGCAGGAAAAACAAGCGAATCGCGGTTAGCACAGTAAAAATCGCGAAAAATCGCGAAAAATATTAAAAGTCAGGAATTTCCATAATTTGAAAATACTTAACGAAATTCCCCAAAAAAGAAACCAGTGGATATATGATGGAAATGAAAAGCTCTTTCGAGTGGTGAAAACCACATGTCGCTATCTGCTTTGGAACTGTGAAAAGAAATATTTTGTTACAGAAATGATGGTTGACATGGGGTAGAATGATATTTGATTTTTCCTTAATTGCAAGACAAGTACAAACGTATTACATTTTGAAGATGAATGCATTTTCCTATACTAGCATGTTTCATGCTGTGTGGATGGAAAAATGATGTTTCCCACTTTGCCGAACGTTGTGCAACACACAGGGATAGCGGAGTGAGGGTGACAGAAAAAAAAATTGTTCTTTTTGAAACTCAACAACGACCGTATTGGTTCATAGTACATTCACGTATCCGTACCGTGTGGCACAATCCGGAACGCCGTAATGATTTCAGTTTTCCCGGAACGCGGTTAGCGCAGAAAATAAATTTTCTTTTAGAAAATCAACAACGACCGTATTGGTTCATAGTACATTCACGTATCCGTACCGTATGGCACAATCCGGAATGCCGTAATGATTTTAGTTTCACCGGAACGCGGTTACCGCCGAAAATAAATTTTCTTTTTGAAAATCGGCCACGGCCGTTTTGGTTCGTAGTACATTCACGTATCCGTACCGTATGGCACAATCCGGAATGCCGTAATGATTTTAGGTTTCCCGGAACGCGGTTACCATTAAAAAATCACGGAAAATATTCTAAGTCATGAACTTCCACAATTAAAAAATACTTAACGAAATTCCCCAAAAAGGAAACCAATGGATATATGATGGAAATGAAACGCTCTTTCGAATGGTGAAAACCCCATGTCGCTATCTGCTTTGGAACTATGAAAAGAAATAATATTTGAAGGAAATGATGGTTTGCATGGGGTAGAATGATACTCGATTTTTCCTTAATTGTAAGACAAAAACAAACTCACGACAATCTGAAGCAGATTGCATTTTCCTATACTAGCATGTTTCATACTGCGATGATAGAAAAATGACGTTTCCAATTTTCCAGAACGTTGTAGAACCCACCGAGATCGCGGAGTGAGGGTGACAGGGAAAAAAAATTTTCTTTTTGAAAATCGGCCAAGGCCGTTTTGGTTCATAGTACATTTATGTATCCATACCGTATGGCACAATCCGGAATGCCATAATGATTTTAGTTTTCCCGGAACACGGTTACCGCCGAAAAATCGCGAAAAATATTCAAAGTCATGAACTTCCACAATTAAAAAATACTTAACGAAATTCCCCAAAAATGAAAGCAATGGATATATGATGGAAATGAAACGCTCTTTCGAATGGTGAAAACCCCATGTCGCTATCTGCTTTGGAAGTGCAGGAAAAACAAGCGAATCGCGGTTAGCACAGTAAAAATCGCGAAAAATCGCAAAAAATATTAAAAGTCAGGAATTTCCATAATTTGAAAATACTTAACGAAATTCCCCAAAAAAGAAACCAGTGGATATATGATGGAAATGAAAAGCTCTTTCGAGTGGTGAAAACCACATGTCGCTATCTGCTTTGGAACTGTGAAAAGAAATATTTTGTTACAGAAATGATGGTTGACATGGGGTAGAATGATATTTGATTTTTCCTTAATTGCAAGACAAGTACAAACGTATTACATTTTGAAGATGAATGCATTTTCCTATACTAGCATGTTTCATGCTGTGTGGATGGAAAAATGATGTTTCCCACTTTGCCGAACGTTGTGCAACACACAGGGATAGCGGAGTGAGGGTGACAGAAAAAAAAATTGTTCTTTTTGAAACTCAACAACGACCGTATTGGTTCATAGTACATTCACGTATCCGTACCGTGTGGCACAATCCGGAACGCCGTAATGATTTCAGTTTTCCCGGAACGCGGTTAGCGCAGAAAATAAATTTTCTTTTAGAAAATCAACAACGACCGTATTGGTTCATAGTACATTCACGTATCCGTACCGTATGGCACAATCCGGAATGCCGTAATGATTTTAGTTTCACCGGAACGCGGTTACCATTAAAAAATCACGGAAAATATTCTAAGTCATGAACTTCCACAATTAAAAAATACTTAAAGAAATTCCCCAAAAAGGAAACCAATGGATATATGATGGAAATGAAACGCTCTTTCGAATGGTGAAAACCCCATGTCGCTATCTGCTTTGGAACTATGAAAAGAAATAATATTTGAAGGAAATGATGGTTTGCATGGGGTAGAATGATACTCGATTTTTCCTTAATTGTAAGACCAAAACAAACGCACGACAATCTGAAGCAGATTGCATTTTCCTATACTAGCATGTTTCATACTGCGATGATAGAAAAATGACGTTTCCAATTTTCCAGAACATTGTAGAACCCACCGAGATCGCGGAGTGAGGGTGACAGGGAAAAAAAATTTCTCTTTGAAAATCGGCCACGGCCGTTTTGGTTCATAGTACATTCACGTATCCGTACCATATGGCATAATCCGGAATGCCGTAATGATTTTAGTTTCACCGGAACGCGGTTACCGCCGAAAATAAATTTTCTTTTTGAAAATCGGCCACGGCCGTTTTGGTTCATAGCATATTCACGTATCCGTACCGTATGGCACAATCGCGAACGCCGTAATGATTTTAGGTTTCCCGGAACGCGGTTAACATTAAAAAATGACGGAAAATATTCTAAATCATGAACTTCCAGAATTAAAAAATACTTAACGAAATTCTCCAAAAAGGAAACCAGTGGATATATGATGGAAATGAAACGCTCTTTCGAGTGGTGAAAACCCCATGTCGCTATCTGCTTTGGAACTGAAAAGAAATAATATTTGAAGGAAATGATGGTTGGCATGGGGTAGAATGATATTTGATTTTTCCTTAATTGTAAGACCAGAAGAAACGCCCGACAATCTGAAGCAAATAGCATTGTCATATACTAGCATGTTTCATACTGCTATGATAGAAAAATGACGTTTTCAATTTAACAGAACGTTGTAGAACCCACCGAGATCGCGGAGTGAGGGTGACAGGGAAAAAAAATTTTCTTTTTGAAAATCGGCCAAGGCCGTTTTGGTTCATAGTACATTTATGTATCCATACCGTATGGCACAATCCGGAATGCCGTAATGATTTTAGTTTTCCCGGAACACGGTTACCGCCGAAAAATCGCGAAAAATATTCAAAGTCATGAACTTCCACAATTAAAAAATACTTAACGAAATTCCCCAAAAATGAAACCAATGGATATATGATGGAAATGAAACGCTCTTTCGAATGTTGAAAACCCCATGTCGCTATCTGCTTAGGAACTATGAAAAGAAATAATATTTGAAGGAAATGATGGTTTGCATGGGGTAGAATGATACTCGATTTTTCCTTAATTGTAAGACCAAAACAAACGCACGACAATCTGAAGCAGATTGCATTTTCCTATACTAGCATGTTTCATACTGCGATGATAGAAAAATGACGTTTTCAATTTTCCAGAACGTTGTAGAACCCACCGAGATCTCGGAGTGAGGGTGACAGAGAAAAAAAATTTTCTTTTTGAAAATCGGCCACGGCCGTTTTGGTTCATAGTACATTCACGTATCCGTACCGTGTGGCACAATCCGGAATGCCGTAATGATTTCAGTTTTCCCGGAACACGGTTACCGCCGAAAAATCGCGAAAAATATTCAAAGTCATGAACTTCCACAATTAAAAAATACTTAACGAAATTCCCCAAAAAGGAAACAAACGTATATATGATGAAAATGAAACGCTCTTTCGAGTGATGAAAACCCCATGTCGATATATGGTTTGGAAGTATGAAAAGAAATAATATTCGAAAGAAATGATGGTTCACGTATAAATAAATGTATATATACATATATACCTATTATTCATCGGAACAGTCGCCTGTAAACGTAGACTTATATAACTTCCCATTTCTAAGGGAGTGGTCTATTTTCCTCAACCGCCTCTGCAAGAAACGAAGAAAAGAAAAAGTTACAATAAATGAGTTATACACAACAGCGAAGATACTTACAATTTCCCAGTGTCGTACCGCCACCGCCCGTCGTTCCGACGCCTCTCGCGCTGCCTCCTCTCGCGCTGCCTCCTCCCGCGCTGCCTCCTCTCGCGCCGCCTCCTCTCGCGCCGCCTCCTCTCGCGCTCTCACTCCCGCGCTGCCGCCTCTCGCTGCGCTGCATCCGAACACTGAAAACATGACATGATTTATAAAAAAGTCCATAAAAAATACATGTTATTTCTCGCTCGTAACAAAACTTACTGATGGAGTAGTACAGCGGTTCTGCGAGGGCTAAAAAAAAATCATATATCATTTAAATTCATGTTAGTAACAACCAAGAAGATATTTACAATTTCCAACTCGCACATTGCCGCCTCCACGTCCCGCTCGTACTGTAAATCATAGGCACATCGGTTCTGTGAGGGCTAAAAAAAAATCATACATCATTTAATTTCATTTTATTAACACCCACGAAAATATTTACAATTTCCAAGTCGCACATTGCCGCCTCCACGTCCCGCTCGTACTGTAAATCATAGGCACATCGGTTCTGTGAGGGCTAAAAAAAAATCATACATCATTTAATTTCATTTTATTAACACCCACGAAAATATTTACAATTTCCAAGTCGCACATTGCCGCCTCCACGTCCCGCTCGTACTGTAAATCATAGGCACATCGGTTCTGTGAGGGCTTAAAAAAAATCATATATCATTTAAATTCATGTTAGTAACAAGCAAGAAGATATTTACTATTTCCAAGTCGCACATTGTCGCCTCCACGTCCCGCTCGTACTGTAAATCATAGGCACATCGGTTCTGTGAGGGCTTAAAAAAAATCATATATCATTTAAATTCATGTTAGTAACAACCAAGAAGATATTTACAATTTCCAACTCGCACATGGCCGCCTCCATGTCCCGCTCGTACTTTAAATTATACGGGGCACAGTAATCCCGCTGGCTGTCCGGCCCCCCCGGCTCGATCTCTAACGTCTCCATTTATGAGTGATATTTAATTAATGAAGTTTAAAAAAAAATTAATTTTATGTCAAAAATTTTCAGCAACAAAGACAATGGTGGCAAATCAATCAGAATCAAGGCTTTACGTTTAAGATTTATGAAAAATTCAGAACGTTGTAAAACTCACCTGGATCGCATGGTGAAATTGGCACAGAAAACAATATTATTTTTTTAAATGGATAATGGTCGTTTTGTTTCATACTACGTACATGGATATAATACACATACCATAAATGAGAAGTCAGTAATCTGCAAAGTTTTTATGAAATGCGGTTACCATAAAAAAAACACGTAAAAGTATTCTGACAGACATTTTATCCCGATTTTTCTTGCATATCTTTGCTTAGAATGCCTTTTTGGCGTCTTGGTGATTTTTTTTAGATTTTTTCAACATTCTGGGATTTTGCGGAACCGCCGGCGGTAAGCGTTAAGCGTAAGCGGGAATGATTAAAAAAAACTTTCTAACAAAACAATTTCTTCAGTGCACAATATTTACAGGTGATGGCTTCGGTATTCGGAGCAGAAGTAAATTTTTCATCGGTACTGCTTTTCAGCTGGACTCGCTGGACCCCGGTACTCCCTCCAGGCTGCGCCGTATTTCTCCGGCCGCTGGAGCGCGATTCTATCATCGAGCTGAATATACTGGGCGGTATTTGATTAAGTTTTAACGGAATGATTTAAATTCAATAAGGCGGTTGCTTAATTGCTTTAATGGATTAATTTAATTAAATTGGTGGTTGTATATTGTTTTAAAATTTTAATTATACCGGTTGTCCCAAAAATCAAAATTTTCTGTTGTAGGAAAGCGGAGTGAAAACAAAACTCGTTTAATTGATTCGGAGCTCTATTTAGATATGCAAAAATGACGGCAAAACTTGTAACTTCGTTACACACCCCCTCTTCTTTCGGTAAAAAAAAATAAATTTAGTCCATCTATTTATTTTTTTGTTCTTATAGTTTCCTTTCAAAAATTTAACCATTAACCCCAAAATAAAAAAAACTTGATCCTTTAGCGGGAAAAAAAATGTTGATTTAAATTAACGGTATCGACAGTGCTTCCTAAATTCGGGTCGGTTCGGTTTCCTATTTATGGCGTTGGGGCAGCCACAAGTCGGACATGGCGTACATACAATATCCCGGTGTCGACGGCATTGAGTGGCTGTTGCTACGATGCGGGGTTTCGGCGTGGTTCTGGGCTGGCCTCGCGGCAGTGCAGCGCCTTTCTAGTTTCCCTAGTTTCGGCATGGGCAGTTTCTGGACATAATTTCTTCCTGTCCGCATCGGGAACAGAACAACTTTGCGGGAAATCGACAGTATCCTCTTGTATGTCCAGCGCGACCACATCTCCAGCATATCAATCCAGAGCCACTTGGAACATTGTCTATTATTGGCCTTGCTTGTGTCGGTGCCGAGGCGGTTTGTTGACGGACCGGTGATGGAGTGTTCGGTGTCGAGGCGGCGGTATTCGGAATCGGTCTCGAGTTGTTTATCGGATTAGCAGGGAGTATATACGGTGGTGCGGGCGGCGGCGTAAGCGTCGGTCGGGGTTGATATGTCGGCCGGTTCGGTGTTTGTGTATTTGCAAAGGTCCGATATTGATGTACGGTGGAACGGTTCTGTTGTGGACGAGAATCTTCAATTTCCTTGCTAAGAAGCTCGTGCTCACGTACAGCCTTGGAAAATGAGCTAATATCGTGGAAGTCGCTTCGTCGGACGTACTGTCGGTATTCTGGCGACAGGTTTCGGTATAGCCACTGTAATTCTTGTTCCTGGGATATTTTCCCATGGCGGCGAATTAATGTTTGCAGGTCGGTAACGTATCTGGCAACTGGTTCGTTCAATTTTTGGATACGCCGGCTAATTTCTGCCTCCAGGTCTACCTCATAATTTATGGGAAAATAAAATATTTGGAATGCTTCCCTGAAGTCGTTCCACACTCTAAAAGTGTGTCGATTATTTCTGTGCCACAGGGCAGCTTGACCTCTAAGAATGTCTGGCAAATGCAGTAGTACTTGGTCGGCACTAACATTCTGTGATATGCATATTTCTTCCAGTCTTTCCAAGAATGCTGCAGGGTCGTTCTGTCCATCAAAGTGAAGACCCCACTTATATATCTGCAAAGGGGATGATGGCGGCAGATACGTTATCGGCGGCGGTTGGTAGCCTGTCGGTGGTGGTTGATTAGCGGTCGGTGGCGGTTGATAGGCGGTCGGTGGCGGATTATAGGCGGTCGGTGGTGGATTATAGGCGGTCGGTGGTGGATTATATGCGGTCGGTGGCGGTGTATTGGCGGTCGGTGGCAGTTGATAGGCGGTCGGTGGCGGATTATAGGCGGTCGGTGGCGGATTATGGGCGGTCGGTGGCGGATTATGGGCGGTCGGTGGCGGATTATATGCGGTCGGTGGCGGATTATGGGCGGTCGGTGGCGGATTATAGGCGGTCGGTGGTGGATTATATGCGGTCGGTGGCGGTGTATTGGCGGTCGGTGGCAGTTGATAGGCGGTCGGTGGCGGATTATAGGCGGTCGGTGGCGGATTATAGGCGGTCGGTGGCGGATTATGGGCGGTCGGTGGCGGATTATATGCGGTCCGTGGCGGTGTATTGGCGGTCGGTGGCAGTTGATAGGCGGTCGGTGGCGAATTATAGGCGGTCGGTGGTGGATTATATGCGGTCGGTCGGTGGCGGACTATATGCGGTCGGTGGCGGTTGATAGGCGGTCGGTGGCGGATTATATGCGGTCGGTGGCGGATTATTTGCGGTCGGTGGCGGATTATAGGCGGTCTGTGGCGGATTATAGGCGGTCGGTGGCGGATTATATGCGGTCGGTGGCGGATTATATGCGGTCGGTGGCGGATTATATGCGGTCGGTGGTGGATTATGGGCGGTCGGTGGCGGATTATAGGCGGTGCTGGATATCGGTATATTAAAAGTAGGTGACTGTCTTATCGTTGCCTGTAAATAATTTGGCGTGGTGCTAAACCCAACACGGCTATGCTGCGGTATCTCCAACATTGTCGTTGTAACTGTAGTTGTCGTTATAGTCGTTAGCGACAACGTTGGTGTTGGTGTTGCCAACCGCTGTTCTTGATTGTCGATAATTGTATCTCCAACGGTTATCGGTTGCGGTGAGGTTCGCCCTTCGCGAACGACATTAATTAGTCGTCTTCGCATTGCGTCTACTGAACCTGTCGTATCCAAGTTAAACTCTTGTAACTGCGATACTAATTCGCTTTTCCTTAACAAATAAATCCAACCGGTGCGTGGATTGTTCTAGTTCTCCGACAAACCAGACGGTAGGGGCGGTGCAGGGGGAATAAGTTGGGACGGTGCGGTTTCGTTTTGGGGTGTTTGGGTTTCGGTAACGTTATTATTTGGGGATGCCATTATTATTAAATATTGATCTGCTTTCACTTAGTGACTGTTATCGAAAATGTTGCTAACTACTATAAAACTATTTCTTCTTTAAAAAAAAATTAATTGAGAATTAAAATTAAAAAAAAAATCCCACAAAAGTTAATGACTTTTGACTTGAAAAAGACTGGTTGCTGTTCTATCAGACCCACTGGCTATTATATTTTAATTTATTATTACAGAAAAATCGAACAGTACGGTTTATGAAATTTAAAAAAAAATGTTTACGGTAATATCTGTCTCTCCTTTGAACAAAAAAACCTGCTCAGGCTCTAAAAAAAAATCTGCTCGGGCGCCATTTGTAACGGAAATTGTTATTTGACGCTTAGTTATGACTTTTATTTTCTTTTTAAATCTCGGGCGCCACCCTTTATTGTTTCAAGTGGTAAAGGGATCCACTATGCCTATCGGGTAGCCTTTAAACAGAGGAGAAATGTTACCAGAGTTCGTTATTGTTCAAAAGGCGAGTTCTGACGGTATCCTATAGCCAGGGATGGGTGATAGAACAGAAACAACTATTTTAGTAAACTAGATTTATTTCATTATAAATATTCAATATACCAACAAAAAAAAATCAATTTCTAAGAAGCCTGGGTGCGACAAATGTTTTTAATATGACGGAAAATAGGTGAATCCTAGTCTAAATTGCATAAGTATACGTGTACCGGTAAGTTAATCAAGCGGGCGGTGTTAAATCGGGTGGAAACGGTGAACGGTGAGCGGTAAGCGGTCGTAGTTAGTAAAGCAGGATGAAAAGAATAATGTTAAGCGGTAACGGCGGTAAGCGTTAAGCATAAGCGGGAATGATTAAAAAAAACTTTCTAACAAAACAATTTCTTCAGTGCACAATATTTACAGGTGATGGCTTCGGTATTCGGAGCAGAAGTAAATTTTTCATCGGTACTGCTTTTCAGCTGGACTCGCTGGACCCCGGTACTCCCTCCAGGCTGCGCCGTATTTCTCCAGCCGCTGGAGCGCGATTCTATCATCGAGCTGAATATACTGGGCGGTATTTGATTAAGTTTTAACGGAATGATTTAAATTCAATAAGGCGGCTGCTTAATTGCTTTAAGGGATTAATTTAATTAAATTGGTGGTTGTATATTGTTTTAAAATTATAATAATACCGGTTGTCCCAAAAATCAAAATTTTCTGTTGTAGAAAAGCGGAGTTAAAACAAAACTCGTTTAATTGATTCGGAGCTCTATTTAGATATGTAAAAATGACGGAAAAACTTGTAACTTCGTTACACCCTTCAACGGCGAGATTAATTTTTTAAATATAAAAATGATAAGAGGTCAGCACATGTATCCAAAAAGGTTTACTGTTAAGGTATTTATACAGTTTTTAATAGAAAAACTAATATTTTTGTTAAAAACTAGTGTTACGTATAGGTAACGCTATCCGTTTATGGCACACAAAAGCAAGGGCAACATAACTAGTTTCTATGAAGCATTACATTACATTGTAAACATAAACATAATCCCACATCATATTTGATGCACATGCCGCAGGTACTCGTAATGCATCCCTCTCCAGCACAACGACGTCTTTTATTGTTGGGAATATAGGTTAGCAAGTGGTCAAGTAGATCATATCTCAGATTGTCCGAAACTCTGTTGAGTGTTACACTGGATTTGGCAGTCTTTTGTCTCCCAACTCCTTTCGGTGCAACACCGAATTTAATTAGATATGCTTCTGATATTTCCCTTCGAAATTCTAATTGAGTAAGCGGTTGAATTTTTTGGAAAGGCACCACGCATTTGTTACGGAAACATCCAGAAGCCAGGTAAAAATGTCCCACCACCACTTTTTTCGCCGGATTGAAATCCTGTACCTCGATACTGCTGATCCATCATGTCTGCTCCACCCATGCAGCGATTGTACTCAGCAATTAATCGGGGTTGCGGTACTTGAACGATTTTCTTTTCAGCCTGAGAGTAACGTTTCACCTCAATGGTTGGGTTGATACCATGACATGTAGACGCCACTGTTACTACGTTATTGCCCATCCATTTTACCAGAATAATTCCATCCTCTTTGTCAATATTTGAAACCATGTCTCCCCTTTTCTTAATTTTAGCAGTCTGACTCTTTTGTGGTAATTTACAAGTTTTTGGTATTCTGTTAACTCTCATCGTTCCTGTGCCGTCGTAACCCTTTTGTTTTAGGTTAAAAAGTAAATTAAAATTTGTAAAAAGATTGTCAAAGTAGAATTTGAAAGGAAGCGTCTTCATGTCTTTGGGAATCTCATCAATCATGCACATCAATGGAGCAGCACATTTTCCAAAATTATTTTCATAAACCGTGTTTGCTCTTGGATTTTTTCCCTGGTACATATCGAAGTTTACCAAGTAACCGGTGGCGGAATTGAGGCACAACATTTTATACCCAAACAAATGGGCTTGCCTTGTATAAAATGTTTGCACGAATGCTTCCCATAATATTTAATCATGGATTCGTCGTAGTCCAGGTCTTGTTCGGGAATCCAATTTTCAATAAATTTAGATTTTAGCAAATCCATTAGCGGCCGTAATTTCCACATTTTTTCCTGAAGGTTAGGCTGCAAGTTATCAGCACAGTGCAAATATCTTATGATTTGGCGAAATCTGTCCCTCATAGACTCGCTGACCATAGAGTTTTTCATGTCCTTCTTGGAATCCCAGTAGATATCTCGTCCTGGCAACTCATTATAGCCTGTAACGATTATAATTCCGATGGCGCATTTCATTTCTTCTTTACATAAATTTGGATTTGGTCGGTTACAGAAAAGAGCATATTTATTGGACTGTTCGACAAGCAATCCAATTACTTCGTCATCTAAAAATGCTTCAAATATGTTCAAATAACTCATATCTTCATATTTGCTATAATCAGGTTCAGAAAATGATCTTGTTTTTTCCTCAAAGTCGCTCTGGATTCATGTTATCTTTTCCAGTCCTGGACGCAGAAGCACATCATTTGGATCAGAGACATTAGCGGAACGCACTAAAATTTCTTCTGGTTCGTCTTCATCAACAGCAACTGCGCTTCAAAGCACCAACTCCGCTTTTGGCAATAATTGTAGACCGCTAAGATTATCCAGTAATCCGCCACCATCTTCCTCACCCGAATCTTCATCCGTCAATATATTTGCATCAGGAGGCTCAATATGTATTTCGTGCACATCAATATCATCATCGTATGCCATTTGATTCGCTTCTTCCAAAGTAAATCCACTTCTAAAATTAAAAACACCCATTTAATAATTTGCAATATTTTGTATATCATAGCCAGCTAGAGTCCCTTAAAGGTAACACTCACTTTTACTGTCTTATATAAAAAAATGTACATTAAATTTTATCAAAACTATACTACAGCATGCAAGGCAAAGACTATATTATTACTAGTACCATAACAATATAACACAACATAACCTAAAAGTAAAAGATAGACATTACTTACTCTAGTCGAACGTCCATTTTTCACCGCCCTAAACTTTACGCTTGATTTTAGCACCTAATTTATAAAATTTGGTTGCACTAACTGGTAAACTCAATTCACTATGTTATTTCGTCAGCTTTCAACGACAAACTAACGAATACTTTTGTCATTTGTAAGAAATTTGTTTCTTATTTTCTTCGGTGTGGCACACGGGGACGGCGGTTATTTATTTTTTTTTTTTTCGGTTTATTTGGAATTTCTCGGGCGCCACCCTCTTTAATGTTTTCAGTGGGAAAAAGGGACCCACTTTGCCTCAAGGTAGCCTTTAGGTAGCGGAGAATAAACACGGTCCAGTCGTGTTCGAAGGAGTGCTGTCGCTTACTACTTCTGCCGGTAAGCGCAGCCTGGTATTGGAAGCGGTATTATAGCCAGGGGTATTGATTGAAAAAAAAAAACACTTTCCAGTATTTGTTTTTAAATTCAACAGCTCGTGTTACTTTTATGGAAAATATACAGGAAAATAAAAATGATTAATGTCAAATAGAAAAGTAACTTAATCTAATAAATATACTTTTTAAAAATAAAACGAAATTCGGTAAACCTGCAGCTAATAAACTCCTAAATAAAACAAGATTGCTCTTGCTCTTCGGTTAATAAAAAAATAACTATACGGAACTTAAAACTAAATCGGACTATAGCGGTCGCTAGTGGTATAGTAGGCCCTAAAATTAATAAATTAGAATAATGGAAATTTTCCGGCAATTTCAGCCGGAGTCTGGAAAATGGATTGTGATATGTGCTAAACAAAAGGATTCGTGCAAAAGCGGTCAGTTTAAAGCATTAATGTAATTATAAAAGCGGTGATGATATTTGCCATAAACTCATGCAAGCGGTATGAGACGGTGCGGTTAATGGAGAAAACTAGCCAGGTAGAAATGCGTGCGGTAATGGTAAGGTCACATAGTGCAATAATTTATATGGTGCTAACTACGGTGCCGTTTAATTCCGCCAATCAAACACAATTTCAAGCGATTCCCAAAGTCACGGAAAATTAAACTAACCTTATCCGGTTTTATTTTAGGTTTTTCTTTTCCTCAGTTTCTCATGAATTTTAACGTGAATTTTTCCCTTTTGAATGCTGAGTCACCTGATTTACACGAGCATAATCCACTGCGCGAGAATCACGTAGAAACTATTAGCTACCGGAACTATACACCGCCAGTAAGTAATAGCGCACACATGACTCAGCACCCAAAATAAATAAAACTAAAACTCGAAAATGGATTACTTAAATACATTGTCCTAGTCTAGAAACGGTAAATGGAACTGTGGAGAAAACTAAAGACCAGTAATCACAAAAACCCTTCGGGCAAACCCTTGAGTCACCTGATTCACCCGAGCATTTAACCACCGCGCGTGAATCAC
This sequence comes from Polydrusus tereticollis, assembly GCA_963920685.1. NCBI lineage: Eukaryota > Metazoa > Arthropoda > Insecta > Coleoptera > Curculionidae > Polydrusus > Polydrusus tereticollis. The sequence goes on from OY987332.1 coordinate 89,989,701, forward strand.
GTAGAAAACTATTAGCTACCGGAACTATACACCGCTAGTAAGTAATAACGCACACATGACTCGAGGATTGGATCCCCAAAAGAGAGTTATCGATATGCCGGTATAATTGATTTTAGTATTAGAGAATATTACGGAAATGTCCCTTGAATAAATAAATTCAGACTCTTAATAAATCTATTTAAAACGGCAATTGTTAATTAATAATGAAGATTTATATTTAAATATGCACAAAAACGAGTTTTTTGGTTTTATATCTCTAAATAAGCCGGAGTCGACGAGAATTCTTGAAGCCGGAGTCAGAAGTCCCGTCCCTTCGTCGCATCGAGTTCTAGGAAACCTTGATTGACCCCCGGAAAGTCTTGCTGCATTGCGCGTCTTGACCATCCATTTACTTGACTGGACGGTGATGCGATATTTATTATCTTGACTAATTATCGTTGTTTCGGGTGATCGCTTGATCACTTTTGCGGATTGATTTGACTAGCACGGTTGTTTTAAATTATTAGAAAATTATAGCTATACCGGTGCGCGGTGGTCCCAAAAATTAAAATTTTCTATAGTAAAATAACGGAGTTAAACTAAAATATTTAAATTTATTCGGAGCCCCATTTTAAATGTGCTAAAAGTCGGAAAAATTGGTAACTTCGTTACACATTCGCAATAATAATAATGCGCTGTTGTCACGTTTGCTTCCTTAGGGTTACATATAAGTAACGCTAGCCGTTGAAGGGTTAATACAAAAACAAGTTTATGGTGAGTCAGTATCTGATGAAAATTTTTTGTAAGACTTCTTATGTTTTCTGGATTCTTGATCCTTTTCCTTCATAGGATAAGCCTTTATAGAGTTTGTGATGGACGGATGGACGGGTGGAATAAAAGGTAATAGTTGCAATAGATTTTGATATTTTGCAAGTTTTATTTTTGGAGGGTTGTCATACAAGGTTGGCAATACGACATGTTCTGGATGCAGTTTTGGGCGTCCGGAACAATTTTTTTTGTTTTAAGTCTACCTTATCAAAAGCAATTTCATGGTTATACGCTTGCTTGTAAGAAAGTACTTAGGGTTAATCCCTTTCAAAATGCCACTACTGCATTTTACTAATGCCTACAATATTCGACTTCATGTAGCTGTCCATAGGAGATATTGATTTGAAGTCCTGTGAATTCATTTTAACCACAATGAATTTGCGACATACACCTTCCACAAAATGTATCCATTCATGAGGTGTAAAAATATTGGTAAGCTTCCGTTTAGTTTTTTCTATGAGTGCGAAGTCTTGACCACACTCCATGAATGAATGTCCCGATATAAGGAATCGATGGTTAACGCTTTTTATACGGGTATTCTGTACAATGTATGTCCAGAATTTGACTACATTTTTATTTTTATTTTGTCCGCTGCAGTTAGTTGTCACTGAAAGCGTTCATGTGCGTAACTGTTTCCGGAGGCATTCAATATATTTTAACAGGCATGACAACACTTCGTGGGAGCCTTTGGACGCTTCTCATTCATGCCATATATGCGTATTGCCAGTACCAGTTGCCAGGTTAGTAGTTCCCGCCATGTCTCAAACAGTAGCGCCTCTTCCTAGTGAGTATTCTGCGAACTATCATCATAGGCGCGGTATATTCAAAGCGGCACACATAAAGCGGGTTAATAACCAATTTATGGCTACTTTTGCTGTGACGTCCGAATTTCTGTTGCCACAACTAAAGCGTACATCACAATTAATTGAGTTTAATGCACACACAGGTTGCCACAGTTACTGCGGCATGAACACAAACACCCACACATCATCATATAAGTTTAATGGGACGGAACATTGTCGTTTTTTGATATCTTGTTTGGTCAGGTACAAAATAAGACTAAGTACTTGGTTATCCCCAAATCACATGAATAACAACAATAGGGAATACGTGTGGGAAATACTAAAAACAGTATTGGTGCTAATATACAAGCAGTATTAAGTACATACTACTTTGAATAACTGCTGGTCCTACTGTTGCTGATTTGTGATACCCATTTACACAATAATCATAGATAAGATAAGAGTGAGTATTTAAGGAGTTAAGGCAGATTTAAGTTTTTTAACATTACTTTTATGTCCTTTACTCACATCTTCAGCACGCCCGGAACTTTAAAAAGACTTTTTAATATATTTAAATATTCCCAAACAAACAGCTTTGTTAATAGCATCAACTAAATAAAAATTGCGTGTTTCATATACAGAGTATTTTTGAAAATATCTTGAAACTTCTGTTTAAACCTATTTTTTAAATTTATACCTGTTCCAAACTCCTCTAAAAAGTCAAATAACTTGCTATGCAAGTTTTCTACGAAATTAATAACTTTCTCCCTAGCATACTTTAAACGTGTCTGAGAATCATACTCTTTAAAGCTTACCAAATGATGTTTTTCTGTTACTTCTGAGGAAAAAAATTCTCTACATTGTTCGCAATCAATATTTGGAAAATAAAAATAAAATAATTTATTTATCCAGTCGAATACATATAGTATTATAGGACATGTCAATAGAAAAGGTACACTATAAGTAAAATAAATAGAACAAAAACAACGAAGAATAAAATACAATATCACATTAAAAAAATCACATAAAAAAAGTTAGGTTAAGTGAGGAAGCTTTGCTTCAACTTCGCCTTTTGTAATTTTCTTTTTCTTAAATTACAATAAAGACATTATTATTATTAAATACAAAAACAGAAAACAATAAATCGTATACAGCTCAAATCAATCAAAATTCATTGAGGTTATAAATGCACTTGTCAATGAGATACTGCCTGGTCTTTGCCTTAAACTTATTTAAGGATGTAATTGATTTTAAATTATTGGGAAGTCTGTTAAATACATTTATTCCCATAACAAATGGAGATTTATCAGTCACACAGAGACGACGCTGAGGCATTAGCAATCTGTCCTTAAAACGAGTAGGATATGAGTGAAATGAACTATTTGTATTAATGCTCGCTCTGTTCATAAACGTGTATATAAGTAACTTGTGGATATACAGTCCGAGGACCGTAAGTATGCCATATTGCGTGAACAGACCCCGGCAAGACCGCCGTCCCCCAACGCCAGCCATACTTCTAATGACGCGCTTCTGTGACACGAAAACTGAACCCATCATAGAGCTAGCCCCCCAAAAAAGTATACCATAGGACAAACGAGATTCGACCTGTGCAAAGTAGAACATCCTTAACTCATCAACACCAAAAACCCGCTTAAGATTTCTAATCTGGAAGCAGGCCGAATTGATTTTGGGAATAAGGGTGGCGCAGTGCTGATTCCATGTTAGGGTGTCGTCAATCGTCAGTCCTAAAAACTTTGTGGAGGTACTTCTAGTCAGACCAACCTCGTCCATAGCCACGTCAAGATCCAAGTTATTACGATTTTGGTGACAGTGAAATCGCAAATAACAAGTTTTATCGATGTTTAAATATAGTGAGTTGAGGCTAAACCAAGCTGCCAGATCCCGAAGTAGAGCATTTGATTTTTCCTCCACCAGGGTTTCCTGTTTATCTGAAACCAGCGCCGATGTATCGTCGGCGAATATCGTGACAAAACAATCCTTGAGGCAACGAGGCAGATCGTTGATGTAGAGCAGGAACAGGACAGGTGCCAGAATTGACCCCTGTGGCACTCCTATCCCCACGCTGGTCTTTGTTGAAAGGTTGATTTAGTATTACCCAGAACATGAGCTATCTCGACAAATTGTGTTCTGTATGAGAGGAATGATCGAAACCATTCGAGCAAGGTTCCTCTAATACCATACCCCTCAAGCTTACTTAAAAGAAGATCGTGTCTGACGCAGTCAAAAGCCCTGCTAAGGTCGCAAAAGAGCCCAGCAGGACACTCACCCGCCTCCAACACATCGATGATCCTCCTATAAAAAACATCTATCGCTGTAATCGTGGAATGCGATGACCTAAAGCCATGCTGATTTTCGACCAAAATTTTATTTTTGTTCAGGTAATCCATCAATCGGGACAGCATACACTGTTCAAATATTTTTGAGAAACATGAGGAAAGTGCCACAGGTCTATAATTTTTGGCCAACGCTCGATCACTCTTTTTGAAAATTGGTACAATTTTACTGGTGTTCAGCCTTTCGGGAAATGTTGAAGAATCTATTGAGCAATTAATTAGGTTAGTTAATATTGGAATCATAAATTGGGAAGATTTTTTAAATAAACCTACAGGTATATCATCTGGACCCGAAGACATTTTATTTTTAATTTTATTATTTACAATCGTTAAAATCTCTGGTTCACTAAACGGAACAAATCCCATGCTGTGGTCGACAGTCGACTTTGGAACATTAGTACGATTATGTCCAGGATCGTGTCTGGGGATACCCGCTATAACCTCAAGAGGGGCGTTTATGAAGAATCTATTAAATTCGTTAGCAATGAGAGTAGGATCTTCAGATAACTCATCATTAATTTTTAATTTTATATTTTTGTCAGCCCGGTTTGTTCCGTTTAGTTGCGATATAACTTTCCAGGTGACCCTGCTTTGGCTACTCATATCGCCGTTAAATATTAAGTTACTGTAAAACTCTTTCTTGCGGTTTCTAATCAGTGCATAGTGGTCCTTTCTTGCCCTTTTGTAATTGACTCTTAATCCTTCACATTGTTTTTGTAAATAAAAAAGATTTTTTAAGTTTTCGCTAGAGATTTTTATTTCATGATTAACCCATGATTTGCTTTGGTTCATTGATGAAGATTTTGACAGCGGAAAAGATGAGTTAAAATAATGTAAGTAGGTATTGTAAAAAGAATCAAACTTGACATTAAAGTTATTTTCCGTATAGACCTCATTCCACCTTTCATTCCTTAGCTGATTGCAGAATGTGCTAATGTTATGTTTGCTAAAGTGTCTTTTTATAAGCAATTCTTTGGGGTTGTGATTATTTGTAAGAGTATCAGACTTAAATAACAGTATTTTATGATCAGAAATTAAAGTATCACACAGCACTGGAGCATTGCATTGTAAATTAGTGAATATGTGATCGATCGTTGACCCACGCTCACCTACAACCCTGGTGGGCCCATCGACCTTAGATATAACATTGTAGGATTCAAAAATATGTTGTAAATCAGCAAAGTACTTACCATTCACAGTAGGCCCCATATTAATATCACCGCAAATAACGATGATAAGACCATTCTTGTAAATACTCTCTAAAATCGCTTCCATGGTTTGCACAAAAACGGTCAAGCTGCCTGTCGGAGATCGATAGCAGGACAATACGCAGACATCTGGACCACCAAGAGGAACTGTCCACGCAATACCGCAAACCTCCACATCTCTCTCACGACAAAATTCCCTTAAAGTAAGATCAGTTATCTGTAATGAATTTCTATGCCATATGGCGACCCCGCCGCCTCTGTGTTGACTTCTACAAAATGAAGACCCCACAGTAAAATCATTAAACTTAGCAAAGTCAACCTCGTCATTGCGTAACCAAGTCTCAGAAATGCAAATAAAATTTACTTTGTTATGTATGTATTCCGCTTGTAAAAAGCTAGCTTTATCGTCGCTGAGACTTTGGGCGTTAAGTGATATTAAATCGTAGTCAGATCCGTTATAGACGTTAGGATTGTGGCTTCCTATATTGGAGGTATCGAGGCCCTGGTCCTCGAAAAAAACTTATTCACCAAAATGCCTTGCGGCCAAATTTCCGGACGTAGAGCTGCTTCAATATTGGATTCGTATATAGATACTTTGAACGATGAATAACTTTCCGGGTGTTTTGAATTAACTGGCTCACACTTTACTTCGGGAAAGTTGACTTTTAATAGGTTAACAATGTTTTCAGGTTTAATTTGAGGATTAAACCTGGTAGCGTGTAGCGCTACCCTTGTTGGAGCAGGCCTGAATATACTGTCATCACACTCTCGATTAACTCGATTAACTTTTTTTAAAAGATATCCTGCAATGTGCGCATTAGCGGGATTGCTTTCTACAAATTACTGATCTTCCAAACTAGAGTCAGGGCCTTCATTAAAATTACTAACCCCGTTATCAGTTGTTTCTGAACTAATACCGGGTGACAACGAATGTTGTTACCCCCCCCCCCCCCCCTATTTTTTCCGTACATTTATTAATACAAATTTTAAAATTTCAGGAGATTCTAAGTGTATATTTTGCTACTTTTTAGTGAAATCGTACTTTTAAAATCACTTCCGGTTTGACCGGAACTGGTATCAACTCTTTTGTTTTAAATGGAAACCTATTATTTTTATTTGATATTTGAATTCTACGGCCAATTTCCTTTAAAATGACGTATCACACATTATCATTTGTTTTTAAAATGGCTTCCAGGCTAACTTTTCAAGGAAATCTTTAGATGGCCATGGATTCGCTAATACAACATGATTCTTTGAGAGTGGGCCATGGAAGTTTTAAAATGGTCTATTTTAACCTGTTTTATGTTGAACAATTACATTCTTTGCGAAAGATGCTTCTGTCAAAAATATTTTAGATATGTCATTTTTTTTTAAACAATGAGGAAGAATAACTCAATATTTTTAAATGGCAACAAGGCATTTTTTTTAGGGCCAAAAAATAGCTTCTTAAATTACCTTTTTGAAAATGTATCATAAGTATGGTATTATACTTAATGGAGCGGCCAAAATTGAAAAATAATCGTAGGAAGTTGGTCTATTTCATTTTCGATCTCGTTTCTCAGCATATCTAAGTAACGCTCGTCATTTAAATGTCCTTCGAAAAATATGGGACCCAGTACTCTTGTTCCTACAATACCAGCCCATACATTTAATCCAAATCTATGTTGGCAATCTCCAACTCTCATTTCATGGCGGTTCACAGTCGACCAGTAATGCGTATTATGTCTATTAAAAATTCCGTTGTTGCTGAAATGTGATTCGTCCGTAAACAAAATTTTATCATGTAAATTATAATTTTCCCTAAACCCAATACAATAATTAAGTCTTCTTTCCGCATCATTCTCATCAAGATGTTGATGTAATTGAAATTTAAAACTTTTGTAGTTATACAGGGTGTTTCATTAAGGTCGAAGAGCGGCCATATCTCGGAAACTATTGAGCATAAAAATGCAGGAAAAAAAAAATTAATGACTAAAGTGGCCATGAGAAAATCCTGGAAATAATTTTTAAGTTCCGCATTTTGCCGCAAGGGGGCGCAATTGAAAAGTAAATTTTTAAATTTTAGATATCTCCGAAAATTGCACGTTAAGGTATATTTTTGATAACACCATTAAAAAGCTTGGTCAATTTTGCATAATTTTGGTCCCATGCTTATTGGCGTACCGACTTTAGTATCATTTAAATCGCTGTAACTTATAAACCACTTATCCGATTTTAGCAAACTAAAACTTGTTGGGAAGAGAAATGTAAGTACTTTTAACTATCGTCTTGAGTGGTCCATGATACTTCTCAATAAAAATACAAGAGGGCGCAATTTGCAATAATAACACATTTCTTAACTTTATTCATTTATTTCAAATCATACGGTATAATTATGATACCATAATCGAAAAGTAGATGAAATTTTCTACAAAAAATGTCAAAACCGCAGTTCGATATCTCCATCCGTTTCAGAGTTATTGCCAATAGAATAATTTTTAAAACTTTAAATGAAGAAGCGGTTGTTTTCATAGTTTTGTGATCAAGCATTCCATGACAAAAAATATTTTTAAACTTTATGGTTAGGTAGGTTTGTGTCTCATTATTCCAATGGCCCAGAAACCACTCTAGAATTAATGGCAATCATGGAAAACGTGTCATTTAGGCGTAACTCTAACAATATGATGTGTTTTAAAAAATAAATCTAGATAGCTGTGAAATAAAATCTGAAAGTTTCCATGGAGATAAGACAAATAATGCAAATAGTTGTCAACTAGTTTCATTTTGAAAGGTGTTGACAAAAGTTTATCCGTAATTCATCTTAAACTTCTTGATAAAAAATTGTGATACGTACCTTTCAAAAATGGCTTATATCAATGCCGAAGCTTACGATATGCTGGCCGTATATTTTGAATGTTTTCAAAATGCGCCTATAGCGGAACGCGAATATGCTCTCAGATATCCTGAACGAAGGCACTATGGCAGAGCAGTATTTCAGCGACTGGCAATATGCGTAAGGCAAACGGGAAGTGTACGACGCATTTCAGTTGCTTTTAGAAGACGTCCAGTAAGAAATGAAGTCAACATTACAAACGTTCTTGCGTACGTAGAGGCCGATCCGCATTTAAGCATAAGAGCAATTTCTTTAGACCTAGGTATAAGTTGTACTGCAGTGTTCCGAATTCTAAGGGATTTTAAGCTGCATCCCTATCATATAGTTTTACATCAGGCGCTATCAGAAAGTGATTATGACAGACGGCTCGACTATTGCTATTGGCTAAGAGAGATGTGTAACGAGAATCCTCAATTCCTCTCCGACGTGTTATGGACTGATGAAGCCACTTTCAGTAGCTGTGGCAAAGTTAATTTACACAATATGCACTATTGGTCACAGACAAATCCTCACTGGATGCGCGAAGTAGATCACCAAAACAGATGGAGTGTTAACGTGTGGTGCGGAGTATTAGGACACAGAATTATCGGACCGTTTATTTTTAATGATTATCTAAATGGTGAATCTTATTTAAACTTTTTACAAAATGACTTGCCTATCCTTTTAGAAGATGTTCCTATTGGCCTAAGAACATCCATGTGGTATCAACATGATGGATGCCCGGCACACTTTTCGCATATGGTCCGTGATTTTTTAGATATTGGATACCCAAATCGCTGGATTGGAAGGGGTAGTTTGTTTGCTTGGCCACCTAGATCCCCGGATTTAACTCTGTTAGATTTTTACTTGTGGGGGCGAATAAAAGACATTGTATATAAAACGCGACCAACCACACGAGACAACATGATTGAGCGAATTGAAAATGCACTAAATTCGATTTCACGAGCTGAAATTGAAACAGCTGTCTCTAGTTCTAGAAAAAGAATTAATCGTTGTATTTTGCACAACGGAGGTCATTTTGAACATTTATAAAGTCTCTCAATTGTTTTCCTAAGAAGCTTTCCATGGATATTGTTTCCTTCAATAGTTTCCGATAATTATTTCAATACTGTTTTATGGCCCGTTGGCCTTGAAACACGCTCCAAATTTTGTATTTTACATGATTTGGACTAGTCCTAAGCCTAGATAAAGTGTAAAGGAAGGCACGGAGTTTGACATTGGAATAATGAGAAACAAACCTACCTAACCATAAAGTTTAAAAATATTTTTTGTCATGGAATGCTTGATCACAAAACTATGAAAACAACCGCTTCTTCATTTAAAGTTTTAAAAATTATTCTATTGGCAATAACTCTGAAACGGATGGAGATATCGAACTGCGGTTTTGACATTTTTTGTAGCAAATTTCATCTACTTTTCGATTATGGTATCATAATTATACCGTATGATTTGAAATAAATGAATAAAGTTAAGAAATGTGTTATTATTGCAAATTGCGCCCTCTTGTATTTTCATTGAGAAGTTCATGGACCACTCAAGACGATAGTTAAAAGTACTTACATTTCTCTTCCAAACAAGTTTTAGTTTGCTAAAATCGGATAAGTCGTTGATAAGTTACAGCGATTTAAATGATTACACATTCAACAGCTTCCCCCACTCTTACTAAAGTCGGTACGCCAATAAGCATGGGACCAAAATTATGCAAAATTGTCCAAGCTTTTTAATGGTGTTATCAAAAATATACCTTAACGTGCAATTTTCGGAGATATCTAAAATTTAAAAATTTACACAATTACAATTGCGCCCCCTTGCGGCAAAATGCGGAACTTAAAAATTATTTCCAGGATTTTCCCATGGCCACTTTAGTTATAATTTTTTTTTTCCTAAATTTCTATGCCCAATAGTTTCCGAGATATGGCCGCTCTTCGACCTTAATGAAACACCCTGTACTTCTTTAAAATTTTCCTCACAGATTCCCTACTGATATTAAGTTCTAAGGCCAATATTTTTACTGAAACTGTTAAGTGAACTTCTACATATGCTAGTACGTTAATTTCGGTCTCCTCACTAATAATATATCTGTCCACTTGGGGATTTTCGTCAGCACTTCTAAACTTCGTTTCCAAAATTACAAAATATTGCCTGCTTGGATGGCGACCTTCACGTCCAGGATATCTCTCAATGTATGATCGCTCGGCAGCATGGGCATTCCGCCTACATTCACCGTAGATTAGCAGCATATCAACTTTTTCATTTTGGGAGTAGAAAACCATTTTATTAACTAAACACTACAAAATACTATATGAGTTGCACACAAAATCTTGAACTGCAGTTTTATGACAGAAAAAGTTGTCCCCGTTTGTTTCTAGATTTGCCATTTCACAGAATATTTCATAGCCTACTTGTTTAACATAAAACATGTAGGTTAAAATAGACCATTTTAAAACTTCCATGGCCCACTCTCAAAGAATCATGTTGTATTAGCGAATCCATGGCCATCTAAGGATTTCCTTAAAAAGTTAGCCTGGATGCCATTTTAAAAACAAATGATAATGTGTGATACGTCATTTTAAAGAAAATTGGCCGTAGAATTCAAATGTCAAATAAAAATAATAGGTTTCCATTTAAAACAAAAGAGTTGATACCAGTTCCGGTCAAACCGGAAGTGATTTTAAAAGTACGATTTCACTAAAGAGTTGCAAAATATACACTTAGAATCTCCTGAAATTTTAAAAGTTGTATTAATAAAACTACGGAAAAAATAGGGGGGGTAACAACATTCGTTGTCACCCGGTATACTTTTCCACTAAAATCCCCTAGAGTATTACAAGAGTCCCTCACAGTTACTGCTTTTAGAAAGAGGTGAACTAAAATTAGTGATAACTAATGTTTTTAAAGCAGCTTTAAATTGAACTGATAACTGACTAACCTGAACTAACCTGATAACCCTGTACAAAATGAAAATCATTTCTGACCTTCCCACTATCTTTATCACAAATTCTCCACCTGTATATCTTTGACAACATTTCAGACCATCTGGATTTTTTACTTTCACCGAATAAAACTGATTACTATTCAAAGAATCAACAATATTATCAATACTGCGGATAAATTCAGCAGTATGTAGGGATTATTTTATGTTACTTTATTTTACTGTTATTAAGTTTATATAAACACCTATAGGTTCGTTTGATTTTATCTAATTTATATGTGTTTAGGATGTGACTAAATTAAGCAAATTTATTGGGCTCGAACTCTATATTACAATTGCATTGCGGGTACATTTCAGTAGGTGTGGTACGTCATAAATTGTGACAATTTGAGCTCCGTAAGCTATAAAGTGATAAGGGCTAGGTTTGTCATCAGTGTGCTGCTCTGTCAATAGCCTAATTGCTTTTTGGGTAGTAGGGCTCTGATCACAATCTGTAGCAATAATGTTAACCCTATCCCTTGTAAGCGAGTAATAATAGTAACTACCAATTATTTTAAAATATCAGTTTTAACCGTAGCTTTTGTGAAAAAGAGGCAACTGGCATTTTATAGGTTTTTTAAATTCCTCTTATCATAAACACCAAAGCATGGTTGGCATGTTCTTTAGATCGACCAAATGTCCCCAGATTCTCATATCTACATATCTTCTGTGACTTGGTTTCATAATGTAAACCAGCACTAAAAAACATTTTATCAAAGATAAGGGTGCAGCATCGATCTAAATCATCCATTTTATCCACCTACATCTTTAAATTCTCCAAAACAGGCTCAATTATACCAGATTCCACAGGAAATGAGGACAGAACGAATTTGAGAGTTTTTATGGATGGTATTTGAAAAGAAGATCTTAAATATCCATAAAGCCGAGGACTTCTTTTATAAATAGAAAGAGCGAAAGCTTTGTCTTTGATGGTCCATCGCCGAGCATTAGGATGTTTATTTACATTTCTTAATTGTGACTTTATGAAAACCTAAGTAATATGATTTAAATTTTTCTCTATGTACTCAAAACGACCATCCTTATAAAGATTTCTAATTGCACAAAGGTCAGCATTTTTAGTTTTAAGCAAGATTTTAATCTTGAAAAGTTGACAACAACATTTCTATGACACTTATAATTAATTTTTAAGGAGTTAAACATTTTCTACTTAAGTCCACTTATGATAATATGCCTGTGTTCGTTTCAGTTAGAAATAAATACCGGCCTTTCACAGCCATTTTAGAGCATTTAGAATAGCTTGTGAAAGGTTTAAAATACGAGTGGTCAAAATAATTGCTATTTAGTTCTTCAACTACTACAACTTTCTCAGTCGGTGAACCGAGGCCATAGAAACAGGACTAGGAGATAGATCAGACATTGATAAAAGGACAATAGAATACTCTTTAATACGATCATTTTCAGATAGTAAATTAGAGTCAGGCAGAATGGGTAAAGGGCTAGCTAATATTGGTAAATGATCTTCTGATTCACTTTTAAGGGAAGTATTGGCTTCCTCAGAAGGAAATAAAACACGAGAGGAAAACTGAATGTCTCGTACTGGAGTTTTTTTCTGGAGTATGGGGTATAGCTCCATATCTAAGCCGGGCAGGAAGACTTGGGTTGGAATAATCATTGTTGGAAAAATGGTCCACACAAATAGAATCATTTCGACAGTTTCTACCAAGACTTAGCTGACAAGCTCTTTTTCAAGTCTCCACTAACTGATTATTTCTTAGAAATCTATGAAAACGTTTATTTTTATACTCCTCATTAACAATCTTGGTATGATATGAAGATTTACAAGAGGGATATTTACAAGAAAATGAAATCCGATTTTGGAAGTTGTAGCATCAAGACCTAACATTGTAAAAATTTAAAAAGACCACAAATCAATGACTACAACAACTACTTGCGACAACTACGAGCCAATACTGACAACAAGTTTCATACTTACGCCCCCGAATCGGAGAAAACCCAGGCATTCATCCTGAGAGGTTTAGACCATAAACCTCCCCCCGAAGACGTCGAAGCAGAATTAAAAAACAATTATAAATTAAATATCAAACAAGTCTTTATGTTCCGCACCCCTTTCAGACCACTGTATATGGTAGTCACAATTGGAGAAAATAATAACGTTAATAAACTCCAACACGAAATTCGTTATGTGTCTAACGTCGCAGTCCAATGGGAAAAACGGAATAATCAGACAACCATCACTCAGTGCAAGCGGTGTCAAATATGGGGACACGCCACAACGTACTGTTCACGTGACGTGAAGTGCGTGAAATGCGCCGAAAACCATTTCTCCAAGGATTGTGCACCGGGACACACTGTAAAGTGTGCTAATTGTAACGGCCACCATCAGGCCAACGATCAGCAGTGCCCGGTGCACATCTTTAAACTCAACAAACTGAATGAAAACCAGCAAAGAAATCGCCCCCAAACGACACCCCAATATGTACCTGCTCCAACACCAACCAACAACCCATGGTCCACTCAGAACAACCCCAGGGCAACTGGGGTCAACTCGGGCAGGGCAAGTGCCCCATCTTTAAATCAGCTAAACTTCCCAGCGCTGCCATCCAGAGGAGGTCCCCCTGCCACCCCTCATCAACCACCACAACGCCAGCCGCCACAACAACATCAACAGCATGCGCCAATGAGTGTTGTGCAGAGTGCCGCTACTTCTCAGACCCCCCCGGTAAGTGCACTGATGGGTATTATGTCCGAGTTTCAGACCGTCAACATCCCTGAGATTATGAGATTTTTCAAGGAGTTATTAGATATAACTACTCTCAGAGGAACTCCCAGGGATGCTGACGTTCCATTCAAATTGTTACAGTTCGTAGAAACCTTCCCAACTTTTAAATTTCGATGAGGGAAAAAACCTTAACTTTAATTACTTGGAACGCCAATGGCGTGAAAAGCAAATTGGGAGAGCTCATCTCATTTTTATACATAAATCACGTTGATATAATGCTCGTCACCGAAACTAAATTAACGGAAAATGACTCAATTAAAATAAGAAATTATGCCGTATACAGGGCCGGCAGAAATGTGCATGGTGGCGGTGTTGCCATACTTATCAAGCAGTCCATTTCTCATATGCAGATTGACAATTACGTAACTGCTGTGGAGCATGTGTCAATTAAGCTTAGAAATGGGGTGGTTGTGAGTGCGGTATATGCCGCACCCCGCACCCGTCTGACAAACCAAGATATTGAGCCATTTTTTGTTAATCATGGCCAGGTACTTGTGGCAGGTGATCTCAATGCGAGACACAATATGTGGAGAAATCATTTAAACAACCGCCATGGCAATTTAATTCATGACTACATACTTGATTATGATATTCGAATTGTCGCGACGGATAGGCCCACCCACTATCCATTAAACGGCGCCACGCCCACTTACATAGATTTCTTTTTGAATAAAAATATAATGGACCTATCCGAGGCGACAGTCTTGAGTGAACTAAACTCTGACCATCTCCCGGTCAAAATCGAATGGCATGTGCAAATGCTCTTTGAATCTCCGACATATACGATACTTTTAAAGAACGTTAATTGGCAAAACTATAGACAGTTGCTTAACAACAAAATTAATATCAATAATGACATAACAAACATACAAACACTAGAAAACGAAGTAACAAAATTCACAAATAACATACAAGAAGTACACCGACATATCGGACAAAAAATTAAAATCAAACATAAAGAGGACAGATTGCCAGCGGACATACTTGACCTAATAAAATTTAAAAATCGAATTAGGAGACTTGGCAACGCACTAGACGACGAATAGACAGAATCAGACTGACAGAAATCGAACACACGATACGTGACAAAATAAACTTACATAAAAATAAAATATGGAATGACACACTCACTGGACTCAGTACACAAGACTCGTCACTGTGGCGCCTGACCAAGCGCCTCAAACGAAAATTTAAGAAAATTCCGACACTGACTGGTCACGACACACAGACGGACAAGGAGAAGGCAGATTGCATCGCAGACTCTCTGGCTGCAATCTGTACTTCTCCAGCAAACAATTTAACTGAACAAAACCATATAACGAACCGCATAACAAACGTGACAAAACAAAAATACCCGATACCCCCCCCCCCCCCCGCCCTATCCAAACTGCTCATCAGTTCCAGGGAGCTTAGGGATATAATACGTTACATCCCATTGCGAAAAGCCCCTGGGCCTGATGGGCTCCCTAATATCCTAATAAAAAATCTCCCCCAAAGAGCATTTGTACAATTATTGTATATTATAAATTTAATGTTTATTCTTCAACATTTTCCAAAACGGTGGAGAGAGGCTATAATCATTCCAGTACTTAAACCTAACAAGAACGCCAAACAGCCAGACTCCTACAGACCGATCGCTTTGACGAATACACTTTCAAAAATAGCTGAGAAATCAATTGTACTAAAACTTAAACAACACCGACTACTAACAAATATACCAGACGAACAATTTGGATTCAGGCCTCACCACAATACAGTACAGACAGTGACGAGAGTCCTGACTGATGTTAAAAATAAATTCAATGTACAGCAGAACACTGTTCTGCTATCACTTGACATCAGCAGGGCCTTCGACACTGTATGGCACCAAGGACTATTATTTAAATTACTAACAATACATAACTTCCCTACTTATATAATAACTTTACTACAGACATACCTACATAACAGGACTTTCTTTGTTAGGGTAGAGGGTGCGCTGTTCGCGCCTAGAGTAGTTAATGCGGGGGTCCCTCAGGGAACTGTGCTGTCTCCACTCCTATACAACTTGTACACAGCCGATTTCCCGAGGTATCCCCTCACCAAACTTGCGTTGTACGCGGACGACGCATTAATCTATGCACAATCGTTTTACGCGGAAGCCGCTAAGCGACAGTTGCAATCGCATGTAAACATCTTGGATCCCTATTTCAAACAGTGGAAAATAGCGGTAAATCCTACTAAAACGGTTTGTGCAACCCTAACTAAGAAATTCACCAACAATAAAATTTTTGTTCCACTTAAAATCAACAATATACCGATACAACCTCAACGCAGACTAAAATATCTTGGCATAACAATAGGTGAGCGGCTTTCCTTTAATGCACATATCTCTGATATCCTTAAAAAGGGCTTTGCTGCCATGCAAAGCCTATATTCTATTATATCCAAAAAATCCCACCTATCCCCATCCAATAAGCTACTCATCTATCGACAAATTATTAGACCTATACTGACTTACGGAGCCCCTGTATGGTGTAGTGTTTCAAACACTCAGCAGCAACGGCTGCTGAGGTTTGAGAATAAGGTCCTCCGGTGTGTGACGTCATCTGACAGATACGTCACGATCGCGGACTTGCACCATATGGCGGCGATAAATTACATAACAGAACACATACGTGACATATCAAACGACTTTTACACATACCAACTACAGTACTCACCACTGACAAGAAATATAACAGACAGACGAGCAGACAATGACGCCAACAATAAACATAAACCGCTTTACTACAGACTACCCATCTACAATCTCCCACTGGCTAATGAAAATCAAAATCGACGGTAAAAAGACAAACAAACAAAAATGACAGAATAATACTTTGAAGCTTCATTATTTAATAAATAAATTTTCCACATGAGTAGACGAACATACAACAGACAATTAAATTATTTTAACATGACATAATAATAAACAAAGTGCATTCCTGTGCTGGGAGCTCCCTGATTTCGCACTGGGATCGGAGAGCGCCCAGTATAGGAGTGCACACTCACAAACAATGACAACGCCAGTGGGAGGAGACTCGACACTGGGCTACACACTAGACACACCCACCGAATAAAAGGCCTCTCTCCGCCGTGCATGGCGGTTGAATGGTCATTTCCACTGCATTGCGATTGCCTGCTGCGGGCGGGCACAAAATTTCAGTACCTGAATCAATTTTGCTGGTTTTTTTTTTTGAGCTTTTCCCAGAATGCTTGCCATTGGTTTTCCAAGTCAATTCATCGAAACTTTTTGCGAACTTAACGATTACACCCCTCGGGGTAATAAAAACCCGTTAATACCCGTTAAGGCACTGCCGGGACGCGAGTGAAATGCGCTAGAGATTCAAATATTAAGAGTGTCCTTAGGCCAAAATATCGGCCGCCGAGCTTGCTCGGTTTCTTGGGCGCATTTGGGGCCGTATGCTTACGGCTCATATGCGCCCAAAACATGTTAGTTTTAGTTAGTTTTAGCTAGATACTTAGACATAGGCTTAATATTATAAGAGAAATAGGAAAATAAAGATTTTAAAATGAATGAAATCAAATACGAATAGACCTCAGTCACGCACAAAATAGACTAACGAGAAAAGTGGCACATAAAATAAAACTACATTACCTAATAATTGTTATAGGCTCTTTTCTCCAGGCCCTTCCAGAGTATACTTACCTGCAGCCTACACCTACATATACCCTAATTGAGTACTACCCTGAATGTTGATGGTCTTCGTCTGTACTGAGGCGACTTCTTTCCATTTCCTCCATCAAGCAACCTAAAGTAATTGAGGTTACATAAACTATTTAATTAACTACTATCTAGGTATATCAAATCAACAGTTTATTGAAATACAGCTCTTTTTTATCATTCTAAACTTCATAAATATAACCTTGTAAGTCTTCTCCGAGGTACGAGTAATAAACCTACATTATAAAATTTTAAGTTTCTAGAAATAGTCAAAAAAATATAAATAAAAACATATAAGTACAAGTATTTTACTTTAACAAAATTAACTTAACTTTAAACCTAATGTTGTTTTAAAACTTTTCGAGAATAGAAAAATTGAATTTATTTAACCTCCCGAACCAAGTTAGTGACATTTTGTTTAAAATAAAGCTAGCTTCAGCAGACAAAATTAATAAATGTTTAAATGACTTACCTGCAACAAAAAAGAAACACGTTTTCGGTAGAAAATTAAAAAATTAAGCAGTAAATTGCAAAAAGGAAAAAATTCCGGTCAGTTTCAAAAGCTCAACACAAAATGGACGATTTAAGAATTTGAGGTTGAGTTAAGGTTAAATGGTATGGTTGTAAGACTCACTCACAGGTTCCACGGATTATCTGTTGTTCTCTCTCTTTAATAAGCGTTAAAAAGAGACAAATATGGTACAGATTAATCAATCAACCTACGTATGTCTAAGCTTATATCGTCCTATTAATGCCAAAAGTCACTAACTAGCATTCAGTTAGTATTAAGAAAAACCTGTTAAAAAGAAATTACACAATAATAATATTATTACGGAATATTTATACAATATTTTATTTTATTTTATGTTAGTGGATTATGTTTATGGACAAAATTATGTATTTTTTTATTCAGTTTTAGATTCGACGAAAAACATCAATTTTCGTAGTTAATGACTTTTAGCAAAGTAAGAATATAACCAAATTAAGGTTAATCAGTTTTATTTTGAAATGATCGCGATGAAATAAAATAATATTTTTAACATAAAAAAAGAGAGAAATATTTTAACATTAAAAAAAATACGGAAACTAAACGTTACACATTTTTTCAGGAAGATTATTCATCCTCATCATCTGTTTCTTCGTTAGCAGCTGGCTCGGTCGCTTTTTCTCTCAGCCTATCATCTGAAGGCAGAGATTCATACCACAATTGTAATTCTTGAGGAATGATTTGTTTGCGGTTTTAGTAGATGTTCTTTTTTTAGGGTGCTAAAAGGAATAAGTTGATAGTATGCTTTTAGAATCACATATTGGTCGCTTGAGGTTTTCTGTCTCGTGCAAGCCTAATAGATTTATAGGGACCACTATGACCATAGCGAAACTTGATGATTCCCGGTGATACCTTTTCATATCGTAAACATTTAATGCGTAACCAATTTACTTAATTTCCGTTTTCATCTTTCACATGGTTTTTGACGCTTAGGCAGTAGTTTTAAATCCAACGTATCTGAGAATGTTAATTGGTGAACTTCATATAGTTAGAGCCGCGGTGACAAAAATGCATTGGAACTCCCAAACGGATCAGAAGCACGTTTTTGTATAGTTCGAGTGTCGTTCTCGAAATCCGTGTTGTCGAGTAGGGGTCTGGCGCACGGCGGTGAGCGTCTATAATATTTTTTCCAAATTTTGACCAGCGGTTTAAAAAAACATTTCCCAAACGGATGAAATTACTGGAGGGCATCTAGGCAACCCCCCAATTACCGGAAAAATATTTTCATCCGATTTGATACTTGCCGTAACCTCCAGTACAATTAAATGGACCCAAACTCCGAAATTTAAAAAAAAATCAGCCGCATGCATGCAACCGGACTAAAATAAATCGTTATTATTTATGTTATTAAAAAAAAAAAGTTTTTTTAAAGCGTTGGCGACACATGGAGCAAAAAAATTTTTTTTACATATTCTCAGACACGAACTCTAGCTCCCTTCTCAATTTCAAGTTTAAATGAGCAAATTTTTTTTCCATTTTTTTTTTAGCTCCTAAGAGCTCTTTGCAAATATCAAATCGAATGAAAATATTTTTCCGGTAATTGGGGGGTTGCCTATATATGCCTAATACAGTGTCACCATTAAAGTCCGCACCATATGGAACTTTTTTTTATTAATGAGGTTAGTTAAAATTAAATTTCGGCAATCGTTTTTGCTTCAAATTAGACTAAAAATTATATAATCAAATGTCACCATCTGTCATTCGGTATCTGTCAAAAATTACATTTTAATCAAAAAATGCTGAAAAATGGCATTGTTTTACCGAATTTCAAAAAATTTTATTAGAAAAAGTTGTTTCTAGTACAATTCTTGGCCTAAATACAAAGTTTCAGTTTTCTAGCTCAAAGTTGATTTTTTTGCCATTTTTTCTAATTAACTTTTTTTTTATTTAATGTAAGTTCGCTTAATGGATATTAAACTATTTGCTTATACCATACTCAATATTTTATTTAGTTTGTATGAGCTTTTTTTTACTAGAATGCCATTTTTTTTCGAAATTTAAAATTAGAGGCAAAAAAATTTGACACAGGTGGTGCAAAGTTATCCTAATTTAAAAATTTTAACAGATACATACACCTAAGAAGTTTAAAAAACTTATAATAAAATTCCCAGATATCAGATTAGTTCAAAATTTAGACACATTTTCTTTTTATCCACAATAAAATATCAAGGCAATTTTGAATTTTATAAGTAGGCTATGGAAAAAAAATTAGAGTGCCGAATAAATAAAAGAAATGTCATAAATTTGAATATTTTCGCAAGTTATAGTTTTCAGTGTTATCCCCAATGTTGTCCATTCAAGAAAAAATAGAAATTGTCTTAATTTGTGGAGAGAATATGCCTCACCGGCAAGTATCTGCCATTTTTAATGAGAGGCATCCAGAAAAAAATTTGCAGCATAGCACTGTTTTAAGAATAATGTAAAAATTTAGAGAAACTGGATCTGTTCAAAATAATTTTAAGAAACCTCACGCGGCAAGTAAATACGATGAAGCAGCACAACTTGATGTTTGTTTAACTGTGTTTGACCACGGTCAAACTAGTGTAACCAAGATAAGTGATTCAACAGGGTGCAAGAGGGAAAGCGTTAGAAAAATTCTTCAGAAAAATCGATTTCGGGCATATAAACCCAAGTTTATAAACACATTAAAAGAACGCGATTTTGATATCCGACTTGATTTTTCGTTTTGGTATCAGGGACAATATGAGGAGAATATTCTTTTTCCATACAAGATATTATGGACAGATGAAGCCACTTTCTCTTCGAATGGTACCGTGAGCTCACAAAATTGCCGATGGTGGTCCCAAGAAAATCCTAACTTCACAATTGAATGTCGCGACCAGTATCATTTTAAAACCAATGTTTGGTGTGGAATTTTGAAAGATGAGCTTATTGGACCATACTTCTTTAGAGTAAACATAACTGGTGAAAGGTACCTGATTTTCTTGATAACGAGATTACCGAAGTTTTGGATAACATGCCCTTACACCATAGACATAACTTATGGTATCAGCTTGATGGTGCACCCATACATCAAACTGTAGCAGTGAAAGAACGCATAAACCAATTATTTCAAAACAGAGTTATAGGGCGTGATAGAGAATGTCACTGGCCACCCAGGTCGCCTGACATAACCCCACTAGACTTTTTTCTGTGGAGTTATCTTAAGCAGAAAGTTTATAAGAATCGACCGTTTAGAAATATCGAGCATTTGGAACAAACGATAAGACAGTGTTGTGCCGATATAAGTCCAAGCTTTTTACAAAATGCTGTCAAAGACGTTTATAGACGGACGGGTGTT
Source organism: Polydrusus tereticollis (assembly GCA_963920685.1). NCBI lineage: Eukaryota > Metazoa > Arthropoda > Insecta > Coleoptera > Curculionidae > Polydrusus > Polydrusus tereticollis. The sequence continues at coordinate 90,011,010 of OY987332.1, forward strand.
TGTATAGAGCGAGAAGGACGTCACACTGAAATGTGAAATTTATATTGCTTTTGTGTTACCTATTTAAAATGATTAAAGTTCCTTTTTGTTCCTTTTAATAATAATGATAGTTTTAAGTATAAAATAAAATTTTTATCAAATATTTAGATGTATTTGTCATTTGAAAAACGAAACATCTGACGTCTATCTGTTAAAATTTTTAAATTAGGATAACTTTGCACCACCTGTGTCAAATTTTTTTGCCTCTAATTTTAAATTTCGAAAAAAAATGGCATTCTAGTAAAAAAAAGCTCATACAAACTAAATAAAATATTGAGTATGGTATAAGCAAATAGTTTAATATCCATTAAGCGAACTTACATTAAATAAAAAAAAAGTTAATTAGAAAAAATGGCAAAAAAATCAACTTTGAGCTAGAAAACTGAAACTTTGTATTTAGGCCAAGAATTGTACTAGAAACAACTTTTTCTAATAAAATTTTTTGAAATTCGGTAAAACAATGCCATTTTTCAGCATTTTTTGATTAAAATGTAATTTTTGACGGATACCGAATGACAGATGGTGACATTTGATTATATAATTTTTAGTCTAATTTGAAGCAAAAACGATTGCCGAAATTTAATTTTAACTAACCTCATTAATAAAAAAAAGTTCCATATGGTGCGGACTTTAATGGTGACACTGTATATTATTTTTTCCAGTACTACAAACTTTTATATGACATTTATCTTTATAGTATTAATAATTATTATAAAAAATTATAGGTAGGTATAAGTATATTTTTTAATCAAGGTACCTGCGCTTTGGAATTGGCAAAATATTTTGTTGTTTTGTCAGGTGGCTTTGTCAATGTCAATTTCTGTTCATTTGTGTCATCAGATTTCACGAGTTTTGCGTTTTTTTTAAAAATGAGCGAAGAAAATGTTAGTGATAATATTATGTGTACACCTCCCGAATTAAGGATGGAAGCAGAAAAAATGTTGATTGTATCGATATTTTACAATATTATTTAATCTAATATGTATTGATAATTATCTGGTTGCCTAACCACAATGAATTGATATTGTAGAATTAAAAAATCAAGTTACCTGCGTTCAAACAAAATTCGGTTAAGGTCAAAGATCGGTCAATAATGGTTTTCAATGGCTTATTATTGACCAATGTCAATAATGACTTATAACGTAGAGAAAAACGATTTCTAGCGTTAATAATCGGTCAATAATGGCGATGGTATAGGTTAGTAGTGGAAAAAATATAATACGCATACGCAATACGGAATCTCGACTCATATATCGTAAAGTTATAAATACAGAGTTTACGGCAATAATACTTAAATAGGTATTTGAAGAACTGTTTGTAGGTCTACTATGGCAGATAAAAAAAAAGGATCGTCATTGGATCGTTGTTTATTATGAGCCTTAGCAAGACTTGCTCCTTCTTTTCTTGCTTGATGCTCATTATAACTTGTTATTAATTTGTCAGATAATGTGCTGCTTCTTTTAGATTTATTACAAATCAAACATTGATCTTTTTTGGTCCGAAAAACGATAAATTATAATGTGTATAAAATATTTTTCGATACATTGCCTGACTTAAAGGCAATCTATTGTTTTCTCTGCACAATTCGTTATAAAGATGATACATCTTGTTTACTGATAACTTGCAGTCTAGGTATCGTCTTTGAGTCTTTTTGCGACAGTAGTGCGACTCCATGGTCGGGAACATTTCAATGTGCCGCTTCACAAAATTAATATCTTCAGGTTTTGTTTTATTAGTTGGAGATTTTTTTTACCACGTTTATCCTCAGTACCAAATACACCATTTTTTTGCCCTTTAAATGCTGTATTTATGGGCCCGTTACTAATATTTAAGGTTTTTGAAAAAACGTTGACTATACGGTTGCTAGCGCCGTTTTTAATAAAACTAAATGAGCAGCTACACTTTCTTCGTTTATTTTGTGCAACATTTGCTCCGGGATGAGATGGTAAACTGGAATGAACGTGTTTAAGAATAAAATCCTTTTGTCACTAGTAACATGATAAATTCCAAAATATTTTGCAAATATTAGTTCTGTTAGTTTCGCTAAAGGTTGTCGTACATTTAAATCTACATTTATCGCAATTAATTACTTGTGGAGCTTTGACTACATGCAAACCCTTCTCTAGCTCAGCCTGAAGAAAAATGTGCAAATTATTCTAAAATTCAGGTTACCTTTTTCTGAAAAATATTGTGTGCAAGAGCGAGAACTTACAAAGCTACTGTAGTCTGCATTTAATGATTTTGCGAATCCCACAATTGAAGTATTTTGTCTCATATTTTGGTGCTTTTCCGGTGATCTATTCTCAGCCCATTTGCTACATGACGGTAGCACGTCATTTTTTAGTTGGGCTCTGCTTAATTTTGGAAGCACTGATATAATTTCGATTGAACCCTCAGGTCCTGGTCCAATATCTTGCGGTATATTCGACTCTAATGTCTGAGCTTCAGAGTTGTAAAATTTAATTAGTTCTAGAGCACCGTTTATTAAAACGACTTTGTGTGAAAGTACTGTGGAACCGTTTAATTCAACTTAAATTAAAAAAAAAACAAAATTCTATGCATTACTTATTGGAGAATTGGTTTAAAAAAAAAAAAACCGAAAATAGTGTTCAAATAACGATTTTAAGGGCCCCCCACTCCTTGACCTCGACCTTGACCGTGAAGTCCCCCACTTCTCGACCTTTGCCCTTGACCTTAGAGCCCCCCACTCCTTGAGCTTGACCTCCCCCTCCCACCCAGCATAGACTCAAAACACACGACCTTGAAAAATCTAAATAAATACGGTTGCATTAGGAAACAAGGCTATAGTTACACAAGCATTGATTGCATTAATAAGTAAATAGAAATATTGTGTTTGGGGTGTGTGTCCTGAAAATTGTTTGTTGAAGGTATACAGTGTGTATCAGCCAAATGGAATAAATTGGATAAAATGGGGGCGTGTCCGAAAGAACGCTCGGACACGTCGATTGGTATTTATGGTTGCGCATTTTTTTCAATAAAAACTTTTTATACAGGGTGTGTCATGTAACAGTGGCCAATACTAACTTTTTTATTTTAAATGCAACACTGTATATTATTCAATTTTTGGATTCTTCAGAAAATTTTAGACATGTTTCAAGTACAATATCCTATACCTATCTTTAACTGTTTCGGAAATATTAAGTGTTTTTAGATTTATTTCAAAAATTACCAACACACTAAAAAAGTAATAAGTAATACTGTTTATTTCTTGATAATGTAAAAAACAAAAAAAACGTTAATGTAGGAGATGTTGAAAATGCTCGCCGCGAACGTCTTGGCAACATCCTAATCTTAAATAGAAATTTCTTCTAACGTTACTGCACATCTCAGGCGTGACCGATCTAATCGCAAGCGTTATTCATCTTCTTAACTCAGCTAAGTCGAGGGGTTTAGTTTTGTATACAATATTTTTGACATAACCCCATAAGAAGAAGTCTAATGGCGTCAGATCAGGGGATCGTGCTGGCCATTCGATCGATCCACGCGTCCCTATCCACCGATTTGGAAATACTCGGTTGAGGTACTGCCGGACATTGATTTGGTAATGGGGCGGTGCTCCATCTTGCTGAAACCATATCATATTCGCTTGAAGTTGTGGGTTTGCTGGATCAGGACATAAGTTTGTCAAAGTTGACAAGACATTATTTTGGAGCAGTGCTAAATAATTATCGCCATTTAAATTGTCATTAATGAAAAAGGGACCTATGATATGATATCCAACAATTCCTGCCCAAACATTAACCTTTTCAGGATATTGCGTATGTTCTTCTCTCATCCAGTGAGGATTTTCCATAGACCAATAGCGGCAATTCTGACGATTAGCAGGACCGTGAAGTGTAAAGGTGCAATCATCAAAAAACAAAACATGTTCTAATTGGATCACATTGTTATCTTACACTGCCATCATTTGTTCACAAAAATACGTTCTCCTATCAAAATCGTCTTCCATGAGCTCATGAGTAGGTATCATTTTATAGGGATACATTTTATTTTCTTGTAATGTTCGAATAATCGATGAATGGCAAACATCGAACATTGGGGCTGTTTTTCGACTAGAAGTATGTCGGTTTTCCTGAAACTCAAGCATAATATCTAATTTGGTATTATCACTTATTGCATTGGCAGCTACTTTTTTTTATCTGCTTTACATGTACAAGCTGGCGAAACTGCTTTTCTATTTTACTAATTGTCCCTTGAGTTATAGGCGGCAAATTTGGAAATTTTTCATGAAATAAGTGAGCAACTTCCGTTTGTGTCCGTGTTTTATCTCCATAACCAATCATCTGTAGAATTGTTATTTTGTGCATTTCTGTTAAATAAACCAATTTTCTGATGTGCAGTTAACGAAATTCAAACGACTATAACACTGACAACTACTGTCATGCAGACAGACAACAATTTACTAAGGTCAGGCGAATGATGGGTTCGACTCGGAACAACGCGTTTTAAAAAACAAAATTATTTCTGAAAGATTGAAACTCTTTATTGTTCTTACTACAATAGTAAATATAAAAAGAATACTGTCTACTTTATTACAGAGAATTTATAGAAAATGTCTTATCTCTAGAAATGATTCGTCGGCGGTTTCTATGAGAACGTCGAGTTGTTGTAAGTTTCCATCGTAAGGGCCAATACATGGTGTTCCCATAACTCGTCCACCCTTAGTGCAAAATTCTGGGGTTAGCCTCAGAATTTGGGGATGAATGGCTGAAGACTGCAAGGGGTTGGTTGTCCTCAGCTTCTTTTTTCTTTGGAATGCATCTTTGACTGTAAAATTTATAGAAAGCAAGCAATAGTATTAGTATCATTATAATATAAATCAATACTGTCCATCCGTCGATATTATCGAAGTCGAATGTTTTGTTTTCGATAGAGTCAATATTTTGTTTATTTAATTCCAGAGCACTTTTTACCGCACCGAGTTCATTGAGATTAATTCCGTCTAATTTTAACGGGTTTAGATTTGAAATTGTTTTATATACTGGGTGAGTAAAGTCAAGTTTTGGAAGTATGATATTTTCGAATTTGCGTTTCGGATTTTCAAAACTGCGTATAAGAATATCGTTGATTCTTATTTCACAGGTGGGATTAAGTTCTAATATGTAACTTCCTTTTAAGGGTACATTTTCGCGATTTTTACCGCACTTTTGCACAGCTACAGTCAATTTGGGAATTAGCACAATCCATTTATTAAGTTCAAGTTTTTGAATTTTCGGATTCTAATGCGTATAATAGTTGTTCTATATAATCGATTCGTTCCTTCAGAACAATTTGATTTTTTGTTAAGTTTTGGGTGCTATTTTGAAAAGATTGGATTGATTCTGTAAGTAATGATATTTGATCTTGTACAATAGTTTTTATTTTGTCCTGATTGTTTGTTAGAGTATTGATGGCTTTTTCATATTTTTGGGCATCTTCTTGATCTAGATTTCCCGCTATAAATCTTATTATAGAACCTAAGCCGTTTATCAGCCCTCTTTTATATCTAGTTATAGCTTAAGGATTTAGTTGATATATTTGCATCATAATTTTATTTTCGAATGATCGTGCTAGATTATATGAATTGTAAAATCTTTTTTTGTAGCTTTCAGCAATGTTTGTTTTATTTTCAAAAGCGTTTTTTATACGTACATATTGGTGTTGAAGGTTATGAAATTCTTCGATTAGGTCTGATAGGTCAAATACTTGGATGAATGACCAGGAATTGACTTTATTTTGGACAGTGCCAAGCTTTAAGGGTAAAAGCCCCGGGTTATTTTTTGTTTCAAGGAATTTCGGGTATTCTAGTCCGCTGAAGGCATTGGTGAAGAGTCTGAAAAAATACGAGGTGGGCGTTTTAGTTCTTTTATATGGATAATTTCCTTTTTTGTGGGGTTAGTTTTCAAAGTAATTTCTACACGGTTTCTTTCTAACATATCTGTAATTGTATAAGGACCTAGAAATTTATTACTTTTTTTATTTCGCGTTTGGGGATTTTGTTTATATACGGTTTGTCCTAAAGAAAATTCTTCGTTTTGGTTACCCATATTATTATGTTTAGAAAAAATTTTTTGTTTATCGGTTTCTAATTTATCTTTTACTTTTTTGTATACGTTTTTCAATTTATTTTTATGGTTTTCAGCATAATCGCTGTAAAATTCTTTCAGAATAAATATTTCATTTGGGTCTTTAGCGTTTGTATGTCCGTGTGTTAGTTCGAATGGTGTATAATTCGTTGCGCTATGAATGGAATTATTGTAGGTAATTATGGCATAATCCATTATATTTTCTTTTTCATTAGGAAAACTATCTTTCAATAATCGTAAGTGTTCGATAATAGTCGAGTGAAAGCGTTCTACGATACTATTTGATTCATGGTGTTGTGGAGTAGTAAAATGGACTTTTATTTTATGTAGATTTAGAATTTCTTTAATAGTGTCATTATTGAATTCGGTTCCGTGGTCACTTATTAGTCTTTCAGGGATTCCGCAAAAACAAAAGTATTTTATTAGGGCGTTTGCAATACAAATTGCATTTTTTCCTGGGATTTGGATAGCTTGGGCATATTTTGAAAATGAGTCAACTAAGGTTAGGAACATCTTATTATCATAGAAAAATACGTCAATGTGAACAATCTGAAATGGTTTAGAAGGTGTATCTGTTAGCATTACTGGTGTATATGGTTTTTTCCTTGCGTATTTTGCTCGTTGACAAATGTCGCACGAATTAATATATTGAGAAATCGTTGTTTTCATTCCTATCCAATAATAATTTCGTTTAAGATATTCTAAAGTTTCCAATATACCGCGGTGATTAACTTTTCCTTCATGGTGGTTTTTTGTCAGAATAATTTGTTCTTCTTTATCGGTTATAGTATTTACAAGTTTAGTGCACCGTAATAATTTTGGGCCTTTTTCGGAAAAATGTTGTAAATAAATTTCGTTAAAATTTATATAAAGATCTGTTGTGTGAAAATACATACAATAGGTTTTTTCACATATTGTGTAGTCTCGTAAGAATTGCAGAATAAAATTTTCATTATTCGTCTTTGGTATTTTAACAGTAATTATTTTATGGTGTTCGTAATTTTCTTGTTTAACTTCAAGCTTGTGATAGACATGGGGGAAAATTAAAATTTGATTGACTTTATTATTAACTATTTCGTCTAAAATTTTGATACCGTTATTAGTTGTTTCGTTAAAAGTACTATGTTGAGTTTGCGAATCAGATATCTCTCGGGTTTGATTTTCAGGAGGTTTAATCTGAACATCAGATAAGATTTTGATTTTTTGTTTATTAGTAGATTGGTTTTGAGTGGTATCGGATAGAACTTGAATAACTGGTTCGTCTATTAGTTTAGGACTAGTTGATGCTTGGTTAGATGGGTTTATTTCGTATGTTTGGAAATTTTCGGCAATGTTTCGAAGATATTCTAAAGTATCAAGTTGGTCTTGGTCAATGTCGCCAGGGTTATTAATCATAGATTCGTTTTCTATTGCATTGACTTTAATTCTCGATAATGCATCTGCGTTAAGGTTTAATTTGCCTTTTTTGTAAACAATGTCATAGTCAAATTCTTCCAACTTTAATCTCCATCTTACAAGTTTACTGTTAGGTTCACGTAGTTTAAACAGCCAAACTAGAGGTCTATGATCGGTATATATTGTAAACTTTCGTCCAAATACGTACGGTCTGAAGTACTTACAAGCCCAAACGATCGCTAATAGTTCTTTTTCGATTGTACTATATTTCGCCTCACTGTCATTTAGTGTACGTGATGCAAAAGCTATAGGTTTATCAGAGCCGATAGCGTCTTGTGATAATATCGCTCCGAGAGCAACGTTCGATGCATCAGTTGTCAATACAAAAGGTTTACTGAAGTCTGGGTATTGCAATATAGGCGAGTTTATTAATACATTTTTACAAGTTTCAAAGGCCGATATAAAATTTTGGTTATGAATGATTTTAGAATCTTTTTTCAAGCATTGGGTTAAAGGTTTGGTAATGCGAGCAAAGTCTTTGATAAATTTTCGGTAGTAACCGACCAATCCTAAAAAGCTTTTGATTTCTTTAGGCGTTTTGGGCAATGGGAATTTTTTTATTGCGTCGATCTTGTTGGGGTTTGGTTTTACTCCTTCACTGGTTATGACATGTCCTAGGTAACTAACCTCTTTTCGAAGGAATTCGGACTTATCCAGTTGTACTTTAAAATTGGCTAGTCTTAATCTGTCAAATATTTTTCTTAAGCGTTCAAGGTGTTCTTGGAGGGATGTACTAAAAATGACAATGTCGTCGAGGTAAACTAGACATTCTTCGTTTCGAAGGCCTCTTAATATATTGTCCATCACTCGTTGAAACGTCGAGGGTGCGTTTTTCAATCCGAAAGCCATACGTTTAAATTCGTAGTGCCCATTTTCTGTTGAGAAGGCAGTTTTCTGAATGTCTTCTGGATTCATCTCAATCTGATGAAATCCATTAGCAAGATCTAACGTTGAGAAATACTGACATTTTCCAAGCTTGTCTAGGATGTCAGCGATATTCGGCAATGGATATTTATCATCGATCGTCTGTTCATTCAGCTTTCTGTAATCTATTACCAATATCCATTTACGTTTGCCGGACGCATCCATTTTTTTTGGGACGATCCAAATGGAACTTGACCATGGCGATGTCGAATCTTGAATGATGCCTTGTTCAAGCATTTTGTTTATTTGGGTTTTTACTTCGGCTTTATGAATCTCTGGGTATCTGTAGGTTTTGGTAAATATAGGGGTATCATTGGTTAGATTGATTTTATGTTGAATCTGGTTTGTAAAAGTCAACGGAATTTTGTCACAATAAAATATGTCACGAAATTCGTAGGCTAAATCTCGAATAGCTTTACGTTCTTCTGGGTTACAATGATCTAGTCTAAGATTTTTTAAATTACTTTTTAAAGTATTATCTAAAGATGCATCAATTTCCGAGACGTCGTCAACGTCCATTTTCTCAATAAAATTTACTTCGTTAATATTCAAATTTTCGACTTCAAATGGTTTAACTATTTTAATATTTATAGGTTCATCACGTGCATTAGTGATTGTAGTGATAGCAAAATAATTTTGAATGTTAATTATAGCTTGGGGTAATTCAACTTGATCTCCAAATTTAATATAATCAATGAGAGCTATGCCGTTTTCATTTTTAACTGGCAATTTAACAACCATTTTTGTTCTAGGGGGAATATTTATAGAGTAATTAGTTTGACTTGAATTTATTTTGTGTTTTTCGGACTCGTATATCAAAGGAATTTTAGCATAAGGCGTTATTATTAATTTTTTATGAACGTCTAGTACAGCTTTGAGTTGATCCAGTAAATCAATACCGATTAAACCGTCATATTTATCGCTGAAATTAAAAATATAAAATTTGTGATTTTCATTTACTTTAAATAGTTCAAAAATTGGAATTAAAATAACTTGGTTATGATAAGTTACCATATGAGCTGTTTGAATTTGAAATTCTTCGTTAAAGATATAATTTTTATAAAAATGTTCAACAATTTTTGGAGAAAGTAAACTTTTGGTACTCCCTGTATCTATTAAAAGTTTAGCATTTATTTCAGGAATAAATATGTGTGGTAAATTTGCAGCAGTTATATTAATGTGCACTAAGTTGCTTCTTTTTGCAACGTGCCTAAGATAAAATTTTCATTGTCATAATTAATTTCGTGAGTAGGTGTAGCAATTTTATCAAAAGTAGCGTTACCGTCATTAGTATAGGGTTTCATCATGGGATCTTTATATGAGTTAAGTTGATAAGACTGATCATATGCTGTGATGTCATAATTTATAGGACTTGGATAATATTGTTCATCGTGATATAGGTCAGGGTTAGATTGTGAATAATCAAAATTATTTTGGTCTGCAGTATAATAAAAATTAGAGTCAATACATTGATCTTGAGGAAGGTTGTTTTGGTTATTGTCGACATTTTGTTGAAATAATTCGGTCACTGTATATTTTGGATTTGACGTTTGAATTTTGGTAATGCCGGTTGAAGTGTCCATTGGCTCTTCATTAGTCTTCATGCCTTGATTGTTGGTTAGGTAAATTATTGTTATTAAATCTATTTTGATAGGCATTAGGTGGGTTAGGGTTAAATCTATTTTGATTATTTATTGGTTGGTTTCTTTGCAGAAAATATGGATGTTTTTGCATTGGAAAGTTATTGACTGGCCTAAATGGCTGTTGCGTCATGAAAGGTCTTGGCTGAAAATTTGGAAAAGGCGGTCTTACGAAATTATTGTTAAATATAGGTTTAGGGGGATTGTTATTGAATACAGGTTTTGGCGGATTAAAGTGGGCAAAATTTGAAGAGTAATTATTTTGATAATTAATTGGTCTTTGCGTAGTATTATTTGGATTAACTGGTATAATTCTTTGATTTGGTTGAAATTTTTGGGTATTTATTGAATTAGTCCTATTTTGACTATAAAGAAAGTTTTCTTCTTCGATAACAAGTGACATTGCTGCTTCAAGATTTTTGGGATTACGTAACCTTACATTATTTTGAAGTTGGCCTGTGAGACCTCTTATAAATGTTTTAAGAGCTAGTTCTTCGCAGTTTTTTACTCTGAGTGAAAGGTCACTTGATGATAAATTAATAGAATTTAATTTAGAAAAAATTAAAGAACGTGCGTCTTGACAACGCATGCCGAAATTATAGGGGGTTTCACTTTTAGTGGGTATTAAAGCAATGAGATCTTGTACAAGACAATCCAAATTTCTCTGATCACCAAAACTTAACTCTAAAGCTAATTTAACATCATTCCACGTATTTAGTTCGTTTATTCTTGAACCTATTAAGCTTAAAGCTCGACCTGACAATTTTCCAATGATAGCACGCACAATAAAATTATTATGAGCGGTGTCATTTGGTCTAAAAAAGTTATTAATTAGACGGGTGCAATTATTTATAAAAATAGTTAGAGTATGTGGGTCGCCATTATATTGTGGAATAGTATCGATATACAAGCGTAAGAGCTGGTAATTTACTTCTGCGGCATTACGGGCGGTACTATTACCTGCGGTATTACCCGTTGTATTTTCCATATTTTGACTATTATTTTGTTCTCTATTAAGAAAGCTTGCGAGCCCAAATTTATCAATAATGTCGTCAATTTCTCCTTCAGAGTCTGACATTAGTTGTTTAAGTAAATTTAAAATGTATTTTTTAAATTATTCTGAATATTTCTTAATACGATATGATAGTTAAAAATATATACAAGTAAAATGTGAGCAGATAAAGAAAAATAATCTTACATTAGTATTAAGGTAATCCGTTTCATTCCTGTAGCACTTATTGCACACTTTTTCGTTTCTTGATCTTCTTAGCCTAACTTAAGTCTACTGCCAATAGGAAAGAGCGATGTGGTCTCTTGACTCCCTGGACTTCCTATCCTAAGCTGGTTTCGGCGATGCTTGTCCTACACCAGGTTTTCTTCCAAAAACAATATGTTTTCTTCTTACGCGCACTCCACCGTTTTTAGGATGCCAATTAACCGTAGATACGGAACTGTTTGCGATTTTTGTCGATTTGTTTGGCAAATCCTACCGACTGCGCCAATGATGGGTTCGACTCGGAACAACGCGTTTTTAAAAAACAAAATTATTTCTGAAAGATTGAAACTCTTTATTGTTCTTACTACAATAGTAAATATAAAAAGAATACTGTCTACTTTATTACAGAGAATTTATAGAAAATGTCTTATCTCTAGAAATGATTCGTCGGCGGTTTCTATGAGAACGTCGAGTTGTTGTAAGTTCCCATCGTAAGGGCCAATACATGGTGTTCCCATAACTGGCGTTTTAAACAAAAGTAAACAAAACTATTTATACCTTTTTTTTACTTCATATCAGTAAAAACATTTTAACATCAATTTTCAACATCTCCTACATTAATGAAAGAAAACAAGGTCTGTCTATACCACCAAAATATGTTGGTGGTATAGACAGACCTTGTTTTCTTTCATAATCTCGCCACAGAAAATGGACTACTTCTTGAATCCTACATTAATGTTTTTTTTTTGTTTTTTTTGTTTTTTACATTATCAAGAAATAAACAGTATTACTTATTAGTTTTTTAGTGTGTTGTTAATTTTTGCAAAAAATCTGAAAACACTTTATAATATTTCCGAAACAGTTGGAGATAGGTATAGGATATTGTACAGTATGTACAGGGACATTTTTTTAAGTGTCTCACCCGATTGGCGATTTTCCTGCTGACTATCATAAAAAACAAATTACATATTTCTCAATGATTTTCGATAAGGAAGCCGAATTTATTGTCAAAAAATACATAGATTTACAAATTTGACAGATGAGACGCCATTTTGAATTTTCTTAAATGGCAACCCCCATAAATAACCACACGATTGGATTGCATTTGGCGATCCGATTCTAAATCTATATAGTTGTTGACACTTATTTTCAGCCGTTTCGGAAATACGGGGGTTCCTAATTTGCCTCCATCGATTTTGTCTTTTAAGTGTCTCACCCCTTTAATAAATAGACCTTCTAAGCTGAACACCCTAGTTTTTTTCACAGTGACATAATTTCGCGTAAGCAAGCGATCTACGCTATAGTCAAATCCGACAGACGTCAAAAAGTGACAGATACGACGCCATTTTGAATTTTTTTAAATGGCAACCCTCATAAATAACTAGACGATTGGATTGCATTTGGCGATCCGATTCTAAAACTATATAGTTGTTGACACTTATTTTCATCCGTTTCGGAAATACGGGGGTTCCTAATTTGCCTCCATCGATTTTGTCTTTTAAGTGTCTCACCCCTTTAATAAATAGACCTTCTAAGCTGAACACCCTAGTTTTTTTCACAGTGACATAATTTCGCGTAAGCAAGCGATCTACGCTATAGTCAAATCCGACAGACGTCAAAAAGTGACAGATACGACGCCATTTTGAATTTTTTTAAATGGCAACCCTCATAAATAACTAGACGATTGGATTGCATTTGGCGATCCGATTCTAAAACTATATAGTTGTTGACACTTATTTTCATTCGTTTTGGAAATACGGGGTTCCTAATTTGCCTCCATCGATTTTGTCTTTTAAGTGTCTCACCCCTTTAATAAATAGACCTTCTAAGCTGAACACCTCAATTTTTTTCACAGTAAGATAACTTCGCGTGAGCAAGCGATCTACGCTATAGTCAAATCCAACAGATGTCAAAAAGTGACACATACGACGCCATCTTGAATTTTATTAAACGGCAGCCCTCATAAATAACCACACGATTAAATTGCATTTGGCGATCCGATTCTAAAACTATATAGTTGTTGACACTTATTTTCATCCGTTTCGGAAATACGGGGGTTCCTAATTTGCCTCCATCGATTTTGTCTTTTAAGTGTCTCACCCCTTTAATAAATAGACCTTCTAAGCTGAACACCTCAATTTTTTTCACAGTAAGATAACTTCGCGTGAGCAAGCGATCTACGCTATAGTCAAATCCAACAGATGTCAAAAAGTGACACATACGACGCCATCTTGAATTTTATTAAATGGCAACCCTCATAAATAACTAGACGATTGGATTGCATTTGGCGATCCGATTATAAAACTATATAGTTGTTGACACTTATTTTCAGCCGTTTCGGAAATACGGGGGTTCCTAATTTGCCTCCATCGATTTTGTCTTTTAAGTGTCTCACCCCTTTAATAAATAGACCTTCTAAGCTGAACACCTCAATTTTTTTCACAGTAAGATAACTTCGCGTGAGCAAGCGATCTACGCTATAGTCAAATCCAACAGATGTCAAAAAGTGACACATACGACGCCATCTTGAATTTTATTAAATGGCAACCCTCATAAATAACTAGACGATTGGATTGCATTTGGCGATCCGATTATAAAACTATATAGTTGTTGACACTTATTTTCAGCCGTTTCGGAAATACGGGGGTTCCTAATTTGCCTCCATCGATTTTGTCTTTTAAGTGTCTCACCCCTTTAATAAATAGACCTTCTAAGCTGAACACCCTAGTTTTTTTCACAGTGACATAATTTCGCGTAAGCAAGCGATCTACGCTATAGTCAAATCCGACAGACGTCAAAAAGTGACAGATACGACGCCATCTTGAATTTTATTAAATGGCAACCCTCATAAATAACTAGACGATTGGATTGCATTTGGCGATCCGATTATAAAACTATATAGTTGTTGACACTTATTTTCATCCGTTTCGGAAATACGGGGTTTCCTAATTTGCCTCCATCGATTTTTTCTTTTAAGTGTCTCACCCCTTTAATAAATAGACCTTCTAAGCTGAACACCCTAGTTTTTTTCACAGTGACATAATTTCGCGTAAGCAAGCGATCTACGCTATAGTCAAATCCGACAGACGTCAAAAAGTGACAGATACGACGCCATCTTGAATTTTATTAAATGGCAACCCTCATAAATAACTAGACGATTGGATTGCATTTGGCGATCCGATTATAAAACTATATAGTTGTTGACACTTATTTTCATCCGTTTCGGAAATACGGGGTTTCCTAATTTGCCTCCATCGATTTTTTCTTTTAAGTGTCTCACCCCTTTAATAAATAGACCTTCTAAGCTGAACACCCTAGTTTTTTTCACAGTGACATAATTTCGCGTAAGCAAGCGATCTACGCTATAGTCAAATCCGACAGACGTCAAAAAGTGACAGATACGACGCCATCTTGAATTTTATTAAATGGCAACCCTCATAAATAACTAGACGATTGGATTGCATTTGGCGATCCGATTATAAAACTATATAGTTGTTGACACTTATTTTCGGCCGTTTCGGAAATACGGGGTTCCTAATTTGCCTCCATCGATTTTGTCTTTTAAGTGTCTCACCCCTTTAATAAATAGACCTTCTAAGCTGAACACCCTAGTTTTTTTCACAGTGACATAATTTCGCGTAAGCAAGCGATCTACGCTATAGTCAAATCCGACAGACGTCAAAAAGTGACAGATACGACGCCATTTTGAATTTTTTTATATGGCAACCCTCATAAATAACTAGACGATTGGATTGCATTTGGCGATGCGATTATAAAACTATATAGTTGTTGACACTTATTTTCAGCCGTTTCGGAAATACGGGGGTTCATAATTTGCCTCCATCGATTTTGTCTTTTAAGTGTCTCACCCCTTTAATAAATAGACCTTCTAAGCTGAACACCCTAATTTTTTTCAAAGTGACATATTTTCCCACAAGCAAGCGATCTACGCTATAGTCAAATCCAACAGATGTCAAAAAGTGACAGATACGACTCCATTTTGAATTTTTTTAAATTGCAGCCCTCATAAATAACCGCACGATTGAATTGCATTTGGCGATCCGACAATCTGCATTTCTACCAAAGAGGCTGGCTAGGGTCGACTAGTATTTTTATTTATAAAAGTGTATATAAGAATCTTTAACTAAGAAGTTCATGACTCTTAAATGGTAAAAATGCGTCTTGTTATTAATATTTAATTGTAATTATAAATAATATTGTCTTCAATGTTAGTTGCTTGGTTATTACTGTTATACTTTTAAAATTTATTAATTTTATGCTTTTATATTTTTTGTAATGTCGAAACATGTTCTGATTACAAATTAAAATATGAACCTATAGTTAAAGATGAATATAATTTTAATATGCCCAAATCCTTTGCTAACGGATTGGGTTAGTTTTTTTTTTAATTGCACCTGATAACTAGAACTTTAAATATAAACCCCAACGTTTTATGAATAGTTTATACATACATATACAGCAACAGTGGCACAGTTATTTTTATATATTATTGCGCAATTTTCGTTATCGTTAATAAGTGTGTTTATTAAATTTAACATAAATATAGGCTCCAGCAGTTTTTAGGCAAGTACTATAAATGTTCTGTTCAACCAAAAAGCAGCGTTTTTTAACCTGTGGGGCGAACCCCCCTAGAAAGGCGTGATACCTGTTAGCATATCGAAAAAAAATATTTTAAAGAAATTAATAAAGTTACTGAAACAAATGCGCATTAAAAAAATGCATTCTGCAAAATAAAATACACGTTCACACTGATATATTACACTTATATATAAGATTGTATTAGTAATGGATAATGTATTTAATATTAATAATTAACTTCAATACTACAATTAAAAACAAGTTTAAAAATTCTGGATTTGAATAACAAAATGCTCAATCTCCATTTCTAGCCGTCTGGAGATACTATTAGCACTGCTATAGGCAGATGGAAAACTATATTATACAAAAAATGCCAACTTCATATTATAGTTGGTTGCCAGTCTATCAGTATTTTTAATCAAGGCTAATTTTCAAACTAAATAGTAATAAAAATAGCCAGAGGGCACATACCGGATGATGCACCGCCAAACTGGCCACTGGAAATCACATGTAAATTTTGCTACCCTCAAATATTGGCTTCCCAATTTTTTGCCACAAAATTACATTCGACTTTTTTAAAGGTTCTCTTATTGACTACCACGAATTTAAGTATTGTCTAATTAATAACGAAATTAAAAGTTATTTAGAAAAAATTCTTAATGATAATGTCAAATGTTACTAGACGTTTAATTTTTTATTAGTTTGAACATGACGTTACCGATATGGCGAAGAGGAAAACGGGAAGGCTGTGAAATTATAAAGAGTTACTGGGCATCATAAATATCAAAAATTGTTAAAATTCAATATAGCATGCCTAATGCCTTAGTTATTTTCTTATATCATTTTACTTTTAGCTGACAATAATTATTACGTTTTATTTACATGTTACAACGAATTTCATTGATTGTGAAATTTCGATCTACGATGAGAATTGTGATTAAAAATTTGATAGCAAACAATAAAAGTTGAGAAACGCCGGGTTAAAAGTAATTAGATAATGCAAGGGAGAATACTTAAATTTGTATGTAAACTTATACTCTGACCAACAACCATAGAGAAAGGTAGGATATTCTATAAGCAAATTTCTTAAACCCAAAGTTTTTGTAATTTTATTTAAGTTAATTTTATTGTTTACAATTCGCTAATTTCTAAAAGACAATTGCACAAAACAAATAACAACGAATTTTAATTTCTATTCGTTAAATTAATAATCCTTACTTTTTATTTGCTTCGACTAGACATGCAATAGGATATCTTAATCATTCTAGTGGCACCCAACTGCCTTTTTTTACTTTTCCCAATAGTTATACAGGGTGTCCCACGGTGGATGGCGTATTATACGTTTATGGAGAACTAAATAACGAATCATTTTGAAAATTTGGCAACCGGGATAAACGATCATGATCTACAGTTTAAAAATATTTTTGATCATGCGGTGTTGCCGCTTCTACTCTAAACCGGTGAAAACATCGCTATTTTAAATAGAACACCCTGTATATTCTTTAATTTTTGAATTCCGAATATAATTATGAGCAACTTCTCTTAATATTTCCCTATACCTATCTGTGGCCGTTTTTCGGGAATCAATTAATTTCAATTTTTTTTTGACGAAAAAAAGAACTTCCAATAAATTTTAATATCTCCCTCCTATTAAACAATTTTGAGCTGAAATTTGGGTCATACCTGAACAATGCATCTAGGCATTTGATCTTTTGGTCACATCTTAGTCTAAGTATACAGGGCGGTACAGAAATTAATTTATGTCGGTAACTTACAAAAATGCCAGAAAAATTATACCTAATACCTAACTTCAAGTTTCCGATTTAATAGCGTTTATTCATAAAACTTCATAAATCGACAAACTTTCAACGGTTTTAATAGTAGTGGGCTATGGAAACAAATTTTTTGTTACATAGTCACCATGGCAACTTGTTTTATAGAAATGTAATTTTTTAAATAAATGTGATTTAAGTACCTACGATGGCGGAAAATAATAATTACTCTAATACAGTTTTAATGAATTTATTTATTTTCCATGGACAGTGTGATCAAATAATTAGTAGAACCTGCAGAAAATTTAATGAAATGTATCCGAATTTGCCGCAGATGAATAACAAAAAATTTATTCGGCTTCAGAACAATTTTAGACAGTTTGGATCAATTTTAAGAGCACCAAGAAGCTTGCCCAGACCCGTGACTTCTAATGAGAAGAATGAAATTAATGTTCTGGCATACTTTGTTGCATATCCTTACGCTTCCGTGCGCAGCGCCGAAGAAGGCTTAGACATTGCACATTCATCGGTAGAAACAATTCTAAGGAAACATGGAATGCATGATTATAAATTTACCAGAGTTCAAAGCTCTTAAGCCTGAAGATAGTTAAAGGAGAGTAGAGTTTTGCGAAATGATGCTAGTGCATATCCAGGAAGATCCAAATTTCTTAAGTAAAATTATATAGACTGACGAATCCAAATTTTCGAGGAAGGGCATTTTCAATCGTCACAATCGCCACTTTTGGGCGAATGAGAATCCCCATGTCACAAGGGAGGCAGGTTTTCAAGATAAATTTAGTTTCAATGTATTCTGCTTAATAATGGATAATCAAGTGAGGTAGGTATGTGATTTACGATGAAAACCTAAACTCTGGAAAATATGTAAATATTTTAAACACAATAGTTGAAATCTTTACGGATAGTCTCTCACTTGAAGAGTACAGGAGGTGCTGGTATCAACTTAACGGAGCTTCTGCACATTGTACCGCTGAAATATCTGTGGAGCTTAGAAGGATATACGATGATTGATGGTTTCGACGCTTAGGACCATGGAATTGGCCACCAAGATCACCTGATATAACCCCTTTAGACTTTTACTTGTGGGGTGTATTGAAGGAGAAAATATTGAAAACACCTGTGAATACCAAAGAAGAACTGGAGCATTGAGTCATCCAAGCGTTCAACGACCGTGATGCGAATGAACTTTAAAGTGCTACAACGGATGGTGTCAATACCTGTTTATTAAAGTGTCTAGAAGTTAATGGCCAACATTTTGAACAATTGCTTAAAAAATAGTCCATTTATTTTTATTAATAGTCTATTTTACTTTTATCGTATTTGATTATCTAGTTCGATTTGTAATACTTTTTATTATTTTTGTTATTATTTGTTGCATTCAGAATTGATCCAAACTGTCTAAAATTGTTCTGAAGCCGAACAATTTTTTTGTTAGTTATCTGCGGTAAATTCGGATACATTTCATTAAATTTTCTGCAGGTTCTACTAATTATTTGATCACACTGTCCATGGAAAATAAATAAATTCATTAAACCTGTATTAGAGCAATTATTATTTTCCGCCATCGTAGGTACTCAAATCACAATTATTTAAAATATTACATTTCTATAAAACAAGTTGCCATGGTGACTATGTAACAAAAAATTTGTTTCCATAGCCCACTACTATTAAAACCGTTGAAAGTTTGTCGATTTATGAAGTTTTATGAATAAACGCTATTAAATCGGAAACTTGAAGTTAGGTATTAGGTATAATTTTGTGGCATTTTTGTAAGTTACCGACATAAATTAATTTCTGTACCGCCCTGTATACTTAGACTAAGATGTGACCAAAAGATCAAATGCCTAGATGCATTGTTCAGGTATGACCCTAATTTCAGCTCAAATTTTTTTAATAGGAGGGAGGTATTAAAATTTATTGGAAGTCCTTTTTTCGTAAAAAAAAATTGAAATTAATTTATTCCCGAAAAACGGCTACAGATAGGTATAGGAAAATATTAAGAGAAGTTGCTCATAATTATATTCGGAATTTGAAAATTGAAGAATATACAGGATGTTCTATTTAAAATAGTAATGTTGTCACCGGTTTAGAGTAGAAGCGGCAACACCGCATAGTCAAAAATATTTTTAAACTGTAGATCATGATCTTTTATCCCGGTTGCCAAATTTTCAAAATGATCCGTTATTTAGTTCTCCATAAACGCCTAATACGCCATCCACCGTGGGACACCCTGTATAATATATAATAAACTAAAGTGCATAAAATATGTTAAAGAAAATACTAAAACATTTTGTCATTTTAAGTGGCGGTAGGGGTAAAAATAAAACCTTTTGTTTAAAGCCATTCACTATAATAATCAATAATAATTCACTTTACTTGTTAGAGCTCGATAATAGAAATTTAATAAATTTTTTTAAAAAAACATGTACTGTTTCTTGTTGTTTAAATTAAATTATATGTGGGATAACATTTTCATTAAGATACAACTTACCAGCAAAAAGATTGGGGTTTTCAGCTTAGAAAGTCTATTTATTAAAGGGGTGAGACACTTAAATTTCAAAATGGCGTCGTATCTGTCACTTTTTGACGTCTGTCGGATTTGACTATAGCGTAGATCGCTTGCTCACGCGAAGTTATCTTACTGTGAAAAAAATTGAGGTGTTCAGCTTAGAAGGTCTATTTATTAAAGGGGTGAGACACTTAAAAGACAAAATCGATGGAGGCAAATTAGGAACCCCCGTATTTCCGAAACGGATGAAAATAAGTGTCAACAACTATATAGTTTTAGAATCGGATCGCCAAATGCAATCCAATCGTCTAGTTATTTATGAGGGTTGCCGTTTAAAAAAATTCAAAATGGCGTCGTATCTGTCACTTTTTGACGTCTGTCGGATTTGACTATAGCATAGATCGCTTGCTTACGCGAAATTATGTCACTGTGAAAAAAACTAGGGTGTTCAGCTTAGAAGGTCTATTTATTAAAGGGGTGAGACACTTAAAAGACAAAATCGATGGAGGCAAATTATGAACCCCCGTATTTCCGAAACGGCTGAAAATAAGTGTCAACAACTATATAGTTTTATAATCGGATCGCCAAATGCAATCCAATCGTCTAGTTATTTATGAGGGTTGCCATTTAAAAAAATTCAAAATGGCGTCGTATCTGTCACTTTTTGACGTCTGTCGGATTTGACTATAGCGTAGATCGCTTGCTCACGCGAAGTTATCTTACTGTGAAAAAAATTGAGGTGTTCAGCTTAGAAGGTCTATTTATTAAAGGGGTGAGACACTTAAAAGACAAAATCGATGGAGGCAAATTAGGAACCCCCGTATTTCCGAAACGGATGAAAATAAGTGTCAACAACTATATAGTTTTAGAATCGGATCGCCAAATGCAATTCAATCGTGTGGTTATTTATGAGGGCTGCCATTTAAAAAAATTCAAGATGGCGTCGTATCTGTCATTTTTTAACATCTGTTGGATTTGACTATAGCGTAGATCGCTTGCTCACGCGAAGTTATCTTACTGTGAAAAAAATTGAGGTGTTCAGCTTAGAAGGTCTATTTATTAAAGGGGTGAGACACTTAAAAGACAAAATCGATGGAGGCAAATTAGGAACCCCCGTATTTCCGAAACGGATGAAAATAAGTGTCAACAACTATATAGTTTTAGAATCGGATCGCCAAATGCAATCCAATCGTCTAGTTATTTATAAGGGTTGCCATTTAAAAAAATTCAAAATGGCGTCGTATCTGTCACTTTTTGACGTCTGTCGGATTTGACTATAGCATAGATCGCTTGCTTACGCGAAATTATGTCACTGTGAAAAAAACTAGGGTGTTCAGCTTAGAAGGTCTATTTATTAAAGGGGTGAGACACTTAAAAGACAAAATCGATGGAGGCAAATTATGAACCCCCGTATTTCCGAAACGGCTGAAAATAAGTATCAACAGCTATATAGTTTTATAATCGGATCGCCAAATGCAATCCAATCGTCTAGTTATTTATGAGAGTTGCCATTTAAAAAAATTCAAGATGGCGTCGTATCTGTCACTTTTTGACATCTGTCGGATTTGACCAAAGCGTAGATCGCTTGCTCACGCGAAGTTATCTTACTGTGAAAAAAATTGAGGTGTTCAGCTTAGAAGGTCTATTTATTAAAGGGGCGAGACACTTAAAAGACAAAATCGATGGAGGCAAATTAGGAACCCCCGTATTTCCGAAACGGCTGAAAATAAGTGTCAACAACTATATAGTTTTAGAATCGGATCGCCAAATGCAATCCAATCGTGTGGTTATTTATGGGGGTTGCCATTTAAGAAAATTCAAAATGGCGTCTCATCTGTCAAATTTGTAAATCTATGTATTTTTTGACATTAAATTCGGCTTCCTTATCGAAAATCATTGAGAAATATGTAATTTGTTTTTTATGATAGTCAGCAGGAAAATCGCCAATCGGTTAAGACACTTAAAAAAATGTCCCTGTACATAAAATATGTCTAAAATTTTCTGGAGGATCCACAAATTAAATAATATATAGGGTGTTGCATTTAAAATAAGAAAGTTAGTATTGGCCGCCACTGTTACATGACACACCCTGTATAAAAAGTTTTTATTGAAAAAAATGCGCAACTAGAAATACCAATCGACGTTCCGAGCGTTTTTTCGGACACGTCCCCATGTATTTATTATCGAATTTATTCCATTTGGATGATACACACTGTATAATAATATATTAATTGTTTTACTACTGATTTCAATAATGAGTGTTTTGCAGCAGACCTAGGCTGAAATTAATAATTGATAAATAAAGATGTTGACTATCTCGAGCGCAGAAAGATTTTTTCATTAACTGTGGGGAAAATTTATTTGATTAGAAAAATATTTTTTTGTTACTACTCGTTATGGGAAAAATATTGTTGTTACATTGTATGATGAAACACATGATGTGGCATTTGAGATATTTTTACCAAAACGCGTAGTCGAATTGGCTGGCGATTTTGTTGAAAGTATGAATAACTCAGTTGATAAATACACGTTAACTTATTTGGGTCAGAGCTCACAGGTATATTCTGGAGGTAATACTAGAGCTTTGTTAAATTTTGGTGTTTTAGAATAAAACTTGTTACTTATAAAATACTATAATTAATTGTTTATCATATTATTTAATCACACCTTGGAAACGTAATAAAATAGTTTCCTTTTACGATGTACTCATGAAACACACAAACATTCATAATATTTTCTATTTAAGATGTGTAACAGTGCTATTACCATTGAGAGCCAAGATTCCTATACTGGTTGGTTGTTGATGTGTAAACTTAGACGTATGGCCTATGACATACTACAATTTGCAACATATGAGTTTGATGAAAATTCAATAGACGACTATAGAACGTTAATCAAAGATGTTATTAATATTATGGCTGGAGCACATATCGTCGGCTTACTGCCAAAACCAGGTAAGTTACATTTTGTTAGTTTTGAATAAATGAAGTTTAAAAGTTTTAACCTAAACTAAAACAACTTCATGAAAAAAAAAATTTATTAAGTGATAAAATAACATAGATTGTGGTACTATAAACATAATTATAACCAGAAATAAAAAAAAATAATAATTAGCAAATGTGTAATTAGTAGAACAAATTATTTTTGCTGTACTTAACCTATTTTGGCTGAAATTATTGGCAGTTTTTGAAACTTGTCGTTAAGTTAAATATAAACTTCAGGATCACTATCTTCAAGTGCTGGTTCAGGAATCACGTTTTGAGCATCGTTGGATGATGGTATAATATAATAATGTTCATGAAATTCATCTGGAATCACTCCCGATTTGCACAACTTCAATAAATCTTCTTTTTTTTTGAACTTATGGGTCGCATCTTCGTGTACGCGTTTTTTAACTTTATTTCTTTCAAATTGGGTATTTTTCGACTCCTCCCAAAAACGTTTATTTCTTTGTAGTCCGAGGTATGATCATACCTATACTCAAGTATTCCTGGTTTAGCTTTTTGGTAACGAAAACATTTTACTTTAAGCCAGTTTACCTTTCCATTATTCACGCTTCTCACCTTATTTTTCATAAGTTTAGAAATGCTGTCTAAGTCAAGAAAATCTTGAGACTTGAGTTCCTGTGCAAGAAACGGCTTCTTTTTTGATGCTGTTGTTCTGGCCATGCGAAATATTGTTAACCAATCATGCATAGTAAACACAGGAACATACTTCTGGGCCCGTGCACTGGCACTGGCACTGTGCATACTGTCTACTTCCATGTAGCTGTGTCCACTTTCCAGAAACTTTTGTTCTATAATCATTAGGTTTGGATTTTATGAACCAAATAGAGTAACAAAGCGGCAACGTTTTGGTTCCTGTTTTGACCCCTGCAAGTGTCTGAAAACAATGATAACTCTGTTACACAAGTGGGAAGCTGATTAATGTAACTAAAGAGGCAGGTGCCAATTTCTAAGCTACCTCTTTTTCCATGAATCTCTGTCCAGCTATAACAAAACGCATTATTTGGCGGTGCTAGCTCATACACAGTCAAATTATAAGTGCAAATTTTTCGACTGTAGTACATTGGACTTACGTCGCTACTTGGTATTTGAAGCACACATTGCAAGTCAAATGCAGCACACACAAAATTGGCCTCGTTTATAGCTCTAGCTTTGTCTCTTGCTTTTGCTGTGTAACAATCCTCTTTTCGAGTTATGTGTTCTTCATATTCCTGCTGTAATTGCTTTTTCTTTTGTTCATCATTAGTCTTGTATTGCGTACAGATCTGGCATTCATCCTTCTTTGGAGTAAAGAAAGAGTAGTTGTAAGTATTACAAAAAATGCGTCCATAAGTGATAGAAGATACAGGTGATGTACCATCTTGCTCACATAATTGTTTATACATTGAGTACATTGTAGTTATACTCAATTTACAATCTAAATATTTCCGTTTTGAAGAACTTCTCGTATAGTGAGAGTCCATTACAGGAAAGCTTTCAATATGTTGCTTTACCTTTTCAATATCTTCAATCTTTGTTTTGTTTTTTGGCGGTCCTCTACCCCTTTTATCGGTTCCTATAAATATTTGACCTTCACCCTTATTTAAGAACGCATGCTCAACTACCTCTTTGCTAATGCAAAGAGTTTGTGTAAAAAAAGCTTTGCAGACTCGTAATTTTTTATCGTCTACATTAAAATAGAATTCTTTTGAAGCAATACGTGGTTTCTTTTTACCAGAGGGATTACTTTTTATCCTTATTGGCCTGTGACTGTCCACGTTATTAAGAATAAAGCCTTTTCGGCGGTTAAAATCTAAGGCCCAGAAGTTTTGACATAACACCTTTCTTTTTTCTTCTGAAATTGTAGCACTGCATTTAAATCTACATTTTTTACAGTCAATAAACTTCGGTGCTTTACTCTCAGTCCGTCTTTTTTTGGCGATATTTTTTTTCCAATTTTAGGCCATGACTTTTTTCAGCGAGTTCTTACTTTATCATCAGTTACTGCAGGGACATTTTCGTTATCCGAGGAATATAAAATGATAAAAAAATATATTATATAACGCGTTTCGTTCCTTGCCATAATTTTTTTTAAAAGGGGGTATGTAATAATAATTAAATTAAGTACATACCAGTATCAGATTCATTTTCTACAGCGGGGTGACTCTGGAACATAATCTTTATCTTTTATCGAACAGTCTGAATCCTCAAAAAACTCTAGCATCTCAGCGGCTTCCTGCTCCTGATCTGAATTTAAATCAGACGACAAGTCGGCTATATTATTAAATGTAGGCCAATGCTCTTGAGACGGGCCTGGCTTACTCTCTTCAAACAGGGTTCCGTTACCGTTATTCGCAACGTTTTCTATTTTTTTGCAAAGTTGACCGCTTTCGACATTAAAATTTGCCTCTATTGTCAACAAAATGGCGGGCTCTACATTTTTAATTATAATTTTCACACTTCTAGACCACTGTGCGTTGAGGTCGCGGACCTTTGTGCCATCCAATGTCAAGTTCAATTAAACAAGACTCAGCACTTTCGGTGTATAAATACCCGAACATTGGATGGACACGGTACCTTCGTCTCAACGACTGGTCAACTACCCTGCGACAGGAGTGCCCAAAGTGTCACACAGACTCGAGGCCCCTCTTCTGATCGATCTAAGGGGGGCGCGTGGAAGGAAATCTGGAAGGAGTCATTGAGACTCTGAGCAAAGGAAGCTCAGGGCCACAAGGACTCCCGCCAGACGGGCTCACCTTTCCGCGTGTGTATGTGTGAAAATAATTTTATTCTAAACTAAGATGTCATCGAGCTCAGATGACGGATATTCAAGTGAAGATGGTAATAGCCGCGGTTCATCAATCTTTAGTGATGTAACGATCCCTAATGGTGAGCGGTTTCATGATGAAGACAAGCCATCAATGTCCGGTAGCAGTACAGACTTTAGTAAGCCAGATTCTTGATCCGACTCTAGGTGTCTGGTAGAAGTTCCAGACGACTTTAGCGGACCAGCTGACTCTACATCATGGTGGAATTATAAAGATCATATCAACAACGACTTGGCAGATTCAACTACGCCGTAATAACCAAACTAGTTTTAAGTTTTATGTAATAAAAGGGATAAAATAAACAAGTATATTCTTAGTTTTAAGTTATTCATGTAATTTAGAAATTAATGGGATATATAAATTGGGAAAAAAAGTTCCCATGCAATTGGGCTAAATATTTTTAGAGAAAAGTTTATATAAACATGTGTCCGGAGTTGCCCCGTTTTTGAAATACAGGATGTTAAAGTTTAAATAAAAAAAAAATCAGTTTCTTATCACTTTTTAAATATCCTTCTCTCGACTAAAAAAAAATTGTACCGTTATTTAAAATGGTAAGGGATCTAATTAGCCCTAACTAGATTTAATTTATTAAATCCAATGGCGTTCCGTGGAGCACCTTAACATATATTATTGTCAAGAAAATGTACGCCACTGACTTTTTTCTAATTTTGATATTTTTTTCGGACTAACCAACTAATATTGCAACTTTTTGTTTTCCGAATTGTTTTCACATCTTGTCTCGTTTTCGAGACAAAAAATAAAAATCACTTCATTGCATAAAGTTAACTACAATTATTTTTTTAAATATATTAGGAGTAACGGTACCAAATTTCAATAAAATCGGGAAAAGAATTTTTAGAAAAATTACAAAAAAAACGATTTTTTAAAAAACTTTAACACCCGGTATATCAAAAGAAAAGGGCAACTCCGGACACATGTTCATATAAACTTTTTCTCTTGGATTTTCATAAGGAATCACTTTCTTAAGTTACTTACCGTACTTCTGAAACACCCTGTATATTATATATTTGATTTTTTGTCTGACATGTTTTTTATTAACCAAAATCGTCGTTAATTTCACAAAGTGTCGAATCTCATTTTTTGTAATTTTTCCAGGACAGATGTTAAAAGATTTTCACCATCTTTGCCTTTCGATAAAAGTTAAAAATAATTTGCTAAATTATATTTAATTGGTTTTGTTTTATCGTTTTAGGACTTTATTTTGTAGTTTCATGATATATTTTGTGACATTTTTTTTTACCTTGAGTTAAAAAAAAATAACTAGATACGACCATTTGTGAGAATAAAATGTTCTGTATGTTGAGATATGTCTTTATGTTTTATGATAAAATATATTACTTATGATAGAAAAATAAGGCAACCCCTTTGTAATAAACATTTTTTATTTGAAATACTTAAACCAAAATACAAATAATGCTAAAATGAACTTGACATAGTATGAAAAACCGATTAATGAAAACTTAAAGGCATCTTTATGCAAATTTTGAGGCTTAATTATTATTAATTATTAGCAAAAAACAGAAAAAAATATAAAACCTGGAAATAGGTACAAAATAAAAAATTCATAAACATTGAATCAAGGTATATTATTCTTTTAATGTGGTAGTGAACGATAAAACTTTTTGTTTTTCAAGGCTGATGACTGGAGTTTCTCCTACACACATAGATTGTAAATCTAAATATTTTTCTTCAGAAATTTTATTTGGTTGGGTATTCAAATGATTCGGAACCACCTTTCTGAGTTCAGCTGTGCCAAGACGTTTCAAAGATAAGACCTTGAAGTCATCTGCGAGATGGCTAGTCTTAAAAAAGATCTGTTGTGGGTGATTTTTTGAAACTTTAAACTTCATAATTTCAGTCCATTTCACTGGATCTCCAGTTTCGGTTTTCTTCACTGTCAGAACTCTCAACTCTTTCGCTAGTGTCTTAAAATCCAAGAAGTCGTTGTATTGTAAGGGGCAAACAGTGTATGGATGTTGTCTTCTGGCTAGTTTAAATACTGGATTCAGTTGGGATGGGATGGAATGAAAAGGTTGCCAGAATGTTTAATGGCGTAAGAAATAGTACTATGGACAGAATCTCCCTTATTCTGTCCATGGGAAGACTCAAAGAAGTTTAAAGAAATTTCTTCAAGGTTTGTACTATGTAAAACTGTATATAACAATATTGTGGCCATTAACCTATTTTTATTTTGGCCACTAGAACCATCTGAATATAACGACGCCACTTTTATTCCTCTTGAGTCATAAAATTGCAACGCATTATACACGCAGGTTGCAATCTCTGAAGAACCTCTTTTACTTTCGACCTCACTCCAAGTGTAGCAAAAGCAGTCCTTCTCAGAAATGTTATAAAACGTGAAATTGAATACTGACAGGCGTCTTTTATAGAACACAGCACTTTCATTACTACATGGTAGGTAAATTACCTGCTGCAGATCGAAGGAAGCACACAGATATTTATTATCTTCGTCAGCTTTCTGCTTTAATTTTTCTTTCAGCTGTCTAACACCATTTTTCTCTGCAGTGTGTTTGTTAAATTTTTCTTCTAATTTTGACTTCACACTGGAACCACCTGTTTTATACATAGCACATAATGGCACTGATTTTTCATGGGGATGTGAAAGGCTAAGTTCTTTGACTGGAAAACTCTCTGGTAAATAGACAAACTTGGTTTAGGATAACCTTCGGGCAATGACTGTAAATGTAAAAAGTACATTTTCAAAACTGAAAGATCTGGGTGCAAATATTCTCTACTTGAACTGGCCCTACAATAATGGGACCCCATCTGGGGAATCTGTCTATGTGCTTTTCTATTTCAGAGAGAATTTGTATGTCTCTTGCAATAAAGGCCTCAGATTTTCGCCCCCTCTTTTGCCTAACTCTACCAAACCAAGAGTGCTTGTCTTTTTCAGTGCAGTTCTCACTACGCGGTCGGAAATATCCAACGTGTTTATAAAGAAAGTCTTGCAGACTGGAATACGGACATTGTTTATTGTAAAAAAATAACGAAGTGTTTTTTGTCTTCGTGACACTTCACTTTTTGATGTCTTTTGCTTGGTATCCGTGACTTCAGTGTGATGTATAATAAATTCGCGTTGACGGTTAATGTCTCCCAGTGTATAGTAACCATTGAATATCTGACATCTTTGAGAATCTTCTATTGTTGAGCAAGGGCGTCATAGTTTTTTGCAAGTATCTTCCTTGAATCTCAGCTTTATGCTCCTAGATTTAACAGTTTTTCCTTTAAGAGATACATACTCTTGGCCTAAATTTCTAAGACGTTTTGAAAGTTTTTGTTTGTTAAATTTTTTCTTCTTTCTTTGACTTGATTCTCCTTACTTTCCATTTCCTTCCATTTGATGCTGTTCAGGCTGTAAGTCCTTATTAACACCAGCTATTTTTCTGAATTTCTTTTTCACTATAGGTCTTGAATGGTATTCACAATGTGGGTTATCCATGAAGTGATCGTAGCACAAAAGAATCAAACAACGCTTACAGAAACTTCATATTTCTCCCTTGCATTGGTAATATTCACAGGTGGCTGTGTACAGAGGATCGGCATCCGAATCGTGAACAGACTCCTTACTTTTTTCACACTCATTGTCAGGTCCCTCAGGAACCGCTATTTTCTGATTACTTGAAAAGTCACTTAAGGTGCCCGCTCACTTGGACGAAGCGGCGCGTCGCGTCGCGAAGCGTATTTTTTCCGCATGACAAAGTTACATGTAAGTAAATGTATACTCGCCCACTTGAGCGGCGCGAAGCGTGGCGAAGCGTCAGTTGACGCGGGAGAAGTCTTGAGAGCAACCAGGCGAAGTTTTACGCGACGCGACGCTTCGCGCCGCGCTAGTGAGCGGTATGTAGAGAAGAGAAGATCCGATATATTTGTTATTCGTTGCCTATCGTTGTCGATCGTAACCCAACTATATGTTGTGTTTGTTTACTATTGGGGTACAATGCGACTCTTCGCTACGCTTCCCGTCGCCTAGGTGAGCGGACAAAACCTAAGCGACGCGACGCTTCGCCCAAGTGAGCGGGCACCTTTAACATTTTAGCCCTAATTTGGGCTAGAGGTACGTTGTCTGAAGAATCCGACAAGGAGTCGACATCCGAAACGTCCACTTGGTTTGTAAACTTATTCACAGAGGCGACGTCTAGAGTGTTCACTTCTTTCGTAGGTACAGGTACATAATCTGAATCATGTTCATCATAAATATGAATGTCGAACTACGTTAAGATTACTTTACTTCTTTTCGTAAAACATTTTTACTTGAGATCCTTTTTTCAATGTACCACGAAACATAAGTTCACTTGATGACACAACATTTTTTTGTGCCATCCTGCCATCAAGGGCGTATCCAGCTCAAAACAGAAGGGGGGCAGCTTTCTGAATTCCAAGCCTTCTTAAGGGCAGGGGGGGGGGGGGATGCTTCTTAAAATAAAACATAATAACAAGAGGGATATACAGTTTATTAAAAAAAAATTAATTTTTGAATAATAATTTACGTGGATTGCTTGCAATCTTTCGAACTACATCTTCCACTAATTGCTGCATGTGCGCAAACATCCACTGGCGATGAATGCTGAGCATAGCTAACCCGTTTAACCTATCTTCACTAATAGTGCTCCTCAACCATGTTTTGATTCTTCGAAGGGAACTGAATGAACGCTCGATAGTGCTGGTGGTGCATGGTTGTCAAAGTAGTATCATAATAGCCGTTCTAATTGACGGAAAAAACATTTCACTTTTTTTTTTAAACTCAGTAATGTCTGGTGTTTCCTGTACCTGATTCTACATTTTGAACCATAATTCAATTTCTCCTTCGATGCCTTCCAAAATGTAGAAAGTTACACAAGGAGAAATAGTTTCTTTCCATTTCTCCAATGAAACATGTTTTATGTTACCCGGATGAAAATGGGTCAATGAAAATGCTGGCGATTTATCTGCAGGAAATCTTACTTGTAGGGATCCAATTATTGAATCTAAGTAAGGAATTACGAGAGATCTTCTCCAAAATTCGCCTGAATTTTCGGCTGGAGGGTTGCTTCTGTGTTTTTGTCGGCCGGCAATACGAGCGACAGTTATATCAACATTCAAAGCCTTTGCTAGGTCACCTGCTTCTTCTAAAATTTCAGCTGCTACGTTCTCCGCTCCTTCCCCTTGATCTCTCAACATTTCAAGAATAGTTCGAATGTGATCGTTGGCTTTGACTATATCAAGTGTCTTCAATTAAAATATATTTGCTACAGGTTCCAAAATGGCAGAATATTTAGCAATTAATGCTACTAATACGATAAATGGAGGTTTGCATGCTGCTGCGTGCATTTGATACGCACTTTTTCTTGTTGCTGCATTTCCGTCCTTAGCTAATGTCTCTAGTGCGTCAACTATATCAACAAAGTGATTCTTAAAAACACGAATGCTTTTATACTTTTCTGACCATATAGTCTCACACAATTTAGGAATGTTAGCAATAAGTTTGCGTCGCAGAACAGACTCGCGGAAATATGTAACTATCTCCTTAAAAGTTCCAACGCTGTTCCGTATTTTTGGAATAACATTTAAGTCGTTCACGGCAAGGTTAAGCTTGTGTGAAGAGCAATCGAAATAGAAGGCTTTTTTATACTTTTGCCTCAAGATCGCTTGCACGCCGGCCTCTTTTCCGGACATGGTGGAACATCCATCGGAACCTAATCCCACACACTTATCAGGTTCCAGGCCTTAGTTTTTTACAAAATCATCAATAGCTTTGGCAATACTTATTGCATTAAGCCCTTCAAGCTCTACAAAGCCTAAGAATTCTTCTTTGATTTTATTGGCATTTTTATCAAAGAAGCGCAATCCAACAGAAAGTTGTTCCTTGCTAGATATATCTGCAGTTTCGTCAGCCAAAAAGCTATAAGCACAAGCATCTGTAACACTGGAAACAATTTGTTCCCTTATTGAATCGCCACACAGACCAATAATTTCATTTTGTATAATAGGTGATCGATATGATGCGTTTTTCGGTCCGTGCTGAAAATAGTCGCCTAATTGTGAATCACCTGTTTTGATGCATAAATGACATAGGTCAATAAGCACGCCATCATCCAATTTTTTGCCTCTTAGAGCTAAATCGTGTGTGCCACAAAAAATGATACAAGAAACAATTGAGGAGAGTACTTTCTTGTTTTTCTCTATTAGATGTTTAGATGTGAAGATCGTTGTAGTTGGATGTCAACTGGAACGACTTCCATCAATGATTTTGCAGACTCCATTGCAGCCTTGTGTCCTTGGGTCAGTACATGTGCTTTGCAATAATCGTGCACGTCCTTGTATTTAGTAAAGGGTCTGATGATGAAAGAACCCCAACCACCTCTCATCATGCTGGCCGACGGTGAAAACAGCACACAATATTTACAAGAAGCGCCTTTGAGCCGCCTTGAGTAAGCTAACCACGGCGAATATGTCTCCAACCAGTGATAATTGAATTTCCTCTTGAGGTGTTTGGCATCAGCCGCAAAATCATAGTTTTTCGAGGGTATCCAGCAATTTTTCAGAAGATGTTTTCTCTTCTCAACTTGCATAGTGGTCGCCAAGCCAACGAACTTCCCAATATCGTCTTCATGACAATCGTTGTCTTCAATTTCAATTTTCGACACCATAGGTTGAACACTTTGGACTTGAACTGTAGTAGAAGAAGAAGGTCCGGCCCCCTTAGTCGCAATATCAGTGCTTTGAGTAGAGCGTGATTGAACTTGTACTTCCTTTCGATTTTCCTCATCGCTACTGCTGCTGCTGGTACTTTTCTTTCGCTTTAAATTCACTGGAAAAATAATAGTATGTAACGTAACAAAACAAGGAAACGTGTTGGAAAGCTATACATGAGCTAAACAGCGGAAAGTTTGTAAGTTCCATGAATTAATAAATGTATTTGTAAATACATCAAGTTATGTTCAGGGCCACAATTCTTGAAAATTTTCGCATACGAATTACGAATAATGTCAAAAATACGAATGACAGCAATGTGAAGCAAATGAAAAAATTAATTTCGAATGGCAAAATCCGTTTACGAAAAATTTCAAGCATTGGGCCCCTGGCGAGCTGCCCGGCTGCCACTGTTAAAGACTTTGTAAAAAAAAATTAATTAAAAACATTGTTTTTATTTTTTTTTAAAGAGGAAAAACCAAACCAGTATAAGAAATAAGTACGTATGCATGGAGTACTTACCAAAAAATTTTCTAATATCCATTTCTTCGAATCACACTTAAAACAGTTGAAACTTTAGGAATTAACAACTGCACTGATTGACCAAAACATTAAACAGAAAATACAGTTTGTCTACTATTGTAAATTTGCTTATTGAAACTATTTCAAGAATGCAGACAGAGACACACAAAGTGATATCAATGTTGTCAAATATACTTCTATTCTATTAAATAACAACGGTGAAATTTATATCTTCATCATTTCACCGGTGGATAAACAAGACGATACAACCTACAATGGCATTATGGCAATACTGTTAATATTTCGTTTTATTTATTTAACAACTCAAATAATATAATTCAGTCCAAACACCTTAAATAATGTGCTGAAAACAGCAAGCAAAATTTTATTCCAAGATTTGCTATAAATATTGTTTAGTGTATACTTAATGTTATGTACATATTTGAATGGGTGATTAATGATGAAGTTATAGACCACCGTATTTTGATTTTACAAAAGGCTAAAATGTATAAAGAAATACTTCTTAGAGGCGCTTTAGTTCTTGGGGTCAAATTACAAAAAGACTTAAATGATCAGTCTTGCAAGAAAAGGGAAAGGGAATGGATTTCTCGCAGGGATAAACTATAGGTGATTCAAGTACACTTTTAAAATAATTAGCCGAAGAAGATTCGGCGGCCTATAGGAATTACCAAGAATAAGTACTAACAATTTTAGTACTTTGTTACAAATACACTTCTCCGAGAAATTAACGCACCACCAAAAAATAACCAAAAGTTTAAACCAAATTTTTGTCAAAACTAGTTGTCCGATTTGAATGATAGGTCGACTCTTCCAGAAAGTTAGTGTACTACTGTATTTGCATACAAACTTATTTTTGTATAAATACGGGGTATTGCAATGATAACCTGATTTTTTACTTTAAACTCTTGGTCATTTTTTTTTTTGGTCATTTTTTGGTGGTGCGGGAATTTCTCGGAGAAATGTAGTAGAAGGTTTAATATTATTTACATTCCACTTCATAGTGAGATGCCTTGATGGAAATGCGACTGTAGATACAGTTGTGCGCAAGCGAGTGTACGAGATAAAGCTTGTTCACTAGCCACGTGAAATGCGTGCTTTTAAACAGCCAACAATCTAACTAGCAAGATAGTAAAAACGCGCCAACCGCAGTGGCGTACATATTTTTTGTTCCACTTCAAAATTATAGCGTCTTGTATCTCAAAAGTTGAGTCGTTGCGAACCTATGACTTTTTGACTTAAAATTGGTCTAGGAATATCCCCCTAAATATTCACATGCCATTAAGTTACACCCTGTATAATATTAATGAATATTATATTAATAAATAGCAGTTACTTAAAAATTGAAAAGGATTATGTGGTTGACTCAGTTGACTGTTGGCCAAATATTCATGGAAGATATGCTGTAATATTTCGTTCCTCACAACTCGATGTGGGTAGAGGGTTATTTTACGTGTAATAGACGATTTTTAAAAATTTTATGAGCCAATTATTTTAGCCTTAAAATTTGAATTCTTAAAATTATAATCTCATTAGTCCCTTGAGCAATTACCAAAGAGTAGCAAAACCAATTACTCTTTGCAATTACCTTATTAGATGATGCCACACCACACTTTAAAATTTTGTTAACAAATATTGTTAATACCAAAAAACTTAATACTTAGTATTAAATAACCTAAAATGGTTTTCAACTTTGAACAATTGAAAAAAACAAATATATTTAAAACGATAACAATAGAACGTCTTTTTTAAATATAATTTCACAGGATTATAAGATATTTGTCTTCCAATAAAACATTTGGATATGTTCATCATTAAGGCAAGACAAAAAAAAATCTAAGCCATCATGGAACACAAGATCTAAACTAATGTCTTACAACCGGTAAGTACAACATTTTCAATTTTCAATTTCAATTTATTCAAAAAAAACAAAAGCAAATATACAATACATATACATCAATAAGGCATCATGTATCCGGAGATATGTGTGAGCCTCATCAGCAATTAATTACTACAACATTATCTAAATAATACTTACATAATACTTACATAATACTTACATAATACTTAGCAATAAAACAAACATTAAAAAGAAGGTCAACCCAGCTAAATTAGAATAATTAAAGCCAATGAATGTGTGTTGTTAATGCAGGAA
Source organism: Polydrusus tereticollis (assembly GCA_963920685.1). Classification (NCBI taxonomy): domain Eukaryota; kingdom Metazoa; phylum Arthropoda; class Insecta; order Coleoptera; family Curculionidae; genus Polydrusus; species Polydrusus tereticollis. The sequence goes on from OY987332.1 coordinate 90,046,486, forward strand.
AGTTACTCCCTAACCACTCTTTTATTTTAACTTTGTCGAAAGGCCTCAATTCTTGTTTTGCCAAATTTTTTGGTAATAGATTCGTTATATAGGGTGCCAAGTAATTTACATGCCTCTGTGTGGTACTAAAGTTGTGAAAAGGTACGTAGATATGACGTTGACTTACAGCTCTAGTTGTTATATGATGTAAAACATTTCTCTGGCACAGTCCGTTTCTCAGCGCAAAAACAATAACCCTGTAGCAAAAAAGTTCTCTAATTGTGAGTTGATTTGATTCTTTAAATAGTATATCACTAGGATATCTTTTGTGTTTAAAAAACATAACTTTTAATATGTATTTTTGCGCAATCGTTAATGCACCAAGCACAGACCGTGAAGCCGAACCCCAACAAATTATACCATAAGTTAGAAGTGATTCCACCAATGCGGAGTAAACAGTTTTTAATATATATAGGGGTAAAATATTTCTTAACTCATAGAACTTAAATATCGTTTTTTTAATCTTAGATAATACGTAGTTAATATGCACATCCCATCGCAAATACCTATCAATATATACACCCAAATATTTGACAGAACTAGCTTGCATAATAGTAGTTGTGCATATACATTTATTAGTCATCAAAGAGCAAGATGGTTCATGCAAAAGCAAAGAATTAATGTTGGGCACCCCTCTCGAATTCATAGAGAAATTAACAAAAAATGTTTTGTCTTTGTTTAAAGTTAACTGATTGCTGTCCAACCAGCACCTGACTGCATGTAAGGCTTTTTCCGCCCTCAGATAAGCCAGATCCCAAGATAATGCCCTAACCAACAAAACAGTGTCATCTGCGAAGCACACTATTTCTCCCATTGTTTGGGTGTCAAGAAGACTGTTAACATATATTAGAAATAGTATAGGACCCAATACTGTCCCTTGGGGCACGCCAATAGGCACATTTTTAGTAACACTGTAAACATTATCCAACTTCACCTTTTGTATACAACATTGGACATTGGCAACAGCGAGCAAGGCAAACCGGTCAAGACGACCGCGCGGGCAAAGAGACTTCAAGAGGGTGAAGGAGAAGGAGGTAGGTAGGGGCGGCACAAAATAAATTCTTACAAACGGCAGCATTTTCAAGATTTTTATCAATCTGTAAAAATTCCACAAAGCACCTCCTGCACCTCTAGTAACTATGTGTGATATTTTTTAAAAATAATAATAATAATGGTCACTACACTAAATTGACTAAACTTAGGTACTACATTATTTTTTTACAAATTGATAATCCATTTGCATTTCAAATCTGGTTAGAAAGGGGGGCAACTGCCCCCCTCTGGATACGCCCTTGCCTGCCATAGTACAAGCACATCCATCATAAAAAGGTATTACTGTAATACCACCGTAAAAAAAAACGTTTTACTGCACCACTCTACGGTTAAAACCAGTGTTGTTCTGGCCCTTGAAATATTTGTATCAACTGGTTCTTATAAATTTTACCAAATTTACTAAATTTGTACCAAAAGTACAAAAACTTAAATTTTCGCTTTTTAAAGTTAGTCATATTTTCACGACCACGTGATCAAAAAAGATGCTTGAACCTGACTGATTAAAGTAATATCCAGCTCAATAAATTTGATGTTCTGATCAACGCGAAAAATCGCCTTGTTTGTCTGAATTGCGCGAGGGTTTCAAACGCAACCCTGGATTCATAATATTTTTATTTAACCTTTCGTCGGTCGCAACATGATTATGCCAGAAAACGGTCGCAATGTATCACAATGATACACATTTGACTTTTACCTGTTTTTCCCTAATATTTTTTGAGTTTTTGCATACTGCTTACCTTTTATTAATACTTTATTGGCATTCTGTTCAAATGCCAGTCATTATTATATTATAGTTTTATTCAGAAATAATTTTATCAGGCGTTCTGAAAATGCTGCCAAAACATGGAGGAAATTAGTGACGGGGGCGGTCGCAATGGATCTGTTTGATACACGGCTTAAAACCGTCCAATGTGGAACTCGACGTTTGTGTCTTTACTTATCTACTGTTTATTTCCTTTCTATTTGTTTTTTCTTTATTTATTTTTATAATACATAAACACATATTTATAACACATAAAAGGCAAACTAGTAATTACCAAATTAAAAATACAACGTAAAATAACAACTACAAAAAATATTTTAGTTCTATGTGTTCATTTAGTCGTCGCTTTCTTCTTCCTTCTCTTGGAGCCGAGGGTAACACTCTGTACAGGCTGTGACTGTATGCTGGCCACAGACACATCGCTTACAATTATTGCAGGTAGTCCTGGTCAGCCTTGTCGTTCGTGATCTGTAACATAGGACGCAGCGTCGGCGTTTTGCTGGAGCACCTACATTTTCTGCAATTCTAGGTCCGGCTTCGTCGTCAAGTTCAGCTGGTCTGAACCTCTTTAGACCTTCAATAAGGGCAAATGGAAGGCCCTGTATCAGACCACTTCTCCTTTGTAGCTGTGGTAGTGCCAATTCATGACCCAGCTTCCGAAGAAAGAGTCGACGTCGCATGATTTCCTGGCCATTACCGATCGAAATCACTTGGGCATTGATACCTGCTACATTCAACATAGCAAAAAAGACCACCATTGGCCAACGGCGTGTGTTTCTGGCGACGTTGTACGATGCGCAGAGTTTATTGAGGACATCGACCCCTGACTTGTTTTATTATAATATGTGATCATCTTGAGTTTGGCATTACTTCCAGATTCTTCATCTATCGCATCATCAAAATGCTGAGTAGATATAAGACCAACATTTCGATTTTTTTTTGGCACATAGGAAACAATCGTACAAGACTCTCCAAATCCAAACATGCTTGACTGTATAGGTCTGCCCTTCACATTCAGTAATTCCAGTGGTAGGTCTCTTTTGTTCTTCTTTATTGTTCCGACGTAAGAAATTCTATTTTCTTTTAGCTCTGTAACGAGTTTCACATCGGTAAACCAATTATCGGCAGTAATGTTTCGCCCCGTACCATAAATTGGTTCTGCCAATCTTCTGACGACATCCGATGGTTTGTTACTCAGTTGGTGAGGTCCTTCGGGTTGCTTGCCGGGGTATATCTTAACGTTATGGGTGTAGAAAACGGCTGCGTCGCACATAGCATACATTTTCACCCCATATTTGGCAGGCTTGGAAGGAATGTATTGCTTAAATCGACAGCGCCCACGGAAACTCTCAAGTTTTTCGTCAATGGTGACGCACTCACTAAGCGAATAGCTTTTTTTACACCTGTCAACAAAGGCATCGAAAAGCTCACGAATATGCGCAATGTTGTCAACAGCCCTTCTTTTAGGTCTAGTGAGGCTGTTATCAAAACGTAGGCATCTAATAAGAAACTTGAACCTCCTAAGACTCATTATGAGCCGAAATATTTCTACCCCGTGTCTATCTGCACCCCAGAGATCTTCCAGCATCATCCTATTGGCATGTAAAGTTCCTGCGAGATATAAAACACCTATAAAGGCCTTTAATTCAGTCAAGTCTGTGTCTTTTGCGTCGCGTTCTCGTTCAAAGCGGTCCCTTACTTGAAGACCAATGTACTGGTTTGTGTACTCAACAATTTTTTCCAGCATTTCATTAGAGAAATAGTTACTCCAACATTCTATAGGCAATTTAGCTTGCCGCGCTTCATGTATTACTCCTGGTAGACGTCTGATAATATTTTGCGGTTCAATGCGACGCTTATTTTCACGCGGTATTTTCATCCATTTCGTGATTTTATCTTTCCCAAGATAAAATAAATTGTCATTTAAATCAGGTTCTTCATCAGTTCCACTCTCCTCAGTATCAGAAATACCAATCCTCGTTTCAGCTGGCTCATCTTCAGCATCTGTGTCGGCTTCGTCTTGAAAATCTTCTACTTGAGTAGGATTTTCTTCGGTTTCGTCATCAAAAATAAACTTTTCAAGAGCTTCTATATCTTTTGGATCATTTAAATTATACATACTCTTTGAAGCCATTATACTAAAATATACAAAATAAAAATAAGACCAATATTATCCCATTAAAAAGTAACCACAAAAAAACTTACGAGTTGGCGCGGAAAATAAGCGCGCTTGTATCATTTTGATACTCATGCGACCGATGGAAGGTTAAGCACTTTTCAGATATGATTTACAAAGTAGATAAAATAAAATCAGAATTTATATATTTGTGATTAATTTATGTTTAGTTATAATTTTATAAATTAGTAAAATAAAATATACCTAAATATTCTTACAACCCATATATTTTTATTTGTTAAAAATATCTGTATATAAAATACAAGAAATTAAACTGACTTAACGTAAATAAACATTTACAAATTCAACAAATATATTTTTTCCTTATTAATATATTTAACAGAACTTAAAATTTTATATCTTTATAAGACATAATTAAGTCAACTAAAAATAGGTCAATAACGCTTTTACCTGAACAAGTGTACAAATAAAACTAGTACCTAAGGATTAAGTATATATTTCAAATAAATAAGGAATGAAACACAAAGTCTGCTCCACTAATTTAATAAATAAGTTCAGATTAAAATCCCATACATGTTTCAAAGGTATAAACCTTCATCTTCAGTGGGTTATTATTAAGATGTTGTTATTTATGAAGAGACCAATGACATTGTTAAATTTTAAACTAATGTTGCAGAAAATTTTTTTAAGAAAACATATGTAACTTTAATTAGGTAACTAATACATATTGATAATAAAAGTAAAAATTACTAAATAAAATGAATTAATTTGGGTTTTTCAATAAATTTAAAATAAAACAAAATTATTTTTAATTCATTTTATTTAGAGAGTTAGAACTCGTCAAATTGAGGTACGTCGGCGACATGCACAAATTTATTTAAAAAATAAATCTCACAAACCGACCTAACTCGAGTTAGGTTAGTTTATGAGATTTATAAAGTTCACTTTTATGAGATCCGTCACCGACCAAATGATAGTTACGAGAAAAGTATACCAGATAGAGTTACGACTTTTTGTGAGATGAAAAGGTTTTATATAGGGTAAAAGTTTTTGGTCCTATCTCAAATTAGGGTTTTTTTGAGATACGTCACTTTGTGAAATTAATATAATTAATATAATATAATAATAGGTCACTTGGGTAGGTTTTTTTTATTAAGCCACTCATTATTCTATCATCTTCTTTATGATGCTCCTTGTCCTATGCATTTAATAGGATTTAAAATTATTGAAGACTAGATTTGAATAAGGGGCTAAGTGCCAAATAGAAAATTTTTCAGCAGAGTAAAAAAACTGATTAATTTAACCATTAATAAATAAAAATCTCTGTACAGGGTGTTTCATTAAGGTCGAAGAGCGGCCATATCTCGGAAACTATTGGGCATAGAAATTCAGGAAAAAAAAATTAATGACTAAAGTGGCCATGAGAAAATCCTGGAAATAATTTTTAAGTTCCGCATTTTGCCGCAAGGGGGCGCAATTGAAAAGTAAATTTTTAAATTTTAGATATCTCCGAAAATTGCACGTTAAGGTATATTTTTGATAACACCATTAAAAAGCTTGGACAATTTTGCATAATTTTGGTCCCATGCTTATTGGCGTACCGACTTTAGTAAGAGTGGGGGAAGCTGTTGAATGTGTAATCATTTAAATCGCTGTAACCTATCAACGACTTATCCGATTTTAGCAAACTAAAACTTGTTTGAAGAGAAATGTAAGTACTTTTAACTATCGTCTTGAGTGGTCCATGATACTTCTCAATAAAAATACAAGAGGGCGCAATTTGCAATAATAACACATTTCTTAACTTTATTCATTTATTTCAAATCATACGGTATAATTATGATACCATAATCGAAAAGCAGATGAAATTTTCTACAAAAAATGTCAAAACCGCAGTTCGATATCTCCATCCGTTTCAGAGTTATTGCCAATAGAATAATTTTTAAAACTTTAAATGAAGAAGCGGTTGTTTTCATAGTTTTGTGATCAAGCATTCCATGACAAAAAATATTTTTAAACTTTATGGTTAGGTAGGTTTGTTTCTCATTATTCCAATGGCCCAGGAACCACTCTAGAATTAATGGCAATCATGGAAAACGTGTCATTTAGGCGTAACTCTAACAATATGATGTGTTTTAAAAAATAAATCTAGATAGCTGTGAAATAAAATCTGAAAGTTTTCATGGAGATAAGACAAATAATGCAAATAGTTGTCAACTAGTTTCATTTTGAAAGGTGTTGACAAAAGTTTATCCGTAATTCATCTTAAACTTCTTGATAGAAAATTGTGATACGTACCTTTCAAAAATGGCTTATACCAATGCCGAAGCTTACGATATGCTGGCCGTATATTTTGAATGTTTTCAAAATGCGCCTATAGCGGAACGCGAATATGCTCTCAGATATCCTGAACGAAGGCACTATGGCAGAGCAGTATTTCAGCGACTGGCAATATGCGTAAGGCAAACGGGAAGTGTACGACGCATTTCAGTTGCTTTTAGAAGACGTCCAGTAAGAAATGAAGTCAACATTACAAACGTTCTTGCGTACGTAGAGGCCGATCCGCATTTAAGCATAAGAGCAATTTCTTTAGACCTAGGTATAAGTTGTACTGCAGTGTTCCGAATTCTAAGGGATTTTAAGCTGCATCCCTATCATATAGTTTTACATCAGGCGCTATCAGAAAGTGATTATGACAGACGGCTCGACTATTGCTATTGGCTAAGAGAGATGTGTAACGAGAATCCTCAATTCCTCTCCCACGTGTTATGGACTGATGAAGCCACTTTCAGTAGCTGTGGCAAAGTTAATTTACACAATATGCACTATTGGTCACAGACAAATCCTCACTGGATGCGCGAAGTGGATCACCAAAACAGATGGAGTGTTAACGTGTGGTGCGGAGTATTAGGACATAGAATTATCGGACCGTTTATTTTTAATGATTATCTAAATGGTGAATCTTATTTAAACTTTTTACAAAATGACTTGCCTATCCTTTTAGAAGATGTTCCTATTGGCCTAAGAACATCCATGTGGTATCAACATGATGGATGCCCGGCACACTTTTCGCATATGGTCCGTGATTTTTTAGATATTGGATACCCAAATCGCTGGATTGGAAGGGGTAGTTTGTTTGCTTGGCCACCTAGATCTCCGGATTTAACTGTGTTAGATTTTTACTTGTGGGGGCGAAAAAAAAACATTGTATATAAAACGCGACCAACCACAAGAGACAACATGATTGAGCGAATTGAAAATGCACTAAATTCGATTTCACGAGCTGAAATTGAAACGGCTGTCTCTAGTTCTAGAAAAAGAATTAATCGTTGTATTTTGCACAACGGAGGTCATTTTGAACATTTATAAAGTCTCTCAATTGTTTTCCTAAGAAGCTTTCCATGAATATTGTTTCCTTCAATAGTTTCCGATAATTATTTCAATACTGTTTTATGGCCCGTTGGCCTTGAAACACGCTCCAAATTTTGTATTTTACATGATTTGGACTAGTCCTAAGCCTAGATAAAGTGTGAAGGAAGGCACGGAGTTTGACATTGGAATAATGAGAAACAAACCTACCTAACCATAAAGTTTAAAAATATTTTTTGTCATGGAATGCTTGATCACAAAACTATGAAAACAACCGCTTCTTCATTTAAAGTTTTAAAAATTATTCTATTGGCAATAACTCTGAAACGGATGGAGATATCGAACTGCGGTTTTGACATTTTTTGTAGCAAATTTCATCTACTTTTCGATTATGGTATCATAATTATACCGTATGATTTGAAATAAATGAATAAAGTTAAGAAATGTGTTATTATTGCAAATTGCGCCCTCTTGTATTTTTATTGAGAAGTATCATGGACCACTCAAGACGATAGTTAAAAGTACTTACATTTCTCTTTCAAACAAGTTTTAGTTTGCTAAAATCGGATAAGTCGTTAATAAGTTACAGCGATTTAAATGATTACACATTCAACAGCTTCCCCCACTCTTACTAAAGTCGGTACGCCAATAAGCATGGGACCAAAATTATGCAAAATTGTCCAAGCTTTTTAATGGTGTTATCAAAAATATACCTTAACGTGCAATTTTCGGAGATATCTAAAATTTAAAAATTTACTTTTCAATTGCGCCCCCTTGCGGCAAAATGCGGAACTTAAAAATTATTTCCGGGATTTTCCCATGGCCACTTTAGTTATAAATTTTTTTTTCCTGAATTTCTATGCCCAATAGTTTCCGAGATATGGCCGCTCTTCGACCTTAATGAAACACCCTGTAGTTTCAAAATAATGTTTATTTAGAACCTTAAAATACATACATTGTGAGAAAAAAACACAGAAATCAAAAATGTTTTTAATATATACAAAAGAAAATGGAATAAATGGAAAAGGGCTAAGTGCCAATAGCATTTTTGTAGACGGTAAGTGCCGGTTACTATGCTGTAATTTTTTCGTAGAAGTGTTGGTGTTCTGGTAAAGACAGATAGGGGATCATAGCACGTAAATTTTGCTTTTTGGCTGCATTAAGTTGTGGTATGGATCCTTGTACTACTAACTGGGCGGATTTTATTCGGTCTTCGGATATATTTTTCTTTCAAACTTTTATCTTTTCCCAAGGTTCGATTTCACTATGCGACTTTTTAATAAATACGAATCCCGGGTTATCTGTCGCAACTCGTATCTGTGACAGCTTCGATATTGAAAGCTTATTAGTAGATATTAGGGAATCCGCGGCTTGCTGCAAATTAAGAAAGTTGCCGGGTTCCATTTTTACCACTTTATATGGCTGTATTAATCTGGTATCCCTTATGAGTTCTTCGACGTCCTCAGACACGAAGCATTTTTTAAGTCTCCTTCGTTTCTCAATCTTTGCAAAATGACGATCGTTCGGTAGGTAGCTATGACCGCTAACAAGAAATTTCATAGTAATTTCTATAAAAAGACCAATAGATGTTAAAAACAGCATAAAAAATATTGCTACCCGATTCTTATTTTGGCCTGTGCAGTTGTCGCACCATATTATTAGTTTTTTCTTCTCTGTAACGCCGGAATTTAAAACTTTTAGCAAGCAAGACATAATTTCATTGGAACCTCTAGAGGCTTCGGTTTCATTCCAAATACACATGTAGGCTTCATTCGTATCAGCGATATGTACGCTAAAGTTGTAGACAGACAGTTGTCTCATATAATACATATCGGAGTGCGTTAATGTTGGGATAAATAATACTTTTTCCAAGTCTATTGTTATCGGCAAATCTCACTTCCAGGTTGTTGAGAGGAACTGCATTCTTCTTTAAGGGTAGTTTGAGCTTTTTCTGCCTTACGGTGGTGCAACTCTAAGTCGTTGCTTACAGAATGCGAAGCGGGTTTGTCTATTCTTATCACACATGCGTATCTATCGCATGTTTTACAAGTATCTGTTCTTCGTCTACGAAAACTCAAATTTGGAAATTCTTGTTTAAAAACTCTACTGTAGTATTTGTAAAGCACTTGGTTTTGGGGGTACTGTTTATTAAAGGCTTTTGAAAGACGATGTATGTTAAGATCTGGGCTTAAGTAAAACTTGGAGCTTTTTGCACGAGAGTAATGACTCTCGTCTCTCGGAATTGAATTAATATGATTTATAATTCGCTCCCGATCTTGTTTAGTATATACTTTTCGATGATGGCCGTGAGCTCCGCGTTTATCTATATAAGTTAAGTCACCAATTTTTTTTTTGTTATTAGAACTTCCATCTTCTTTCTCCCCAATGACAAAACATTCATAAAAGATTTCTTACAAACCTTCACAATAGTTCCTGATCCATCAGGCAAAGTATAATATATGGAAGCCTGCCTTCTGCTCTCCCTTGGCTCAGTATATTGACCATGGCGTCTTCTTTTAACTTCAACTAAATGTATATGAGACATACAAAATGATCCTTGCGCTTGCAAATTTAAAGAGTAGAAATTTTCAAACAATTTATTTTTTTGTTCACTTGTTATCTGTTTGCAACCATCATTATAACACTTACATATCACCTAAAAATTAAAGAACTTAAATCAGTAAAAAACTTACTTGGCCAAAACCTAAAAAACATCTTACCTCGGCTACTGGTTGCTTTTTACCTGGAATAGTTTTTCCTTTGCAAGACACATATTCTTTGCCAGATATTTTTAATTTTTGTTGATCTTTAAATTTAATTCCAGTTCCATACTTTTTATTTTTCTTATTGTTATTATTGTTCTCTAAATTCATTTTATTGTTTAAACCACGCTGCAGGTAAAAAGAACACAGTGTCGGGCGACTGTCGCTAGACGAATGATGCAGGAAAAAACACGTGAGCTATTAGCGAAACAAACAAAATGGCACTTTGCCCTTTCTATAGGAAAATACGCTTGCGACTTACGCACGTACGCCATCTGTATCGCCAATTTTATGAGAGAAATATTCGTTTGGAACTTAGCCCCTTCTAGGGAACATAAAGCATGGCATTTAACACCTTTTTAAGGAAAAAAACAAAATTTTCTATTTTTGGCACTTAGCCCCTTATTCAGGTCTAGTCTTCAATTATTACCCATAGACTGAACCCAAGTCCAGGTAACGAATTTTATGTATGTTTGGCTCAATCAGTGTTGCCAGATCTGTGAGACCTATTCAGGGTATAGAACCTATAAATTTAATGGAATCAGAAATAATGGTACCTTTTTCAAACAGACTTTTATTTATCAGAAGGGGTAACAAATAACATACTGTATAGAGTACGCACAAACAAATACTCTCTTGAATTTGAAAATAATGGTATTTTTACTACTTTTACTGGTACAGGTACATATTGAGGAAATTATGGTAAAAATTAAAATGGTACGTCTGGCAACACTAAGCTTAATACCACCCTATTTTAGTTACCCGGCCTCTTTTTTATATTATACTTACACAGCACGTGTCAGAAACTCTATTTCACTGCACGCTATGGAACAAGAGGAGGGCATTGACTGAGGGTTTGAAGACCAGGATAGTAGATGTTATATTTACTCTTGCCACTTGGGGGTTTTGACGGATAAAGTAGTTTGCCAAAAATGTTTTGTTGGCACACCAGGGTGTCGTCTATTCGTCAATCATTGTACTATCAGCGTCGCTCTTGGCGTTTGGGTTCCGCCTTAAGTAAAATGTGGCTTTTGCGGTGATCTAGTATTCATCGTGGTTGACACTATGAATTGTCCGGTGTGCAAAAATCAATAAATGCACCCCACTACGTTGCGTCCCCGACCCTCCCTGCATCCCCGACCCTCCCTGCATCCCCGGCCCCGAAAGGGTCCTTAAAAGTTTTTTAAGCACGCTGTGCCTAAAAGTAATTATTTACAATTAAAAACTAAACACAGACTATTATTTTACCCATTTATTATAAATATTAAAAGTACAGTTACTTATATTATTAAAATTAATGCTTGTTTTTTCTTCACACTAGGTTTTGAATTTTTCGTATGTGCCTTCATACAAACTCCTTGATTTTTGGGGAGCAAGGTTCACCATTGCCTTATTTGCGGCATTTTCAATTTATGAGTCTTCTAAATCACTCATTTTTTTACTTAATATTTGCCGCAGTTTTTGACAAAAAAATTTTTTCGAATTTTTTTTTGACATGAAAGGTGTAAATGAAACACAGGTAATAAAATGTATAGTAAAATAAATTAAGTTTTTTATTATAAAACGCCCGTAGAAAAGATATTGTATACCGTTCGTTACGAAACAATGTCTTTTAGCCACTCTGACGTGTTGTCCAACTCGGCTTCGCCTCGTAGACGTCGCGTGCCTCAACGACCCTTATTTCGTAAGTTGTTGTATAACTAGCTATTAATAAACTAATTAAAAAAAAATGCAATATTATCCTTAAAATAGTTTATTTTTATTTATGTATAAAAAATTTTTTCGATTTTTTTTTTGACATGAAAGGTGTAAATGAAACACAGGTAATAAAATGTATAGTAAAATAAATTAAGTTTTTTATTATAAAACGCCCGTAGAAAAGATATTGTATACCGTTCGTTACGAAACAATGTCTTTTAGTCACTCTGACGTGTTGTCCAACTCGGCTTTGCCTCGTAGACGTCGCGTGCCTAAACGACCCTTATTCGTAAGTTGTTGTATAACTAGCTATTAATAAACTAATTTAAAAAAAATGCAATATTATCCTTAAAATAGTTTATTTTTATTTATGTATAAAAAATGTTTGTAAGCACATATAATAAATTTTTTCGAATTTTTTTTTGACATGAAAGGTGTAAATGAAACACAGGTAATAAAATGTATAGTAAAATAAATTAAGTTTTTTATTATAAAACGCCCGTAGAAAAGATATTGTATACCGTTCGTTACGAAACAATGTCTTTTAGCCACTCTGACGTGTTGTCCAACTCGGCTTCGCCTCGTAGACGTCGCGTGCCTCAACGACCCTTATTTCGTAAGTTGTTGTATAACTAGCTATTAATAAACTAATTAAAAAAAAATGCAATATTATCCTTAAAATAGTTTATTTTTATTTATGTATAAAAAATTTTTTCGATTTTTTTTTTGACATGAAAGGTGTAAATGAAACACAGGTAATAAAATGGATAGTAAAATAAATTAAGTTTTTTATTATAAAACGCCCGTAGAAAAGATATTGTATACCGTTCGTTACGAAACAATGTCTTTTAGTCACTCTGACGTGTTGTCCAACTCGGCTTCGCCTCGTAGACGTCGCGTGCCTAAACGACCCTTATTCGTAAGTTGTTGTATAACTAGCTATTAATAAACTAATTTAAAAAAAATGCAATATTATCCTTAAAATAGTTTATTTTTATTTATGTATAAAAAATGTTTGTAAGCACATATAATATATTTTATCCACAATATTATACATTATTTACGAAATTTACAATAATACATAGTTGTTTTAAGATAAATACGATATTTACATACTTAGGCCCGGCTGTATAAGTCGAGTTCAAGCCCGAATTCTAGAGAACCACGTTCTTGCCAATTTAAAACCCAGCTCTACTGATCGTCGTTCACGCAAATAAGCGTAATTTTAGTAACAGGTCGCGCCAGCGTAGAGATACTTATTCTGTCAAAAATGATATGTTTGAATGGTTTGAAAGTCTGGTTCTGATTGAAATTTTCTGTGTATACTAAAGAATGTGTGCTCTTTCTGCTACTGAAAACTATAATTGTCTAAAATAAAATCACCAAATTCTACCTTTTTGCTCGCGAAAAGGTACGCCAGTGTGCTATCCGATTTCTAACATCAATGTATAAGACAGTCACGTCTAACAAGCGTTGCACGTATTGGAGAGACATGCGAGACGCTAAAATCGATAAATTAGTTCCAAAAGTGACCAGCAGAACAGTTACTCTACGGAAGCAATTCCAAGAGGAATGGGCCAATCACAGGGCCGCAAATAAAAATATCCACCAATCGTTTATGTTCCTTACGGATTCCTGAGCGTTGACCAATGTCAATTTTTAAATTTTTACAAGCAGATTCTAGGTATTGCTCGGATTTGAATTCTAAATTCGCGAGCTTTCTTTCTTTCTTTCTTTCTTACTTACTCCATTTCTTTTTTTGCGGAACCGCCTAAGGGGGCCGGCGGTTCCGCACCCTCTCGATCCGAGCATTTTCCACAATAAATAGATACCAAAACTCGTATAACATCCATAATTATTCGACATAGACTAACTAATTCGCCGTCGCCGTTCATACCCCAAATGTTCACGTTCTGAACAAATTGGTGATACGGCCGTCTAGGGTAATTCCGGAATAGATGGCCATTGATTTTCAGAGTTGTAAAAAAATATGACACAAAAGTATTTGGTTTTTTATTTATTACTTATTAACCGTTAACCGAACTGGCTCTTAATGCTGCGCACCTGGCGGCGACTCCTGCAATAATGACCGGCTCGTCTGGTCATTGCAGGAGTTTCCTTCTCCGTTTCCGACTGATTCTTGTCGGACGGGCCAGGTGATGCATTTGATTGCCAAGAGGTGTCGCTCGAAAGCTACATCTGCCATTCTCCATCGACTTTTCAGGGTCAAGTAGGCTCTCAGTGTTGCGTCCTTTCGTCGGATTCTATAACCTCACTGACCAGCCGTTATACTGCGAAACGCACCTGGGGATAAATCCGACGAAGGGAAGCAACCTTTAAACACTTTAGACAAGTTACGCATTTAATCCAGTCAATAGATTTTTTGGTTTCATTGTAATTTTCGCCACACCCTACGCAATTATTTTCATCAAAATCATCACTTTCTCCGTCGTCACTTTCCAATATTATTTCTATTTCTTCCTTCGCTGTTTGAGCTGTCATATTTTTTTTTCTTTAATATTTTTTTGGATTTTTCAAGTCCTTTTCTTTTAACAACTCTTTTATTTTTTCCTGCATTTTCTTTTCTTTCTCCCTGCGCAGCTGCAAGTTTTCTCGAGAAATCGTGTCAAGTTGTTTAGCTCTTTTCTTAAGTGTAGCTAATTTTTCTGGAACCGGAGGAGACAAATCTTAAAGAATTTTGAAGGGGGTAATTTTATCTGGTGAAGCTGTTGCCGTTGAGCAACAAGCATGGGAATTTAAATAGTTAACTATTATTGGTTGAGCTGCAGTAATTAATGTGGTTTGAATTACAATTTTCGTTGAATTTGAATGCGTATTATTCTCTTCATCAGAATGAAATGCATAATCGGGTATTACGTCACGATTATAGGTTAGAATTCCCGTTGATATAAATCCTGAGGAACCATATTGCATTGTAGCGACCTTATCCCAGCTATCACTGAGCAGTTCTTCAAATTAATAGCGAGTGGTGCGTCTTCCTGAATGATTTCTAAGCCACAGACGGCAAGTTTCGTAAAAATAGGGATTTAAAAAAACATCTGTCTAATGGCTGAAGTGCGTTGTGTGGCTTGGTAAATACAAAAGGACTACCTCATTTGACTCAGCAAACTCTAGCATTTCAACGGAATTTACGTGTGAAGTATGTCCATCCAGAATTAATATTACTTACCCCTGTTGTTTTCGTGGAATAAATTGAACACAACAGTAGAAATATTTTAGCATTAATATAGACAGACTTCTCTAACATTAACAAAATCAATCCAGGAGGCAGTGCATCCTCCCACTCCTGCTTCTTGTTTTTACCCTTCATGATAACAGCGGGTGGATAAATGTTGCCCTCCCACTGTAAACAAAACTGTCGTAAAAATACGACAAATTTAAGGGGTTACTTTGGCCATCAATTATAAGTGTAAATTTAAGTACCTATACTTGTAATTTTAATGCGCTGACGTAAATGTGTTGTATTTTATTTTACTTAAATTTACTTTTAAAATACTAGGAAAATCCAAGTAAGTTTTTCGTAAAGAGCACTATAATTTTACGCAGCTATGTAAAATGCACGTATTTTCCATCTTTCATTACACTATTTTGGGTAATTCTTTTGTATAATTGTTTTATTTTTACCAAAATAATTGTTGTAATTTTAAAATACTTATGAAAAGTATTGTAAAATAACAACGATTATAATAGTATTTTTAGGAGATAACCAGGTATTTTTACGTAATTTCTACAGGGTGTCTGAAAATACCGCTCAAATAATTTCAGGGGTGATTTTACATAAGAAAACATGGAAAGCTTTCATATGAACCTCGTCCGGAACTGCATATATTTCAAGAAAAAATTTGACACTCTGTATCTTAAAAACTATGCATTTCCGGGCCCAGGTTCATATGATTTTTTAATGTTTTCTTATTTTTTTAATTAATTAATTAACTTTAACTTTATTCCCAACTAACTTATCAAGTTCATTACAGGGAATAGACAAAATGAGTAAGTATAATACTTTTAAAATAATAAATAATAAATAAATAAACATCTAACAAATTCCCAGTCATTATCTAATAACTTTTAATATTAATATCCTTCCAGAATTTGTTTTTTGAGTTTGATTTTAAATTTTTTAATATCTTTTATACTTTTAAGGCTTTCCGACAATACGTTATAAATTGTTATTCCATCATGTAAGATTGATTTTTTACCAAAATTTGACCGAACTTTAATACTCTGAAAGTTATCACAATGTCTTGTATTATGATTGTGAATTATATTGGATTTTGATAATTTTATATTGGAATTTTTTTCTTTTAAGTTTATTGATTGTATTAGTATGCCAACTTTTAATTTGTATACATTTTTTAGATCTAGATAACCTCTTGGCTTATAAAGATTTATTGTTGGTTCCAAAATAGGTAAGTTATAAATGCATTTTATTACTTTATTTTGTAATTTTTGTAATGGTTTTAAATAGGTTTCACACGCTGAACCCCACAGAGATATTAAATATTGTATTTTTGAATAAATTAGGCAAAAATAAATATTTTTTAAATATTTTAAGGAAATATAATTTCTTGCTTTATATAATATCCATATTAATGGGGAAATATCCATTCGAAGTTTTTGGATGTGATTTTTCCAACTAAGCTTTTCATCCACAATTAGCCCTAAAAATTTAGTTTTGTAAGTATACTTAATAATTTGATGGTTGTATATTAATTTTGGAATCATTTCTTTATTTAAAGTAGTTTTTCCTATTAGCATATACGAGGATTTTTCAAAATTTAAAGTTAATTTATATAATTGAAGCCAACGAGAAATAATATTTAAATCATATTTTATGTCATTTTCTAATTTAAAAATATTGTCTGAAAAATAAATTATGGTAGTATCATCTGCAAATAAATTTACATTACCCCTTAAATTTAAATTACCTATTGAATTAATATAAATTAAAAAAAGAACCGGTCCCAATACCGAACCTTGCGGTACCCCACAATTTATGCATTTTAGGTTACTTTTGTAGTTTTCAATTTGAACAAATTGTTTACGTTTATTAAGATAATTTTGAAACCAACACTAAACCATTCCTCTTATTTCAATATTATAAAGACATTTTAAAAAAATAGTATGATTTACGGTATCAAACGCTTTGCACAAATCTAGTGATACTAAACAACACTTTTTATTATTGTCTACATTATTTTGAATTTTTGAGATAGTATCTGCTACTGCAATTTCGGTATCTCTAGATTTACGAAAACCATACTGTCCTGAAAAAAATAGATTTTTATTTTCCAAAAATTCTGATAGTTTGTTATTCATAACTTTTTCTATAATTTTTGAAATTATTGGCAAAACAGAAATTGGTCGATAGTTATTGGCATCGTAGTGTTTGCCATTTTTGAATAATGGTGATACTTTCGCAATTTTTAATTTTTCTGGAAAAATACCTGTATTAAAAGAAAGTTTTATCAAATAAAGTAATATTGGAATAATTTCATCTCTAACAATTTTAATAATTTTCACTGTTATTTCGTCGAAACCACTAGCTTTCTTTGTATTAAGTCCATTAATTATATCTTCAATAGTTTTCTTTGATATATTTTCTACTTCCAAAAACATTGATATTTCATTTTGTTTCTCAAAATATGTATTTTGTATATTTGGAATTTTATTGGATAACACTTCACCAACGTTAACAAAATGTGTATTCATCTCATCACAGATTTTCTTTTTTTCTTCAATTTTTTTATTATTAACTAAAAGATAGTCTATAGTTTGCTTCTCAGGGTTAGCTTTATTGGATATTATTTGATTTAGATTATTCCATATAGTTTTCTGATTCGCATTCATAAATTGTTCATTATAATAATTTTGTTTTACTCTTCTAATAGTTTTTTTAACTAATTTGTTATAGTCTGAATGTATTTGCTTATATTCTTGATTATTTGGATACTTCTTTAATTTGTCATAATACTTATTTCTCAATTTTAGCATATTTATTAATTCTGCTGTAAACCATGGTTTAGATTTTTGTAGAATTTTGATAGACTTTTCTGAATAACAATCGTTAAAAATATTTAAAATTTCTTCATAGAACATGTTTGGATTTGTAAAGTTATTTTCCTTATAATTTAGAAATGTCAATTTACATTTTAATTTTTGTATATCAAATTTCTTCTGTATAATCACTTTATATTTTGATTCGTTTTTTAAATTTTCTGTTGAAATTTCCACTACTTGAAGTTTATGATCACTAATTTCAGACGCAATCATTTTTATAGAGATATCTTTGTTAAAATTGTAAAGTACATGATCTATTGAAGAAGTACTTTTATTTGTATCACGTGTAGAAATATCTTCATTGTATATTTTGAAATTATTTGCGTTGTAAATGTCAACAATTTGGTTTTTTTCGTTATCATTCCTAAGAATAGTTATATTCATGTCACCAATGACTAGGCAGTCCATATTTAATTTTGTTAAATTTTCTAATTTCTCGTCCAACAAATCGAAGAAATATTTACTACTGAATGAAGGTGGTCTGTAAATTCCACATATTATTAACTCAGGCGATTTTAATTTAATTGAAATGTAGGATATTTCACTTTCAATTTTTTCTAATATTTCAAAATTTAAATTATGTTTAATAAAAAATCCTTGTCCTCCTCCTCGTTTCTCTCCGGTTGAATATACTGAATTGTAGTTATTTAAATTAAAGTATTTTTCTTCTGATTTCTGTACCCATGTTTCTGTTGCTATTACTATATCTGCTTCTTCTTCATATGCTAACATTTCAATTTCATCTATTTTATTTTTAATTGACCTTGAATTCAAATACAAAATTTTCATATTGTTCACTTATTCTGCAGTATAATTTGTACGTTCCTTAGCCTCCCTGATTTTGTTTAAATGTATTGCACATTCCAAACTATTTGCTTGATGGTTACAATTATTGATATTTTTATTAGATTTTTTATTGTAAGAGGAGCAGTTAACACATAAATAATTTTGTTTTTTACATTCCCAGTATTTATGTTCACCAGTACAATAAGAACACACTTGATTTTGTTTGCAATTTTTGGTATTATGGCCATATCTGCAACATTTATAGCACATAAATATATTATAATCTTCTCTAATTTTACATCTATTCCAGCCAATTGAAATATCTTGATTTACTAATTTACAGAATGTCCTCCCAGTCGTCTCTAAATAGATAATATATTTTTTTGATATTTTCGATTGTCGTATGTGCTTTATTATTAGATTATCATTTTGATCTATATATTTTAGGACTCTTAATTCTTCTAATAATTCATTTGTATTGTATCTTTTGGTTGCCCCTGCCAGGAAATTTGTATGGCTAAAAATAAGCTAAAAAGCTGTTTTTACTAATGTTTTGTTGTTCCAAAATAAAATGAACATAAAATTAAACATAAATAAAATAAATGATTTAAACACAAGATAAAGATAATTTTAAAAAACGTAGGTATACATAAACCTATTTTAGGTAATCAGTCTCTCAGAAGTCGAAAAACAAAATACTGTTAGGTATTATAAACTAATCTTTATAATAATAAAACTTCTAAAATTTAAGCATGACATGCAAAGACTTAATTTAATAAAAGACATTTTATGTATGGCTTATACCGGAACTCATGTATAGGTACCTATACTTAACAAATAAAATGTTTTTTGGGGTCCCATAAAATAAGTCATTGCATTAGTCATTGCACATATCTACTGGATAAAAATAATGTTTAAAAATATAGTGTTTTTCCTCAACAAGGAATAGACTGGTTGCTTTTTGATCTACCTGTTTCCTGTTAGTACATATTTTTAATGAAAAACGGATTAGTCATCCTGTGTAAATTTTAACAATAAATAATAAATCATTTGGGCAACAAAAATATTTAACATTCTTAACAGGTCGACTGCCAAGGGTCATTTACGTAACTGTGTCGTCAGGCCGTGTGTACCAATTTAGGTACTCAGGTAGAATGCACATTCCAGCCATGAGTATAATATTTGCAGATTTATACCGTTGACTCTTACTGCCATAAATAATCTACCTGATTAAATCCTATTGTATACGCCTCAACCTCTTCAAAGCTGAATAAATGGGATCAGGGTCGGCTTGAAAATGTACCTACACCACATGATTTATTTTAATAATTTAAAATAAATAGACAGGTATTTTTAGTTTTAGGTACCTATAATAAATGTAAAATAATGATAACAATTAGATAATGATAATTGAAAATAATATAATTTCAAAGTATAACTATTAGGATAACAAGTACAATAAAAATTAATTAAATTCTTAAAAACTATTGACAATTTATTCAAAATTTAACTCTGTATCACTATCACTATCTTCATCTAAGCCTAAACTTATAATTAAGGGTTGAACATTTGTAATCGTACAATTGTAAGAATTTTCCACCTTAAGTACATGATGTACAAAGTTTTTCCAGCTGTCTGCAGAAATTTTTCTTACTTCGTTTTTAATTAATTCTACTACAGATGCATTTAATGTAGGAGAAATATTATTTCTCCTAATATTGGATTTTAATTGTGCCATATTAGCTCAATAGGATTGAATATACAATAGTATGGAGGAAGACGCAACACTGTATGTCCATTTTCTGCTGCAAGTTTGTCACACTCGTATTCCTTATTTATTTTAAAAGCTTTTAATACTTCGAGCAGTTCTCGTTTTTTGTAAATTTCTTCAAAATATAAATCATTTTTGCTTATTAATGCTTCGGTATTTAAAACCCATTTTATGCAATATTTTCCTAAGACTTGAAAGGCTACAAGAGATATTTGTTTCGTCTTTAATCAGCCGCTCTTTGAGGGAAATCAAAGTGGGTACAGTTTGTGCCTCATACATTTGGTAAATCTTTCTTCTTAATATATCCATGTCATTTTCGTCAATGCTTCTAAATGTGCCAAAATCACTCCGATTTTTTCTAGGATTAACAGGTTTAAGTACTATGTCTCTTACCGAAGATAAAGGAGTTTTTATCAAAGTAGACGTCTCTGCTAAAGCATCCATCGAATTAAAATTTCTACTCAACAAAGATTGATACACATTTTTAATTATTAGTTTGGCATCGTTAGATAAATGCTTTCTTTTAAAAATGACACTTGAAGATGCCCCCCTATCAGCACAATTCCAAGGACGCCACATTCTACCACTAATAAGCCCAAATAAAAATTACTCGCCGGAAAACCACTAAAGACTAAAATTATTAAAAATCAGTTTGTATTTATATATGCATCAGGCATAGGTATAAATTGAATTTGTATCTGGTCCGGCTCTACTCGAAAAGGTTTTAAAATTTGGGATTTCCTTATTTATTTTATGGTCAAAGGGATAATGAGGATTTTATTGCAGTCTAAAGATCAACGATATAATTCTACAAATACTATACCTACAGTGGTACACGCGAAACTACAAATTGAAAGCCACTGTGTGCCACGGTAGGTACTCATTCCTGTACTTTTAAACGGAAAATAAATACTGGTGGCCTCAGAGACCAACCGCATATATTTGGGGTTAGGCTTGAGGGGCCCGTTTATTTAAAAAAAATAATTGTAATGAAATACTTATAAAGGTACAACGTACAACGGTAAATACAAGTTATTTTGTTAGAATTAAGGTAATTTTGATGCATGTTTGGAGAAAAAACCACTATCTCGCAAGATTTGCATTTGGTCCAAACTCTAGGTGTTTTTTTCTGTGCTACTTTTCTTCCTTCTTCTTTTACTATCTGACAATACCAGTAATAACATCTTCCTCTTTTTAAATTTTTTTTTTAACTGTGAATGGAAAAATTGTTGTCGCGCTTCTATTTTGTCAAGAGTGAATTTATAATGCTTTCTCTAAAGTTGGTTATCGACATTTTATTTCCAATTGTAGAATAAACAGAAAGGGCATTTACTACAGCAGTATTTAGTAAAATATCAAATGCTATTTTACGGTACCACTTGAGGGATCTGCGATGAATTGAATGATATGAACTTAACTGATCAGAAATATCAATAAACGATTTACAAGTGTGATATTCTTCAACTACATTTGGTTTAAACTTTTCCCCATTTCGTGTCTGTACGGCCGTCATTGCATCTAATTTTTTTGTACTCAACATAAGTACATCTGTTCGGTCCTTCCATTTTAGGATCATTATCCCTTGATCATTTTGCAATGCAATTTTTTCGCCGCGTTTTAGTTGTTTTTTGGCAACTTCGACCGGAATTCCTTTTCTGTTTTGACGAATAGTACCTACAAGGTAAGTCTTATTTTCCAAGAGTATAACGGCAAGTGGTATGCTAGTATACCAGTTGTCAGTGTACAAGGTGCGTCCAAAATGTATGTATGGCTACATCAACTCTGTAACGACTTTAGTAGAAACTGCTGTACCCTGAACTGCTTCTTTACCATCATAAACTTTGAATTGAAGCGTATAAAAACCTTTGGTGCATAATTTGAATACTTTAATACCGTATCGATGTCGTTTATTTTGAATGTATTGTCGAAATGATAGCCTCCCCATAAAAGGAATCATCGACTCATCTATGCATAAAAACTCTTAAGGAATGATGGCATTATTGAACTTTCAGACTAACATGTCAATCAGGAGTTGAACTTTGTAAAGCCCCTGGGTGGCTGTTAAATTATTGGACAAATGGAATGTAGCTAATAATAACTCGAATCTATTTCTAGCCATATAATTCGGGATATTACATTGAAATATTCCTTCTTTCTTCCAGTAACTTGAAATACTGGGCACTTCTACTAAACCCATCCAAAGGATAATACCCAAGAAGTTACGAATTTCATCTTGATCAGTTGGAGTCCATTTCTTTATTCTTGACTTTTGTTTTATATTTGGTTTTTGTTGCTGTTGCTCAGCATACCTATTCGTTTCTGTGACAATGAGGTTTATGATTTCATCATCTACAAACAGTGAAAAAAAATCGTAGGGTGTAGTATCAATCATAGTTTCGAGAATGTCCGGATTAACCCCAACTTCCAGCTGATTTGTGTTGTATGAGAGGTTTTGGATTGATTGAATATTAGGAATAGTCCAATTATGAACCGCAGCTGCTGACACATTTACTACAGTTGGTTCTTCATTCTCCGATATCATGGAAGTATCAGAAAGTGAGTCACTATCGGACTCATTGATAAATGTCGGATCGGCATCACTATCATCAAATTGGGGACCACTTGATGGCGTATCAACCTCGTCATATAATTTATTTAGATATTCTTCCTCTTTGGAATTCATCCTAAAATATTTACGAATTACTGTATCGTAATAACTTACAAAAATATTTGTTTCTTACCTAATTGTTTACAATCCCACACAAATTAACAACAAACTCACATGCTGGGGACAATTCCCATACAAAATGACAATATTTATACCCAACCAGCTGATCGCAACTTTGCCTTCGGGGCCACGTGTACCACACAAGGTACTCAGGCTAATATCGGCAACACACTTCACAAAAAGGCATGTTTGGTTGTCTGTTAGTAGAACTTAACGCTTAAAATTGGAATTTATTAATAAAAGTGAGTCGACTAGATCGACCAGCATGCGGATAAGTACAATGACCCCTGCGACCAACGTAGTGTGTACCTGATATGGTATTCATGGCAGTTAACCTGTTAAAACATCATGTAATTGACTGTTTAAAACATTAACCTAAACTAGTTGCATTATATGTCCTTTAATTTTTTTATCAAGACAAAAACTCTTCTTTTTTTTTAGGTGGATAATTTTTTAGATTTTGTTCTGGAATCAGGATGATCTGCTAGTATGTATCTTTGGACCATCTCAAGAGTGGTACTAACACTGGCTGGATATTTAATACCAAAAATATAGTAGAGGTAAAAGCACACTTGAGATGATTCACTGAAAGTGGCGTATCCACATTAATTAATTATTTGCTTTTCTACGACCACATAATATAGTTTCTTGTTGTCATAAATAATAAATAAATAAAATTGTTTTGTTTTAAAACTTTTATTTTTGGTTTTGTTACACTTACCTACTTCTACTATATCTGGTTCCAATATGGTGACCTTTTCCCAAATTTCCGGATCATTGCAGCTTAAATTCTGGAAAGAAAAGCAAAGTAAGAATAAGTAAATGCTGATGTATTGGGGATTTTTGATATTTTAGGTTTAAATGTTTATTAAAAATAATAGTTAAAACTTTATCATAACCTTACCTGAATCGTAAAGAAGAATGATGATCGGTTCTCTTTACAATATTTAATGCCTCTAGAATAAGATCATCTGTCTTCATAATTGACAATCCTTTTTGCTTTTCAAATGCTACAATTTTGGAGTATTTTATATTTTCATCTTTTTCGGTTAGCTTTTTGAAATGCCATATAATTGCTTCTTTTTTAAATAGAACTGGCCATTCTTTACGAATTTCTACCAGTATTGAAGGATTAATTTGGGTTAAAAAGTCTCGTTGGGCTGCGAAAGTTTCTTCTAGTAAAGAGAAAAATTTTGAATGGTCAGAGCTGTGAAGCCATGTGAAGTGGTTTGCTTAATCTGTCTAGAACGTCTTTGGGGACTGTGGTAGGAACATTTGACACTTTGTAATTTCCGGTGGACCCCAACGACCCGGATTTGATAGCACGACTCAAAGCGCAGTGGTACAAATCCGGGTAGTTTTTGTGGTGCACGGCTGATAGATCTTCTTGCAAGATAAACGCGTATGGCAACCTTCCTTTTAGTCGCAATCGCAAGTCCTCCCATGCTGCTTTAAATCTCAGGGCCTGGGCATGAACTGTCGGCACAGTCAGGGCGAGAGAGGGTGTCGTGACGAAGGCTCCTATGATATTATATGACCTCATCCCAAAGTCTGCCCAGGTGAGGACTATTTGATCCTTTATTCCCGTGAGCCTCATGACCTTCGTGTCCAATAAGGCGTTGATCCGTAGTTTTCTTAGGTCACTCTTGTTAGAGATCCACTCTTGGAAGGTTTCCAAGAAAGATCTAGTATCCTGGTCCAGATAGTCCTTGTTCGGTAAACTGGCGTTGGCACTATATGCTCTCCAACGAGCTCGGAGAGTCTGAATTATCCGGTGATCTGGTGAGTGGCTTGGCAATGACACAGAAACATGCCATACCCACAAATGCGGATTTTCTTCTGTCTTCAGCATCTCTCACATGGTAGGTCTCCTGGTCTCTAAATCTGTTTAGCGTGCTGTACGTTTCGTTGGGTGCGTTGCCAATTACTGCTGGCATGGCTGAACACCCTTGGTCGGCGATTGTGGCAGTTCCTCTATTCCCGGCAAAATCTACGTAAATAATTGGTAGCCCTTCAGCCGCATCAAACAAATCAAACTCCATCACGGCGGAGGGGTTGGTTGTGGACATGGTGGATTGCTGTGTTTCTCGGAGTTGGTCCTTTTTGATCGGATTGTTTGGTCAGCGAAGTGTCAGGAATCATTTATTTACCTTAAAAATTCCTTAGTCAGTCCTTAGATTTTGCAATACCCAGATTTTTCTAATCAATTTATTCTCACAACCGATGCTTCCAATAATTCTTGCGGAGCAGTTCTCTCACAAATTTTCGATGGCGAACAGTTACCAATAGCTTACGCTATGCGTACATTTACAAAGGGAGAACAAAACAAGTCGACGATTTTAAAAGAGTTAACGGCCATACATTGGGCAATAAAACATTTCAAATGTTACCTATACGGTCAGCAATTTTTAGTACAATCAGATCATAGACCTTTAGTGTATTTATTTTCAATGAAGGATCCAACCTCCAAATTGACGTGAATGCGCCTAGATCTGGAGGACTATAATTTCGAAATTCAATACATGAAGGGTAAAGATAATGTAAGTGCGGACGCATTATCTCGTATAAGCATCGACACTCTAAAGGAAATACATGTCAATGCAGCTAAAGTACTTGCGATCACCCGGTCCATGACAAAAACTCTAATAGAAAAACCAAATATGACTCCAAATAATAACAATAATAATAATAATATAAACTCTATCCCAAATTTGCGAATTTACGAAGCACTGAATAATTATGAAGTATTAAAATATCCTTTACTGAAATTTAAAAAAGGTGCCAATTCTTTAGAAATATACATTATGAGAAAAAATAAAATAAGCGCTTACGCAAAACTTCCAATTATTAACGATAATATTGCATTAGAGCAAATATTGTCTAAGCTGGATAAAATGGCTGATTATTGCAAGTTTAGTGAACTAAGAATGTGTGATAATGATATTATTTTTAATAGGTATGCCATAAACAAATTTAAAGAAGTAGGGCAACATACCTTAAATAAACTTACAATTTTACTTTACACAGCACAAGTTAGGATAACCGAAAAAGGGGAAAAACTCCAACTAATTTTCTATCCTAGGCGGACATTGCGGTCAAAAAAGGCTACTCAAAAAATTAAAGGCTTTTTACAAGTGGAAAAATATGTCAAAGGAGGTTGCGAATTATACTAAAAAATGTCATGAATGTCAAGTCAATAAAGCAAAAATAAAACATTTAGAACCTTTGACATTAACACCCACACCTCAAAAGGCTTTTGATATAATTTGAATTGACACAATAGGTCCATTTCAAAAATCAAATCAGGGTAATTCTTATGCCGTAACTATACAGTGCGAACTATCTAAATACGTTAGTATTATTCCCATACCAAACAAAGAAGCAAACACTGTGGCAAAAGCAATCTTTAAGAATTTCATTCTTATATATGGGCTGTCAAAAGAAATCAGAACGGACATGGGCACAGAATATAAGAATGAGGTTTTTGAAAAACTAGCATCTCTTTTAAAAATAGAACATAGAACATCCACTGCATATCACAGTCAAACTATTGGGGCGTGCGAAAGGAATCATCGCGTTCTTAATGAATTCATTCGAATGTATGTAGACGAGACACGTGCGGATTGGGATATTTGGACTAAGTATTTTTCTTCTTGTTACAACACTACTCCAAGTAGCTACCATAATTACACTCCATATGAATTGGTGTTCGCTAAAGAGGCAAACTTACCACAGGTATTTAAAAAATCCGCCGTGGATCCTTTATATAACATAGACGCCTATAATCAAGAAGTTCGTTACAGACTGCAATTAGCTCAGAAACGGGCAGGAGAATACCTCGATAAAGCAAAAAATGATCGTAAAGTAATATTTGACAATAAAGCTACAGAAATGAAACTTAAACCCGGAGATCTCGTTTTATTGACTAATGAAAATAGGCAAAAATTAGACCCATGGTTTCATGGTCCCTTTGCTGTTATTTCCACTGCAGGAGTAAATTGTAATATTAAAGACAGCAAAGGCAAACAATTCATTGTTCATAAAAACCGACTAAGAATCTATACAAAATCATAATGGTTAAGGACTATGCACTATGCACTGTTCAAGTTCATGCATAATATAACTACTTAGGTTAGAAAAACTGATTTTGCATATTCTACGAGTAATTAGGCAAATGTTAATGTTTATTTCACTTTTTCGGGTTACTATAGTAGGTAATACGCTAAATATCAGTGCACTATATTTAATTTTTTGTATATATACATAACAATAATAAATATTTTTTTTTATATATTTATATGTAAGGAATGATATGTAATATCAAGGTTGTGTCAATTTTTAGTTTTACAATTTATCAGTACGATACTAATCTAACTGTATTATTTAAGATTTCATATTTTTGATAAAAATGTAGGCAAAACCTAATTTTTTTTTTCTTTCTGTTCTTCTTTCTCTCTCACTGGGACTGTTCCTATCTCATTAATAATCCACGTTGTTAGTTAAAATGCCTTTTACCAATAGCCATGGAAAAAGGCATTTTTCTCGGAAAGGAAGGTGTAGAGAAAGTAATTGTTCCATTTATTTAAATATTACAAAACATTAATAATCCAAGCAGGTCTCGGATGTATCATAATAGTCTAGTTTTAATAACCTAGTTAAAACAAACACTGTTATGATTTATCGTTATGATGAGCTTGCAGTATTAGATAAACATCAATGTAACCATGTTAGTATGTATTCTTCTATGTATGGATTTTATTAAGCAGAGAATAAACGAACGTCCTAGAAAACAGGTGTAGTTTTTACGAACCACTTTACATATGTTATTCAAAAGAACTTTGTTATCAACGTTTTCTAAACAAATTTTCGGTTTAAAGTTAATACATCCAGCTTTCCTATTATTAATTTCTTTCAATCTCTTTGCCGGAACTGCTGGCTTTTGAAAGTCTTCATCACTTTGACGCTTAAAAGGTCGGTTGAGATAGCAATTTTGGTCCTGTAATTTGCTTACTATGCCTGTTGTGCCATTCCCCAAAACATGCCCATCTTCATCCATATCTGAAAACATCTTTGAATATTTCTGGGCCATTTTTAGAGCTACTGATTTGAAAGCTTTGGTAGGAATGACATTTTTTTTTATGTTTCGGATCTCATTTACTATAATATGGATAGCCCATCCTTTTGTCCTCTGTAGCATTTTCAAATAATTTTAGCATGAACTGGGGAATTTTATCCCAAGAAATTTAAAATAATTAATGGGAGTAATACTACTGTTATTGGAGGGCTGCTTGTTTGACACGTACTGATGTTATCGCCACTGTCCAGCATTATTGGCAATAAGCTGTTTGAACTGCTTATATCTTGATTATTATTTTCTAAAATTTCAAATGGCTCATCGAATGCTCCACTTAAAGATGCATCGCTAGCTATTGTAATTGTTGAGGCAGTATATAAAGGTTCTTCGCAAATTGGTTTCCATGTTTCGCCATTTTGCCGAAGCTGTAAAATTTCTTTCTTCATTTCAATTAAAACCTCGTTCTCTGTGATTTCTTTTCCATCACTCTTCAGAACAATGGTTGATCCATTAAGGTCTAATTTTTCAGAAGAAAAAAAATATTTACTAATAAAAAAATGTAATTCTTATTTAAAGTTATTACCTTTTAATATAAGGATAACTTCAATATCGGTCTCCTCCTTAACAACTATAAATACCTTCTTTTCCCGATTACGGGACCACACTTTAAATAAATGCATTTTATTGCCCATCAAGACCTACAAAATAAATATAAATGTTTATGTGGAGCCTTAGAAATATTTTATTTATATTTTTTTTATTTTTTTATATATTTTTTTTACATAATTTTTATTTTTATATTTTTTAATTTTATACAGGGTGCCTTACGGTCGATGGTAGGTTAGACGTTTACGGCTTTGCTCTATCGATCTAAAATATTTTCAACAACGCAGCGTTGTCGCTTATACAAAAAAGTAGCAACATATTTGATATTTTAAATGGAACA
The DNA here is from genome assembly GCA_963920685.1 of Polydrusus tereticollis. Taxonomy (NCBI): domain Eukaryota; kingdom Metazoa; phylum Arthropoda; class Insecta; order Coleoptera; family Curculionidae; genus Polydrusus; species Polydrusus tereticollis. The sequence continues at coordinate 90,075,693 of OY987332.1, forward strand.
CCCTGTATATAATTGCATTTTCCGCTTCATTACTGATTTCTAGTTATTTCTGTATAATACATTCCTATACCTATCTTTAGCGGTTTTCGAGAAATTAATTAATTTCCATATTTTTTGTTCAAAACATAGCTCTAATTAAATGTTTATTACTGCGGTATTTGGATTCGTAGACAGCTGAAATTTTGGATGTAGTTTACCTTGTGTATTAGTTATGCATAAAGAAATTTGTTCTTTGTTATACAGGGTCGTTCAAAATTCGTCATTTTACCGCTTGATACAAAAATGGTGAAAAGTGTATTTTTCCAAATAAAACACCCTGTATATTATTAAATATCCTGCAAGAAAATGAATGTTCCTTCCAAATGATATATCATGTTTCTTTACCTAAGTAGTTAAGATGTCGAAATAAAAGCAAGTTTTTGTAAAAATCGGATTATTTTGGCATATTTGTCTTAGATAGCCATGAAATCCCAAGATGGAACATATCTTTATGAAAATTTGACAGTTAGTGCATTAATAACAAAAAATTTGCTAGTTTTTAACTTTTGGTAAAGAAAGCGACCTAAAAAGAATTAAAATGTAGGGAAATAACTATTCAAATGAAATTTTGATGAAATTGTTTATTCTTCATGGACAATGTAACCAAATTATAGCAAGAACATGCAGAAGGTTCAACGAAATGTTTCCCGATCAACAACTAATCAACGAGAGAAAGTTTGTATGATTACAAAATAATTTTGTTAATTATGGGTCAAAACTGAAAACAAAGCTAATTTTAGTAGGGACAAATAACATGAATACAGTGAAAGAGCAAACAAATAACAATACAAGACAAAAGCATATCATAAAAAGGTTCAAGATTTTTTTAATAAATGTTCAAAATGACGACCGTTGACTTCCAAACATTTTTCAATTTGTATACTCGGAGATTCAGTTGTGGCCTTCCTTATTTCACTGGCATCAAGCTGTTCAATGTAAGTGATCACTCGTTGGCGAAGCTCTTGTTTACTCTGTACTGGTGTTCTGTATACTTTCCTTTTCAAATCACCCCACAAGTAGAAATCAAGTGGCGTGAGATCGGGCGATCTAGCAGGCCAATCCCACGGTTCCAAATGTCTTAGCCAACGATCGTCGAAAATTTGAAACAACTCTCTTGTTACTATCCCAGTGCAATGGGCTGGTGCCCCGTCCAGTTGAAACCAACAGGTACGATACTCTTCTAATGATAGATTGTCCAGAAACTCGTTCACACCTGATTTTAGAATTTCAAGGTATCTTTCGGAATTTAGAGATTCCTCGTAAATGTGATACTCTATTTTGTCATCTTTTAGGAGGCAAAAAACGTTAAAACTGAACCTTTCCTGAAATCCCATTTCCTTAATAACATGTGGGTTTTGGTCAGCCCAGAAATGCTCGTTCCTTCTATTGAAAATGCCCTCCCTGGAGAATTTAGCTTCATCCGTCCAAATTATTTTCTTAAGAAAGTTGGGATCTTCTTGGATGCGGATCAGCATTGCTTCACAAAATTGTACTCTACGTTGGTAATCTTCCAGTTTCAGGGCTTGAACTTTTGTGAACTTGTATGGGTGCATGTCATGATTATCAAGGATCCTTTGAACAGAGGCACGAGTTATGCCTAAATCTTCTTCTGCACTTCTAGTGGAAGCGTGAGGAAAAGCGTGAAAATAGACTAAAACATTTATGATGTTGTCTTCATCAGAAGTTACAGGCTTCGGTAAATGTCTTTCCGATTTCAGTTTTGGCCCATAATTAACAAAATTATTTTATAATCGTACAAACTTTCTCTCGTTGATTAGTTGTTGATCGGGAAACATTTCGTTGAACCTTCTGCTTGTTCTTGCTATAATTTGGTTACATTGTCCATGAAGAATAAACAATTTCATCAAAATTTCATTTGAATAGTTATTTCCCTCCATTTTAATTCTTTGTAGGTCTCTTTCTTTACTAAAAGTTAAAAACTAGCAAATTTTTTATTATTGATGCACTAACTGTCAAATTTTCATAAAGATATGTTCCATCTTGGGATTTCATGGATATCTAAAATAAATATGCCAAAATAATCTGATTTTTACAAAAACTTGCTTTTATTTCGGCATCTTAATATATCATTTGGATGGGACATTAATTTTCTTGCAGGATATTTAATAATATACAGGGTGTTGTATTTGAAAAAAAGCACTTCACCATTTTTGTATCAAGCGGTAAAACGACAAATTTTGAACGACCCTGTATAACACAGAACAAAATGCATAACTAATACACAGGACAAGGTAAACTACATCCAAAATTTCAGCTGTCTACGAATCCAAATACCGCAGTAATAAACATTTAATTAGAGCTATGTTTTGAACAAAAAATATGGAAATTAATTAATTTCTCGAAAACCGCTAAAGAGAGGTATAGGAACGTATTATACAAAAATAATTAGTAGTGTTCCATTTAAAATATCAAATATGTTGCTTCTTTTTTGTACGCTGTATATGTATACAGGGTGTCCGGAAACTTCGTTCGTATATTTTAAGGGGATATTCTACATATGAAAATATGAAAAAAAGTTCATATGAATATAGGTCCTTAAATGTCTTATAAGGAAGCTATGGCCGTCCAAGGGTGACCTCTAAAGATTAGTTTCTCTTTTATATCTTTGCAACCGCTTGAGGTACCGATGTGCTTTTTGGCACAAACTAATATTAGCAATTGCTAATTTATGATATTGGGAGTTAGTATGAAATTTAGTCAGGGACGTTCTTGATGGGTATGGTAGTGTAGCTGCATATTTGTGCTTCTTAGACGTACAATAATCACATTTTCTTTTTCGTTCGTCAATTGTTGTAGTCGATATTCTCCTTGCGCCAGGGTCTAAACGTGTTCTACTCTTATTAATAAACTTAATTATCTCTCCCTGATCACTGATTGACAAAAACTCTAATAGAGCATGTAATCCATGGTCTGAATCAGGAAAGTTTAGTAAAACTTCTTGTTTACTGACAATTGGTGTCGCTACTTTCTTTAAATGTCTTATTTCTTTTTCCTCAATTGCACCTAACGTTTCCAATATCTTCATTGCAAAAGTACGGTCTTGATCTATTCCCCACCATATCGCTTGATAGGCGTCATACGGTAATAGAATTTGGTGTTTGTTCATCTGACGCCAATTTTAGACGTACTATTTTCAACATCTGTCGTTCAATTGGGTCGGGCAATCTTTGAGAATTATATTTAATAACTGGAATCACACTTTTTCCTTTTACTGAAATCGTTTTATACCAACATTGTGTATACATAGACTGTCCAATCTTATCAACTATAGAGTCTCCCAACTCCGGTTCTTTCATAGTTGTCAGCGTATGTATTAATCCACATTCACATTGAATTTTCATATGTCGTTGTGATGCCAGATAAATATATCTTAAAATAATTTCTTGGATCTTTTCGTGGCTTAATTTATTTACTCCTAATTTTTGCACACGACACATTTAAAAAATTTTACCCAAAAATTATAATTCCAGTGATTTTTCTACACAAAAATGGTATTTTAGTTATCAACTCGATAACGAGAAGTTTGTTTTTAAAAAAATTTATGTAGTCAAAGTACAATACAATAGAACTGAGCTTGTTATCGCTCTTACATATATTTATAAGGTTTTGAGATGCTGATTCAGCATGAGAATAACGGCATGAAAAATCTAGGAATAAAGATAAGATTATACTTAACTTGCCGATTAAGGCGTTCTTATGGGAATGTAACTCTTCCCCTCTTAGACGAAAGCACATTCTAAAGATTGTGATTTCAAAAAAAGGAAATAATAATTAAAATGTAAAATTGGTTATTTATAAAGAAATAAGCTAAATATTTATTATAGATTGATTATTGTAAATTATTAGATAATCTGATTATTTGTTTCATTAGTTGAATTAGTTTTAATAAGAATCATATTCTTAGATTTCTTCATGTATTTTTTATATACAGGGTTGGGCAAATGTTCCGGAACGGCCTAATTACAAGCGAACGAAAAGTGATATCGAATCGGGGTTTTGGGCAATCTATAGGACAAAAATTTTACTATTTGACTGGTATACCATATGTCAGTAATGTCACCAACTGTCAAGTGTCGACGATATTTTTTAATTTTTTTAAATGGAACACCCTGTATATTATCAGATATTCTAGATCTTCAATAAATTACAAATATTTTTTATATAGCATACCATATGATTAAATTCAACTGTTTCGGAAATACGGGCAAATGAATGTAGTACATTTTATTTAAACAAAACCAAGGTAATAACTTTAAAACACAATAATATAAAATAATGGTTATTTAATTAAATGTTCAAAATGTCGTCCTTCAGCCACCTGACAGTGTCCAATCCTGTCGGAAAATTCAGAACACACGTGTTGCAAATGTTCACGAGAAATAACATGCACAGCATCTAAAATTCTGTTTTGAAGATCCTCCAAAGTCTTAGGTTGTGTACGATATACGACAGTCTTTAAATGACCCCAGAGGTAGAAATCTAGAGGTGTTAAATCTGGAGATCTAGGAGGCCATTCAATGGACCCTCTCCTACCTATCCACCTTCCAGGAAAAGTTTGATCTAAATAATTTCTGACATGTATACCAAAATGAGCTGGCGCCCCATCTTGCTGAAACCAAATGTCATTCGCTAGTATTTGATCGTTAACCTGATCATGATATAAATTAATCAAATTTGGTATAATTCTATTTCGAAGCAGATCTAAGTAGTAAATAGATGTCAAGTTTCCATCAAGGAAGAAAGGCCCAATAATATGGTTTCCAATTATACCTGCCCACACATTTAATTTTTGGGGGTGTTGCGTACGGTGCTCAATCATCCAATGGGGATTATGGTCTGACCAGTATCGACAGTTGTGCCTATTGACGAAACCATTAAGACAGAATGTAGCCTCGTCAGAAAATAAAATACGACTTACAAAGTTAGGTTGTAGGTCTATGTAGTCCATTATTTCTTGACAAAATTGCATACGCCTATCAGGATCGTCCTCTGATAGTTCTTGAAGCAAGCTGACTTTATAAGGAAACATTTTATTTTTTTTGAGGATTCTTCTAATTGATTTTTCGCTGTTTTCATGTGCAAGAGCAAGCTTTGGAACTGACGTCTGTGGTTCTTCTTGCAGGGCAAGCAAAACATCCAGGGATTTCTCGTCATTTGTAGCAGTTTTCGGACGACCTGTTTTTGGCAAGTTTTTTACCGTACCCGTATGCTCAAAGTTATGGAATATTCTATTAGCAGTTGATTTAGAAATGGGATCTCGAACAGGAAAACTTTGATTGAAAAGGTCGGTTGCTTCTTGAAAAGATCTCCGTCTATCCCCATATCCTATCATCATAAGCAGAGTAATCCGTTCTTGTTCAGTTAGCTGAACCATAGTTTTATCAGTTATATCAGAGGTTTAGTCGATAAATAAAAAACTCGCACAACTTACTTAATACAAATAAATAAAAATTAAATAGGAAATGTGTCAGAGTGACACTTGGGAGTCATGGAAACTAAGACTTTTATTTGGAATGTCATAATAAAAGAAATATGTTGCTTGATTTTTAAACAAAATGTAATATGGGCTTTCTAGATTCATTTGCCCGTATTTCCGAAACAGTTGAATTTAATCATATGGTATGCTATATGAAAAATATTTTTAATTTATTGAAGATCTAGAATATCTGATAATATACAGGGTGTTCCATTTAAAAAAATAAAAAAATATCGTCGACACTTGACAGTTGGTGACATTACTGACATATGGTATACCAGTCAAATAGTAAAATTTTTGTCCTATAGATTGCCAAAAACCCCGATTCGATATCACTTTTCGTTCGCTTGTAATTAAGCCGTTCCGGAACATTTGCCCAACCCTGTATAATGTATATTATAGTCAGGGCTAAAATAATATAAATCAATATAGTCCAAAAACTTGTTCGATTAGTATAGATTGGTGTCGTCATTTCTTGAAGGTTCTTCCTTTCGTCTTGTAGTTGCTTTTCAATCTCTTTAGTGACTTTGAGATTGACGTAGTTGAGGTCTATGGAAGGAGGGTTGTATGTTAATCGATGTTGTTCGATTAGGCTCAAGTTTAGTATGGGCAGGCTGACTTCAGAGTAGCTGATGCAGCTTGGCTCGTAACTTTCCAATATAATTGATTTGATTTGTACTTTACAGTTGGTCGAGGGTACATTATCAATTGATTTTTGGCAATTGATTGTACTGATTAGGCGGCTTGGGGTTGTGATTAATCATTTTCCATTGACAATTTTTCTTATTTGCGGCTCGTGTAGTTGCGTCTTGAAAGGGTGACAGGAAGTGACATTGCTATGGTGCTTCAGAAGTTAAACGGCACAAGAAGGATTGTCTTCCACAATGGAGGTACGTGTTTCTTTGCACAGGTAATTTTCGGGTTGAAGTTCCAGGCATTTTTGGTCCATATAGGCGTACTTGTTATTGCTAAGTGCTAGGTAAGGTTTATAGGGTATGTTGACGAAAAATGATTGGTTATCGGGAAACGGTAGAGGAAATAATTTGAAATATTGATATATCTCTTTCTCCACAGGGGGTAGTTCTAATATAAATACAACATTAAGTCCTTTTAAAAAGCTTTTGATCGTTATTATCTTTTCAAAGGTAAGTATGTTTTGAATATTAGTTTCTAAGGGAAGTTTATCCGTATTTAGGTGATCGTTAATATTTTGTATTTCCTGGAAGAGTTCTTTTGGGTTAATTATTGAGTTATGGGGAATGTTCATTTTAGCAAAGGTGATAGCAACTTCAATTTTATCAAGTACATTATAGATTGATTGATATAGTATCGTAATTTGATTAATTGCAATATGGATTAAAAAGTATTGGTTCGTGGTAGTTTCATATTGTTCAACCTTTTTAATTGTATCTTCTATTTGCTTAATATGACCTTTTAATATCAATTCATTGTGTGTGATATTAGATATTATTGATTTGAATTTATTGATTGTGGAGTCTAAAAGTGTAATTTGATTAATTGAGTCGATTCTTAGTTTGTTTTGATTATTCTCAATTTGTTTTATTCTCGCATCGATTTGTTCTGCGTCATTTTGATCCAGATTTCCCGTTATACTTTTAATAAAGGTGCCTAAAGGGTTAAATATTCCTCTTTTAGTTCTGTGGACGTATTTAAATGGTACTATCTGTTCGATTAGATGTTCTATTTTTGTTTCGAGCATATAAAGTGGACTTAGTGAATTATTAAATCCGTATAAATAGAAATCAGTTTTATTTTTGATACTGATAGTAAATTTTTCGGTTTGGTTTTTAAGAGTATCGAATTTAAGGATTAAAGGGGTTAAGTCATAATTTTGGACAAATGACCATTTGTTAGGGTCAAGTTGTGCAATTCCTAGTCTGAAGGGTAACATTCCGGGGTAGTTATTAAGATCATGGAATTTTACTGTTCCTGTGACGATTGTCCAGCTCCATCTGGAACAAGGGGTATAACTTTAGTTTCGTTAATGTGAATTATTTCTTTACGTTTTGTTTTTGGATTTTCTATCTCGATTTTGCTATTTTCTAGGATACGCGTTAATAAATATGGGCCTAAGAATTTATTTTCAATTTTACTTGATCGGTTATCTGATTTTTTATAAACTTGGGAACCAATTTTTAGTTCCATAGGGGTCTTATTTTTATTTGCCCGGTCTATAGATTTTTGCTTAATTTCTTTAGTATGTTCAGTGACTTTCTCGTATAAGATTTGCGTATTATTTTTGTGCTTATTAATATATTCTGTAAATACATGAGATGGTATCAAATCCATAGGATCTCTCGAGTCGGTATGTCCAAGGACGAGTCCGTAAGGGGTGAAATTTGTACTTGAATGAATCGTATTGTTATAAGCAATAATTGCGTATGGCATTAATTTTTCTACGTCCGCGTTAGGGTCTGATTCGCGTAAAATTCGGATATGTTCGATCAGGGTTGAGTGTAATCTTTCTATAGGTGAATTAGACTCGTGATGGTAAGGGGTTGTAAAATGTATTTTTATATTATGAGTATTTAGTAAGCCTTTTACTACTTTTCATTTTGGAATTCCGATCCATTATCTGAAACTATTTGTTTTGGTATACGTAAAAATGAAAAGAAATGTATTAATTGATTACAACATGAAACTGCGTTTCCATTATAAGGTAGTGCTTGTGCATATTTTGAGAATTTTTCAGTTATTGTTAAGAATTTTTGTTTTCCAACTATAAAGGTGTCTAAGTGAACTATTTCGAAAGGTTTACTCGGGGTTTCCGTTAAAACTAAGGGTTGATTGGGTGGTTTTCGGTTGTATTTGGTTCGTTGACATATTTCACAATTGTTTATATATTTTGTCACATCGGATTTTAACGATTTCCAATAGTAATTAGTAGACATCGGATTATATGCAGTATCAAAGTACTAAAATATGCATGCAAATATGCTCGAGAATTAAGCAAAATATGCACAAAATATGCAGTATCAAAAATTATGCAACATATAGGTTTTATTGTTTAAATATAATATAAAATATAAGTAATAAAATAATACAATAACGTCAATAACATAAACATAAATATTTGTAAGTCTTACAAAAAACTGTAGAGCTGAACATTTAAAATGTAGTAACAAGTGTATAAAAATTAATTATAGTTTTTATGACAGTATATTACAATACACTTTTCAAAATTTTCAACTTGAAATTTGTGACGTTTTTCAGTAAACAATAACTTATATGCCGAAAATGACCTCTCAACATCTACGGAGACAATAGGACAAAATTTAAAATTTGGCGCCACATTTGCAGACACGTTCTCAGGGAGACTTTGGCCAGTACCATTAATGTAAGCATTTATTTGCTTAATTGCGTCAAAATCTGGATTTTTTGCAAGAACAGTGTCCAACTTGTTTCTAAGACTTTCTGAAAATGTGTCTGGAAGTGCATGATTTAGGTCCGCCATTTTCTCTATTATTGCAAGTGAGTCGGACAAAAGGATATTCTTAGTTTCGAGCTTTTCTATAAGATCAGGTATTTCTCTAAAATGCGTTTTTATTAGTGCAATATTTTTCCTAATAAGTGGGTCTTCAAACGCTTTTTGGCATGATGCAATCGCCAATGCTTCGGAACTCTCAAACTGATCGACTACCCCTTTTATGGCATCAAAATGTTCAGCATAAAATAGAACTGCTTTCAACCAGGTACCCCATCGAGTTATTACAGGTTCTGGAGGCAATGGTAAATTAGGCAATTGTTCTTTGTAAGCCTGTGTACGTGATGGAGCCTTTAAAAATACCTTTTTTGTTGATGAAATTAATTCAAAAATAATGTGATTTTCGGGGAAATCGATAGGTTTGACAAGATTAGTGGGATTTGAACTTATTCCTGGAAGAGATATAGTTTCTGGAGGTTTAATTTTTATATCTTGTAAGATGTTTATTTTGGGAATTTTTTGTTCAATTTTGTTTTCGAGTAGTCTACTAGCATCATATGGATCTAGGTTTTCAGGGTTAAATTGACTATAGCTTTGTTGTAGAAATTCGTCTATCTCTTGGTTTATATCACCGGGGTTATTAATGATTGATTCTGATTCAATAGCATTGAGAGAAATACGACTTAGCGCGTCTGCGTTAGTATTTTGTTTTCCTTTTTTATATACTATTTCGTAGTCGTACTCCTCAAGTTTGAGTCTCCATCTTATAAGTTTAGAATTCGGTTCTTTCAAATTAAATAGCCAAACAAGGGGTCTATGATCCGTATAAATTTTAAATCGTCTACCATAGAGATATGGCCTAAAATATTTACACGCCCAAACAATGCCTAAGAGTTCTTTTTCGATCGTGGAATAACGTTGTTCTGTTTCATTTAAGGTACGGGACGCGAAAGCTACAGGGTGATCTTTTGGAGGGTCTCCTTGCGAAAGTACAGCTCCAAGTGCTATATTTGATGCGTCGGTTGTAAGGGTGAAAGGTTTTTCGAAATCAGGATATTTAAGTATAGGGGCATTTATTAGTAACTCTTTAAGGTGATTAAAAGATTTGATAAAGGCGGGTGTATGTTCAACCTTTGCTCCTTTTTTCAAGCATAGCGTAAGTGGCTTAGTAATTTTGGCGAAATCTTTTATAAATCTACGGTAATATCCCGCAAGGCCTAAAAACGATTTGATATCTTTTTGGGTTTTTGGTATTGGGAAATTCTTAACTGCATTTACTTTATCAGGGTTTGGTTTGACTCCATGTTCTGTTATCTTATGCCCTAAATAGGCAACTTCTTTATGTAGAAATTCAGACTTGGCTAATTGGACTTTGAAATTTGATTGACGTAATCTATCGAATACTGCTCTCAGTCTATCAATGTGCTCTTGAAGAGAGGTGGAAAATATGATGATATCATCAAGGTATACTGAGCAAATTTCATTTTGAAAACCACGTAAAACGTTATTCATCACTCTCTGAAACGTAGAGGGTGCGTTCTTGAGTCCGAAGGGCATTCTTTTAAACTCAAAATGTCCTGTGTCGGTCGAAAAAGCGGTTTTTTGGATGTCACTGGGTTCCATCTATATTTGATGAAATCCTGTCGCGAGATCTAGTGTAGAGAAATATTGGGCTTTTCCTAGCTTGTCTAATATGTCGTTTATATTTGGAAGTGGGAATTTATCTGGTATTGATACGTCAATAATTTTTCGATAATCGATTACAATACGCCATTTGCGTACGCCGGATACATCTAATTTTTTGGGTACTAACCAAATCGGGCTACTCCATGGTGAAGTAGAATTTTGAATTATTCCGTTTTCTAACATTTTATTGATTTGGGTTTTTACTTCGTTTTTGTGTATTTCCGGATATCGATAAGTTTTAGTGAAAATAGGTGTTTTGTTTGTAAGATTTATTTTATGTTTAATTTGGTTGGTAAATGTTAATGGGGTACCTTCACTATAAAAAATGTCTCGATATTCAAAACACAGTTTTCGAATTGCTTTGTATTCTTCCTTGTTACAATGTGATAAACGCAAATTTTTTAGATTTTGCTTTTGGAGGTTATCAAGATATTCATTTAATTCCGTATCAGTTTTCATTCTATCAATAAAATTTATTTCGGTTTCGTTTAGAAGTTCGATGTCTAAAGGTTTATTAATAATTATTCTTGTCGGATTTTCACAGATATTAGTTACAAGGGTAGTTGCAAAAGAATCAACTATTTCGACTACAGCTTCTGGCATTTCGACATTTCCGAAATCTTGATATTTTAAAATACCTATGCCGTTTGTTTGATTGACAGGCAATTTTACTCTTTGACGTGTAGGAGGGGGTATTACTATTTCTACCGTCCGCGTTTTAATATTATTTATACTTTGTATGTTACTCTCGTAATATAGAGGTAAAATTGCATTAGGCGTTTTTTATTTGCGTGTTTTAACAGCTATATTGGCGTCGATATATTCTAAAAAATCCATACCTATTAATCCGTCGTATTTGGGTGAAAAATCCAATAAATAAAATTTATGATTTCCTGTACAATTAAATGAAGGGAATATTGGTATATTTATTATTTCATTATGAAAAGAGGTTGCATGCGCAGATCTTACCGAAAAGGGTTCAGAAAAAGGGTATAATTCGTAAGCAAGTTCAGGTTTAATAAAGCTTTTACCACTACCAGTATCTATCAGAAATTTTGCATTTATTTCGGGTATAATAATGGCTGGCAAATTTGAATTAGTATAGTTATTTATATAGACTATAGATAGAGTTATTTTTTTGAAATTCTGGTCCTGTAGAAAATTTTCGTGTTGAAAATTCGGATCGCGCTCGTATTGGTTATTATCATAAGATTCTTCGGTTTCTCCTGCGGAGTAGTTTTGTTCATTGCAGTAATAAGATGTTTCGTTTTGTTCGAGATAGTCTTGAGATGTTTCGTTTTGTTCAGAATAGTACTGAGATTTATCCTCAGGGTTTTCGTAATATTGACTATTAGGGTTATTTGGATTATTTATGTTTTGGACAGATTGGTTAAATAGTTCTTCAACAATAATATCGCGTCTTGGTTGAGTATATTGATGATTTGGGGTATAACCGGAAGTTGTATCCATTGGTTCTGGTTTTTTAAATTTTGACATTACAGATCTTTGCGTATTTTGATTTTGATTAAATGGTCTGTGGTTAAAATTAGGTTTTTGCATAAAATTTTGGTTTTGGTAATTTTGTCTTTAAATATTATTAGGGTTCGTATTATTTTGGAATACTGGTCCTTGTCGATAAATATTTGAAGGTTGTTTAAATTGTCCATAACCAATAAATTGGGGTTTATATGAGTTTGGGTAATTTGATGGTGATCGATTAAAGTTTTGGTTTTGATTCGTATTGGGAATAAATCGTTGTTGTGATGCATTAGCAGAATAATGCGTTCTTTGGGGTAAATTTGGTGTATTTCTTGCAGTATTTATATTTTGTAATGGTTTGGCTGCTAAGTTACCTCGATTTTTATAATATAAAAAGTTTTCTTCCTCTGACGCGAAGCTCATGGCTGCTTCGAGATTTTGGGGATTTTTCAAACGTACTACTAGCTGCATATGGTAGCTTAGACCGTTTATAAAAGTTTTTAATACTAGATTGTCGTATTCCGCAATTTTTAGTAATTTTAGTTCAGCAGTGTCTTGTGACATATTTATTTTTAAAAAGAGTAAACTACGGGCATCTTGTAGACGCAAGCCAAATTGCTGCGGATTTTCATTCCGTTCTGGTTTGGAAGTAATAATATCTTGTAAAACACAATCGATTGATCTTTGATCTGAGAATGTAATTATTATAGCCTTTTTTAGCAAAGGCCGTGTGTTTAATTCTATTCTAGAGGCAATTAAATCGGCTGCTCTTCCTACTAGTTTATTTAAAACAGTGTCGAAAAGACATACGTTATGGTTGCACCATTATTTGCTCTATCTTTATGGTTGTCAAAGAAATTTTCACATGCGTTAATAAAGCGATTAATTAATTTTGCATTACCGTCAAAATTGGGAATGTTATCGGCTTGGTACCTAATCAATTGATAATTTGGTTGTGCCATGTCGATAAAATTCGAGAAATCTAAAAGTGGGTTTTCCAGTTTTATGTAAGAAAAATGGGAAATAAATATATACACTAAAAGCTTTTTAAAAATAAATCAGTGTCACGATATGAATATATAGAGACAATTCAATATATCAAATGTGGTAAACTTGAAAGGATTTTTCTTAAAAAGGATGCACTTACAATAAGGCGAAATATCTTGTTGTTTTCATTCCTAACTAGGTTTCCAATAGGCTCGGCGATTTTGTCCTCCCCCTGGACTAACGTTGTGAGCTTCGGGACGATGCTTGTTCCTTCTGCTCGCACCAATAGGACGTTGTGGGACGATACTTGTTCCCTATTCCCTGGTCAATGAGTTTATTGCACGCACTTTGCCAAATTGTTCGTTTTTGTTATTAATCGTTAAGACGAAGACGATTCGAATGCTCGATGCACTAACCGCTAACAAAATCCGTACGACTGGGCCAGTTATCAACTCGATAACGAGAAGTTTGTTTTTAAAAAATTTTATTTAGTCAAAGTACAATACAATAGAACTGAGCTTGTTATCGCTCTTACATATATTTATAAGGTTTTGAGATGCTGATTCAGCATGAGAATAACGGCATGAAAAATCTAGGAATAAAGATAAGAGTATACTTAGCTTGCCGATCAAGGCGTTCTTATGGGAATGTAACTATATGCAATATTGGCCTAAAATTGAAAAAACATCAACACAGCCATGGAAATAAAAAATGGTTTGCCTTTGACGTTTTTATCGAGACTGCCATGAAAACAACTAAGAAAATTACTGTTAAAGTTGTCGTTTATGACAAAAATCTTGTAGAAAAAATAATATACGACGTCATGCAATTTTGGAGTGATGCTGTTTTTACTAAATTATAATGATTTATTAAAAATGTATGAAAACAAAATACTAAACTTCTAAAATAAGAGAAAATAAAATAATTTCTGTCTCTAATTTGCACACTGATTTATTTAATTTAAAACCTGACTGCTAAAAAATCACCACAACGATATATTTTTTTTAAATGTACGTGCAAAGGTAGATTCCTATTTAAATTTTTATCAGCTTATTTAATTAAGAAATGTTAAACATTAATTATTCCACAAACAATAATTTATTGAAATATTATCTAAATGAGCAACTAATTTATTCTGTACACATGCATGTGGATTTAGTATTTCAAATTCTCTTATCCTGCTTATTACCCTTTCGATGTGGATACGCAAACTAGCAATTCTTTTAGCCTCTTTGACTTCTGTCTTGGTGCTTTTTGTCTTACCTGAAACAGACGGTGGCCTTACCAATACTACATTTTTCGGGGCTAAAACTGCATCTATATGTTTGAAACCGCGATCTGCCATAATGTTAGCTCCACTCTCTGGAAGATCAAGAAAGCCCGATTCCATAACTATAGTAGTATCGGACGTTCTCCCGCCAACTTCTTTTGATATGAGAAAACAAAAATAACAATCAACGAGTAATGCGATCAGTTTTCCAGAAACATAATGCCTGAATTTAAAATTGATTTATTCCAACCTTTTTGTATATTATAGGGAAGATAATGGATAATGGGAATTTTGCGTGAGTAATGAGCAATCCAAATAACATAGTTACCCTCTCTTAAGTCGCGTATATTTTTTTCTTGAGTACCGTTCCAGATATCAAATTGTTGCGTTATGTTTCGAAGTTTATACATTTTATCGGAAGCATCAACTGTGTTGTTGTTCGCGAAGTGAATAAAGCGGCATATTTCTAAGAACCTGTCACGCCTCATAGAGTCTGAAACCATTATATTTTTTATATCTAGGCTGTTTTCCCAAAAACTTCTTTTTGATGGCAAGTTGTTGTAGCCACTTACAATTTAGTATTGCAATAAATACTTTCATTTCAACAATGGAAATACATGAGTCACGATTATTTTTAAGCAAGGCCTAGTCCCGGGTTTGTTCAATTATATTTTCCAAAATGTCATCTCCGAGAAATAATTGAAATAGTTCTAAACAACTCAAACTAGAATATGCTAAATAATCTCCTCTAGAGAACTCGTACACGGGCGGCTCCATATCCCCTTGGATAAACTTTGGAGATTTCGGCTTGGTGCACAAAACAAGAGTCTCAACGTCTGTGCTAGGAAGGGAAAGGGGGTTCTTTAAAACGGTTATTATCTGACCCTATTCTGATATTGTCTGTTAACACAACTTCTGCTCCAGCAGAAAGTTCTCTGGCTGTTCAAATTATCTACCATACCGCCTTCATCCTCATCTGCGGAATCTTCATCAGTAAGAATATTGCTATCCGGAGGCTCTATATATACCGCAGACACATTTTCATCCTAATAAGCAATATCTAATGCTTCTTGAAGCTTAATTCCACTAAAAACAAATATTTCATTATAACCACACCTTTTGACTCCTAAGCCGCCTAGCGTGCCCATATGGGTACATCAATGTTTTTAGTAACGCAGCAAAAAATGATAAAGTGATATTTATGTTTTACTTATGGCAGTAATTGCACTAAATTCATTTCATATTTTTAAATTAATAATATCTAATAAAAACTTAACAAAATAAACTTACACAAATTTCTGTTCATATTTTTACACACTTTATAAAATGGCTATATTTGACTGTTCACAAAACACACAATTTTACCGATAAAGTCCGAAACCCACTAGCAACACGCCACGCCATGCTATGCCACTCCACGCCATGTGACATAGGTTCACGTGGGACAGCTTGTTAGCATATTTGTAACACTCCACGTGATGACACGCTCATTTTAGTCTAAATTTTAGTCAGAAAAATTGTCAGTAGCTTTGAGTACGTTATGGAGTATACAAGCAGTTCGTCTAGTGACATAGAGTTTTTAGAAGAATGTTCTGCTGTGGTTCTGGTTTTACACATCAAGAAGAAAAGAAGATTCTGGGTGCACAAAATAAACAGAAATCGAGAAAAATATGGTGCTTTTCACGTACTAATGAGAGAGCTGGAGGCAGATCGTAGTCGGTACCATATGTACTTGCGTATGGACAAAGAACAATTAGATTATTTACACAATCTAGTAAAAGATAAGATTAAAAAGCGAAACACAACATTTAGGAAATGTATTTCGACGAGAGAGCGTCTGGCAGTGTGTTTACGGTAAGTTAAACTTTATTACTATATTTTAACCATTTATTTCGAAAACAAACATAAATTCTTTTTATAAAACAAGTTTAAACTAAAAAATATTTATACCCGTTACAAAAACATAAGACGAAAACATGTTTAACGCCATGAGGTTGGATCATTTGGGGTATAAGTTGTATCAAAATCAGTTTCATTAGGAGTCGGTGATTGTCAGATGAGTTTTGTTGTTGAGTTGTTGATGGTGTCAAAATATGATATACTGGAGAGGGAGGTCCTGTATGTGTCTGACTGGGTGAAGCTGGTTAAGGTGAAGTCGGTTGATTATTTGATCTCTGATTATCATGCAGTGATTTAAGTTGAGACAGTTCTGCCTCGGACACAAATCTGCGCAGTTTCATTCGAATACGAACTTGTTCCAAAGGACTGTTTTTGCTACATGTCTGTTTCATTTAAATTGTTTGGTAACTTATTATTGTCAGGTCTTTGTGAGACTTTTTGGATCCTTAGTTCCGAATATTTTTTCATTATTTGTACACTTCCTTCGGCAGGATTCGGACGTTTTTTTCGCTGTGGTGGCTGTTGATTTCGAGGACGCGATTGTGATGTATTCTCTGCATAGATACAGACGAAATTTCCCCAGCTTCTGTTTCGTTACCTACATGTTCGTCAGCGTTTTCTAATTCACTGTCTTCAATCATCTGAGATTCTTCTTCTGGCAATTGTGATGCATTTTCTGCCTGCGATAGATTACTGTGTGTCCTGTAATTAATAAAAGTAATGAGATGTAATAAAGATATGCAGATAAAAGATTTACTGCCTACTATCCATATACGGTTGAAGAAATGCCATTTGCATTTCATACCTCCACGGAACATATTTTTTAGCAGCTTGTCCGCTTTTATGGCATTCCGTCGCTTTAAGGCATTAGAAAAGCAATTTCTAAGTTTGCCCCACGTGTCTTTAGCTTGTGATGCTAAAATAAACAAAATTTTATTTACCAGAATGTAAGTAACTACTTATTAAAACATATGATCTAACTTCACAGGTCATTGGAGTAGTTTGTGGTAGCTTGAGATTTGTAGTTTATTTTAAGGTCAAATGTGGCATTTTCTATCTTGTCGATGTTAGATGTAATAATAAATAACCTTTAAAACTTATATATTCACCAATTTGACCGTCGAATTTTTTTCGACGAATTTTAAATAAAACACCCCCGCTAACGGAGACCATCATCACTAATCTCTTATATATCCACATAAATATAATAATAACACGTATTGTTTCAGGTACTTAGCAACAGGAAACTCATTTCGATCTCTCGGATTCACCTTCAGAATCGGATTCAACATTGTTAGGAATATAGTGAAATCCGTATGCAATGCTATTTGGGAGGTTGTAAGTCCGATCGTGATGCCAAATTCAACAGAATAATTGTGGAAATAAGTGGCTCAGAGGTATAAATATATGTGGAACTTCCCCAATTGCATTGGAGCCATTGACGGAAAACATATAAATATCCGTTGTCCTATTGGAGGTGGTTCCGCATATTATAATTATAAAGGTGCACATTCTATCGTTTTACTGGCACTTGTCGATGCAAACTATAAATTTATCACTGTGGATGTTGGGTCGTATGGCCTACTCTTGGACGATCATTAGAAAATGGACATTTAAATATACCTGCAGACATCCCTCTAATTCAAGATGGAATTCCTATACTGCCGTCCTAAGCCAAAAAGACTTAACTCAGGTTTTCACTATTTTGAGATATTAAACATTTTAATAATTTGATAACCGCACCCTTTTATCAAAGGAATTTTGTAATTTTTTTTTGTAAATCTAGCAATATCTATTAAAGAAACGATAAAATGTTTTTTTTAGCTTGTAGGGTAGTATTAAAAAAAAAACTGAGATGCGCCTTATTCGCTTAGAAAATATCATTGACTTGGTTCACATATTTTAATTACGAGCATTTTGCTAAATCTCCGTTGCGATAGATAAGGTATAAAAAATGTTTCCAAACTAAGATTTATTAATTTCTTATTAACAATAATACAGATAAACAAATAAGAAATATACAAAATTTAAAAATCAATGTTACTTACATAAGTTAAGCTTAAATAAAAGATGTATTATGTTAAGTTTGAATACACCCGAGCAATAATATTTTTAATCGCTTACTGGAAGGTTTTCCCAAAACTGAAGCCGATTTCTAATAACTCCACCGAGGTTTTTCAAAATGTTCTCTCTTTTTTGTCTTGATATACCTAAGAATTTCTGTTGTTTCTTAGGAGGTGGTAGCTTTTGATATTTAAGAGTTTTAGCAGTTAGGAAATTTAAATCAAGAGATGGACCTTTAAAGTCGTTTTTGTATTCAATATTAAAAGAGCCTCTACGGACAACAACTTGAACCATTTCATTTATATATGGCCTTGGTATTATACGACTAAGTTTGTATTGAGATGAATAATCTTCCCAAATATAAAAATGTTCCAACTCCATTGGAAGTACTTCGGTCTGAGAAGAAGCTGATTTTACTGCTCTAACAAAATCTCCGAAATCGTAGAGTTTATTGCCCATTTTTTTCATTGAAAGCTTTACTTTATGGTGGAAGGAGTCAGCTGCCATAAAAGTATGGCCTGGCTCAAAATATTTTATGGTAATTTCTTTCGCAGATATAATGTCTGAGTTTATTATATAAATCAGAAAAGAGAAGAAGGCCCAGTTTTTATTTTTAACCGTGCAGTTATCAAGCCACAAAATAACTCTCAAAACGTCTCGCTTACTAAGAAAAAATTGGTAGAATGTGCTTATAATATCTTTTTTATTGCCCTTAAATAATGCTTCATGCCACACCGCGGCAAACGGTTTCCACGTTCTTTTCTTGCCTACAGGGACAAAACTCTCATTGTATGCAGTTAAGCGATTGGTGAATATAACAGTTTTGAACATGTCGAGTCTGGGCAACATAATCACCTTTTCTAAATCAGCACAATAAACAATTTCATCGTTTTCTCCAGACTTGTTGCTATCCTCTCTTTATCAAGCTCGGGATTTTTCTGCTCTTTCAATATGTTTCTGCCACACCTTGCATATTTCACAATTTTCATCAATGCTATGTTCATGTAGCTTAAACATTTCGCAGTGTTCACATTCCTCATGTCCGAGATTAGCCAGTGATACATGCATCCTCTTTGCCACAACCCGATATTTTTCATAGGATATTTTGAGATTTGGATTGTTCCTAAGAAAATGTTGATACATCGCATTAAATGTAAAGTCACAGGATATATGATTTTGGATCACTTCATCATCTATTTTGTTGTGCGATATTTTCTTACACCGCATATCAGCTGGTGATTGAACAGAGTTTTTTGCATTGATTAAAGCAGTACGGATTACCTTATCATTATTTTTATCGAATCCAAAAGTAGTCAAGAAAAATAATTTGCAAACATATTGCGATGTTCCGTTTTCATTTTTGAGCAAATAGGTTAAAGAATGATTTCTTTTATATCCTTCTCCATCTGCATAAGGCGTTCTTGTCCTTTGCTTAACGGGTCCAGAAGACACATGATGCAATAAGAATGATTTTATTTCTGTTTCATTTGGTAATTTCCAAAAATCATTGTTCAAGAACACTCGTCTTTCATGTGGTATCTTTTTAATACATTCTTTTAAACAATTTTCCCCGCAACCACTTCTTACTTTATGTTTCTCTGCTAATACTTCTCCTTTTGCTTTTTTTCTTTGTTCCACTGATGTCTCATATTTTTTTCTTTTACGAATAGTACCTTTCTTTGTATATTCAGTAATGGCATGATCTGCGGCTGCAGCATCAGCCTTCATATTTTCCACAAAAACAGGAATACCGTCATCGCTGGTAGCAGGTTTAACTTGCCTGTTATCTGTAACTTCAGCATTTTCCACGACAAAATTGCACATACTGACTGGAATCTCAAGATTATTGTTAACAGGCTGTACATTCTCAATATGTGTGACTTCATGGTCTTCAGTCACCACACTTATGGCTATACCATCATTGTTATCAAGTCCCCCATCTGTCACAATAACATTATCGTTACTATAAAAGGAGTTTGTAAATCCAGCATCCATCACTACTTGTTTATCGCCTCTATCATAATAGGACGTGTGACCATTTTGAAAAATGGAAAACTCGTTATTCGGTAACGGGACGTAGGACGTAGAAATATCTAACAAAGCATTGTCATCCGGATTAAAACCATTACAATTATTTGTAGGAGTATTGAGTAGGCTGCAACTTGCTCTAGAATTCACATCTCGTAGACTGTCAGAATTGCTAAAGGTCTTAGAATCGGATGGATTCTCAAAACAATCTCTGTTTTTTTCCTGGAGTGCCATCATTACCATTTTTTTGCTACGTAATCCAACTAGATTATTCATCCTGAAAATAATTACTTTTGTTTTATTTACCACCATATAATTTTATTACATAATTTTATTTTTGACTTTTTTATAAATGGCAGGTAGAGGCTTCCTTTACAAAATTTAATTTTTACCTGGGACACTCCTACGTTCAAAACATTATTTTTTTTTATCAGAACAAACCTTAAATTGTTTAAGAAATACGAAAAAATACATAATTTATATACATCGTGTTACATAAGAAAATAGTGACAATACCTGACAAGCGGCAGGTCTGACAACGTCGCAGATATATTATTGTCAACGAAAGTAAAATCATTTTTTACCCCTAAGTTTAAAGATTGAAATTAATGATTTCCTAATCTATTGCATTAAATCCTTACAGCACTTAATAATGTTGTGCAGTTAACAAATATTTTACTATAAAATATTCGTGCAATATTTTCAAATAGTGAGGTAAGATTAACCAGTAAATCGGTTGACTACTTATAAATATATTATAAATATTATTCGAAACTTACCTGAGCAGCATTCATACAGTTCACATTTATAGTTATGTTATCACACCGACGAAGATTAATATCACTGCTAAACTATGTGAAAAATTGAACACTTTATTTGCAAAAGTCGTTATTTATTTTAAAGAATCGCAATTGCACGTGTTAAAGAGCAGCGTTTCAGAATTACCGCGTCATGGCGCACTGGCAATCAGGCGCATGTCAGTTTACTTTGCAAAGGTCACTAGAATGCAAAGTATTAAATCCTAAGCAAATAGGGCATATCTCTGAGAAATGCCTATTTCGCTTAGAAATATGAGATAAGCCTTAGTTGCTTAGGTTTTACATATTTTTTTGAGATGTGGCTATTTTTATTATGGGTTTTTGGTGCCTCGCGTTTAAGTTACGCCTATTTTGCCTAGTATGTATATAGATAATACCCTTAGGTATCCATATTGATGAAAATATCAAAATCAGAAAAAATTGAGATACGCCTTTTTGGCTTAGGACGGCAGTATACCCCATGTATGTTGGAGATGAGGCATTTCCGCTAAAACCATATTTACTTCGTCCATACAGTCGAAACACACTTGGTGGAGATAAATAAAAAAAAATTCAATTACCGGCTATCTCGAGCAAGGCGCATATCGGAAAATTCTTTTGGTATTCTAGCAGCTAGATGGAGAGTTTTCACTAGATATTTTGAAGTTCAACCAGATATGGTAGATTCAAAAGTGTTGACATGCTGTTGTCTACATAATATGTTATGCACTGAAAACCCCGACTTTGAGGCAGATATATCAACTTTTAATGGGTATAATTCAGCTTTAATTGATATTAATCACCTCAGACGTAACATTCCATAAAGGGCATTTTATGTAAGAGAATATTTCATTTCACCTCAAGTGTACCTTGGCAACAAGAAACGGTTCGAAGTGGGCAAAACATACTACTTTAAATTTATAAAATGTAACATTTTTATAATAAATTTTATCAACTTACCTGCAATTTTTAAATCTCTTCCTATCTCTTCCCATGCTTCTTGGTGCATATTTTGATCTCTGTAATGTGCAGAATGTACATTATAGAGGAATTCGTACTGCCGTACATTTTCTATCAACAATTCCTGTTGCATTTTGTTCCGTGGTATTTGCGACGCGACAAAATACTAAAGAAATAAATACAGAAACAGATTGCCGCGGGGCTAGAGAGGCGGGGGGAACATCTACACGTACCAACACGCGTCGGCAGCATCTGAGGATTTTGATTCGTCACACGTCAGATGGCGTTGCGTGCCGTGGCGTGGTATCGCGTGTGTCAAGTGTGTATTCGGCACATGTAAATAAATAAAAGAATACGCATACATTTTCGTCACATGGCGTGGTGTGGCATAGCATGGCGTTGTTAATGGGTTTCAGCCTTTTTACTTTTGCAGAAAGACTAGTTATTACATTAAGGTACGTATATGTTTCAGAAATACGGTACGTAACTTAAGGGGGTGATTCCTTATGATATTCTAAGAGAAAAAGTTCTTATGATCATGTGTACGGAGTTGCCCCGTTTTTGATATAAATAATTTGATATAATTGGTGTTAAAGATTTAAAAAAAAATCGGGATTTAATTTTTTAAAATATCTTTTTGTTTTGCCGATTTTATTGAAATTTGGTACCGTGATTCATTATGATAAGGGGCTCAATTAGCCTTAACTAGATTAAATTTATTAAGTCCAGTGGCGTCCCGGGGAGCACCTTAACGAATATTATTGAGAAAAAATGTACGCCATTGATTTTTTTCTAATTTCGATATCATTTTTAGGATTTACCAACTAATAATAGAACTTTTTTGTTCCTTGAATGGTTTCCGTATTTTGCTTCGTTTACGAGAGAAAAATTAAAAAATACTTTATTGCTTCTACAAAAAAAAATACCTATGAATAATTTCAAAGGTAATTAGAGTATGAGGTAAAGGTAAGATGTCTAATTTACCTGTTTTGTCAAAAATTAATATCTTTACTAACGCTGCAATTTCCATTCGCTAGGCTATAAATTAAATTTTGTATTTTATAAAAACAAGTAAATGATATCGGAAGTAAAAAAAAACTATACTTTATGTTGTATTCGAGATATTTATTTAAAAACGTTTTTAATTGTCGTCAATAATTTCACCGTCAGAAAGAGAACAATTTAAAGTAAAAAGAGCAGGTGACGGAGTTGGGACTGTATCATATGGAGAAATATTGTAATCATGAGAAGAGCCCGGTACTGTAAGGTCTTTCTGGGTACTGTACTCATGTAATAGTCCCGATGCAGTACTACATGTCAAATTAGTATACAGGGTGTCCCAGAATATGTGCGCAATCTCCCGGATTTGGATACAATATGAAAAAATAATATGACTAGTTCTCATAAAAAAATTTCCTACAGGCCCTCCCTACTGAGATATAAGCCCCTGAAGGACGCCTCTGGAAATCGGTTTATCTTGAATAATTCTTAAATTACTTGGTGTAATTTAATAATTTTTCAGTATGATGGTTGCTAGGTAAGTCTCCTCAAAATGAACCGTTTTAATTTTATTCGGCTTATTTAGTTTTCCAGGACTAGCTTTAACAGAATAATGCTTATTTTTTTTACATCCTGTATGATAGAGGCATATCAATAATACTATTGAACAGCTGAAACCTTAAACTAAAAAAAAGTACTCTTCATCGACATCGATAAAGTAAACCGTTTACGAGAAAAATTTTTTTGTTCCATATGCCTTTTTTTATGAAATATTCGATAAATACCTTATTTTTACTGATTCATTTTGTACGTCGGTTCAACATGAGCTCCTTCTACTGCAATGCATTCCCTACATCTTTTAATTGTAGAGTGTTAAATCCTCCACAATGCGCCAACATTATTCCTTATTTCGCGACAATGGAAGTTAATCAGTTCCAATAAGTGTTCCCGATTTTGTATTGGATTGGCGTATACTAAACATTTTAGATAGCCCCACAAAAAAAAATGTGATGGATTTAGGTCTGGTGATCGAGGAGGCCAAGCCACTGGTTCTCCCCTTCCTATCCATTGATTTTCGAAGACCCTGTTTAGGTGTTCTCGGACTACTAGACTAAAATGTGGCGGAGCCCCATCATGCATAAACCACATATTATGTCGTAGTTGCAGAGGTAGATCTTCTAAAAGTTCTGGCAGATTGTTTTAAAGAAATTCCAAATACCTTTCTCCATTTAACCTTCTTGGAAATACAAATGGTCCAATTAAGTGTTGTCTGATAATTCCGGCCCACACGTTGATGGGTTCAAATTGGTGCTGATGATGCGTTACAATAGAGGCATGGGGATTTTCCTCTGCCCATAAATGTAAATTATGAGAATTTATGATGCCGTTTTTGGAAAACCCAGCTTCGTCCGTGAACAGAACTGAACCAATGAAATTTGCATCGTTTCTGTGCCGATCTAAAACCCAGTTACAAAATTCCATCCTTCGCGGAAAGTCTTCAGGGAGAAGCGCGTGGACTTTTTGAAGGTGGTATGGATGTAACTGTTGCTCTGTAAGGATTCTAAAGACCATTGATTTTGAACAATCAAATTCGGCAGCCAATTTTCGAACACTTGCAGCAGGATCTACTTCTACGGCATTAAGGATGTTTTCTTCAAGACCATCAACGCGATGGTTTTGATTTCCACAATTGTGACTGGCTTTGTCAAACTTTCCTAAAATTATTTACGACCTAAATACTTTAAATCAAATCTTTATAATAAATAATAATAATAATAATAAACAATTTTTATTTACCATAATATTCAACATACAATTTATAAGCAATACGGTAATTCGGTAAATAAAGGTCTGTTGATAGGTAACAATGTACCGATTCTTCCTCAACAGCCAGAAACTTCCTTATGCTAGTTTATGTTAACTTACTCAATTATATCTATTATAAACATCAAAAAAAAAATTAAATTAGAAAAATGGAGAGAAAAAAAAAGTCAATGAATCACACTTATAGCATAAATGAAAATGAAAATACTAATAAACAATAATTGAATCAATAATACAATTCTCCCTACGGTAATGTAGATCAGATATTCACATTATAAGTCAAATTTCCTGATTAATTGCGCCTAATGCTGAACGCTCTGTCTACTAAATAATGTTTTTCTATAATTTCTATTAAATGTACTGCACGATGCAGCAAAATTTGGATCATCCATTAAATCCGTGGACGTTGCAATATTATACGTGAAGGATCGCTTAAAAATTTCTTTTTTATGTTTAGGTATAGTAAGTATACTCCTGTGTCGCAAATTTAAATTATGTATGTCCGTTCGAAATGTAAGTCTGTTATAAAGGTATTCAGGCATTTTAAATTTTAGTAATTTATAAAAGAAACACCCTTGGTGCAATTTACGCCGGTAATACATATTTAGCCAGTTTACATCCTTGAGCTTATGAGATATTCTATTAGGTCTACGGATGCCAAATATTAAGCGTAAACAGCTGTTTTGTACCTTTTGCACTCTTGCCTTATCCACATTATCTAAACAAGGTCCATATACACAGTCACCATAATTAAAGTTAGACAGAACCAACGATTCACACAACAATGTTTTGATTTTCTGATTTAAATAGTGCCGCTGAGCATAAATTAACTTTAATGATGTGTAAGCTTTTTGTAGGCGAGACGTTATATGCTCCTTAAAACGAAGCTTATTATCCAGTACCAGGCCAAGGTTTTTGCACGTATTTTTAACGGGAATATATTCCTCATCTATCTCAAGCTGTGGAATATTATTGGACAGGTATTCGTCACCAAACACGATAGCCACCGATTTACCAGCGTTAATTTTTAAGGCATGGTCCTTTGATACTTTCAGAATGTTACTTAGATCTGCATTTATGATATTTACAGCATTATTACCATCAGCAGAACTAAATGAATAGTATAGCTGCGTGTCATCCGCATACATATGATAATTGCAATTTTTAAGAAATGAGTAAAAGTTACATGTGTATATTGTATATAGTAGTGGACCTAAGATACTTCCCTGCGGGACACCTTGTTTTAGTAATAATTTATTTGACACGCAGTCACTTATTTTTACCTGTTGATACCTGTCTGACAGAAATGAAGCGAATAGTTCTTTAGCATTAACACTGAATCCGATGAAATCAAGAATTGAAATTAAAATTTTATGATTTAATAGATCAAAGGCTTTAGTGTAGTCCAGTAAAATTAGAATTGTGGAGTCTCTGTTATCCAGTGCTTTAAAAATGTCATCAGTCACTGCAGTCATAGCAGTGGTACACGAATACCCCGATCTAAATCCGGATTGTTTCATAGGTAGAACATTAAATCTTTCTACATGAGTCCTTACCTGCATATCCATGATCCTTTCCAGCACTTTTGAGAGAGTAGGCAGTATACTTATTGATCTGAGGTGTTTGTATTCAGTTGGTTGATTAACCTTTGGCAATGGAATTACGAGTGCATGTTTCCATGCTTTGGGGAAAATGGACCTATATATACATTCATTAATTATATGTGTTATGTGCGGAATGATAAGCGGACAAAACAAGATAATAACATCAATATTAAACTGATCCGAACCAAACGCTTTAGACTTAATATTCCGAATTATGTTCATGATATCGTAGTCAGAGATCTGATTAAAATTAAATATGTCAGTAACCCCATCTTTACGGTTATTTTGATAAAATGATAAAATTTCGTCTTTAGGCGTGAAATTAGTTTGACATGCATTAATGAAGTAGTTATTTATATCATTTACGTCGCTTAAGTTATCAGGTATCGCTATTTTCTTAGTAGAAACAACATTCAGTTTTCTCAGCTCCTTCCAACTATCCCCTGATTTACCACCCGAGAATTTTTGTGCCAAATATGCAGCCTTTTCCCTTTTAGTAGCAGATGATGTATAATTTCGTAACTCCTTGTAATATTCCCAGTGACCACTATGCTTGGTTCTTTTCGCTTTCCGTAAGGCTTTATCACGTAATTTTTGTAAAAGCTTTATGTTATCTGTCACCCAGGGAGCATAGGTTCCTTTATTTCTTCGTAGAAGTTTCTTCACTGGTGCATATATATCCACTATACCCAACATATTTTTATTTAAAAAATCAACCTTGCCATCTATATCCTCGATATCATATATATTATCCCAAGGGACTTGCTGCAGTGTTTGGTTAAACGTTTCGATGTCTATACTTTTTAAGTCCCTAGCAAAAACAAAACTCTGAGTAATCCTGTCTCTGTCCAGCTGAATTCCACAATGAACGAGGCAATGATCCGATATTCCTGCATCGATCGCACCCGAGTTTACTATATCAAAATTAACGAAAACAAGATCAATCAGAGTCATGCCTTGATGTGTAATTCGTGCTGGAGTATTTATTACTTGTCCAAAATTAAATGCATCGAAGGTAGAAAAGAGATTCATAACAAGAGGCAGATCCACATCTAAGACATTTATATTAAAATCTCCCATACACAAAATGTTATCATGCTGTGAATAAAAGTCAATTAGAATATTTTCCATTTCATTCAAAAAGATCGTACCGTTTGTGTTTGGAGGTCTGTATAGATTACCTATGATGTAGTTTTTTTTATTTATTTGTAATCTAATCCAAACATGTTCAAGGTAGTCAGAGCATTCAGCATATAATACATCAAATTTAATTCCGTTCCTAACAAAAATGCCCACTCCTCCCCCTCTTCTACCTGTCATCATCCGATAAGTACAAATTAAAAATAAAACAACTTAGTTTTTACCTGTCTCTCTTAAACGACGATCTACTCTTTCAAAGGTTTTTCTGTCAGGAATTCTTCTGTTTGGAAATCGTTCTTCATAAAGCCTTCGGGCTTCTAAGGCATTACATGATGCAAGCCCATACATTAAATGCATGTCGGCATATTTCTCAAACGTAAATTCCATACCAAAACGAAGCGGAAGAAATAAGATCAAAAACTTAAACACACTCAATTTCCAACTGCCACTGTCGTAGTTATTATTTATTTTAACTGGTATATATCAACTAAACCATATCAACAAAATAAGGTATTTATCGAATATTTCATAAAAAAAGGCATATGGAACAAAAAATTTTTTCTCGTAAACGGTTTACTTTATCGATGTCGATGAAGAGTACTTTTTTTTTAGTTTAAGGTTTCAGCTATTCAATAGTATTATTGATATGCCTCTATCATACAGGATGTAAAAAAAATAAGCATTATTCTGTTAAAGCTAGTCCGTCCCTGGAAAACTAAATAAGCCGAATAAAATTAAAATGGTTCATATTGAGGAGACTTACCTAGCAACCATCATACTGACCAATTATTAAATTACACCAAGTACTTGAAGAATTATTCAAGATAAACCGATTTCCTGAGGCGTCCTTCAGGGGCTCATATCTCAGTAGGGAGGGCCTGTAGGAAATTTTTTTATGGGAACTTGTCATATTATTTTTTCATATTGTATCCAAATCCGGGAGATTGCCCACATATTCTGGGACACCCTGTATATACGTGAAGGGACCTGACCTGCTTAGGTATAATATCCATACTGTGGCTGATTTTAAACATGCACTGACTGATTTTGAGTATATTGTGGCTGATTTTGATTATACTGTGGCTGATTTGGAAGATAAATTTGCTGGATATGAAGATTTTTATATTTTTTATTAAAGATAACATTTCCATCTTGAGGTCTAACTTAAAATCTTCTTTGATACCCTTAAAATCAGCCAAAAGAGATAACAAAAAGCTACGATCAGAATCCTTGTCATCTTGGTTATCCATTTTTTACTTATGTTGTTAGGTAATTCAAGCTCAGCTTTTTCTACGCTCGATATTGTTTTACACTTTTTTGCATTAGGTTTGCGATTAACAGTCTTAACTACAGTTGTTTTATCTGGGTCTTGCTCATCATCTTGAGATTCCGGTCTGGTTTCAGCCAAGACAGACAAGAAAGAAAGTTGTTGAAAATAAATATATTCTTTTCGACCCGCTCTTCACATTTTTCAATTTGTTTCGTTCTCTGTTATAACTGTCGCGCAAGCTTTTTCACTTGCGTTGTAGTGGTGAAGCTGAAAGAAAACAATAGTGAAGTTAGCTTGTTTATTAAATAAAATTCAGGAATATAACATAATATTGAAAACGCCAAAAATTATGTACGATAAACGAAAGTAGATAAATACGTAGTTGTATACATATAATGACAAAACCTTCAACTTTTTGTACACATCCCTAAAAATATCGTTGGTACTCACAATTATAATATTGATTCATTTTTAGCTTTCTTTTTTTTAGGTACCTTTCTACTGGGTGTACGTTTGCCGACTTTGAATTCGTTTATCGGTGTGGATCGTCTACTGCAAGAATGATAGTAAAAGAAACATATCAAATTATTTGGGAATATTTAAAAGATGTCTGCATACCAGAGCCCACACAGGCAACCTGGACTAATATAGCTAACGGATTCAATAAATATGCTAACTTTCCCAATTGCTTAGACGCAATAGATGGGAAGCATATTAGGATAATTCAGCCTCTAGATAGTGGATCGTTATACTATAATTATAATAATTTTTTTTCTATGGTACTGCTTGCTGTTTGTGACGTAAATTATATGTTTACGTTTGTGGATACTGGGTCATATGGTAAAGTTTCAGACTCAACTGTCTATAAGGAAAGTGTACTATTTAAAAAAATGCAAAAACGAATACTCAACCTTTCAGCACCAAAACCAATTTCCCAAACTTCCCAATCTTTAAACTATTCGTTTGTTGGCGATGAAGCATTTGGTCTCTCAGAACACATGTTACGGCCATATTCTGGAAAACATTTGGATTTTAGCAAACGAATATTTAATTACAGGCTATTGCAGGCTAGACGTTGCATTGAGTGTACGTTTGGAATATTGACAAACAAATGGAGAATTTTACATTGATCGCTAAACGTGTCTGTAAATTTTGCAGAAGACATAGTAAAGGCATGGTGCATCTTGCACAATTTTGTTCGTAAAAGAGGTGGGTATAATTTTCACGACACATTAACTGTTACTGGACTTGATAATATTTAAAACATTCACATGCCACTACTACGATCAATTACTACTAGAGACAAATTAAAGGATTCCTTTTTAAGTGAAGAAGGAGCAATACCATGGCAAGAAAACCGAATTTACTTTTAACATTTTATAAACAACACACAAATAAATATTGAGAACTTTACTTACCTCCAGTATGTTTTTCCTTTGTAGTCTTTTTTTCAAAGTCCACAATAAACTTTAAGCACACTTCCTCCCAGGCATTAGTTTTTCCAATCTGTTGGAATATAGGTCACACCACATATCCCAAATAGCAGGATGACTTTCGATTTCCGATATAAACACATCTATGTCGATATTATTAGCCGCCATGTCTTTTTAGCTCACGATCGATTTGTATGGTCCGTATCTGTAAATCGGTGGCCAGCGACTGAGGTTCGTGAATGCGTGGACAAATCGGTGGCTGCCACTGACTACGAGCAGCGATATACGGTTACTTCCGTAGTTTGTGGCTCGAATAAGCCACCGCCAACGCCGTGTTTGCGCCGAGCCCATAAAAACTATGTATAACATATCGTCCGCAGCGTGTGGCGGCCACCGGCGGCGTCCACGAGTGCCACAAGCACACTTTCCTAGTATAATTAGATGTAGTTTTTAAATACGAAACCATTGGTGCATCAGAGCATCAAAATTTGTACAGTTGTACGAAGAATGATGCCTAGATTCCAATAATCTAACAATATACAGGGTATTCTATTTAAAAATCCAAAGTTGAGGTTACTTCCGGCTAAACCGGAAGTCGCTAAATCTTGGCAAGTGCCTCAAAAAGTATTTTTTCATTAGCCTATGACTCCTGCCAGGTTTTATCTTGTTTGATTAAAACCTAAAGAAATGGAAGCCTAAAAGTGATCTTATGTTAACGCTAGGCGCTTATGGTTAAATAAAATTAAAGGGCTATAAATCATTTGTTCGTTTTGCCGCTTGAGAAACGTATGTATTTTGCAGTAGCATTGTCTTAAAAGTTTATTTAACGTTTCAACTAGTAGGTTGTCGCCTTCAGGTCAAGTAATTAGGGCGACTGGAGGTACAAAAGTACTAGTTGATACGTTGTTATCTACAAACTTTATGACAACGCAAGTCCAAAATACATATTATGTTTCTTAAAGGTACATATTTGTTATGAGTTAAATAAACACTTTGCTTTTTTGTTACAGATACCTTGCAATAGAATGTTCTTTTGTTGTTGTATTGTGCCTACTGTCTTGGAGATACTATAAATAAATAACGACTTTATTGAAGACAGAGAAATATTAAATTAATACAAATAAATCTACAAACAAAGAAAAACCTAAGCAGGCTTCGTTTAATATTTTGATAATTATTAATACAGGGTGTTAAAAACAATAAAAATGAAATTAAAAAAATTCTGAAAAGTCAATTTCTTCAAATAGAAACTACCCATTTTTATAATTTTATCTTAAAATTGAGGGTGCAAAATTGACAGTTTCTGAAATATTGACAATTTAACATTTTTCTATTGTAAAATATATGTAAATTTCTTCCTCCAATAATTGAAATTGTGCCGATTAGAAATGCCAGTTTTTGTAAATTTAGCTTCATCCGTCCAAACGATAAGTGCGCTTTTTTTGTTGCTAAATCGATATGTTCGTTGTTGGCAAAGTTTCATTACGTCAAATGCAATACAAGTTGTAGTATCTCTATTTGTCTCGGGATCATCCTTCATTCCTTTTCGGACTTCTAAGTTCTTCTTGTCTTCTTCTGCACATCTTATTTTCATATTAAAACTGTCGCATTTTTTACATGTATTCGTAGCGGGGAAACGAAAACGAAGATTGAACTGTTCATTGAAAATCTTAGTAAATATAAGCTTTGATGCCTTTAAAACTAAATCTTCGCTTTCTACATAAAGGGTGTATAATTTTGAAAGGTTCAAATCAGGTGAGAGATATTTACGGTTTGGACTCTTAGCTCTGCTATAATGTGATGTCTGCGTTGCAAATTTGCTTATAAATGATTTAACATGGTCCAGATCATCATCACTGGTTTTGTTTCTTGCAGCATGCTTGCCTCTTTTGTCAACAGGGGGAGTAGTCATTCCGCCACCAATGGTCTTGTTTGCTAATGCTCTGGTCACTCTTCCATCAGAAGTTCTCAATGCGTTTTTAAAAGAGTTTTTGCAAACATTAATAATATTTTCTATAGTCTGTAGGTGTATATAATCGGGTTTTGTTACGCTTGTTTGGATTTGCTGCAATCGTAAATCTGCCCTTATTAACCACTTTCACTTGACTATTAATATGTGCGGTTTGTAGGTCGAAATTTCCTAGTATATAGAAATTTTCAAATATGCGCTTGATATATGCATTAATAATAATGTTTGGCATTTGCGAAAACAATCTCAATCGCCATTAAAAAATGTTTTCTTGGGAACAGTGTTACCGCGAACATTTATACAGTGCGCGTCTTTTCAAACTTGGGGATCGTTCATAGATTGAAAATACCTTTCCAACGAGGTGCCCTGCCGCCATCTTTGAAAACTGACTCCAGAATTTATACTAAAAAAGTAGTATTTTAGTTATTATTAAACGTACCAAAATTTCATTATTCTCACATTTATTAATCAAAAGTTAACAGGTGGGGGGGGGGGGGGGACTTTAGACGCGCACTGTATATTTAAAATTAAAAAAATAGTTCATACTTTTAGTGGATTCAAAGTAATATAAATGAAACAATGCAGTCTTCCTCTACAGTTTATTAATTGAAAAGTAAATAAAAAGCTCCCTACATGTTTCAAATGCTTAAGCACTCATTATCAGGGGATACTATAAAGGATAGTACAACGTTAAGATCGAAGAATGAATATAAAATAAAAGTTTAAGTAGGACTTAAAATGTCATGTAAGTTGTCTCAAATTAATGAGTACAACTCCTCAGGGTGGGAAATGTATAGTTGAAGACTTGATGTACGAACTGGTCATATTAACATATTAATTGTATTAAGATTCAGATAAAGTCTGTTCAGCCAGTAAACCTGCAAGATGGATGACAACAGTCATATTTTAGCTATTTAATTTTTAGTAAAAATAATATTGGCAGCAATACAATGGAGAGCAGCTGTTTATGGTCAGAACCGGACTTAAAAATTGTAATAAAATATGTTAATTTCCATAATAATGAAAACAATTTTTTTTAATATACAGGGTATTCCTTAATGACCTAGTAATATTTCGGGGTGACTTCTCATGATATTTTTAGGAGAAAAGTTTATCTGAACGTATGCCCGCAACGGCCACATTTTTTTGCTACTAGGTGTTTTTATTTTATACTATCTCTGAAAGTACTGAAGATTATTTTCAATTTAAGTATGTGTTAATAGGATATAAAACCACATACTTTATTTGGAAAAGTTAGAGTGCTCCACCAAGTGGCTTACAAACATGTCTTCTGATAATTTTTTATAAAACAAGTGGTGCACTGCTGTCATTTTTTCGTATGCGTATTTTTCCTGTCATTAGGTGAAATAGCACTTTGAGTCAACATTTTTTTTCAGTTTATTTATTTATTTATTTATTTATTGTTACACAGATTAACAAAGTAAATATTAACATTGTCAAACTATTATTAAAATTTTAAAACTAGTCTATATAAATACATAACATAATAAATGAAAATGGAAAGAACATACACTTTAGTGTATGTTACATCAGACATACATAACACACATATGAGTCGCAAGATTCATGAAGGACCGAAATACTTATCAATGGAATAAAAGCAATTGCATGTGAGGTAGGATTTAATTTCACATTTGAATCTGTTTATATTTACTATTTTTTTGAACAGGAGCCAGTGATTAAAAACTTTTTAAATGCTCTAAGCCGAAACCCAGGAATGTGAATACTGCTCCTGCTATCCCGTGTAAAGTAGTAGTGAAATTTGTCAACTGTCCTAAACTTGTCATGATGTTTATCATTAATTAAATTATTGGAATTTCTCTCTTGTAAGAGAAGTAAAGAGGTAAAAACATTCTGTTGAGCTTGTCTAGTAAATACACAAAAACTGAGAGCAAAAAATGGTACACAAAAAGGATCAAAATATAGGTAGTAAAAAAATGGCAACATAAAATTAGCTCTACTCGTCATCATCTGTTGAGTCGGAAAAATCGCTATCAACATTTATCACAATAGGATTATTGGGAGCAATAATATTCTGTTCTTTGTCCCACGCTTCTTTAATAACTTTATCAGTGTGACAAACATAATTCGACCAGTTTTCTTGTGAAACATTTGCAAGAGCCACTTCCCATGTACCTAAAATATTTTTTGTCTCTATGGTGTGTTTGTCATAGAACCGCTTTGCTTGGCTCCACTCCATCTCAATGGCATTGTACTGGCAGTGATATGGCGGTAACCTTAAGACTTGATGAGCTGCTTCATTTATTAAATTCTCTACTGCATAGGATTTATGTTTTGGCACTTGAAATATCAATGTCCATATTGTCCATAGGTCAACTTTTTTGGCAGTATCAGGATATTTTATTTGTTTTGCATTTAACCAATTCTTCATATTTTCCTTTGTCCAACTTTTTATCGGAATCCTTTCCGACTGCCTACTGTGGTAGCTTGCATTATCTAGTATAATAATAGATGGTTTTTGTAAGTTCGGGAATAACTTTTCCTTTAACCAGGTTTCAAAATTAACAGCATTCATCTCTCCATGATAGTCCCCTACATTGGTTTTGGATTTGAAAATTAGTGAAGAATTTTCAACAAATCCTTCTTCAGTATCTGCATGTAATATTATGTATCTAAAAAGAAGATCAGGAAATTCAGTATATGAATTTTTATGACAATAAACGTATTATCATTATTATTATTATTATTAAGATCACAGTATGAGCTACCTAATATGAAGGAAATGTTGTATACCTGTTTCCTTCTGCATTAACTTTTCGGACAGATCTTACATCATCATTCTGCCAAGACCGTCTAAAAGAGGCATTGGGGGAAAATCCGCGTCTCGTCAAGAAAGACGTATTGCTCCTTAGCATCACCTTTTAATTCGTTCTCCATATACTTCTCCAAAAATCGACGTCTTTGAAAAGCTATATGGGGTGTTTCCATTAAAGCCCGTCGGTTATTGTCTCTTTGATATGAGAACCCTATCCTTTTTAAAAGCTTACGTAAACTTGTTTGCCCACTTGTATAATTTTGCCTTAATTTTAACCGATCGAGCAGCGTTTTTAATGCGACTGGGGTTCCTAAAATGGTACAAAACATGCATTACTAATCAGTAAACACTCAACACAATCAAAATTATTTTAGTCGTGCTCACTATTCGCAATGACAAATTACTGCAAATGCATGTCATGTGCAATGTTCATTCAAATGTATATTAATATTTTACAAATAATGAAGTTAGCCAAATACCACCAGGATTGTTAAAAATTTATAAACATATATTGTTAGCCCGTTAAATCTTCCATAACCTTTAATATTATGACAATAATCCACTAACATGCTTTTATTATACCTTTTGTGACCTTATTACATATACTTTGTGTGTTTAATATGTTTAAATTAATGTTAAGACACATTTAGACAAGTATAACATGGCTGCAACGTTTGTCAAAGAAGAAAGATGCCATAGCTGTAAAAGTAAAAGTCTTAAATTTAAATAACTTATGCCCTTAAAACATGGTTCGGAGGGCCACTAAGATTATCACTTACCTATATTTTCCTATTATTTTCAAAAATGTATTTTGTAACTTTTGATATTTTTTGTTTTAGTCATGAATAACAATAACTACTTTATCTTAAAACTATTAGATAACAACCACTTAAAAATTTAATTATTTTACCAATATGGTATCTTATAAATTATATTGTAATTATCCCTTGTGGCCTGCCCCTAAGCAAAAAAATGTGACTTACGTTCAGAATACATGTTGTATATTTCGTTTCTTATCTCCATGCAGATGTTTTTAGGTGCTTCATCAGTTAAATATTTTCGTCTGGGTCGTTTCAAAACCAGTG
Source organism: Polydrusus tereticollis (assembly GCA_963920685.1). Lineage (NCBI taxonomy): Eukaryota > Metazoa > Arthropoda > Insecta > Coleoptera > Curculionidae > Polydrusus > Polydrusus tereticollis. The sequence goes on from OY987332.1 coordinate 90,111,965, forward strand.
TGGATTCCTGGCATCCATTTTTGTATTTTCGTACCGATTCAATTGATATTTGCAAGGCTTTGGCAGTTTCCTAAAATTAATGTGACACTATAAATATTTAATAAGTAATCTCGAAAACTTTGGACTGGAAAATATGACATGTTGTGAGCAAAACCTCAATTACTACTACTAACGTGGTCGGAGGGTGGTTTTCTACAAGTATTTGAAAACATTTTGAACAAACTGCTGGGCAACTTTATTTCCTTGCATGAGACAATAACCTTGTTTAGGTGAAGAAGGTGCTTCAGCACAATAATCATGGTCCATAACTTGTTCACTCATATTTTCCTATGAATACAATAATATTTTAAGAACTGTTATTTATAAAAATAGAGGTTAGAATACTTAAAACGAATAAATATTTACAAATGTCTAAAATACTTACCGGCAACGCAAGAGTACGATGGAAATAGCTCTGAAAAGAACTGTTCTTAGTGTTAAATAAAGTTTCAAGGCACAAAAATGGATAAAAACGAATTAAAATGACAAATCAAAACACCAAAACAATGTCAACTAAAACCTGAAACAATAACACTTAAATATTACGTTTTAATTATATCTTTGTCTAGCACGTTTAATTCCATTCAAGACGTATTGCGACGCCCGCAAACGGTCTATACCACTGACGATAAAGCAAAGATGGACGCCGCATGCTCTTTTATCATAACAAGCAGACGAGAGGTCAGATGCAAAACACCGGCAGGTTCCATGCGAGTTCCACGCTAAAAATATTTGTACATTGTTGCCGATGAGTCCAAAACTTACCCCTTTTGGGTTTTATTTCTGCCTAACTTGACTCAATTTGTAACAATTTGGTATTTTAAGTGAGGAATGAAACACAAAGTCTGCTCCACTAATTTAATAAAAAGTTCAGATCAACATCCCAAACATGTTTCGAAGGTATAAACCTTCATCTTCAGTGGGTAATTATTAAGATGTTATTTATGAAGAGACCAATGACATTGTTAAATTTATTTAAACTAATGTTGCAGAAAAATTCTTTTTAAGAAGACATTTATAACTTTAATTAGATAACTAATACATATTTAAATTAAAGTAAATTTTTTTTTTATATAAAATAAAGTGAATTTATGAATTTGGTATTTACTAGTGCTATGGCCGCGCATAATGCGGGTTTTAAGAAAACCTGTTGACTGGCAGTAGTGACAGTCAATCAAAAATTAATTTTACAGCTAGAACGGTAGCTATATAATTCGGACTATTCGACACTGGTGTAGAGTCCGCAAAATGTGGCAACGTCTGCCTCCTAGCGGTAGCAGGCGAAAATAAGAAAATAAATGTCACAATTTTGACACTATAATTATTTTAAAGCATTTTCGGCTTTATAAATTAATTTAGTGGTGCGATTATTGTGATTTATAGTTTTGTGAGATAATTATAATTTTACAATATGGTGAGACAGTGTCAGGTTTGCAAAATAACCGATTCAGTGCCTGGATTTTCTTTTCATAAGTAAGTATTTATGAGATAAATATTTCATTGATAATTCGACCAACAGTAGCGGTGCATGAAGGTATTTTTTTAATGTCGATGTCAAACAGAATATTAATTTAATTTGAACAGGGCTATTATAAATAATTGCGCTTTGAACAACAAAGTCACTATTGTTTTAAATAGGTTAGATTGGCAAAAATTGTAGAATAATTAATTAAAAATACAATAATGAAGAATATTAATTTGTAAGGTACTTGTTATAAAATCGGCGTAAAAAGTTTAGGTTTATGTTTATTATCTTATTAAACTCCATATTTTAGTTTTTTTTATGGTATAAAAGAGCCGCCGGCCTCTCCTGAGATACCACTGGGCATGAAATAAGTGTCCTTGTATTACAAGTTATTTACCATTTATTTACCTACTATTATTTTAAACATTACATACTAATGTACAAATTGTTCAGTATTTATACATTGTTACAGGAAAATGTTCAATCAATAAAATAGATTTCAATTATTATTATATTTAAGGTTTCCAAGTGATCCCGTACATAGAAAAAAATGGTTTACTTTAGTCGGGTTTGAAGAAGATAAACCATTACCACAAAGATCTTTGGTATGTTCAAAGCACTTTAATGAGGACGATTTTTGTATTAAAGAAAACGGAGTGAAGTACTTAAAAAGTGGAGTTAACCCGAAGCCATTCTATGTAGGGAGAAATCAGTCAATTAATATAAGGTACGTGAAATTCTATGAATGAGTATTGTATGGGAAAATTCAATAGGAACAACCATTAAGACTTTTAAATAAACTACTAAATATTTCCTCTTAAAACTTTGCATGTTTTAATTTGTGTAAATGCCTCCTTTAAAAGATTTGCAATTTCCTATCTTGTGTGGTTATAGGGAAAGTAGCTGTCAGCTTTAATATTTTAAATAGGATGATGGTTTTTATTGTGCTTTTATATTTTACTCACACACAGATTTTAAACACATTTTGTTCTGAAGCTATCAGTAAACTTTCGGGTGACCTATACTTCGTGTCAGGCTTAGTAAAAAAAACCGTCCCTTTAACTCTACCTGAGAAAGTTACAAAATATGTGATATTAGACGTTTATATTGTGGATTAGAGAAATTATTTTAATAGAATATAGGTATAGCAATAATATAGCAACTAACATTTTTTTCTTACCTATAAATTGAATCCAATTTCTTTCAGTTCTGATTCGACCATAGAGGGGACTCCTCCAAAGAGGTATGTTGTTACAAAAATTAAATGATCTGTAAGTTTTTTTAACCACTTCCAAAAAGTAGGGGTTTCTGTAGTTTCTGACCAATTTTAATCTTTATATTTTAAAGAAAAAAGTTGTGCGGGTGGGGGAAGACAGGTGAAATAAAACTTTTGGAAAAACTATAAGTAACACCTAAGTAGTTTCTCATTTTCGAGGCTAAAAACAGATAAGGGCTAGACTGTAGACCAAATAAGATATTTCAGAATAACGTTCTATATCGTTTTACAGTTTCAAAATAAAATTTTAACAAATTTGCTTACAATTATTATTAAGAGACACGACAAAGAAATACCTAAATATAAAGATTTGAAAAAAAACAGAAGGCACTAAAAATGCTCATTTGTATGAAATAATGTAGATAATATAACACATTCTCGATACTGTAATCAACTTACTTATGGTGTTATGCTCAGCTTTTAAATGTCTGGGCAAGCAAAAGTAACTACAAGAATGTTGATTTAAATCAAAAATAATATTTATTGCTTTTCGGGATTTTTTAAAGTAGGTTTCTATTTTAAGTCTACTTTTTTTATAGTCTATCTTGTTTTTTAGGTTAAAGTAATTAGAACAATTATCACGTCCTATAAAAGGTACTCCTTCAGAGACAGACAAAGAGTCAGATGCAGAGGGCAATGTGCCATCAGAGGCTATGGAAATGTAAGCAAAAATGCACCCTTCTTACAAATTGTCTAGTACAGTTTTTTAAAAATCTAATTTTTTCCCAATTAATAAGTTTGTATTAAATTTCAATGGTTCTTTTTAGGGAGTCAATCCATAGACCTAAAAGTATTGGTAGGGGAGGCTATGCAAATATTATTAACATGGCAATATCATTACAGTGGGATCATTCATTGCATTGTCAATTAGGAAGGCTTAAAGTTATTAAAGACACCCGAATGGGGTTTAAGTCGCATATAACTTTTGGTTGTAATACCTGCAGTGACATCATAGAACGGTTTGTATAGTTATAGTGCATATAAATTTCGTTACAATGTATTATAAACGAAATAAAACAAATTTTATTGTTGTAATCTTTCTTCCACTTTAGTATTATATGTAATCTTTGGCAATATGTAATACTATTAAGGTTGCCACCTCTCTATATAGGTTTGAGCCCTCAGGCTCCAGCCTACGAGTTATACGTCAATTTGCCCCAGGTGAAGTATTATTTAACACTTAGGTAACAAAGCAAATTCCGACGTACTTATTTGACTAAATTGTAATTTTAAAATATTGTTATTATTTATATGTTTAATGTTAACCTGAGGCACTTTTTTCTCATATTTTTATAATTTTTGGAAGCCACGAATTCATTCGCATGTCGTCATCGTCTATCAAAATATCACTTTTTATTTTCATTCTAAATACAGCAATGCTCTTGCCAGTTTTTAGAAAACGATTTGGCCTGTACCATGGTCACCTATTTTTATATAATTGTTATTGAAATGATATTATTGATAATTTTAACACATTTAAAATGCTTTGAAAGTGATACGCCACTGCTAATTCAACCTCGTAGTAGCGTGCCCATGCTATCGTCCTCTTATAAACAGTGAGTTGTAGGCTCGGCGCAAAATTACGTACATGAATGAGATGCATGGTCTATCTTTGCTTTATCGTCAGTGGTCTATACGGAGCCGGTGCATCGCTTTACATTGGCAATGTGGATTCAATTAATAGTACGGGAAAATAAAACAAAATAATTTGCAGAACTTAATTATTGCTTTTATATTTTACATGTCCTGTAGTATAACTAAAAAATGTTTTTGCGTGTGTGTGTGTGTGTGTGTGTATATATATGACTTTTTTGGCACTGGTTTAAACCAACTGGCCAGCTTTGATAAATGTTTTTGGAGGAAGGAAATGCAAAAAAAAAATTTTTACGGTTACTTAAAAATCGAAAGCTCATAAAAATATAAATATGGAGAAAGAGTTGTTTTGACTTGCATTATCTCAGCGAACAATCATAAACATGGAGGTCGATATTAGCGTTTTTAAAAACGAAGTTTTTCGTAGTGGGTAAGCGTTTATCCTGAAAATTAATTAAAATTTTTAATTGACTTGCCCGTACTATTACAACTATAGCAGGGAAGAAGCAAAGCCTGACCTGGCCTGTGATTGTTTAATGGTTCGTGTTAGCTAGCACCGGTGTGTGTCTCTCTCTAGCATGTATTTAACTCAACACGAGGAAACATGATAGATATACGATCTAGGTACCTAATAAAAGTCGCTTTTGTTTATGTTTGGAATTTAATTTTAATAATTTCTGGTGTGAAATCCTAGTAACTTTTTGTCTTCGTTTAAACGTGATTGGGGAGCGCTGACATGATTTGCCCACCGCTATCTTGCAGGTTTACTCGCTGAAAATACTTTATAAATATAGTAGTGATTAAAAATGTGAAATTTTGATTGGTGAAGAAACATTTTTAAGCAATGTTTTAAAGTCAACTATGGTTCAGCCTTCAATACTTATTTTATTATTACTGTGTATCCATAGGCTGAGTAGCTGGCTCTTGTGTAGATCTGTCGATTTAATAAAACACTGTATTTAATTCCAACAGCATTTTATTCGTAAGGTAGGTAGCACTAACATTTTATATACAATAGAATACACTACATCAAATTACTAGTTACACTTCAAATTGCATTCACACATACGTTTCCATCGTACTCAATACTTTCACATTGTAACGAGTGATTTTTAATTATTTTGCTCAAGGGAGGCCATGCATTTTAAAAGCATCATGGCCGTACTGCGTAAATAAGATGACATGGTTGTTTTATGACATTTACGTCTTATTTGAATTTGTGTATTTGTAAAGTTTAAAAATTGGAGAAATTTTGTAATTTTTGCAGTTATTTGAAGGTAGGTTACTATTGCTTTAACTAATATTTCTCCGGGGAGTCGTCTTTTGACTATTATAAAGTGCTATTTGCAGGATATGATTTAATTTTTTATTTTTCAGCGTATCAAGTTTTGGTGAAGCTTTGTTGCCGGATTGAAAGTTCTACAGTAAAAATGTTTAGTGAAGCACAAAAAATTTTTATTGTTGAAAGTTTTTTTAGAAATGGAAACAAAATAGGCGCTGTGTGGAATTACTCTATGCATGACTGCTTTGATGAATTTCGAACCGAGTTTTCTGATGTTGCGGTGACCTTTCATAATTTTCGTACTGGGTCACAATACCTAATTGATAAATTTCGTCAGACTGGTTCTGTTCAACATAAAAAAGGGGCTGGAAGACCAACGAAACGATCGAATGAGGTTATTGAAGAAGCGCGACAAATTATGGAAAATAATCCTTCAACTTCTATTAGGCATTTATCTCAACAAATTCAGCAAACGGATTTATGCTACAGTACATGTCAAACACTTTTGAAAAAGGATCTGCATCTATACCCTTATCGTGTTACGGCTATTCATGAACTCCTTCCCAATGACGTTCCCCAAAGACTTAATTTTTGTGAATGGTTTTTAAACAATTTTCAAGAAGAAAATAGTGGTGCTTTTGAAAAAACATTTTTTACCGATGAGGCTTATTTTTATTTATCAGGCTATGTTAATTCACAAAATATGCGAATGTGGAATACGCAAAATCCGCATGTTTTTGTAGAAAGACCTCTTCATCCTCAAAAAGTTGGTGTGTGGGCAGCAATTAGTTCTAGAAGAATAGTAGGCCCAATTTACTTTGATGGCACAATTACAGCTGAGAGATATCGAATCGAAATTCTGACAACATTTATTAATGAGCTTCACGATGATGAATTGCGGGAAGGTTACTTCCAACAAGATGGCGCTACACCTCATGTAACCAGAGAAAATTTAAATTTTTTAAGTGAATTTTTTGAAAACAGAGTTATAAGCCGAAATACGCAACAACCTCGTTCCTGTGATTTAACACCCTGCGATTTCTTCTTGTGGCCTTTTATAAAAAACTCCATTTATCGAACACCAATTGAGGATATAAATGATCTTAAACGAAGGATTTCAGAAAAAATTGCCGAAATTAATAATTCTCCAAACGTATTGGTTAATGTGTCTCTGAGGGTAAGAAGAAACATCAGAAGGTGTCTAGAAGTAGGAGGCGGCCATATAAAGTAGGCTTTCAAAGTAAGATAGCTCAGGATTTTATATTACATACCGTCAAAAAACATTATTTTAGGTTTTCAACGTGACAACGCTGCTTTTTTGCAAATTCGCCCTATGATTTAATCTACGCGCTACTGCTACACTATGTATACTGGGTCACAGCCGCCCTTGAGCAAAATAATTAATAATCACTCGTTATTAACTTATTGAACTTTGTTTTTGTTAACTTTAACTACATAGTACAAGAAATGTGGACAATTTCCACTTGGTGACGTGCTTTACTTTTTAAAAGCAGTCGTGTGACATGCACCGCCGAACTTTCGGGAAATGGTCCCCTTGATAAACTTATATTTTATGCGTTTAGCCAAACTCTGCTTGGCGACCGTCTGGAGGCTGCGTTGCCTCATCCCTTCTCGCGTCTGTCTCCCTTCCTCACGCAGTTTGGTAGGTGATTATTTTTGGTGAAGCGCCTGATTACATATGACAACAATGCCGCGCTGTTACTATGTGGGTTTTATGATGAATCTTGGATATTTACGTATACGTGAGGAAAAGAGATGAACTAATAAAAACGCAGACAGCACAGCGTTTGTTATTGCATCGTGCGATAGCTACATAAGCATTTATATACACTATATACATCAATTAGACTTCCAAGAATGCCATCAGTGGCGTACTTTGCTTTAACACTCAGAGTGTTCTCAACAAACAAGTTTTAAAATTTTCACATTAATATAAAGATTAAGATATTACTTTACTTGTTAAGAAATTATTAAGTGTATTTTTTGTTAGCGTTGGTAACTAACGTGATGATATACAGGGTGACAATTTAAAAACTTGAAATGGCCATATCTTAGGAACGAAAAACTGAAGAAAAAAACGCAAAAAACAGTTTCTATAAAACGAAGGGGGAACAAAAACAAGCGTATTATCCCACCCTTATCTGCAACCCCTTGGACAGGGTGAGATACACCCTAAAATCTTAAATAGAAAGGGGGGTCGAGTGATACATCATTTTGAAGCTCTTGAAAAATGCTTTCCAATGGTACCATGGAAAGCTACATTCCAGGAAATTCTTCTCTGTTTATTAAGGAAAACAATAAATGAAAACACAATTTTGAAATTTGTTATTATTATTTATTTAAATGTTCAAAATGATTGCTACCAATATCCTGGCATATTAAGAGATATCTCTTAAGAATTCTAAACATTTTAAGCCTAGGTATTTTGTTTTGGTTTATTTGCTATGGTTTTTTTGTCAAAAAAAAAATTTGTTTATAAATATTCGCATTTTATTATCACAGAATTTACTTTAAAAGTAACTTGTACTAGTATTATTATTTTAAGAACAGTTGACTTTCGGTTCAGTTTAAACGAAAGGCAGCACCTCTTATCTTTAACAATGATGTACAGCACAGCTGAACGTGTAGAAATTATTTTCATTTATGGTTCCCAGGATCAATGTTTTTTAAGGACAGCTCAACGTTTTAACGAAAGGCATACAGGTCAAAATGTAAGCCCGGAGTATGTTCGCCAACTAGTAGCCAAATTTGAAGAAACTGGTGCTGTCGCGAATAAAAAGAGAAATCAACCGAGACTAGCCGACGAAGCAGCGCAAATTGAAATTCTAGGGAGTTTGCAATGAATTCAACTTTATCAACTCGTGAAGCAGCTGTAGCAACTGGGTTATCTCGTGAATCCATAAGAAAGGTACTTAAATTTAATAAGTTTTATCATTATAACCTGCACATACTGCAAGAACTTTGTGACGACGACCCGGACAGAAGAATTCAGTTTTGTGAAATAATGACAGATAGAATTACGGCAGAACCTCGACTAGTTAAAAATATTTGCTTCAGTGATGAGTGTACCTTTTATTTAGATGGGCATGTTAATAAGCAAAACTGTCGTTACTGGAATGACGAGAACCCCCACGTATTTAGAAAAGGGCATACCCAGTACCCCCAGAAAATTAATGTTTGGGCTGGTATATTGGGAGATGGTATTATCGGCCCAATATTTATACAAGGAAATTTAAATGGCGCCAGGTATGCTGAAATGCTACAGAGGTCTATCGAACCACTAATAGTGCGAGAATTAGAAAATCAGAGGGACATACTCGGAAATTTATCTTTAGAAGAACGCTTACTACATTTCCAACAGGATGGAGCACCTCCGCATTATGTAGTTCCCGTTCCTCTAGGTTCGCGATGGCTAGAGTTCTCGGACATTGAGAGTAAGGATTAAATTGACACCTTTACTAACAATAAACCCGCTAGCGAAGCTCCAGATACTGCCAAAGATTTTAGGTTATGAATTCACCGAAAAATAATAAGCCTAAAATATGATGTTCAAGTAATATATTTAAAGCATAGAACTTACCTAATTATTTGACACACAAATTAAGTAATAAGTATTTAAATTTTAGTAGGAAAGTATTTATTTTAACAGCCGAACCAACACACACAAACTAGCGTTATCGATTGTCTCTAAAAATCCTAATGGCTTAACTTCCACTTGAGCCAATATAAGGGCCACTTGTATAGGTTCAGTTTAAACCACAAGTGACAGTTAAACTTTAGTTTATGCAGTAGTGCTTGTTGTATAGGTTACTGTAACAGCCACCCAAAGTTTAACTGGTAACTGGCGGATTGAGTACCAGTTAAACTCCAAGCTTTGGTTAAATACGTTGAATATTTGAAGACATAACCTACATTATTTAATTATTTGTGTGTGAACGTTTTTTATAAATTTTTACAATGGATGTCTTCGAAATATTTGAAGTTATATTATCTGATGATGAAGATGGTATTATAAACATCGTCGAAAACCCAAGGAGACCTAAAGTTTTTCGACGACTAGTCGACACCATGGAGATATGGATAGATCAAGAGTTTATTAATAGGTTTAGGATCTCAAAAGCATCAGTAGAAGTACTACTACAGCAAATTGGAATACATTTATATCGAAACACACTGCAGTAAGTACCTACTTTATTAAAATATAATTTGCAAAAGGAATTTTTCAAAAGCTTAATTTCGATGATTTTAAAAACAAAAATTAAAGTGGAATTTTGTACCTAATTTAGTTATAAAATTGCATTTTTAGCATGATCTTTCTAGTTTGCTAGACGTGTTTTATACTACCATTCCTTTGTTTTATTGTAGAAACCATGCTTTAAGTCCACTGATACTAATTTTGGTGGCATTACGGTTCTTTGCTACAGGAAGTATGCTTAACGTAGTTGCAGACTTTGGAGGTATTGATACTAGCAGTGCATCACGTGTTGTTCGTAATGTCTCAAGGGAGATAGCAACTTTAGCGCATATATATATATAAAGATGCCTAGAACTTATCAAGAACTCGAGCAAACCAAAAATGATTTCCGAAACGTAGCCAATTTTCCTAACGTAATTGGAGCTATACAGGGTGTTACAAATTCGAGTGTATGCATGGGGATCTCGGTTATTATAAGAGATACAGGGTCGGTTAAATTGAGACAAAGTTGTGTAGTGTGTTGCTAAACAAAATGTCGTTTCGGAATTTGAATAGTTCCGTATACTTCCGGAGATATCCGGAAAACACCGAATTCTCACAAAAACGTTTTTATTTTTTCCTGACCTTATTTGAGAAGATATTTTGAAATAAACGTCACATCGGCACAGCCACTTTTTCCCTTCTACAAAATGACGTTATTAAATTTAAAATCCGAAGTTTCGTTTCCGAGCAACCACCATCAACTTAATTTTTTTAAATACGACCCTGGATTTTTTTTCCTTTGGATCGTGACCTTTGGACCTCCTTAAAGCAATGACGGCTTAACATTGTCAAAAAATTAATTGGATCTATGAAAAATAAGGTCCTGAATCTACTTTGTCTATCTATCTTTGTCTAACACATTACTTTTGCTATCCTCATAAAAGATATCACATATTACTATACAAAATGAAACCTTTATTTTATCTAAGATATGGCACATAATTAAACTAGTCCAACACTACATTTAACATTACAATAAATGATAAATAATTTATAAACTAGATCTCAATAATAAGCATATCTGATCTACCGAAAATCTTGAGGCTAATTGCGACGCAAATGTTCAAAGATATTCCCCTGTACCGTAATGCAATCATTAATTTATGACGAATTTTTAAAGCCGACCTAGAAATGCTTCTTCTGTTTAAAGAGGCGAAGGCATGTAGAATTCGCAGTCTTAATTCATCCCTGGTGTTAATAGTTCTACGGTAAATGGCATTTTTTAAAGTACCCCACAAAAAAAAATCCAGAGGTGAGAGATCCGGAGATCTCGCTGGCCATTCTACCGCACCTCTTATTCCTATCCAGCGGCCTGGAAATTCCGCTTCGAGAAATTGACGCACAATTCTGCTATTGTGAGCAGGTGCGCCATCTTGTTGGAACCAGAGGTGTGGCAAATCGGCTAGCGGGATATCTATTAGAAAATTTTGAAAATCGTTATTTAAAAAATGTAAATATTGTTCAGCCGTTAAATACCCCTCAAATAAAAATGGTCCCAAAATTCTCCTCAATATCTCCCAATATCCCCGCCCAAACATTAATGCCAAACCTAACCTGTGGTCGCCCCTGCCTGTTAGCTTTAGGATTTTCGATAGACCAGATATGTTCATTGTGGCGATTGAAAATACCACAATTTGTAAATTTGGTCTCATCAGACCAAATTATTTTGTTTAGAAAATTATTTCCTTGTCTGTTTATCTCCTTACCTAACCACAAACAATATGCGAGTCGTCTTTCAGGATCACCGGGATGTAACGTCTGGCTAATATGTATCTTGAAGGGTTTGTCGGAGCGGCTTTTCAAAATTCTCCAGCACTTCACATGGTAAAGCCCCGGACTGTTAACTTCGACAGCTGCTTGTCGCGTGGAGGTGGACGGATTGATATTTATCTATAAGGTATAATGAATTTTAACTCGGCACGACTACATAGAATTATGAATACATAGAATTAATTACCTGATTAAGGACAATATCAACATCTCTTTGCGTTGTCTTACTCCCATATTTTTGGCGTATTTTTGAAAACGAGCCATATTTCCTCAAATTTGAATCCAGTTTACGAATAAACGATCTGCTGGGTTGGGGTTTCTCAGGATATCTCCGAAAATACTCTTCCAAAGCCCGATCACAGTTTCTGTCACAGCGGTAATACAATTGTAGCATTATCTCGCTTTTCTTCGCTTGAAAATCTCATTTTTGAAAAACTTGTGTTTAATGACGTCTAAGCATTCAAATAAATCAATCGTTTGACATAATCAGTCATTTATAGTAAATAACAAGTATTCCTTTGTTTTCAAAGCTAACATGATTAAACATTCATTTAGGTCTCGTGCGTCGCAATTAGCCTCAAGATTTTCGTTAGATCAGATATGCTTATTATTGAGATCTAGTTTATAAATTATTTATCATTTATTGTAATGTTAAATGCAGTGTTGGACTAGTTTAATTATGTGCCATATCTTAGATAAAATAAAGATTTTATTTTGTATAGTAATATGTGATATCTTTCATTAGGATAGCAAAAGTAATGTGTTAGACAAAGATAGATAGACAAAGTAGATTCAGTACCTTATTTTTCATAGATCCAATTAATTTTTTGACAATGTTAAGCCGTCATTGCTTTAAGGAGGTCCAAAGGTCACGATTCAGAGGAAAAAAATCCAGGGTCGTATTTAAAAAAATTAAGTTGATGGTGGTTGCTCGGAAACGAAACGTCGGATTTTAAATTTAATAACGTCATTTTGTAGAGGGGAAAAAGTGGCTGTGCCGATGTGACGTTTATTTCAAAATATCTTCTCAAATAAGGTCAGGAAAAAATAAAAACGTTTTTGTGAGAATTCGGTGTTTTCCGGATATCTCCGGAAGTATACGGAATTATTCATATTCCGAAACGACATTTTGTTTAGAAACATACTACACAACTTTGCCTCAATTTAACCGACCCTGTATCTCTTATAATAACCGAGATCCCCATGCATACACTCGAATTTGTAACACCCTATAGATTGTACACATATTAGAATACAATCTCCAGGTGAGATATACAATTTAAACATAATAAAAAAATATATTATTATTTATACATGTTTTTATTTTTTATAGTGGGCCTTCAGCCCCTCGCAATAGAAATAAATAAAACAAAATATAAAAAAAAAAATAAATAAATGGAATAATCTAAATTGGACACTGACAATTAATTATATCAATATATTTTTCCAGGTGGACCAAATGCTGAAAATTTCCGAAACAGAAAAGGTTACTTTTCAATTAATGTACAAACTGTATCCGATGCCAACTTGTATACAAAGAATATAGTTGCTAGATGGCCAGGCTCCACTAATGATAGATTATAATATGGCAATAGCCGATTAAAGGCCCAGCTTAATGGTAGTACTTATGGAAACCACTTCAGTTTGGGTGATTCAGGGTATACTTTGGGTAACCATATAATGATTCCTGTGGCAAACCCAATTACACCAGCTGCACGTTTACATAACGAATCCCAAATAAGGACTCGTAATGTTGTAGAGAGACAGTATGGTGTGTGGAAAAGAAGATTTCAGGTTTTAAGATTAGAGCTAAGAGTCCTATTGAAAACTAATTTAGCTATTATAGTAGCTACAGGAGTACTTCACAATATAGCTCTCGATGGAAATGACCCTGAACCACAAGAGGATAATTTTATCGGAGAAGACAACATTGAAGAAAATGTTGAAGAACAGGTACAAGGAGATGGCATTTTAATTAGACAAGACTTAATAAATAATTATTTTACAAATTTACTTAATTAAAAATGCTGTAATTGTAGCTTGAGCTGAATTGTAAATTTATTTGTCTAAAATATTATGCGACTTTTTTTTTGTGTTTCTTCCAAGGAGTTAATGATGTACAGTAAATTGTAAATGTGTCATATACTTGAATTTTAATTATTGTTTCATTATATTATTATTTGTACAATTGCTATGTAACGTTTTATATATATATAAATAAGTTGTGTTCATTACATTTAATTATAGTTTTTTTTCGATTGAAATTATTGATAAATAATAAACCTCAGTTGTTAAAAACAAGGATATATTTATAAAATGAGCAAAATATACTACAATGATTAGGTCATTTCAAGTTGTTTTTTTAATATTTTCAGTTCTAATTTTTTCTTTTCAATCTCATATGAATGCAATCCCTTCATTTGAGCAATTTTCAATGTGTGCTCCTCCTCTTTCTTTTTTTGATCATCTGTAAGGACATGCCGCTTGAAGCTTGAGGAGATCCAATCTGGCTTCGGAGACACTACTTATTTTCAATCTACAATCTTCTGATAGTTTAGTTTTTGTGTTTCTTCTTTGTGTAGGTTCTTTGCCTATTAAAATAAGATTGAATATTGAATAATATATATTGCTAACATAGGTTTAAAAACTTTGAATGAAATTTGTTTTTAGCATCAGTTAAAAAGATTTATGTTGCAGTATACCTTCTTTTTTCATATAATAGTAATAATAAGTTTAATTTAAATAGTTACAATATAATAAACATGTTAATATGGTATTTTCAATAAACTTATTAATAAATTCCCCAGAAGACGTGCTTGTTAGGGGCATATCAAGATATATACCTGCGAAACCTTTCGAAACTGGTCTTTTTAAATTCATTGGTGTCCATGCAGCCCAATTATTATTTCCATGTGTGGTTACAGTATCATTGCCATTGTTTTGGTGTATTTCCTCGTTGATGTTTTGACCTATAAAATGCTCTGTACTAAACTTAAATCATTTGGTTATTTTTTAAAACATAATGAAAAAATGTTTATAAATAAACTTATTAAGATTCTCTTATAAAGCTTAAATATAAGTTATGTAAAATATAATTGTTTTTTTTTCTGTGGTAGGTCATCAAATTTAGTTGAAAATACTATACTAAGGGTCTAAAAACTTCTTATTTTTTCTTTATACAATAAAAATTTTAATATATGAATTAATTTGTACCTTTCTTCGATTTAAGACTGTTAAGTGGTTGGAGCCTTTGGAATTTAGAACTAAGTGTTGTACCTACAAGAATAAGAGAATATAGATAACAGTTGACAGTGTAATTTTATTTTTTTTAATGGAACATCCCATACCTAAAGTATTTCCTGAGAAAGGTCTTTTTATTTTCTTACTACTTATCGGTAATAATACAGTCCAATTTTCCTGTTGGGGGCTAACAATTGTATTTTCTTTGGTAAATAATGCTAACGGTTGTGATTTTGGAATGTCAATTTTCACATCCTGGTTCTGAGTATGTCCGAATGTGCCGTTTTCTTCTGAAAAATGTAAAATAAATTTTATTAATGTTGCGTACTATTTTATAGCAACTGATCACCAAAACTTTTACACTCTCCAAATAAAACTTGATTGAACAATAAATAATTAAGATATACAGTAGTGTTGTCTACTTGCATTGGTGTTTTGAAATGCAAAGATTGATCAGTGGTGTAAACAAGTAATAAATAAAAATGATAAGACTTACCTACTTCCCTATCCTCAAAAACAAACTCTATATTATTCTGGGCCTGTACCTCAGGAATATCCCCAATGTAGTCGCTATCAAATTCACACTGTAGGCCTGTAACAGCAACACCAACAATATTTTTTATATCATCATCTTGTGATGAAATTGTGGAGAAATGTCCTTTTCCTCCTCCAGTTTTATACATTTCCTCCTTTTCTGCAGCAAATTTTTTTTTGGTATTTTTTTTTAAATTTTCCCACTTTCCCTTCAGGGCTTTGGAACTGCGGGGTTCTTTGCAGAATTCACTCCCATTAAATTCTGCTGCCAAATATCTTCTTTCTGCCTCCAGGTCACCGCGTCACTTTTTTTACATTTCAGGATAGTTTGATATTTTTTAATAATAATATTAATAAATTTACTTCCTCAGTAGAGAAATTGGAGGTTCTTTTACAGCCGCTGTCCATTATGATAATTTTATCGTTTTATTTAGGCACAAATACTAGGTAGAACACAAAACAAAATACAAAGAAAAAAAAACACCAAATAACCTCAACACTTTAGGTTAAAAAGTTTGTCATCTGTCAGTAAAGCGGAAACAAGTTTTGATAACCAAATATACGTTGAAGTTATCTACTAATTGATTATTTAACCAGATGTGTACAAGACGCATGTTATTATTTGGTTTTGTGACGCTAATTTAGATGATCCAATAAGGAAGAAAAACAAGACACCGAGTGCAGAGGTTTTTGTTATCAGAGACAAAAGTGGCCGCCAGCTTTTAGACAGTGGAGACGGGCCTGGGTTAAGTTCTAAGGTTATGAGCGCCACGCAGTTAAGTGCACTTTGCCTCTGGAAGAGATGTTCGATAGTTATGAATGATAACTGCGAATCACCCTATAACTGCCCTACACTTAATTTCCTTTACCTTCAACTATTAACCTAGGTTGGGGATAGTAATGTAAAACAACAACGCTCAGTATATTGAATCTATTTCTCATAAGATGTTAGTCGCTTAAATGCAGGTTGACATTATTGACTATCGGTAACCAAATAGGTATAGACCTCGTATTGAAATAATATGATGTTTAGTTAGAGTCTAAAATTTGTAATAAAAGATTTTAAAATAACAGTGAAATTTTGAATTAATGAACAGAACGTTACCAGATCATATTCCTGTTACTCCCTGCTCTTCAATATCGAGCCCCCTTATTATGTAAGCTATGGCGTTAGCTCTATTACATAATAGTTACAATCCTAAATACTAGTAAAATCCAAATATGCACATATCTCAAACAAAAAATAATACCCTAAATATGTCCATACCCCAACCCTCTGAATTGATCCCTTCCCTAGCCAAGAATCATCATAGGAGATTCTAATCCAAGTATAACCAAAAATATTTAATTCAAATAAAATTCTCTCTATGTGATCTCGCTATAAAAAAAAAGTGTACTGGTCAATAAGTCTTAAATGGGTTCATTGAATTGATAGATGAAAATATGTTTAAAAACTTGCGTTCTCAGCTTCAACTCAAGGCCATGCAATGCCTGAGGGATCCTATGGAACTCGAAGTAACCGCGTCTCTAATACACCAGCAGTGTAGAGACTCCATGGAATAACTAAGCCAACAAGTGTGCTGAATGAACCTCAACACTCCAAAATCCAAATGAAACCAAAACCCGGACTAAAAACCAGGACTAAAAACCAGGACTGGAAACCAGGACTGGAAACCCTAAAATAGAGGAAAAATACCTCTTAATTTATGAAGGTTTACTTCTTCCAATTAACATAAGTATCTACCAAATATACATTACCTCTGCACTTAAGTAGAGGGTCATTTTAGGCCTGAATGCCCATACTGTAAGTCCCAAACAAACGATCCCACGCGGTCGTCACCACGAGTGAACTCTACTCCAAATTTATATCGCCCCTGAAATATTATTTCGAGGACTTAGATATCGATTTAATAGTCAAATATATTAATATATGAAGACAACCGTACCTGAAGACATTAAGCGGGGCATAGAACCACAGCATATGGCGGCCATTAAATCTGATCCCATTCAAAATGGCGTGAAGTACTTCCATCAATATCTAACTGCACCAATTCAATCGGAAATCCATAACTTCACAAAGATTTGCGGTGCTAATCCATCTAAGTGGCACTTACAAGCTCACAGGCTTCTCAGCGTTACATTACCGAAATCTCTAATTAAAATGGCAGCGCCATGCCGAAAAAAAAAGGAGACAAACGGGAGAGACACCAACTTTAGTCGAAAGATGTGAAATGTCTGCCGGCTGTACCGGTGTCAGTGTTGCCAACCAACTAAAATGAAATTACGCTCCGTGCCATGCAAAAAGGTGCGATTTCGAGTGTAAAGGTGCGATTTTTAGAGCATCAAAGAATTTGTTTATATTTTGTTCTTCGTTTTATTTTTTGGTGATATTAAGGCGTTTTGACTTGACACGGTGCTATTTCTGCCAGCAGAAATGCCTGTAGATCTGCGCAGTAAACGATTATTTATGAATGTTTGGCGCCTGCGCACTGCGTACTGCGCAGGTCTACAGGCATTTCTGCTGGCAGAAATAGCACCGTGTCCCGTGTCAAAAGGCCCTTAGGCACTTTCGAATTGATTTAGGGACAGGGTCGTTTAAGGCAAATATACTTTGACCACATCTTTTTGGTTATTATTTTAAAACATTTTTTTATTACTATAAATACACAGACATTTCACAACAACTAAAAATAAATAATTTTCTTAGAAACTACAAATACAAAAATACAAACTTATGACTTATGTTTAATGCACATTTTAATTCTCCTGCCATATTTTACAGTGTAACATATTTTTAGTGGGTTCAAACTTGACACAACCACCATTTTGCACAACTCCTTCTTTGGTGGCTAAAATCGCTTTAATATTAGTTGTTTTTAGTAAATTTCTTTTGTCTGTCTTTATATTGAAAAGGTCGCTGAAAATTCGTTCGACGCTAGCATTTGAATATGGCAAAACCAATAGTAAAGAAAACAGTTTTTTTAAGTTTGGAAAAAGTAGTATATCCGCGTGGCGACCGCAGCCTAGTAGTTAGTGTGTCCGACTACTAAGCCGAAGGTCCCCGGTTCGATCCCGGGACCATGCATCGATCTTTATTTATTCGGTCGTCACCTCGTGGAAGGCAATGGCAAACCACCACGTAGTAATTTGCCTAGTACAACCTCTCAAATAGTGCCGTTCGGAACCGGCGATAAACTGTAGGTCCCATATACCTGTGAAAAATCTGAAAAAAAGGCACACATCACAGGTATATGCGAGAGGTCGCCTACGCTCGAATGAGCATGGCACATAAAGAAAGTATATCCGCATCATTTTTTAGAGTGAATAGTTCTGACCAATATTTTTCCGCATCTTCCATATCCAGCTTTAAATCATTATAATTTAAAAGGGCATGACGACGCCACTCGTTATCGAGTTCCTGAACATTCACATGTTCTTTTAATATTGGAAACCTTTCAACGATATGTAATAGTGAAGTATTTTCAAATTTTTGAGCGACTTTTGGATTTATTATTTCAATTATTTTAAAAATGGGATCTTTAAATGAAAATCTATCTTTAATTTGCGTTACTAATTCAATATAAAAAGACAAAATTGATTTAAAAAAACCTTCAACATCTTTTTGTGGCACATTAGAATTTTGTTTTAATTCTCTAATACTTTCAGTTGCTTCAATACCTAGATAGATTTTTTCTAAGTTCAAAAAATTTGAGGGATTTTTATGGTTAAGTGTGAAAATATCTTGGATTTGTCTTATGACACAAATTTGAATAAAGTTAGAGCACAAAGTTTTCAACAATTTTTCTGTTTCGGGTTTTAACCTATGCAGCAGTGGTTTTTCAGACTGAAACAATAAGTTAAAATCAGTCATAAGGCTTAAAGAGTAGGACATAAATTCGAGATAAATTTTTGTAAATGGGTTTTTTATTGTTTCAAGCATATTTTCTGTGGTTATCGAAGGGTCTTCAAACACGATCTCTGTAAAATAGGCTTTTAACGGCTCAAACTGTTCCAGCACCCTATTGACAACTTCTTTAATAGAAAGCCATCTAGTCATAGCGGGGGACAAAATCTTGTGAATATCTGTTTGAAAAAAAAATTGAAATTCTTGAAATTTTTGTCGTCGAGCCGGGCTTCTATTAAAATGACTACCAATATTGCGTAGTAGGTCCTCGATATGTCTAGGCAGGCTAAGACACGCCTTAGATGTGGCTAAATGTGCCATATGGCAAGAGCACCGAATACAAACAATGTTAGGTAGTTCACGAATCAGGTTTGAAAACACAGAGTTATATTCGCCTACCATAACATTGGCACAGAAAACAAAAAGCAAATGCCAGAGTGGACGTCCAGTGTTGCCAAAGTTGTTCTTCACTCTAGGGCGAGTTCAGGTTCAAAGTTCAAATGCTCCATCGGCCGCATCGGGCAATAAGTGCGTCTTTTTCTAAAGAAAATCAAATAAATATCTGATTGCGATGGCGTTTACTGTTTACTCCAAAAAGTGCGAAAAAGTGCGATTTTGTGTAGGGTGCGAAAAAGGTGCTCCCTCGTGTTAAAAGGTGCGAAAATCGCACTAAAGTGCTCCGATTGGCAACACTGACCGGTGTACCCTGCCCTTTCTCCAAGATCTTCGAGTCTAGAACAGCACTATCCCTTTCTTACCCGCTACGAAGAGCAATTGTTTCTCTCTAGCATCTGGAATAAATCTCCAGCGCGCAACTCAATGTGAACACGTGATTCGCAATGTCAACAGGGTTGTCAAATGTCAGGATCAGGATATTGCTATGGGGAAACCACCAACGTACTGCCGCAACCAGATATACCTTTATAAAAATCTCATACCCAAGAAGCGACTAATCGAGCAATTTCACCATTATGTCTAAATCCTAAGAACTGATTATTGCAAGATTACGGCATTCACCATCCAGACCACCGCCTGGCTGTTTGTTCATGTACAAATCGTTTCGAAACCATGAGGTCCGATTTAATGGGGAATTTGTCCTAAAATAACTGGCAACACCGTAGAACACGTGCAACAAGGCCAATAAATATACGCAGGGCCCTATCGAAACGGTGACCCCGAAACTCCAACCTGTCAAGATCAGCTGCTTTCCAAAAGTCGAACTAGAATAAATTCCATAAAATGCCAACAATTAACTAACACTCCAGAAAAACCATCATATAATACGTCAAAGTAAGTACAGGGACACGATCTTAGTTAGAGAGGTACATTCCGTTATAAATCAAGCCTATAACCAGGGTAAACAGACTTGACTTCATTAGAAATTATCGTAGGTAACGTACATTAATTCATCTATTCAAGGAGAACTTACTGAAACACAGGACACAGGACAACGTATAAGCTATTTCTGATAGCCGAATAGCTGGAATCCCTCGAAACTCAGTATCAAGTGACCAATTGCTAGAATAACCTCTCAGTAAGCTTCTGCAGTGAACGTAAGATAAACCAGGACAAATTAGGAATGTCACTGAAAGCACTAATGATTCTGCTGGCATACACACAAGATTTTAACGTTTACACTACATGTGGAATAAGGTAAAGTATTATTATAAATTTGTGTTTATTTATACTATTAAAATCGTAAAATGAAATTGGTACGTTACAGTTTAAACTATAGTTTAAACTAGAGTTTAAACCAAAGTTTAAACTATATTTTAATCGAAACCTATACAAGTGGGCCTAAGTTTCAATTAAAGTTAAAAACTAGGAGTGATCCAAGTGTTCGACTCACGCCATCTGTGAATAATTTGCAAAAGTTCATTTTCACACGTTCTTGAAATTACTTTCATTCTCCATAAATAATCAACAAATTTAAGTAATCATTGTTTGAATATTTAAAGCGTCCTGGCTGATTGTTAATACTTTTTTAAGTGTCAGTGACTTTTAGTTAGCGCTTCATTGTTTTCTAACGCCGCCAAGGCCAACTAATAGTAACTGAACTTAAAAGCTGTTTTTACAATAGAAAAATGTTAAACTGCCAATATTTCATGAACTGTTAATTTTCGAAATAGACAACCTTGTGCAAAGTTAGCCTAATTTTTAATGCTAATTGAGATAAAATTATAAAACGGCAGTTCCCATTTGAAAAAATGAATGAAATGAAAGAATATCAAAATATAACTTAACCTACTTTATCTTACCTACAAGGTTATGACAAAAATAGATAACTACTTCCCTAATCACTCCCTTAGTTTAAAATATGGACACATCATGCAGAAATATTTGTTGTGACAACTTATGTACAGGGTTATTTTTTATATTTGGATACCCACCTACAGGGGTTAATATAAGTGACAGAAAAAAACTTTTAATACAAAAGTTGCATAATTTTTCCCGTCATATCTTTTAGACTTATTAAAAAAATCATACGCGCATCACAAAGTTAAAAAACAAATGAAGTTTTATTTTTTTAAATGGAACACCCTATATATTTTCCACCAGGGGGAAAGATCTCTTTCTCCCGATTTCAAAAATATATAACATATCAACATTTAATTTAGTCGTTTGTGAAATATTTGAGTTTTGATAAATTGAATTGATTATAATCGAGTTGGCGTTCCGCATACTTCAACGTGACATATTTGTCTGTTTACTTTAAATTGAAACAATCAGTAACAAAAAATGACTTATGTTTTATAATTCAATTTCAATAATTTAAAGTAAAGTAAATGACTATATGTTTTCTGTATACCCGCCACGACTTCTGACTCATTTTTGAATATTTTCTCTCATTTTGTGATGGATCGCGTTCGAAGTAAAATCTGGGTGATCTGTATTGAGCATGAATATTTTTTGTTCAATTCTTTGTCAAACACGTATATTTTAAGGTCTATCGTAATAAATACAGTTTTTTAGAAATCCCCATTCCTGTCTATCCAAAGGTCATATCTGCCATTTAGGTATTCAGTAACTTGAACGATATTATGGGGTGGTGCCCCATCTTGTTGCCAAACAAGGTTATTGTATTGCCAAACTGGAAGTTCTTCTAAATTGGGGAAAGGGGAAAGAAATGCAAAAAGTCTTTCTCCACTAATTTAATAGTGAGCTATCAAAGGCCCAATTTTAAAATTAAAACGTCTACATGTTTCGAAGGTAGTAACCTTCATCTTCAGGAGACAAAAGTAGTGCTGCAGTTATTATTAGCAGTAGAGAGAAAACTGTTGGTGGAAAGTGACGCTGATGGAGCTTTTTTTAAAAAATATTTTGACAAGATAATAAAAAATTGAATGCAATCAGCATACTGAAATTGTAAATGAAAAATGAAATGTCATATTTATTCAAAATTTCTGTGAAGACTCTGTCAATTTGTGGACGAATTTAAAAAGGGAAGATATTCGTCATTTGAAAGTCATAAGTTAGGATATATAAAAAGAATATTTTGGACATTCTAGGTCATGTTATAAAAGTTTTTTTTTATTTTATTTTGTAGAAGAAAAGAGAAAGATTTTGTTAGCGTTTTATTAGAAATTATAATGTTGAAATTTCATTTGTAAAATTAATTATTGGAGACCTAAGGTCCTGTCAACTTGTGTTATGTTCGTCCCATTATGTAAATTCTTCTAAATAGGTTTCAACAATATTTTGAATGAAATCTAAATATCGATTGCCCGTTAGATACCCATCAAAAATAATAGGTCCAATTACTTGGTTGTTCAGCAAGCCGCACCACACATGAACTGACCTCCGTCCCTGTATTTTGACTGCTTGAATTTTATGTGGGTTTTCACTTGTCCAATAGTGTTTGTTTTTTCTATTAAACATCCCCGCCGTCGTGAACGTAGCTTCATCGGTGAAAATAATTTTTGTTAAGAACTTGGGATCTTCTGCTATATGCCTTAATATTTCTTGACAAAAGTCTTAAACTGGCATAAATTTGTACGGATGATATTTGTAATGTTTCAAAGTGGTCTGAATCTTGTAGAACGACTTTCCAAATTGTGCGGCAACCGTTGAGATCGAACTTTCGGGATTTTCAAAAATATGATTTCTAATTTATTTTATTTATAATTATTAGGATGCAAGAGAATACTGTTACCTTCAAAGGATAGTAAAATATTTAAGTCTTCTTCGTCATTTCTAACAACGATTCTCTTTTTTCGAACGAGTTTTTTGGATTCATTAAATCGCTGGATAATGCGTTTGATTGTGTTAGTCGATGGTACCCGTCGTCCAGGCTTAATTCGACGATATTGCTGTTGAACTACAGCTATTCGGTTGTTATTGGAATAGAAAAGACGTACTAATTGAAGTTTGTCTTCTTCCGAATATCCCATTTTCCTTACTGAATGTTTCAATTTAAAGTAAACAGACAAATATGTTACGTTGAAGTATGCGGAACGCCAACTCGATTATAATCAATTCAATTTATCAAAACTGAAATATTTCACAAACGACGGAATTAAACAGTGGCGCACCCAGCAAAAAAATTCGGGGGGGGGGGTTAAAATTTTTTTTTTTGTAACGGTATCCGATATCGATATTTTGTCACTTGTAAAAGATACATTTTTTTTTAGAAAAATAGGTGATGGAAAGAAAAATATCAAGTAAATATGGTTTTGGCAGGTTTTATATAAGATTGTAATAATGCCAAATGGTAAACATAATTTATGTTACATAAATCATACTAAGACTAAGATATTAAGCCAAGCTTAGTTTTAATTTTCTAGGCTTTTCGATGAAATTATCTAAAATATTGTCGACAGACGGGGTCATATTTCTATTAATATTCAAAAGAGTGAGGCCATTTAGCCTGTTTTCCGAAGAACTGTTTTTTAAGTATGATTTTAGTCTTCGCAAAGTTGAAAAACTACGTTCAGGTTCCGCAGTAGAGACGGGCAATATAGCTAATATATTAAGTAAATTCTTGATATTTATAAAGTTGTCAGTAACGTGTTGTAACGCGCTTAAGGCATCTTTGGGCCGCTCTTCATTTGGCAGTCTAGCAATTGTTCTGTACCAAAGTTTAAGTTCGACAACTACTTCATCTTTGGTTCCTGTCAGGTCATCTTTATAAAATAATACTAAAGACTGGAATTCAGATAGTGTTTCGTCGGTGAGAATAGACGGATCTTTGGGAAAGAGGCTTTGAAATCCGGCCAATATTTCTTTATGTTTTAAAAATCTTTCTTTGAGGTTACTTATAAAAGAGTCCAAAATTGGAATATATATTGCAATCCGGTAATAATCTTCGACAGTTTCCGTATCAATATTACAACGTTTTGTTTGATGTAGGCTAGTTCGCGGTTTACTTATAGGAAACTCAAACTTTTCGCCCAATTTTTTTACGTTTAAAAATAGTTTTTTAAACTCCAAGTTAGCATTATACCGCAATTTTTGAAGTTCAGCAATGGTATCTTCCGACAAATTTACAGCCCGTTTTAAATCAATATTTCGCTGCTGAAACGCTTTGCATAAAATGCTATTAAAGGTAGATACCTGATTTACAACTTGCAAAGAAATAACAAATTCGGGTTTTTTTATTGAAGCTCCTAACTGATCTGCTGCATTAGCTGAATCTTTATTTGTCCATTTTGAAATTGTTTCCAATGCTAGTACAACAGGACCATAGAGCTCTAAAAATACAGCAACAGAGTTATACCTTTCTGTCCACCTAGTGGCGCATAATTTAATTAATTTTTCATGGCCAGAAACTACATCTGATTCTGCTAAGCACTGTTTTATAACAGCTTGTCGTTTCGGAGTGTGAAAAAAGTCATAGAGTTTCCCTATAGTACCTAAGCAGTTTCTAACTGAAGGTAAGTCGCAGGAATTTGAAACAGCCAGGTTCAAGGAATGTGCCGCACAGTGGACATACAAAGCCATTGGATAAATAGCCTGAATGTGGGCCTGAACACCATTAAAGTTTCCGCTCATGGCTGCCGCACCGTCATACCCTTGACCGCGCATTTTATTTAGGTCGATTCCAACGTCTTTCAATTTTTTTATAATTGCCATTGAAATTCCCTTTCCTGTCACATCTTCAAGTGGTACAAACTGCAAAAAAAGCTCTTCTATAATGGAAAATGTTGAATCGATACATCGAACACACAGGGTCATTTGTTCTATGCAGGAAATATCAGTTGTTTCATCGACAAGTACGGAAAAATACATCGAAGAATTAATATTTTTAACTAAATTTTCGAGAATTAAATCGTTACTTATTTCAATTATTTCGTTCTGTATCTTCCAACTAGTATACAATGCATTATTTTTACCATGGGAAAGTACATGCTGTAGGTGGTCGTCATATTTTGCTCTATATTTAAGAAGTTCCCGAAAATTACCCTCATTTGCTTCAGCGTCCGCATCATCAAGCACTACTCTTCGGCCATCTCGGTGGGCCCTTAGTGCTAGTCCTTGTCTCCCGCAAAATAAAACAGTTTCTATAATCGGTACTAACTTCTTTCTGTTTTCCATAATTTGATTATTTTCTTCGTGATACAACTGAAAATGTATTGGCTCTTGCACACCTACAAAAAATAATTGTAAGTAACAAGTTACTATTTAAATCAAATACTTTCTTTTAAATCAATGACAAGAAACCCCCACCTGGTGCTATTTTGCAAATTATATCAGCTTTTTCGACATTTTCTTGATGATAGGAGCGCTGCTGATGCTCGGGAAATCGTTCCGTGGCTTTCTTCCAATTATTAAAAGGGACAATGCATAACTGTCCTGAATTTTCATGTTTTCCTAATCCTACACTGACTGATGTATGAAACAAAACACAATATTTGCAATAAGCACCGTCATCTTTTTTGGAATCGCTTAACCATTTCCACTTGTGAAGCCATTGTGGCTGAAATTTTAAGTTCCTTGTACCTGATGAAGGGTAGGAAAACGTGTCTGTTGGATACCACAATTTGTCTAAAACTTCTTTTTTTCTAGTATTTGTCAACTTCGTATTTAAAAAATTAGCTATATCGTAGGAATCCCAGCATTCTTTACTTGTCATTTGATTGTTCAGGTCAGTCTGAAGCTCATTTTCAGGGATATCGTTCATATCGTTATTAGCAGTCGTTATCGCTAGAATTGAAATATGTATAACTGAATGCTAAAAATAAACTAATTTTCTTTTCACCAATATTTTATCCAAATTAATCCAAATCAGCTTTCAAATTTCCATAAACTTAAAAAAAAAATAACAAATTTTGAAAAACGAAAACACAAGTTTAAAAAACGATAGTTTTATTTCATTATACATTTATTTCATTATACATTATTACATTCATTATTCACGGCTTTCAAGGTTTTTATGCCCACCCCTGTATATCTCGATAATTGAGATAATGATAATTCTATTAATTCTAAATATTTAACATAAAAAAATAAAATATGAAATTCATAAAAGAAAAGTTTCGCGCAATAATAATTGCAGCGTGAAAGTGACACCTGGCAACAACGCCATTACGCTAACCATCAAAATCGTGTAACCTCTCATATTTATATAGTAGGTTAGGTTATATGATTTTCCCTAAACCGTAAACTGAAAAAAAAAACAACGAAAAGATTTTAAACAAATAAACACTAAGTGCTTACCTTTAAAACCTTTAATATGTTCATGTTGCGGTTCTTTTTCAGGTTCTTTTGTAACTTGTAAACTGCCTTTTGCCTTTTTTGAAAAAAAGTCCAACATACCTAACTGCCGCTTCGACATTTTTAATATTTTAGCTGTTATTCTTCACTATAACCGAATATTATGTAGGTTAACAATAAAATTAGCACACACCACACACTAGCTAACTAGCTACGAAACACGAACACGAGTGACGAAAAGATTTCTTCAAGTTTCGATCGAGTATTTTAGTATTTATGCTTGGATCGATTATCGATGTACCAATACAATAATTACAATGTCTACAAAGCCGCGCCGTTGCCGGATTTCCATGTCCTCGGTTTTGATTTCAGTGATTTCGTGTATTTTATGAGTCTCCCAAAAATATTTTTACCTGAACATTTTTTATACCAGTGGCGATAAATTTCGGGGGGGGGGGGGGGGGTTTAACCCCCAAAACCTCCCCCTTGGGTGCGCCACTGGAATTAAATGTTGATATGTTATAAATTTTTAAAATCAGGAGAAAGAGATCTTTCCCCCTGGTGGAAAATATATAGTGTGTTCCATTTAAAAAAATAAAACTTCATTTGTTGTTTACCTTTGTGATGCGCGTATGATTTTTTTAATAAGTCTAAAAGATATGACGGGAAAAAGTATGCAACTTTTGTATTAAAAGTTTTTTTCTGTCACTTATTTTAACACCTGTAGGTGGGTATCCAAATATAAAAAATAACCCTGTACATAGTATGATACAAAAAAATTCTATTTCTATAAAACTATATTTTAAACAATGCAGCCTTTCTTAGGAACTCCTGTGGATTTCATAATAATATTTCACTTTTTAATCTTGCCTACTAAAAGCCTGAAAAGCCATCTCCATTAACTTTTGTTGGTTTCTAAATATATCAACTTCATTTTTTAGTTTGGTTGCTTCCATTTCCAGCCTCTTTTCATCCATCCATTGATAACCTCCTTTCTTCAATTTCTAGCCTCTTTTTCAATTTCTAGCCTCTTTTTTCTTTCATAACTATCTAATTCTAACTGTTTTTCTTGTAGTGCCAATTCTCGACACCTAACTTCATACCAGCGATCGTTTTTCTTCTCAAAAAACTTAATAGAAGATTGCTTCAGACCACCACTCTAACTCTTGAAGGACCTAAAAATGTATTAGTAATTTTATTATTAATTTTAATCGTAGCGGCCTTTACTTGGTGAAAATTCATTTTAAAAAACTTGAAATAAAACACGTATGTGTTGTAATTTTCACAATATATTTGTCAACATGACATATGTTTCGCCAGCACAGTGGCTTCTTCAGATGTGAGGAAGGTATAACAATTTGTAAAATAAGAAGCTTAAAATTAAGGTACCTGAACTAATGATATTATAGTAGGGAATTATTGTGGTTCAATATAAATTTAACAAAGGGGAGTTGTTATTATCTAATTGGTCATTTAGGATATTTTAGGTTTTTCTACCCTTGTTAATAGATAAAGACTCCAATAAATCCAATTTTATGCCTTTGTTCTCAGTGTGTAAGATTTGGAAATTTTTATCAAATGTATGATTTTCGATTTTTAGATGTTCCGCGTAAGTTGAATGCTTATTATTTTTAGAAAAAGAATCGTGATGATCTTTAATTCTGGTATGGAACGATCGACCAGTTTGGCCTATATAATACTTGGGGCAAGATCCACAATTTAATTTTTCTAATTTTGTCTCGAAAAATAGATATTTCGAACGCGCTAGCGAGTTCGAAATATATCCATTTCGAACTCCGAATTTTATTTTTTAAAAGTTGGCATTGGTTATATTTAAATGTTTTATTCTGTTGACGTCTGACGTTTCCTGTTATTGTTATCCATGAGAAAAGAAAGTTTTCGGGATTTCTCTGGTAAAAGTTGATTTATCGTTTTATTAGCAATATCCCTTAACTCAGGGGGAGTTAAACTTAGATTATCATGCTCCATATTTTTTTAATTATAATTATGAACAACTCCATGAAATATTAAATCACAAATTTCGTGACAATGACACAAAGAAAATATTATTTATTGTCAAGGCTACTATGATAAAAAGAAATTTAGAGTATTACCAACATAGAATTTAGACACACAAATTTACAAAATTTGAAGGGTTGATTTTCTTTTTAAATATGTATTTTCTTATTGAAAAAAATACAAAATAGAAAAAATAGTATAAAGTACGTGTTTTATAAAGCAGTTAGAGCACTTGTCCCGTTAAAAAACTCGCCGCAAGCGGCTCGTTTTTTAACATGGACGCGTGCTATAAGATGATGCTTTATAAAACATGTACTTTAATATACTATTATATACTCCATTTTTATTAATTTTATTAGTTTTGTCTTTGTTGTTTTTTATGATAGAGCCTAAACTACCCTTAGTCTTATAAGCAATCTCAATATCGTGTTGGTTCAGAAGTTTTTTAATATTAACACTTTGTTTGCCTAAGTAAGTAATGGAATGGTATTTAGTATTGTTTTTTATTAAGGGGTAGACCTCTTTAATTGCTTTTTTATATTTAATTTTAGTAAGGATATTATTTATAATTTGTATTGAGTAA
Organism: Polydrusus tereticollis; assembly: GCA_963920685.1. Lineage (NCBI taxonomy): Eukaryota > Metazoa > Arthropoda > Insecta > Coleoptera > Curculionidae > Polydrusus > Polydrusus tereticollis. The sequence goes on from OY987332.1 coordinate 90,141,581, forward strand.
CCATTATTGACCGCGATTTGTTTAATTAAGTTTAATTCTTTATTATAATTTTCTAGAGACATAGGAATGTTAATTAATTGAAAAATCATACTATTATAAGCTGCCAGTTTATGTTGTATTGGGTGATGTGATTTGTTATGAATGGTTATGTCATTGTGTGATGGTTTGTGAAATATGGAAAAATCTAATTTATTATGTAAACGTTTTATAGTTAGATCTAGAAAATCAATAGAAGAATTGTTTTCCTTTTCAAAAGTAAATTCAATTTTAGGGTGTAAATTAATAAATTTAAAAAAATAATTTAATTGTCTATCTGACCCAGTGAATGATACTAGAATATCGTCCACGTATCTAAACCAAAATTGGCAACTTTTAGCTAAGGGGTGGTCATGTATGAGTTCCTCAATTTTATTCATAAAAATTTCGGCTAATAAGGAGCTTAGTGGGTTACCCATAATTAAACCATCTGTAGAAGTATATAATGAACCGTTAAATTGAAAATAGTTTTGTTTAAGGCATATTTGTAATAAATGAATTATTTCGTCTATGATAATTTGATTAACCAGGTTCTTTTTTAATAAACATTCAACTAAATCGATTGTCTCATTAGGTGGTATACTAGGAAATAAGTTTTTTACATCGAAAGAAATAAGTTTAGCATTATTCGGAATACTGAAGTTCTCGATCTTAGAAATCAAATCGTATGAATTTTTAACACTATACTTAGGTAAAAAATTACAATATTTGCCCAGAATACTAATTAGTCTATTTGATATTTTGGTAGAAGGAGCCGAAACAAAAGATACAACAGGTCTGATAGGATAATTTTCTTTATGTAGTTTTATCAAAGAATATAATTTCGGTGGTTGAGGGTTCATTACTTTTAATTTAAATTTTTCCGCGTCATTTAAAATTGCGTGTGAGCTTTCGATAGCTTTGTTAATTTCAGTTTTATATGATAGAGTAGGATCTTTATGTAGTAATTTATAGCTGTCTGAATCTAAAAAATTTAGCGTTTTATTGACGTAATCGTCTTTATTCAAGCTAATTACAGTTTTGCCTTTGTCTGCTCGAGTAAAGATAATGTCATTAAACACATACGTGTTTTATTTTATTATTAGGCATTGTTTCAATTCCCTTTGGTCAGTAGAGGGCATTTAGAAATGCCTATATTTCTCTTGGTTCTTGTATGGGTTTTCAATTTGACCTCAGTTGGAGGTACTCCCATATTATAATTATTATTAAAAAGCATTTTATACATTACCTACCTTGGTAAATTTTTAAAACACTTATGCCCGTACCCACCAATTTACACGTTAATCAGAATTAGTTAATTCTCGAATTAGCTTTAATCGCGATTTAGTTAATTTCCGTATCCACCAAGATTTTATTTGCGTAATTTACTAATCACGGTTACTAAATTGGAATTAGGAATAGTTAGCTGGCATCCTCGCTTCTTCGGGATTTTTTATTCTTTGGTTGTCAATAATCAAGATTGGCATGGCAGTTGTCAATGTCAATATTTAAATTGTGTTTGTGAAAAATAAGTTTAAAACATTTTAAAAGTGGATAATAATTATAAAAAAAGTAAGAAAAATGCATGAAAACCATAAAAGAGGCAACAATCTTTCCACATCTATTGATACATCCTACAATTTGTGCGCGTTTATTCAGTTGGTTTTAGTAAGTTATCAGATTTTAGAATTATTTACCTCAATAAATAAAAAAAAAATAATAATTTATTTTTGTAGTGTAAAGATAAATATATAGCATTAAAATGGGTGAAGATCCCAGACTAGCGGAAAATGAAGGTCTGGTTTTAATAAATAAAAGAAAAAGAATGCCAAACTTTATATTGAATGAAAGGATTAATCTTTTTCAAATAATATTAGACAAGTATGTAGATAATATTAGAAAACAAAGCAACATATAGAGTGAGTATTCAAGAAAAGGAAAAAGTTTGGCAAAATATCGAAGAACATTTTAATGCAACATCCACTCTTGGAATATACAGGGTGTATTGTATATACAGGTATTTGTAAACTTCCCACCACGGATTTATCGAAAACCACTGATTAAAAGAAAAAACCCCGAGACACGTCAAGAGATTTGCCAAAGGGGCCAACTTTTTAACCGAAAACTACTTCATCCCCTTTTACCCTCTGCCCCCCGGGGTCATCCCCTTAAAAATTTTAAATGACAAGGGGTATCAAGTAATAGCTTATTTGAAAGGTCTTTCAAAGTGCTTTATTTTGACGTTTGATTTTTTAAAATCGGTCGATTCGTTTTCGAGAAAATTAGAAAAATGTTTATTTATCTTAATTTGTTCAGAAAAAAAACACACGAAAATATCACTTTTTATTTCAATAAGTGTTCAAAAACCAACATAAACAGCAATTCGGAAGATTAGACGTGGCAGCAACCAAATAACAACCCGACTTTTTTTCAGCCATCTATTTATAAACACAGATAACATGGGCGAACTGTATTTATTCTTATACCTGTTTAGTTTTTTATAGTTGCTAAGGAAAAGAAAGAATTTAATTTGCTGTCAGTTACCTTTGTGACAATCTTGGGATAGTGAAAATTAATTTATTGACATTGAAATTAATTGAATTAATTAATTAAAATATTATGTCAAAATAAAGCACTTTGAAAGAAAAGAAGAAGGGGATGGCCCCGGGGGGCAGAGGGTAAAAGGGGGTGAAGTAGTTTTTGGTTAAAAAGTTGTCCCCTTTGGCAAATCTTTTGACGTGTCTCGGCGTTTTTTCTTTTAACCAGTGGTTTTCGATAAATCCGTGGTGGGAAGTTTTCAAATGAACACCCTGTATAGAGACAAAAATTGCCTTAAACGGTTATACGAAAACCGAAAGAGAAATTAGAAAGTTGAAAGGCAAAGAGAGGCAAGAACTAATAAGGACGGGTGGTGGAACTCCTGGAAAAAGTATATATAAATTAATATATACAAATGAGTTTGATTCTGATGCCCCCAAAAATAGTTTGCCTAGCTTAAGGATAGAAGATCAAGTTTTAGGACACAAGCCATTTGAAAGTAATAAGGTATTTTGGTTCAGGTTTCATAATTTTTTTCAGGTTCTCTTTGGTTTTTCTTTATTTTTACTCAATTCTCCCAAATATTAAAAAATTTTAGTTTTTAAAACGTAATTTTTGAAAGTTTCGGCACAAATAACTAAATGTACTAATTAAAATGCATTGTAATATTTTTTTTAGAATGTGGCGTTAGAAAACATCGAAATCTGGGAGACTACAGACGTGGAGTATATTGTAAAGGACTTGAATACTGTCATGTTAATAAATTATAGAAAATCTATGTAAAAGATTTTTAATTTTGACGCACTTATTTTTTAGGAGGAAGGAAATAATCCAAATACTGAAGTAGAACCTTCAGTGCCTTTATTCAAAAAGGCTAATGATTTCAAACGACCAAAAGATCCAGCTTTAACGCCATCCTATATAAAAACCACAAAAAACAAACAGGCAAGTTTAGTTTCAAAATATTAAACTATCATTTTTTGGTTAAATTCAGTTTAGGTTAGTTCAGGTTAGTTCAGGTTATGATATGATATAATGATATTGCTAAGTTAAAATTTTCAAAAACCTGTCGAAACTGAGTTTTAAACCAAGAGTAATTTTCTTTTCTTGTTATTTGTAGGCACATACGAGAAGGTCGGGCATTCAAATACTGGCTTCCTCTCATATAGCCAAAAAATATGATGAACTGGTTAATCGAAGGCTAGCGCTTGTGGAGAAACAAATCCGACTTGGGGATCAGGAATTAGTTGCCCAGAAAACAAAAAATGAGCTGGAAATAGAACTTTTAATGCTGAAAATAAAACAGGCTAAAAAGGAATCCGAGTAATTTGTCCCCTAGAATAGTGCTGTCTCGTTCTTCTGCAGCATCATTTTGATGCTGGTCGTGTTTTCTTAGTTGTAAACTTGATTTATTTAATGAATTTAGTTGTTCAGTCTTAAGTGTTGTTATGTTGTCTTAAAAGTTCCTTAAGGGTTAAAATCATAAATATATTAAAATAAATAGGTGTATACAATATCAGTAACAATAGAGAAAAAATAATATAAAAGTGTTAAAATTTCGATTTATTTCTTTGAAGTGTTATGCAGGAACTTCCATCATATTTCATAATAATCATATATTCCAATCTGTGATTTTTACTAAACTCATTTTCAGTCTGCCTAAAGTAAATGAAAAAATTGATTTATTAATTGCTGCCTATAATTTATCTGATTTCTGAGATTATTTTCTTCTGGTATCATTGGGATGTTGCCTTGTTCAATAAGGTATTCTAGATGATTTTCATCAATTTCTGCGGGCAAAGGAGGCACCTCGTCTCCCATCCTTCTTGCCCGATTGTGCAAAACGCTGGTGGCTACTATTATTGGCAACACATTATCAATGTCACAACGCATACCGTATGACAAAACGGAAAACCGTCTCTGGAGTATGCCGTGAATTCTTTCAATAACATTTCTAGTTCTGATATGAGCTTCATTATAAAGAAGCTCACCTCTGGTTTGGGGGTTCAGGAGGGGTGTCATCAGGAACCTTCTTAGCCCATAGCCACTGTCACCTGAAACATAAAAAGAATATTTAAGAACATAGTAGATCAGTTGACAAAAAATTTGGTGGTTTATTTTAAGGAACTGTGGTGATAAAAAAATCATTCTGAACCACTAGGTTGTTAAATTTTGAAATTGCAAATTTTTTTCTTTTTCCGAACAATTGTTTGTTTTATAGAAATTATAATAATACTAATAATTATAAATATCAGTAAAGTTGATAGTAGTAGTAATATGGTTAGTAAATTTAGTGATTGAGTTTTCAGCACCAGCAGAAACTAACATCGATATCAATTTACTTTATGTAGGTCCTTGAAGAAAATAGCTTTAGCTGAAAAACATACCAAGTAAAAGGCCTTCTCCAAATTCCCCATTTTCAAAGCTTACTACCAATCTTGAATTGTTGAATATGGTGGCATCATGGGCCGAACCATCTTGTCACTATATCTATCATTTTCTACTAATTGGGTATTAATAGAGAAACAATTCTTTCTGTTTCCAAAAACCTCGGTATCTGCTCCACCTAAAAAAGAAAAAAATATATTATTGTTGTGTTTATTAAGACAAAAATTAACCATAGGTAAAAAACTAAATTTTGGAGATAATAGAGTAGGTATTCAATCTTAAGCAAAAATTTGAAAAAGTTTGTAAGTACCTAGTAGTAGTAGTACCTAAACTTTTGTGGAAAGAAATAATTTTTTTTGCAAATTATTGAAAATATGTGGATCTAAAATGTAGCAATTTTTCTTTTAAACATTTTATTTTCTGAAGAAATGAGTGGTTTGCTCGGATATACTAATATTGCAAAAATAATATATATTATTATACAGTTAGAAAAAATATATAAAGGCACAACATCTGGATTACTGACTATTTTATATCATTTTATGACTGAAATTCTCCAGATGTTGTGCCTTTATATATTTTTTCTATTTGTTAGCGATTCGGTGACTGTGACCGACTAAATTTATCATTTATTTATTATACAGTGTCACCATTGGAACTTTTTTTTATTAATGAGGTTAGTTAAAATTAAATTTCGGCAATCGTTTTTGCTTCAAGGTAGACTAAAAATTATATAATCAAATGTCACCATCTGTCATTCGGTATCTGTCAAAAATTACATTTTAATCAAAAAATGCTGAAAAATGGCATTGTTTTACCGAATTTCAAAAAATTTTATTAGAATAAGTTGTTTCTAGTACAATTCTTGGCCTAAATACAAAGTTTCAGTTTTCTAGCTCAAAGTTGATTTTTTTGCCATTTTTTCTAATTAACTTTTTTTTTATTTAATGTAAGTTCGCTTAATGGATATTAAACTATTTGCTTATACCATACTCAATATTTTATTTAGTTTGTATGAGCTTTTTTTTACTAGAATGCCATTTTTTTTCGAAATTTAAAATTAGAGGCAAAAAAATTTGACACAGGTGGTGCAAAGTTATCCTAATTTAAAAATTTTAACAGATAGACGTCAGATGTTTCGTTTTTCAAATGACAAATACATCTAAATATTTGATAAAAATTTTATTTTATACTTAAAACTATCATTATTATTAAAAGGAACAAAAAGGAACTTTAATCATTTTAAATAGGTAACACAAAAGCAATATAAATTTCACATTTCAGTGTGACGTCCTTCTCGCTCTATACAAACACCCGTCCGTCTATAAACGTCTTTGACAGCATTTTGTAAAAAGCTTGGTCTTATATGGGCACAACACTGTCTTATCGTTTGTTCCAAATGCTCGATATTTCTAAACGGTCGATTCTTATAAACTTTCTGCTTAAGATAACCCCACAGAAAAAAGTCTAGTGGGGTTATGTCAGGCGACCTGGGTGGCCAGTGACATTCTCTATCACGCCCTATAACTCTGTTTTGAAATAATTGGTTTATGCGTTCTTTCACTGCTACAGTTTGATGTATGGGTGCACCATCAAGCTGATACCATAAGTTATGTTTATGGTGTAAGGGCATGTTATCCAAAACTTCGGTAATCTCGTTATCAAGAAAATTCAGGTACCTTTCACCAGTTAAGTTTACTCTAAAGAAGTATGGTCCAATAGTCTCATCTTTCAAAATTCCACACCAAACATTGGTTTTAAAATGATACTGGTCGCGACATTCAATTGTGAAGTTAGGATTTTCTTGGGACCACCATCGTCAATTTTGTGAGCTCACGGTACCATTCGAAGAGAAAGTGGCTTCATCTGTCCATAATATCTTGTATGGAAAAAGAATATTCTCCTCATATTGTCCCTAATACCAAAACGAAAAATCAAGTCGGATATCAAAATCGCGTTCTTTTAATTTGTTTATAAACTTGGGTTTATATGCCCGAAATCGATTTTTCTGAAGAATTTTTCTAACGCTTTCCCTCTTGCTTCAACAGGGTGAATCACTTATCTTGGTTACACTAGTTTGACCGTGGTCAATAACAGTTAAACAAACATCAAGTTGTGCTGCTTCATCGTATTTACTTGCCGCGTGAGGTTTCTTAAAATTATTTTGAACAGATCCAGTTTCTCTAAATTTTGACATTATTCTTGAAACAGTGCTATGCTGCAAATTTTTTTCTGGATGCCTCTCATTAAAAATAGCAGATACTTGCCGGTGAGGCATATTCTCTCCACAAATTAAGACAATTTCTATTTTTTCTTGAATGGACAACATTGGTGATAACACTGAAAACTATAACTTGCGAAAATATTCAAATTTATGACATTTATTTTATTTATTCGGCACTCTAATTCGTTTTTTTTTCCATAGCCTACTTATGAAATTCAAAATTGCCTTGATATTTTATTGTGGATAAAAAGAAAATGTGTCTAAATTTTGAACTAATCTGATATCTGGGAATTTTATTATAAGTTTTTTAAACTTCTTAGGTGTATGTACTATCAAAAAAATGGAGTATCTGACGTCTATCTGTTAAAATTTTTAAATTAGGATAACTTTGCACCACCTGTGTCAAATTTTTTTGCCTCTAATTTTAAATTTCGAAAAAAAATGGCATTCTAGTAAAAAAAAGCTCATACAAACTAAATAAAATATTGAGTATGGTATAAGCAAATAGTTTAATATCCATTAAGCGAACTTACATTAAATAAAAAAAAAGTTAATTAGAAAAAATGGCAAAAAAATCAACTTTGAGCTAGAAAACTGAAACTTTGTATTTAGGCCAAGAATTGTACTAGAAACAACTTTTTCTAATAAAATTTTTTGAAATTCGGTAAAACAATGCCCATTTTCAGCATTTTTTGATTAAAATGTAATTTTTGACAGATACCGAATGACAGATGGTGACATTTGATTATATAATTTTTAGTCTAATTTGAAGCAAAAACGATTGCCGAAATTTAATTTTAACTAACCTCATTAATAAAAAAAAGTTCCATATGGTGCGGACTTTAATGGTGACACTGTATATTATTAAATTATTAAATAATGGGAAAAAATAAGTAGACAAATCAGTGTTGCAAATCCAGTCATTTTATTAGTTCGTGTGAAATAAAAACGCAGCTTAGTATAGAACAGCCGGAGGGGGTACAGTTACAACCACAGTGCGGAAATGAAAATGGAAGAAGCCACTTATCTTTAGATTCTAAATATATTATAAAAAATGTATATACAACTCTCATAGAACGTGAAAAGTTGAGTAAAATGGAATGTATTGAAGAAACAGCCACATTGACTAAAATTTCGGAAAAAACAGTATGGAAAATTGTGAATAAGCCCATCACCGAAAGGAAAAGGAGGAAAGATTCTGGGACTTGCAAAAAATTAGATCGCAGCATAAAGGATTTAGTCCGACGCAAAATGTATAAGATGTATGAAGAGCATACGCTACCAACACTGGATAATTTACTGAAAAGAATTGAGTAGATAACACGGATATCAATTGCGGTAGGACAACGCTGTGGAAGTGTCTTCAACGAATCGGCTTCAAATTTAAAAAAGTCGATAAACGGCAAGTTATCATGGAATCGCAACGACTTAAGGCATGGCAATTTGAATATTTGACAAAAATCGCTCAGTACAAAAGTGAGAACAGACCTATTATATACTTAGCTGAAACCTGGTTTGATACCCATGATACCCCATCAAAAGGTTGGGTTGATTCTAGTGACAGGTGTAGAATAAAGGCACCATCAAACAGAGGAAAAAGAATTACCATAGTACATGCAGGGTCCGAAGATGGTTAGGTACCAAATGCACTTTCATTGGCAGCCAAGAATATAAATAACTCCTGTTTGGATTACCATAACGATACCACAGCGGAGTTATTTGAGGATTCAATCAATCAATCAAAAAAATATATTTATTTTCTACATTTTTAAATTACATTTATATTAATAATAATAATAATAAAAAAGTTTATTCAAACATATATAAATACAATATTTTAAGTATAATATAATATGTATATAAAGATTTTTTGAATAAACCAAAAATAATATTTGTTTTAACTCACGAAAAAAACTTGTTGTGAGTATAGGTAATTATTATATTTTATAACATCTATGAATATAATTTTCTAATTTTATGTTTTTTATCACAATAATATAGGTAGGTAAATAATAAATGTTTTAATTTATTATATTATGAAAGATATATCTTTGATTAGTAATTATCCATTTTTTAATTTCCTTTTTAAACTTTATTATTGATCTGATTGATAAAATTGATTTTGGTGTTATATCAAAAATATAAGGAATTATATTTAAAAAATGTTTTTGTCCTATAATTTTGTTGGTTTTATTTTTAAATGTAATTTGATTTTTATTTCTGGTATTATATTTATGACTAATAAAATTTAATTGATTTTTATTTTTAAACATATAAATTAGCATATTATAAGTAAATAATTGTCTGATATCCATTTTTTTACTTTCTTTATAAAGCATATCAGAGGAATATAAATAATCTCTATTATAAATAATTTTTAAAATCCGTTTTTGAAGGACTTCTATATTATAAGGATGACTTTTATTTATTCCACCCTAACCTAATATTCCATAATTTATTTGAGTTTGTACTAAAGAATAATATATTATTTCCAACTGTTTTATATTTAAAAATTGTTTAAGATGTTTAAATTTTGGAATAAGCATTCTTAATTTTTTAGTAAGGTATTCGCTCTGTAAATTCCATTTTAAATGTTTATCAATAATTATTCCCAAATATTTAATATAATTTGCTTGCTCTATTTTTATATTTTCATTAATTCTTAATGTATTTGTTGCATTTGGTAAATTATTTTTATAAGAAGAAAATGGAAGATATTTTGTTTTTTTATAATTTATTGTTAATAAATTATTATTAAACCATTCATTAATTTTTATAAAATCATTTTTAATTATATCTTTTATAATATTCCAATTCATTCCTTCGTAAAATATTACAGTATCGTCTGCGAAACTGTGTAATTTTCCTTGACAATTTAGAGTAAATATATCATTTAAATATATATTAAAAAATAATGGTCCTAAAACTGTTCCTTGTGGGACTCCATAATTAAAAATTTTTGGTATACTGATCGTCTCACCAATTTTGACATATTGTGGTCTATTATTTAAATAACTTTTAATTAAATTTAAAACATTTCCTCGGAAACCTAGATTTTCTAATTTTTTTAAAAGTATTTCATGACTTACAGTATCAAAAGCTTTTGCTAAATCTAAAAAAATACAAATACTTTGCATTTTATTATCCATTGAGTTATAAATCTTAGTTGTTAGTTGACAAATTGCATCTTGAGTTGATTTATATTTTTTGAAGCCAAATTGTTTCGCTGATATTATTTTATTTTTATTTAAGAATTTGTCCATTCTATCTTTTAAAACTTTTTCAAATATTTTTGCTAATGATGAAATTAATGTTACAGGTCTATAATTTTGAAATTCTGTTTTGTTTCCATCTTTATAAATTGGTTTTATTAAACCTATTTTAAAAGCATTTGGATATATTCCTGTTCTAAATATAGTATTTATTAAATAAACTAACGGTTTAGATATCTCTGAATTAATTGATTTTAATATCTCTGATGTTATTCCATCAATTCCAGGAGATTTTTTAGGTTTAAGATTATTTATAATATTTTTAATTTCATAATAATTGGTTTCTTCTAGATAAAAGGAATTTAAGTTATTTGATAAACTTTCATATAAAATTTTACTTTTATTTTTATTTAATATATTATTAGCCAATGATTCACCAACTTTTGAGTAATATTCAATAAAATTATTAGATATTACATTTTGATCATTAGTTAATTCTCCATTTTGAAGTGTCATGTAATTTATTGAATTATTTTTTTTATATTTTTCATTGCATAATTTTTTAACACAATTCCATATTTCTTTTGCTGATTGACATTTATTTTCTATTTGAGATTTATAATAAATTATTTTAGCTTTTTTAATAATTTCCGTTAATTTATTTTTATAAATTTTATATTCATTTAACAGGTTTTGATTATCTGAATTTTTGAGATTCTTATAAAGTTCATTCTTTTTATTTATTGATATTAATAAGCTTTTTGATATCCACTCTTTTTTTGATATATTTACTCTATTTTTAATATTGACTTTACATTTTTCCACATTATTTTGAATTTCGTTAATTAAAAAATTACTTAAATCTTCAGAAGATTTTAATAAAAAATATTTATCCCAATTTGATTTACTTAAAGATTTCTTTAATTTATTGTAATCAATGTAAGTTTTATTTTTTATTAAATCATGGTTTTTAATTTGATTTATATTTGAAAAATTTTGTAAAATAATTGGATAGTGATCTGTTATTTGATATTGGAATATGAATGATTTAAAATTTGATAAATTTTGTTTTGTATTAATGAAAATATGATCTATACATGAAGTTTGATTATTTATCTTCCTTGTAACATCGTTTACAAAAGATGTAAAATTATATTCACTTAAAATATTTAAATATTCGTTAGTATGTATATTATTTGAGAGTATATTAATATTAATATCCCCAATAAAAATTGTTGTATCATCATTTTTAAAGTTATTATAATGATTATTAAAAAATAATTGCAAATCATTATTAAATTTTATTATACAAGTTGATGGAGGTCTATAAACTGCAATAATATTAATTTTCGTGGTTTTTGTAATGAATAAATGTATGTATATTATTTTTAATTCACCAATAGGTAATATTTCATAATTATAATTAAGGTTATTTTTGATAAATACAACAATTCCATCGTTTTGATTTAAAATACTATTATTATATATTAAATTATAATTAGGAATATTAAACAAATTTGTATCTAAAATTTTCCAAGTTTCAGTAAATATTAAAATATCAAAGTTGTCTTCTAAATTATAAATAAATAATTTACTTTCATCAATATTTTTTGCAATGCTACGTATATTATTGTGATATATAGAAAATGTTTTATTATTAATTTTAAAATCATTATATTCATTTTTATTACTTACCAAATTTGTTTGAATATTATTTATTTTTAGTTCTTTCAAATAGTCCATTTTGATTGATTTTAAAAATGTAGATAAAGATATTTTAGGGCGTTAATAATGAAATAAAATTTAAAACAAATATAAACTTAATTTAACATCTATTCAAATTTATCAAGTTTTTCAATGTTTCTTCTGTATTTATATTTATAACTTTTTCTTCTTCATTTTTCCTTACAAAAATTTTTCCATTTTTTATCCATATATATTTAAAGCCTTTTTTCTTTAGCTCCTTTGTTTTTCCAAAGAGATATTTAATTTTTGGAGTTAATTCTTCATTGATATACAGGGTGTTATGGAAATGACTTATTATATTTTAAGGGGCCACTCCTGGGGTGGCCTAGAGTTACACTTGATAGTTTTTTTTTCTAAAATCGGAAGTATTTTGAATTTTGTAAAATACCTTAAAACCGGACCATCTGTGCCTCTATGAAAGTTCATTACCCCTAAACACGTGTTTTTGACATGACAAATTGGCGGAATTTCTACAGACAGCTGATTACCTTGCGACGTTGCCAAGTATTCAGGAAAATCTTTTTTTTAGGTTTTTTAAAAAAGATTAAATCAAAAACTATACTGCGATTTCAATTAAACAAGCCTTATTTAATAGGTATAGTTTTTACTCACCCCATGAAATTGTATTGCTATCATAATACTTCGCTGAGTAAAAATCGTAGATACCAACAACAAGCCCTATGTCTGGAAATTTACACAGATAAACTATCACATCACAAAACATTCCCATCACATGTGTATTATTATATAAAGTGGGCTTTAATTAATAACAACGAAATTCATATTTAGTCTTTAATCTTGTAAAACTTTTGTGCAAATGATTATAAACAAATCTACTACTTTCTTGATGATAACAATACCTTCGCCATGTCTAGAATCACTCTCATAACATAAATTCAGAGGGCGCCACGCATATCAACCACAGAATAACAAGAACAAGCAATATATCTATCATGTATCACATTATTCAACAACTATACACTCCAGCAGCAAAACGCAAACAAATTTTATGCCGTTGCAAGTAAATGAATAATAAGAAATGATATTAAAAACAAATTTATGAAGCCACATATGAAGCCATTGACTTTGAACTGCTCAGTACCCAATCACAGAACAGCAACAAATCACATTTCCCGCCCCCTGGACTATCGTGTTTAAATGTTGTGTGTCCAGTTAAGAGGACTGGATTGGATACCGTAATTATTATTCTTAATTGCAATGGCCACCTGTCTTGACGACAATCAGCCAGCTATTATCATTACCAAGAAGAACAGAAGTCACAGAAGAAGAGAAAGAACATAACCGTAACGTTATTTGTTGAATTTAGATTGTTCTTTCCGTGAGCTTTTTTACTGTAGAACACGATCTCGGAAGAAAGAACGAAATGCTTCTATTACACTCCATTTTAAATGCAATGCAATTTTATAAAGGTAGGTATGCAACAATTTTTAAATTTTATTTTTCCAGTTCACAGAAAACCATACCGCAAATAATTCACCTTACGTCGTATATCATAAAAATACAGTTTTAAATTGTGAATAAATCTTTATTTTATCGGTTAATGATAGTTATATAATTGGAGATCTGCCCCATGTATACGATTTTCAATATCTAAAACTAGTTTTTGACCTCCGTGTAATGGTAAATTAAAAAAAATGAAAGATACAATATACTTTTAGCTTTAGCAGAAACTAGCTATGTCAAGGACAATAATTGATCTCGTAGATGTCTTCAATCAACCAAAGGCAGAATATGACATAGAAAATTGTGATTTAATTGAAAGTAAGAAGTGAGGTAAGTACAGGACAGTCAGTCACACACCCAAGTTAAAAATATGCAATATTTTAGCCCCACCTAAGCCGCTGGTCTGGTGCGTTAAATTAATAATAATAAGCTCACGGAAAGAATCTTAATAATAATAATATTATTATTATTAAGATACTCTGTTAGTACATTTAAAATTTTCATTTTTTATTAAAAAAATAAAAGTTTAGGTATGTATAGGCACATTTAAAAGTCCTACTATTTGTAAATTTATAAAACCACTTTTAACATTCATTACTATACAGGGTAAACAAAAAAAAATCAACATTATAAATATACAGTTTTATTTTATAGTTAAATCTTAAAAGATGCTTATTTTTAGAATTTAAATTCTCACAGGTCATCACAGATATATTATTGTTCTTTAAGTGATTTGTGAGATCATCAATAGTAGAATCTACTCTCAAGTTTTCCACATATAACCTTGATTGCTTAGGCCGCTGCCAATCCGGAGCTAGTTTTATTACTGCTCTTTATAGCTTGATTTGATAAGTTTTTTGGGTTATATTTAGGTTTGTGTTCTCAGCAGCTATAGCTTCCGTAATAGCTGCAGCGGCATGTTCAGGGTTAATCTTGAGTGGTTTCATAGATTTTGATATACTTCCTTTTCCCTTTTAATATACTACTTCCTCCGATTTCAAAGTAGACAATCTTGTAAATTATATAGTCTGGTAGGTATTTTGTTAAAGGCCTTTTCGAAGGCAAGATAATTCACATTGATCGGTTCATGGTTATCATCAGCTAGTGTCCATTCATTAAGTCTTGTTAATAGGTTGGTCAATGTAGATTTTTCAGAAGAAAGCCGTGCTGTTGAGCTGGTATGATATGTGTTGACTAGGAGGAAATCTTAATTATTTTGCGATAATCTTTTCCATGCACTTGCATATTGCGTTGATCAGACATATTGGCCTGTAGTTTACAGCCAGTTCTTTGTTTCCTTTTTATGTAAGTATAGGCATTGTTACAACACCCGTCAGACAATATTGTCAGAGGTAGTGGACTAGAGTGGTCATGTTCACATCCGGCCTATTCTTGAAAAGGGTTTTGTTTGAAGCAGAGAGTGTGTCCGCATTTAGTGTGTTCCATTTGTACACAACACGATTCGACAGGAAATTTTTTCTAATCAGGCAAAAGCTCCTCTCCTTTTTTTACTTCTTCGTGTGACCTCTTAGTTGTTCGTTGGTGTTGGTTGTGAAGATTTGCAAGTATTCGCACGGTTTTCAGAGGACAATGTTCGCATAACATCATTTGTACTCGACTTGGTAGAAACGCTGTGAAATTGTTGTGAGGAGATCTCGTGGTCTGTTTGAAGTGGTGCGTTTGTTACCTGACCTACTATGCTAAAGATTTCATGCTTTGAAATTTAAGGTACGACCTATGTATGAATAGAATTGCTTGGTGTTACTGAGCAAGTTGTGCTCATAGTTTCTTCTGGCTATTACTAAGTATGTTTTGGTTCTGTTATTTTGGTATTGATCACTAAGATAATTTATTATTATTATTATTACAGAGTACTTAGTAGACGGCGCATGCCGATGGGACTACTCTGGTTGCTCTTTGTATTAAAAAACGACTCGTATCAAACTTGACTTTGCTATCACAGGCTATATCACAGGTTGGTAGCACATCTTAACCAGGATATCACAGATAATAATAATAATGGACTAATGTAGTATTGATAGACTTCAGGTTCTGGTCCAGCCTGTTTTTGAAGCTGTTTATGGAGCTTGAAGAGACAGTGACCTCGTCCAATTGGTTCCAGGCATAGACCACTCGATTTGTAAGTAAGTTTTTACGCGCAAGTTTTGAGGTTTTTTCCTTCGAGAGTTTCTTACTGTGTCCACTAAGATAATTTCCATCGGTTCTTTTGAATTTCCTTAAAGTCTTCCTTTGTAAGCCACAGTTTTTGTGCGTTGACTTTCTGAGGTTTATTGGGTATGTGTTAGTCAAGATGGGCTCTGCTTTGCTGATGTTTGTCCAGACTGGTTGTCGATCATTAGCGAGAAGGATGTGTCCATATTCGATAGTTGGTCGGCATATGGTTTTATAAATCTGGACACGTGGCAATTCCTCTGTTTTTGTAATTGAGTATTCTGAAGTGTTTTGCTCTAGACGTGGCCTGCTCTTTGTTATTCTAGAGTGGCTATTAAAGTTAACTTTGAGATCAATATTAATACCTAAGTATTTTGCGGAGGGTGCTGGATCAACTTGAGTGGTATCTGTGTTATTCTTGGGGATGTTGGAGATATTTTATGGCTGAAAATTATAAAATGCGATTTTATTGGATTCACAAGTAGTCTTTTCTTGAACCATTTTAGTGTATACCTAGTTGACTTGGTTTTGTAGGCTCTATTGTCTATGTATATGTTTCTTCCATGAGCTATAACCGCTCTGTATCATCGGCAAGCGGCCGCAGGTAGAAGTCTGGATTTTGAATTGGAGTGAGGTCGCAGCAATACAGGTTGTACAAAAGAGGTGATAGTGGTGATCCCTGGGGCAATCCTTGTTGGGGTACAAATTCTTCCGACTGTGAAGTGTTAATTCTAATAGATAATTTATGGTTTTCAAGATAGTTTTAGGAGCCAAATGAGAGTGTCTGGAATCTGAAGTTGTTTGAGTTTTAATAATAGACACGTGTGCCAGACATTATCAAAAGCCTTTTAATGTCCAGAAACAGTGCTGCAGATTTTTTGTTGTTGTGTTTTTCGCTTTGTCTGTTGGAAATTAGTATAAACCGTGTGTAAATGGTGGAACACTTAGGTTTAAAGCCAAACTGGTACAAAGGTATTTGTTGGAATGTTATATTTTGTAGTAAGTTTTTGACAATTTTATCAAGAAGTTTACCGAGCACTAGTAATATAGTGATGGATCTGTAATTTTTTGTGCAATTATGGTCAGTATTTGGTTTTGGTATATTGATGCCTCGATTTATTCTAACCTCTTTTTTCCATTTTTCTAGAAACGTTTTGCTTGATAGGCAGAAGTTATATGTATAGTCTTATAATATTCTTATAAATTGGGTAGTCAAGTTTTTTTTACAAAAGTATCCATGGTATTTTGTCTTATACTGGTTAAGTATTCTTTTGATGGTGTAATATTTTAAAATATTCGCCCTCATTGACTGAATTCTTGAGAGTTGATGTTTGAGTTGTTAAAATACTCGTGAAACCATTCCTCAACTGTTCTGAAGTTGTCGTTGTCAAAGTTTGGGCTTGGCTCAGTGCTGTAGTGTTTCTGGTAATGTTTTAGAAAACTTTGGTTTTCTTTGAATCCGTTACAAACGTGGCGCCATCTTCAGTGATTGCTGGAACAGTTAGCGCTGTCCTGTACCTTGTTAGTTTCTTCACTTTATGGTAGAAATTTTTTTCTTTTGCCTCGTTCATTTCTTGACATCTGTTTAGCCAACTTATGACGATTAAGTTATTATTACAATCTTTAGCAATTTTTTTTTTACGTCGAAGTTCGAACCTTTGAGTACTGCCAATACAATAATAAAAATGTAATATTTTACATTTCTTAACTTTTAATAATTGGTCCAACTAACTTTTAGAAATGTATATTGTTACTTCTAGTATAACCTAGGGTTTATCCAAATCATTTTGAATTTTAAAGTTGCATTATACTTCTAAGTGCTAGTTTTAAATACAACTCCATATTTTTATGACACTTTAAATCAAAAAATTATAGAAGGGAGATTACATGGTGGTGAAGTTTATGTCCTCTTGGAATTATTTTTCTTGACATCTGCCCTCCATCATAGCTCAGGGTCTAAGGTGACATCTAAGTACATAGATGTGTTTAAATTGAGTATTAAGTTATTGTTTATGCTGAATAACTTTAAGGTCAAAAATATTATGTACTAATTGGGTCCCATTTAATTTTGTCCCATCATTAATCTGGTTGCAACTGCTAAAATAACAGTAACATCAGCAAAGTAGCTATAGAATCGTTTCCTAGTGTAGGTATGTCACAATTGTATAATAGGTACAGTACCGGGCCTAGTACGTACACCTACAGTACACTAGTATACACACTTGATATACCTGCTATGAAGTCTGAATGGGATTCTTGTTGTATTCTGAAGTATCTTTCTGGGATGTAGAATCCAAGAACTTGCTAGTGTTGTTTGGGAAGAAATAATCTGAGATTCTATAATAATTCAGACTTTTCAATTATTGGCTTTAATATAAATGATGTAAGGTGAAACTTCGTGTAGTGGTTTTTCTGGCTCTGGGATCAAATTTGTTTAGAATATAAACATAAATGGATGAGAATATTCTCAAACCACCGCAAAATGCGTTATACAATAAGGATTAAACAAATATTGCCAGAAACAGGTACTGTCCGGGCTATATGCCTCTCGAGGAGCACTGAGTTATATAGAAAAATTTGCTGTATTTTATTCTAACACAGTTAGATAGTAAAATACTAGATTCTAATTGTAAGAAGCTACCAAAAAAAGGAGGAATTATTTCTCTAGTTTACAATAAATTAGATAGTCGTATACAGTGGCGTAACTAAGGGTATGTGCGCTCCCCCGCAAAATTTTGAAAGCGCCCTGCTATTTGGCACCTGTCTGAATCCTTCACACTTACACCATAGTAAAAAATATTGTCATTTGTAAGCGTTGTTTAATATAGAAAGATATAAAGTATTGTAGAAAACAATTTTTTGTTGTAAAAATAATGAAATTTTAAAATAATGTAGGTACTGTTATTGGGGTATAATAATAAATTATTGAAATTGTTAATTATCATTTACTACGTTACCCTTATTTTATATCTACTCACATATTACATTATTTCTCATTCATTATTGTTTATTTTTAATTTTAATATTGTGACAATGATGAAACAAGGGATTTGAGGGCGCCTCTGGCTTTGCTGCGCCCCCCCCCCCCGCCTGCGGGGGCGGTTTTTACGCCACTGGTCGTATAAAAATGTAGCAGTACTATCTGTTTTGAAACTTTTCATTCAAATATTGATTAACGATTCCCGCATTGTGACATGGAGCTCCATCATGTAAAAGCCACATATTTTCCCTTACTGCAAGAGGAACATCTTCCAACAAACCTGGTAAATGGTTACGTAAAAAGTCCAAGTATCCTTCATCGTTTAATCGTGCCGACAAGATGTAGGGCCCTATAAGGTGATTTTCGACTATCCCTGCCCAAACATTTAAAGTGAACTGCCGTTGATGGTGCGTTTCACGGTACGCGTGAGGATTTTCCCTGCTCCATACGAGTATTGTGCTGATTGAAAATTCCGTTTCGAGTAAAGCCAGCTTCGTCTGTGAACAGCACATTTCGGAACCAATCGAGCTCGTCCTAACTTTTCTGCGCGAACCACCTGCAGTATTTCCGACGGGAAGCATAGTCCTGCGGAAGCAGAGCTTGTACTTTTTGTAAATGGTAAGGGTGGAGTTGTTCTTCATTAAGAGTACACCAAGTAATATAATTCGACGCTCGCCCGACTTGCGTTGTTATACGCCGGGTACTTAAACTGGGATTATTTTCCACTGCGTTTAAGATTGTAGTGTAACGTATTTGCAGCTCGGGGTCGTCCTCTGTCGCATGCAGCACCAAAGCCGTGAAAGGTTCCATGGTCCCTAAGTTGCTGAGTCACGGATACCAATGTTCGTTCACTAGGCGGATCGCGATCCGGAAAGCGTTCAATATAATTAACCTGCGACTTGCTCCAAAATTAAATCCTAATCAATATCATCTGAATGGAATTTCAAAAATAAACAATAATTTAACAAGTAGGGGCATAAACAGATGGCTGGTACTTATTTTTTGTTTTAGGGTCTTCACTTCTACGTTTCTCAGTATCAATCCTAGAGATATTGGATGCAGCAAGATGATATCAGAAATATTAAATTATCCTGAGAGTGTATTCTTGGAAGGTATTTTAATTTTATTATTTTATTAATGATTAAATCTTAATATTAATATACTATAACCTACACTCGGGATGAATGTGCTTTATGTTAAATATGCTTTATTACCAAAAGGGGTACTTTTCTGGTTGACAAAGTAAAGTACAATAAATAAAATTTAAAAAACAATATTTTTAAATTTTATAAAGGAAAACAAGACACATCCATATGTAAAAAAAAAAACAAAAGAATAGATAGGTAGGTACTTATCGCCCCAAGACAAATCAGTAAACTCTCACATTCTTTCTTTGGTCTAAATTTATACTATGAAAAATAAATAAATAAAATTTATAAATCGCGCGGACAGTAAACTAAAAAGTTTTGATTTTCCCGGGGGTAAGTCAGAACATTTGTACTGGACGTACAGCAGACATGAAGAGATCCATTCCTACCTATTGCAGAACATTTGTGTTGTTTCTTCAAGTCCTGCGTAGAAATACTATTGTTAACTAAATAACAGTCTACTCATACTGATACTTTAAAGAAAATACTACAAAAATGTATTTATTTTTTGATAATTAGTATTTTTTACTTGTAGGTACAGATTATGATGAGACTTAATAAGAGAAGGGTTCTAAAGGTCCTTCCAATCTGGAGGATTCCCATTTCAAAGCAAGAGTAAATACCACAATCGCTTATGGCTGTCAAAATGTCTCCCGTATTGTAAAAGTCAGAAAATAGGTAATGTTAATATAATTCATTACAACTAGGAGACTATTCTTTAATGTGCGATAAGTGAAATGATATGTTTCTTACAACCTTTTAACGTTTTGTTTTAGGACAATCAACAGGTTTAAGGCCTTACAAGTAACGACAAGACATGAAGAGGTTATACAGAAAAAGCTTGATACAACAATTTTTCATTTAAAACAAAGAAAGCGTTCCTACCCTAAAAGAAGAACATGAAAAACTAAAGAAACGCAATACATAAACTGCAAGGGTGTAAAACATACCTTAACAAGTAACGAGCAATCCACGACTAAAATAAAAAGAGAAATGAGGCTCCAGTAGGTGTAGGTCAAAGGTCACCTAACTTATAACACAGAAAAGAATAGAAGTGAAGATGAAAATATAGACAGATAGCCCTGACCTTCCGGTTGTTGTAAACGAAAAATTAAATAAGATAATTAAAGACTAAATGGGACTTGAATGTAAACACATCGTTCATACAAGTAAGAATGGGGCTCTCCATGGCTCGTCCTATTTCTAGCTTCTCCAGTTAGTCAAGTTTTTTGCCCCTATTGTTTTTTGAACTTTTCCAGGTGTTTTGCAATCAAGTTTAACTGTAATGGTGCGTCTTCACGCTCGGTGCAACTTGCGCAAGTAGACTTGTCATGCCAATTTGCGCAAATGAACTGAGTCATTGAATCCTATTGAATCCTATTGAATTCTGTTGAATTCTGGCTGGTGCAAGTTAACGATTTTGGTTTTCACACAACAATTTACTTGTGCAAATTTGCAGGTACAAACCTATTTGCGCAAATTGCATGAACGTGAAAACGCACCATAAGAAAATGGTTGGCAAAAGCAGAAGTACTGACTGAACTGACAATCCGGGCGTAAAATTTCCACTAGAGTTCAGGAATAACTTGGTTTAGAACCATTTTTTATTGCTTGTTTTCCTTAAAAGTTTGTGAATCATAAAATAAAGAACTATTGTTAATTCGCTTATTATTTTTAAACATTTCCCACATCTCGGGTTGAAGCATTCACTGCCAAAATTAGACCTTGAGGGCTTGTAAGCCCTATCTGTGATTTGCCTTGAGGTCCTTTTTTTGAAAACAAAAAATTGAGCTGTTCAATCAATTACTTTCTAAAAATTATTAGCAAAAAGGGCTTACAAGTGCTTCGAGGTTCCTGAAGGGTTTCAGGCTATTTTAAACTAAAGTGGTCCCTACTACCCATCTGAAAAATCTACGTGGATACACATACCAAAGGAAAGGTGTAAAATTTTAGTTAGATAGTCTAAACCGTTAATTTTAAATAAACTAATACTTTATCCATACCTGCACTAAACACGATTCGGTGGCCCTACTTAAAAGGCAATTACATTATAAAAATATTGGATAACTTAGATACCAAGCCCTTGATGTTTACAATACATTTAAATACTTTTATTTGAGTGGGTAGGTATACAACTCTGCATTCTACTTATACATTTTTTTAGAGCAAATAGTGCCAATATAAAACTTCTTTTGAATAGTTTGTGGTCAGTAAATATTAGTTACGACTAGTAATGCACAAGCCTTCTTAAACAATGCGAGTGCAACAAAGTGGGTCAACATTTTTTTCCGAGGGCCCTCTCAAAAATGGTCGTTTTATTTTTTTATGGATATTGCCTTTCTAAAGTATTAAAATTCAAGACTCATCTGTAACATTAAATATGTATGCTGCTATCCTATTCTAACACCTAGAAATTCCTAAATTGATATCATTTTATAACATTTTTTAAATTAACTCATTTAAATCGCGCGCCAATTGAAAATGACGACCAATCGGCTTAGCGAGCGCTTGACCGCATCTGATTGGCTGATTTACATAACCGTATCAAACGTGTGTCTGGCGGACTCTGGCGGGGCAGTAATGCCACCGTCCAAAACGCGTTGTGTTCAATCCGGATTTTGTTATAAAGTATTAAGTCTATAACTAGTAATTTCTTGTATTAATAACACAGAATTAAAGAGCTAATAACTTGATAATGTCCCGAACAGTTAATGTGTTGTTAAAGTGAATAAATGTCCCGCTAGAATCATTTGAAATGGTAACGGTATAACGTGGATTTCTTGCCGATATGTTTTTTATTTCAAGGTATGTACAAATAAAACTAGAGCAATACGTAGACAATTTTTCGTGTAATAGGGTAGAAACTAAAGCATATTAAAGTTAAGTAGAAAAAATTAAATATTCAAAAAAGGTTATCTGATGAAACTGATGTAGTAAATGTGGCAACACTGCTCAAAACACATGTTTTGGGCTGACGATATCTAAAGACAATATCTGACAGTAACTGTCAGATTTTTGTCAACAATTTTTTTTTTGACAAGTAGTACGAATCAGCTGTTTGATCATTGGCGCGTAGGTGTTTTGAGCTAAATTTTTGAAGGCATTTTTCTCGAATTTCTAGCTTCGAGCGCCATTTAACGCAATTTTTCCCCAATTCGGCTCGACCTATAGATTTACGGGTTAAAAAATAATAAGTCATTTCCATAACACCCTGTATATAATATTATTTTGATTTCCTTTCAAATTAAGTTCGCATGTTGTTAATTTTCCATTAGTCTTAAAATATTTTTTTGACTTCTCCAAAATTTGTTTTTTGAGATCTTCATTTTTTAATTTTATTTTTATTATATTTTCATTTTTATTTTCTAGTCTTTTAATTTCAATGATATCTTCTTTTTCGGTACTTATTCCAATTTGTTTAAAAATTTTTTTCGTTATTTCTTTATCATCAATATTTGATTTTTCAGGTACTCCTTTAATTTCAATATTATTTTTTAATGAAATTTGTGATTTAAAGTCATTTTTTTGTTCAATATTTGATATTTCATTTTGTAAAGTTTCTATATGTTGTTTTAAAGATATATTTTCTTTTTTTAATTCATTTTGATTCCTACTAAGTTCAGTTAATGTTTTGGAAATTTTTTTATTTTCTTGGTATATTATATCATATTTTTCAGATAAAAAATTTATTGATTTCTCAATTTCTTTAATATAATTCATTAAATTACCTGTCGATTTAACTGTACATTTTTCGCATATCCATTTTATTCCATTTTTGTTTTCAATAAAGTTGTCCAATAATTTAATATTTGATTTTGAGCATTTTAAATGGTACCAATTTCTGCAGTCTCCTTTACATTGTACATAATCTTGATTTTGTTTGATAATTTTCTTGCATTCATCACAAAATTTTAAATTTGACGATCCCGCTTCTTTTCTATCTTCTATACTGATCTTAAAGTTTTGTATTTTTTCTGTACATTTATTCTGACTTTCTCTTATTGGATATTTTAATGGTAAATACCCTTCTTCTTCATTTGATTGATTTTCAAGGTTTATTTTTGACTCATCATTTTTATTTTGACTGGTGGTTTTCCTTGTACTTTTTCTTGTCATTATAATATGTCAAATAAAATGTCTAAAATTTATCACAATATTTTAAATAAATTTCTTATCTTCCAGCTTTCCAGCTTTTCCACTTCAATGTTTTCCAACAGAATATTCCTTTCCAAATCGTATTCAACTACTTTTAAAAATATTATTGGATTTCTTCTTGTATAAATCGGCAAATAAAAATGTTAAAATATAGGTACAATATTATAATACAGGTCGACTTGGTATATTGTTAACTAATTTAATAAATATATTAGAGAGGTCTCTTATGAACTTGTAGAATTTGTTAAACTATCCACAAAAAGGGAAAAACGATTTAAGAGCGAAAAAAAAAGAAATAAAAAAGATACACGACCAAGATTTACAAAGCTAGAAGCTTGTCTGCAATCTTGGGTGTACGAATTAATTTTTATTCGGTGCCTTCCAATACAAATCCAACCACCCTCACCCCTTTGTCAAATATTCTTATAATGGCAAATAAATCGAATGCCCAGAAAAAGAAAAATCGTAGGTAAATCACATATACTTAATATATAAAATAAAAAATTCATTCCTTCTAATAGAGAGCTATAAACTGTTTGAATGTTGAGTTATAAATAGGATATTATTTAATTTATTTCAACCAATTCTACATTACTTTTGATCTACAGCATCGCCGGAGCATTTTCAATAAGCCATTTGGACAGTATTTTTTTAAAATTTATAGTATTCAGTTTCATTTTTAATTCGAGGGGAATTATGTTATATAATTTTTTGCCAACAAATATATAACCTCTCTGTCCAATAACTCTTTGCATTCTCGGCAACACTGTATTTTCATTTGCTTGAAAGCGTGTTCGATAGTTAACATCAATAATAGAAGAAAATGATTTATTTTTAATCAACTGTAATAATGCGGTTCTATAATAAAGATTTCTAATATCTAAAATATTCGAGTACTGAAAAAGTTGCTCAGTGGGAAAATGTGGATTGAGGCATAAATTATTTTAATAATGCGCTTTTGTGCTATTTCTAAAGGTTTCAACGTATTTTCATAGGCACCGCCCCAACCGACTATTCCATATAACAAATGCGATTGAAACAGGGCAAAATACACCATGCGTAAGCTGTTCAAATCTGATATATTTTTTATCTGCTTAAACAAGTATAATAGTAATCTATTTTTTTTTGTCAACCTTTCTATATGATAATCCCATTTTATGTGACTATCAATTATTATTCCCAAATAGTTGACATACTTAGCACTTCTGGTTGACCAATTATTTAAATGTCTAAAAGGTAATGTTACATGGATTTCCTTATTTAGAGGTAAGCCACCAGAATTATTCGAAAAAGGTAGATATTTAGTTTTTTCCAAATTAATTGTCAGCAAATTAACATCTAACCAATTTACAATTTTTTGTAAACTTTCTACAATTTTAAATTCTACCTCTTGCCATGAATTACCCTCAACACAAACAATACTGTATCATCCGCAAATGATATCAAGCTGCCAGAGACTTTCTGTTCTCAAGGTTTGTCAAAAGCATCCGACGATCAACAGTGTCGAATGCCTTTGCCAAATCTATGAAAACAGCGGCACAGGGACGGCTTGAATCAAGACTGGAATATATTGTCCCTGATAATAAGGCAATCGCATCATTAGTGGACTTATTTTTTTGAAACCCAAATTGCTTACTTGAAATAAGATTATATTTATCAAAAAAATCTACAAGTCTTTTTTTAACTGCTTTTTCAAATACTTTACCGATGTTTGATATGAGGCTTATGGGTCTAAAGTTTTCAACAAGATTTTTGTCACCTTTCTTATATATTGGCGTAACAACAGCTATTTTAAAATGTTTGGGGCAGATCTCCTTTGTGAACATTGGTTCGTAATTAAGTTATTTCCTAATGTTTCTCCAAATAGTGTGATTGTTATGGACAACGCAAGTTACCACAGTAGACAGTTAAACAAGCACCTTGTTCAAAAGATACGAAAATGGCAATACAGGAATTTATGTATTAGAATGATATATATTTTCATGAAAGTTACACTAAAAGAGAGTTACTTGATGTGCTTAAATTTCTGAACCTAGAAAAGGACAGCTACGCTAAAAGTATACAGTGCTAAGGCTTCCGCCGTATCACTGTATATTCAATCCCATAGAACACATATGGCATCAATTAAAATTTGCCGTTAGACGTAATAATGTATCACCCACTATAAACGCTAGTGTACTGGATATTATTATTACTAAGAAAAATTGTGTTTCGCATATTAAAACTGTTGAAAATTCATACATTCAAATTGGAATTATTACAGAAAAGGACAGCTACGCTAAAAGTAAGGGGCATACAGTGCTAAGGCTTCCGCCGTGTCACTGTATATTCAATCCCATAGAACACATATTGCATCAATTAAAATCTGCCGTTAGACGTAGTAATGTATCACCCACTATTATCGCTAGTGTACTGGATATTATTATTAATTAAGTGGAAATAGTGCCTCTGAGTAGCTGAAAAAATTGTGTTTCGCATATTAAAAGTGTTGAAAATTCATGCATTCAAATTGGGAATATTACAGAAAGATTTATTATTAACATAGGTGTTGATAGTGGCAGTGGAAATGAATTAAATGAGTAAACTGTAGTTGCATTAATTAATTATAATATATAAGTATAATATATTCTATCTAAAATTGTTTATTATTTGTGTCAAATCATCCATGCTTGAAATACAATTCAGTGCGGGCCTGTGTAGACCCCAGTCTGGTTTTAAACAGGCGTCAACACGAGTCGGTAAGTCATTCTCTTAAATCTGTGAACGGACTGTACCGCTGTTGCAAGGCAAGGACAATTTGGCAGGCAACATACAGGATTTCTACTGTAAATAGTGCACTTGACTGTACCCACAAAGTTTTTAAAAAGCCTCGATGATTTGGTGATGGATACATAAATAAAGGAAAATTCAACTTCGTTAAATGTTCAGTTTACAAGTGATACCAGAGAGAGAATAACAAGTGTAAATAGCCTGAAAGTGTACATAAAAGTAGGATTTGTCGACAGAGTGCAGTTTAACAAACACTTGCAAGATTTAAGGGAAATGCTTGTTTGCTGGGGGGATGGTGGGTATGGTATTCGAGTGGTCATAAACCGTCTATTAGGTCAGTAATAGTGATTCTTACCTATTAGCCAATATTGGAAAGTGAGTTTTTAGCTTTCCAATACTACCAAATAGGATAAGAATTTCTATTATTAAGGTTCCGAAAAAATTTACAAAGATGCAACCGGGGAAGACATTGAAAATGCCGAGGCAGAGTGCAACGCTTGTGACTAATGTGAGATTTGAGATCTGCGAAAACTCATAGATTTGCATGTAATATTTAGGTATTTGATATAAGTTTCATTGATTCATAATATAAAAAATAGTTAAATAAAGGTTACAAACTCTAACGCGCCTCTAAGGTATGTTTTCGCTGGAGCAGTCAGCGGCCGCGGCTGGCGTTCGCGATTGGTCGCTCGGTACTGGTTTAATGCGATTTGTATGTACACGGTTTCACTGCCGCAGCTCAGCGACACAGCGCTCGCCGTCAATTGCAGCGGCTGCGTTCGGACTGCTAGAGAGATCAGTCTAGCCGCGATCGCTCAGCAGAATGCCACCGTTTTCGGCGATTGCTGACGAGTGTTTGATAGAGGAGGTGCAAAAGTACCCCCCGTTATACAACTATGAGAACGAAAATTACAAAAATGTTGTAATGAAAGAAAATGCATGAAAAAAAGTGGCAGCAAGTGTAGGGAAAAACGATAAAGTGTACAAAACCATTCTCTTTATTTTTCAGCATTACAGTACAAAGCTTATAATTAGGGTAGACTGGGGCAAGTGCGCAGCCTTTTTTAATACTTCAAGTTTATTTCCTTCCTACTTTAAATATACAATATTTATAAAAGTGTCTTTGTAAGAAAGTAATAGTTTAATATGTTTACTTTTCATACTGCATAGGGCACTCATGAATTATTTTTGAGATCTTGAGATTTTAATGATTATTTTTTTTTTGTACCGAAATTTTACACTTACCCCAAAAAGGGAAAGTGTAAAATCGAATACAATATCCATGCATGTTCGCAGAAGTGGTAATGGGAAAGTGTAAATGAAGTTTATATCTCCCATGCCAATTTTTCTTTTTACAGACTAAAAAGAAAATAAAAATCTGGGAAGTTATGAACTTTTTATCGTTGGGAAATAGTTAGCCAAACAAATCATTAAAACGAAAAATTAAAAGGTACCTCTGAAAAATAATAAGTAATCCAAAATAACACTAAAAAAATTCCTAATAACAAGAATAATATTTTTATAAACGCATTTATCCGTTCAAAACCCAATGTTTGGCTTTAATCTCTAAAACAGTAGGAATTATTCCCAAGGAGAAACTAAAACAGAAATAAAAACTTATCGTTTAAAAATTCGAATAATTTTATGGAACTTGTTAAATATTGTATCCCGCAAATTTCACATTAAAATGAAAACCTCCTCGGCGTGTTACTACCGGTTCAGGAAAACAAGTCACTATATCGTCTAGCTGTACTACATCGACATCATCGGTGAGTGGCCATACAAAATTGTTTTTTTAATTTTCTTGTAAACTTGATTTCAAAGCCGTTGTCAACAGTGTTTACCTGGCCAATAAAATGTTTGTTTGCTTTTGGTAATGTGTATTTAACCAGTACCCAGTCTCCAATGGAAATATTGTCTTTTTTTATTTCAGGAATCTGATCTTCGCAATCCGATTCTAAAGTGAAACTTTGATCCGATTCCATAAAAGGTACACTTTCATTATCTGATTCACTGGAGCTGGATTCAAATTGATACGGACTTGGCCGACTTTGTTTACTCTTTCGGTTAATTTTCATAGCTGGTTTAGATATAGTAGATAAACTTGTAGAGAGTTTTGACTGACTACTTGCGATAGTACCTGCAAGGGTTTGGCTACCTTGAATTAAGCGCTTTCGTTTCCTTGGATTAGATTACAGCTATACTCTAAGTGTGTTCCGCGGAACCATAGGGTTCCGCGATACCTCTGTAGGGGTTCCTCAAGAATTTAGAAAAAAAATCAAAGCACCTCTCTCTGGTCGAACGTTTTGACTCCGCGGCCGCGCGTAGGTATATTTATTTATTTATTTGTATTTGTATAAACATGTGTTACAATAGCTGGTACAATATCTCATAAGTTTGGTATCAACATGTATACTTGTATACTTGTGAGCGCGCAGTCCCTTTGATAAAAGCCGCCTCTGAATTGTTTACAACGCAATTTTTATATTTCTCTTTTTATTTTTGCTTTTTGTTTATCAAAGGCGCCGACTCGAGTATTTTCGAGAATATTCGAGATCGAGTCTAGGACTAAGTATAAAAGCGGCGATCGCGCGTCGCGCCTCGTCAGTCAGTTGACGATTAGCGTTCGGAGCGATAAGTTCCTACCTACCTACTTACAAGCTCGCTAGCGAGAAACTAGTGTTCATTGTTCTACTGCCTGCTGTATTCTGTTGTCTCAGTTTTATACATTTCTTCATTGTACTAAACTTAGTCTCTTATACGCAGTAACGATTGTGCATTATTTAGACCCCACCATCCTGACATGTAACATTGTAAAGTAAGTAATAATTAGTAACTGTTACATTGTACTTTTATTATGCTTATTAATAAAGAATACACTTTTAAAAACTATTGTTTTATTGTAGGGTTCCATCAAGTATTTTGCTTCCCAAAATGGTTCCGTCACCAAAAAAGTTTGAGAACCGCTGGATTAGAAGAAGGACTCTATTGGAGCGAATCAAATAGTAGATCATCAAAACTTGCCTTTTTTCCTTGCCGATTTTCGGTTGTAGCTGGTACTACAGCTTCAGTTATAGGATCCTGATGATTATTTAGTATATTTTCTTCAATTTGATCAGAGCTGACAATTACTTTGAGATTGGTGGCACTAGATGCTGATGAAGGAGCTGTAAGTAATTCTGCATTAGATGCTAGTTTCATTTTAAATGAAGCGCCAGATGTAGAAGGCTTTACTGTTTTTAACATTGACTGTTCGAAAGTAGCGGTTTTTTCTGTTACATTCGATGCTACAGCATCATGTTCATTCCTTTCAATATTAATGCGTTCTGGCCTCGGTTTTAAATCTATAACAGATCTTTGATTTTTCAAGTGTTCCTCCCATCGTTTTAGGGCATCGATGTCATACTTTTCTTTAGGAATAACATGTCTATTAAATGGAACAATACCATCCTTTCTGAATCCTGTTTTTAGGATTCCGGAATCTACTTCAGCCTAGGTTTTCACTGGCAATGTGGCGAATTCCATTTTTGGTAGTCGTTGTCCCTGATGACGTCTTTGCCATGTTATTACTTCCCTCTCCCATATTGCCTTAAAGGATCTAAACACACTCAAATCGAGAGGTTGAAGTAAATGACTTGTATGGGCTGGCAGTTTAAGTATATGAATATTTTCTTCTCTTGCGGCTTGAATTAATAAGCAATCCACATGCGAGACATGCCCATTATATATAACAATAATTGGTGCCTGATCACGAACCAAAGGAATAAAAGTCTTTAGAAAGTAATTTTTAAATATTTCGGAGGTCATCCATCCATTGGCGCTGGCTGCATATACGGTGTCTTTGAAGAGGTCTTCATTTCTTTCTGAAATCCAGGTACTCCATACATTATTGCCTTTAAATATTATCAATGGTGGCAACTTTCTACCACTAGTACTTGCTCCTGCCAGGACGGTTATATTTTCTCTGCCCGATCCAGCAATAATTCTTGAAGAGGGTTTGCCTTTCGCGCCAACAATTTTAAGAAGATAAGGATCTGTACACAATGAAGTCTCATCTAAATTGTAAATACATTCAGGACAATCCTGAAGACCCAACTCCAATATAGCCTTTTCCAATAAAACAAAATATTGGTCTATTATGAATGGGTCCGTAGATTTCTTTCTGCGGTACTCTAAGCTTTGTGGTTTTTTCATACTCAAAGAGTGACGTTGTTTAAACTTTATTAGCCAGTCTGTGCCTGGCCTATTGTTCTTAAAAGGATTGGGAATATTATTTAAAGTTACAAAGTCCCGAACTTTTTCTTGAAGCTCTCTCTAAGTTAATCCATATCCCCACTTCTCCATTGTTTTTATATTTTCGGCCAGTTGACACTCATCTTGCCAAGAAAGTATTGGAGGTTGGCCCTGTGCCTTGCTTTTTCGCCACGGCGGCCAGTTACTCTACAGTTGAGTGTAATGTATGGGATTCTGAATTCGGTACTAGCCATCGACATGGTTAATTAACTTTGATTGACGGCATTTACTGCAGCATTTAATTGCTCCTCCCCATAGGCAGCCCTATCGGACTTTCTTTTATAATTTCGTACCATGACGCCAACTCTCTGTAAAGAATAAAAGCTTTAAGTGTCAGTGCCAACGAACTTTAGCATTCCCAGGAAAAGGGGGCAAGTGTAAACTAACCTTTACACTTGCCCCATTACAATTTTCACACATGCCCCACATTATGTTTTTTATTGGGGAAGTGCAAACCTGTTCGTGAGTAAAAACCGCTTTTAGATTTGGTCAGTATATAGGATTTTAAAGCTACAACAATTTACTAAACATAAGAAAATGCAATAAACCTTTTTAGTTTTTACCTTTGACCAATTTTTTATGGAGATATCAGATATTACACACTATTCAACCGATCGATTCGGAGGTTATGTTACAAATGACTACTCAGAAAGAAAAAAACACCTGGTCACTCGCCGGGAGTAGATAATTCAACAGCGCTAATGCATAGTTAGTTGCCTCGGACCACACAGACAAGTAAACTTTCAATATTGCCTGATTCGCGCTCTGATTTTCCACTTACCCAATTTTTACACTTGCCCCAGTTTACCCTATACCATATTCAAATTCAAATCCAAGATTATGCATACGAAGGAAACATTGATCAGTACTTAATGACAACCGAAACTCTATTTCGATTGGTCAAGCAGGGTTGAATTTAGTTTACCGGTGATTTTCGCATTATTGCATTGTATCGTTTGGTGTTATTGTTTGTTATCAATATTTTGATGTAAATATTTGTGTTTTTGACCGTTGTGTTTAAATGTATACAGGGTGTTTCAGAAGTACTAACCAGAACTAACCTGAACATGTGTCCGGAGTTGCCTCGTTTTTGATGTACAAGGTTGTTAAAGTTTTTTTAAAAAAATCGTTTTTTTTTATTATTTTTGTAAATATCCTTTTCCCGATTTTATTGCAATTTGGTACTGTCATTCATAATGATAAGAGCCTTAATTAGCCCTAACTAGATTAATTTTTTTAAGTCCAGTGGCGTCCCGGGAAACACTTCAACGGATATTATTGACAAAAAAATGTACGCCACTGACTTTTTTCTAATTTTGATATTTTTTTCGGATATACCAACTAATGATACAATTTTAAATTGTTTTGATACTTTGACGTCTTAATCAAATTGATTGGTTTACTTGGTATGCTGCAGCTTTGATTTAAATATGGTATAGTATAAATTCAAGTGTTAATATGACGTTTGTGGAAATGGAGGAATTTGGGTTAACATCTCCTCTTCGTCTTCTTCATCCAACAACAGCATGCAACTAATTTTATCGGCGTTCATTATAAATCATGCATAAGCGCTTTCACTACGAAATACGAATATGATCTGAAGCGCGCTGCTCCAGCCACGCCAGCCAAACCACCCTGTGGCTACTGGCGACAGCCAATTGTTACGCTCGATCGCGAACGCCAGCCGGACCGGCTGACTGCTCCAGCGAAACCATACGATTACTCTCGACTTGGTCTGATCCCGATCATTTTAATTCGGTGTGACGTCAGGGACAAATGCAACACAATAATTTCGAATTCCGTACCCATACTACGTGCCCGTGAGATAATATAAACATTTTCAATGTTAATAATAATATTATGTTGTGTTGTATTGCACAATATTGCTAAGCACTGCAAGATAGGTTTGTTTATCGAGATGAAAATGAAAATATTTAAAATGGAGAGGCAGAACAAGAAATTGATGACCAAGGGGTTATTCGGCGTTTGGGTTAAGAGAAACGCTTCAAAATAGTTAAAATACTGGATCATTTGCAAATACTTTGAATCAGTCTCACTGAGATAAATATTTTTACGTGAAATATAAATTGTAAATCAAATGTCCTAAATTATGGGTTTTTAATTTGTACTTGAATATCCACTACATATTCTAAAATAGCAAAAAATAATAATACATATTTCTAAAAATTTATTTATAACAGTTAACATTTACTTTAAAATTATATAATCTTTAATATTAAATTCGTCATTAGCAGAATCATAATTTTCTTCTATAAGTTGCTGCTAGCGTAAACCTTTTAGTTTTAGTTCCGCTTTTTTAATTTGAGGCCTTGTCAGTTTAACCAGTTCGAGTAGCACTAAGCGTTGCCGCTCGGAAGTTAATAGATTAACCTTTCATTTGTTTCAGCAGATGACAACCTCTGCTTGTTGGAAACATTATCATTGGAACTAGAGGTAGAGTTAGATATTTCATGTTCTCTTTGACGTGTTTCACTGTTCGTCCCGATTGTTCCGACCAAACTTCTAGTAGCTTAATCGGTTTATTTCCTGATGTAGATAAATCACATCTTTTTAACTCTGCTTTCATATTATTTAGTAACTTTTTTAACTGCTCAAGTGTTGCAAGTTTTTCTGTGTGTTTTCAAAATTCATCTTTAATTACTTTCCAATCATTTTCCTTCCCAAATATTTTTAGGTTTATCAGTGTCTTCATCACTAAAAGACAGGTAAGTAACTAGTGAAACCACCTACAAGCAGAAAAGCGAAATAACTACCCTTTTAGACACGCTTATAATACTGTATAAATATTCGCATGTGTGGCGTTCGAATACGAATAAAGATAAACACTTGCAAGTAAAGCCTGGTTTTGCGCAAGTAAACTTTTGAAAGTATTTCCTTACATTTAAAAACCCATTATAAAGGGTTTGCTTTTACTATCAAGGTAACACTTTACTCGCAGGTAACCGCTTATAAGTACTTGTTTTTATTCATGTCACCCATTATACTTTCTATAGAAAGTAGTTATATGCGTATGTAGCGTTACTGTGTCTGCACCACAAAGTTTTATCATAATAGGGAAGAAAACAAAAACTTCATGGTCATTGAATCTTCGGACAACTAAACAAAGCTTTTTGCTATTACTTCTGTCTGTTGATTTATCCACAATTAAAGCAAAATTATTTGTACGAAGTATAGCATACAACGAATTAAAGCTATATTTACCCAGTACATTTTTTACAGCAGCTGTAGATTTTGTTCTTCCGTAATTTAAACCTTGTACAATGTGGAATCATTACAAACCTTATTAAGTCACCCAAAAAAATAAACTGTTCAGTGAAACGATTATTGTTTCATTTAACAATTTTTTGAGAGTTGAATTAAACACCAGAAAATGTTAAATTATTCTGATTAATTTGATAACCAAACAGTGCCTATTGAATAAGATGAAGGTAGTTCTAAGGATGCGACAAACAAAAGTTACTCTAACATTTTTAAAAATGCTTAATTTATATTGCAAATATTCTAAAATTATAGAATACAATTTGTTTCATGAAAAGAGAGAAGGTCGTGGTAAATCGAACGAAAAGTATTAGTGTAAACGTATTCTTTTGCATCTCGGCATACGACGAATAAGAATTGAGTATGGACCACCTCGGGGCCCGGTAGACAATGACAGCGGTTTCGTGGTTTTTACAACTCGTCAGATAAGCTGGGTACACCAACTTTAGCATTAGCGCTCCAGTGCCTTAACTACTAAACATACGCATTGAGCAGTGAAAGCACAAGAGCGTTACCTCGGGACGCCGCAATCCGAAAAAAAACACGCTAAATGGATGCGCTATAATAGTATTGTAACAGGAAATCCACTA
This sequence comes from Polydrusus tereticollis, assembly GCA_963920685.1. Classification (NCBI taxonomy): domain Eukaryota; kingdom Metazoa; phylum Arthropoda; class Insecta; order Coleoptera; family Curculionidae; genus Polydrusus; species Polydrusus tereticollis. The sequence continues at coordinate 90,176,554 of OY987332.1, forward strand.
GGCATGGAATACCTTTTCTGCGAAAAGAAGGCTTTTTACACTTCACTTAATATTCACCGCGGGTTTGCAGTTAGCAACCCTCCAGGTCCAGTTCACCACGACATTTCCTCTTTTTATATTTTTCACTAACGCTAACCTCTCTCTAAGAATCTGTTTAATTTTAAGTGATGTATATTTTTGAAAATTCAAATGGTCCGTTATAAAAAAAAATTAATGGTGGGTAGGTTGCTGGGTTTGTCTGTCAAACTAATAGATTTATGGTATTAGCTTTATATTGGCGAAGGCGTTCTTTGTTATCAACTGGTGAGTTTTAAGCTGCAAATCGAGAGCATTCTCAAATTCAAATTCAAATGTTGTTTAGATAAACAGCGACGCTTTCCCTAGGTATGTCAAAGGGACATGTAAGCTCTTCAAATAATTAGCGAATTCTATGGAGTTCTTTGTGGAGTAAGCACTGGCGAATCCTGTCACCTCCCTTAAAACCTTACCAAGCCAAGACGGGAGACGGTAGCAAGGGGAGTTAATGAAGGAGACGACTGGTCTTACTGGAATACCCTCCTTGTGAACCTTAGGGAGTTCATACAATAAAGGGGTTTTGGGATTCATTGTGTAGAGCAGCGGTTCTCAAACTTTTTTGGTGACGGAACCATTTTGGGAAGCAAAATACTTGATGGAACCCTACAATAAAACAATAGTTTTTAAAAGTGTATTCTTTATTAATAAGCATAATAAAAGTACAATGTAACAGTTACTAATTATTACTTACTTTACAATGTTACATGTCAGGATGGTGGGGTCTAAATAATGCACAATCGTTACTGCGTATAAGAGACTAAGTTTAGTACAATGAAGAAATGTATAAAACTGAGACAACAGAATACAGCAGGCAGTAGAACAATGAACACTAGTTTCTCGCTAGCGAGCTTGTAAGTAGGTAGGTAGGAACTTATCGCTCCGAACGCTAATCGTCAACTGACTGACGAGGCGCGACGCGCGATCGCCGCTTTTATACTTAGTCCTAGACTCGATCTCGAATATTCTCGAAAATACTCGAGTCGGCGCCTTTGATAAACAAAAAGCAAAAATAAAAAGAGAAATATAAAAATTGCGTTGTAAACAATTCAGAGGCGGCTTTTATCAAAGGGACTGCGCGCTCACAAGTATACAAGTATACATGTTGATACCAAACTTATGAGATATTGTACCAGCTATTGTAACACATGTTTATACAAATACAAATAAATAAATAAATATACCTACGCGCGGCCGCGGAGTCAAAACGTTCGACCAGAGAGAGGTGCTTTGATTTTTTTTCTAAATTCTTGAGGAACCCCTACAGAGGTATCGCGGAACCCTATGGTTCCGCGGAACACACTTAGAGTATAGCTGGTGTAGAGGTTTTGTTTAGAAGAACCAAAATATTCTATGGTAACCAGTGTTTTATCCAAAACGTGTTGGTTGGGTCCTTGTTTCGAGGTTGGAAATCACCTGAGCCCAAAAGATCCATAATTTTATCAATGTAATCTGTTCTTTTCATTATCACTAGACATGAGCTTTATCTGCCCTTGTAACAATTAAATCGTTTGCCTTGATCTTGTTTTTTAGAGACTTAAGGTGTGTGTTATTATAGTTATTGGTACTTTTTAGGTTACTTAAACAAGAATTCAAGAAGGTGACAATTTTAGCCCTTAGATTATTTTTATTGGAAATATCCGATGTTTGTATTATGTTTTCGGCTTCAATGACTAGTATTTCCTTGACGTTCGCATCAGTTTTGCACGAAAAGTTATATTTTAAATTTACATTCCGTAACTGTTCTTCTGATTTTGAGAAAGTAATATTAGATAAATTCAAAAACCTTTTGTGGAAGTTGAAGTGTGAGTAACCTGGTCCTGTTTTGCATTGAACGGGATCATTTTCGGTTATATAATTTCTTACCTAATCTCTGAAAGGTTTTTTCGGCGAATAAATCCACTTCATCCCTAAAATTACTGTCAAAAGTCACAAATTCTACATACGAACACACATAAGTCAAAGTCAGATACAAATATTTTAAAAGAGAATTGATCTTGTTGAGGTCCCTAAAGTGTTGCTTGATTCTTCTCTCATCCATGTTGTTTTGGCTCTTTCCAAGGCAATTCTTGAAGAATTAGTCTTAGATTTGCATTTCATTCATACGAATTTGGGTGTCAGGTGAAAATGAAGGCATTGTTGAAGATACCAAACCTTTAACAAGATGTTCTTCCGTGAATTTAGGTTCTTTCTATAAGACTGGACAAGTTTAGCCTGACTGGCATTTTCAAATTCAAAGTAACGGTCTTCCGTATTAATTTGTATTAAAATACTTCATCAAAGGACAAAATGTTCTTTGAATAGTCCAGGGAATAATCCCTTCAATTTTTGCCGTATACAGTTTCTCTTCCAAAAAATTATACCTTGTAATTCATCATTGTTGTTTATTCGGAACGAAAAAACATGAAAAAAGTCTTAATTCTAAGAACTATCAACTAGTTTAATTCTTATAATAAATGTTCGAAAAGTTCACCGTGTTCCTGAAGACAAAAATTAATTCTTTTCAAAAAATTACACTGCACTTTGGTACATTTTCTTTTTAGTTAAAGGTTTTTACTTAATTAAATAGTGGTCATTAACAAACTTTTGTATCAATTTAAAATAAAATATATTTTAATTTAAATAACTCTTGAAAGTCTTAAAATATTGCTTACTATCAGAACCTTTAAAGTCAATTACAACCTATCTTCAGGCATCAGCGGCAAAACATCACTCGCATCAGTTTCTCAGAGATTATAAAGAAAACCATTATTTCTTTACTTCACTATTTTTTTTATTGCTAATGACGGGCTGGCTGATATTCTCATCCACATCAGCTTCTGGCAGCTCAGAAATCTCACAGGCCTTTTGACCTTTTCTTACTACTTGGTTGAAATCATTATGGACTCTTGATCTTATCTTGACTTTATGTTGACTCCAAGTATTTATGTTAACCAGTTTACATTAATTATATATTGGGCAATCGGCCAATAGAAAAACATATAACAAAGAAAAACCCAGTTTTTTGAAATTACTTCCACATTATTATTATAATCGATGAACTCAACGAATAACCACTTCAATTAAACATTAAGGCAAAGTTTAAAATTTTGACCACAGATGTATTTCTTAAAAGGCAAGATCTGTTGTAGAATGGCTTAAAATAATTTAAAGAAATTTTATTCTTAGACACTGAGAATAATTACAATTATCAGTTAAAATGCCATTGGTGTGTATCCCCTCCATCTTAAAATAATTACCGTTTTTATTGTTCGAAACAAAACAACAGGTGTTTAAATTTCGATTCATTTCAGTAGTACGATTAACTAATTGAGCTAAAATGTCCGCTGGTTTCCTAATAAGTGACTCAAGTATTCCCAAATAATTTTCCCTGGAGAAATTACTAAAACAATCTAAATTCCCAAACCACTTCACACAATCTGCTAATGGTAGTAAATAACCAAAACAATCTACAGTTAGTAGCTTTCCAATATTTTACATATTTTAATTGGCTACCCTTCCGATTGAATTATTTAGGAATATACCGTGTAAAAAGAAAAATATTTTGTGAAATACTTTCAAATTAACAACTGGATATTTTATAGGGTACTTTACCAGAACACCCTGTTGTGACCAATAGTTTTAGCCAGGGCCGTCGAGAGAAAATCGGGGCCCGGGAGTAGTAAATGTATGGGTCCCCCTGCACCTGTTTTTCGTGCTACACAGTTACAAATTTGTAGTAAGAGTAGATTACTAAGATAGTATTAGGAGAGATGAAGTTATTAGGTTAATAGTATCAAGAAATTTAAATATAAATACTAGTAGGACACAATTTATTTTATACTTTCACTGTAAACATCTGTCATACATTTGGTCGTAAATAAGTAATAACTGTAATAAACATAAATATTTACAAGTGCGCCTTCGCTTTCGCTGATAAAAATGAATTTATAATCTCGTCGAACTTCAATTTTTTGGCCAATTTTGCCTCCAGGCACAGAGTGCAGTGGCTAGACTAGACACTCTAGTTTGGGTTGAACATGATCGGTGGAAGTTTTTTATTCGGGCCAAAACGCTGAATAATCTCTTATAATCCGTTCACAGATATAAGAAAATGACTTACCGACTCGTGTTGACGCCTGTTTATAACCAGACTGGGGTCTACACAGGCCCGCACTGAATTGTATTTCAAGGATGGATGATTTGACACAATAATAGACAATTTTAGATAGAATATATTATAATTATATATTACAATTAATTAATGCAACTACAGTTTACTCATTTAATTCATTTTCACTCTCACTATCAACACCTATCTTAATAATAAATCTTTCTGTAATAATTCCAATTTAAATGTATGAATTTTCAACAGTTTTAATATGCGAAACACAATTTTTCTTAGTAATAATAATATCCAGTACACTAGCGTTTATAGTGGGTGATACATTATTACGTCTAACGGCAAATTTTAATTGATGCCATATGTGTTCTATGGGATTGAATATACAGTGATACGGCGGAAGCCTTAGCACTGTATACTTTTAGCGTAGCTGTCCTTTTCTAGGTTCAGAAATTTAAGCACATCAAGTAACTCTCTTTTAATGTAACTTTCATGAAAATATATATCATTCTAATACATAAATTCCTGTATTGCCATTTTCGTATCTTTTGAGCAAGGGTGCTTGTTTAACTGTCTACTGTGGTAATTTGCGTTGCCCATAACAATCACACTATTTGGAGAAACATTAGGAATTAACTTAATTACGAACCAATCCTCAAATAACTCCGCTGTGGTATCGTTATGGTAATCCAAACAGGAGTTATTTATATTCTTGGCTGCCAATGAAAGTGCATTTGGTACCTAACCATCTTCGGACCCTGCATGTACTATGGTTATTCTTTTTCCTGTGTTTGATGGTGCCTTTGTTCTACACCTGTCACTAGAATCAACCCAACCTTTTGATGGGGTATCATGGGTATCAAACCAGGTTTCATCTAAGTATATAATAGGTGTGTTCTCACTTTTGTACTGAGCGATGTTTGTCAAATATTTAAATTGCCATGCCTTAAGCCGTTGCGATTCCATGATAACTTGCCGTTTATCGACTTTTTTAAATTTAAAGCCGATTCGTTGAAGACAGTTCCACAGCGTTGTCCTACCGCAATTGATATCCATGTTATCTATCTCAAGTCTTTTCAGTAAATTATCCAGTGTTGGTACCGTACGCTCTTCATACATGACAAAACAAATGACAAGGAACCCAAAATGACACTCAGTAAAGGCGCAACTGGTCAGCTCGGGAAATTAACTCTTTAACATATAGATATCCAATATCCGTAAAATTGTTTTATGAAAATAAAAATAAACAGGATTGTCACGCAAAGTGTCGTTCGCTTTTGTACAGAAACTTTCTACATCCCGGCTAGCACAACTATAGTTTTCTTTCCATGTAAAAATAACCATGAACACTTTCTCAAAAATGAAAAATATCCTTCATCCCTAGCATTCCCAAGTAGTGGCATAACTACACCTTCTGTAATTCTCTCTTGATACCATTCTTGATTGTCTTGAAATTGAGTCTGAATAAGGTCCCTCATATTTTCAGCTCTCGATACCTGTGGGTTGTCTATTGTGGCGAGACCAAGCATGTTGAGTGGGGAGAACAATACATTTGCTTGAAAACTTGCATAACATGTGTCTTCTTTTATGATTGAATTTTGCCTAACCACATATAAACAGTCTGCTGCTTTTATGATCATTGCTCTATTAAATAGCTTCACAAGTTTGGCATTTAATTCAGTTTTCTCCGTGATTTCAATTGTTATAAAAGATATTCTGTCTGTTGGATTCCTAGCATGATGAGGACCTCTGAGGCACAGACCAGAAACCATTCTTACTTTGTCAGTTTGACTTTACTTTTTCCTCATTGTTGCATAAATGGGCATAATTGCCAGATTATTTCTTGCTTTACTAGATTTTGATCCTCTAGAGTCTATACAAATACGCTCCACCCAATCTAGAATATAAGTTATTTATCTTGGATGAAAGAAGGGATGTATTTGATCTAAGTAAATGGTGTATATTTTGAGACACTTGTTCCTCACAAATTTCTGCCATTGGATGACCTGAATGTGGAGCTGCTTCCCACATAGTAATCGGTTGATCCACATCATAAGAATAAGGCTTGTTCAAGTCTTCATAGAGTTTGTTTATCCAAGAGTGATATTTAAGTTTGGGAAGTTCTTTGTTTTCAGGTTGTTTTCCATCTGTTATTGTCTCATTGTAGATTTTTCCCTTTTTCCCAATCCCTAATGCTTTTGATATTTGAAGATTCATGATCTGTTGTCTTTTCGTATATGTCAAAAAGTTGAATGTGGTGGAAAAGTCCTTTCTCCATATAGCAACAATTTCTTGAATCATGTCGAAGCTAAGTCTATTTTCTTTTTTGTAATTAATATGGTTTATTGGATGTGGCCCTCCAACTAACAGATCTGCATCCATTTTGTTGATGAACATGTTAACCATTTCGGCATCAGTTTCAAGCTCAGTTTCTAAATTAATGACCCAGGGATCTGGAAGTATCTTTCCCTTGTATAGAATGTATTGTTTTCTGAAATCCTCCTCTATTGTAGTAAGATGAGATATCAAGTGGATTGGTTTCAACGTCTGTGGTATTTGTGTTATGTTACCATATAATTCTCCTGTTTTGTAAGTTTCATGCAGGTTAGAGCACCAATCAGATTCCCATTTCTTTTCCCAAGAATTGAATGTTTCTGAACCGAACAGTTATTCCATTATGTTCAATTCGTATTGCATTTTTGTATCTGGTATATTCATACATACCAACGACCCTGTGTGTAGGTTATTATAGCTTTCATTGTCAACTTTGTTTAAAATATGTTTTGATTTTGTTTTGACAGATTGTAATTGCCTAAATACGTATTCTTCTTATATAGGATGTTATTCCATTATGTTCAATTCGTATTGCATTTCTGTATCTGGTATATTCATTCTGTTCATTAGATCAGATCTATTCAAATGGAACAGTCTTACTTTTGCTTCTCCGACAACTTTTGTATCATATCTGTGATACTTGAAACTTAATTTGTGGGGGACTACTATGAACAATGAGGTGTAATTTTCCATCCCCTTGGTATTATTGTTAAAACTGTTTATAGCTTCTTCTGGGAATTGGGTAATTGACACTTTTATTAACTTTCGCTCTTCTCTGTCTGCGATATCAAATTGGAAATGTGGCTTTGCAACTCCCCTCCCCATTCACTGCAAATTTTTTTTTGAATAGCCTCCGATCCTGTATTATATCCAATCATAACAAATTTGTAAATGTCAACTGAAGTTTCTTCTACATCAGGATCACTAGAAGTCATAGTCGAAAGAGTCGCTTCAGTTTTGCTTGTTGATGGGATGGGTTTGTAAACTAATTACGGCCAAGTACTGTCCCTACCTGGATAATAAAATCATTATCTCTATGATCCTTTAAACCCTTTCAATAAAGAATTGTATGATGGGTGATAACTAAAGGCAGGTAGTTATTCTCTTAAACCTGTGAACGGACCATACCACTGGCAACGGTAACTGGAGTCGTGCAAAATATACGCAGAGCGGTGCAAGCGTTCGGGAAAAGTCTGTTCAATCTCTTGGCATTAATGGCATTGAGTAATTCGAGGCATTCGAGATTCAAAGTTCGCTTTATATATATTTTTGAGGTGTACAATTTCATCCGATAATTTCTGAGACATGTCAGCAGTATATTGAATTGCGAAATTTTCTGCACCTGTCTGGATCTCTTGAACTTTCATATCACAAAACTGCCAAAAGATTGAAAATGTTTCGTTTATTCCTTGTATAGCTGTAAACCTATTCTTTATTCCACTGATGATCGAGTCCATTATAACAAAAAAAGTATCTCTTGAAATTTCTCTCTTCTTCAGTGTTGCCGCCATCAAAGATTTCCAATGGCAAGTTACCACGCTTTTTTCCCCTGGCTGGTGGTAAAATTGTCGAGGTATCGGTTACTGCAACAAGTTTGCATTCATTCAGAATTTCATTCTAATGGTCGCGTAAAAGCTGCAAATCGGCAAGTAACCTTTCAAGATTGGCGACCTCGACGTCGATAGTAGCGTTTCTCTCTTGAAAACCCAGATTTCTTTCATTGATAGCCTGCAGAATTTTGAACCAAATCGAGAAGACATTAAAATACACTCAAATTTGCTAATGTATTTCAAAATTCCATCGACGTCTGCATGAGTTTCGGGAGACGACGGGAGATTTAGTTTCTTGATTTCTTTAAGAGATTTTTTCAATCCAGGAAGATTTTTTGCAAATGGTTTCACAGCATCGATTCTTGCAGCCCATCTTGGTATCAGAAAGGCAGTGAAGTGAATCAGGTATATTGGATTTCAAAATCTCCCAGCGTTGTGTACTTCCGCTAAAAATGTTGAAACATTTTTGGATAACTCCGAAAAAGGTAATTGCTTGGCGACAACATTTTGCAGAATCGACTCTAACTAGATTCAATGTATGGGCTCCATAAGGCGAATATACTGCGTGGTTATTTCTATTAAGAATGCGAGTTTGCGCTCCTTTATACATTCCACTCATGTTGCTACAATTATCATAGCCTTGTCCTCGACAATTTTCCAGGGGGATTTTGTAATTTTTTAGTGTTTCACATAATAAATCAGCTATAGCTTTGCCTGTTTTTCAATGACAATCCACCAACGCCAGAAAACGTTCTTCGATGTGGTATACCTTTTCTTCAGTGAAGATAGCGTAAAATGAACGTCGTTTGCTCCACGTGACTGGAATCAGGGGTTGCGTCAACAATAATTTGCTTAGTATTGAGCTATTTTTAGCTCTTTCAAAATAAATGATGTAACATGACGAGCACAGAGTTCGATAAATTTATTTTGTATCTGGGCCGACAGGTAATGTACTTGCATACCTTGGTGTGATTTTTGAGAAGCTTCCACTCTTTCCAAATGTCCACAATGCACTAGCACTAGGATTACTAAGAAATTTCCATTGTTCGGTTCGCCAATCAAATTACTCTCTCCTCGTAGAGCTAATCCCCTTTCACCTAGAAACAAGATCGTGTTCAAAATACGCCTCAGACTTTCTCGCCACTTTCTTGCTTCACTCGCTATTTCTTCACTCAGTAGCATATCGACGGTAGAATCTTTCTTGATGCGTGCTTCCAAATCGCGCCACTTAACGTAACATTCTATATGATCGCTGCTACCTTCATGTAATGGCAATTTATCATACAGTTTTTTCCAAGATTGTTCTTTAGAATAGCTATTAGGTGAGTATAGATATGAACGATTTAACGTGTTTTTACTCAAAAGACGACATGGGAGGCAATAGGAGGCGCTTTTCGTTTCATTACAAGCTAGCCAGTCACGTTTGATCTTTTCACCGTTGGGCAATACTGTAGATAAAAGGGAAATGGCTAATCTAATCGATTGCGAGGAAAAGTTGAAAGCATTTTTAAATGTCCTCGACGAAGAATTTCTTCAACTTTATGAGGTTGTAGGAATTCCGCTTCGATGGTACCGATATCATAACTATACGCATGTTCATCAACGTTTTTTGGGTTTGATTCCTTAATCAATTTATATCTCTTAGATACGACAGATGTTGAAATAGTGGTCAACTTCCATATGCTCATCATCGCTGAGTTTAGAACATTGATGAGTTTTCCACAGCTTATCTTGTGTGGAATCGTTTCCAACTAACCGTATCGACGGATTTTCAGGCGTTTCAGATTGATCAGAACAAGACACAGCAGGTTCAGGAGACTCAGTAGGCGCGTGTTTGTCACTTTCAGAAGTTGTAGAACTCGTACTCGCACTTTGACAGACGTTGAACGCTGCAAGGGTTAGTTGTGCCTTTTGTGCTTTTGAAAATGCGTGTTTTCTGGCGGTGCGTTCTTTACGCTTTTGGGAACCCGACTTATGAGAATACATATTTATCAGCTGTAAAAAAATGAAATTTTGTAAACTAAAAATCTTTTTGATCATTATCAATATTTAATTGTAGAGTCGAGAATTCCATAACAAAAATCACGTATAGTTTATATTACTATTTGAAAAAAGTAGGAACAAGCGTTCAAGAATGGCAATAACAAAAATTGCCTAATAAATAGTACATCGACTCATTTTGTAATTTTTTTCTTATCACGTTTTCATACTTTCATTTTAAAAATTCCATTATAATTGTTGAATTTCAAATTCCTTTTTGTCTAAAATCTATTTCCCAAATTTTTCTCATGAAAGCTCAGTTAAGAAAGTTACATTTCTACACTTTGATATTACAATATTCAAAGTGCTATTTTTAAAGTTTAACTGAAATTTGGTTTTTATTAAACCAAATTTATCGCAATCATTGTTCCAAGTTTACTCGTGAAAAACGAACAACTAACCTTTGAATCGATAATCACTGTCCAATCGTATATTGCAGTTCCTATGTAATCCATGTCCGAGATTACGTAGAATATCTGTGATGGTGACAACTGTCTTGAACAAAATCCGGGCCCCCTCAAAATCTCCGGGCCCGGGGGGAATCACCCCCGACCCCCCCCCCCCCTCCCCCTCTCGCCGGGCCTGGTTTTAGCAGGTCATCGTATTGGCCCGTTTGTCCCAATCCATCTATCGCCAAACATTTCATTTAAAAAGTTTACAGCAATCCTCGATTTATGCGCAGGGGCGATGTCTTGCTGGTAATAAATTTCTTAATTGCATTTAAAGATAAGCTGTCTACAAATTCTTTGACGGTATTTTGAAGATTATTTAAAAATTGAAATGATCAAAAAGAATACTGGATCAACGATTCTCGTCCCCATTATTCCCATCCAGACATTTACAACAAGACGCTCCTGAAACGCGCCTTTTCTAACTAAGTGAGGATTTTCAACGGCCCGAAACCGTGTATTATTCCTATTAAATATACCCATGTTTGTAAATCTTGCCTAATCGAAAAATTCTACGGAAACCGTCATTGCCATTGTTCTCCCCTAGAAACTAATTGCAGTATTGTAGTCTTCTGACGGTCGTTTTCTCCCAAATGGTGGTGAACCTGGTATTCAAAAGGCTTAAAGCCATGCTTTTCCAATATTCTTCTTACGCTCTTGTAGCTAATATTATATTGTTGTCCTATTTCTCGCAAGGAAGATGTAGGATCTATAGCAATGCAAGTCAATACATTTATTTCAGCTTTCTCGCTTACAACAAAGTTCTCATCGTTATCGTGATCATTGTTTCTTTCTGATTTTAACTTTTTTTCTAGCCATGGAAAATAATTTGAACTAGGCGATTTACGAACTGGATAGCGGTTTGTATTTAACGATTTAGTTTGACGAGCATTTTAATGACTTTTTCCGTAAACAATTAACATATCAATTTGTTCTTCTGTTGTAAACTCAGTCATTTTATTGTTATTTGATCGAGCTATGTGCATCAAACTCACACCCAAAAGCATAAATATTACCGTTTTCTACCCCAAAGGGAGGAAAAAGGGTATTTTAGGTCTTGCCAAGGCTTGACCTTTCGGAGAATACCTGGTTATCGATTCATGCAAAATGCTGCTCAAGTCCCCTTTTATTCTGCCAGCCTCTACCGCGGAACGCGCTTTCTACCTTTCCACAGCCGGCTAGCTTGACTCGGCGACGATGTCACTTGCTACTACTCCGATCTTGCAGGCAAGGAATTACTCAGGTCGAGCCTTGGCAAAACCTAAAATACCCGTTTTCCCCCCTTTGGGATAGAAAACTGTTATATTTTATGTATGTACCTTCGGTTAACCTTTCGGAGAGGTGTTTATAATCTGCCGGCCAGCCCACAGCGTACTGTGAACATTAAACGTCAAATAAAATAACTTATTTATTCCTAGCTTATTTTAATTAAAACAAGAACAAATTATTCTTTTTCAAACAAGAACTAATCCCAAAAATTATTATAACTTAAAATTAAAAATTAAACTGATTCAAAATTCGGAAATAGCTCATTCTCTGGAAGATAACTCGCTCCCTCCAGAGACTAGTAATACTTAAAAAAGTTAACCGAACCTTGCCAGCTACCCCGCTTTAAAACTTCATTAAGCCCCACATTTTTTTCAAAATTATAAGACGCTACTGTATTGATCCTGGACTTGATTTAATGTTTAAAACGTTAAAAACTCCCTTTAACCAACCAGCTATGACTGCCCTTGATGCAGCTTTGACCTCTCCTCTTGTAGATATAAACAAGGCATCAAGTCCTTCACGCGATTTTCTTCGTTTAAAAGACAATTTTAACAATATCTTAATCCATTTAACCATATCGAGAATTTCTTCTTTCGAACTAGAAAGTTTCCAACCCGACTGCCTTCTTCTTGCCGTGCCGTGTCTGTTTTTGAACCAAACTTTGCAATGAATAAAACCGAATTATCAGACACGACGCAGTGTCTCTCATCTATACTCAAAAGCGTTAGATCATGTATTCTTCTCCCCGAAGCTAGTAATAGAAGAAAAGCTAAATGTCGGGAAACTTGAAAAATGCTTGAACAATCAGGAGAATTATCCTTCAGCCACTTAATTAAAACCTGAATGTTCCAAACTTGAGATTTTGGTATAATTTTAGAGGAACACTTCAGGTGAATAGCCTTGAGCATTGACTTAATCAAAGAATGAGAGAGAATACAAGGAATTTTCCGCAACCCAACACCACCGATTTGTGCACCAATATTGTACGATACAGCAGGTTGTTACTCCGAAAAATATAACCCAAATAATTAGCTATATGATGCGGCTGCGGATCGAAAGGAGTAACTCCCATCTTGCTACACCAAAGCAACCATTGATTCCAAACCGATCGATATGTTTTCCAAGTAGAATTACGCCACGCCGATTGAAGAAGAGTAACGTCGTCTGCACCTAGATGTTGGACTAGTGCATGTTACCCCGAATTTTCCAAACTTCCAAATGAAGTTCCTGGATTTGTGACGGATAGTGATTGATAGATCTATTAGATGAGATTGAAGGTTCCCTATCTTCCACGGTTTGCTTAATGCCCTGCTCTTTAGATTGACTTTCCAGAATACCTTTTCCCATCTGGGAACCACTAGAAGATATACACCCTTTGCCGAGTTTAGATGATCTAGAATCTTCGGAATCAATGACGGCGGAGGAAATATCCAAGCCAGCGGGTAATTTTAAGTCCTGCTGAATGCATTGATGTACATTGCCTGGGTATCCTCTGGGTCTATTGTCGCGTACCGAAGGACTACCTTTGATAGCCTGGATGCAAAAAAATCTATCGGGATTCCCATTTGTGAAATATTTTGATTGTTATTGAGGGCTTCAGATGCCATTCTGAAAATGGCTCTCCTCTGGACAGTCTGTCTGCAATCACCTGGTTTTTGATATAAAATACCACAGTCCGATTGTCGTAACATCACGGACTGACCCGATAGATAGGCCAAGTTTTTTGTCAAAGCAATATTTACTGCAAATAGCTCTTTTTGATTTATATGCCAGGGAACTTGAGATGGAATCCACTTTCCTGAAAGGTGGTATGAATCCAGGCTTATTCCCCATTTCACGCCCGATGAGTCCGTCTTAAGGAAATGCGTTGATTCGTGGTCGAATATCGTTTCCGACTAGATTTCTTAACCACCACTGGCAATCGGATATTGCCGAGACAGGGAGATCTAGTTTTTTCCTTTGGGAGTTTTGGTTTAATGCCCTGCTGGCCCTTCGTAGATTGCTAGAAAATAAACGACCTGGAGGAACAACCATTGATACGAAAACCAACCTTCCCAACAGAGACGTCCCGATTACACAATTCCATTTTTTTGTACGCAAAATTTTCACGATTTGATCTTTTATTCGCATAATTTTGTCTAATGGAAGACTTTTTAAATTTTTCTGTACATCCCAAAATATTCCCAGAAACTCCAACTTCCTTGCAGGTATTAGGATGGATTTTTCTACATTTACGATAAAACCTAATTTCTTTGGGAACTGAAGAACAAAAGATATTTGTTGAAAAAGTTGAAAAAATAGTCCATACTTTCAGTGGAGTCAATGTAATGTAAATGAAACAATGCAGTCTTCCTCCACAGTTTAATGTTTAAATTAAATTGTAAGCTCCCGACATGCTTCGAATGCTTAAGCATTCATCATCAGGGGATACTAACACCGAGTTTAACAGAAATGTTGGTTGTCTTAAATTAATGAGTACAACTTATAAGATGATACATGTAAAGGTTGAAGACTTGATACGAACTGGTTATTTGTATTGAACTTATTATATTATTGAAGTTTTGATTAAATTTAAAAATTTGGATTGATAAAGAAACATTTTTGATAAAATAATAAACTGATTGATATCATATGAAGGAAAAGGTTTTATTTTATATTTTGTTGATTTAAATGAACGAGTTAAACTGTTTAAAAAATTAAAATTACATATTTATGAAAAAGAGTTACATATTTAAGAAAATGAGTCTTAGCTGACATAGTGGTGGCATGGGGCTATGCTCCATATTTTAGAATATACAGGGCTTTCATTTCAAAACTAGCCACCCGGCATAACTTTTAAAATACTATAGAAGAATTTAACAAAAAAGCACGTCAACTTAGATTTACTGGGGGACATGTTTTACATGTATTTGCGACTCTGTAGTTTCAACCCCTAACGAGGGGCGAAAGGCACATAGAAATTTTCAAATGGTAAGGGGTATTGAGTGATAGTTCACTTGAAAGCCCTTTTCATTAGCAGTCTTTTGGGGATTTACTTTTTAAAAGCGGATTACTTGTTTCCAAGTTATGCCCTTTTAAAATTTAAAAAGTTAACCTTGATATTGTCCTGGCACAATTCGCCTTCGCTTCCTTCTTCAAGGGGCTTATCCCTGGAAGTTGCGCGGCTAGCTGCAGTCGTTGTCTCAGGGGCGGCGATCTGTGCAGGGCAGTTTGAGACCGCCCCAGGTGTTGGTTTGGGGTCGGCCTCGGTGGTAGAGAGCATGTCGTGTTTTTCTACATCCTCGGCCATCCGGGCTGGAGGGGTTTCGTCGAATAATGCCATATTCTCGGCCATTAGGGTATTTGCCACGTGGTTTTCACGCTTTGCCGACCTGGTGCAGGTTATGCCCAGGTGGTAACCTCTTGTATTCGCTTCCTCGGCGATGGCGACGGCTGCTACAGTTGTGGCGCAGTTAGTCCAAGGTTGGCAGCGTCGGCGATGACCGGTTTTCGTATTTCTTCTACTAAAAATTATTTTGCCGTCGGGTTTTTCGCTCTTGCCGACCTGGTGCAGGTTATGCCCAGGTGGTAAACTATTGTATACGCCTCCTCGGCGATGGCGTCGGCTGCTGCAGTTGTGGCACAGTTAGTCCAAGGTTGGCAACGTCGGCGATGACCGGGTTCCGTAGTTTTCCACTTAAAATTAGTTTGCCGTAGGTTTTTACTTCTTCGCCGACCTGGTGCAGGTGATGCCCAGGTGGTATACTATTGGATACGCCTCCTCGGCGATGGCGTCGGCTGCTACAGTTGTGGCACAGTTAGTCCAAGGTGGGCAACGTCGGCGATGACCGGGTACCGTATTTTTCCACTTAAAATTAGTTTGCCGTTAGGTTTTTTACTCTTGCCGACCTGGTGCAGGTTATGCCCAGGTGGTAAACTATTGTATACGCCTCCTCGGCGATGGCGTCGGCTGCTACGGTTGTGGCACAGTTAGTCCAAGGTTGGCAACGTCGGCGATGACCGGTTCCGTATTTCTTCGGCTTGAAATTAGTTTGCCGTAGGGTTTTACTTCTTTGCCGACCTGGTGCAGGTTATGCCCAGGTGGTAAATTATTGTATACGCCTCCTCGGCGATGGCGTCGGCTGCTGCAGTTGTGGCACAGTTAGTCCAAGGTTGGCAACGTCGGCGATGACCGGGTTCCGTATGGTTATTCTTAAGATTAATTTCGGACCTGCTCGTACCTTGGTACGAACGCCTCGGATCGGCTAGGAACCACTGTTTCCTCACAGTATCGGGCTCGACTACGGCGTCCTCCACCGGTGCTTCTTCAGCTACGCCTTGCTTTAATCTTCGGGTTCACGTATGCCGCCTTGACATACCCAGGTGCTCGGCAGTTCCAAGTTCGACTGGCAATTTTACTTGGTGATGGTCGTCCAAAGAAAAAGACTTATACAGATTTTAAAGCCGGAACAAATGCTCAACTATTTTAATAGAAGCTTGTCACTTCATGGTTCTGTACGGACTGATCGTTCCCTTCGAAATCGCGCTTCTTATAGCCGATTTCCACGTGTCGAGCGTCACAACAATATTTTAGTAAAATTTTACTTACTTATTTTAACAGGTGTTCAAAATGCCCACCATTATTGGCAAGGCAATCGTTAAGCCGCTGCTCGAACTCCTCACGCACGTTTTGAAATGTCTCTTGGGTAATCTGGTCACAGGCCTTCCCTATTCTACGCCTAAGATCAGGAATATTTTCTGGTTGAGTTTTGTATACTATTGTCTTTAGATGTCCCCATGAGAAAAAGTTAAGAAGCGTTAAGTCTGGTGATCTCGCTGGCCATTCTATAGCGCCCCTTTTTCCAATCCATTTGCCTGGAAATCTGTCATTAAGCCAATTTCGCACAGGCATAGCATAATGTGGAGGGGCTCCGTCCTGTTGAAAAATTAAATTTTCTTCATCTAGTAATAAATTTCCATCTTCATCAATTTGATTTTCCAGAAAGTCAGCTATAAGGGGATCTATCACATTTTCTAATACATTTAAATACAGTTCACCGGTTAAATTTTCTTCCATAAATATCGGACCAATAATTTTATTTCCAAGAATTCCTGCCCATACATTTATTTTCTGAGGAAATTGTGTATGCTCTCCACGAAAAACATGTGGATTTTCATTTTCCCAATATCTGCAATTGTGTTTATTAACAAACCCATTTAAAAAGAAAGTTGACTAAAGCAAATGTTTTTAATTAGATTAGGATCTGCATTTGCCCTTTCACTCATTAATTCACAAAATTCCATTCTTCTGTCATAGTCATCCTTCCCTAACTGGATGGTGTTATGCAACAGTGAGTCAAGCCACCGCCTACTAGTTTTGAGATAATAAGGAAAATAGTTTTGTAACTTAAAAAGAATTGGGCAAAGCCCTATTAGTCTAAAACTTTTTATAAAGCATAACACTGGGTTCCAGTCTTTTTAGGCAATCATTTTTCGAAATTTATGGTTTTAAAATCATGGAAAAAATGGAAAAAATGTTGGTTAACTCATTTTTACTTATCATTTTATTAAGGTTATACAAAAAATAGCAATAATGATATAGTTTTAAATTTGTCATAGTTCCTCCGTAACGGCTTCAAACTCCTGTTCATGTTCCATCTCCGTTTCAAAGTCAAAAGACGTACCAAAACCGTCAATATCATCTTGAAATTCTTGGGAATTTGCTGATGATAAAAAATTATAAAATTCTGTAGCATCTTGAGGTACCAACTTAAACAATTCTTTTAAATCCGCTAGTTTTTCTGTAGATAGAGGTTTGCCGTTTGACCACAAAAGGGGTGTTTCTACATCTTTTTATAATAATTTGCGACCTTTTCCGCCTTTTTCAATATTTACAATTTGTGGTTCTACTACAGCAATATCAGTTTTCATGTATAATTTTGTTGGCTCTTCTTTTTGAAGTTTTATTTCGTGACAATTTAACCATGAAACTTTTTCTTTAGCCGCATCAACTTTTCGGTTAGTAATAGCTTTCGTTAAATTTTCAACAGACACAAAATCTTCTTTTTAAAAGCATTTAATCAAAAATTTTCGTTTTCTTCTACACTTTGCCATGACATCTATGTAATCATCAGCGGTATACAATCTTTCTTGGATCTTGAGGGCCGACTCTACGTCTCCGAATTCCGAGTCATTTGGCAAAAAGCTGTGGCCAGACAGCAAAAATCTCATTGTGATAGTTTCAATGCTTGGGTGATTAAGTAAAGTATGTATCATTAATAAAACAAGTTTAATACTACGGTTTTGGCCACCACAGGAATCTGACCATAGTATTAAATCTTGCACTGGCTGGCGTATGTGGTCTGTAATGTACTTTATAAGACATGATCCGACTTCTTGAGTGCCTCTTCCCGCAAGATTTTCGGTCCACACGTTAAAAATTCCTTGTTTTGCACTACCTACGTGAATGCCTAAATTAAATAAATTTAGTTGGCGTTTGTAGTATGCAATTCCTGTAGGAATCTTTGGTATTGGATGTGTTTTTTGTAGATCATATGTAAGGGTTTCCACTTCTGGATTAGTTTTAGCTTCAGCTAGATCTTTGTTCATTTTGCTCCTTAATGTTGCAGCTTTTTGTAAATGAATATCATGAGCCGCTTTTGAGCCTTCTTTTTCAGTTTCCGACGAATTTAATATCTTGACTTGAAATGTGTCGCATGTCAAGCATGTATCCTTTTTTAGTGGTTTAAATTTAAGGTTAAATTTTTTGTAAAAAATTGATTTGTATGTTGCCAAGCTAACGAGCTTAACTTCAGTGGAAAATAATTTGTATAAGTCGTACATTTTAGCCAGATTTAGATCAGGATTAAGAAACTTTGAGTCGGTGTCATCTCTGCGATAATGTGACATATATTTCGGAAAAGAGTCAATATGCTCAATTACTTTAGAAACTTGATGTTCTGTACATTTATTTTTTCCCCCACTTAGTAATCCCCTTTTATCCTCTATTATCATTTCACTGGAAGTTTTCTTCAAAGCTACATCAATTCTATTTTGGGTAATCTGTAAGGTCTTCAGTAATGCTACTTTGCAAATCTCTTTTCCAGCAATAAAATACTTTCTTGTTAGTTTTCTTTTTGATTCGGTTTTTGTATAACATCGTTTTTTTTTGCATCACTTTTACACAGGTTTTTATTAAAGCACATCTGGCAGAAAATGATCCTATGGTCCAAAACTGATTAAACAATTTTCTCCTTTCGTCAAGTGGCACAATTTCGGTACATTTTCGTTTACAAATACATCTAAAATCTTCAAAAAAAGATTTAGGTGCTACTTCTTTGTCTTTAGCAGAAAAATACAATTCATTTGAATTATACCTTCTCTTTCTTACTTTCCTATTTTGCGTCATGTATTTTCTTTTTCTTCCACGACTTGGGCGACCAACGATTAAAGTATTATTTGGCTCTTCAATTTCCATGTCTTCATTGTCATTTATATTTTCTTGTTCGCAATCAAGTTGTTCGTCTTTAGTATTTTCTTCCATATCTCATGGACGGTATTCACTACCGGAAGACTGAAAGGGCTCAGACTCAGACTCATTGTCATCTAAAGTCTGCTGCGCCTTTGCTACTTTAGTTGCCATCTCGACCAACCGCTTACCACGACTTGTTGGATTCATTCTGAAATTAGCAATAATGAGTTAACCCACAAAATCAAGAAAATAAATTACTTAAAAGACAAAATATATATTTGGTCTATGAAAAACATATACAAAACACAATTACTTTTATTTTTAACACAATTAGGAAAATCGCATTAAAAAAATTAAAATAAAACACATTTAAAAAAAAAAAGATAGGTTAGAAAATCTTTTTTTATGGCTTTTTCTATATGAAATGTAAAAAAACTTACCTCTACACTTTCAAACACGTTTAGGCCTAAACAGTTGCAACTATTTTTACTTTTTATTAATTAATTCTATGCTAGTAGATGATTTTAGGATATTCACCGGCAGAAATATGAGGGATAACTCAATATTGCATAATAAAAAATCAGCTATTGTGGGTTAACTCATTATTGCTAAACGGAAAATTCGTCTATCGGGATCTGTGTGTTAACATAATTGTCAATAGATTGCGCCACAGGCCAGCTGAGGTTTGAATCATTTCAGCATACTGTAAAGTATGTCTTTATAAGTAGGTGTAGTGGTATAACTCAATTTTAAGGAAATTGTGGGTTGACTCGTTATTGCATAACACCATCCAACTGTTGTAAAAGTCGTATCTTGTAAGGGAAAAGTTTATTGAATCGTAAGGCTTTATGCACAGAGCCGACTGAAACGTTTGTTAATCTTGAGACTTTCGGTATGAATGTTTGGGGATCTATGGCAAAATTACCTAAAATTTCTACTTGTGCGGCTTCATTTAAGACTCTAGGGTTCTTCACAATTTTATTGCGTACACTTCCAGTTTCTTGAATTTATTAATCAAATTGGTGCCCAAGATTTTTGTCTGGATACCTTTGATTAAACACCCGGGCTGTTCTACGTGCACAGCGCTGTTCTTCCCCGTAAATTAAAATTAGTTCAATTATCTCTTGTAACGAGTAAACCATTGTCGTCGAAATTCGATGGTCAATACACAACGAAATCAAGTTTAAAACTAAATCGTTTTAAAATGTGGCAAACTAATATTTGCCATCAAACACCTTTAATTTTTGTACGTATTTATCTGAATGTTTACATTTAAGGAATTTGCTGCTTTTTTAACAACTTTTAAAATTTTAATGTGATTCCCATCCCCCATTAGGGGTGGCTCAGAACTGCAGAAACGGTTTTAAGTGGGCATTTTGAACACGTGTTGAAGTAAGTAGGTAAGCACGAGTTCATTCTAAAGCTAATATTAAATAGTTTTCACTAAAATGTCGAATTTTTATTTTTAAACTTTAAAGGGGCATAACTTGGAAACAAATAATCCGCCTTTAAAAAATGAAGCTCCAAAGCACTGCTAATGAAAAGGGCTTTCAAGCGAACTATCACTCAATACCCCTTACTATTTGAAATTTTTTATGTGCCTTTCGCCCCTCGTTAGGGGTTGAAACTACAGAGCCGCAAATACATGTAAAACATGTTCCCCAGTAAATCTAAGTTGACGTGTTTTTTTGTTAAATTCTTGTTCAAGTATTTTAAAAGTTATTCTGGGTGGCTAGTTTTTAAATGAAAGCCCTGTATGTAAATAATTTGCATTTTGTTTTATTTTTTGAAAAATTATTTAAAAGTTTTTAAATTTTTAAAAAATTGGCTATAAAATAATTGATATAACCTGTGCTAAATCACAACCGCAGTACTCGCCCGCAACGTGGAAGTTGAAGTGAAAGGATATTTGGTCTTGCAAGATTACTGAATTTTGATGAACCAACAAAGAATCGTGTAGATAAATCAAGATTCTTATTCTCGAAAAAGCTAAGGGCGCACTGGCTAGGCCGAACGGCAGACATGTCATTTGGTAAACCCGATCTTTGTAAACGAAAGAAAGGAATCTTCGATGACTTTTTCGTACTGGATTGTGAAAATACGCCTGAGACAAGTCTATTTTTCCCATAAAATCGCCCCGCTGTAGAGACTGAGGAATTGTAGATTGGTTCGCTAAGCGGAACTTCTTTGGGGCTAGATATGAATTGAGACGAAGCAGATTGAAAATCTGTCGAAATAAACCCCATCTTTACTGGTGACCTTCCTGCAATTCCTTGGCTTAGCATATTCAAAATTTCCCCCGACATAACTTCGGATTGAGGTGTTGAAAACTGTTTCTTTAAATTTGGGGTAAAGTACACCATAGGGGGCCTTTTGACAAATGGAACTCTGTAACCAGTTATAATGTTTTAAATAAACTTTGGAGCTCCTTCCTCTTTCCATTGGTTCAAAAACTTTAACTGCCCCCCACAAAAGTCAAAGTTTTCTATCTATTTCGGTACGCCCCCCCCCCCCCCCCCCCGGATGCTTAACTCTATTTTTTAACTGATCAGCCCATCGGGTAGGAACCATGACCTCTTGACGTTGGAGATCGTTCGACAGAAGGACCTTTTCCACTCGCATTGGGGAAGACAGACTCGCGTCCTTTTCCAAAAACACGAAAGAATCCTCCTTCTTGCTGAGTAAAACTGTTGAGTATTTCCTCATCAAAGATGTGGATTTTGGATGGGGGAATTCCAGATAACTTAGCCGCTAAGGCCTCATTTCTTGGTTTAAACACCTTTCGGCGAAGGTTTCTAATCTTCTAGCACAAGCATAACGCAGCACATCATCGGAGATTGAGCAAAAAGAAGAAGCGGGATCGAACAGGGACTTCTTCAAATCTGATCCCGCCTCTGGATATTTTGAAATAATAGCCTTAATCTGCTCCGATAAGGCTGCTCTCTGCAAGATAACTCCATGGACAATACTTCCCACAGTCAAATCGGACTTAACCAACAAGGAGTCGGTAAACGATTTTTTCGAAGAATAAAATTTCTCATTTATTTCTGTTCTGTACTTCCTTATATCTAATTCGGTTCCAATTTCGGATTCCAAACTTTTGGCAGTGTAACCCTTGGGATTTAATATTCGGCGATGGCTCCGGTATTTCTGGTTCCATTTCTTGAACATGCGGAGAAAAAAAGTTTTTCTTTTCGGTAGATGCCTCAAATCTTGGAATCCCTTCCCAATCTGCTCCCTCAGCCTGCATTTTTGATTGAACATCAGACCAATTTTCTTCTGGCGTAACGAAAACCGGATTATCTTCACTAACAACAGCACCCCGTGGAGACTTTTTTAACAGTAGGGAGTCAATTTTAGAAGATAACGCAGCAAACATATCGTCCATTCGATTCTCAAATATATCCACTCTAGATCGCTTCGGTGGAAGTCTAGAACATGACGGCAAATTTTTTGCCCTTCTTTTTGTACTTCACTGTCAGAGTCATTAAAAGATGGTTCCTGGCTCAAAATCAAAGAAGCTTTCTTCCGGGAAACAAACAAATGCTTCAGATCAGGAACAGCCTGCAAGAACAAATCGGCCTGAGTTGCTGATCCTCAAATTTTATTGTTAATAGCTGGTGGACTTGTTATCAAGGCCCGACAAAAAGCCCATTCCAACATGGCCAACTTGTAATCCCGGAAAGGTTTTTCAGAAAGGAAGGATGTACTTGGGTTAAACGCCTTCGCTACTCCCGCAGTAGGCACAGCAAATCTAAGCTTATTTAATATCTGAGGTTCAACTCCATCTTCAAATAACTGTTTCTTGGAGAAATTAATAATCCGCCATTCTGTCCATCCCTCAGGAAAAATGTCCACCACTATTAAATAGCATTTGAAAATGGTATACTTTTGTAATTAATATACCTATTAGCAGCTAAAGCGAACACAGTTGACACAGTTTTAACTGTACTGGGAATGTGGGAATCCCAACGGCAAACATACTAGACTAGAATACGCTCGACGCTTGGGTTGCGGAATTTAAGGAATGTTACACATATTTAAATTGACGCGGATTAGGATCACATGTCACATGTCGTCTTTTTATAATTTTTAAATACGGTCACATGACCTCTATCATTACTATCAGCTCGGAGCGCTCCCATCGTCAAATCGAACATGGTATTAAATTGGCCTTTTTATTAAATAATGAAAAGTAGATCATATTATTTGAGAAAATTATGTAAGTTAGGGTTGAAGATACGATTTTTCTTAAAAATAAAAAATTATACTTATTCAAAAACTGAAGAAAAAAATTTAAATGTCGATGCTTAATGAATTATGAAAGGGTCCAATTTAACAGAATATTACTATTTTGCCCTTATCAATTGCATATGCATAAGCCGCCATTTTGAAAATAAATGTCACTTTGTTATATGTCGTTGAAAAGTTAATTTTGAGAAGAATTCGATTGGACAATAAAGAATACAGGTTGTCATTTAAAAGAAATAAAATGGCGTAACTTTCGATAAAAGCGGAGGTGATATTAATTTGGTTTTTAGGTATAAATTAAGATCCCGCTTAAACATGGCAGTAACCAAAATTTGATTAAAATCTCTTTAAATATGACGGGTGCTTTGTACAATGATTTCGTTGACACCCGGTGTATAATAATAACAAAACAAAGCGCCATATATTCGACTCGACAACCTGACAAATAAACAAATGAAAGGAGGTAACTAAAGTAAACAACTTATCATTTATAGGCAAGATTGTGTGCTCAAACAACAACAAAGCCTTAAGGGATCAATGCTATACATAATAATTCAATATCAAAAAGCCATGGTTGGGACTCTTTCACGGTATTTCTAGTGACGTTTGTCTAAATAACAACAAACTGTTGAGTGATTACTTGACAAATTTGCTGTTAAAATAGGTAAGCAACTCCTAGTTAACAACTGTACTGAGTTTTTAAAAGTATCCTCAAACGATACAGCTGAACGAGCTAAACAGGGAATGCTGTAGGGTGACCCATTTGTTGTGTTGCCGGATAAGCGTGTTGCTACCAGGATAAGGTCCCGACTCAAAGGGTGGCATTGTTTGCTGTAGACAAGATAAAAGATTTTGATCAGGGCCAAAATATAAAGGTTTACCCACAGTCATTTTTACGAATAAAGGATACCATAACTGTGACTGCCAAAAAGGTACTATTAAAATACCTGTGACTCTATCAGTCAAAATCTCTTGAAGTACCCTTAGGACAAGGGCAAAGGGCGGAAATGCGTAAAATGCATACCCCTCCCAATTTTACGTAAACGCATCAATAGCTTGTGCCAATGGATTTTTGAACCATGAAATAAAACGCTTGAATTTGAAATTCAGAAATGAGGCAAGCATATCCATTTCTGAAACTCCGAAGGTATCTATAATAATATTAAAAACCTGGTTGTTTAAGGACCATTCGGTATCTGATCTTAAGACTCGAGAAGCCTCATCAGCATGTAAATTACTACTTAATGTGATATAGGACGCAAATATTCAAATAAAGGGTGATTTTTTAAGAGTGTCTGAACTTTAAATTTAAATTAAACAACAACCATATTAGATATCTCTAAACTATTTATTTTATGTGAAATAACATTTAATGGCATTCATGTTTGAAAATAATTTCGGTCAAATGTCCGCCGCGGCTTCTTCTAACAAAGCGCATTCTGTCAATTCAATTTCCGACCACTTTTTCAAGCAATTGGGGACTTATGTCTGCAATTGTCCGCGTCATGTTGTGTTCTAATGCGTCAATATTTGCCGGTTTATCGGCATAGACCAATGATTTAACGTAACCCCACAGAAAATAATCTAATGGCGTTAAATCACACGACCTTGGCGGCCAGTTGACAGGTCCATTCCCCGAAATAATTTTCTCACCGAATTCTTTCCTCAATAAATCCAGTGTTGCGTTGGCTGTATGACATGTGGCTCGGTCCTGTTGGAACCACATCCCCTCCAAATCAATACCATTCAAATTTGGAATTAAATAGTCATTAATCATCGCTCTGTAACGATCCTCATAACTGTCACGCGGTTTCCAGCTTCATTTTTAAAAAAATACGGCCTAGTAATGCTACCGGCGTATAATCCACACCATACCGTGCATTTCTCTGGATGCAACGGCAATTGTTGAATTATTTTGGGATTATTTTTACTCCAAATGCGGCAATTCTGTTTATTGACGTAACCGTTTAACCAAAAATGAGCTTCGTCGCTGAACAAAATTTTGCGGTTAAATTCTGGATCAAGTTGCAATTGACTAAGAGACCATTCAGCGAACGTACGACGCAAGTGATGATCTTGAGGCTTAAGTTCTTGGGTAAGCTGGATCTTGTAAGGCACCAGACCAAGATCTTTAGTCAAAATTGTCCACGTAGTCGAATAACAAAGCCCAACTTCTTGCGAACGTCTACGAATTGACAAATTTGGGTCTTCATCAACACTGGCAGCTACAGCGGCGATATTTTCTTGGGAACGCACAGATTTTTGTCTGGTTTTTGTTTTAATATCGATTAATGTAAATTGCGTTCAAAATTTGTCTATAATTTGGCGAATACATCGTTCGGTTGGGCGATTATGGGCACCATAGAATTCACGAATTGCTCGATAAGTTTGGCGCACAGAACACTGGTTTTGATAATAAATTTGGACAATTTTCAAGCGTTGCTCTGGTGTTATTCTTTCCATAATGACTTGCCAGACTATACTGAATAATTCTGACACTATAAGCGCGAAAAAGACAGTTCATTTCACAGCCTTCTCGGATAGAAGTTCGGACACTTAAAAAATCACCCTTTATTTCTGCGTTCACAAAATTTCCAGATTTTCCCAGCTAATGTATTTAAAGTTTTGCGTTGGATACTACCCATTCTGTTCACACAGGCCAGGGCGGTAGTATTATCGGTTCTTATTAGAATATTTAAGTTATTCAAATTTTTTGCAAAACACTGTAGGTCTAAATATATTGCCAGAAGTTCCAAAATATTAATATGTTTGCGTCTTTCTGAATTCGTCCACCATCCAGGTATTTTTTCCCGTTGGCAAAAAACACCCCATCCAGATAAGCAGGAATCCTTGAAAATTTCCAACTAAAAAGAGCCTTTCTTTAGACAGTTCCTTGATGAAAGGATATTCTGTCGCCACCAATACATGTCGGAAATAACATCGTGTGGTATATTTAAAGAAGCAATATAATTGTCATGACTGCGCTTCAGGGCAAGGAACTTAGGTCTCTCAAAACGCTTAGTATAAGGCCATCGATATTTGACGACCGGACAGGCAGAAACAAGAATTCCTAAGAAGCGTGCAAATTGCTGGATTTTGCAATGCTTGGCTGAAATAAGAGTATCTATCCATTTTACAATACGAATTCGTTTGTCCTGATGTAACTCTAAAGTAAGATTGTTGGAATCAAAAATGAAACCGAGGTATCTGAACCTAGTGTTAGGTACCAAGATACTTTTTTTCGTATTGATTAGAAATCCCAAACTTTCTAGTAAAGAAACAGTTTTTTGAATGTTTTCCAAGCATTTTATTTTTTCGATGCGTAGTCGTTCTACAAGTGAACGCAATAGTTTAGTGAACATGAATGGCGCTGAAGCAATACCAAAAGGAAGGTAGCAAAACTAATAAAGTGTGCCCTCAAATTCAAAACGTAAAAACTGTTTATATTTTTCGTCAATTGAGATTAGATAATATGCGTCGGCTAGATCAATTGTTAAGAAAGAATTTCTTTAATTTTGTAATTAGTGCAAGTTTATTGAATAAAATCCATAGAGCGCTTTCGGCAGTTACGCCATCATCAGTACTACTTTGTCAAAATATAACCTACCACAAAACACAACATACAAGTATATGTATAAAACTTAAAACATTAAAAATTTGGGGCCTAAAGGCCGATGTAAATTACATGATGATTTTAAAATCTTTAAAAGCGTCCATTGCATGTTGATAGTTTTTTGGGGTATAACCCTTTTGGGTACTACCCCCTCCTTTTTTTGACCCCGGGAATAAGATTGGTAGCTTGAGGAAGGTTTTAAGACTTTCCCAACATTTTTCAAATTTTTTACAGATTTAATTTTTTCTGTTAAACCATTACCAAACAACAACTTGGTAGGAGCGCATTTATTTGTCAGATCTTTAATATTTTCATTAAGTAAAGGCAAAATGCAATTTTTGCAAGTAACTGAAACTCTGTGAAATAAATTTCTTAATATTTTTGCCGCATCACAGAGATTCTTTAACAAAGCTTTTTTAAAAGCAGCAGATATTGACTCCTGGTCATTTAAGATAGCGGTCACGCCTTTCCCCAATGCGGAAATTTCCCTACCTAATTGATTTTGTACTTCGGTCTGAGATGTGTCTCTGACCTTAGCTAAATTATTTCTTCTCATTATTGATAATATTTCCGGATTTATACACAAAAAAATCTATATTCTAGTTGAATCTAAAATAGTCAATTCAATCCTTTCATATACACCCTATATAACCCACACGAAGTTAAATTCGAAATGAACTTTGTTAGCGTCAACAAATAATTGAAAAAATTTTGAATAAATGTTAGAGTTACTTTAATTTTTATTATGTTGTTGTAACTAAATATGATATAAAGATAAAAACAAAACTCCTGTCTTCCTCCACAAATAGTATTTATTTCAAAAATTAATTTCTTTAAAAGTGATTGTCCCTACATGTTTCGACTGTACAAACAGTCATCTTCAGGGGAACTAAAAGGAATCTATGAAAGTACAATGACAACAGGCACCATAAAGGACTTACCTAAATCGAGTTTGGTCTCGGTTTTAGTAGTTGCCTCAAATAAATGAGTACAACTCTTTTAAGATCATAAGGCAAATGAAATTTGTTAGTTGAAGACTAGTTTGGCTGAATGTGATGGATAAGAAGATGAGCACAATTTAGAAAAACTACATTTTATTATTGTATCAAAGAAATAAAATATGATTATATGTAGCATGAATTTAATTTGGGTTTTATGTTGTTATAATGAAAGTTATACAAATAGGTACTTAGTCAAGTGTGGAGAAATCAAAAAAAAAGAAAAGAAAAAATTTTTCATCTTAACTGATTAAAGATATTTTCCTTAAAAAGGAATCTTTAAAAAAATCTATCATAAAAAATTTGTTCATAAGAACGTTAAAATTTTTTTTTGAATATAGAGGGTTTTGATTTTTTAAAAATTGGGACAGGGGCTAAGCCCCTGTTGTGTTAAATAATAAATCATAATTTAGAAAATTTAAAGTATTTTTGAAAGTTTGTATTAATAAAATCAGGTTATAGTGCTCACCACTGCCACGCCAAACGCGAAAAGAATTGAAGTAAAAGTAAGGTTAATGTCAATATGCGAAATCAAAGAGATTTGGCATATGACACGACAAGTCTTGAATTGTAGATATATTAAAAATTTAAGTGTCGGACCAAATAGAGTGACTCGATGTCAGGTTTACAAAGTCTATAAAATAGATTACCCAATGGTTGAAAGTTGTAATTGTTAAACGCATATAGTACCTGAATAAAGAAAAGACTGCGACATCTATGAATTAATTGTTCAATAAATGAATTCTTTACAATTTAAAAATAATTTTTAAAAAAATTTTCTTTTTCGAAATAAGGGGATTAAATGTTTATAGGAGGATAGTTCTCTTTACACAAGAACATGCACTTTAAGTTGAGGTTCACTGCACTGACAATAGGTGGGAAATTTTAAATTTAAATTGAATCTAAATCAAAAATAATGATGTTATGAAGGGAAATACTTATAAAATAAATTCACAAACAGATACATAGAAGTGTGACAAAATTTTTTCATATCAAAGAAAAAGCGGATGTAGGCAGATTTACATAGGTACAGTATAAAAATGTTATTGTTTTTAAAAATGTTAATTGTGTTGTGAAGGTAAGGAGATATTGAGTGGAAATTGAAAGAGTGAAAATGTGTCTTTAAGAGAAGAAATAAGAACATTGTAGCACCAACAAGAGGGAGCGTGGTCCCGCCAAGTATGCTAACAGAAAACACCAGGATCCGTCCATCGACCCCTCAGCAGCAATATCACATCTCAATGATGGGAGAAACCCATGAGACTAATCTATATAGCCAGTGCACTAATCTGTTAACCGCCGCTGTAGGGGCCCAAGAACGCCCCAAACTATCCATCGCCAACGAAAAAAAAGAAATAAATACTATTTGTGGAGGAAGACAGAAGTTTTGTTTTTATCTATATTACCTACTCCACTGTAAGAATGGACTACTTCTTCAAATTTAAATATGATATAAATTGTACCTGAATTTAACACTGGTTTATATTTATTATAATTTATAATTGCAGCGATATGTATTTCAGGTTAAATATAATTTATTTATAGATTGCCTTTAACCTTATGTTATTTTAAAAGTGAACATAGAAAAACATTAGGTTTAACACGAATTAGTATTAATTTGACAACAACATAAGCTCGTCTGGAGTTCATTTTGGCCTTAGCTGAATTTTAATTTTTAATTAAAAGTGATAGTCAAACATAGTTAAAGGGTAATAGAAACATAGCTTTTAGTCAGTTTGCAGACATAATTATGACGGACATACTTTAGATTGTAGTCTATTTAAAACTATATTATTTTTAATTTAATATTACCGTAAAAATCGCTCCGATTTTTTTCTTTAGGTTCCAAATAAACCATAAAACGTGATATTTAGTTTATTTAGTCGTTTATGCCCTATTTAGGTTTGTAGTTACTTATCCAAAATTTACATCAAGATACACAACGGTCAATGAGAAGGTATGAAATAAATCAACCTGGATAAAGATATATAATGCAAATTTCTGCATGGAAACTTTGAAATTAAATAGCGCAAAAGCGGCTAAATCAAATATTTCGTTGTATGGTATATTTTGAAATCAGAAATTTGTTTCTTTTAATAGTAAATGTAGATGGTTAAGACAAAACCTTTTTACTTACGTATTTGACATTTTCTTCCAAGTACAGGGACATTTTTTTAAGTGTCTCACCCAATTGGCGATTTTCCTGCTGACTGTCATAAAAAACAAAGTACATATTTCTCAATGATTTTCGATAAGGAAGCCGAATTTAATGTCAAAAAATACATAGATTTACAAATTTGACAGATGAGACGCCATTTTGAATTTTCTTAAATGGCAACCCTCATAAATAACCAAACGATTGGATTGCATTTGGCGATCCGATTCTAAAACTATATAGTTGTTGACACTTATTTTCAGCCGTTTCGGAAATACGGGGTGTACTGGACTAACAAAGACAAAAGGTCTTTGACTTCAATTTCCTTTTTAAAGTAATTACGATAGTTGCATACATCAATTATTATTATCCAGCACAGCGCTTTTAGGAAACCAATAAGTTGTTTAATTAGTATAAGCAATTTTAACTATACTTTGCATATGCTATCGTAGCACTTTTGTGGGCATTGACTTAGATTTACTGAATAGAGAATAGACGAAGTTTGATGTTCAATCTAACAAGTTGTTTGTTTTTACCCCTATCCTTGCGAACCAATGAAGGGTGACTACATGGCGATCCTGCCAGTCCTTTAACAAGTTTTACTATTTTACGTGTGTTGTGTGCAATAAATGATTAAGTGATGCATAAGTAACAAAAAACAATATGGGTAAATCGCAAAGTAAAGAAGAAATTGTAATTGCTCAAGCGGGCAACAGCGGTGGTCAAACTACATCACAAGGTGCGTCGATATGGGAAGTTGCGATTTTACTAAGTGTTGCAATAGTTGTGTTCCTAATCATTGCATACTGTTATCAACAAATCAAAAAGAATTTAACCAGAAAAATTAGAAGAGAAATCACCAGAAGCCAAGAACTTGTGTAGACAGCCATCAACGATAGGTGCTACCAGCTGTTACCAAACCGGGGCTGGCATCGAGGGAACGAGCTAGTGTAGGCGCAATGCCGCTAGTTCGCACCGTTGGAAATAAGCTGACAGAAGGCAGACAACAGGGACAGGATACAGTACTATAAGGATATGAGGTTAGATTGTGTTGATTTTTTTTTATTCTGTACTTACATTTTTTTTGGGCTCTGTTTTTAAATATTAGGATATATATAAATTTTATAATGTTAGGCAATGAGCGCCGATATTAGTGACTTTAAGGAACTGTACGAAACTACAAAAAAATTCTATAATAATATTACTAGAGATCCTCTTGAAAGAAGGGAAAATGCTCAAAGGGTTAATAAATTATTGTTAGATGTAGGTTTATTGGACACTAAATATTATAAACTTATAGAAGATTTTAAAAAAGTTTCTAGTGACGAAAAAGTAAGCAAAGCAGTTGAGACTTATGCGAACGAGATTCAAAAAATTATTGCAAATTCGCGGAAAATTATTTTAGACAGATTAGACAAAATAGGAGAATCTAGTAATAATAGCGATTCCAACATGACCGATAAATTCGATTTAAAAACCGCGGCATCCTTATTACCAGCTATGGATGGTAGTGAGGATTCCACAAAACAACTAATAGATGCAATCGAACTTTACAGTGAATTACTAGACAACAACAGCCACAAACTCTTAATTAATTATGTACTTAAAACTAGAGTCTCTCAAAGCGCGAAAATAAGACTAGAAAAAACATACGCGACTGTCAATAATCTAATTTCAGATATGAAAATTCATTTATTAACCAAAAAGTCTGCTGCTGCTTTGGCTACTGAGTTACATTGCGTTAGGCAAAATGGAAAAACTATCGACGAATACGCTAGAAATATTGAAGAATTATTTACAAACTTAACTATTACTCAGGCCGACGGAAACGATAGCAGTATTCCCATTTTGCGCAGCGTAAATGAAAAAATAGCTATAAATGTTTTTGCAAATGGATTGAAAAATAGTGAGCTACGCACGGTAATAAAGGCTAGAAATTATACGTTATTAAAAGATGCTATAATAGGGGCTAAGGATGAAGAAAAAATTAAAAATTTTAACCCGATATCAACCACATTTCACATGCAAACGCAAAATAATACGCGAGGTTATCGAGGAAGATTTAACGTAAACAGGTCAAATAATAGAGGTAGAGATTTTAATTTTCAAAGCAATTCAAACGGTAGGCACTATGTAAACAATAATCAGCGAATATTTAATAACAATCATTATAGAGGTCAAGGCCGCGTTGCATCTCGAGGCACATCGGGAAGGCCGTTTCGCAGCCATTCAAATTTTCGCGGACATCGACAAAATAATTATAGGGGTCAACAAGCGACTTACGTTACAGATGTTTCAAACGATTTCAGCGAATGCCCTAATAACACAAATTTAAGTACCGGATCAAGTAGCCAAAAATTTTTTCGTCCCTAAAGAAAATGATCATGTAAACAATAATGTAATAAAGAATGAATGTGATTACAATGCAATGAATGAGTGTGTAATTTTAAACTTAAATGGTATGAATTTTGTGCAAGTAAGATACCGAATGGAAAACATGTTATTTTTATTAGATACAGGAGCAAGTATAAGTGTAATTTTTTCAGGAAGTATACATGGAAATGAACGAATTGATAAAACAAAAAAGACTAAAATCGTAGGTGTAGGTGGATTTACTTATTCCTTAGGAGTAGCGAATATTTTATTTTCTTTAAATAATTACGAAATTCAGCATGTATTTTTAGTAACAGATAAATTCAGTTCAGGCATTCATGGTATTTTAGGTTCAGATTTTTTTTCCAAATATGGGGCAAATATAAACTATGAAACATATTTATTTTCGTTTTGTATTTTTAATAATAAGGTAAATGTACCTATGATTTCCAAATATGATTCTTGCATATCATTACCCCCCCGAAGTGAGGTAATAACATATTGCGAAATAAATAAAAGTGGTGAATTCGTTGTTTTGCCAGAAGAGCTATGTGAGGGTGTACTTGTTGCAGGAATTGTTGTATCATCTTACAATGAAAAAATTGCTGTAAGAATTGTGAATGTTAACGAGCGTGAAGTACAAATTAGAAATTTTAAACCACGTTTACAATGTGCATCAGATTTCGAAATTTATAACTTTGACAAAACAGGCAATTTAGTTATAGACCGAATTGACAAAATATTGGATTCGATAGATATGTCTACACTAAATATAGAAGAAAAACTTTCTATACAAAAAATATGTGCTAAATACTCTGACGTTTTTCATTTAGAGGGCGATCCACTTACTGTTACCAATCTTTACAAACAAAAACTTCAATTAAAAGACGATGCAGTACCTGTATACGTTAAACCCTATCGATTACCGCATGCGCAAAAAACCGATATAAGTAACCACGTTAATAGAATGCTTAGAGAAGGCACTATAGAAGAGGCAAAAAGCGAATGGAATTCGGCTATTTTAATCGTACCCAAAAAACCTGATAGTTCCGGGATTAAGAAAACTAGACTTGTGATTGACTATAGATTAGTCAACCAGCGGGCCCTAAGGGATGAAAAGTTTCCCTTACCTTGTATTGCGGAAATTTTAGATTCTTTATCTGGCGCCTTGTATTTTTCTCATCTTGATTTATCACAAGGGTATTATCAATTAGAATTAGATAAAGCCAGTAGACCGTATACCGCATTTACTACAAACGAAGGTCAATATCAAATGAAAAGATTGCCAATGGGGCTCAAGGTTAGTCCTTCTATATTTTCTAGACTTATGACGGTAGCAATGTCAGGATTAAACTATGAAAGCTGTTTTATTTATCTTGATGATCTCATAATATTCGGAAATTCATTACAAAATCATAACATAAATCTTATCAAAGTTTTACAACGACTTAGAAAAGTTAATTTAAAACTCAATCCAAGCAAATGTGATTTCCTTAAAAAAGAAATTTTATATTTGGGTCATATTATTTCAGCTGATGGAATTTCTCCAGATCCAGAAAAATTAAAAGCAATTGTTCAATATCCAATACCTCAAAATGCTGATGAAGCAAAACGATTTGTAGCATTTGCAAATTATTATCGAAAATTTATTAACAATTTTGCTCAAATTGCCCAACCACTTAATGAATTATCTCGAAAAGGAAAAATTTTTGCATGGACTGAGAAATGTCAACTTTCTTTCGATAAACTGAAACAAGCTATCACTAATCCGCCCTTGCTACAATATCCAAATTTTTCAGAAAATAACACTTTTATTCTTAAAACTGACGCTAGCGGGTATGCTATTGGCTCTATTTTGTGTAATGGTAACGATAAACCTATAGCTTTTGCTTCTCGAGTTTTAAATAAAGCGGAACAAAATTACTGTACTATAGAAAAAGAGTTACTAGCAATAGTATGGAGTGTTAAACATTTTAGACCATACTTGTACGGTAAAAAATTTCAAATTTTTTCAGATCATCGTCCCCTTATATATTTATTTAGCATGACTAATCCATCCAGTAGATTAACGAAATTTCGTCTAATTTTAGAAGAATATGACTTTAGCATACACTACATTAAAGGTTCTCAAAATGTTAACGCAGATGCTTTATCGCGCATTAAAATCGAATCAACAGAACTTAAAGACATTACTGCAAAAGTAAATAATAGTGTAAATATAATGACGCGTGCACAGACAAAAAGGCAGAATGTGCAAAAACAGCCGGATTTAATAAATTCTCAGAATGAAAGGCTTGATCACCCTGGAATTGTAGAATTATTAAAACCTCCTGTCGACAGTATAGAATTACGTTCAGTAAATGAAATCGATTTCAATAAATATAAAAATAGAATAAACCATGGTTACATAAATAATAAAATTTTTATATATGATGAGATATCTCAAATAATTTGCTTTAATCAAGATCACCGATCGACGCTTGACCTAGGTACATCGTTGAGGGATCTTGGAATTTTATGCAAAAAATATCAAATTCCGGAATTATATATATTAAAAAATACTAACAATGATAAATTTATAAAACACATATCGCGATATAGGAAAGAACTTTTAAAGAACGGTATTAAATTAAACATTGTCAGCAATGTTAACCGTGTTGCAAACAATGAAATGAAACAATTAATACTGAATGATTTTCACAATTTACCTACAGGTGGACATGCAGGTATAAATAGAATGTACAATAATATTAAAAAACGTTATTTTTGGTCTGGATTGAAGAAAGATGTAGAGGATTTTGTCAGACGCT
Organism: Polydrusus tereticollis; assembly: GCA_963920685.1. NCBI lineage: Eukaryota > Metazoa > Arthropoda > Insecta > Coleoptera > Curculionidae > Polydrusus > Polydrusus tereticollis. The sequence continues at coordinate 90,212,020 of OY987332.1, forward strand.
GTAATGATTGTCAACGGCATAAATATTGCAAAATAAACAAACAGCCTATGACAATAACCTCCACAGCTACTTCAGCATTCCAAAAGATTTTTCTTGATATAGTAGGTCCAATTAAAAATGATAGTTTGGATAATTGCTATATATTAACAATTCAATGTGAACTTACTAAATTTGTCGAATGTTATCCACTACTAAATAAGGAAGCTTACAGTGTTGCCAAATCGTTCGTAGAAAATTTTATATTACGATACGGTATCCCTCAGGAGACTGTTACTGATCAAGGCAAGGAATTTGTAGCGAATGTATTTCAGGATTCTTGTAAATTATTAGGAATAAAAACCTTAAACTCAACGGCTTACCACCATGAAACTCTTGGTGCGTTAGAAAATTCACACAAGCATTTAGGAGCGTATTTGAGAATTCAGATAGCAAATCATGAAGACAATTGGAGTACTTGGGTACCATATTGGTGCTTTTCATACAATAATACTGTGCATACTGAAACCAAATATACTCCTTATGAACTTGTTTTTGGAAAAATAAGCCATATACCATCAAATATCTCTAATAACGTAGATCCTTTATATAATTTTGACAATTATCCACATGAATTAAAATACAGGTTACAAGTTGCTTGCAACGATGCAAGAAATAACTTAATATCTTCCAAATATAAAAGAAAGGAACAATTTGACAAAAACTGTAATAATATTATTTATAATATAGGAGATAAAGTTTTAGTTTTAAATGAAAATATGGATACTAAGTTAGATTGTGTATACATAGGTCCTTATATAGTTTTAGAAGATTCGCACCCAAATATTTTATTGAATATCAAAAATAAACCAACATTAGTACATAAAAATAGAATTAAGCTTTACCACGATTAATCAAAAACAAATTTTTCTTGTTTTAAAATTTTTTTTTCCTTTCCCAAGGGAGGTGTACTGGACTAACAAAGACAAAAGGTCTTTGACTTCAATTTCCTTTTTAAAGTAATTACGATAGTTGCATACATCAATTATTATTATCCAGCACAGCGCTTTTAGGAAACCAATAAGTTGTTTAATTAGTATAAGCAATTTTAACTATACTTTGCATATGCTATCGTAGCACTTTTGTGGGCATTGACTTAGATTTACTGAATAGAGAATAGACGAAGTTTGATGTTCAATCTAACAAGTTGTTTGTTTTTACCCCTATCCTTGCGAACCAATGAAGGGTGACTACAGGGGGTTCCTAATTTGCCTCCATCGATTTTGTCTTTTAAGTGTCTCACTCCTTTAATAAATAGACCTTCTAAGGTGAACGCCCTAATTTTTTTCACACTGACATAATTTCCCATGAGCAAGCGATCTACGCTATAGTCAAAGCCGACAGACGTCAAAAAGTGACAGATATGACGCCATTTTGAATTTTTTTAAATGGCAACCCTCATAAATAACTAAACGATTGGATTGCATTTGGCGATCCGATTCTAAAACTATATAGTGGTTGACACTTATTTTCAGCCGTTTCGGAAATACGGGCGTTCCTAATTTGCTTCCATCGATTTTGTCTTTTAAGGGTCTCACCCCTTTAATAAATAGACCTTCTAAGGTGAACACCCTAATTTTTTTCACAGTGACATAATTTCCCATGAGCAAGCGATCTACGCTATAGTCAAAGCCGACAGACGTCAAAAAGTGACAGATATGACGCCATTTTGAATTTTTTTTAATGGCAACCCTCATAAATAACTAGACGATTTAATTGCATTTGGCGATCCGATTCTAAAACTATATAGTTGTTGATATTTATTTTCAGCCGTTTCGGAAATACGGGCGTTCCTAATTTGCTTCCATCGATTTTGTCTTTTAAGTGTCTCACCCCTTTAATAAATAGACCTTCTAAGGTGAACACCCTAATTTTTTTCACAGTGACACAATTTCGCGTGAGCAAGCGATCTACGCTATAGTCAAATCCGACAGATGTCAAAAAGTGACAGATACGACGCCATCTTGAATTTTTTTAAATGGCAACCCTCATAAATAACTAGACGATTGGATTGCATTTGGCGATCCGATTCTAAAACTATATAGTTGTTGACACTTATTTTCAGCCGTTTTGGAAATACGGGGATTCCTAATTTGCCTCCATCGATTTTGTCTTTTAAGTGTCTCACTCCTTTAATAAATAGACCTTCTAAGGTGAACACCCTAATTTTTTTCACAGTGACATAATTTCCCATGAGCAAGCGATCTACGCTATAGTCAAAGCCGACAGACGTCAAAAAGTGACAGATATGACGCCATTTTGAATTTTTTTAAATGGCAACCCTCATAAATAACTAGACGATTTAATTGCATTTGGCGATCCGATTCTAAAACTATATAGTTGTTGATATTTATTTTCAGCCGTTTCGGAAATACGGGGGTTCCTAATTTGCCTCCATCGATTTTGTCTTTTAAGTGTCTCACCCCTTTAATAAATAGACCTTCTAAGCTGAACACCCTAATTTTTTTTACAGTGACATAATTTCGCGTGAGCAAGCGATTTACGCTATAGTCAAATCCGGCAGATGTCAAAAAGTGACAGATACGACGCCATTTTGAATTTTTTTAAATGGCAACCCCCATAAATAACCACACGATTGGATTGCATTTGGCGATCCGATTCTAAAACTATATAGTTGTTGACACTTATTTTCAGCCGTTTCGGAAATACGGGGGTTCCTAATTTGCCTCCATCGATTTTGTCTTTTAAGTGTCTCACTCCTTTAATAAATAGACCTTCTAAGGTGAACACCCTAATTTTTTTCACAGTGACATAATTTCCCATGAGCAAGCGATCTACGCTATAGTCAAAGCCGACAGACGTCAAAAAGTGACAGATATGACGCTATTTTGAATTTTTTTAAATGGCAACCCTCATAAATAACTAGACGATTTAATTGCATTTGGCGATGCGATTCTAAAACTATATAGTTGATATTTATTTTCAGCCGTTTCGGAAATACGGGCGTTCCTAATTTGCTTCCATCGATTTTGTCTTTTAAGTGTCTCACCCCTTTAATAAATAGACCTTCTAAGGTGAACACCCTAATTTTTTTCACAGTGACACAATTTCGCGTGAGCAAGCGATCTACGCTATAGTCAAATCCGACAGATGTCAAAAAGTGACAGATACGACGCCATCTTGAATTTTTTTAAATGGCAACCCTCATAAATAACTTGACGATTGGATTGCATTTGGCGATCCGATTCTAAAACTATATAGTTGTTGACACTTATTTTCACCCGTTTTGGAAATACGGGGGTTCCTAATTTGCCTCCATCGATTTTGTCTTTTAAGTGTCTCACTCCTTTAATAAATAGACCTTCTAAGGTGAACACCCTAATTTTTTTCACAGTGACATAATTTCCCATGAGCAAGCGATCTACGCTATAGTCAAAGCCGACAGACGTCAAAAAGTGACAGATATGACGCCATTTTGAATTTTTTTAAATGGCAACCCTCATAAATAACTAGACGATTTAATTGCATTTGGCGATCCGATTCTAAAACTATATAGTTGTTGATATTTATTTTGAGCCGTTTCGGAAATACGGGGGTTCCTAATATGCCTCCATCGATTTTGTCTTTTAAGTGTCTCACTCCTTTAATAAATAGACCTTCTAAGCTGAACACCCTAATTTTTTTTACAGTGACATAATTTCGCGTGAGCAAGCGATTTACGCTATAGTCAAATCCGGCAGATGTCAAAAAGTGACAGATACGACGCCATTTTGAATTTTTTTAAATGGCAACCCCCATAAATAACCACACGATTGGATTGCATTTGGCGATCCGATTCTAAAACTATATAGTTGTTGATATTTATTTCCAGCCGTTTCGGAAATACGGGCGTTCCTAATTTGCTTCCATCGATTTTGTCTTTTAACTGTCTCACCCCTTTAATAAATAGACCTTCTAAGGTGAACACCCTAATTTTTTTCACAGTGACATAATTTCCCATGAGCAAGCGATCTACGCTATAGTCAAAGCCGACAGACGTCAAAAAGTGACAGATATGACGCCATTTTGAATTTTTTTAAATGGCAACCCTCATAAATAACTATACGATTTAATTGCATTTGGCGATCCGATTCTAAAACTATATAGTTGTTGATATTTATTTTCAGCCGTTTCGGAAATACGGGCGTTCCTAATTTGCTTCCATCGATTTTGTCTTTTAAGTGTCTCACCCCTTTAATAAATAGACCTTCTAAGGTGAACACCCTAATTTTTTTCACAGTGACACAATTTCGCGTGAGCAAGCGATCTACGCTATAGTCAAATCCGACAGATGTCAAAAAGTGACAGATACGACGCCATCTTGAATTTTTTTAAATGGCAACCCTCATAAATAACTAGACGATTGGATTGCATTTGGCGATCCGATTCTAAAACTATATAGTTGTTGACACTTATTTTCAGCCGTTTTGGAAATACGGGGGTTCCTAATTTGCCTCCATCGATTTTGTCTTTTAAGTGTCTCACTCCTTTAATAAATAGACCTTCTAAGGTGAACACCCTAATTTTTTTCACAGTGACATAATTTCCCATGAGCAAGCGATCTACGCTATAGTCAAAGCCGACAGACGTCAAAAAGTGACAGATATGACGCCATTTTGAATTTTTTTAAATGGCAACCCTCATAAATAACTAGACGATTTAATTGCATTTGGCGATCCGATTCTAAAACTATATAGTTGTTGATATTTATTTTCAGCCGTTTCGGAAATACGGGGGTTCCTAATTTGCCTCCATCGATTTTGTCTTTTAAGTGTCTCACCCCTTTAATAAATAGACCTTCTAAGCTGAAAGTAGTATAGCAGTACCAATCCCAACCCAAAACCCCATAAGAAATAACATGGAGCCGAAAACCTGCATTTTTATCGCCATTTTAGGGCGTGGCACTTTTCCTGGAAGCCACCATCCTCTATTAACCTAAGTGGAACCCAGCTACTATCGCCACCTAGTGAGTGACGTCATAACTGTTCGATGCCGGTAATATAGGGCCCTATTGACCTGTGTGGAACCCTCCACTGCTGCCACCCAACCCCCCACCCATTATTCTAACCTAACTTTTGCCCCAACGGAACCCAGATCACGTGTTACCCCGATTATATAGTAATATCATTGTAGGGGTGCCACCTAACGGGGAGAGATGTACGTACCTGTAATCTTGAGACCTGTAGCGCCACCTGCTTTTCATATAAGGCATCTTGTTTACCGCGATGGTAGGTATGACGTTGTAAATCAGTTAAAATATTTTAAAATATAATAATACCATAAAAAAGTTTTTGTCCTGGGATTTGAACCAGGAACCTCCCGATTCCGATCTAAAACCTTATAAAATACGCTACGAGAGCGTATACATTAAAAGAGTCGATTAATGTTGACAAGCTAAAAATATGGGGGACCCGTCAATTGTAACGTATAGGTGGAACAAAGGGCCCAAGTGTGGAGACGAGTGCAAATGGCGGCAGCCATAGTTGTTTTTGTCTACATACTATTGCTACATCTGTTGCAGTATGCATGCGCCATAACATGTCATCAATGAACATTGTTAGAGGCCGCGTGGCACGTAATTAGACAACCGGGGATCTAGTATGTCCTTTTGGCAAACAGCATTTTCAGACGCCATCTATAATTACGTTCGCGCATACCCCCGCCATCTGGGTACTACCTGAACTTATGCAACCAGAAGCCCCTATCAGCAAATATTGCCTTCACCAATTTATTAACAAACCTAAGTGTGGCGATGATGACAAAATGGCGGTAAACCTAGCTTTTATAATGCCTTCACCATTTTATCGACAAACCAGTACTAATGGCGTTGCCAAACCAATATTTCCCCTTATTCAACATAAAAATTGTCGAAACGGCAACACCGCCGTTCCAATACTGAAAATTTAAGAAAATACGCTTAGGCCATATTGTAATAGCCGTCTGCAACAGTAACTAGGTAAAACAAAGAACCTTAAGTGTGATTATAGGGATATATTATTATCGACGTCAATTTATTAACAAATCTTAAACCTTTCCAACAGCATTCACCCCATATCGCATTGATAAAAATACCCATATAAATACCCTATCGGAATGCCATTCAGGATTGTATAATTAAATAAAAATCAATCAATTTTAAAACTTTTTATTCACAACATAACAATATCACTTACTATCACCCTGGCATATTACATTAAAGGAATAAAAAAATCGGCGTAAATAAAAATTTTAAAACTTTTTTATTCACAACATAACAATATCACTTACTATCACCCTGGTATATTACATTAAAGGAATAAAAAAATCGGCGTAAAATAAAAAGACATATCTCTAATTATTTAACAACGTTTTATGCCAGAAATATATACAGTTTTCAAGTCAAATACACCATTACAGCACTAGTTAGCAAAAATATTTAAATAAGACAAGTATCTTGCATCAAAAATAATACCTGAACGAAACAAAAATTTGGCACATGACACTTATCGCCAATCTTGTATATAGGTACAATATATTATAAGTTCAAAATTTAGCGAAAATATTTACAGTTAAAACTAAGGATTAGAAACATTTACCGTGCAAGAATAGGCATATCTACATACAATTAAAAAACTAGGACTAGAAACATTTATATTAGGAACATTACCGCACAAGAAGGCATATCTATATACAAACTTAAAAACTAACAAAAAAATGAATGGAAAAAGACATTGGCGGGTATGGGCATTTAAACAGAGTAGGAGTAATGTGCAATATTCGCTTATAGATAGAATATTATCCTTAACTTATACATACAACTTGAAACGAGGGCAAGAGCAAAAATACCTGAAAAACACTACACTTACCAGAGGGCACTCGGTTTAAACAGGGACACGACGTGAACGTGGCCCATATTGTCCCCATTCGATTTTTATGGAAAAACGAATTTTCAAAGCAAAACCATTTGTGGCATAATTTTTTTCGTTATCTGATTTGAAATCAGAAAACAGTTCTATATATAACATAATATACGGCTCTTTTTTAAGTTATACAGGGGGAATTTTTGCCTTCTTTTACTGTATAACCAATATGGGCTCTTTTTAAAGTTATACAGGGGGAATTTTGGCCTTCTTTTTACTGTACAACCAATATGGGCTCTTTTGAAAGTTATACAGGTTAGGATATAATATGTGTGCGTTAGTATTTTGGCCTTCTTTTTACTGTACAACCAATATGGGCTCTTTTGAAAGTTATACAGGTTAGGATATAATATGTGTGCGTTAGTATTTTGGCCTTCTTTTTACTGTACAACCAATATGGGCTCTTTTGAAAGTTATACGGGTTAGGATATAATATATGTGCGTTAGTAGATTATTCTAGTAATAATAATTTATATAATTATATTTGATATTAGCATTAAATTATAAATAATAATTTAATGCTAATAATAATATGAGTGCTAATGTTATAATAATATGAATAATTATAATACTAATAATGCTCAACCGAACAGACCCTGAGCAACTGAACAGACCCTGATCAACTGAACAGACCCTGATCAACTGAACAGACCCTGAGCAACTGAACAGACCCTGATTAACTGAACAGACCCTGATCAACTGAACAGACCCTGATCAACTGAACAGACCCTGATCAACTGAACAGACCCTGATCAACTGAACAGACCCTGTTGAACTGAACAGACCCTGTTGAACTGAACAGACCCTGTTGAACTGAACAGACCCTGTTGAACTGAACAGACCCTGTTGAACTTAGTCATCCACATGCATATGTGAATAATGCCCCCATGGTAATGTGCCGGGTGAAGATTTCGATATTTGCCGCTTATCATCATAAGGGCTGAGACCGATTTTAGTTTGTTTTATAGTATGTGAAATAGGCTTTTCCAACCAAGTTTCAAGGCAGGTGACGTAATCTTCAAATGTGATTTTATTTTTAATAACAGACCTTTTAATGCCCTTTATCTTTTTGGTGACACCCAAGTTAGATAAAACCTTATCAATTTCCGCCCGCTCTTTGTTTAAATTCTCTAGTTTTACCCGTTCTTGCTCAATCTCGTCTGGAGTATAAAGCAGTTTAATAGCATACATTTTAGACCTAAGGCCAACAAAATGGGTCATAATGCGGCCATTGTTCTCATCTTTCATCATTCCCAGCACCTTTTTGTTCACTTGTGGAATCGCATAAACGTTATCACGGGCATAATCTGAGGTATCAGTATACAGTCTCGTCTCATTATCTGATACACATCATGGTTTTTAATTTCGTAAATAAGACTATCAGTATCTGTATACAATACACTACAGGCGTCAAAACGTGGAACCATGTACTCGTAGTGAAAGCCATAAATCGTAGTCTTTGCCAAATCAAGAATACACATGCCGACATAAATCGGCTTATTAAAATAAATTTGTGTTTTTGCAAGCTCGACAATTACTAAATTTTCGGAAACAATTGTGCTGCTTTTAAATTCTGGCCGGGATATTAAGGCTTCAGCACCATAGCGGCCATCCCATTTTGTTATAAGTTTAACGTCAGAGTGGTTCCGGATATTCTCCATTGTCTTTCCAAATACGGCATTGTTCATAAGTTTAAAAAAATTCTTTTCAAACTCATTCTTGGCATTTTGGCGCAGCCCCGTGTTGAGGTCGATATATGATTTTAGCCATGGAGATTGTTTAAAGGCTAATATTCGGTGTATTTTGCCCAATTTTGCCCCCAAAGTTAGAGCTTGCTTTAAGTTTCTATAGTGTATTACGTATTCTGTTTTATTGTGTAGCGTAGCCAAAAGTTTCTCATTCTTTGCCCCGGGCGGTTTTTCATGGCTAGGGCATAATGGAAAATCAGAAAACTTATCATGCAAATTCTCAGGTATTTCCAAGTTCACTTCCAAAATAAACCCTTCGGCAGATTTATCTGAAATTTCACTAATGTTTAAGTGAGATATCTCGTTTTCTGAAAGCCATCTAAAGCCGCCATAAGGTAGATATTGCGACATTGCCCAGCCGTATTGATTATTGACATCAAAGTACATGAGATAGGAGTCTTCTTTAGTTGGATCATAATTTGGCATGTACTTGTTGTTGGCTTCTGCATACCTCTTTGAACACTGACTTAGCCCCCCGCGAACCCCCTTTTCTATGAATGTTAGCATCTCTAAATCAGTAAGCAGCTCAAGTTTTATCATATCTTCTCGATGAATTAAGAGGGATAAACATTGCCACGCATAACCAGGTAGGGTATACGACCATGCAGGATCAAGGCCATATGTCCTATGCGATATATCCCTAAATGCTTCAAATACATCCGTTAAAAGCATTACATCCGTTTTAAGATATAAGTCAGAGTAGTCTTGCATGGTACGGCAATTAAAAGTTTGCCAAACTTTCTGCGCATTTAAATATTGCGTGTCACTTATAGCTGCATCTTCTAAGCTGTTATAAAACGCCTCTTTAGGAGGGAGTTCAGTCTCATTCAATCTTTCCCAAGCGTTCATATAATCATAAGGGAAAACGCCCTTTCGGGTAAGTAAGTTCAGTTCTTCTCCCAGGTATTCAAACTCTGCTTTTAGGTTAGGATATTCACATAAGTATGATGCAAGCTTATCCAGACCGCTAGCAAGAAAGCGAAAACTATCTATAAATCGAAAATGAACAGTACTATCCATTATATGCTTCGTAAATGAGATGTAATTTTCTTTATTTACAGGTAATATATCAATCTTTCCCTCTATTTCAGATAGCGCCCGTATTATCATGTGCCCATCATAGCAACTCAAGTTATGGAATAGGACAGGTATTGTGTGCGAATCCTGGTACTGTAGATTGCAGTGCTCATGTGCAGCGTTTCGATACTTTCCGGTGAAGTGTAAGTGATCTCTAACACGCTTATCGTCTTCCGTAAATGGCTTCTCACATATATGGCAGTGAGTAGCGGCCAAAAAACTTTGTTGTTGGGCAGGCGTAAGCGGTTCCATGGGCAAATCACATAAAAAGACCGTCTCGACGTCTTCAGCAAATTGTTGAAGCTCGCGCATGAACCACTGCATACAGTCTTGGCCTGTGTAACTTTTATAAAATGATAGAGAATCGTCATAATTACATTTTACATAATAACCGACGCTATAAGGGACATGCTCTTGTTCCTTTTGAGTGTTTTTTTCTATATCATCGACTACAGGTATTAGCAAGCTTTCCGAGTCTGCGAATATAACAAACGGGGCTTTTTCCTTATGTTTAAAATTATTAAATTCCAAAATATTATTGCCTTCTACAGGCATCCGAGGTATTGCTAAGGTCTTGGTTTTAGAGCATTCGGACGTGTGCTTATCTAGCGTTATCTGCGTGTGGAAATAATGAAGGCAGCGATCACAAAAAAATTTTCGATGCCCATCAAGACTCAATTGCCTTGATAGTAAGCGTGAAAGGTCTTTAATCCAAACAAAATGGTATTTTATAGGGCTTAAATCAATATCATCATCTGAGGAAAAGTAGCTGTCTTGTAAAAGTAGTAAGTTTATATGGTTAGGATGCTTATTTTCAGGTATATAATATGGCACAACCAGATAATTTTTTCCAATTTTTTGCAGTCGATATACGTTAACGGATATTAGGTTTTGCTTTTCAAACTTTGAAATTTGATTAATTGTCATGGGAAACTTAATACCTTCCAAGTTTAGAACTGACTGAGGCGTTGGGTATGAAGAAGTTCGGTCAGAATGCTTGAAAGCTGGATATAAAGCGGAAACGATGGACCACGCAAAGCACATTTCATCACTGTTTTTTACATTGATGCATGCATTTCCTTTAGCTATTTGTTTTGGAAGTTCGATGTAAGTTCCAACCCGAAGAGGATTATAACGATTAATAGATACCATTAAATGTGTAATTTTGCGTAGTGCCCACCCAGAATTTCTTTCCTGGAACGTGTCTAATTCAACTAAAATAGGGTTCTTAACATGATCGGCAAACCACTCATTTAAGTTTGTGTTGCCGAAAATAGGGGCATTCGGAGTAGTAATGTACTTTGTATCCATTAAAATTTCGTCTGCTTTACTAATTTCAAAATCCCCACAAAGAGTGGTGTTAACTTTGAGGGCAGTAGTTTTTTTTAGTGCGTTTTGAATTCGCCGCTTAAAAATTGCCAAACAGTCTTCTAAAAATGATCGTACATCAGTATGACGTTTGTTAATAATAACACCCGTCCTGATTCTCGATTGGAATGCCGAATGTAAATCTTCCCACTTTACTCTACAAGAAGCTGTTTCTGCACGACGTGTCCCACTACCCCCGCCCACTTTACGGTCCTTTAGTAATGACTGAAACCCCTTAATTTGGGCTAAACACGCTATTATATGAGACTTTTCAGCCACTGACTCAGCGCATTTCAGGACTTTATTCAAGTTCCAAAGAGCGCGAGTACAGTCCTGCAATATCTTACCACAGGTAATCGTTGTTAAGTTAGGGGTATCCATCTGGGCCCTAATTAACTCGACGTACTCACTTGGGATCGGCATTTTTTTTTACTCTGTAACAAAATAAATATGGCTCAAAATACGTCTGCTCTCTCTAACGTACAAAGACAGAAGGAGCTCTGGAGCTCCTGCGTCCTGCTTATAATGCGCCCCTATTTATAACCTCGGTTGGGGTGCGTTCAGAAAAGTAGCATGCCTTCGAAAAAATAAGGCGCGTTCAGAATTAATATTCAAGGTTTAGTATGCAGTAGATGTACATACAACAAGCGGTTTTACGCGTTATTATTTTTAAAATATATTACTTGCCGAAAACATTAATATTTTACTGACTGAAAGTGAAGCCGGCGATAAGTTTAATCGCCGTAAAAATGTATAACAAAAACAGTTTCTTTTTCAAAAGCTTCAGATAAACTTAAAACGATTAGGAAAATTATTCATAGAAGTGTATCTAGATGTATTTAATAAAGATTATGCCTATTTACAATCGTATTAATATTATTACATACGTATCATTTTTTACCCAAAAGAAACAGTGTTTTACTAGAAAATATATTAGGGCTTCTCAGAACTACACCCTGTTTATGGGTATACAGCGTCATCATTATGATTAACGTATCAGTGTTATATTAGTGTTTTTGTTTGTGTTCAGATGATCTGAAACAATATTATAGGTATATAAGACCTGTTTTGTTTTTTCAGTGTTGACGTTGTGATTGATATATAAGCGTTATATGTTTGTTTTGTTTCCGTTAAGACGCTGTTTTGTTTCAGTTAAGATATTGTTATCTTAGTGTTGTGTTTTAAGTAGTGTTTTAAACACCCGTTCCGTTGATGAGTACGTCATTCGAATGTCAGAGTTCTGCGAGATAAGATGGCGAGCCGAAAAATTAAATTAGCGCTTTTGTCTTTACCGAACGGTCTAGATTTTGGTTTTAAAATGGTTGAAAATGGCTGCTTTATTGGGAATAAGCCCGTAGAATTTGAAAATAACACCCTAGTGATTGATATAGAGAAATATACTTTAACTGTAGGACTTCTGAATTTATTGACAAAAGAACGCCCTATGGGCTATTCCAATACAGAGCTCGATAAATATAAAGAAATCCTTCTTTTATCAAGCGCACACCGAAGGGGATTTAATAGTAAAAATCACATAAATTCTAGCAGAAGCTGGAAGTATACAAACATTATTTCTAAGCTTTTTCCGCCAAAAAGGACTTATTTAAAGAAAAGCAGAGTGGGCATGATAAACAAAAACCTTGAATTGAACAGTACTATTCCTCCTACTTTGAATAATTTAGAACTTGATTACGATAATGACGTTAACAAGCTAGTGGAAATGTTTAAACAGTTAGAGAGCGACAATTTTAATCATAAAAACGATGATAAAATATGGTCTATATTACTAGAACTGGAAAAACTTGGGGTAATCGAATTTTAAAAATAAATACACCACCCCTTATTTATGATCTCAGTATATATCTACCCCTCGAGCAGAATGGGTGTGTTAATTTACCTCATTTTATTTCTCACTGTTACTTCTACAGCTGTACAGGCAACAGACGAAACAGCTGCCCGCCAATATTTAACAGACTATGGTTACTTGGAAGAAAATGCTACAGATAATGCCTTAGTGTCGATATCAGATGGGTTACGGGCATTTCAAGAAACTTATGGTCTCCCTGAAGATGGAACCTTAAATGACGAAACTATTGCTCTAATGCAAAGACCTCGCTGTGGCGTCAAAGATATTGCAGATTGGAGAAGAGGCTCTAACTACTTATGGAAAGATTTAAAGCTATCCTGGTCTATCTACCCTCCAAATTATTCAGTATATCCATATAGAACAGTTGCTGAAAGAGCTTTTCAAGCATGGGAGGATGTTTCTAATTTCCGCTTTAAATATGATAGAAACATCCATAATATTACAATTTCGTTTGCCGACCAACGGCATAAAATGAAAAATGACCTCACCTGGTGTCCCTACAAATTAGATAAACCTACTTTAGCGCACGCATTTTTTCCAGATGGAAGTGCCAATGTAGAGATTCATATGCATTCAAAAGAACCATGGAGTATTTCTTCCAAAAATGGTGGGACAAATTTACTAAGCGTTTTAATACATGAGATCGGGCATACTCTAGGTTTAGCCCACACAGCTGACGAGAGCGCGATCATGTACCCGTATTACAAAGCGGAAAATGTGAAAATAATTCAGGACGATATTTATGGTATCGAGTACCTTTATGGCAAAAAATCTTTGGCCACAACAAAAATACCCACGTCACCGAATACAACCCCACAGACAAAAACCACGACAATACCTACAAAAGTTACAACCACTCCACAGATAAAAACCACAACTATGCCAATAAAAGTTACAACCACCCCACAGACAAGAACCACAACTATACAGACAAAAGCTGCAACAACAATCCCCAGCGTACCCCCGACCCCTGACGCGCCCTCGGTACCCGATGCGGCGCAGTTTCCGACTCTATGTGACTTGGACTCGAAAACAAATAAAGCTTATTTAATCGTTAAAAACAAATTATTTATTTTTTATGAGACATTTGTTTGGATGTTGAATTTAGAGACGAAACAAATTTCGAATACCCCTTTTCTATTAACAGATTATTTTAAATTTTTGCCAAAAAATTTTAAGAAAATAACTGCTATATATGAACGTCCTAATGGAGACATTGTATTGTTTGTTGGTGATCTGATTTACTTTGTAGAGTACGGCACGTTTGCGTTAATAAAAACGGAATCAATAGATAGTCTCGCTGCCACAAATGTAAAAACCAGAGTTCAAGCTGTCGTGAACACAAACAAGGGAAAAACCTATTTATTTTTCAATGATATTCTAGTATGGGGTATAAATGAGTGCATGTTTAGGCCAGACAATTACCATATAACGTCAGAATTATTTAACGGAATTCCCGCAAAGATAGACAGTGTATTTCGTTACACCGACGGCCGCCTTTATTTTATTCAAAACGACATGTTTTTTGAATATAATGAATTTACCATGAGCTTAATTCGCATCGGTAAAATGGATCTTTCATTTTTTGGTATATCTTGCCCTAATGTAGGCGTTTTGGCGCAGCTTAAAGATTTATTACATAAGATTATATCTCGTAATATAAAATTTTAGTTATGTAAAAATAAATAAAATGTATATTATTATAAACCCAATAAAAATATATTATTATTATTAGAGCCCTCGTTTTCTTTAATCAACCTATACCAAACCCGTTTTCTTTAATCAGCTTATGTTCCAAGTCCTATACAAGTTGTAAAATAAATTACTTTCCCTATATCTTTTTCGATGCATACGGAGTGTTATGGTCATTGTAATTTACTAGCTTGCCGTCACTTGTTAAATTAACTTTTACGACACAGTGGCGTAGAACAGCTGTTTTAAAATTAATTATATTTGCAGGATTATTTGGTCTATGACCCTATTAAATAATGCCTTATTTAACTGCTAGTTTGATTGCACAGATATTGTGACGTACATACTCAAGTTATAAGAATTGAGTTATAATATTTAAAAAAGATATAAAAAACAATATAATATTAAATGTGTCTGATATTATACTGATAAAAACCCACTTGTAGATAAAATTTTAAAACAAACTATTATACAGGTATGAAAAAAAATTAAAAACGATTTTCATTTCTTTTAGGGTTGTTTTGAAAAACTAATACCCAAACTACTTGGTGCAAATGCCTATATAAAGTAGTTGTATTCTACATAATAACGAAGAAGGGTTCGTGAATTCTTAATAAAAACAATAGCTTATGTGGGTGCGTGTCTATATGAGACGCATTTTAAAAAATGACCTAGGTATAGTGATATCGTTTTAGGAAAATAAATAGCATAAATATGAATGGTCAATATTATAAAAAATTTTATTCAAAATAAAAAAGATTACCTTAACTTTCGAGCGTTTTAATACAGATTTTACATATAGGCACACAATTTTGAGCATCACGCTTTAAACGTATGCACTTTTCAAAGCAGATGTTTAAATTTCTTATAAACGAAATATTTAAGAAAAAGTTATCTGTAGAAAACCCTTGCGATAATTTGTTTAGGCCCTCTGGTATAGAATCATTATAAATAAATGAAATTTCAAAAAGATCTAAATAATTTTCAAAATCAATCTCGGGTACTGATAATAATGTCTCATTTTTAAGGTTATATGTAAAAATTTTTTCACATAAATGACAATTAAACATTTTAAAATTGTTCATATAAATTCAATTTTCATAAAACTATAAAAAGACCTATTGTCGTCTTGTTAATACGCTCTATCATAGGGATACAAACACTTTGAATAACAATACCAAGTCGGTTTAAAAACCCCCGACACCATAATAAAATTCAAAAACTTACCTGTTGCAAACTTATAACAGAAACAATTAAGTGCTCTCACCATTTCTGCACTATTTATAAGCCCTTCTAGGGTGACGCTAAATCCTTGAACGTTTTGTTGGAGTGGGGCTACTTGAATTTTTACTTTTCGGTCGTTCTAGAATATTATCTGTTATGGTGAGGTAAAGCTATAAATACCAGAAACCACTGCAGGAAAGTTAGTTCACCGATTTCTTCTTTTCTCAAATTAAGAGCCTGAAAAAACTAAAAATGGCTGCTAAAATTGCTGTTGTAAACGGTCTAGACCTGGAAGAGGGTAAACTTTACCGTATTCTTGACATCGAGAACAAGGACGGTGCCTACGGGGTTCAAACAGTAGTTTATCTGGAAGATGATAAAATGGTATATCTTCCTAAGAGGATGCTAAAAACTGATGCCGAAGTGACTAATATAGCCTGTGGCCAAACAAATCTTGTCAGAACAGGAAAACATTATGTAGAAAAATATGGGTATACCACCCCTATTTTAGAGATACGCAAGTATTGGTAAGTAAAATATTATTTAACTTTTACGCTTGAAATTACAATGGTTCGTTTCTTTTCTTTCAGATGCAGGCTTCTTTTATTATAATCACTATTTTATCAAAACCTATCTTTAGTTTTTATTATAAATTGATATAACGTTTTAAATTGTAAAGTTATTTTTACTAATATACCTTGGGATTTCAAAATGTTTTTTTAATTTTCTATGGCCCCTTTGAAATGAAACACAAAAATTAATTTTAAACATTTAATAATAGAAATAAATATAAATAATTTTTTGCACTGGGTCGGCCCATTAATAATAGAAATAAATATAAATAATTTTTTGCACTGGGTCGGCCCAGACTATTACCCCCTTCCCATGGAGGGGGCCATGCCACAGTTCTATGTATCCCCCCGGGGTGGCGAACTCCGGGTGGAAATTATGATATACGTATATCATCTGAAAATACCGTTATTAGGCATATACACATAATTATATTTTTTTAAATCATACCGCCTCGCCGGGAAACATCTCTCCTACCAAAAAGTCGATGAAATTAACGATTTGACTTGCTAAAAGAAAAGCCCCGAATTAAAATTAAAAATATTTATAATAAAAAGAACTTACCGGTTGACATTATTTCACGTTTACGATTAAACGGGGGTTCAAGCTATATTTATATAAGTTTTTCCTACTATTAAAGAATTAATTTTTATGATGCATAAATATATGTCGATTGGAGTACGTACTAATTAATTCAAACACTAATATAATATCATCATATACAGGGCATTTTGAAAATGTAGATAATAGGCTTGTTTATTCTTTACGCTGATTTTAAATACATATGCGAGACTGGTGATAACTACTCTGTTGGAATATTTTAAACGGGGTTAATGGTAGATTACACAGCTTAACGGGAGTTTGATCCGCCTAGCCGGGGCTTGAGGGAAACGGAAAATAATTATTATATGTTCTCTTCCAAGATTAATTTTAAATATATCCCCCAAATACGTACAATCAGTTAAAATGTAGTTGGTCTTTAGCTATGCCATTGTACTAAAATATACCATTTGGGCTGAATGTTATGGCTGTTTTATAGATATAATTTGTAATTTAAAGGCGAAATTTAACGGTTAAAAGTGTTTCATACCCCCTGTATACAGATCCCATTAATTGCTTTTATTCGCCCACATTATGCATTAATTATTTATTAAAAGAATAATTACTTTCAAATTGCATTTAAAGCGATCGGCATACAATGTTGCTGAAATTTGCATATAATATCAATTCTACCTCGCGTTGTGACTCGATTTTATATAATCATTTTATTGAAAGATAATTAATTATGTATTCTGTTTTTTATTGCGCGGTTCGGTAAACATATCCTTAAAGTTGCGATAAACATAATAAAATTCGAAAAATGTCTTATTTTCTCCGATATGACCTTTATATATTACCATAATAGTGTATTTTACTTGAAAACTGCATATATTTCTGAAATAAAACGATGGTATAAAATTACAGATATGTGTTTTTATTTTACGCCGATTTTTTTATTCCTTTAATGTAATATACCAGGGTGATAGTAAGTGATATTGTTATGTTGTGAATAAAAAAGTTTTAAAATTTTTATTTACGCCGATTTTTTTATTCCTTTAATGTAATATGCCAGGGTGATAGTAAGTGATATTGTTATGTTGTGAATAAAAAGTTTTAAAATTGATTGATTTTTATTTAATTATACAATCCTGAATGGCATTCCGATAGGGTATTTATATGGGTATTTTTATCAATGCGATATGGGGTGAATGCTGTTGGAAAGGTTTAAGATTTGTTAATAAATTGACGTCGATAATAATATTTCCCTATAACCACACTTAAGGTTCTTTGTTTTACCTAGTTACTGTTGCAGACGGCTATTACAATATGGCCTAAGCGTATTTTCTTAAATTTTCAGTATTGGAACGGCGGTGTTGCCGTTTCGACAATTTTTATGTTGAATAAGGGGAAATATTGGTTTGGCAACGCCATTAGTACTGGTTTGTCGATAAAATGGTGAAGGCATTATAAAAGCTAGGTTTACCGCCATTTTGTCATCATCGCCACACTTAGGTTTGTTAATAAATTGGTGAAGGCAATATTTGCTGATAGGGGCTTCTGGTTGCATAAGTTCAGGTAGTACCCAGATGGCGGGGGTATGCGCGAACGTAATTATAGATGACGTCTGAAAATGCTGTTTGCCAAAAGGACATACTAGATCCCCGGTTGTCTAATTACGTGCCACGCGGCCTCTAACAATGTTCATTGATGACATGTTATGGCGCATGCATACTGCAACAGATGTAGCAATAGTATGTAGACAAAAACAACTATGGCTGCCGCCATTTGCACTCGTCTCCACACTTGGGCCCTTTGTTCCACCTATACGTTATAATTGACGGGTCCCCCATATTTTTAGCTTGTCAACATTAATCGACTCTTTTAATGTATACGCTCTCGTAGCGTATTTTATAAGGTTTTAGATCGGAATCGGGAGGTTCCTGGTTCAAATCCCAGGACAAAAACTTTTTTATGGTATTATTATATTTTAAAATATTTTAACTGATTTACAACGTCATACCTACCATCGCGGTAAACAAGATGCCTTATATGAAAAGCAGGTGGCGCTACAGGTCTCAGGATTACAGGTACGTACAGGGTTTTCTTTTATATTTAGACCCCTATTTAGAGGAAAAACTATAAGAGATAGAAAAAAACTTTAAATATGAAAGTTTTATGATTTTTACTGAATCATCAGAATATTAGCAAAAAATTATTAAAATACTATTACAATGCCGAAAAATATAAGCAACTTATGTTTTTTTAAATGGAACACCCTGTATTTATTTCATTAAAATTATAGATCTTTTTTTCCTGATTACAAAAATATAGGGTTTGTCTATATTAACTCCAACCAGTTTTAAGATATTAGCGATATAAAATAAAAATTAAAAATACTTTCTTTTATGAAATTTTAAAATATATTTAATACAAAATAAAGAAAAAATGCAGAACCATAGAAAATTATTGATTTTCAACATAACCCCCTTCATTTAATATACATTTTTGAATGTTTCCTAATAACTTATGATTTATTGCGTTCATAATGAACACTGGAAAGTCCCTATTTAGCACCAAAATTTCTTCGTGAATTCTTTGTTCCAGAACTTGAACGTTTTCTGGCCTATTGTAATAAATTTTATTTTTTAAATAGCCCCAAAGAAAAATGTCCAGAACCGTCAAGTCAGGGCTATTTGCCGGCCACCTTATTGGTCCGTTTCTTCCAATCCACGTATTATATTTTTCATTTAAGTATCTTGTAACAGGGATAACATTATGGGGTGGGGCACCGTCCTGTTGCCAAATGAGCGTAGCGTGTTGGTTGAGAGGAAGCTCTTCCAAAATGTTTTCAATCTCATTTTCAAGAAATTCCATATATCTTGGACCAGTTAAACTCCCATTATAAATTATTGGACCAATGACCCTATTTCCTATAATGCCACACCACACATTTATAGACCTACGACCCTGAATTCTAACAGGCTGAATTTTGTGGGGATTTGAAGTTGCCCAAAAATGTTTATTTTTTCGGTGAAACATACCAGCTGTGCTGAAATTTGCCTCGTCGGTAAATAAAATTTTGTTTAAAAGATTCCCATCAATCTCACGCCTTCTTAAAACATCCAAACAAAATTCTAGCCGCTGTCTCTTGTGATCTTCTGTTAAGTTTTGGACTGTTAAAAATTTATATGGATGATATCCGTATTTTTTCAAAATTTCGTGTATTTTTGATAGGGATTTATTAAAATGGCCTGCCGCATCTGGTATAGAATTTTCAGGATTTTCTGTAATACAACATTTAAGTAATTATTGTAGGATTTAAGAATTAGTATAAACTAGAATGTTTACCTTCAAAGAACAGCAAGACATTTAAATCTAATTGCTCATCTCTCATTACTGTCCTCTTTTTCCTTTCTAAGCTTTTGGTCTCTTCAAATTTTTTCACAACATATTTAATAGTGCTTTTGGAAGGTAAAATTCTATTGGGAAATATCCTGTGGTACTCATTAAGAGTTGTAGATGGATTTCTATTATTAGAATAATATAGATGGATAATATCGAATTTTTCTGCTGTAGAATATCCCATGTTATTGTTTTAAGTACGTAGCAAAATGTTCGTTTAATACAAGCAAACAACGACAAAAATGTCATAATAACATGTGTTTTCAATGGCGACAGACCTTTATCATTTTTAATTTCCAAAGCATTCTAGATTAGAAACTAAATACAACTTCTTAAAATTTTGATCGTTTATATCTTAAAACTGGTTGGAGTTAATATAGACAAACCCTATATTTTTGTAATCAGGAAAAAAAGATCTATAATTTTAATGAAATAAATACAGGGTGTTCCATTTAAAAAAACATAAGTTGCTTATATTTTTCGGCATTGTTATAGTATTTTAATAATTTTTTGCTAATATTCTGATGATTCAGTAAAAATCATAAAACTTTCATATTTAAAGTTTTTTTCTATCTCTTATAGTTTTTCCTCTAAATAGGGGTCTAAATATAAAAGAAAACCCTGTACATCTCTCCCCGTTAGGTGGCACCCCTACAATGATATTACTATATAATCGGGGTAACACGTGATCTGGGTTCCGTTGGGGCAAAAGTTAGGTTAGAATAATGGGTGGGGGGTTAGGTGGCAGCAGTGGAGGGTTCCACACAGGTCAATAGGGCCCTATATTACCGGCATCGAACAGTTATGACGTCACTCACTAGGTGGCGATAGTAGCTGGGTTCCACTTAGGTTAATAGAGGATGGTGGCTTCCAGGAAAAGTGCCACGCCCTTAAATGGCGATAAAAATGCAGGTTTTCGGCTCCATGTTATTTCTTATGGGGTTTTGGGTTGGGATTGGTACTGCTATACTACTGCTGAACACCCTAATTTTTTTTACAGTGACATAATTTCGCGTGAGCAAGCGATTTACGCTATAGTCAAATCCGGCAGATGTCAAAAAGTGACAGATACGACGCCATTTTGAATTTTTTTAAATGGCAACCCCCATAAATAACCACACGATTGGATTGCATTTGGCGATCCGATTCTAAAACTATATAGTTGTTGACACTTATTTTCAGCCGTTTCGGAAATACGGGGGTTCCTAATTTGCCTCCATCGATTTTGTCTTTTAAGTGTCTCACTCCTTTAATAAATAGACCTTCTAAGGTGAACACCCTAATTTTTTTCACAGTGACATAATTTCCCATGAGCAAGCGATCTACGCTATAGTCAAAGCCGACAGACGTCAAAAAGTGACAGATATGACGCCATTTTGAATTTTTTTAAATGGCAACCCTCATAAATAACTAGACGATTTAATTGCATTTGGCGATGCGATTCTAAAACTATATAGTCGTTGATATTTATTTTCAGCCGTTTCGGAAATACGGGCGTTCCTAATTTGCTTCCATCGATTTTGTCTTTTAAGTGTCTCACCCCTTTAATAAATAGACCTTCTAAGGTGAACACCCTAATTTTTTTCACAGTGACACAATTTCGCGTGAGCAAGCGATCTACGCTATAGTCAAATCCGACAGATGTCAAAAAGTGACAGATACGACGCCATCTTGAATTTTTTTAAATGGCAACCCTCATAAATAACTTGACGATTGGATTGCATTTGGCGATCCGATTCTAAAACTATATAGTTGTTGATATTTATTTTCAGCCGTTTCGGAAATACGGGGGTTCCTAATTTGCCTCCATCGATTTTGTCTTTTAAGTGTCTCACTCCTTTAATAAATAGACCTTCTAAGGTGAACACCCTAATTTTTTTCACAGTGACATAATTTCCCATGAGCAAGCGATCTACGCTATAGTCAAAGCCGACAGACGTCAAAAAGTGACAGATATGACGCCATTTTGAATTTTTTTAAATGGCAACCCCCATAAATAACCACACGATTGGATTGCATTTGGCGATCCGATTCTAAAACTATATAGTTGTTGATATTTATTTCCAGCCGTTTCGGAAATACGGGCGTTCCTAATTTGCTTCCATCGATTTTGTCTTTTAACTGTCTCACCCCTTTAATAAATAGACCTTCTAAGGTGAACACCCTAATTTTTTCACAGTGACATAATTTCCCATGAGCAAGCGATCTACGCTATAGTCAAAGCCGACAGACGTCAAAAAGTGACAGATATGACGCCATTTTGAATTTTTTTAAATGGCAACCCTCATAAATAACTAGACGATTTAATTGCATTTGGCGATCCGATTCTAAAACTATATAGTTGTTGATATTTATTTTCAGCCGTTTCGGAAATACGGGGGTTCCTAATTTGCCTCCATCGATTTTGTCTTTTAAGTGTCTCACCCCTTTAATAAATAGACCTTCTAAGGTGAACACCCTAATTTTTTTCACAGTGACATAATTTCCCATGAGCAAGCGATCTACGCTATAGTCAAATCCGGCAGATGTCAAAAAGTGACAGATACGACGCCATTGTGAATTTTTTTAAATTGCAACCCCCATAAATAACCACACGATTGGATTGCATTTGGCGATCCGATTCTAAAACTATAGAGTTGTTGACACTTATTTTCAGCCGTTTCGGAAATACGGGGGTTCCTAATTTGCTTCCATCGATTTTGTCTTTTAAGTGTCTCACCCCTTTAATAAATAGACCTTCTAAGGTGAACACCCTAATTTTTTTCACAGTGACACAATTTCGCGTGAGCAAGCGATCTACGCTATAGTCAAATCCGACAGATGTCAAAAAGTGACAGATACGACGCCATCTTGAATTTTTTTAAATGGCAACCCTTATAAATAACTTGACGATTGGATTGCATTTGGCGATCCGATTCTAAAACTATATAGTTGTTGACACTTATTTTCACCCGTTTTGGAAATACGGGGGTTCCTAATTTGCCTCCATCGATTTTGTCTTTTAAGTGTCTCACTCCTTTAATAAATAGACCTTCTAAGGTGAACACCCTAATTTTTTCACAGTGACATAATTTCCCATGAGCAAGCGATCTACGCTATAGTCAAAGCCGACAGACGTCAAAAAGTGACAGATATGACGCCATTTTGAATTTTTTTAAATGGCATCCCCCATAAATAACCACACGATTGGATTGCATTTGGCGATCCGATTCTAAAACTATATAGTTGTTGATATTTATTTCCAGCCGTTTCGGAAATACGGGCGTTCCTAATTTGCCTCCATCGATTTTGTCTTTTAAGTGTCTCACCCCTTTAATAAATAGACCTTCTAAGGTGAGCACCCTAATTTTTTTCACAGTGACATAATTTCCCATGAGCAAGCGATCTACGCTATAGTCAAATCCGGCAGATGTCAAAAAGTGACAGATACGACGCCATTTTGAATTTTTTTAAATGGCAACCCCCATAAATAACCACACGATTGGATTGCATTTGGCGATCCGATTCTAAAACTATATAGTTGTTGATATTTATTTCCAGCCGTTTCGGAAATACGGGCGTTCCTAATTTGCTTCCATCGATTTTGTCTTTTAACTGTCTCACCCCTTTAATAAATAGACCTTCTAAGGTGAACACCCCAATTTTTTCACAGTGACATAATTTCCCATGAGCAAGCGATCTACGCTA
The DNA here is from genome assembly GCA_963920685.1 of Polydrusus tereticollis. Classification (NCBI taxonomy): domain Eukaryota; kingdom Metazoa; phylum Arthropoda; class Insecta; order Coleoptera; family Curculionidae; genus Polydrusus; species Polydrusus tereticollis. The sequence continues at coordinate 90,236,130 of OY987332.1, forward strand.
TAGTCAAAGCCGACAGACGTCAAAAAGTGACAGATATGACGCCATTTTGAATTTTTTTAAATGGCAACCCTCATAAATAACTATACGATTTAATTGCATTTGGCGATCCGATTCTAAAACTATATAGTTGTTGATATTTATTTTCAGCCGTTTCGGAAATACGGGCGTTCCTAATTTGCTTCCATCGATTTTGTCTTTTTTTTTTTTTTTTTTTTACTTAAATCACAATTATTTAAAAAATTACATTTCTATAAAACAAGTTGCCATGGTGACTATGTAACAAAAAATTTGTTTCCATAGCCCACTACTATTAAAACCGTTGAAAGTTTGTCGATTTATGAAGTTTTATGAATAAACGCTATTAAATCGGAAACTTGAAGTTAGGTATTAGGTATAATTTTTCTGGCATTTTTGTAAGTTACCGACATAAATTAATTTCTGTACCGCCCTGTATACTTAAACTAAGATGTGGCCAAAAGATCAAATGCCTAGATGCATTGTTCAGGTATGACCCAAATTTCAGCTCAAAATTGTTTAATAGGAGGGAGATATTAAAATTTATTGGAAGTTCTTTTTTTCGTAAAAAAAAAATTGAAATTAATTGATTCCCGAAAAACGGCCACAGATAGGTATAGGGAAATATTAAGAGAAGTTGCTCATAATTATATTCGGAATTCAAAAATTGAAGAATATACAGGGTGTTCTATTTAAAATAGCGATGTTTTCACCGGTTTAGAGTAGAAGCGGCAACACCGCATGATCAAAAATATTTTTAAACTGTAGATCATGATCGTTTATCCCGGTTGCCAAATTTTCAAAATGATTCGTGATTTAGTTCTTCATAAACGTATAATACGCCATCCACCGTGGGATACCCTGTATAACTATTGGGAAAAGTAAAAAAAGGCAGTTGGGTGCCACTAGAATGATTAAGATATCCTATTGCATGTCTAGTCGAAGCAAATAAAAAGTTAGAATTATTAATTTAACGAATAGAACTTAAAATTCGTTGTTATTTGTTTTGTGCAATTGTCTTTTAGAAATTAGCGAATTGTAAACAATAAAATTAACTTAAATAAAATTACAAAAACTTTGGGTTTAAGAAATTTGCTTATAGAATATCCTACCTTTCTCTATGGTTGTTGGTCAGGGTATAAGTTTACATACAAATTTAAGTATTCTCCCTTGCATTATCTAATTACTTTTAACCCGGCGTTCCTCAACTTTTATTATTTGCGACCAAATTTTTGAATCACAATTCTCATCGTAGATCGAAATTTCACAATCAATGAAATTCGTTGTAACATGTAAATAAAACGTATTAATTATTGTCAGCTAAAAGTAAAATGATATAAGGAAATAACTAAGGCATCAGGCATGCTATATTGAATTTTAACAATTGTTGATATTTATGATGCCCAGTAACTCTTTATAATTTCACTGCCTTCCCGTTTTCCTCTTCGCCATATCGGTAACGTCATGTTCAAACTAATAAAAAATTAAACGTCTAGTAACATTTGACATTATCATTAAGAATTTGACAAAGAATTTTTTCTAAATAACTTTTAATTTGGTTATTAATTAGACAATACTTAAATTCGTGGTAGTCAATAAGAGAACCTTCAAAAAAGTCGAATGTAATTTTGTGGCAAAAAATTGGAAAGCCAATATTTGAGGGTAGCAAAATTTACATGTGATTTCCAGTGGCCAGTTTGGCGGTGCATCATCCGGTATGTGCCCTCTGGCTATTTTTATTACTATTTAATTTGAAAATTAGCCTTAATTAAAAATACTGATAGACTGGCAACCAACTATAATATGAAGTTGGCCTTTTTTGTATATATAGTTTTCCATCTGCCTTTAGCAGTGCTGATAGTATCTCCAGACGGCTAGAAATGGAGATTGAGCATTTTGTTATTCAAATCCAGAATTTTTAAACTTGTTTTTAATTGTAGTATTGAAGTTAATTATTAATATTAAATACATTATCCATTACTGATACAATCTTATCTATATAAGTGTAATATATCAGTGTGAACGTGTATTTTATTTTGCAGAATGCATTTTTTTAATGCGCATTTGTTTCAGTAACTTTATTAATTTCTTTATAATATTTTTTTTCGATATGCTAACAGGCTCGCTAACAGGTATCACGCCTTTCTAGGTGGGTTCGCCCCACAGGTTAAACCCCCGTATTTCCGAAACGGCTGAAAATAAGTGTCAACAACTAAATAGTTTTAGAATCGGATCGCCAAATGCAATCCAATCGTGTGGTTATTTATGGGGGTTGCCATTTAAGAAAATTCAAAATGGCGTCGTATCTGTCACTTTTTGACATCTGCCGGATTTGACTATAGCGTAGATCGCTTGCTCACGCGAAATTATGTCACTGTGAAAAAAACTAGGGTGTTCAGCTTAGAAGGTCTATTTATTAAAGGGGTGAGACACTTAAAAGACAAAATCGATGGAGGCAAATTAGGAAGCCCCGTATTTCCGAAACGGCTAAAAATAAGTATCAACAACTATATAGTTTTAGAATCGGATCGCCAAATGCAATTCAATCGTGTGGTTATCTATAAGGGCTCCCATTTAAAAAAATTCAAGATGGCGTCGTATCTGTCACTTTTTGACATCTGTCGGATTTGACTATAGCGTAGATCGCTTGCTCACGCGAAATTATGTCACTGTGAAAAAAACTAGGGTGTTCAGCTTAGAAGGTCTATTTATTAAAGGGGTGAGACACTTAAAAGACAAAATCGATGGAGTCAAATTAGGAACCCCCGTATTTCCGAAACGGCTGAAAATAAGTATCAACAACAATATAGGTTTAGAATCGGATCGCCAAATGCAATCCAATCGTGTGGTTATTTATGGGGGTTGCCATTTAAGAAAATTCAAAATGGCGTCGTATCCTGTCACTTTTTGACATCTGCCGGATTTGACTATAGCGTAGATCGCTTGCTCACGCGAAATTATGTCACTGTGAAAAAAACTAGGGTGTTCAGCTTAGAAGGTCTATTTATTAAAGGGGTGAGACACTTAAAAGACAAAATCGATGGAGGCAAATTAGGAACCCCCGTATTTCCGAAACGGCTGAAAATAAGTGTCAACAACTAAATAGTTTTAGAATCGGATCGCCAAATGCAATCCAATCGTGTGGTTATTTATGGGGGTTGCCATTTAAGAAAATTCAAAATGGCGTCGTATCTGTCACTTTTTGACATCTGCCGGATTTGACTATAGCGTAGATCGCTTGCTCACGCGAAATTATGTCACTGTGAAAAAAACTAGGGTGTTCAGCTTAGAAGGTCTATTTATTAAAGGGGTGAGACACTTAAAAGACAAAATCGATGGAGGCAAATTAGGAACCCCCGTATTTCCGAAACGGCTGAAAATAAGTATCAACAACTATATAGTTTTAGAATCGGATCGCCAAATGCAATTCAATCGTGTGGTTATTTATAAGGGCTGCCATTTAAAAAAATTCAAGATGGCGTCGTATCTGTCACTTTTTGACATCTGTCGGATTTGACTATAGCGTAGATCGCTTGCTCACGCGAAATTATGTCACTGTGAAAAAAACTAGGGTGTTCAGCTTAGAAGGTCTATTTATTAAAGGGGTGAGACACTTAAAAGACAAAATCGATGGAGGCAAATTAGGAACCCCCGTATTTCCGAAACGGCTGAAAATAAGTGTCAACAACTATATAGTTTTAGAATCGGATCGCCAAATGCAATTCAATCGTGTAGTTATTTACGAGAGTTGCCATTTAAAAAAAATCAAAATGGCGTCGTATCTGTCACTTTTTGACATCTGTCGGATTTGACTATAGCGTAGATCGCTTGCTCACGCGAAATTGTGTCACTGTGAAAAAAACTAGGGTGTTCACCTTAGAAGGTCTATTTATTAAAGGGGTGAGACACTTAAAAGACAAAATCGATGGAGGCAAATTAGGAACCCCCGTATTTCCGAAAGGGCTGAAAATAAGTGTCAACAACTATATAGTTTTAGAATCGGATCGCCAAATGCAATTCAATCGTATGGTTATTTATTAGATTTGCCATTTAAAAAAATTCAAGATGGCGTCGTATCTGTCACTTTTTGACATCTGTCGGATTTGACTATAGCGTAGATCGCTTGCTCACGCGAAATTATGTCACTGTGAAAAAAACTAGGGTGTTCAGCTTAGAAGGTCTATTTATTAAAGGGGTGAGACACTTAAAAGACAAAATCGATGGAGGCAAATTAGGAACCCCCGTATTTCCGAAACGGCTGAAAATAAATACCAACAACTATATAGTTTTAGAATCGGATCGCCAAATGCAATCCAATCGTGTGGTTATTTATGGGGGTTGCCATTTAAGAAAATTCAAAATGGCGTCTCATCTGTCAAATTTGTAAATCTATGTATTTTTTGACATTAAATTCGGCTTCCTTATCGAAAATCATTCCGAAATATGTAATTTGTTTTTTATGATAGTCAGCAGGAAAATCGCCAATCGGGTGAGACACTTAAAAAAATGTCCCTGTACATCGTAAGAAATCCTGTAAGTACCATTAAATTTATAAACATTCCTTATTCACATAACTATTCATTATTATAATTTACGAATCTGGAATATATTTCTTATTTGCAACAATATGAAATAAAACCATAACTATAAGAAAATAATATAATTTATTAGCGACAAAATACCTATGTATGTGTGACATGAAAAAATAACGTAGCAATAATTGTCACTATACAGTATAGGTAATTTAAATCTAACATCGCAACACGAAAAGGAAAATCTGCTTTAGCAGCTTACGAAAATCAAAAATATTCGGGACACATAACTTAAAAAGAAAACGGGAATTAAGGACCATGAAGCAACAAAGGGATGAGTCAATATTTTTTCAATATTAAGTTACGAGTTCCATGAACTTTAACAAATCATGCGACTCACCCCCTTTTTGCACCAAGGTCCTCAATTATGACTAGGTATACCTAATATAATTTCTAGTCACAGCGCCAAAAGGAACTAAAATGCTTGCACAACTTAAGTTAAAACAAAAAATCTAATTCTAAAAACATTGTTACATCACTGGTTGTATCATAAAGATAAAAAAGAAACTACCTACTTAGGTAAAACATACATGTTACCATTAAGTGTGTGGAGTACAGTGGGAAATATTGAATAAAGGTCAGTAAGTTTAAGACTAACGAAATTAGTTTCTTTTGATGTTACTTTATAAGCTCTAATATGGTCATCATATTCTAAAATGTGAAGACGATTGCAAATGAAAAAAACCTCTGCATTGTCATCTTTATTAATACAAAGGCAGACTATTTTATACATCTGAGGTTCTTCTTTTACATATTTGTTTACCAAAACCAAATCCTTCCTATATTTTATTCCGTTAAGTTCATACCAAGATGTTATACAAAATTCCGATAGATTTAAATAATTTTTAAAAAATCATTGACAAATTCATTACTATCTTTGTCAATAATTATACCATGATTGATAATATCATTCAATCCCTTTTTTGCAATAATTCTATGGCAACATTTTTCTTGGGTTCGTAACGCTAAGGAATAGGGTAAATTTCTCCTACTTCTTATATTTTGTGCATATGTTTTAAAGTCTTTGTGTTTCGCCTCATTTCTTTCGCATGAAAAAAGCTTTGGGGGTCTAGTTCTTTCGATAATTGTGGGATAGTGCAATAATAAATGATGTTTAGGTTTTAATTTATGTTTAAATAATTCTAAATACAACTTATGATGGGTCTCAATCAGACTCTTCAAGAATTGTAGGGTATTTTCAGAAAAATGAACAGTAAGGAGAATTTAAATAATATTCGATATATTAAGTAAAAGTGCCAAACTTTATTACTCTTAGGAATACAATCTGCGCCAACAAAAAAAACGAAAATTTCTTACTAAACATGACATTTCTGAAGACGACAATATTATGCATCCATTTGTAAGGTGTTCATTTTTATTACCTGGCGGAACGTTTTTTTCGGATGGGTCGTATGTGAAATATTTAATTCTACTATTTAACATATCTAGAGTAAAATGTCTTTGTTTTATGCAATACTGAATTATTATTGCCATGTCATATCGGCAAACGCCTTCGAGAAGGTCGTGCATAACGTCGCAAGTAATATTGTCATAAACGTGAAAGCTTTCCAAGGCATTCCATATACAACTTTCCTTTACACCTATTTTATTAACAATGTGATTGTCATATTCTTGAATAGTTCTAAGAGATAGTTTATTTTCCGTGCATTGGGTATAGCAATCATCCCGACTAGTTGTACAGAATCTACAATAATTCAGTGCATTAAAACTTTCAACTAAACCCGAAATGGAATGCACACGTAAATTGTCGCCGGTTATTAGAATAACTGAAAAGAAAACTGTCAACCTTTTTCCATTTATTGTTAGGATTATTCCTTGAGATTCTAAAACTTTTAATTCTTCTATGACTTCATTAAATACTGATTCGTTTCCGAAAGTGGTTCTATCCTGGGAATGAAATATCAAAGCAAGAAAAATATTTTCTAGTCTAGAAGAGAATTCTGGAGGAATAGTAGCAATCGTAAAATAAAGAACACCAATTTTGTAACATCCAGCGTGACTACCTAGAGGATTCCCCACCTCAAAGTCATCAAAGTAAAGTATAATAGGAAATATAATTTTATCTTTGAATGATTCAGAAATTTTATGCCACAATTTGCCGTTAACAACATTTATCATATCTGAAGTGTCATCTCTTAAAAGTTTGTTTTGAAAGTCGAAGATCGCAGTAAAGACTCCTGGAAATTCTAAAAATAGTTTCAGGGTAGTAGAAATGGGTAAATAATATACATTTACAAGTTTCAAAACCATACACACTTTTCCATCTTTTTTTTTCAGTTTCCTTTTGAGTACCAACTTTATGCTCCACGGGTTAGATGATTCGAAAAACTTCAATCGTTTATATTCTGTTTCCAATCCATAAAAAGGTGCTTCTAAGAAATCAAGCATCGAAAGAACCATTTTTTGGTCAGCTGCGCTTACGCCGGTAGTTGTGTTTGATATAATTTCAATTGAGTTACGTAAAGAAGTCAAGAATTCCAGGGAAAAAATGACTGAATGGCATCCAAAAGATTTTGGATAGCTCCACATGTTAGAGTTAAGTTATCATATAAGGTACATTATAGCTGTTTTATTCCATCTTTAAATTTCCTACTAAATAATTCAAATTCATCAAAAAGTCTGACAGAAATAGATTTAGATGCAACTTCTGGTTGAGAGAAACGTGCATCTACAACATCGGAATTTCCAAGGACATCTTTTTGACGGGGTTTACGATTATTTTTTGATATTTGCGTAGACCTTTCCCACAATTCATCATCGTTAATAATATGGTGTTTATTTGTAATATGTTGTTTTAGACTGTACTTTATATTAAATATTCTTTTACATACATCAAAGGGACAAGGAAAATAGTTAATTTTTTTGTGAAAATATTCCAAATGAAAAAGAAGTTTTTTAATACTTGTAAAATCTTTCCCACATTCCACACACTTCATGGTAACAAAGTATAAAGTTTAATTAAGAAAATATATATTTTTTTAATTAATAGCCTCTTTAAGTAGGGCTAGTAACTTTAAAAGGCTCGATGGCACTTTATCATAGATCGTGTCTATGTTATAAATGCCTTTTTGGATTAAGAGCCATAGATATTTGCTTTGAACAGGGTATTTGGCCGAAATGACGTGAAAATATTTGAAAAGATAATCTAAGGCCTTTCTTGCACTGGTAAATTAATACTTTATTGTATCCACTGCCATAAAATATGTAGATGGTGACTGTAGGTCCCCCACAATAAGTAAGTACGGCTGAACTGTTTGTTTGTGAGAAACAGCTTGACTTTGGATTCTTTCCACTGCCTCATCAATAAGAGACGAATCCTAAAGAAAAAAAGATAAGTGCGAGGTAATAATTTATAAGAATGTAACAAGAAACGAATTATAGCAAGACGCAATTCATAGCACTAAAATATTCATAGCAAGAAAATAATACAAATATTATAATTTTACTTCATGAGTTTGAAGATACATCGGTTTCGGACAGGAAATTAAAAGCTACTTTTTAAAAAAGTGCTGACGTTTCGACTGGTTTATTTCGTCTTTATCAAGCCTAGTTTTTTACAAAGGCTTTTGTGTCAAATGAATTCGGACCATTTATACAAAGGTCTTTTTTGTAAATAACCTTGGCAAATACGGAATAAACCACCCGAAACGCCGCATCAGCACTTAAAAAAAGAGCCTTTTATATTTCCAGATGTCCGAAATCCGATATATCTTCAAACTCATTCTAGTAGTACGAATGCTAATTTGCTTTTGCCACAATGTTATTTCATTTTAATGACGAAATTTTAAACGAATTCCTTTTTTTATTCAGAGACCGTTAAACCTATATTGGATAAATATAGAAGAGCTTCTAAAAAAATATATATTTATTACCTTAACATGAAGTAAGCCTTCTCGAGCTTCTATGATAGAATACTTCCATACGCCGCCCTCGCTAGTTTTTGACGTCCAGTTGGCGGCACTAAGTAGGGTAGTAGACATAATTGGAAACAAAATTTTCCATCTTAAAAAAAAACAATAATAAATTATTATTATTAGTATCTACGTGAGAAAACAAAAGCAATTAACTATACCTTCATTTTCAGTAGATTCCAAAAGGTCAATAAAATTGAGTGCTGTGAAATCCGTTACACTGCTTTTTTTAGCGAGAATATAGTCGAAAAAAAAATGTCCCACTTCATATGCAACGAAAGTACTGAATTGGGATACAAGTGAGCAAAGTCCGAATCGATCTAAAAAAAGATAAAAATTAGAAAACATATATATTCACTTCTCAAATCTTTAAGTATTGGCCATTTTTGTAGGATCTGTTCGATAGAAACACTGCTGTTATAGTTACTTCTCCGCAGAAAATAGGTCTGCTCCCATTTATGTTGTACGGTGTCCCAAGGATCATTATGGACTTTCAACCAAACATAGTCCTCGTTTTCTCCAAGATCGTGGTCGGTAGTACTAACGATTGTAATCTTACTAGAACTATAAGGTGCTTCGCTTTGTTCTGATGATTTCCTTTTTCTTATAGGTGTAGCGTCTTCACTGCGCTTAACAATATTTCTCACTTTGTTAACCAGTTTTCCGTGCGCATAAGGAGATCTACCTTGTGCTAAATGTATCCGTTTTGCCCCTGGAACGTAATACGATCCAAATGTTTCTTTAGGAAATAGTTCAGTAATCTTCTTTGTGATGCTTTGATATTCTGCTTGAGTCAATCTGCTGGAAAACAAAATGATTGTAAGGTTATGATCGAGGTTATAACCAACAACCCAAAAAATTTAAAAGGTTAAAATTAAATGCTTACTGCTTAATTATGTGATCATATATGTGCCTACAGATAATATCCACTAATCTATTGCTGTGTTTTTCATCCAGAATATTTTTTTTATCATAGTATGATAAAATACCTTTTCCCTCGGGAGCTTTAGATAGCACCTCTTTGAGGTCGAAGTCGGGGTATGTTGGAGGACGTGCCAACAGGTCAAAGTCAATATCATTGAGAGATATAAAAATATCTGTATCTTTTTGATGAGCCAAATTGAGTACGGTATTATGGTCCGAAGAAGAGGAAGAATCAACTGTTTCTGTACTAGCTGTTGAAGTACTTGGACTATTCCAATTTGGTAAGTCTTGGCAATTTTCCAAGTTGAGGTCCTAAAGCAATAACGAGTATTTAGAGATAATCGTGAAGCTTACAGATGAACATAATATGTATATTTTTTTGCTTGAATAAATAGGGAATTACAATTACTATACTTCGTGATTTTTATTTTTGGAATATCAAAAATTTTTTGGACCATTTTTTTGGGCCACCAGACTTCGGGAGAAGATAATAATTTCGATTTTGAAACATACCATCATATATTCTCTTATCTTTTGCATTAGGCGGATCCTGGTTCCTACAGATGGAATAATCTCTTTCAGTATATCCATACTTATATTTGGTATCAAGTCTAGGACAATATCATTTTCTACAAAAAAGGAATGTAATTCTTTAGATAATAACGCACTATTTGATGTAGGGGTGCCAACTTTTATTTTCGTATTTTCAGGACAAGAAGTTTAGAAATTCTGGACAACGGAACAAAATTTTTATTTATGTCATACATTTTATTAACGTAGAGACAACACATAAAATATACAAATAAACAAGGAAACATAAAATATATGAATTGATTTTTTACAAATTTTACAAAACCTCTTGCCAGACCTACAAGTTCTGTAAAACAGACTTACGAGGTTGTCGAATTGTGAAAAAATCCCGACGAAAAGTTAAAAAATGTGCCAATTATTGCCGACGTGTAAAAATAAGGACATCTAACGTCCAGCGAAAGGTATTGACTGGACGCTGGACAAACAAGTTGAAATGGTGGACGTCCACCGAAATTCTGGACGGTTAGTAACTCTAATTTGATGTTGTATTTACTCTAACGTAAACGAATTATTATCTAGGCAGTGTATCTATACTTAAGTTGCCGATAAGGCATAACATATAAAACGCACTAGGAATTCATGGGATAATTTAACGTCTCGTAGTTTGGATTGCCTACTCTTTACGGCGCGGTATTCAACATTTTAAATAGACCGAACCGTCGGCCGGCGGCATCTATATATTGATATTCTAATAAGCGACCGCCGCGCCGTGACGTCCATATTTTCCGCGGCTTTATTACCCAAGCACATTATGCCGGCGGACGGCGGTCGGTTTCGTATTAATTAGAATCTACCGCCGGCGGTCGTTTAGCCTGTGCCAAACAATAAACACTTGCCGACACCACTAAAACGCTCCCGCCGTGTCGCGCATTGCTTTTAAAAATATCATTTGTTATGATTTACGATCCAATAAAATAAAAATATTTCTTTGGCTTTTAATTTTGATGTAGGTACCTACCTACATTATTAAATTGACATATTTTAAACTAAAGCACTGCATGCAACCGTCTTAGTTTTAATTTAGAACTACTTACCTACGTATAAGTATTCTTTTTTATTAGGATCAAAATGTATGATATCACGAATATCATGATTTTATAACACACCTATAAAAAATAATAATAAGCTAGACTTACCGGCGAAATTTTGGCAAATTTCTTACGAAAATCCCCAAGATGTTAACAACTCATCCATCACTTTTACTACACAATATCAGAAAACCAGAGTATACACGCACAAATAAAAATAATATATTATTTTTTCGAATAGGTAGTCTTTGCCCTTAACTCTATTTTATTAAGACAAAACACTAAAGAAATTTGGGACACAGCCAACGGCGACAATTGATTGACGACTACGTGACGACTGAATTGAAGAATCGACTGATGCAATAGTTTGTAGGGGGGCGTAGAATAGAAACGAAACTAGTTAGTATTAGTAAAAAGTCAAAACGACCCTTGCGTCTTATGCTTAAATCATATCAATACTTTCTTGTGTTTAATTTGACTATAATCTGGTATCGTACATACAAAATATATTGTTTTGTTCTGAAACTACTTTATTATTACATTGAATTTGCAGTAGAAACATACAAAACAATAACATATTTTCAATATAAGGCGAAGCTAAGATTTTGGGTTAGTGTTATTTTGGTGTCAGACTGTAGTTTAATCGAATATAGTTATTTTTGTATTAAAATTAGAGTTTGAAATTAAAGTAATACTTAGATAAACTAAAAATTAATGTTAAAAGCTTTCCTAACTAAATTTGTTTTGATTTTACCAGCCCGATTCTAACAGTATAGTCAGATTTGATCCTAGGTTTTTTTGTGTGAGAAGTGTACCAATTGTCAGTGGTAATGTTTATATTGGTTCCAAAATATGGGTTTGCACAGTTGTAAAACTGCTTGAGTGGGATTATTATATTTCTTCTCATTCTCAGGAAGGTACATGTTGTCACTACCTTTACCACATTACAAATAGGTATTGTAAACATAACAGGTGCGGGCATCAGCCAAACATTGCATCTTTAGACCATATTTAGCTGGTTTAGACGGCATGTACATTTTAAATCCACAATGTCCACGAAATGCAACTAACATTTCATCAATAGTTGTTGTTAAAATAAGAGAAAGGAACTGGACAGTGTGATGTGGGACGGTTCGGTGCTCTATGGACTCTGATGGTCGAAGTTTGGGGCGACCGGCGACGATGGTGGCGCACCAGGCGGAGAGCAGTGACAGCAGCAACGAAACGATTACGTCTGACAGCACATTTTTATCTTGTTAACTTTTATTAAAAATAAAAGATTTTAAAAAGTAAAAAGGAAAGATAACGAGTGATTTTTAATTATTTTGCTCAAGGGAGGCCATGCATTTTAAAAGCATCATGGCCGTACTGCGTAGATAAGATGACATGATTGTTTTATGACATTTACGTCTTATTTGAATTTGTGTATTTGTAAAGTTTAAAAATTGGAGAAATTTTGTAATTTTTGCAGTTATTTGAAGGTAGGTTACTATTGCTTTAACTAATATTTCTCCGGGGAGTCGTCTTTTGACTATTATAAAGTGCTATTTGCAGGATATGATTTAATTTTTTATTTTTTTTTTATTTTTCAGCGTATCAAGTTTTGGTGAAGCTTTGTTGCCGGATTGAAAGTTCTACAGTAAAAATGTTTAGTGAAGCACAAAAAATTTTTATTGTTGAAAGTTTTTTTAGAAATGGAAACAAAATAGGCGGTGTGTGGAATTACTCTATGCATGACTGCTTTGATGAATTTCGAACCGAGTTTCCTGATGTTGCGGTGACCTTTCATAATTTTCGTACTGGGTCACAATACCTAATTGATACATTTCGTCAGACTGGTTCTGTTCAACATAAAAAAGGGGCTGGAAGACCAACGAAACGATCGAATGAGGTTATTGAAGAAGCGCGACAAATTATGGAAAATAATCCTTCAACTTCTATTAGGCATTTATCTCAACAAATTCAGCAAACGGATTTATGCTACAGTACATGTCAAACACTTTTGAAAAAGGATCTGCATCTATACCCTTATCGTGTTACTGCTATTCATGAACTCCTTCCCAATGACGTTCCCCAAAGACTTAATTTTGTGAATGGTTTTTAAACAATTTTCAAGAAGAAAATAGTGGTGCTTTTGAAAAAACATTTTTTACCGATGAGGCTTATTTTTATTTATCAGGCTATGTTAATTCACAAAATATGCGAATGTGGAATACGCAAAATCCGCATGTTTTTGTAGAAAGACCTCTTCATCCTCAAAAAGTTGGTGTGTGCGCAGCAATTAGTTCTAGAAGAATAGTAGGCCCAATTTACTTTGATGGCACAATTACAGCTGAGAGATATCGGATCGAAATTCTGACAACATTTATTAATGAGCTTCACGATGTTGAATTGCGGGAAGGTTACTTCCAACAAGATGGCGCTACACCTCATGTAACCAGAGAAAATTTAAATTTTTTAAGTGAATTTTTTGAAAACAGAGTTATAAGCCGAAATACGCAACAAATATGGCCACCTCGTTCCTGCGATTTAACACCCTGCGATTTCTTCTTGTGGCCTTTTATAAAAAACTCCATTTATCGAACACCAATTGAGGATATAAATGATCTTAAACGAAGGATTTCAGAAAAAATTGCCGAAATTAATAATTCTCCAAACGTATTGGTTAATGTGTCTCTGAGGGTAAGAAGAAATATCAGAAGGTGTCTAGAAGTAGGAGGCGGCCATATAAAGTAGGCTTTCAAAGTAAGATAGCTCAGGATTTTATATTACATACCGTCAAAAAACATTATTTTAGGTTTTCAACGTGACAACGCTGCTTTCTTGCAAATTTGCCCTATGATTTAATCTACGCGCTACTGCTACACTATGTATATTGGGTCACAGCCGCCCTTGAGCAAAATAATTAATAATCACTCGTTATGTCTTCACGATTGAAAACGACAGAATAACATAATAGACCTAGGAAGCAGTTAAGTTCAATTAATATTAGGTCTCCTAGTTCAGTACGATTAGGATTGGAATATTTTGTTCTTACTTATTTAAGTTTTTGGTTTGTCCATGTAAAAATGAATTGTAGCATAGCCTCATTAAAAATCAGCTCCCATGCAGTTAATGAATCAAGGTTATCTCCCGTCTATTTGAGGAATATAAATAGCAGGCAGTCTCACGATATTATGAGCTGTAGTTCTAATTTTAGGTTCTGCACGAGACCATTTAAACCTATTTTTACCATAATAATAGTTTGGAAGATCGTCGTCATCGTCTGTTGATGTACTACCTTCTGATGTGTTATCAGACCGATTGGTTCTGACCTCTCGCTCCCAGTCAACTTCAATTTCAGGTAGAGTCGGTATCATGCTCGCTTTCTTCGACGATATCTTCTTGATCTTACTCGGATAATTCCACATCCGAGTCAATATATTATACGATTCATTTTAGCTTCAAAATCAGGATCGGCAATGTTAACCTTCACCGGAACACGCCCTGACGCCATTATAATTGCTCAAGAGGACAATATAGTTGTGTAAAAAATCTTACACAAAAACCGTCGTCTGGCCCCTCGGACCCCTAGATCATAATTCCGTAAAGACAGAAAAGCTTATTGACGCGACCACAGCGTTCAACTGTTTATTAAATACTAACAGCAAGGTACTGCGATGGCCAGAAGCCTAGGCGGAAGGTAAGTGGGAGAAATTTGCTACCAAATTATGTCCGCAGTCCGACGGACGCACGACGGCGGTTATGGGTTAAAATTATGGTGTTCACTCAATAAATGTTTGGCATAATTAGAATTTGCTTTTTTCTTTAAAAAACTAACTTTATGTTTTTTTAATCTATTCTGGAATGACCTACCCGTTTGGCCAATATAAAATTTTAAACAAGAACCGCAATTTAATTGATAAACTCCTAAAAAAAAAACGCAAAACGATTAACGAAGAAGCATTAATCTTGTTTGAGAAATTATCCTTGTTGAAAATATATCCAAAAAGGAATATCAGAAAAGTTCCCACAAATAAGTTCTCACCATCCAAGTGACACAATAAAACTCAGAAATGTATAAAAAGTTTAAATATATTTTTCAATAAAAGAAATGTATACATTTCATTGTGTTCTATCAATTTCAACCCATTACAGCAGCAACCACACCTTATCTGTTCTGCCTTAATAAAAACTCTTCTCCTTCCGCAATGCAAGCCCTATCACCACGCAATCGACGTCGTTTTGGAGGTGGAGTAGTAGCAGGCGATGGTGGATCATGGATTATAGGTTGTTCCAACTGTTGTCCCAAATCGTCCACCGAATAATCATCTCCAGTTGGTAATTCTGGAACGTCGACGCTGCTTGCTTCGGCGATGGCAAGTTGTTCGATCCTTTGCATTTCAGCGTTGTAACAGAGATTAAACATATTTAAATGACTTCTCACAATTTGATTGTACACGGAGCGTAGTTGTAATTTTTCTGGTTGTCCTTTATGTGTCGCAGAAACCTCTATCGCATTTTTGACCAATTCGCTAAGGCAAACAGCTACGGAGTTGATTCTTCCAACCCCTTTAGCAACCTCTTGCAGCAACCTGACCGAAAATTCGGCGCTCCGTTTCCTCAGCGCACGGTGCTGCTGGGGTATATCGTGGAACCCGCTACAAGTCCTGCACTGCGGACGTTGGTTCGAGACAATTCCTCTTCGTGCCATTGCTTAAAAAAAAAACGTTAAATTATAAAATATTAATAAGAATCAACTGAAATAACTAACCCCCTTGAAATTTGTAGTGGTTCTTTCGGTGCAAATGTAGGTTTAATGGGTTGAAATTGATAGAACGATAAAACGCAGTACTTGAATTTTGAAATGAATGAATGTGACTGAAACTTGCTTATAATCGTTACCCGGGAGATCCATGATTTTCGTTTTTTTTTTGTTGCCCCAGCAAGCCTGATTTTTTTTGTATAATACCAACGAAACGCTCTTTCGAGTGGTGAAAACCGAATGTCGCTACCTGCTTTGGAAGTATGAAAAGAAATAATATTTGAAACAAATGATTTTTGGCACGGGGTAGAATGATATTTGATTTTTCCTTAATTGTAAGACCAGAAGAAACGCCCGACAATCTGAAGCAGATAGCATTTTCATATACTAGCATGTTTCATGCTGCGATGATAGAAAAATGACGTTTTCAATTTTGCAGAACGTTGTAGAACCCACCGAGATCGCGGAGTGAGGGTGACAGAAAAAAAAAAATTTTCTTTTTGAAAATCGGCCACGGCCGTTTTGGTTCATAGTACATTTACGTATGCATACCGTATGGCATAATCCGGAACGCCGTAATGATTTCAGTTTTCCCGGAACACGGTTACCGCCGAAAAATCGCGAAAAATATTCAAAGTCATGAACTTCCACAATTTGAAAATACTTAACGAAATTCCCCAAAAAGGAAACCAATGGATATATGATGGAAATGAAACGCTCTTTCGAGTGGTGAAAACCCCATGTCGCTATCTGCTTTGGAAGTGCAGGAAAAACAAGCGAATCGCGGTTAGCACAGCAAAAATCGCGAAAAATATTCAAAGTCATGAACTTCCACAATTTGAAAATACTTAACGAAATTCCCCAAAAAGGAAACCAATGGATATATGATGGAAATGAAACGCTCTTTCGAGTGGTGAAAACCCCATGTCGCTATCTGCTTTGGAAATGCAGGAAAAACAAGCGAATCGCGGTTAGCACAGTAAAAATCGCGAAAAATATCAAAAGTCATGAACTTCCACAATTTGAAAATACTTAACGAAATTCCCCAAAAAGGAAACCAATGGATATATGATGGAAATGAAACGCTCTTTCGAGTGGTGAAAACCCCATGTCGATATCTGCTTTGGAACTATGAAAAGAAATAATAATTGAAGGAAATAATGGTTGGCATGAGGTAGAATGATATTTGATTTTTCCTTAATTGTAAGACCAGAAGAAACGCCCTACAATCTAAAGCCGATTTCATTTTCATATACTAGTTTGTTTCATGCTGCGATGATAGAAAAATGACGTTTTCAATTTTGCAGAACGTTGCAGAACCCTCCGAGATCGCGGAGTGAGGGTGACAGAAAAAAAAATTTTCTTTTTGAAAATCGGCCACGGCCGTTTTGGTTCATAGTACATTTACGTATCCATACCGTATGGCACAATCCGGAATGCCGTAATGATTTCAGTTTTCCCGGAACACGGTTACCGCCGAAAAATCGCGAAAAATAATAAAAGTCATGAACTTCAACAATTAAAAAATACTTAACGAAATTCCCCGAAAAGGAAACAAACGCATACATGATGGAAATGAAAAGCTCTTTCGAGTGGTGAAAACCCCATGTCGCTATCTGCGTTGGAAGTGCAGGAAAAACAAGCGAATCGCGGCTAGCACAGTAAAAATCGCGAAAAATATTCAAAGTCATGAACTTCCACAATAAAAAAATACTTAACGAAATTCCCCAAAAAGGAAAACAATGAATATTTGATGGAAATGAAACGCTCTTTCGAGTGGTGAAAACCCCATGTCGCTATCTGCTTTGGAACTATGAAAAGAAATAATAATTAAAGGAAATGATGGTTGGCATGGGGTAGAATGACATTTGATTTTTCCTTAATTGTAAGACCAGAAGAAACGCCCGACAATCTAAAGCCGATTGCATTTTCATATACTAGTATGTTTCATGCTGCGACGATAGAAAAATGACATTTTTAATTTTGCAGAACGTGGTATAACCCACCGAGATCGCGGAGTGAGGGTGACAGAAAAAAAAAATTTTTTTTTTGAAAATCGGCCACGGCCGTTTTGGTTCAGAGTACATTTACGTATGCATACCGTATGGCACAATCCGGAATGCCGTAATGATTTCAGTTTTCCCGGAACACGGTTACCGTCGAAAAATCGCGAAAAATATTCAAAGTCATGAACTTCTAGAATTAAAAAATACTTAAAGAAATTACCCAAAAAGGAAACCAATGGATATATGATGGAAATGAAACGCTCTTTCGAGTGGTGAAAACCCCATGTCGCTATCTGCTTTGGAAGTGCAGGAAAAACAAGCGAATCGCGGTTAGCACAGCAAAAATCGCGAAAAATATTCAAAGTCATGAACTTCCACAATTTGAAAATACTTAACGAAATTCCCCAAAAAGGAAACAAACGTATATATGATGGAAATGAAACGCTCTTTCGAGTGATGAAAACCCCATGTCGATATATGGTTTGGAAGTATGAAAAAAAATAATATTTGAAGGAAATGATGGTTCACGTATAAATAAATGTATATATATATATATA